>CM072773.1:29105000-30355000 GCA_036936925.1 Cenchrus fungigraminus | reverse complement strand
CACTAGGGAGTTCTCTCAACATACAAGCATGCCACATCAACAGCCTCACTAAGACCATGACATCCAGTGGTGGGCCCCATTGTTTGAACTAGCTAAAAAATATTATAACTCAAAAATCAAAAAACCAAATTAAATTCTGATTACACCATTGGATTCCTTTTAATAAATCCTTCGAAACAAGATCTCATATGAATATATTTTGATAAAATGACAAATAGACCCCATCGATGGTAGTTGGTATAGAGTAAAGTGAAAAATAAAAAAAAGAATGAAAAAAAGGAAAAGGAAAAGGAAAAAGAAGAAAGAAAAAGAATAGGAGGGTGATAGTAATATTCTAACTCATAGATTTCTCCTACATACTCGCGGTAACGCGCAGGGAATTGAGGAATATAAAGAAATAGTAGCGTAGATAGTCCTAGCAGAAACATAACGATCGGATCTTTTTTCATTTGACATCATGAAATATATCCATTTTTAATTCTCTCTTATGATGAGACGCGCGAGGTTGCCGAAATTCTCTCTTACGATCATTGCATTTTTCTTAATTCCCGCAGCAACGCGTAGCTTGGTGTCTCACAACAGGGGCGAAGCAGCTAGGGATGTGGTTATTTCGGTAACAATTAGGCAAAGAAGCGCATGTACAAATAAAGATCACTTTCAAAGAACTGTAGATCGACATGAATTAGACGAAATTGTGGTAGGCAGTTTCTAGAGCAATTTAAATTGCCACAGTTCACTGGCTGGAACGCTGGATTATTGCAAAGTGGAAGGAGAAGAAGACGGCCGGCCACCAAGGCATCTTTAAGCTGACGTATGTGTCGATCGACATGCACGCTAGCGTTCTTGCTGCCGGACTATCTCTGCATGAACTGCTAGGCTCAATCATCGGCGATCCTCTGAGACGCCAATTGTCACCGTGCCACGTTACTTAACGACTTTGACGTCCGACGGAAGGCACTAGTACGTAGTTGTAACCATGGCGAGCAGCGCCAGTGGTACGTGTACAAAATCCTCGCCCGCGGCTGGCGATTGCAAGCACGGTTACTGCAGGGAGAGGCGAGAATTGAATCTATGTAGCCCAGGTTGATTCCTTGATGGGTTTGCCAAAAGAACTATTTCTCATGTACTAGTATTAAAAGAAATTAAAGGCACAAGGAACGCTGGATTGCTGGAAGGGTAGGATATAAGGCTTGGCTAAATTCTAAGCCTGCTTGACGAGGAGAGACTGATTCAGCAAATTAAAGGAAATGATTTGGAATGTTATAGATGCTGTTTATTAAACATTTGTCTGAGCAGCTATATTTTGAGGGCTATTGGTTCCACTCAAAGAACAGAGACAAATTAAACAGCAAGAAGATGCGAACTAGCTAGGCAAAGGGAGATGAACGACAAACTTATTTACCTTCTCCTTCTCCGTGCGGGCGGACCGGTGGGGAAGAAACCGAATGGCGATGCAGCAGCGAGAAGAAAGCGAATGGCGATGAGCAGCGAACTCGAACGCCAATGGTACGTAAGGAAAAATGTATCTGAAAACTCCCGCCACGTGCCTCGTCGACCACACGGCGAGTCCTCTAATACAAAAACGGTAAGATCTCAACCATGGCGGCCAGCCAGCCAGGCAATTATTGGATTACTGCAATCTAAATGTGTGCAACAAGAGCTGAGCCCAGTCTTTGAGTCACGATCAAAGCCTATCGATTATTTTTCCAAAGGCTGTTTTGATAATCCTATGCCATGTTACTATCACTGGACAATTAAAGAAATATACATTCAAAACAAATTATATATGCGTCAACCGTGCTACACACGCCCTAATACTTTTAGGAAGAAGTCTATTTTACTACCCTCCCCTATCCACTTTGTCCGTTTTAACCCGTAATCAAAATTTAGATTCAATTTACTACTTTAAACTATTTCAATTGGTCTAATCTACCCCTAGTGAGATTTTATTTCTCTGCATTCAAGTTGAATTTTAAATCAAAATTTTTTCAGTAGGTAGGGAACATGACGACGCATAGTAGAAAAATATACTAACATTTTTTTTGTTATTTTCATAGATCCTGAATATTTAATATGAATTGATCCTAGTGATACAAAAACTGCATTAAAGTAATTATGAAAAAAATCATAATGTACTTTTATAATGTAGCACATGTTGTGTTACAAGTCACGCAAAAATTTGAACTCAAAACTCAACTTTTACACAAAGAAATAAAAAAGATCAATTTTATTAGGGCTAGATTGGAGACCAACTAAAATAGTAAATGCGAGCAAATCAAACCTAAGTTTTGGTTAGGAGGTTAAAAGGACAAAATGCATAGGTGAGGGTAGTAAAGTGAACTTTTTTCATAATTTTAAGGCCTGTGTCACGAACTAAAAATTTTGAGACCATCCGCACCAGCTCCGGAAAAAGCTCCTCCAGGAGCTTTTTGGCGTCAAAACACCCGCAGCGGGCTCCTGGAGGCATGACGGGAAAATCCCGTCGCCCCTAGTTTCAGCGAGATCTAGAGGAGAGACAGGCTCACGGGAAAGGACGAGAAGCGGGACCCACGGGAGGCCGTTGTTCCGCGTGCGGCAGCAGGAAGGGGGAGGAGGAGAAGATGAACCTGCCGCCGCGCCGGCAAGGGAGGGGGAGGGAGGAGGAAGAGGACGGGGTCTGCTCGCCGGAGATCTCCGCCGGGGTCCTCCGCCGCCGCCGTCGACAGCTGCCGCAGAGGAAGGGAGGGAGAGCACGCGAGCTTCACTCCGGCGCGCCGCCGGACCGAGCCAGACCGCCCTTGCCCCTGCTCGCGGATGCCGCCGGTGGAGAGGAGGGCGGCCCGCGCGCCCTACCACGAAGGGGGAGCAGGGGAGGGCCGAGTCATCGATTCACCGCCCAACATCCGCGCCCACCGCGCCGGCCATGGAGGAGGAAGCACCGCCGCCGGAACTCTGCTCGCCGCGGCCACCTCGTCGTCGTCGCCGCCGGTGGTCCGCTGGCGCGCCGGGACGAGATTTGCGTGGTGGCCCGCCGTCCGCCGTCAAGGCGGAGCGGAGAGGAAGCTCAGCCGGAGGTGAGGGAGGGAGGCTGGATCCGGGTGCCCTCCCCTGCTTCTGCCACCGCCGAAGGACGGGACGCCGCAGAAGGACGGGACGCCGCCGGAGGACACGAGAGAGAGGGAGGGGAGCATGGGAGACGAAGGCGACGCGCAGAGAAAGATCTGCCGGCCTCGGTGCCAGCCATGGCTCCGCCGCCGCCCGCCCCTGGTCGAGGCCGCCGGTACCTCCGCGTGCGGGGAGGGGCGGCAGAGAGCTTGCGCCGGGTCAGGGAGCTAGCGGCATGTGCGCAAGGGTTGGCGGCGGCGGCCTCCTCCGAGGCTGGCGGCTGCCCCGCCGCCAGCGCGCCGGTGAGGGAGACAGGGCGGCGCGAAGGAGATTCAGGAGGGAGGGAGAGGGAGAGAGAGAATGGAGGGGTGGGTGTGGTAGAGAAGGGAGGGGATGACATGTGGGCCCTGTGTGTGGTTGTTGGGATAGAGTGGTAGATATAAAGGATGGCGAGTGCTGGAGAAGTGAATATAAAGGAGGGAATCTCGCTGACCAGGCATGTATATTCTGTTTTGAAGGAGGAAATAGAGGATGACGAGTGTGGATGGTCTGAGAGATGGCGTTAGAAATTTCAAAAAAAAACCTATAACGAATGATTACAACTTTTCACCAAAAACTAATAAATAAAATTATTATTTTTCAAAAATATTTTTTTACATTCCGACCTCTCTCTCTCTCATCTATTAAAATCTATCCATATTAAACTCATCTGTTCAGTTAGTGCCAAAATTCAAAGAATATAAACCAAATCTGAAAATCATGGATGAAAGTCTAACTTTTGGACATTAAAACAGACAATTTTCATGACTCTTCTTTCGGGAAAAAAAATCATGACTATTGTGCTCAAATTCTTTGCATCAGTCATCTTTAATAATCTAGCTCAACTGGAAACAATGATTTTATCTGTTAACAAATCATGGCACACTTGGAAAGTCAAAAAAGTAATCTCAGGTTTCAGAGAAAACGTTGGTCTTTAATTTCCATAGTTATTTCTCAGGCAGAACCTGGCCAAAGGTCTATGAAGCATTACGATTTAAACAAAATTATCAAGATGATTCCTTTGGTAATCCCAGTTCAAACATATAATATGAACACGCTTTCTCTTCTTACTTGTTGCATGAGAGTTGCATCCACAGGAAGCTGGTCTAAGCATATACTTACTTATAGTAAAAAAAAAAGTCATTCTAGTTTTGTCCCAAGTCAAACATTTATAAGTTGATCAAATCTATGAAAAGCTACCAACATTTCTGTTCCCGCATAAGTACTAGTATTAGGTTGTCATGAAATGTGTTTTTGTAGTGTTCATATTTGGTGTCATACCTGTTGATATTTTTCTTATACACTAGCAAAAATGCATGTGTGACATGGATGTGTTTAAAAAATATGTGTTTTTATTAGTTCAATCAAATTAAGATCCGATAGATAAAATGCCTCAGAAACCATGCCGTGCATTTAAGCATATCCTGGTTGCATTTTCTGGAAGGCTTTGAAGCAGCTTTACGAATTCTTACATTATAGAGAGGTCTTTTACGGTGCACAATACTACCCTATACTACTATTTGAAAAGAATCATATGTAATAGAAAAAAATCTATTTTGAAAGATCTAACAGTTGAGATTAATTCTATACTACTAATTATTTTAGCTGTAGTATGGGTAATATTCATACTGTACAGTATGAGTAGTATAAGAGTATGATTAGAACTATGTAAAATATTATTATTGTGACATATCTAATCTTTCTAATTTAACTTTATCTTCATTCCTTATACTCTGATCTCATCATTTCTACTAGAATCAGTCACTCAGCGGATCGATTAATTTGGGAGGGTGTTAATTGGCAACAACGAGATCGCCCCGTCCGGCGTCGGTTGTACACACCAGACCAAGGACACCTGTTGCAGCATGCGGTTGGCGCCGTGGATGCTCGCGGCGGACGCCCCATGAATGCAACAGTAAAACAATCAATCAGTCACACGATTCGTCTAAATTGAAGCCTAATTTGCTAAAAAAAATCGAAGGGGCTTTTATCCGTGGAATGCGTAGGAGATGGTCTGTGGCGGTGACTGCCGGCGATGAGTGGGGTAACGAATCGCGTGCGCATCAAAAGGTATGGCTTCCTGGTCCTTTTTTCTCTCCTTCGTGGTGGCGTGGACAGACTCCGACGAGAGTCTCCATGCGACGGCGGCGGCGGAAGAGAGATTCCAAATAATATAACCCATAATTAAAAAAATCAGTTATACTACCATACTACCACATGATAGTATTATGCGCCGTACAAAATCTCACAAACCGTCGTTCGTATCGGTTTATCCGTGCTGGACATAAACAAGCCGGCACCGACATCCTTCAAGATTATACATACCGGATCTCAACAATAGCAGGCATAGATAATGAATTATCCGTGGCAAATCAATTTTAAAGCCGGCACAAATAATCCTCAGTATTATTTGCTGCCACCAGGTTTCTACTAATTATTCGAGATCATATCAAATCAGTCAGTCAATCCAAGAGCAACTTAATCACAAGCAAAAAAAAAAAAAATGGCGGCAAATCACCAACGCACAGGAGTGGTGGGCAAACAAAACCACACGACGTCGACACCATACTTATTCCGAAATGATGGAAAATAGTAGTTTTTACTCTGTATACCTGGACATGTACAGCCCGTCTGAACATCTATGTCGCTAGGAAAGTAAATTTGCAAAAACAACCCTGCCGCTCCCAAACGACGGACTCTGCGTCGCTGCACCAGGCGACGGGGTCGTCCCGTTCCCCGACGCTCAGACGACGCGCGACGTCGGGGCTGTAGGAAGCGTCTCCACCGAGCGACGGTGGTTGGATCCTGCGCTCCGCCCCCTCCCGCCAAATCCTCCGCGCTGCGCCCGCCTGCGCCGCTCCAGCATGAGCACGCGCCGCTCGAGCACCACCCCGCATCGCCATGTTTGCGCCACCACCGGCCGGCTGTAGGAAAGGAGTGGAGAGAGCGGCGTCGGGAAGGAGAGGCCGCAGATCTTGATGGCCGCGCCGCCCCTCCCCGGCCCTCCATCCCGAGCGCCACCGCGAGGAGCAGATCTTCCAACGGCAGCGGTTGGGGAAGATGGCGGCGCTGGAGCTCCGCCGCCGCGCAGGACCCGCGGGCGCGCTGTCACGAGCGTGGAAGCCCCGTCGCGAGGCCCTTCTCCGGCCCCGCACTGACCGCTCTGATCCGGATCCGGAGCTGCAGCTGCCAGCGCGGGAGGAGGCCGCCATGGGGAGGGATGAAGGTGACGTGGGGGTGCTCGCAGGATGGAGGGGGCGAGTTCCCCCAGGGCGGCGCAGCCAGGACCCGAGCCCGGCGGCGAGTTCCCCCAGGGCGGCACAGCCAGGACCCGAGCTCGACGGCGAGCTCCCCCAGGCGAAGCGGACCGTGGCCACCTGCTAGATGTTGTTGCCTGCAACTTCACCTGCTATTCTGCTAGCTGCTGCTGCTCCGATGGCCACCAGAGAGGGAGAAAAGAGAGACGAGAGAGACGGGCAACGAGAGCCACGAGTTGGTTCTGGGCTTCTGGCAGTGTGTTGATGTTTAATTATCGTTGCAAAGTTCGTTTGGACTTGCAAGCGGACAAATTCCTCGTCGTAGTTAAGGAACCCTTCTTCCCTTGAGTGGTGATCCCAAGGTATCGAATCCGTAGAATAATGTGCAACGCAAGATCAATCCAATAAAGCGAGAAAACACTTTGTTTAAGAGAGGTTTCGAACGCATCTAATCTACTAAAACAAGAGAGGTAGCGAGATAAAGCAAGAGGTAACCGATCTCGAGAGTCTAGATCGTGACTTTGTCGTAGTTCCAAACGAGAGATGAAGATAGCAATAAGAATCTCATAAAAAGCATATGGCTTCCGGTCCAATCCTCGAAGGCACCTACCGTACACGTGATCGACATCCTGTCACGATGCCCCGCTTCTTGTGTAGGTGAACCTAAGAGCACGCTCATGAAGAACGTGTTGAAAACACTTGGTAGGTCGGGTATGCACCTCTAGCCACCGCGGTTACAAGAGCACCCTAAGCGATCTATCTTAAGTATAGATCGAGGAAGAAGCAAAACCAAGAGAAGACAAAACCAAAGAGGAAGCACTTGATTGCTAGATATCGGATTCAATGAAACTCCATCATAAGTTTATACATGAATAAGATCCAACCGGGATCCTACCTTGATCTTGATTCAAGCCTCCGGAACTCCGACGTGGTCTTCCATGCAAGGTTCCCATGCCGGCTAGGTGAACCCTAGACGACTATCACGACCATCCTCTCCGAGATGGTGACCCTCAAGCTCCTTTGCTCCTCGGCGGCGGATGACGAATGACTTGATAGTTGAAACTTCGCACGGGGGCTATAAATAGCCCGAGAGTCGTCTAGGTCAAAGGGGGTGCCGAACTGGGCCCGGAGTGGGCTGGGCCGGCCGGCCTGGGCCCAATTTGGCCCAGTTCGGCCCCGGCTTCCTCCGTGTTGCTTCTCGTGTTTTCTATAACTTTTGCTGAATTGCATGTGGTCCCTTGACGTCATTTTCCTTGCGGTTTAGATAAGGGTGCTTGGCGTATGAACTCCCGCATCTTCCGTCTAGGTCCGCAGCACTTCTCGACTTCACGCTTTAGTCCTTGGTTCATTTGGAGTCATGTTCTTCTTGCATCTTGACTTGTCCCGGGGTCCATGATCATCTTGTAAAACCCTTGATGAACCTTACCCGGAAGTCCTCATTTAAGCTCTTGATTCCTGCATAAACAATAAACTCCAAAAACCATGCACGAGTGCGAACTTGACATATAATGAGGGTTAGGATCATTAGTGTGAATGTCAAATTAATGCTAACATAGAAGGTAAACAAGTGGCTAGGTTGACGGAAATCGACCGCCAACATCCCCTAATGCTTAAACCTTGCTCGTCCTCGAGTAAGCCTTCTATGGATATCAGGATTGCCTTTCCATGTTCATACCCTGCACTTGATCATACATGAGAAAATATAATGCTCTCTAAATTTATATTTGTTAAAGTTCCATAATGTAACTAGCTTTCATCCCTACAGAGGGTGGATATTAATTAAGCTCTTCCTACAAGAAGTTAATCATGGTCCCAAAATTTTAAATGAATCTCAGAAATTTTGAAATGGAGTGCAAGATGAAGAAAAAGAGCTAAACCAAGTTAAAAAATTTAAACCTTCTTGCATCTTGCTCATGAACTCTCATCCCATGTCACACCCTGAAATTTCCAATTTCAGGATGTGAATAGAGAGAATAATGAAACAACAATTTTCTCATAATTTTAAAAAATTTTCCAACATTTATTTTTCTTTACAGGAAATATAGTATAGGAAAAATCCTTGTTTGATTTTCCGAATCAAATAAATAGTTGTGAGTGTTGCATTCATGCCGATGCATCTTGGAGCTTCTTGAGTGCAAAAGCTTTTAAAACACGTCTAGGTGCTGTCCAAATCTTTCTGAGAATTTTCCGGACTTTTCTGGAATTTATTCTCATTTTTCCTGAGCTTATTCTATTTATTAGAAGGCTCTAAAATCTTTTCATGAGCTCCAAACACTTTATTTGGATTGTTCATACTTTAATCTAGCTCTGGGAATTTTTCTGGAATTTTTGGGATTTTCAGAGTATTTTTCGTGGCTTTATGGAATTAGCTAGCAATTTCTAGAATATTCTTTTTCACGAAAAATGTTTTCTGAAAATGAAAAGGAATTCTTTTTCTCTTCTTAACATTCGGCCCACATCTGCTTTCAGCCCATTTCCTTGAAGTCTGCTCGTGCCCCCTCAAATAATCGGCTCAGTTCTTTTTCTCCCCTTTCTTTTCGCTCGCGCCTCAGCTTTCAGCCCAGCTCGGCCCGATGCCTGAAGTCCTCTAGTGCCCCCTGGGCTTTACCGCCGGACCGCCTTTGCACCACTCCCAACCCAGCTCGGCCCAGCCACCGACCCGACCCATCGCCGACCGGCCCGGCCACGAGCCCTGCTCGAGGCCCATCTAGGCCCGATGCTCACGGCCATGGCCAGGAGTCCCGGCCATCTCCGCCGGCCTTCCTCGGCATCCGTGTCCAGCACGCCTTGGCTTCCGCGCTCCTATAAAGTGTGCCGCCCCGGCCTCCCGCGTGCCCTAGCGCTCCCTGCTGCCTCCGCCGCCCCGCGCCTTGCCCGCTCGCGCCGCGCCGCCGGAGCTCGCGCCGAGCCAAGCCGTCGGCGTTGCCCCGCTCGATTCGCCGCCTCCATCGACCCTCAGGGCAAACGCGCACCGCACGGAGCTTCGCGACGTCGAGGCGCATCCAAGGACCCACCTCCCGCCATCACAGGACCACCAGAGCGCCGCCATCGCCTTGGGGACCGGTCACTCCCGTGGACGTCCGCCGCCGGCTGGATTCCGCTCGCCGCAGTTCACCTCCAACCTCGGTGAGTGACCCAACGAGATTCCCTCTATCTCCTCTATCTCCTGCACCGCTCGCCTGAGCCCAAGGCCGCCCGGAGCGCCGGCGGTTCCGCCGCCAGGAGCACCCGTGCGTCTGATCCGGAGGTAGAAGAAGACTAGGCGGTTTTGCATTTAGCCCCCTGCCTTTTCCTGTAACTTTTAGATGTGTTTCTGAGTCTTGTAGATCTCGCAGAAAACCCCCAGAAAGATTCCACTTTCACACATAAAGCCACCCACGTTTTTTTTGCAGATCTAACCCTAGGTTTAGATCTATTCGCGAGCACTGTTCAGTGTGACTCGGGAATTTCCTCTGCTAGCCCTCCAAATCTACGGTTAATTGCATCTAGGCCCCTGCTTCTTGTTTATTTCATAGAATCTTCGTTTTAGCTCCGTTTTCATCCGTTCAAGTTGCGTTAGGTTCATAATGACATGATGCACGTTAGTGGTGAATTTTCATCATGGTTGTTTTCTGAAAATAAATTTAATATTAATTTTGATTAAAGCCTAGTTATACATACCTTTTATAAATAAAAGCAATATAGATCTATACTCGTTTTTCATAATCAAATTTAATTTGATTAATGTTTCTCTCATATGTTTTTGTAAATAAAATCTAATTAGATCTTTTACCCGGTTTTTCATAAACCAAATGTTAACTTGATTAATATTTAATTAACTTTTCTAATTAAAAGTTGATTAGGCTTTTACACCGGCTTTTATAGATAAACATTAACCTGATTAATGACAACATGCATATGTTTTATAAAGAAAGTTTGTTTAGCTCAACACGACATGTTTCAATTCGATTAGTTGTTCTAACCTTTTCTAAGTTAAATGTTTAATTTGTATAGTTTATACATAAACATTTATAAATAAAAAAATTTGACTAGGTTCTTACTTCGGTCTTTGCAAATAAAATATAATATTGCATTAATTCCAACTTAGGGTATTTTCTTTATGAAATATCCTTTACATATGATTTGTTAATTAAAACGAACCTAAGCTTATAGTCTTTTATGTTCACATAAGAAATCGATCGTTAGACATTTTTTTTGTGTATCTTGCTTCGTGTAAGCTTTAGATCTTTCTAAATCCAGTTCTAGCTTACATCAAGTTGTTCCCTGCATCCAGCCAAGCCTTTCCCTTCTAAGCACGGTTTGTGTGCTTTAGGTGATCCTTAGAATCGATCTCTATCCTTTAGTGCGCTCTTTTAAAGCTTTTCTTTTGAGTGGTGCATTGTTCTTAGTTGCTTGTTTGTTTGCTTTGTATGCTTGTGCCTGATGATTGATGCGCTTAGAGTGAACGTGGTTCGAGAGCTTTGAAGAGCATGAAGGTGAAGACATTCTGAGCAACAATTCTTTGGTTAAAGGCAAGTGTGTGGTTCCTTGTCCTAATAATTATTTAATCACTCATTGCATTGCTTTGCATTAATTTTGATGGGTTCCTATTAAGGATGACTAGCCTCAGTTGACCAGTATCTTGAACCTGGTTTTAATTAATATTGATGGTAGATGTTGCTTAGTTTGCTTAACTGGGATGGTGTTAATCAACATGGCTACCTTTTATACTCTATGTTCCTTTATGTTATTTTAATTTTAATTGCAAGACCACCTTTGTTATGTTAATCGGAACATGGAGAACCACCCAGGAAACAGTACAACCACAAGAACTAAACGGGCAATGGTCTTGGCTGAATAATTAGGAACTTTAGCTTGGGGTGATCTTACCTGATAAGGACAAGGGATCGGCGGTACTACGGGGTATGGACTCGCTCTAGCAGGGGGCTGGGTGAGTTATTTTCTATGGTGGGGTATTGACCTGCTAGGGGACTTTATACCTTGCTAACTGATCCGGACCTTGTGGGTCACTACTTGTTGGAGAACCTTTGTAAAGGCCTCGTAGCGTTCCTATGCAACCACACCTCGGTAGTGTGGTATGGTGCTTGGCCGGCATCGCATGGTTGGGTTCAAAGTTCTTCGGAGCTTTTACGCTGCTTGTGGTGAAAGTGTACAACCTCTGCAGAGTGTAAAACTAATCGATTAGCCGTGCTCACGGTCAAGAGCGGCCTGGACCCTCACATGATAATCAAACTTGAAGATGGACTTAAATCATGGTTTCTCGTTCTCTTAGCCATATGCTTATGGCGTATCTCTTATCCTTTATGCTTAATGTGGGTTGGTATATATTTATGACTTAGTAATCAGGTGCTAATAAAATTTGACCAACTAAAATGCTAAATGCTTAGAGCCCAGTCCACTATAAAGCCTTTGTATTCATACTTTCCCCACACTTGCTGAGTACGACATGTGCTCACCCTTGCTATATACGTTGCTCAGAAAGAGGAAGTTGCTACATGAAGATGACGTGAAGATGTTGTGGAGTTCTAGGCGTACGCAACCCCCAGTCGACTGCTTGTGGAGTATGGTGTCTTCGTTTCCAGGATTAAGCGTAAACTCTGATAATCTTTCTTTTTCTTACGTGTTACTGTTTCTATATTCACTTATATGTCACTATATGCATGAAACTTGATCCTGGCATGCATATAGGTTGGCACTTGGTTTTCTTTGGAAAAATAGGTGTGACAGAGTGGTATCAGAGCTGTATTCGACTGTAGGACGTAAGCCTAGTTAGCAATGGTCGTTCCTTAAGGTTTCTATTGATCTAAAGTTCATCACTACCTTTGCTTTGAGCTCTGTGATGAATATTCTCACTCCTTGACCAATCTCTTCTCTCTCAATCTTGAAAATTTAAACCTTATCCACTTCTTTTCATTTGCACATCTTGTTTTGGCAAATGTTAAATCACCAATCCTTGTTTATATACTCCCCTTGATCTTATCTTTATCTTGATCTTGTTTTCCATTCTCATTGTTCCATGCAGTGCATCTCCTTGATATCTTTCTTGCCTATCTACTTTGAACATAGCTGTCAATTCCTATCCACATATCTTCCTCATTGCCTCCTTTATGTAATGCTACTTTGGATTCCCCTTGACTTTTAATTCCAAAGTGTTGTTCTACTTCAAAAATTCTTAGTTGATCCATGTCACGTACCCTGAAGCAAGCCTGCCCAAGTCACCCAAACAAAGGAGCTATCAATCCATCACCTGAAGTCAAGCCTCGGTAACCATTGAAACCATACCCATGCTTAGGAGGATACCCTCTGACTCTATTAACAACGTTTAGCATCGTTCCTTTGACTGTGTGTTGAGTGGTGAAATTCAGTGCTTGCATAATCATGATTGTTTATGGTAATGTTTGAGTTGGTTCTTTGCAGTGAGTGTTGGTGTATTGTAGGTCTTATATCTGCAATAACATCAGTTGCTTAGCCTGGTTTTTCTTTTGTGCCTCCCACCTCCTTGTCATCTCTCTTTCTCCCTAGAAGAAGAAAATCAAAGCCCGCATCAACAAACACATGCTACTGCTACCGTCATCGAGAGAGCAAGATGAAGAAAAGAAGACCTCACTCTACCTTCCTCCCCACCTTGTGCTTGCTCCTATCCCATCTACCTCACTCTAATGAAGACCCCAATGACTAAGACAAGATGAGGAATGAAGATTTCACACCGATCGACAAAAGAGGATGACCGCCACATATCTCAATCGCAATGTTCTTGTTTATCTCCCTCCTCCTTGTTTCTCCTTTCTTCGAATCTCGGGACGAGATTCTGTTTAAGGGGGTAGGTTTGTCACACCCTGAAATTTCCAATTTCAGGATGTGAATAGAGAGAATAATGAAACAACAATTTTCTCATAATTTTAAAATTTTTTCCAACATTTATTTTTCTTTACAGGAAATATAGTATAGGAAAAATCCTTGTTTGATTTTCCGAATCAAATAAATAGTTGTGAGTGTTGCATTCATGCCGATGCATCTTGGAGCTTCTTGAGTGCAAAAGCTTTTAAAACACGTCTAGGTGCTGTCCAAATCTTTCTGAGAATTTTCCGGACTTTTCTGGAATTTATTCTCATTTTTCCTGAGCTTATTCTATTTATTAGAAGGCTCTAAAATCTTTTCATGAGCTCCAAACATTTTATTTGGATTGTTCATACTTTAATCTAGCTCTGGGAATTTTCCTGGAATTTTTGGGATTTTCAGAGTATTTTTCGTGGCTTTATGGAATTAGCTAGCAATTTCTAGAATATTCTTTTTCACGAAAAATGTTTTCTGAAAATGAAAAGGAATTCTTTTTCTCTTCTTAACATTCGGCCCACATCTGCTTTCAGCCCATTTCCTTGAAGTCTGCTCGTGCCCCCTCAAATAATCGGCTCAGTTCTTTTTCTCCCCTTTCTTTTCGCTCGCGCCTCAGCTTTCAGCCAAGCTCGGCCCGATGCCTGAAGTCCTCTAGTGCCCCCTGGGCTTTACCGCCGGACCGCCTTTGCACCACTCCCAACCCAGCTCGGCCCAGCCACCGACCCGACCCATCGCCGACCGGCCCGGCCACGAGCCCTGCGCGAGGCCCATCTAGGCCCGATGCTCACGGCCATGGCCAGGAGTCCCGGCCATCTCCGCCGGCCTTCCTCGGCGTCCGTGTCCAGCACGCCTTGGCTTCCGCACTCCTATAAAGTGTGCCGCCCCGGCCTCCCGCGTGCCCTAGCGCTCCCTGCTGCCTCCGCCGCCCCGTGCCTTGCCCGCTCGCGCCGCGCCGCCGGAGCTCGCGCCGAGCCAAGCCGTCGGCGTTGCCCCGCTCGATTCGCCGCCTCCATCGACCCTCAGGGCAAACGCGCACCGCACGGAGCTTCGCGACGTCGAGGCGCATCCAAGGACCCACCTCCCGCCATCACAGGACCACCAGAGCGCCGCCATCGCCTTGGGGACCGGTCGCTCCCGTGGACGTCCGCCGCCGGCTGGATTCCGCTCGCCGCAGTTCACCTCCAACCTCGGTGAGTGACCCAACGAGATTCCCTCTATCTCCTCTATCTCCTGCACCGCTCGCCTGAGCCCAAGGCCGCCCGGAGCGCCGGCGGTTCCGCCGCCAGGAGCACCCGTGCGTCTGATCCGAAGGTAGAAGAAGACTAGGCGGTTTTGCGTTTAGCCCCCTGCCTTTTCCTGTAACTTTTAGATGTGTTTCTGAGTCTTGTAGATCTCGCAGAAAACCCCCCAGAAAGATTCCACTTTCACACATAAAGCCACCCACGTTCTTTTTGCAGATCTAACCCTAGGTTTAGATCTATTCGCGAGCACTGTTCAGTGTGACTCGGGAATTTCCTCTGCTAGCCCTCCAAATCTACGGTTAATTGCATCTAGGCCCCTGCTTCTTGTTTATTTCATAGAATCTTCGTTTTAGCTCCGTTTTCATCCGTTCAAGTTGCGTTAGGTTCATAATGACATGATGCACGTTAGTGGTGAATTTTCATCATGGTTGTTTTCTGAAAATAAATTTAATATTAATTTTGATTAAAGCCTAGTTATACATACCTTTTATAAATAAAAGCAATATAGATCTATACTCGTTTTTCATAATCAAATTTAATTTGATTAATGTTTCTCTCATATGTTTTTGTAAATAAAATCTAATTAGATCTTTTACCCGGTTTTTCATAAACCAAATGTTAACTTGATTAATATTTAATTAACTTTTCTAATTAAAAGTTGATTAGGCTTTTACACCGGCTTTTATAGATAAACATTAACCTGATTAATGACAACATGCATATGTTTTATAAATAAAGTTTGTTTAGCTCAACACGACATGTTTCAATTCGATTAGTTGTTCTAACCTTTTCTAAGTTAAATGTTTAATTTGTATAGTTTATACATAAACATTTATAAATAAAAAAATTTGACTAGGTTCTTACTTCGGTCTTTGCAAATAAAATATAATATTGCATTAATTCCAACTTAGGGTATTTTCTTTATGAAATATCCTTTACATATGATTTGTTAATTAAAACGAACCTAAGCTTATAGTCTTTTATGTTCACATAAGAAATCGATCGTTAGACGTTTTTTTGTGTATCTTGCTTCGTGTAAGCTTTAGATCTTTCTAAATCCAGTTCTAGCTTACATCAAGTTGTTCCCTGCATCCAGCCAAGCCTTTCCCTTCTAAGCACGGTTTGTGTGCTTTAGGTGATCCTTAGAATCGATCTCTATCCTTTAGTGCGCTCTTTTAAAGCTTTTCTTTTGAGTGGTGCATTGTTCTTAGTTGCTTGTTTGTTTGCTTTGTATGCTTGTGCCTGATGATTGATGCGCTTAGAGTGAACGTGGTTCGAGAGCTTTGAAGAGCATGAAGGTGAAGACATTCTGAGCAACAATTCTTTGGTTAAAGGCAAGTGTGTGGTTCCTTGTCCTAATAATTATTTAATCACTCATTGCATTGCTTTGCATTAATTTTGATGGGTTCCTTTTAAGGATGACTAGCCTCAGTTGACCAGTATCTTGAACCTGGTTTTAATTAATATTGATGGTAGATGTTGCTTAGTTTGCTTAACTGGGATGGTGTTAATCAACATGGCTACCTTTTATACTCTATGTTCCTTTATGTTATTTTAATTTTAATTGCAAGACCACCTTTGTTATGTTAATCGGAATATGGAGAACCACCCAGGAAAACAGTACAACCACAAGAACTAAACGGGTAATGGTCTTGGCTGAATAATTAGGAACTTTAGCTTGGGGTGATCTTACCTGATAAGGACAAGGGATCGGCGGTACTGCGGGGTATGGACTCGCTCTAGCAGGGGGCTGGGTGAGTTATTTTCTATGGTGGGGTATTGACCTGCTAGGGGACTTTATACCTTGCTAACTGATCCGGACCTTGTGGGTCACTACTTGTTGGAGAACCTTTGTAAAGGCCTCGTAGCGTCCCTATGCAACCACACCTCGGTAGTGTGGTATGGTGCTTGGCCGGCATCGCATGGTTGGGTTCAAAGTTCTTCAGAGCTTTTACGCTGCTTGTGGTGAAAGTGTACAACCTCTGCAGAGTGTAAAACTAATCGATTAGCCGTGCTCACGGTCAAGAGCGGCCTGGACCCTCACATGATAATCAAACTTGAAGATGGACTTAAATCATGGTTTCTCGTTCTCTTAGCCATATGCTTATGGCGTATCTCTTATCCTTTATGCTTAATGTGGGTTGGTATATATTTATGACTTAGTAATCAGGTGCTAATAAAATTTGACCAACTAAAATGCTAAATGCTTAGAGCCCAGTCCACTATAAAGCCTTTGTATTCATACTTTCCCCACACTTGCTGAGTACGACATGTGCTCACCCTTGCTATATACGTTGCTCAGAAAGAGGAAGTTGCTACATGAAGATGACGTGAAGATGTTGTGGAGTTCTAGGCGTACGCAACCCCCAGTCGACTGCTTGTGGAGTATGGTGTCTTCGCTTCCAGGATTAAGCGTAAACTCTGATAATCTTTCTTTTTCTTACGTGATACTGTTTCTATATTCACTTATATGTCACTATATGCATGAAACTTGATCCTGGCATGCATATAGGTTGGCACTTGGTTTTCTTTGGAAAAACAGGTGTGACATCTCATCAAGTCTCTCAAGCCTATTTGTTCTACTCATTTCCCCTCTCAATATATGTATATAAGTGGAAGGCTTTATATGGAGCTTTGGGAAAGTTTAATCCTACCAAGATATTATAATCGAGATATTATCAAAAGAAGACAAGCTTCTCATGGTCTTACCGAGACTCGTCAAAAAGGTCATTGGAAAAATAATGTTCTCAAGGAGGGAGAAGAGAAAAATACACACTTTTTGAGATAGGTGGACATGTGCAAATGGCAAAGAATGATCCCGAGGCACAAACGAAGTCCTCGTTATCGGATTGCACATGGTTGGAAAGATGAGTATGGGTCTTGATCTTGAATCCTCATGACTTGAAATTCCTAATACATCTAGAGAGTCGAGGAGCTTTATTTATTTTTCTTTTTCTCTCCTTTTTTTCTCCTCTTCTTTTTTTATATATACACATACTTTTTCCTCCTCTTTTTTTTCTTTCTTTCATACTCTTTTTCATTTTTTTCATTTTTTATATACTCCCCTTGAACTCTTAGATTACATTGTACCTACCTCCTTGGCAACTAGCCCCATGCTTAGACGATTGCACGTCCTCGGGCAAAGAGGTGGCAAAATTTTTGTGCCAAGGTAGGTACTAAAAGTCCTATATTTTCTTGGGTAGAAACACTTGAAATCTTCTAGGGATCTTTCACACAACTTTTGTGTCGTATCAGAGGTCTCCCAAAATTATACTCCAATCTTCGGCACCTTCATTCTTGTGATCTTCCTCCGAATATTCATCCATACTCAAGAATTGGGTTGTGGTCAAAGAGGTAAACACAAAAGAGATGTTTTGGGTTTGTGGGTGGATATCCGGCGAGGTTTGCAAAATTCCCAATGTGGAAACTTACAATGCACGGATAGAAAAGGCTAGCATAAAGATAGATACGCAAAAACGGAATGACCAGCTTCTTAGTCTCGGCTCAGAGAAATCAAGCCTTGAATCAATGCACCCAAAAATAAATCTTGTACACTAAGGTTTTTGCACTTAATCAAATATAAGGCTTTGGATAGGTAGACCAACATGCAAGAGGTATTAATGACAAGGATAGCATTATTTTTTAAGAACAAAAATAAATCATCCTTAACCCATCCAAAATTGAGAGCATGAGAAAAACTATGGGTCTTATCTTTATCATAACCTCCACAAAGGATAAAGCTAGTATTTAAATTAATTTCAGATTTGCATTAGAGAGAGGACTAGCTCAATCATGCATAAAACAAGTACAAAGTTGAGCAAAGAGGCAATGGTCATCATATATCAACTTGGCACAATTTTCTATCCATATTAAAGATGATAAACCGGTGGTGAAACTTATTCATGGTGATGGAAAACAAAAACTACCACTACCACACACATGCTGAAAATAAAAACTGGAAATGCTGCGCACACTTGTAAATTGAAAAATAAAGGAAAGGAGAAGGAGAAATCAAACCAAACTTGAAAGCATTATTTCTTCTTCCTTCTTTCACTCTTCCTCTAATGGTTGATCCTCCATCTTTATGATGAGAGCAAGCTTTGAGTGCCTCGGAGTGTATGGTGGTGTCCAGGTCGAACGTGTGGCTCCTCCGTTGTGTCCTTGCGGTTCGGTGTACCGCATGGATGAGCTTTGTGTACTCTTCATGCCTCCAAGGAGCAGCGTGTCACTCTTTGGTAGTGCCACGTCCTCCTCCATGCTTCGCGGGAATTTGGAGACAAGGTGCTTCCGCGAAGAGCTTGTCGATGACACCATTGATGATGATCATGTCCTCCTTCCGAGGATGGCGTTCATGGCTTTTATTATCATACCTTGCTGCACAAACTCACAAACAACCTCCCCCGGGGTTTCTTGCCGGTGGAAATACGCACAAAGAAAGTATATGGATTGACAAGAATTGTAATGATTAACCAGGAATTTTAAAGAAGGAAGTGAGGCATGAACTTTTAAGGGTGGTTTCTGGAACTTCTGTGATATAAACTCAAGAACACACACTAGCAAATAGATGAACTACTTACCAGACGACGGGGAGCCTCGGGGGCTGACTGGAAGGGGGAGGCCGGCCTAGGCAGATCGGCCTAGGGGGTCTCCTCCTCTTCCTTCCTCTAGTTTTCTCCGAGCTGCTTCTCACTTCCTTGTTGTCCTGTGTCCTCGTGTTCCACAAGAATCCATTGCCCAAATGCTCTCGGCCACTCCTTATTTTGAATGATGGGATCAATGCCTTCCTCCTTTACTTTGTGTCACTTCTTCTCTTCCATGTTTTATGTGCTTTCACTTATTTCCTGCAAAACAAAGTCATTGCTGCCCCCCATGCTTGTCTTTTACATGTGCCCAGGATGCTTTGACGATAAGACCTTCGTGATGCATCATGGAGCACTAAGCAAGTTAACTCAAAATCCTCTCTTCAATCATGTTTTGACGCTAATCACTCCTCTAAATCAAAAATTAACTCAAAGCTAGCAATGAGTTCAAATGTATTCTTAGAGGAGTTCTTAGGCATCAAAAATATTTGTGAGTCGAAACCTTCTGACTACCTTTATTTTGGTTCCACCGAGATCGTATGCTTTCATTACTTGATAGCAAGATCCTCCGGCTTGACCGTGGGGGTATAGGTTTAGGTTCTAGTTTTAGCCAAACATGAGAGAGAAATTTGGACCAAATAAAAACAAAGGGGCATAGAAAAATTCTAAATCTAGAGAAACCGATGGATGTCAAGTTGAATGAAACCAACAATCGAATTTCCTAGGTTCACGCGAGACCTACCATGTGTCAAAAATTAAAAAAACATTAAGGAACAAAGTGAGGCTCTACTCGTGTGTTTTTAACAAGTAAAACAAGCCAACCTTAACATCATGGAGAGGATGAAAAGCTTGGATAGGATCTGAATTTTTGGTTCTAGTTTCTCAAGAAGAGGCAAATAAATCATGGGATGACTCATGTCATTGGTTTAAGATAAAAAAATCCAAATAAAATGACCGAGCAAATAGAAGGTTCTCCAAAAACTTGTTCAACCACTTAAGAGTTAATAAAATGTCTTACATAGTAATTTCTAAGACTCACTTACTTGAAACTCGAAAATCTTCCGGGTTGCCCTCCCGGCAGCTTTTATTCTTGATCGGGTTGTCCTCCCGGTAGCTTATTCTTGACTCGACGAACGGGTTGCCTCCCGCAAAGCGCTTCATTTATAGTCCATAGCTAGACTTCTTCTCTTCTTCACTTCCGATCAACGCTCTTTGTGGGCGTTGCAATCTTGGGTACCCACTTCTGCACTATCTTTGGCTTGGGTGCAGGCTTCTTCTTCGGCTTAGTCATTTTTTTGTCTTCACAAGCTGGCTTTCTCTTTTGACAGTTGCAACATCTCCCTTGATTCTTCACTCTCATACCAATGCGACGATGAGGTGGAACATATTTAGCATTAGTAATGTTGCGTACCTCGAAACACGGTTGAAATTTGAATGCAGTCTCGCCGTCGATGTCAATCTTGATCTCCTTCTTGCCAACGTCGATTGTCACTCCGATGGTATTAAGGAACAACCTCCCAAAGAGCAGCGGCTTCACCTTTTTCCACATCTTGAGCAAGAAATCCACGGGGATGAAGTGATCTTCAACTTTTAAGGGTACATCTTCGGTGATTCCCATGGGATGACAAATAGAGTTGTCCCCCAATTCTAGACTCATGACCGTGGGCTCTAGCTTTGGTAAGCATAGCCTCTTGACGTCTCTTGGCATGGCTCCCATACTTGCTCCAAGATCACATAACATCTTCTTGGACTTGAATGAGCCAATGGAACATGAGACGATCGAACATCCGGGATCTCTTTGTTTCTTGGGTCCTTGATATATGATAATGTCACCGCATTCCTTAGACATCTTGATATGATCTTCCCTGAGTGTCGCCATCTTATACTTGTCGGTAAATATGTTATTGAAGTAGCGTGGCTTTGATGAAGGCATCTCCACTCTTCCTCTATTACTCATTAGGCATCCGACAAGTTGTTTCAATTGCGCTTCTAGCATCTTCATTGTGTTGAGCATTTGATGATTAGAACTTTCGACCTTCGTCACTCTCCCGTCTATATCCTCCAATATTTTGTTAATGACCTTGAACTTGGTGACGGTGTCCTTGTTGATCCTTGCTTGCTCGTCCATGAAGTCCTTCAATTGTACATGAAGAGGAACCGAATTTTGAATGTGTGAGCTCGCATTAAATTGAGGTTTACCTTGCCCGTAGCGGAAGTTTGGGGATTCTTCTTTCTTCGTGTGGTAGAGCACCCTTGCTTCCTCTGGACAACCTCCTTGGATATGGTTGTGCTTTCCACACCTCTCACATAGGGATCTTGCTTCGGTGGCCTCCATAGCTTTTATCTTTTCCATCTCTATCTTCTCCACCCTATTTATAAGTAAACCGACTTGCCATACAAGGGAATCGGCTCGCCTGTATTCGTCGAAACACTCTAAAGCTTCCTCAATTGTCTCCGTGGGAGATTGAACAAATGTTTCGACCTTGTCATGCAAATTCTGAATCTTGACCGGCGAATGAAATCTCTTTATGAAGGCCCTCATCAATGCATCCCAATTTAATTTCCTTGCCGATAGAGAGTGAAACCAATTCAAAGCTTCTTCAAGTAGTGAGAACCCAAAGAGCTTTGCCCTCAATTGATTTTGAGTCAACCCTTCCACATTGAAAGTTTGACATAGTTGAACAAATGCTCGAACGTGAAGGTTTGGATCCTCTTTACCGGTGAAAGGTGATTCTTGTACTTTGAGGATAGTTGAGACCTTGATTTTGAACGGCCTTTTGACATCTTCAAAATTTGGTAGATCATCGATGTCCGGGATGCATGATTCCCCGATCGTGCGCTCCGGCTATGATTCTTCCATGGGTGGCGGTTGAGATTGATCTCCTTTTGATCTTGGTGGTGATGTTTCCTTTGGAGATTCCAACGATCCTTCGGCCTCGGCTTTTGGATCTACAAATTCTTTAGCTTGTGTTGCACATCTCATATGCCTGTAAAATTTTTCTAGATCATCCACAAAAGGAAACTAGGGTTTGTTGCTGAGGTAGCCGACCATCTCCGGTTAGGGTTAGTGATAAATAAAAATCAAAAAGAAGAACTAGGGTTAGTCAAAAACTAGATTAGATTGATTTTTGAGGATGATCAAAGTTAGTAGATGCAAAAATAAAAACCAAAAGAAAACTGAAAATTACTTACAAATGTGATACTAGATCGGATCTTGATTGCTTGTTCCCTGGCAACGGCGCCAGCAAAAGGGGCTTGTTGACGTTTGATTATCGTTGCAAAGTTCGTTTGGACTTGCAAGCGGACAAATCCCTCGTCATAGTTAAGGAACCCTTCTTCCCTTGAGTGGTGATTCCAAGGTATCGAATCCGTAGAACAATGTGCAACGCAAGATCGATCCAATAAAGAGAGAAAGCACTTTGTTTAAGAGAGGTTTCGAATGCATCTAATCTACTAAAACAAGAGAGGTAGCGAGATAAAGCAAGAGGTAACCGATCTAGAGAGTCTAGATCGTGACTTTGTCGTAGTTCCAAGAGAGATGAAGATAGCAATAAGAATCTCATAAAAAGCATATGGCTTCCGGTCCAATCCTCGAAGGCACCGACTGTACACGTGATCGACATCCTGTCACGATGCCCCGCTTCTTGTGTAGGTGAACCTAAGAGCACGCTCATGAAGAACGTGTTGAAAACACTTGGTAGGTCGGGTATGCACCTCTAGCCACCGTGGCTACAAGAGCACCCTAGGCGATCTATCTTAAGTATAGATCGAGGAAGAAGCAAAACCAAGAGAAGACAAAACCAAAGAGGAAGCACTTGATTGCTATATATCGGATTCAATGAAACTCCATCATAAGTTTATACATGAATAAGATCCAACCGGGATCCTACCTTGATCTTGATTCAAGCCTCCGGAACTCCGACGTGGTCTTCCATGTAAGGTTCCCACGCCGGCTAGGTGAACCCTAGACGACTATCACGACCCCCCTCTCCGAGATGGTGACCCTCAAGCTTCTCTGCTCCTCGGCAGCGGATGACGAATGACTTGATAGTTGGAACTTCGCACGGGGGCTATAAATAGCCCGAGAGTCGTCTAGGGTCAAAGGGGGTGCCGAACTAGGCCCGGAGTGGGCTGGGCTGGCCGACCTGGGCCCAATTCGACCCAGTTCGACCCCGGCTTCCTCCGTGTTGCTTCTCGTGTTTTCTAGAACTTTTGCCGAGTTGCATGTGGCCCCTTGATGTCATTTTTCTTGCGGTTTAGATAAGGGTGCTTGGCGTATAAACTCCCGCATCTTCCGTCTAGGTCCTCAGCACTTCTCGACTTCACGCTTTAGTCCTTGGTTCATTTGGAGTCATGTTCATCTTGCATCTTGACTTGTCCCGGGGTCCATGATCATCTTGTAAAACCCTTGATGAACCTTACCCGGAAGTACTTATTTAAGCTCTTGATTCCTGCGTAAACAATAAACTCCAAAAACCATGCACAAGTGCGAACTTGACATATAATGAGGGTTAGGATCATTAGTGTGAATGTCAAATTAATGCTAACATAGAAGGTAAACAAGTGGCTAGGTTGACGGAAATCGACCGCCAACACAGTGAAGGGATAAGATTTTTTGAGGGTAGTGTGGTCTTTTCACTGGTTTCCCATTTGCCTTTATCGCCGTATAATCCAATCTTTCGCAATGTCATGTGGATCACTTGCAAATGGACTTTACTTGCAGAGGTAAAAATGAGAGAGGAATAAACAATAAAGAAGAAAACAAATATACTCCCTCCGCTCTTAAATAGATGACGTTTAGGACAAGCAATTTAGTTCATTTTGAACTAAATTTTTGATCCTAAACGTCATATATTTAAGAACGGTGGTAGTAGTAAGAAAAGAGGAAAATATATTGTACAAACGACAACTTTAATCCAAGCTTTGCGGAGAATGTGAAGGGTGAATCTAATTGCCACACAATGGTATACACAAATACCTCTGTAGTTGATCTTAAATTTCATGCAAAACATTATTATTTTTATGATTACTAAAAAATATTGTAATCATGTTTCTATTTTTTATGTTTGATATTATTCAATTTAATTGCCACACAATGATATACACAAATGGATTTGTAGTTGATCTTAAACTCCATGCAAAGCATTAAACAGCTTACACACAGCCTCTCTGTCTGTGCACTATATGAGCTGTCTGTACATCTGTCTGTATACGTAGTTCGAGATTCTGTAGATGACGTGTTGTCTAAGGGCTGTACATGCCCTTAAATAGTGGCTGAACGCAGCTACTGGCTGCAGCAAGGTTCAGAACGAAACTATGCTAAAGAGGGATGAAGCATTGTTTCCACAAACTACTTCCCAAATGATGGACAGTCTGTCCAAAATTTTCTTCATATTTGACATATTTCTCGAAGCAATTTGCCTTGCACCTTCACTCAACCACGCTTACCTTAGCTCTGCATCGGCAACACCTCACACTACATCAGAAATGATTTGTGCTGACACCAAGTTTTTTATTCATGGTGGGTCTGATTTCCACCCGCTAGTACAAAGACCTCCGCGGGGCGTGGGTAGTGTGCTAAAATCCTTCAACACACATACATTTGTGCTGGCGGGTGACATAAGAACTCACTAGCCTAAATGACCTCCATTTGTACTATTGATGGGTGACATAAGAGCACAAAAATATCACCCGCTAGCACAGAATGCCTTTCAATTTTCATAGATAGGAAGCGCAAAAAAATTAACTAGCCAAAAACTTTATCTTACATATCACAATATATTTTTAACAATATTAGACTGTGTATATGTTTCTGTGTAGCCATGTCAAAAACTTTAGAAGTGATTTACTATTTTCTAAGGTTTACATGATTATAAGGATGCTAATTGAAATTAATTGATATTTGAATTAAAATATTCCCAAACAGTAGGCACGTACCAGAAACTCCAATACAATCTGCAACGGTCGAAATGATCAGGAGATTCAATGTATACTTGAAGGGCATGTTAGAAAATTCTCTCCATACAGCCTTCGAAATACAAAGTTATGTACCATTCTTGTCCAAAGGAATATTTTTGTAAATACATAGTCCTTCTGTCCAAAAAAATGACGTTTTAGTATTATCTTAAGTCAAACTTTCTCAATTTTGACCAAATTTATAGAGAAAAATATCAATGTTTATGACATCAAATAGATATATATTATAAAAATAGATCTCATGATGAATCTAATGATATTTTATTTCATACCATAAATATATGTAGTTTTTTCTATAATTTTGGTCAAAGTTAAAAAGTTTGACTTAAGACAATCCTAAAACGTCATTCTTTTTGGGACAGAGGGAGTAAGCATCGGTAAGGAAGTGGTGATTTCTCTAGAAATAGTACAACGGAGGACAAACCCATAAAGAAACATCCACCTATGTAAATCTGATACCAGGGGTGATACTAGGGCTGGACCGTGAGCTAGAAATCCGCGAGCTTGGCTCGTTTGTTGCTCGTCTCGACTCGGCTCGGTCAATTTTTTACGAGTCAAGCAGCTATTTTTGCTTGTTTCGTTAATGAGCTGGCTCAAGCTAGTTCGCGAGCCAAATGAGCTAGAAAGTTCAATGTTTAACATAGAAATCAAGTTACAAAGTTAAGTCAAGCAGTTGAAGTCATGCCGAGTCAGTCGATATACTTCAATATATATAAAAAAAGCTTTTTTATAGTGCTTGCGTAGTACCCGGAAGTATCAGAAGTACCAAGTATTTTGATTTTCCCTTCACTATTAATTTAAAAAATAAATTAATTAAAAATAGCTTTATGGTCAGCGACTACAGGCGGGTGCTCCACCTCCTGCTGCACATGCTTGGCGCCTGTAACACCCTAAAATTGCATCACTGAAATTACCTTAAGCAACATAGTGTACTAGGATTAGTCTTAAGGACTTAATTAAAATTTGCTAATTAATTTGGGCTCTAAAGTAATTAATTTCCATTTAAATAATTTAGAACCAACAAGTGCATGTGCATCATCATTTGGCTTTGCATGGTGTTTAAGTATGTTTGTGTGTGGTTTAAAAGTTCTTAAAAATAATTTGAAGATTTGGAAAAAGTTTGAAAAGTGTTGAATTTGAAAAGTTTTGAATAAAAGGTTTGAAAAAGAAAAAGAAAAAAAAGACAACCCCCAAATCCCCTCCCTTCTTTCCCTTTCGGCCCACTTCGGCCCAACTCCCGCCCGCGGCCCACTCCTCTCTCGTCTCTCACCACCCGGCGGGCCCCGCCTGTCAGCTTCCTCCCCTTCCTCGCGCCCCTCCCCTGCTTCACCGCCGTGATCCCCGCCGCCCGCTCCTGCGCCTCCCTGCCTCCCCCTTCCTTCTTTGAGCCGCAATTAAGGGCTGTTAAGCCCGGAGACCACACCGCCATCATTTCTCCCTTCCGTTTCTCCTTCCACTTGCCGCCATAGCCCCTGGTGTGCCGCCGGCCATCGATGGCAATTACCGCCGCCGCCGGAGCTCCTCCCGCTTCCCCTTCCCCCTCTCTTGCTCTATATAAGCCGAGCACGAGCTCCTGCTTCGCCCCTTTGCTCAGACGCGCCCCCCTCACACCTACACTCCTCTCCGCTCTCGCGCAGCGCCGCCGCCTCTGCTCTTCGTCGCCGCCGGAGTAAACGTCGACGGTGGAGTACCCGACCCCCTCCCTTCTTCTTCTTTGTGGTTCAAGCTCACCGAGCTCTCTCTCTCTCTCTCTCTCTGCGCCCCGTCTTCTTCCGCCGGAGCGCCGCCCGAGCTCGCCGCTGTCGACCAACTTCGTCACTGTCGCCCCTCCTTCATTTGTTGCCTCGCTCGGCTCTTCCTCACGTGGTGAGCATCGTTTCCCTGCTGTTTCTCCCCCTGCGCGTGTACCGTAGTACCGGTGCCCGCACTCCGGCGAGGGCCGCGCCGCCTCCTTCCGGCGCACGCCGTCGTGGTCGCCAGAATCGCCGCCTTGATGGCTCGGTTGCATGCGCGTGCATCTCCGCTACGCGTAGAGCCCGCCCGCGCACGTTTTGGTGCCCTGTAGCGCGATCTAGGGCCGCGCCGGTGAGCCCACCGCCGCGCACCACCGTCTCCGGCGAACTCCGCCGCCGCCCCTCGCTTGCACGTCACCACAGCCGTCCGATCAAGGATCGGCGGTCGAGATCAGCCGCGGCCCCGAGTCAAAACAGCCGCGTAACGGTCAACCCTGGCCGGTCGTCGTCGTTTTGCGAAAAAGACCCCAAATTCTTTAATATCACAACCATACCCTTCCACCATCAAAGATCCTTACAACCAGTTCATGTTTTTAACGGTTTAGCCCCTGTCTTTTTAAGTTTTTCGGTCCCGCAGTGCACCCTTCATCTTATGCACGTTGGCCCTTCTGTTTTTATGTATAATTATGTTTTAGGTCCCTGGTTTCTTTCAAATAAGCCCAGAGAGTCTAGTTTTCTTACAGAAAGACCCCTGACTTTTGTTTTAATCATAACTTTCATGTTTTAACTCCGTTTTTTTGCGTATAATATATCAAAATGATCGTATTAGTGCGTAGAACCTTTTTATCAGTGTGCTCTTAGCATATAGCATTGTTTGATGTACTGTTTTATTTATTTATTGTATGCTCATGCTTGTGCGTAGATCTCGTGCCTGTTTCAACTGAGCAACCTGTCAGAGAAGATCAAGAAGAACCTTTCTTTGAAGAAGAGGATTCCCAGTTTGTAGAGGAAGGCAAGTGGACTTCCCCCTCTGCATTTTTCTTCTTTGTCCTAAATAACTGCATATTAAATAATATTTACTTTTATTGTTGCTATGTATAAATTGATGGGAAAACCACCTTTTTAAGGACATGACTAGAGCTTTACCCCTATCACCTTGATAAACCCTTTTTAATAAATGTTTTGGGTAGATTTTTGTTTAGTTGCTTTACATGGGTTGGTTAGAAGTGGTTTTATGATAAAGACTTTCATGCTTAAGTGATGATGGTTTTGTTTAAAGACAAGAACACTAAGATTTAATTGGAACATGGAGAACCACCCAAGAAAACAGTGCAACCACAGTGGCATATGGCTCTGCCCTTAGCCAATTAATTAGGTGTGTGAATGAACTGATGACCTTATCTGAAAGGAGCAGAGGGGGTTGGGGTTGCAGGGGTATAGCCCGGTCCTTTTGGGGTAGCAGCCTTTGCTAAGGTGCCGACCATTAGGGAGGGTTATGGTCCGCCCTGATCTGTAACTATGCGGGTTGTTGGTCTTTTGCATGCCTTTGTAAAGGCTTCGTAGTGGACCCCTAGCCACTCACCTCAGAAGTGTTTAAGGGTCTAGCTAACCCGGGCAAGATAGGGGAACACGAGCTGTGGGTAAAGTGTACAACCTCTGCAGAGTGAAAACTGATCGATCAGCCGTGCTCACGGTTAAGAGCGGCTTGGACCGTCACATGATAGTTAAACTTGAAGATGAATTCAAATCGTGGTTCCTTATGGTTTTGGATAATGTTTCAAATGCTTAACTTTGGGTTGGTATAAACTTGCGCTTAGTAATAGGCTTGCTAATAAAACTTGACCAACATTAAAATGCTAACTGCTGTAAACCCTTAGCCTGTCCTTGACAGCCTTGCATACTTTTCCCCCACTTGCTGAGCTCCAACCATAAGTGTGTTCACCCTTGCTTACCGCTGTTCAGAGGAGAACAACGGTGAAGAATACTTTAGCGACTTCGAGGAGTTCTGAGGCATGCGATCCCCCAGTCATGTGCCTGTGGAAGTTAAAGACGAAGTTGTTCGTTTAGTTATCGTTTGTTCTATTGGACCTTCGAGTCCACCGTCTGAGTGTAATAAAGGATAAAGTAATGGTTTAACTCTTCTACGTTTTGATTACTATTTATGATATTACACTCTTTTGTCTATCGTATGTGTGTAATTTGATCTTGACGCACATATGAGATGCATTTGGTTTCTCTTCGAAAGTTAGGTGTGACAGCGCCCTGCTGGACCGGTGCGAGTGCCACTGCCATGTCCTCTGCTTTTGTGTGGAGACTGTGACGGCGGGAGAACAAGATCCGGTCATGTCCGACCACCGGGACTGGATCATCCCCAACTTCTCCGGCTGCAACATGGTGTGCGTCAGGTTTCGGTTTGGAACGCAAGAATCTTGATAGACAGCTTGTTGTGTCCGTCCAGCCCACGACCCCATGACATGAGCATAAGAAAGGGCACCGGTACCAGCTCCTCCGTGTTCTCCGAGACGCGGCCAAGGATCACTACGTGCAACAAGATCGTGCAGTGATCTCGGTTCTCTGTACAACTAATTGTTTGACGCCAGATTGATCAGTAATCTGACTACTATA
This sequence comes from Cenchrus fungigraminus, assembly GCA_036936925.1. NCBI lineage: Eukaryota > Viridiplantae > Streptophyta > Magnoliopsida > Poales > Poaceae > Cenchrus > Cenchrus fungigraminus. The sequence goes on along the minus strand of CM072773.1, from coordinate 30,325,631 downwards.
ATTGATAATGATTGGCTGATATCATATGATGAATGGGAAGATGTGGCGAGAATCCCCATCGGATTTCGGAGCTCAGCAGGGACCTGGTCCTCACTTCCAGCTCGGGTACGGAGCGGCGTCGCCCTTTGCTGCCACTTCCCCCTCAGACTTGTTCGGCTGGCATTGGTTAAATCCGGAGGTCTTTTATGGTACACAATACCACTGAGCGGTAGTACAGTGATATAATCGATTTTTTTTGGTTTTTTGCTATGGGTAAAATGGTAATTCGCTCAAAGTATATTATTTGGAAAAAAATTTCCTCCTCCCTCCATTCACCCCGTCACGCACATTTCATTTCATATATTACAACAATATCACTTTGCATTTCCGATAATACCCGTATACTACTCATACACCTATGAATACCACCCATACCACACAAAAAAATCGGTGGTACAAAATTAATCTCAACCGTCGGATCCTTACACATAGATCATTTTCTATTACATACGAGTCCTTTTCAACCAGTGGTACAGAGTGATATTATGTACCGCAGGGGCGGAGCTAGCGGTGGGTCGGGAGGGGCTGGAGCCCCTCCTACCACCGACAACTCCATCAGAGTCCCCCTAAGCCCCTCCTACAAATTTGAGAGGAAGAAGAAGTAAAGGAGGAGCTAGAGCTAGAGGAAGAAGAAGGAGCCTCTCTTATACTTCATTCCTAGCTTCGCCACTGGTGTACCGTAAACAATCTCTAAATCCCTAGGAGGATATAATACAGGCAGGGATTAGGTGGATCCCCTTTGGCCACCCAACACCTGCGGGGTTTAATCTCGCGGATCCCTTTGCCTCCTGTACTTGTTCGGTTATGCATGGAACAGGCAGGGAACGGTGCTTCAGAGTAAAAAAAGATTAGCAATACACACAAATATACTGCAAGGTAAGCATCGACCATCATCTCAGGTAGGCATCATGCATTACCACACAAGAAGTACAATATTTGACCTTCACTAATTACACCGAACAGCCAGAACATTCTATTATAGAACACAGTGGTTGCCACTTGCCAACATCTCAGGTAGAAATCAGATGGCAGCTTCCAATGTTAAGAACAGACTAGTTGCCACTTGCCAACATCTCAAGTAGGAATCAGATGGCAACTTCCAATATTAAGTCAGCTAGACTTGTTCAACATTGTTGCCCAATTCTGAAGTAGCTTTAGCTCTAGAATGCAAGCTGTGCACACAAACATTATCAACTGGCAGCACTTACAAACGCATGCAAACGCATTCAAGTCACCTCCAATCAAGTCGATTCATCATCTGCTCAGCAGTGCATCCATGTCCCATTCCCAACAATTTACTAGCTAGTCAGCATCCCCAACAGTATGCTAATTGCATATGTAAACTAGTGCAACAAAACATTTCGATCAAAAAAACTATCCACCCAACACTAACAAGTTTGCCACTTGCCAGGGGTGAGTCTTCAAAAGTGCAGACACTTGATTGCCTGACAGCTGAACAAAAAACATGATATAAATAACCATCAAAACTTGTGTCCCCAATATCTGAGATCATGGTCTTGTACCATCCCTCACCAGCAGCCTTTGACCTTGGCAGCCTCCTAAAACAAGCATTGTGTAATATTTAGTGCAAGCTTATACAAAACAAATGATGATTTTCTAATAGATAAAACTAGTAGTGATATGGACCTGTTCAATTGCTAAACAAACCATGTTAAGTGCACAGGTTCAAATACATTGACAAGAATTCAAGTACTAATGCATAAATTAGAGTATCCATTGCACATGTTCTAATGGTATCTTCTAGTCAATAGTAACTGCTCTGCATTAGCCCAAATGAGCACCAAACATTCAGTCATTTTCAGAAGTTCTAGTACATTGCTATCTGCAAAGATTTTGTAAAAATAAGTGCAAGGATAATCTACAAAGATAAGGTAGAAAGTGAAACAATGCAATGCATGGATCTATATCAGGATGCAATAGATGCACATAATAAGGTTTGATTCATTCAGAACATGATCATTTTGGCATGAGCTTCCAAGAGATATCATAGAAAATTACAGGTATTAGAGGCAAACACCACCAACATACCTTCCAGAAGTGACATCAGTCAACCAAAAATATGCTGCTGAATTACTGTACATGGAAGGTAGGAGAGGAGAGGGGAAGGAAGGGAGCATACCTCCTATACTGAATTACTGTACAATGACAGCTAAATCAATTTCACTGTTGAAAGGACCTTGATGTCGCCTAGAGGGGGGTGAATAGGCGAGTTGACCAATTAAAACTTTTCCAAAAAACTTGAGCTCCCTAGCACAGGCTGTCAGACCGCCTATGCAGGGCGGTTAGACCGCCCCTACTGCCTTTTGCTGGGGGAGGGCGGTTTGACCGCCTCCTGGACGTGGTTAGACCGCCTCCTCGCAGAAGTCAGCAAAGTGTGGCTCAAGCTCCTCTTGACTTCTAGCACGGATGAAACTTGTGGGGTGGCTTGAGTAGATGATCACAAGTAAGGTAATGATCCCTGCACACAAAGACAAGCACACCCAAGTAGATCGAAGCGGAACCAAATAGTAATATGCTAGAAAACCACAAGTGAGGCAAACCACAAAGGAGACACAATGATTTATTTCCCGAAGTTCACTTCCACCAAGGAAGCTACGTCTCCGTTGAGGAGCTTGTAAGAGATCCGAGTTCTCAACTAACTCTTTCCACAACAAACCAGCTCTCTTTCAACCACTTTCATCGATTCCACTAAGGCGATCTTTTCCATGAAGAGGCAAGATCGCAGCCCTCACAAACTTGGCGCTGCTTACCACAACTTGGGAGCTCGTCGGCGACGCCTAGCCATCTAGGAGGCAAACCTCCAAGAGTAACAAATGCTTCAAGGCTTGTAGACGCGAATCACAAGTGCTCAAGCTATGGAAGGCTCTTGACAGCTCACAAATCTCACACAATCTCACTCTCTCAACCCAACTCAAGAATAGAGCTTGAATCTCAAAAATCTCACAAAGAGATGGTTGGGGAGAGGTTCTATGGCTTTGGCTTAGCAAAAACAGTTGGGGGAGCACACCAGCAACCCTAGAATCAGCAACCCTAACAAGTGGAGCTCATGGGGTACTTATACCCCTCACAAGGAAAACTAGCCGTTAGAGAACTGACCAAGGTGGTTAGACCGCCTGGTTAGTGCGGTTAGATTGCCTGCCTTCGGCTAGTTTGAAAAACCAGCCGTTGGCTGCCTGGAGCGGTCAGACCACCCCCAGGGGCGGTTAGACCGCCCTGGGTAGAGAGAGCCAAAAACCCTTTCTCTTCTCACAAACACTTCAAGACGTGCTGAAGTGGCTAAGGTTGGGTTAGAGATTTGTTAGATCACTCAGAGACTCTCTCAAGGCTATTTCTCACGTAGGTCAACTAATGAGCGTTTATGATACTTGTCATAAAGCTAATGTTGCATCCCTCTTGATAGTACGGCATTCCTATACTCAAGAATAAAAGAAGATACCTAGTCAACCACATGAGCTTGTAGATCTTTCATCTTGCCATACTTGAGCAACTTGAACTTGAGGGCTTCCAACAATTGCTATCTTCATGAGCACATCCATACTTGAGCTAGCAACTTAATATCTTTCCATATAGCATAGGAATGCACACTTAGATCCTTAAGTCACTCCATATAGCCAAACATAACATGTAGATGAATTGCATTGGTTTCCTCGGTTAAGGCTTGTATATGATACTTCGAGACCCCACGGATACTAGTTACTTCACCCTTAGCAATCACTAATGGTAGCCACGCTAGACAAGACCATAAGATTACCCTAGTACCTCGCTCTAGTCATCTCAGTTGATCTCTTCATCACTTATCCAAACCACGTTCAGTTCGGCTTTGCTTCATCCATATTTGATCTTCATTTGAAATACCATTTCAAATGTTTGTTTTTGATTGACAACGAATATGCAAGCTTCCAATTGAGGGTCATCAAATATACACTCATCCTTGTATCCTTTTGCAATCACCACATGAAGCCTTGCATTTATTATTGAGTAGAGAACATCCTTTCTCTTTTTATGATTCATTTATTTTTAATCAAGCTACCACAATCATTGGAGACTCAGAATTGGTCTTTGCAAAATATTCCCAATATTTATCTTCATTTGATTGCTTGACATTTATCACTTCATATCATAGGACCACACACTTGCTTGTCTTCTTCTTGTGAGCCATACAATATTCATCCTCAAATATATATATATTTATTAATTTATGAATAATTAAACAAAAATCTGCTCACATTCTTATACAAACAAGTTAGTTCTTTAATCGCTTTGTCATTCAATTCACCAAAATCCACTTAGGGGCCTAGATGCACTTTCAACTGTCCAGAGAAAGATTCACTACCATGATGGGCATTAATTAATTAACTTACTAACATCAACCATAGCTTAATAATTCATAATCTATTGTCGGGCTGCTACTTCCTCAAGTGAATTGAGTTACTGACTAACAACCACTAACATTGAGTTACTAAATAAAAACCACTGACATGCTTATGGGCACATGAGTCAACAAGCTGCACAACATAACATCATTGATATCACTACAGGCTGCAAAATCGTCAAGAAATACCGCAGCAGGTTGCCAGGTTCCCAACTGAAGTTTTCATATATCAAAACTGGCAACAACCATTTCTTTGTTTGAGCATCACAACCATCTAGCTAGCTCGAGAGGGGAGCATGCGGTTAAGCACGTCTATTTGGGGGTAAAAAAATTAAGGTGCAACGTTCATATATGTTCATTAAGCATCCAAGCGCAGAGATCACTAGATGATCCATGGCGCGCAGTGGACTCAGGCCTGAAGGAGAAGGACACAACGATGCTTTTTCTCAGAGAGTTCAGAGTTCAAACTACTGGATTTTTAGGATCTTCATTCAGTCTCTGTTGTGCGTAGGTGAAAGAAAAATCGATGCGTTGGGAATAGATCCGCACAACGATTCTTCTACACAAATCAAGAACTACATCTAGATCCGGGCGTGTGAATCAAGAACTCTACATCTACATGGTTAAGTTACACGAATCAAGAAACCCTAGCAGAAGGGAAAGAGCTGAAAGGGATGGGCTGTTGTGAGGAGAAGGTTGCGCCGGTGTCGCCGCCGACGACCTGCTGTACGACTTGCGGTTATCCACTGCCGTCGTAGGGAGGAGGCGCTATCGGAGGGGAGTCGGGAGGGGTTGCCTTCTGGAGGGTTGCCGCCGGGAGAGGTCGCCGTAGACACCGCCCGTCCGTCCTCCTGCTCCTGACCCGCTCCGCCGCCACCGCCGCCGCCCGCGCAGCCTCGTGCCGCCTATTCCCTCGTGGCTCGCGCCAGCAGGGTTCGTTTCACGACAGGAGAGTTGATCTTTCATTCCCGGGCCGATGCGTGTGGTACGAGTGGGTTTGGGCCGGTATCGGACCTCGTGAGGGGATTAAACGAACACATATTTTTTGTTGGGCCGGTTGTCGAGGTTTGTTACCGCCGTTAAGTAAATTTGTACGATCGCGTGTCGGGAACCGCACGGTGGCACAAGAGACATGAAGGATTATACTGGTTCAGGCCTCCGAAGAGTAACACCCTACGTCCAGTCTGAGGGGAGGTGTTCTTTATGCTCAAGAGTTTGTAGTAGGGGTTACAAACTGGTCGGAAGAGGGTCTCTGCGCCCAAGTCCCTGGTGCGCGTGCACATGGTTCTTGTAGCAGAGTTCTGCGTACGTGAGTGGGTGTGGACCACTATGGGGTGTTATGAGATGAGATATTGATCGGGTGTGCGGGTGTGTAAGTGTGGTGTCTGAGCGTGTGTACATGTGACCCCCTCCTTCCCCTTTTATAGTTGCAAGGGAAAGGCCTTAGGGGGGGTAAAAACGGGAAAGGAAACTAGATTACAGTGTAGGCCGTCCTTCGCCACGTCGAGCGGTATGGCGAGGCGGCGGGAGCGGCTAGGGACTGCAGTGGAGTAACTGCCGATGGTGTAGGTCTCCCGGAATTGCGGGCTCCGAGTAGCCGTTGTCGGGACTCCTCGGGCTCGTCTCCGAGTAGTCTGGTCATCGTAGGTCATAGGCTCCGTACCCTACTTCCATCAGTGGGGTAGGTGCACGTCTTTCCCAGGTACTGTGGGGGCCCCTGTGTGAGCGGAGTGGCCCGCATTATGCCGTTCGTGGCACAGTGGGCGGCCATGCCTCCTGACACCGGACATGCCCCATCAGTACGACCCGGCATGGGGGGAGCAGCATGTGGCGGCATGGGAGCGAGCGTGCGCGGATATCCCGCCATATCAGGAGTGGGCCCCGGTTGCGACTGCCTTCTCCGCGAAGGCTGAGCTTGTCGGGGACGGAGACTACTCGTGTGAACGAGTAGTCGGGTGCGGAACGGAAACTACTCGTGCGAGTGAGTAGTCGTGGAGGAGGCGGAGACTTGTCGTTTAGGGATGTAAACAGTCGGGAAAACTCCCTAACCATTCCTGCTCCTGTTTTTATTAGTCGGGAGCGGGAACGGGAGCGGAAAGGCCGGACGGGAAAACGAATTCGATATTACGGGATATCGAGAACGGAACATTACGATCGGGAAAAAATCGATTACGGTTGGGAATCGGTAACACAAAACGGGATCATTGATACATGTGACCACTTCAAACAGTTAGCTCGTCGCAACAATCACAACCATGAATACTTCATATGCAAACAAATGAACAATACACAGATAACATCCTAAGAATACAAGCACTACAGTATATCATAGACTCATAGTATCGTAGATGATAGATGCACTCGTGTTGTCATGCACATCCCAGGCACAGCGCACTGCGTGGATCACAACAGTCAATCTCCAGTTCCAGTGAACGGCCGAGTTCAGGCATCCAACGGCCAACACTCCAACAGCCACACGCAACAGCTCTCAAGTCTGAAAGAGAACAGATTCAGTGCATCACAGGGAACGAGACAACAGATTCACATCCACATGACCAAAATTTTCAAAAAACATCCACAGGACCGCAGATCAAGTAACTACATGTACTACTGAGTATTGATGTACAGATCACAGCACAATGCACATATGTTTGATGTTTACCTAGTGGTCCAGAATCAAGCGTAGTGCTACGCACCACCATCGGCAGCGGCGGCTCTAGGATGAGCAGGCCCTTGGCCTTCGATGCTGACGAAGCAGCAGACGGGAGCACAGGCGTAGTGGGGGCGGGCAGGCGGGGGCGCACGGCGGCGGCGGCAGCTGCGGAGTGGAGGGGCGCAGCGGAGGCGCGACTTGGGGCTAGGGTTGGGGGTTTTTGTTGGAGGCCAGGAGGCGGAAGCTTGGTGGGCCGTGGGCCGTCAGTGGGTTGACAGGCGTAAGGAGAGGCAGGCTTGGGCTGGATTCATATGTGGCCTAAATGTGAGGAATGTGTGTGAGAAATACGGGAATACTGACGAGAATTTTCCTGCTCAAATACAGGAATCGTGAATACGGTCGGGAAACAGCCTCAACTATTCCCGTTCCCGTTACCGCCGACTTCCTGTATTTTTTTCCCGTTTTCCCGTTTTCCTGCTAAAACGGTACACGATAGGTTTACACGGTATACGATGCCGGTCGGGACGGGAATTTCCCGTTCCCGCTTACATCCCTATTGTCGTTCGAGCCGCCATGTAGCTGGAGACTTGTCGGACGGGCCCCCAAGCACCCGGAGCTTGCTGGATGCGCCACCGTGTACTCAGACGAGGGGGGCGTCCGCTTGTATGGGACGCCAAGCTCCCGACCATGACGGAAACTGGTTGTACAAACTGCCAGGCGCTTGGGGACGTAGTACTCGTTGTACAAACCGCCAAGTACTCGGTGTGTCAGTTCATACTGCGCTTTTGGTGATCGTGGTGGGCCCTGATCTAGGGCCTCATCAGTAGCCCCCGGGCCTGGTGAGGGAGTCAGGGACTCACTCCCGGGCTCAGTGGTCGTGGTGATGAGGAGGTAAGTTGTGTTTTTCCGGCGGGGGCGCGAGAGCGCACCCGCGGGTGGTAGCTCCCGAGCCCACGGACAAGTCGGAGAATTATGCGTGGGGTTAATATTGCGATTTGAAGCCGTGGAGATTTCGTGCCGTTGCACATTGCGTAAAACGCGCGTTGTGGGATAAATGGCGAAGATTTCGCGCTTGTTGCAAGATTTGTGGGCCCGTCACGGGTAACGTGGTTGCGCGCTCGTGCACGATTGGTGCCGGTGGGCGCGCCTTTTGAGGGGCGTCGCTTCGGTTCGTGCGGGTCGTGGCCTGAGGCGGGCCCGGGCATTAACTGCTGTGTGCACAGTTACCGCCCCTTTATATTCGGTGGCCGCCGGTTGGGGTTTTCCCCTTTCTTCTTCCCCGCCCTTTCTGCCGCCGCCACTCTTTCTTTGCCCTCGCATCCTCCGCGCCTGTGCCCTCCCACATTCTTCGATTTCAGTCTCGAGCTCATTCCTCGCCGCCGCCGCCATGTCGAACTGGACACGTTCCGACGTGACCTGGTCCAAGCTCAACCGCCTCGTCACCGATGGCATGTTCCCGCCGCGCACCGAGGCCGAGGAGTGGAAGCTCCCCGGGACGGAGACCCCCCCGATCCTCCAGCGGGGTATGTCGTCTTGTTCGTGGCCTTCCACGAGCGAGGCTTCTCTGTCCCGGCGGGGCGGTTCACCCACGCCGTGCTCGTGGAGTACGGCCTGTAGCTCCAGCACCTCAATCCTAACGGCATCCAGCAGATGGCGGCGTTCGAGGCGCTGTGCGAGGGATACCTGGACCAGGAGGCCCACTGGGACCTGTTCAAGTATTTGAACAAGTTCGTGTGCCTGAAGGATGGAGGCCGCGTGGTGGCGGTAGGGTGCATCGGGCTCTGGATGAAGCAAGAGAGGTCGAATGAGTATATCCGTACCTTCCTTACGAGCTCTAATAGCGGGTGGCATGGGGACTGGTTCTATCTCAAGAACGACCCTCGACACAGTTGGTATTTCTTAACGTCACCACTAGTTACGTACCTAGCGTGAGCGTAAGATCCACCTGGGTATACCGATGGGTACGAAAGAATCCGCAAGCGCACGGAAATACCGTTGTAGCACTTCACCTCAGGAGTACTCCAAAGGGTATCGAATCCAAGGAACGATGTGCACTACCTTCTATCCTAGATGAACGGTCCAAGGACACCAAGCCCCAGCTATGGTAGGGAGATGATGGGGTGCTTCCTGTAGGTTCTCGACTCTAGAGAGGAACAAGCTCGGATAAGATCTCGCTTCGGACACCGGCCCCTCCTGGCTATAACAGTTGGTTCACGGCAAAGGGTTGCCTACACGCTGTATCCGAACGTGGGGGATTTTAGAGGGTCCAACAGTTGTCACTACCGCGGCCTACCCCAAGACAAACTGTGGGATACAGGGTATTCGAAGGATAACCCGTAGTCTAGACACCACGTCTACACCACCGATTATTACTATAGCACGGCTACGTCTGATATCCCGTAGAAACACTATAGCACTCCGTATAAATACGGAGCGACGAACCCGCGAGGTTGAGGTAGACCTTACTCATCATTGAATCGATTGGCATGAGGAAGAACGACCAGTCACCGATTCATGTATCCTAACAAGATCTAACGGGATAATTCACACAAACGGAATGCAAACTTATGCACTTGTGACAAAATATCAAAGGGTCATGTTCGTGAAGAACACGAGCCTCTAACTTATGAACAAACACAAAAGCGTAAGTAACTTGTTCATCAACTAGATCGAGGAAGCGCGTTCATGAAGAACACGAGCCTCTAAATGATGAACGAACGAAGAACTCAAGAACATGTCACTCATGCATGAACATCATTTTAGTCTAATTGGAAAATACAAGAATACTCACTTTGCTCTAAATGAAGAACAAGTTGGGATCTCACCCACACCACCATCTACATAGCCATCCCCTCAACTCATTTGATCCATGAGAGATCAAATGAGGGGAGAAACAAGTGTTTCTAAAGAGAGAGAGAGGAGAATGGGATGTGTCTCTATTCTAGCCCCCTCTCCTCATATTTATAGGCCAAGGGAGGTAGGAGGCTTGTGCAGCAGCTTGGGGCGCAGCCACTGAGTGCTTGACATGTGTCCATCGAGAACCGGGCGAAACCGGGCCAGAACCAGCAAGAACCGGAGCATCCTATGTGTTCTGTAGTGAAAACCGGTCCTAAAGATAAGCAGCAGGGGCGGACCAGCGGCCGGACCGGGCGAACCAGCCGCGAACCGTGGCGCCGACTCCCGCGTCCCCCTCCGTGGCCGACACGTGTCCCGGGCGGGGGCTTCCCGCGCACGCCTCCCGCGTGGACTCCGCGTGAGGGGAGGGGGGGGGCGGCCGATGGCCGCTGCGTGGCCTGGGCGAAGTGCCCCCCGTGCGCCGCGTAGGCGATCCGTGCCAGCGGCTGCTGGCCAACGGCCGAGCGCCGCGTGCCAGTCGGATCCCGCGCGCGTGTGGGTCTGCTGCGCCGGCGGCTGGCGAGTCGGAGGCCGCCACGTGGCCTCGGTGGATTCCCGCGTGCGCTGAGTTGCATCGGTTAGTGGCCAATGAGGGCCCACCACGTGGCATCACCTGGTTGTCGCGTACGAGGAAGATCTGTGTGGGCCCCGCTGACATCAGCACTGCATCACCTTTTGTCCTTTTCGTATCTTGTGCATACGAACTCTGATGTAGGCGTATAATATGTCCATTTCGATCGTCTCGACGAGCCCGTCGCAATGATGCAGTCCAAATTGACATTTGAGGTTGTTTATGATGACGTCCTTTAATAGCCATTGGATCACTTGCTCTCAATTGTACCTTTTGGCACGCATTTCGGTGCATCCTGCAACAAAAGCTAGAAACACCAACACTTGTGGAAATCGTCAGTATAAAGCCCTATTCTAGTGTTGATTATCCTTTTACAATTATATTATGCAGGTATTGACGGTGTAAAAGTAGCACTTAACAGCCGTCAACAACTCGTCCACACTTGACCTTTGCTCGTCCCGAGTGAAGGGAGTCAGATCAAGGTGACACATGATATCCAAAGGTATGAAACAAACATAAGAGATATTCCAAACCATACCTTGTACTCATGAACTTATGAAGTGTCTATCATGCTATCTTGGGTAATTGAAGAATGGAATGGTCAGGAATCAAATCACTCCTGCTCATCATGTCAAGTAACTTGGGGTTTTACAATAAGTTTTCAAAAACAAACCTTGCATTGCTCCTCATTTGATTCTCTCGGATCGCTCAATGTGTATATGTCCTCACCAAGACATTAAACTGCCTTCATTCATCCTATTTCTAATGATAGCTTATGTGGAGCTCAGGGTTGGTATGAAGGATAAGGCATACTTGTATCACATGTATTACAAAGTCAAAGACTAGATCCACAGAGAAAATCAAATCACACAATCAGATCAAGATGTTTACGTGTATGGGCATGGCGAGTATGGTAAGGTGGATACTAGGCCCAGAATGGGTGCTAGATATTACCATACATGTATGATGAGAGTCAGTAGATGGTAAGGTGGACACTAGCCCCGGAATGGACACTAGTTATTACCATCTATGATATGGAACTCCTTTTCACATGATTCTCCCTCTTGTATAAAAATCTTTTGAGAACATGGCTATCTCTATATATTTTTTTCCTTGTGGACCTTCATGTGTCCAACTCTTTTTTTTCTTCTTCTTTTTCAATACCTGGACCTTCATGTGTCCATATTTTTTTTCGATAGCCATGTGTCTTGTGTAACAAAAACTAGGAGGGAGAGATCAACACATATGGAGCCTTATTTTTACGGAATGGATGAATGATACAATGCTAACTTCCAGTGTAGAAGCATAGCAAGGGGAAAATGGTGGTGTGCACATGAATCTTGATCATGAAAGTAGTGAAGAGAATTCTCACAAGGGTCACAGAATTTGACAAAGCTCAATGCAATAACAAGCAGCATATGAGTATAAGGTTTTCAACTGGTAGCATCATATGGCTTTGGTAGGACTGTGGCATATCAAAGAGGAGCTTTGCGAAGGGTTTTATGATTTTTCAAATAAAATTCCCAAGCACTCAGACATTTAGAGCGAAGATCATATGATCAAACCATATCACAAACATCAACTACTTAGATAAGCATGAGCTCCCTAATGATATTTGTTCACAAGCATCAAGATGATGAGTAAGGAATAAAACATATGCAAGCCAACCACAGGAATCATGTAGAGCAAGCATAGCACCATTATTTGAGTTTGACTTACTGGATAAGAATTGAGGATCATTCAAACTCATAGGAAGAGAGTGAGATGAAGGGTGCACGTACCATCGCTCCTGAAGGATATGAGGAACAAGGGAGACCAGTGGTGATTCGGCTGGCCAAAAGGCAGCCGGCTCACTCCGGTTTACCTTGCTCTTGTCATGAAGGCGTAGTTGATGTCGTGCAGCCTTTGTGTGGGAGTTCTCAAGTGGATATGTTGATGATGAGCTTGAGAGAACTCCCCCACACTGGTGCTTGTACCGATGTTGTTCTTCAAGCAAAAGTGGAAACAAAAGATGGACTCTACTGGTTCGAGAACCATAGAGCCTTTATTCAAAAGCAAATATTTTTGTTATTTTATTTTATTTTATTTTTTTGTCACCATGTCATTTGCTCGAAAGGGTTAGACCAAAATTACACTTCATGCACAAAGGGGAATATACTTACCTTGGACCTTTGAGAGGTCATATGTACCACCTTTGCGTGTTGTGCAACATGAATCTGACACCTCAACTTACCTTCCCAGTTGAATTTAGCTTAACGACTTACCCACTCAAATCGGATAATTTTCTGCAGGGGTTAGTCAGCATATATGCAACCAAGATCTATGAAAAACATAACTTTGAAGTTCATCAATTAAAACCCGACACCATGTCTTGTTTTGATTGAAGAAGACAATTTTAACCTAAGCACCATGCTTAATCTAAAACAGTCTATGGATGTATGACATGTTCACGCATTCAAACAAGAGCATATGAACATTGATAAAGGAAGCATTTAAGCATGATCGAGATATTTTCAAAAGGGACATAAGCATGAGCATAAGACGGTGAACCTCGGGAACCTCCCGGAAGGGCTTTGTTTAATGTCGAAAGCAGGACTTACCTAGCTAGTGGGCAAGATGCAAGAGCTGACATCATCACCACACCAGGATAAGATTTGGTAGAGGAGGAACTTTACTCAGGATGCTCACATACCTCCCCCACACTTGAAGTTTGCATTGCTAGGCAACAAAACTCAAGTGTGTGGTGATCAAGCTTTCTTTTGTAAATGTTCCCTCACCAAAGCTTATCTAGGTGTTGCAGCTGATGTGGCTCACATGTTCGTAGGCATCATATGTCCATCTTTCTTTTCAATCTCCACCTGAAAGGTTAGTGACCAAAAATACCCGAAGGACGACTTATCCTAAAAACATGTTCTTGCTTTTATTCGAAAAGGGAAATAAAACCTATGCTAATCCAGGCTATCTCCTGGTAGTGCTTTGTTTTTTTATTGGTCATAAGCTCGACCATGCGAACTTCATCTTGCAGCTATCGTTGGTGGTGTCATTCCCGTCTCACCACCAATCCTTGATGTATCAGTGAAGCTTTAGCTGCAAGGTTAGTGCCACAATGCACGCACGAAATCTGATATGCTTATGATAGACATATACATCCACAATCAACCTTCTAAACATTCTGGAAAAGAGGACCATAAGGTGATTGCAGCCCTCACGTGTGATCAGCGCACTAAGCAAGTCTGACTCTGGAGGGACATGATGCGAGCATGGTCTGTATGGCAGATCAAGAATGAAGCTACCATGAAGTCTCCATCTCTAGAGTCAGTGCCTCGAAAGGTTCCATGGCCCATGAAGTCTCCATCTCTAGAGAGTCATCGTGGAGGCTCGATGTTGACTCTCGACCATGATCGAAAGCAACATGATACGGGCCAGCGGGAAGAGGCTGAAACTCGGTCGAGAGCGGTGACGATCGTTCGCCTTCACAAAGGTGAAGAGAGTCTCCCGAGTCATCCTCATGAGGAGTAGAAAGCTCTACACCCTTAATGAGAACAAGCTTGGATGACACGAACGGAGATATACTCGTCATCTTCTCGAGCGGGTTTCGCTGGGGAAGAGGCTTTGCCATAGGATGTCCCGGACAAGGGGTGGACGTGGTAGGAGCGGTTTCCCTAAGCTTTACATCTAGGCTTCCTTGAGATTTATCAAGAAGTTCATCCAATGGGAAGCCCAGAAGAAGATCGAAATCCATGATGTCATAGATGTGAAAATCTAAGTGCACCTCGATCTTGTCTATGATGATTGGCACGTCCCTAGCAATCCCTCGACATGGAAAAATATATTTTGTCCACTTAGGACTTTGGAAATATCTATCAGTCGGGGTGAGGGGCATGTCACCCACCAGAGTGTCCAAAAGGTACTCTGATATGATGCAAGCTCCAGCAGCAGGGTCATGAACAGCATCTACGGTGTTTCCCCTCATGGAGCAATGGATGGTCGTGGAAGTCGAGCTGACCCGAATTATTTCGGAAACAGGCATTGATGACCAATCCACTTTTGCCCCATAATTCCAAACTTCATCGAGAATCTCATCAAAGTCCAACGATGTCGTAGGCTCCTCGTGCCAAGAATGATCTGAGGTATTTATGATGTCCCGAGAAGGATCACCCTCAAATCGAGAAGAGAACTCTGAAGGTTGAATTTCTTCTCCCTTTGGTGTTCGTGGTTCAGGAGAGGGCTCAACAGACAAGTCTTGAGATTCGGATGATGAAGACTCGGACTTGGATGTTGAGGGACTCTCATGGCTTGACTCAGATTCCTCTTGGTAGGTATGGGATCATCTTCGAAGTAGGTGTTCAGGAAACTCCAACCTTCAGCCGGTTCCCTCTCAAGAAATGGCTTTTCGAGGTCAAGACGACAGATAGACCTTTTGTCGAGACCATCATAAAATTTGCGAAGCAACTGAGACTCAGTCATCGACAAGGGAGGTCCAGAATACGCTAAGCACGTAAATCTAGACCAGGCCATGTCTATCGTTTCCTTCTCTTTTTGTTGAAAACAATGGATATCTTCCCGTAAAGCAGCAACACGAGATGGAGGAAAGAACTCAAGACAAAACTTGTCCCTAAGCTCTCCCCAATTATCGTTCGCGCTACCTACGGTATATGTGTACCATTGCTCCGCCTTCCCTCCAAGAGAGTACGGAAACAACTTCCACTTGAAGGTATCCAACGTCATACCCAGTTTGTAGATATGAGAACACAAGTACTCGAAGTCATGAAGATGGTCATATGAGTTTTCGCTCGATAGACCAGAGAAGATAGTGTACCGAACGACATCGATAGTCGCAGGGAGAAGCTCACAGCCAGATGTGAGAAAAAGGCGCACCGAAGGTGGTGGCTCTGGGAGCTCATCCCTGGGGGTAGTGATGCTTTTACAGGAAAGCTTCACCATGGGTAGCAGGGGTAAAGGTAGAAGGAAAGAAACAAAAAGGATATCTCGATGGGTAACGGGGGTGAAGATAGAACAAAAAGGGAAAACAAAAGATACGAGGATCACTAGGTTCAAAGATAGATACAACAACCGTTCCCCGGCAATGGCACCAGAAATGCTTGTTAGTATTTCTTAACGTCAAAACTAGTTACGTACCTAGCGTGAGCGTAAGATCCACCTGGGTATACCGACGGGTACGAAAGAATCCGCAAGCGCACGAAAATACTGTTGTAGTACTTCACCTCAGGAGTACTCCAAAGGGTATCGAATCCAAGGAACGATGTGCACTACCTTCTATCCTAGATGAACGGTCCAAGGACACCAAGCCCCAGCTATGGTAGGGACATGATGGGGTGCTTCCTGTAGGTTCTCGACTCTAGAGAGGAACAAGCTCGGATAAGATCTCGCTTCGGACACCGGCCCCTCCTGGCTATAACAGTTGGTTCACGGCAAAGGGTTGCCTACACGCTGTATCCGAACGTGGGGGATTTCAGAGGGTCCAACGGCTGTCACTACCGCGGCCTACCCCAAGACAAACCGTGGGATACAGGGCATTCGAAGGATAACCCGTAGTCTAGACACCACATCTACACCACCGATTAATACTATAGCACGGCTACATCTGATATCCCGTAGAAACACTATAGCACTCTGTATAAATACGGAGCGACGAACCCGCGAGGTTGAGGTAGACCTTACTCATCATTGAATCGATTGGCATGAGGAAGAACGACTAGTCACCGATTCATGTATCCCAACAAGATCTAACGGGATAATTCACACAAACGGAATGCAAACTTATGCACTTGTAACAAAAGATCATAGGGTCATGTTCGTGAAGAACACGAGCCTCTAACTTATGAACAAACACAAAAGCGTAAGTAACTTGTTCATCAACTAGATCGAGGAAGCGCGTTCATGAAGAACACGAGCCTCTAAATGATGAACGAACGAAGAACTCAAGAACATGTCACTCATGCATGAACATCACTTTAGTCTAATTGGAAAATACAAGAATACTCACTTTGCTCTAAATGAAGAACAAGTTGGGATCTCACCCACACCACCATCTACATAGCCATCCCCTCAACTCATTTGATCCATGAGAGATCAAATGAGGGGAGAAACAAGTGTTTCTAAAGAGAGAGGGAGGAGAATGGGATGTGTCTCTATTCTAGCCCCCTCTCCTCATATTTATAGGCCAAGGGAGGTAGGAGGCTTGTGCAGCAGCTTGGGGCGCAGCCACTGAGTGCTTGACACGTGTCCATCGAGAACCGGGCGAAACCGGGCCAGAACCAGCAAGAACCGGAGCATCCTATGTGTTCTGCAGTGAAAACCGGTCCTAAAGATAAGCAGCAGGGGCGGACCAGCGGCCGGACCGGGCGAACCAGCCGCGAACCATGGCGCCGACTCCCGCGTCCCCCTCCACGGCCGACATGTGTCCCGGGCGGGGGCTTCCCGCGCACGCCTCCCGCGCGGACCGTGCGGGCGATCCGTGTGAGGGGGGGCGGGCCGGCCGATGGCCGCCGCGTGGCCTGGGCGAAGCGCCCCCCGCGCCGCGTAGGCGATCCGTGCCAGTGGCTGCTGGCCAACGGCCGAGCGCCGCGTGGCAGGCGGATCCCGCGCGCGCGTGTGGGTCCGCTGCGCTGGCGGCTGGCGAGTGGGAGGCCGCCACATGGCCTCGGCGGGTTCCTGCACGCGCCCGCGCGCGATAACTTTTGCCGGTTAGTGGCCAATGAGGGCCCTCCACGTGGCATCACCTGGTTGTCTGCGTACGAGGAAGATCTTTGTGGGCCCCACTAACATCAGCACTGCATCACCTTTTGTCCTTTTCGTATCTTGTGCATACGAACTCCGATGTAGGCATATAATATGTCCATTTCGATCGTCTCGACGATCCCGTCGCAATGGTGCAGTCCAAATTGGCATTTGAGGTTGTTTATGATGACGTCCTTTAATAGCCATTGGATCACTTGCTCTCAATTGTACCTTTTGGCACGCATTTCGGTGCATCCTGCAACAAAAGCTAGAAACACCAACACTTGTGGAAATCGTCAGTATAAAGCCCTATTCTAGTGTTGATGATCCTTTTACAATTATATTATGCAGGTATTGACGGTATCAAAGTAGCACTTAACAGCCGTCAACAGACACCCGCTCTCGAAGTGCAACGGCGACTGGTTCGAGCGTGCGCCGGACAAGTGGAAGTGGGGGCCAGAGAAGAAGGACCAGGTCCGACAGCCCTTTCAGAGTGGTCTCGACGCACTCCAGGTGCTCCGCGCCCGTGGCATGGATTTTGTGGCCGTCATCGGTGGCTTCCATGAGAGGGGGATTGTACCGCTCCGGTGGCGGCCCCTTTGCCTTTTCGAAATGACAGCCGCTCGGGCCCCATTTGCGGGGACGGTGACGGCCAACCCCCTACCCTCGATGGATGAGGTCCAGCACCGGGTGGCGCAGGCGACCGGGATCGCCCATGTCTTCTGGCCGTCGTCGGATCTGCTGCCAATGCTTCCCCACTCGGACAACGTGGCCTTCGTAAGTGTTCTTCGACGATTTCCGACCTGTTCTGGGATTTTTTGCACTGGGCTCTGATTTTTCTTCGTTCGCTTAGATGGTGAACCGGAACGTTGTCCCTTCACGGCCTCCGCTACTAGAGGATCTGGCGCGCATCCGGTTGGTTGCCGCGGCGGAGTGACGGCGGGCCGACCGCAAGAAGGCGCACCAGCAAAAGGAGATAGCGAAGCGGAAGAGGAACAACCGTCGCGCGGCATGCCGGAACACACGAGAGGCGAACATCTCCGAGGACGAGGACCCCTCATAGTCTCCCCCGTGGACCGGCGACGACAGCTCTGAGTTCGATTGGAGCGATGACGGGTCTCCCGCGCCTTCACAGCCGCACACTGGGTCGGTGCCCGCGCCAAGCGCCGCGGAGGCCAGCTCGAGCCGGCGAGCACCGCCCCGGTCTCCTCGGGGAGATCAGTTCGAGCTGCACTCCCATCCCCCTCAGCGTGGTGGCCGCGCTCCCTCGGAGAGGAGGAGCTCTCCCCGACATGGCGACTCTGTTCGCCACTCGTCAGGGCGTGACGCTTCGTGACGCCCCTCTTCAGGCGACCAGCCGCGCCGGAGGTTGCACTCCCCGCAGAGACGTGTGTCGCAGGAGGAAAGAACCGCGCTGAGGGCTTGTCCCCCGCCCAGGGCTCAAGGCGGAGGATCGGCTATCCCTCAGCGGCGTCTCTAATCCGTGATCGTCGCTGGGTCCAGGCCGGCCTCTGCCCCGACTTCTACTCGAGCTCCGGGGAGCAAGCGAGCGGCCCCTACTCCGAGCTCCACCTCAGGGAGCTCGAAGCGGCCCCGCCTCATCGCGTCAGGGTAAGTTTTCGACTTGCTGATTTCCGATTAGCTTTCTGAATCGCTTGGAGATGCATTTTTCGCGTCGTTCGTTGTCGTGGCACCTCTTGTATTCCAGCCGCCCTGACCCCGGCACGATGAAGCCAGCCGCCGTGAAGGCGCTGCACCGGCAAACGGAGGAGGCCGGGGATACGCCCCCGCCGGCCGCCCCATCATCAATTCTTCCGTCGGGCCAGACCGACGAGGAGGCGGGAGGAGGGCCCGCGGCCCAGGAGGCGGTGGTTCCGCCCAGGGGCACCGAGAGCCCCGTCCGCAGTGACCTGTCAAAGGGGCAGATGGGGTTGGGGGGCATCGCCCCCACTGAAGAAGAGCTCTCGGCCTGCGCGGCCGAGTTGGAGAGGTGCCTGTCAGGTCGTCAGGAGCGAGCCCCTGAGGATCCTACCCCCGAGGATCCTACCCTCGAGGCACCGGCCTTCGAGGTGCCAGCCCCCTGGGCGGTCGCACCAGCAGGAGAGGTTGAGGTGCCAACCCCCAAGGCATTGGCGGAGGCGAGGGACGTCATCGCAGATGTGTAGCGGGTTGTTCCTGTTTCCGAGGAGCCCCCAGCCGCGACAAACATCATTGCGATCGAAGATGCTGTCCTGGTCGCATCTGCGGCCCCCTCTACGATCGGCGTTGTTCCCCCGCCGGTCGCCCCAGAGGTCGTCGTCCCCTCCCCCACCGCTCTTCCCCTAGTAGTTGCGGAGGAGTTGCTGCCACCCCCAACCTGGAAGGTCGGAGACAGCTCGAGAGGCTCAGGCTCAGCCCCGCCTGCGTTCGAGAAGTGGGTGGAGACGCCGCCGCTCTGGTTGGTGCACGTTACTTAGGTCGAGACCTCCGTCGACTTCGACGTCGACAGCGGTACGGAGACCTCGGTGTGTCAGAACCTCGAGAGGGGCCTGTGCCAGAGCGAACGGGCGTTGCACCAATCGGAGCGGGCGCTCCGAGAGTTGATCTTGCCTACCGCGAGGGTAAGTTATCGACTCTCTCGTTTTCCTTCTCCCACTGGTTTCCCAATCTTGTCGCTTTTGCTGATCGTGAAGCTTTTCGTGGTGTAGGAACTCATTGGGCGCGACGCCGATAGGTCCTGCACTGTCGAGGCGCTCCGAGCGGAGAAACTACAGCTGGAGGCACCGCTGGCCGCGGCCCACCTTGTAGTGGCTTCTGGCGAGGCCGGCAGAGTGACCGAGCGCGCCACCCTCGAGGTGAGGGTGAAATCCGCGGAGGACACCGCGACCACTGCATAGGCAGAGAGGGTCTCCCTGGAGGTGAAGCTGGTTGAGGCGGAGAAGGCATCGTCGGAGCTGCGATCGGACGCTAAGGCTGCCGCACGAGCTGCCAGCCAAGAGAAGGCGGAGCTCGAGACGAGAGTGGGCCGGGCCGAGTCCGATCTCCAAGTGGCCCGTGAGAGAGTGACGGCTCTCGAGGCCCAAGTCAGCGACGCCGAGACCGAGGGGACCCGGCTCTGTGAAGTCGCCTGGAAGCGCGAGGAGGAAATCCTCAGTAAGTGCCCCGTGACATGCGGTCTTCGCATTTTTCCTTCCCGCGTAGTCGCTCGATTTCGTGACATTATCTTGTTTTTGGGGTGGGCAGGTCTCCGTGTGGCTCGCGACGGCTTGGCGAAGCAGGTCGCAGACAAGGAGAGCCTCGTGACCACCCAGCTCGTCAAGAACCAGCAGATGCTGGATCTTGCCCGCGAACGCTCTGAGAAGCTGGAAAGTACGAGGCGCACCCCTACTATATTTTGCCTTTTCTTGACGGACTGCTTTCTGTTAACGCCTGTTTTCTTCTTTCTTTTCTTAGAAACTGTGGCGGAGCTCGAGCAGGCGCGGAAGTCGTGTGAGGAGACCAAGACGTCCCTCGCAGAGGTGCAGACGATCCGCGACCAGATGGCTCAAGCTGTCCTGAAGGTGTTGACGGACCTCGGAGTCGCCCCTGCTCCCACCATGGCAGATCGCCTGGCACTTGCCATCAGAACAACTCGGCAGCAAGCACTGGCCGTGGCGCGTGACGTGGTGCACAAGGTGGTCGCCATGTTCCTATCGCACTACCCAGAGCTGGACCGCAAGCTGCTAAGCGAAGGGTGGTGTCCCGGCTACGGCGACGATGCATACGACGCCTTTGAGAGGGACTCTGTCAACTTTGCGGATGTTGTGACCGCCAACGTTCTTCATGATCAGGGCCTGTAAAAGAAACAATGTAGCCTCGTAGGGGCGTTTGATCATGTTTCGTCGTTTGTAAATAATTTGTAAACCATGTGTGGTCGTCTTTCGATCTAAGTTTAAGAACTCGTTTGTTACTTCGTTACGCATTATTCTCTTTCTGAGTAATCGAGGACTTGCGAGTCCGAGTGATGCAACCTAAGGCCTTGTCGGCGGTGCCTTGCTCGGTAGCCGCAGGGGCGTAGGAGCTTGGCGGCCTAGCCGGGCTCAGCCTTAAAGTAGCACTACACGGACGCGTTGCCCCCGAGTACTTTGGGAGAATGATCGAGCGCACATTTTTTTGCAAACAAGAAAACTACCTAGAGTAGTGGCGGTTGCCCGACTACTTTCGGGGGAGCGAAGGCAAACAACCCGGGATCGCAAACTATGCTCGTGGGTCTTGTACCGTAGCTGCAAGGGCGTAAGTACTCGTAGCTCGGACGAGTGCAGGTTCGTGACCGCGCAAGTTGTCGCCCATCTCCTTAGCAAGCATGGGTGTACCGCTATGATCATTCACAAGCGCGACAAACCGTAGTCGGTTTCTGATCGAAATTTTTTTTGAAAACGTGCGGAGGAGGGACGTCGTGCCCTGGAGTAGCCCCTGAGCCCACAGGGAAGTTGGAGACTTGCCCGTGGGATGAAAAAGGCTTAAAATGCTTTTGCTCGAGTGAAAAAACGTAAGCTTAAAGCGAAGATGACATCATTATGAAATATGAACATAGCTTGAAGCTTTTGCATTATCATAAGATGAAACAAAGAACTTTGCTTAAGGATAAAAGCGGCGTAACTATTCTATGTTCCATGCGTTGGAGATGACCCTGCCGTCCTCGTACTTGAGCTTGAAAGTTCCTGGACGGAGCACCTGGTCGACGATGAACGGCCCCTCCCATGGTGGCGACAGCTTGTGCCGGCCCTCGTTGCTTTGGAATCGTCGGAGGACGAGGTTGCCGACTTGGAACTCGCGGCTTCGTATGTTGCGCTCATGGTAGCATCGCAGGGCCTGCTGGTACTGTGCTGAATGAAGGAGGGCGACGCTGCGCGCTTCATCCAGTTGGTCGATGGCGTCCTCGTGAGTGACTCGGTTGCCTTCTTTGGTGTACGCTTGAATTCACGGGCTGCCGTAGTCGATGTCCATTGGGAGAACTACCTCCAACCCGTGGATCAGGAAGAAAGGTGTGCAAGCAGTGGCCCGACTAGGCGTGGTGCACAGGCTCCACAGGACGGATGGGAGCTCCGCAGCCCACGTTGCTCAGAACTTCTCGAGGCGCTTGAAAATTCGTGACTTTAGGCCTTGCAGAATCATGTCGTTCGCCCTCTCCACCTGCCCGTTGGTCTTCGGGTGGCTGATGGTGGCCCAGTCCACACGGAATCTACAAACATCTCTCACTTAGTCATATAGGACTATGTTGCCATGGATGTCTTTGCCATGGATGTGCAATAAAACTTTATCGAAATCACTTGAAATTTTTATGTGATGCTTATACACTAAAATCATATTGCTATGCAACTTTTTAGATTTTTCCAGCCAATGTTTGATATTTTAACATTTATTCATTGGTAATACAACGAATAATTATAGTAATAGGTAAACTTGGTCAAAAAATTCTATAAATTCACATAACAACATATTTTGACTCCATAATCATCCCATAAAAGTTTGAAATGATTTTGACAAATTAGTACTATACATCCTTCACAACTAGAAACATCTCTCACTTAGTCATGTAGGACTATGTGTGCCATGTATGCCTTTGCGATGGATGTGCAACAACATTTTATCGAAATCACTTGAATTTTTTATGTGATTCTTATACACTAAAATTATGTGGCTATGCAACTTTTTAGATTTTTCTAGCCACTTTATGATATTTTAACATTTCTTCATTACTAATTAATTAAATAATTACAGTAATAGGTAAACTTGGTTAGAACATTCCACATATTCATGCAACAAACATATTTTTGCTTCATAACCATCCTATAAAAGTTTCAAATGATTTCGATAAAGTGATACGGTATATTCTTTACAACTAGAAACATCTCTCATCCATGACCAAAAGCTATCGTCACAGATTGAATTCACTTTCATGACGATGTGTCATTCTGAAGGACCGAATAGGCGACTAGAGAGGGGGGAGTGAATGGGAGCCGATAAAAATTCTTCTTCAAAGAATTCGGCCTATGTCCCAATCGCAACTCCAAGAGTCGCACACAAACAAGTGGAAGGAAATACACACCTCTCTAGAGACCCTAGAACAAAGATCGAAAGCTAAGAGGCACTACGGAAGCAACCACGAACAAAATGGAGCAAAATAGGGTGCTGCTGCTCCCTACCGGATCATCCGACCCAAAGTTCGGATCATCCGAAAACTCACCGAGCACGACCGGATCATCCAACCGGATCTTTCAGATCCGACCCAAAGTTCGGATCATCCGGCCCCGACCGGATCACCCGAAGCAGAGTGAAAAAACAGCATGTTGAAGGAGAAGGAAAATACCAAAACTCGATCAAACGGGCTCCAAAAATCACGAAAAATTAACAAGACCTCCACCACAACCTAGAGAGACTTCTCCCAAAAATTCTCCTCAAAAGGATGACTGGATCATCCGAACTTTACGCCGGATCATCCGGGACAGCCCAGAAAAATCGCCTGCGGGTCAACTCCAAACTTTCGATCGATGGATCTCTCGATTCACCCAATGGATTGCAGCCAAATTTTAGGACAAGTAGTATTGCCTCTAGGAGAAGCTATTCCTAAAATTTCATGGCCCCAAACCCACTCAATCTCCCGAAATCGCAAATCTTGGCCAAGAACACTATGAATTAGGGTTCATCCAAAAACTCACGAATCGAGGGCAAATCCCGACGTTTGAGGGGTCAAGATCATCCACAAAGATGCAGAAGACATCCACCCATGATCGCCTCAAAGAAATCTGAGAGAAAACGCCCTCAAATCAACGAATCGAGCGAAGAACGAAACACCCCAAAAATACCTCCGAAAATCGCAAAAGAAAAACGCTCGGGAGCAAAGGATTTGGCACGAGATTGAGAAGGAAGATTTCACTATGAATATCTTAGCCAAATCCGGATACAAGCTACTCACAAGAATCACAAATCTTGGATGGTAAAAAGCTCAAACAAAGATCCACTCACACCTCTCTCTCCCTCTCTCCCCAAGAGCACCCCAAAATGAAAGAGCACTCCCACCACTAGCCAAAGAGTTGGCTGAAAATTCAGCCCCCTCCTCCTATATATAGGCCCTCCGGAAAAGACCGAAGTGCCCCTACACCAGGAGATACAATACAAGCCCTCACAGGGGCATTTTGGTCAACACATGAAGTTCACCATCAGACGGCCGCGCATCCATCGGGCCTTCGCGTCCTCCCGACGCAAGCACCTCGATCATGCCGCGTGTCGCCCGCCTCGAAGCTTCCCGACGCTCCCGGATCCCCGTCTCCGTCACGTTGGGCCTTCGTACTTAGTTTTGAGGCCCAAACCAAGAAACCATTCTCCGATGGTTTTGTGGCCAAACCACCAAACCCCGCGTACACGACCCGGCCTCACAACGCCAAGCGTCGAGCCCGTCAAGCCTTTCACCTCCGGCGCCCGGACGGTCTACTCGGTCTTGCCTCGTTCCTTGACTTGGCCGCCACCGATGCACCGGCTCCATGTCCACGACTTTGTCTTGCTCTTCTTGCACCATGCGACTCACACTTGATCCCGTCAGCCACCGGGTCCTTCGAACCAAGCCTACTTGTCTCTCCATCACCTCGGAGGCCACCTTGGCATAGAACTTTCACGCTTGTTGTTCACCTGCACCAACGCAAACCAAGCCGCAACCAACACCTGCAATACTAGGCCAAGAGTCAGTCCACACAACGTTGTCAAACACTCATCACGAGTACATTGACAACACACCACACAAAGATATGAATAAAAGACACACAACAGACAACACAACTCGACGAAACACACTCAACACAAAGCCTCAAAACATCCGGTCAATCGCTCATCATATACAAACCAAGGCACATATCAACTTGGCTTCTCAATCTCCCCCTTGATGAGTGCATTGACAAAAGATGGTTTGAAAGCAAAAGAAAAACTCATTCAAGTGCCCAAATGCCAACAAAAAGCAAACACAAGGCAACTTGAAATGAGAAGAGCTCCAACCAAAAACTCTCGGAACCAAAGGAAGCACAAAGGCAAAACACCACCAAAGAGTCAAGCAATCCACAAGAGCTACAAGCAATCCCGAAAGCCATCAAACTAATTTTAGCTCTTAACAAAGCACTTGTCAACCGCTCATCACCATCAAATCAAGGTTCATATCAACTTGATTTTCCAAATTTCTCCCCCTTGAGGAGTGGGTTGACAACATGCGAGCACAAAGAAATGGTTTGAGAAAGCAAAGGCCGAACAACTCATCGAAGTGAATGAAAGCCACAGAAGGCAAAGAACAAAGACACTTGGCATGAGAGAAACCACAAAGGCCATAATAATATCTCGGTCCGCAAAGACATGGGCAACGGCTCGACACAACCGAGACAAATAAGCATGATCCCCCAAGAAGAGGCACAAAGGGCTCAACACCGATCATGGACAAACGAAAGCACATGATCCCTCAAGAAGAGCCACAAAGGGCTCAACACCAATCATGTGACGATCGAAATCTCAAAACAACCGCCGGCTCCTCAAGAAGAGGCAAAGGGGCTCAACACCACCGGCAAAAGAGCAAAAGAGCACAAAACTCACAAGCTCCCCCTAAACACATGCACTAGGGCCAAAGAGCATACAAAGCTCACCCTAAACACATGCGATAGAGCAAAGAGCAACCACCAAAGAACAACTCAAGCAAACAAAGGAAACTCACCAAAGCTCCCCCTACACAAATGCATACTTACCCTGAAATGTGCATGCAAACTCAAGTTCTCCCCCTGAACTGAGTATCCCTCTGGATGCAACACATGCGTGAAAACAGAATCATTTTCTCCCCCAAATGCAACTTTTCCTCCTTGTTGACAATGCATGAATCAAGGCAATTTTGCAATAAATTCAACTACTAGCTTCTCAAATATACAAAGAGCACTATAAAATGCTACAAGTGAGATAATGAGCAAGCAAGATAGTTCATAGTTCTATAAAAGCATAGCCATCAAGATAGTAAAGCTATATAGGCATATGACAAAGGCATGATCAAATTAAGCATTTTTGTGAAAAGTTTCCCTCTCATGAGCAAAGACCTAAACATGAGCAAAACATGCCAAAGTGAATCTAGATCACACAAACTTCATGCTAGGTCGCACATTCTCATCACAAGATCATTACAAACACCCATAAGCATCTCATGTCATGTTAAAGCCACCGAGCCATGTGTCTACTTCTTAAAATGAGACTTCTCATGGTAGACATCATGCAACGGTTTAGCACCCATATAAATTCAGTTTTAAAGCATTTATGAGATGGAACAAGTGAGAGCATAACTTCAAGCATAAGCATTTCATACCAATTTCATTTTTCAAATTTAAGCACAAAATGGTACATGAAGTGCCTTTGCGGCAAAAAGAAGCTTATGCTCCCCCACAAGGTAACACATGGGCTAAACATTCATAATGACAAATGGGTCTTTGACCCCAAGTGAAAAGCACATGATATCTAAGCACAAATTAAGCATGATACAGACCACCAAAGCACACTAAGATCATGCAAGACCTTAAACTCACAAGAGAGAGCCTATCCTATCATTTTCCAAAAATAGCCGTCTCAACATGCACATATAGCAAAACTATCAAGAGCATAGCTATCCATCACCGACTCATATCAAACATGCTCAAAAGCTCACAACTAGCATATCATAGTATTCATGGCATATAGGAGAAGCTCAACCTACTATGCATATGATACAAATGCACAAGGGTAGATATGTACATCAAATGCAACATGATATATGACACAATGCATGACACGAATGTCAAACCTACCAAAGTCTATACATCATGATATATGATACATATGCAATGCAAAATACATGGGGAGACACGGAACTCAGCTTAGCAACAAGAAGGCTCACAAGGGGACACACCAACTAAGAACCGCTCTAAGCGAGAGAAGAGCCACCAAAGATCCCAATTGAGTACCATAGAAAAGATACCAATTGCAAGACCGCCAAAGATCCCAATTGAGTACCATAGAAGGGATACCAATTGAAGGATCACAAATGGCTACCAAAAGCCACAACACTCCTTGGAACCAAAATCCCCATCGAAAGAAGCCAAACTCCCCCTCAACCAAAGACAACTAACAAAGCAAAAGCTAGGAAAAGAAAGAGCAAAACAGAAGCTCTAAAACCAACTTAAAAGGGAGAAAACCAAAGGAGGAACAAAACACAACCCGAAGACAAGCCAAGCCCAAAACCCAAAGCAAGCTCAAAACATGCTACACAATGCATTGACAATACCAATTATGATAAATAAAGCATTGTAACATGATTCCATATATAGATAAAAGCATGGGCTAGCAAGCATGTCAACACGGTACGACCCTATATAAAGATACTAAACCACAATGATACCAAAGAACAACATACCGACTATGATACAAGAACTAAACAAAGGCATGATACAAGTTCATATGGATCATCCACCAACATATATTACAAAGCTAGCATGACAAGATAAACATGGGGGGACAAACATGCTAACAAGAAAGGATACCATAGAGCTAGACAAAAATGATATGGATGAACAACATGACATAACCACCATAGAACAACCATAAAGCATGACATGATGTTCATATATATCATCCACCACAATATCATACAAAAGATAGCAAGATAGGTATACAAGATCACAAAACTATCATGAACAAGGTGGCTAGCCTACCATGGTTTACTCACAAGCAAGACACAAGTATATACAAGTGAGCACAAAGGGAAAAGAAAACTCACTATACATGTGTACAAAGGCTTTCAAGAGCCATCCAAAGCGGTGTGGAGAACCATCTTGTCTTGATCACTTCACAAGCTAAGATCAAGCACCATCCAACCCATGTTCTCCAACCGCGTCTCCATACCTACACATGAGGAGACAAGAAAGACCGAGCCTTGGATCCCAAAGGGTTAGCAAGCACATACTTGGGAATCCAATACTTGGTCACATGGGTAAGCGATGCACACAACTTATCATGTGGGTTAGCATGATGCAAATGCCGGTTCGAATGAAAAGGTTTTCAAACACTCTTGGAACCATGCCTCAAAGGAGCAACTCGCGAAGAAAACCGAGTGCTACCACAAGCAAAAAGGCAAAGGTCCCTCGAGGTTATAGGAGAAGAACCAACACAAGCACCACGGGAAGCATGTTGCATACCAACACAAGAAACACTAGAAGCATGTCCACGAGCATGGCCTAACTCACTAGAAAGAGTGTCATAAAACCCGTCCACAAATCGTGCCTTCTTAGGCTCACAAGTGTTCATGCCATGAGAAGGGCTATGAACAACCAAAGGCCTAGAAGCACCTCCTCGCCGCATTTTCCTTGCCCGGCAGTAGCAAAAGCTCTCTTGATGCCCATCCTTCCCACAATGAGAGCAATGGTACAAAGGCCTATCGAGAGGCACAGTCCGAGTGGACGAATCACCATTCTCTTGTAAGTGAGAAGTCCCTTGGGACTTAGAGCAAGAAGCATCAACCCCAACACTCGCCTTGGTGCCCACATTAGAATCACACGTGCCATGAGAAAGGATACGTGGCTTCTTAAAAGCTTTGGCACGCACTCGTCGCTCGTGCTTAACACGGCGAAAGCAAAACTCAACGGTATGCCCATCCTTCTTGCAAAAAGTGCATTGGAACCTCGGCTTGGGAGTATGAGTTCCAAATATGTGGGAGGCATCCTTGCCATTCAAATCACCTTGGGCAACATCGGAAGATCCACCAAGTTTAGGAATAGCTATGGGAGAGCTATCCAAAGCATCACCACACGTGCCACCATCCAAAGACTCACGCTCAAGAGAAGAAGTCAACTCCAGTTGAGAAGAAGAAATTTTAAAAGCATCAACAATGGAGTGACAAGAAGTGCAAGAATCCAAACCCTTAGCACAAAGACTCTTGCACCTTGTGTGCAAAACCTCATTTTCAAACTTGAGGTGCTCACAAGTACCACATGTCATATTTCTCAAGTTATCGATTTCCTTTTCAATACACTTAGCATATGTGGTACACAAGAGTTCATTTTCTTTCTCAAGGTTGGCACTCATCTCATCATGCACAACCAACTTGGCGCTCATATCATCGCGCATTCTTTTCAAAGCCAAAACTTCACTTTCCAAATCAATGCATGAAGTGCAAATGAGACCACATGAACAAGTATCATCATTTACATCAACCAAAGCATCATTATCATCACAAGAAGCATGGCAAGTATCATCTACAAGTAACAAAGAGCACTTGCTACAAGGCATGGATTTCATATCACAAATTTCAGCCCTAGCATGCTCAAGTTCATCTACACATGTGGTGTGAGTCAATTTTAATTCTTTAATTTCAGTAAACAAAGACTCACAAGAAATACATGGTAAGGAAGCACTTGTCTCCAACAAAGTAATCTTACTTCTAGCCACATCAAGATCAATATTCAAAGCAACACAAGAATTGCAAGGCATAGAAGCATTGGATTTCAACAAGTCATTCTCATCCATCAAACAAGCAAGAGAAGAGTTCAATTCTTCATTCGTCCTAAGCAAGCTACTCACATCACTTGCAAACTCATGATTTTCAACAAGCAAAGCATCACAAGATTTGCAAGGCAAAGATGCATTGTGTTTCAACAACTTAATTTCTGATTTCAAGCAAGCAGTAGAAGAGTTCAAATCATCATTCTTAGCATGCATGGTTTTACAAGATGTGCAAGAATTCAAAGCACAAGACTTCCAATGAGCCATACCACATTTCAACCTAGCAAGGGAGCATTTCATCTTCTCATTCTTCCTACACAAGGCATCAAACAAATCTATGTTTCTCCTATGCAAATCTCCACAATCACATTCACAATCATTCAACCTATCGCATAGGATCAAGATGCCTTTAGCAAGCATACCTTCGTTCATGTACCTTAGCTTGTGGTAGAGCTCTCCCTTCTTGAGATCACCATCTTTATAGTCCTCGATGAGGGACATCATCTTCTCCACTTCGGCTTCCGCCTCAACCTCCACACTCCTCCTACTCAAATAATCACAAGGAGAAGAGCTTGGTGCCATAACTCAAAGCACCGGTTAGGATTAGTCAAAGGCAAGCTCAAATCACGCAAACCAAAACCGCAAGCAAAGCACCCCTTTTATTTTGTCACCCTATGGATCCTAGACTTGTTAGAGTCACACGAATCCGCAACCGGCTCTGATACCAATTGAAGGACCGAATAGGCGACCAGAGAGGGGGGAGTGAATGGGAGCCGATAAAAATTCTTCTTCAAAGAATTCGGCCTATGTCCCAATCTCAACTCCAAGAGTCGCACACAAACAAGTGGAAGGAAATACACACCTCTCTAGAGACCTTAGAACAAAGATCGAAAGCTGAGAGGCACTACGGAAGCAACCACGAACAAAACGAAGCAAAACAGTGTGCTGCTGCTCCCTATCGGATCATCCGACCCAAAGTTCGGATCATCTGAAAACTCACCGAGAACGACCGGATCATCCCACCGGATCTTCCGGCTCCTACCGGATCATCCGACCCAAAGTTCGGATCATCCGGCCCCGACCGGATCACCCGAAGCAGAGTGAAAAAACATCATGTTGAAGGAGAAGGAAAATACCAAAACTCGATCAAACGGGCTCCAAAAATCACGAACATTTAACAAGAACTCCACCACAACCTAGAGAGTCTTCTCCCAAAAATTCTCCTCAAAAGAATGACCGGATCATCCGAACTTTACGCCGGATCATCCGGGACAGCCCAGAAAAATCGCCTGCGGGTCAACTCCAAACTTTCGATCGATGGATCTATCGATTCACCCAATGGATTACAGCCAAATTTTAGGACAAGTAGTATTGCCTCTAGGAGAAGCTATTCCTAAAATTTCATGGCCCCAAACCCACTCAATCTCCCAAAATCGCAAATCTTGGCCAAGAACACTATGAACTAGGGTTCATCCAAAAACTCACGAATCGAGGGCAAATCCCGACGTTTGAGGGGTCAAGATCATCCACAAAGATGCACAAGACATCCACCCATCATCCCCTCAAAGAAATCTGAGAGAAAACACCCTCAAATCAACGAATCGAGCGAAGAATGAAAGACCCAAAAAATACCTCCAAAAATCGCAAAAGAAAAACGCTCGGGAGCAAAGGATTTGGCACGAGATTGAGAAGGAAGATTTCACTATGAATATCTTAGCCAAATCCGGATACAAGCCACTCACAAGAATCACAAATCTTGGATGGCAAAAAGGTCAAACAAAGAGCCACTCACACCTCTCTCTCCCTCTCCCCAAGAGCACCCCAAAATGAAAGAGCACTCCCACCACTAGCCAAAGAGTTGGCTGAAAATTCAGCCCCCTCCTCCTATATATAGGCCCTCCGGAAAAGACTGAAGTGCCCCTACACCAGGAGATACAATACAAGCCCTCACAGGGGCATTTTGGTCAACACATGAAGTTCACCATCGGACGGCCGCGCATCCATCGGGCCTTCGCGTCCTCCCGACGCAAGCACCTCGATCATGCCGCGTGTCGCCCGCCTCGAAGCTTCCCGACGCTCCCGGATCCCCATCTCCGTCGCGTTGGGCCTTCGGACTTGGTTTTGAGGCCCGAACCAAGAAACCATCCTCCGATGGTTTTGTGGCCAAACCACCAAACCTCGCGTACACGACCCGGCCTCACAACGCCAAGCGTCGAGCCCGTCAAGCCATTCACCTCCGGCGGCCGGACAGTCTACTCGGTCTTGCCTCGTTCCTTGACTTGGCCGCCACCGATGCACCGGCCTATGTCCACGACTTCGTCTTGCTCTTCTTGCACCATGCGGCTCACACTTGATCCCGTCGGCCACCGGGTCCCTCGAACCAAGCCTACTTGTCTCTTCATCACCTCGGAGGCCACCTTGGTATAGAACTTTCACGCTTGTTGTTCACCTGCACCAACGCAAACCAAGCCGCAACCAACACCTGTAATACTAGGCCAAGAGTCACTCCACACAACATTGTCAACCACTCATCACGAGTGCTTTGACAACACACCACACAAAGATATGAATAAAAGACACACAACCGACAACACAACTCGATGAAACACACTCAACACAAAGCCTCAAAACATCCGGTCAATCGCTCATCATATACAAACCAAGGCACATATCAACTTCACTTCTCACATTCATCACAGAATGGAGACACGTATGTGACGAAAATTACCATTTCGTCACATGTGGACGAATGTGACGCGACCATCCTGACCAAACACAAATCGTCACAAAGTTGTAACAAACGAATATCTGTGACGAAAATGGTGTTTTCGGTGACGAAAGGTGAACATCATCGATGCCAACATCCCTACTTGTGTTGTGGGGAGCATAAACTTCTTTTTTCCGCAAAGGCACATCATTTACCATTTATGCAAATCTGAAAATGAAATGCCAATGCTTATAAATTATGCTCTCATTTGATCTATGTCATGAATGCTTTAAATGAATTTAATTTGGGTGTTAAACCGTTGCATGTTGTCTACCATGAGAAGTCTCATTTTGGAAGTAGACACATGGCTCGGTGACTTTAACATGACATCAGATGGCTTGTGGGTGTTTGCAATGATCTTTTGATAAGAATATGTGACCTAGCATGAATTTTGTGTGATTTAGTTTACTTTGACATGTTTTGCTCATGTTTAGGTTTTTGCTCATGAGAGGAAATTTTTCGCAAAATTGCTCAAAATGATTAAGACTTTGTCATGTGCCTATATAGTTTTACTATCTTGGTGGCTATGCTTTAACAGAACTATGGAATGTCTTGCTTGCTCATTATCTCACTTGTAGCATTTGTGGTGCTCATTGTCTATTTGAGAAGCTCTAGGTTGAATTTTTCCGAATTTTACCTTGATTCATGCATTGTCAACAAGGGGGAGAAGTTTGTGAAGGAAAAAACAATTATGGATGCATTTAGAGGGTTTTCAGGTGGTTTTGGGAAAGTTCTGAGCTCTGTTGGTCACCGGTAGACCTGAGCATTCCACGGGCCGGGCCGGGCCAAAAAAAATCCGGTTTTTTCGGACTGAGAAAATCCTGCCCATGACCGTTCCATGGGACGCATCAGGCCTCAGTTTTCGGGTCGGGCTCGGGCCGGGCCCGGGCTTGGGCGGGCCGCCCGCACATTTTATAGTGTAAAATTGCTAAAAATAGCATTTCGGGCCGGGCTCGGGCCAAGTTTTTTTTCGCAGGCTTCAAGATCTCTGCCCACACCCGTCCAGTAAGTTCTGTGGGCGGGCCTGGTTCGGGCTGGGCCGACCTAAAAATGCTCAGGTATAGTCACCGGTCTGACCGGTCAGAGCTGAGCTGTTGAGTTGCTCTGTTGCATGGCAAGTTTTGCATGCATTTGTTCAGGGGGGAGTTTGCATTTGCTCAGGGGGAGCATGCGTGTGCTCAGGAGGAGTTCCTTGTGTCATTTGAGCTTTTGCTTTGGTGATTTTTCTCCTTTGTTGTGAGCTTGTTTTGTCTCGGTTGTGTTGGTTGCCCTTATCTTAAGGGACCGAGACTTTCCTCTTTCAAGTGATCTTGTTTTCGCCTTTGTTTCGGCTTTCGATCGCTTGTTTGAGTTTTTATTTGTTTCTTTTCCTTTTCTTTTTGTTAACTATTATTGGTGACTGTGTTGTCAATGCACTCATCAAGGAGGAGATTGAGGACTTGTGTGGTCCGACCGGTGGATAGTCACTCCTTAGTGATGAGTGATTGACAACGTGGTGTG
The DNA here is from genome assembly GCA_036936925.1 of Cenchrus fungigraminus. NCBI lineage: Eukaryota > Viridiplantae > Streptophyta > Magnoliopsida > Poales > Poaceae > Cenchrus > Cenchrus fungigraminus. Next base: position 30,291,571 of record CM072773.1, on the reverse strand, counting down.
GACTGACTCTTGGCCTAGTATTGCATGTGCAGGTTGCGGCATGATTCGCATGGTGTAGGTGAAGAATAAGTGCGAAAGGTTTATGCCTGAGTGGCCTCCTGGTGTGGAGAGACAAGTAGGCTTGGTTTGAGAGACCCATTGGCCGACGAGATCAAGTGCGGGCCGCATGGTGGCAATAAGAGCAAGACGAGGTCGCGAACAAGGAGCCGGCGCAGGGTAGCGGCTAACAACTGAAGTCTGCGCGCGAGGTTTGTTGGTTTAGCCACAAAACCTACATCGAGTCGGGACGATCTTGGTGGTCAAGTCATGAGTGGGATTGGTGTGGAGGCTACACCAAGTCCGTGGGGTTCGCAATGGTTTGGCCACAAAACCATTGAGTTCCTTGGTTGAGCCACAAAGTCAAGACCGAAGGCCGGAGCGCAGCAGATTGCACTGGGCCGATCTGACCGGTTGGGAGCACCGGTTTGACCGGTGTGAGCCGTGGGCGTCCGGAAGCTTCGAAGCGGAGGACACGTGGCATGATCGCAAGACTTGTGTTGAGATGAAGCGGACTTGCGGTCGATGCGCATCCGTCCAATGGAGATTCAACATGATTACCCAAATTGCCCTCGGTAGGCGTGTATCTTACTATTGTGCACTAGGGGTAGTTTAGTCTTTTGCCTCCGCCCATATATAGTCTTTGGAGAGGTGGATGGCAGCCAACTCTTGGAACCCTAATCATTTGGACCCTTTGGTTTTTCCCGCTCTTAGTTTTCATAGGCTAGCTAGAGCTAAATTGCAACTCTCAAGTGGGTAGGATGAAGGGAAGTTGCTAGCCTCTTTGTAAAGAATCTTTTCTCGTAATATATGGAAGGTTTAGAGTTCATCCTCTTTGTCCATTTGTCCTTTCTTTTTTTGTTTTCGGAGCCTTTTTTGGGGAAATTCGCAGGTGGTTGTTGGAGGCGTTTCTTTGCAGGATAGAGGGAATCACACATGAGATTGTTGTGCCTCTTTTCTTGGTGATCTTGCCCCTCAAATCCTGTGGAAACTCATTCGATTTTGGGGTTGTCAGAGTTCCTCGTGTTCTTGAGGTAGAGGCACGAGATTTGTTATTCCTCCTTTTCTAGAGAGTTTTGGGACTTGAGATTCGAGCAAGAGTTCACACATGAGGTGTTCCTACCTTCCTCAAAGTTTCTCTCGAATCTGTGGAGCGAATCGAGAGATCGGGCGGTTGGATACTTGGAGTTGACCCGCGGGTGGAGTTCTGAAGAGTATCTTGGCCCCCTAAGTAGGTTTTGGTGATTTAATGACGGACCATTAAGCTACTAATGATGTATTAAGTATATGAGCAGGTACTAAAATTCTAAGATGGCATCTAAGCGCTTCATTGCTATATAAAAAGGAAGTGATGCTAAAAGAAGGATTCCTTGGAGGTTTATTTATTTTATATTTTGAAATTGAGTCCTAGGAATGTCGTACTATAAAGAGGGACATGGATTGTATCTTCCAAGAGTTGGAAAGGTGCTCTAGATGACTAACCAAAATCCTATGAGAGACACCTTGCACTGCACGATCACCGAGCTATCCTTAAGTGTGCTAACTCTGGAAGGCCGGACACTCCGAGTTTTATCCCGGATAGTCCGGACTTCCCGGAGTCTCCAGGCCTGGTCCGAATACTCCGGGTCTTAGAGCTGTAACGACTCTTTTTCTGGGTGAGGAGGTATTTATACCCCCTCAACCCTATCCTCTCTCTCTCTCTCTCTCTCTCTCTCTCTCTCTCTTGCCCATTTTTGACCTGCAACACTCAGAACTCATTCACTCCCCCTCTTTACTCCCCTTGGCCTTGGTTTGGTGAGATTTGTTGGGGATTAAAGGAGGGATTGAGAGCAAGAGCTTGGAGAGTGCTAGTGAGCTGATTTCCCATCTCTAGAGCACCTCGTTCTTCGCTTGGTTGGCAATCTCGTGTTTGTTACTCTTCGAGCTTTGAGCTCCTAGCCGGCTAGGCGTTACCTTGGAGCATCCAAAGGATTGTGGCTGCCCAAGGAAGTTTGTATTACCCCGTGATTGTGTAAGTAACCCTAGCTCGATCTTTGTGGTCGCTAGGGGGAGGAAAGTGACCTAGGTGTAAAGGTCCACCCTTTGTGGGTTCCTCAACGGAGACGTAGAGCTCAGGGTGTGAGCTTCAACTCCAGTAACAAATCCCTTATGTCTCTTGTGCTTGTTGCTCTTGTTGTATGCTTGAAATCCTTTTGAGTACTTTTCTAGGGTTTGTGGTTGATCTACTCCGTGGTGAGGTTCCTATTGATTCTAAGTGGTGGAACAGGCTTATATCTCTGTATTGCATATCCTATACTCACAGATTTGAGTTTGGGCAAGTTTGATTCCTGCTGATTTAGTCGCCACCTCAAAACCCCGGACAATCCGGACATTTTCGCAGATACTCCGGACTTCCCGGAGTATCCGGAAAAATATCCGGAGACTCCGGACTTTGGACTGATAAGTTGTTTTAAGTTGTGATTTTTCAGGAACGACTATTCACCCCCCCCTCTAGTCGACCTCTAGATCCTTTCAATTGGTATCAGAGCAGGTTGCTCCGTTTGAAGCATAACCGCTTGGAGAAAAGAGATGTCGACCCCAACTAATCAAGCAACGCCGCCCGAAGGTGACTTGACCAACCCCGGTGGTAACCAACCCCCCGTGAACACACCCGAGGTTCCTACGGGTGCAGCGGGAGGTGCCGGTGGGGCAAGCACAAGTCATCATCCAAGAAATGAAGATGGTGGATCATCTTCATCAAGTGATGAGGACTTTGATGATGCAAGATCGAACCGCTCCACTCGTCGGCCTTCGGGAAGGGAGTTTTCTAGAATCCCCTACGATTACTCCAATCTAATATTTGATAAACCATCGAGTTCCCACCACATTGGAAAGATACCCCAATTTAATGAAACCGGCTATTCCAAGTGGAAGAACTCGATGGAGAAGTATTTGATGGTGGTAAACCCCGCACTTTGGACTGTTGTGAACAGGGGAATCACCTTTCCAAGTGGAGATGCTACTTTGACACAAGCTCAAGCGAATGAAATCCAACGCAACTATCAAGCCATTCGCATCATCAAGAGCTCTCTCACCGCCGAAGAGTATGACAAGGTTGATGGTTTGAAGTCCGCCAAAGATGCGTGGGACACTCTCTTTATCAACCATGAAGGAACAAGGCAAGTTAGAGAAGGAAGAATTCGAGCTCTTGAAAGTGAGCTCAACCGCTTTGTCATCAAGGAAGATGAGTCTCCACAAGACATGTACAACCGCTTGAACAAGATCATCAACAAAATCAAGTCTCTTGGAAGCACAAGATGGGGTAGAAAAGAAGTTGTTGATAAGATCCTCTCCGCTTACATGGCTAGGGATGTTCAACTCCCTACACTTATTAGAGAGAAGAGAGGCTTCAAGAAGTTCGCTCCGGCGGATGTGCTTGGTAAAATTGAAGAACATCTTATCACCATCAAGGAGTCAAAGCTCTCACAAGAAATGTCAAAGATGCATGAACAAATTGAGAAGAACAAGGGAGTAGCTCTCAAAGCTTCAAGCAAAGACAAAGAGAAGAGGGCAAGCTCATCATCCTCCAAGACCGTGGTCAAGGAAGATAGTGATGAAGATAGTGATGACACCTTGACTCCCGAGCAAATGGCTCTATTTGTGAAAAGGTTCACCAAGGTGATGAAGAAGGGTGGCTTCTTCAACAAAAACAAAGACAAGGACAAGATCAAGACCAAGACCAAGAGAACATCCAGGAGGCCATGCTTTGGGTGTGGCAAGGAGGGTCACTTCATTGCGGAATGCCCCAACATCAAAGTGAGAAGAAGAAACACCAACAAATATGACAAGAACAAGAAGAAGGAAGTTGGTGAAGCTCATTTGGGTGAAGAATGGGATTCAAATGATGATAGCTCCGACTCCGATGATGAAGTGGGACTTGCTACAATATCCATTGCTCAACCTATTGACAAGCCATCACTCTTTGGAGATCTCACCGATGATGAGGATGACTTCACCCACACATGCCTCATGGCTAGGGGTACCAAGGTAGACACTAAACCTTCTCCCCTAGATGTTGATGATGATAATGATAGTGATGATGAATTTGAAAAAATGATCACTAGCTTTGGCAAGAAAGCAACCAAAAGAATTATGAACCTACTAAATGAAATCAAGAATAGAGATGAGACTCTTGAGGTGCAACAAGAACTCTTTAGACTTGAGCGAGAGAAAACCATTACCCTTGAGAATGCCCTTCTAATTGAAAAGAAGGGTCTCAAGGTGCAAGAGGGCTTGCTCAAGGAAAAAGAGGAAGAAATTCTTAGCCTCAAGAACTCTCAAGCTAAAGAGGCTGTTGTAGTAGATGAATTAACTAGGGAGTCTTTCCTAGCTAAGGATGCTTGCACTAGACTTGAGAATGAAAAGGTTGAACTTCAAGAGAGCTTAAAATGCTTGAAAGCTAGTCACATTGCAATTGAAGTTCAACTTGACAATCTTAAGACTAGTGCTAAAACAACCTCTAATGATGCTACCTCTAACTCAAATGCTTCTACAAGTAATGGTTGTTCTAGATGCTATAAACTTGATGTAAATGCTTATGCCACTAACATTGCCGAGATGAATGCAATGAAGAAAGAGATTGCTCGGTTGTCAAACTCTCTTATTGAGGAGAAGAAGAAGGAACCTAAGAGAGGAGAGTTTGAGAACCATACCAAGGGCTTTGGTTCAAACTACATGAAGAAGTTTGGCTTTGAGAATGGGAAGGGGCTAGGTAAGAATGAGCAAGGCTCCAAAGACCCTATCCCATTCATCAAGAACAACCACACAAGGGGTGTGGGAACAAGAAATGTGGTGCACGAGATGAAGCAATTGGGTGCCAAGGTTGAAGGTAAACAACATAGGCTCAACACTCCCATCAAGTTCAAGAGCTCCAATGGCACATCCCATGAACCACAAGTCAAGACCAAAGTGGTGCAAGCCAAGCAAACCAAGAAGCCCAAGGCACATGCTTCACAAGACAACTTTTATGCTGATTATGTGTTGACTTGGAACCACAAGGGTAAGGTGGTGGCCAAGTATGTGGGACCCCGCACACAAGGTTCTATGATCAAAAGGAATGCGTGGGTACCCAAAGTTCTTGTGACTAACGTGAAAGGACCCAACTCTAATTGGGTACCTAAAAACCAAGCCTAATTTGTTTTGTAGGCATACTCCTCCGGAGCCAAATGGGTGATTGATAGTGGATGCACTAATCACATGACCAGGGAGAAGAAGATGTTTATGTCTTGTGAAATGATTGAACATCCTACAGAAAAGATTGCCTTTGGAGGCAATGGTGGTGGAACGGTTGTTGGTCTAGGTAAAATTGCTATCTCAACCAATCATTCAATTTTCGATGTTTATTTGGTTGAATCTTTGGACTACAATTTGTTGTCTGTGTCACAACTTTGTGAGATGGGCTACAATTGTTTGTTCACCAATGAGGGTGTGACCGTCTTTAGAAGAGGCGATGACTCCGTTGCTTTTAAGGGTGAACTCAAGGGAAGGCTCTATTTGGTGGATTTTACATCGGAGAAAGCCTAACTTGATACATGCTTAATGGCAAAGTCTAGCTTGGGTTGGCTTTGGCATCACCGGCTAGCCCATGTTGGGAAGAATAATCTCAACAAACCTCTAAAGGGGGAACACATCCTAGGACTAACAAAAGTTCATTTTGAGAAAGATAGAATTTGTAGTGCTTATCAAGCCGGAAAGCAAGTTGGTACTCCTCACCCCTCCAAGAATGTACTCACCACTACAAGACCATTGGAATTACTTCACATGGATATCTTTGGTCCCGTGGCTTATGTTAGTATTGGAGGGAGCAAGTATGGTTTTGTCATTGTTGATGATTACTCTCGGTATACATGGGTATTCTTTTTGCATGACAAGAGCAAGGTTCATGATGTATTCAAAAAGTTTGCAACTAGAGCCCAAAATGAGTTTGATATGAAGATCAAGAGAGTAAGAAGTGATAATGGCTCCTAGTTCAAGAATACCAACATTGAAGAGTATCTTGATGGTGAAGGCATTGGTCATGAATTCTCCGTCCCATACACTCCTCAACAAAATCGGATAGTGGAGAGGAAGAATAGGACTCTCATAGAAGCCGCAAAAACCATGCTTGATGAGTACAAGACTTCGGATAGTTTTTGTGCGGAAGCGGTCAACACGGCTTGTCATGCTATCAACTGTTTGTATCTTCACAAGCTTCGACACAAGACCGCCTATGAACTCCTAACCGGTAAGAAGCCTAATGTGTCTTACTTTAGAGTTTTTGGTTGTAAGTGCTTCATTCTCAACAAGAAGCCCAAGAACTCTAAGTTTGCACCTAAAGTTGATGATGGTATTTTTCTTGGTTACGCCTCAAATGCTCACAGCTATCGCGTTCTCAACAAGACCACCGGTAGTGTTGATATATCGTGTGATGTGACATTTGATGAATCTAATAGCTCTCAAGTGGAGCAAGTTGATGAAGTGTGTGTAGGCAAGGAAAAGACCTCTACAAATGACATCAAGAAGATGGCCATTGGTGAAATCAAGCCTCAAGAAGAAGATGAAGAAGATGAAGTCATTGAAGCTTCATCAAACCTCACTGCCGCTGCAAAACCCGGACACTCCGGAGAAAAGTCCGGAGAATCCAGAAATTCCGGAGACTCCGGACCCAATCCCGGAGAGTCCGGGCCCTCTGAAAATGATGCTCAAGACATTCAAGGAAATGAAGACTTGATTCAACAAGAAGCTTCTGAGCCACATCCAAGAGTTCGTCATAATGTTCAAAGAGATCATCCCGTTGATAACATTCTTGGAAGCATAAGAAGAGGAGTTACCACAAGATCAAGATTGGCAAACTTTTGTGGGCATTACTCTTTCGTGTCCATGATTGAACCTCTCTCCGTGGAAGAAGCATTACAAGACGCTGATTGGGTGATGGCCATGCAAGAAGAGTTGAACAACTTCACTCGGAATGAAGTCTGGTCCTTAGTGGAACGCCCCAAGCAAAATGTGATTGGAACAAAGTGGGTGTACCGCAACAAACAAGACGAGGATGGGGTAGTGACCAAGAACAAGTCAAGGTTGGTTGCCAAGGGCTATACTCAAGTTGAAGGCTTGGACTTTGGAGAAACCTATGCACCGGTAGCAAGACTTTAAGTAATCCGCATCTTGTTGGCTTTTGCTACGCATCATGATTTCAAGCTCTTTCAAATGGATGTCAAGAGTGCATTCTTGAATGGACCAATCTCCGAAGAAGTCTATGTTGAGCAACCACCGGACTTTGAAGACCCTCAATTCCCCAACCACGTCTACAAGCTCCGTAAGGCGCTCTATGGTCTTAAGCAAGCACCTAGAGCATGGTATGAATGCCTTAAGGAATTCCTCTTAAGGAAAGGCTTTGAAATAGGCAAAGCCGATCCTACTCTTTTCACTCGCAAAGAGGAGAATGATTTATTTGTGTGCCAGATATATGTCGATGACATCATATTTGGTTCTACTAACAAAGCTTGGGCGGATGAATTTAGTAGGATTATGACTAAGAGATTCGAGATGTCTATGATGGGAGAGTTGAAGTTCTTTCTTGGATTTCAAATCAAGCAACTCAAGGAAGGCACGTTCATAAGTCAAACAAAGTACACTCATGACATGCTCAAGAAGTTTGACATGGACAAAGCCAAGCCCATCAAGACTCCAATGCCATCCAATGGACATCTTGACTTGAATGAAGATGGAAAAAGCGTGGATCAAAAGGTATATCGCTCCATGATTGGATCCTTGCTTTACCTTTGTGCATCTAGGCCCGATATTATGCTTAGTGTGTGCATGTGTGTAAGGTTTCAAGCCAATCCTAAGGAATGTCATCTCATGGCTGTTAAGAGAATCTTTAGGATTTAGTACACACTCCTAACCTTGGTTTATGGTACCCAAAGGGCTCCACTTTCAATCTACTTGGCTATTCTGATTCGGACTATGCCGGTTGCAAGGTAGATAGAAAGAGTACATCCGGGACTTGCCAATTCCTTGGAAGGTCCTTGGTGTCTTGGAGTTCCAAGAAACAAAATTCCGTTGCCTTATCCACCGCCGAGGCCGAGTATGTTGCAGCCGGCGCTTGTTGTGCTCAACTACTTTGGATGAGGTTCACTTTGAGGGACTTTGGTTGTATGTTTAGCAAGGTGCCACTCTTGTGTGACAATGAGAGTGCCATCAAGCTAGCGAACAACCCCGTAAACCACTCAAGAACAAAGCACATAGACCATGAATCCAAAGGAGATACCGCTTTAAGTCATGTGAGCACCGAAAAGCAACTAGCCGATATCTTCACAAAGCCTCTTGATGAACTAAGGTTTTGTGCTTTGAGGAGTGAATTAAATATCTTGGATTCTCATAAATTGGCTTGTGATCATGCACATGTTTGACTGTCTTAGGCTAGATCTTTACAAAAGAAAAGAATTTGAAAAATTGGTATGGATTTGCTTTGAAAAATATTTGGATTTTTCTCTAGGTACAACACTTGGACTATAGTTCTCATTGTATGATTGTGGCTAGTATCAAGTGTTGGAACCTCTATAGCTCACATTAGTTACACTCATAATCATCTTTATCCATCTCAATATCAATTCCTTGAAAATCTGTTGCCCAGTCTCAGGGGGAGCCGAAGACTCCGGGCTTTTTCCCGGATACTCCGGATTTTCCGGAGAGTCCGGGTTCAGCCCGGATACTCCGGACCTTAACACCTATTTAAACGGTTTTCACTGCAGTCAAAACCCTAGTTTTCACCTTTTCACTACGTGGACCGTTTTCCTCATCTCCCTGTTGCCTCCCCCTTCACCCTGTCGCCCCTCTCCTCTCCCTCCTTGGTTCCTCCATAGAACCTAGGGTTTCCACCCTCCAAATCTTGAGAGAGTGAGAGATTGAAGCCTCCAAGGTGTGGGAAACAAGGTGCTGCCCTTGATTTGAAGATTTGAAGGCTTTCCCCCTCAGTTCCCTCTCTTCCCTAAGGTATTCAAAGGCTCCTTTGCCCGATCTCCTTTTCTAGGACATATCTTGAGAAATCTCTTGGATAGGAATGTTCCTTAGACTCTAGATGTAGTGGACCTGCAATATCTTAAGTTTCCCGTGGTGGATTTGTGCAGCATTGTGATTTAGGGTTTCGCCAGGCAAACCCGGAGACTCCGGGCTTTTTCCGGACACTCCGGATTTTCCGGACTGTCCGGGAATTTTCCCGGAGACTCCGAATTTTCCTGCTGAAACTCTAAATTGCTTTGTCACACACATTTTCCATGGATGAATTCTTATATACTCCTTGCTACTCATCTCCAGATCATGAGGAAGAAGTACAAGCAAGACGAGCCGGCCACCCAAAGGAGGACTAAGGCTAGGCACGACCCTCAAACCTTGGGGGTAGTGCATGAGACTTTGGGGATTGGCTCCTCTCAGCGGTCCACTCGTGCTCGTGCCCCTGTCTACACTGAGCAAGAGATTGAGGAAGAGGAAGAACAGCAAGTTGTTGGTGAGGAAGAAGAGGATGAAGAAGAAGATGCTAACCAATATAGGGTTGCTCCTAGGCGTCACGGGAAAGGTCCAGCTCAGCCATCAAGGAAATCCCGTGAGGCCCCCTACATCTCCCGTTCTAGGCATGTACCTCGTCCATCCATGCCAAAGAACCGTCCCACTCCCTACACCCAAATCTGTCCCAGAACTCCACCCCGTCTCACTGTATCCTTTCCATCAAGTGTGAGGGTGGTGACTGCTCCTGTCAACCTAAGGGACCCCGGGGCTGTGCAAGGGTTTGCCCAACAAATGGTGAGAGACTATACTAGGAATGCCCTTGCAGTCAGACAGCAAAGGGATGAGGATGTCTACATGTATATCTCCAGTGAGGCACTTGAGTTGAGGTTTTGGTGTGACTTCCATAGGGACTTCTATCAGACAGTGATAAGAAGCCCACAGATGAAGGCAAAGAACAAGTCACCAATTGTGGAGATGAAGTACATTGATTGGGCATACTATGAGAAGTTGGAGAATCCCACCTTTGATGCCATGATTGATAGGTGCAAGGAACTTGGACTATATGAGATCATGGGCTTTCGCTATGGATGGAATAGAGAGATTCTTGCTCAATTCCATTGCTCCTACTACTATGACTCTCATCAAAACACTATCACTTGGACCACTCAAGGCGAGAAGCACACCATTGACTACATGACCTTCTCTCGCTTGCTTGGTCTTGGCTCAAAGGATGAAGATCGCACTCCCATTCATAATGAAGACAAGTACAAGCCCAAGGACATGGCATATATGTTCCCCTCCGCCTTTCTAGCTCATGAGGGAAAAGCTGACAATCACATTCCATGCTACTACTATTTCAATCAGTTTTTTTGTGCCACCATTGATCCAAAGATGGGAGATATCACAGCTCTTAGGCACTATGCCGTCAATCTCCTCAACCGTGTGGCTCCTGAAGAAGAAGGTTTTTGCATCTTTGACTTCATTTGGAATGAACTTCGCCGTGCTATGTGTGACCCCATGAAGCATCTCCCATATGCTCCATACATCATGTACATGATTGAGAGGGTCACCAATACCCAATTTCCAAAGGATGTCACTCATGAGCCTCTTAGGCATCTTCGTGCTAGAGACAAGAGAGCCCCAATGAAGAAGAGCACAAGATTTGCCGGATCCTCTAGTGCTGCCCCTCATCATGATGATGAGCCCCTTCTTCGCCCTTCACACACATCTAAATCTTCTCGCAAGGTTAAGGGCTCCATGGTCAAGAGGGCATTCAAGAGCATCTTCTCCATGTGCAAGCGCATCGTCACCGAGGTTGTGTGCTTGTGATGCTAGATATCTAGGTTGCATTTTATTTGTCTAAGGATGCTTTTGATAGTTTGAAAATTTCTATGATGAATTGATTTCTGCTGAGTCCTCAAAGTTCGGATACTCCGAAATTTTCTCCGGATACTCCGGGTTTCCCGGAGTCTCCGGGGTAGATCCGGACACTCCGGGCTTTGACACTTCAGCCTCTTTTATCCTTCATTGAGTGCATAAACTGTCATACGCATCACATATATCTTGTTTGCACAAACACAAGCACCCCACTGTTGATCATCTTGTCACACTCTCTTGCTTTTCTCTTTTGTGCAAAATTTGGTGCTTAAAACACCTTTGATATTCAAACTCCCAATGCACAAATTAAGAGGGAGTGTTGCAAGATAGATCAAAAGCTCTTTACTGAATTTATTTATCTCTTGTTTAAAAGCTTAAAGGTGTTGTCATCAATCACCAAAAAGGGGGAGATTGAAGAGTATCTTGGCCCCCTAAGTGGGTTTTGGTGATTTAATGACAGATCATTAAGCTACTAATGATGCATTGAGTATATGAGCAGGTACTAAAATTCTAAGATGGCATCTAAGCGCTTCATTGCTATGTAAAAAGGAAGTGATGCTAAAAGAAGGATTCCTTGGAGGTTTATTTATTTTATATTTTGAAATTGAGTCCTAGCAATGCCGTACTATAAAGAGGGACATGGATTGTATCTTCCAAGAGTTGAAAAGGTGCTCTAGATGACTAACCAAAATCCTATGAGAGACACCTTGCACTGCACGATCACCGAGCTATCCTTAAGTGTGCTAACTCTGGAAGGCCGGACACTCCGGTTTTTATCCCAGACAGTCCGGACTTCCCGGAGTCTCCGGGTCTGGTCCGGATACTCCGGATCTTAGAGCTGTAACGGCTCTTTTTCTGGGTGAGGATGTATTTATACCCCCCTCAACCCTATCCTCTCTCTCTCTCTCTTGCCCATTTTCGACCTGCAACACTCAGAACTCATTCACTCCCCCTCTTTACTCCCCTTGGCCTTGGTTTGGTGAGATTTGTTAGGGATTAAAGGAGGGATTGAGAGCAAGAGCTTGGAGAGTGCTAGTGAGCTGATTTCCCATCTCTAGAGCACCTCGTTCTTCGCTTGGTTGGCAATCTCGTGTTTGTTACTCTTGGAGCTTTGAGCTCCTAGCCGGCTAGGCGTTGCCTTGGAGCATCCAAAGGATTGTGGCTGCCCAAGGAAGTTTGTATTACCCCGTTGTTGACGGCTGTTAAGTGCCATATTTGTGGCCGTCAACACCTGCATTTTTACATAAGAAATATACATCCACCATAGAATAGGGCCTTATACTGACAAATTCCACAAGTTGCGATGTATATTCAATTGCAGCCAATAAGCACAAGAGAGAGAGCAAAAGCACACTTTATCCATCCACCTCACCAATCCAAGCAATCCAGGCTCAGCCAATAAGGGGCTGCCATGCAAGCAACCCCTGGATCCATGAAGTCATCAATCCAAGGGAGAAAGCCTCGGCGAATCAGAAGTCGCCACGCGTATATCACATGGATTCCATGGCCCACCAGAGTGCCTAAACCGCCTCAAAAGCACGTGGACACCTGGAACTGCCAGAGGGACCCACATATCAGACACCAGGAGAAAGCAGAGGGCAGGTGGGGCCCACAAGGGGTCGGCCGAACCGACCTTGGGGCGCCCAATCTTGGCCCTCCACGTGGTGGTTCCTGGTTGGCTCCTCACTTCATTCCCGAGGTGTTTGGGGTGCTTCCACGCCAGTGCTCAGGCCTATAAATAGAAGTAGAGGGGGTAGAGAATAGGACACACACTTCTTTCTCCTCCTTCTCACTTTTGCCTTTTGGCTTCTCTCATTAGGAGAGGAGAGCTCTTGCATAGGATTAGTGCTGGCTTGCTAGTGCTTTAGAGATTAGAAGGAAGGTGGGGTGGTGTCTTGGGGTTGTGCCATGGTGTTTGGCACATTTCCTCAAGAACGATCCTCTACAGATGCTTTTGTTCTTCATTTAGAATAAAGTGAGTATTTCGACATTCTCAGTTAGACTAAAGTGGCATTCATACTGTGTTCTTGTGTTCTTTGTTCGTTCATCATTTAGAGGCTCGTGTTCTTCATGAACACGCTTCCTCGATCTAGTTGACGATCGAGTTTCTCATACTTTTGTGTTTGTTCATAAGTTAGAGGCTCGTGTTCTTCACGAACACGACCCTTGATCTTCTGTTATAAACATATAAGTTTGTAACCTGTTTGTATGCCGGCTAGTCTAATCAGAGTTAGTGGATGCTTCTTTATCCTAATCTAGACCAAGTTCATCTGTGATCCCTTGCAAAGGTTAGCGTATATCTGAGTTAGTTTGGGTCTCTCTCTCGTGGGTTCGTCGCTCTGTCTTCGCACGGAGTGCTATAGTGTTGTTACGGGTCGACAAACGTAACCGTGCTATAGTAGTAATCGGTGGTGTAGACGTGGTGTCTAGACTACGGGTTATCCTTCGAATGCCCTGTATCCCACGGTTTGTCTTGGGGTAGGCCGCGGTAGTGACAGCCGTTGGACCCTCTGAAATCCCCCACGTCCAGATACAGCTATAGGAGTCTAAATTCTAACAACCAGAGTTGTACGGAAGCAACGCGGGAGGTTAGCTCCCGAAACGAGAAGTCCCTAATCGAGAGACTGTTCTTAACTCTCGCGCTACCAGCAAGATCCTTTCCATCTTCATCTCATCCTATAGAGTTGTGTCCTTGGATCATCAGTCTAGGATAGAAGGTAGTACACATCGTTCCTTGGATTCGATACCCTTTGGGGAAGTGCTACAGCGGTATTTCCATGCGCTTGCGGATTCTTTCGTACCCGTCGGTATACCCAGGTGGATCTTACGCTCACGCTAGGTGCACACTAGTGGTGACGTTAAGAAATACCAACAAGCATTTCTGGCACCGTTGCCGGGGAACGGTTGTTGTATCTATCTTCGAACCTAGTGGTCATCGTATCTTTTGTTTTCCTTTTGGTTCTACCTTCACCCCGGTTATCCATCAATATCCTTTTGATTTTTTCTTCTACCTTTACCATGGAGGATTGGTCTATTCAAGATCTTTCCGCCCCTAGAGCTGAATCATTTGAGCCGCTACCTTCTGAGCATCCAATTCATACGACGAGCTATAGGTTCGACTCTAACTTGATTGACTTGGTTCAGAGTACTTGTTCCTTCTCTGGGATAGCTAGTGAGAATCCTTATGAATGCCTACAAGAATTTGGCAGAATCTGTTCATGCCACGCCATTGATGGCATGAAGCATGACACCTTTAAGTGGAAATTGTTTCCTTTCTCCCTAGAGGGGGACGCGAAGTGATGGTACACACGTGAAGTAGGTAAACCCGAGGGCAATTGGGATTCCCTGGTAAAAATGTTTTGCAAAAGATATTTCCCTGCCTCTCGTGTTGCCGCACTGCGTAGGGATATTTTCAACTTCAGCCAAAGAGAGGAGGAGACCCTAGGAGCAACCTGGGAGAGATTCTCACATCTGGTGAACTCATGTCCAGTCCTACACCTACCAGAGCACATATTGCTCGAACACTTTTACATAGGCCTGAACAAGAGTTCAGCTTCACAGCTGGACGCGTCTTCTGGAGGATCGTTTATGCAAACGCCCATAAGTAAAGGGAAGAACATCCTGGAGAAAATCCTACGTGATCTCCCTTTCTCAACCGAACCTAAACCTCCCCCGGAAGAAAGTGTACCCGGAGTAGGGGATGCCTTAGCAGCTGAGACCAGCGCTACACCGCCCACATCTGTAGATCCAGCCGCAGACGATCCCTCCGAACCATCGGCATCGGCAGAAGAAATTTCTCAATCTTTAGTGCCGCAATTGATGTTTGAGGATAACCTTTTTGAAGATTATGGAAACACCTCAAACTACCAATGTAGAGGGAAACCACCGATCCCGAACATTCCTCCAGATCCTGACGATATAGCTTATTTCAAGGACACTGTTCGGGAGTTAACCGCTATCATGACTCGGGAGTGGTCGGAAGAGTTAGAGTGCGCATCCAAAGCCCTCCAGATTAGCCAATCTCATTCGACCCTCCCATGTAACATGCGCGGGAGGTAGATAGACGCCCTCTACAACCCCTTGGTTGGAGCTAACATCATCTCAAGTGCTTACACGATAGAAGTTTTGGGAAATGAACCCTTAGTTCCATCTAGCGTATCTGCCATGGACTACCACGGACAAACCATGGAAGGGATAGGAATCCTCAACCAGATACCCGTCATCTGCGATGGTGTCCATTCTGTCCTAGATTTTCATGTCTTCGACATCGAGGATTTCGATCTTATGATAGGACTTCCCCTTGAGAAATTTATCAAAGAGGCCCCAGCACAAGGGAAAGTTGGTGTCCGACTAGGAGAGGAAGTCTTGTCAGTAAAGATTGCCGGAGTTAAATATGCTGCAACAGATCCTCCTCCTGATCCCGGAATGATTGAGGAAGTGAAAGCCATCATCCCTGGCCAATTCCCGGAAGCTTTCCTCGATGAAAACGCTAGGAAATTCATAGAGGAAGAAGCAGAACCTGCTGCACCCATAGATATTTCAGAGTGCGAAGCTCCTCCTAAGCCTCCTATTGAGCTAAAACCTTTGCCAGACGGGCTTCGGTATGTCTTCCTGCATGGGGATACCGAAACCCCCGTGATCATTAGTGACAAACTCTTAGGAGAGGAAACTAGAAGACTTATGGCCGTCTTAGAAAAACACCACGCTGTCTTCGGATATTCTCTCTAAGACCTGAAAGGGATAAGTCCCTCTCTCTGTACCCATCACATCCCCATAGATTCGGAAATTCCACCCTCTCGAGAGCCTCAGAGAAGGTTGAATAACCATATGAGGGAGGTAGTTAAAAAGGAGGTGCTAAAACTTTTGCACGCCGGGATCATCTACCCCGTGCCATACAACGAATGGGTTAGCCCTGTCCAGGTCGTGCCAAAGAAAGGAGGGATGACAAAGACCACCAATGATCAAGGTGAGGAGATCGCTCCACGTCTCCCCGACAAATGGAGGATGTGCATAGACTATAGGAAACTCAATAAGGCCACAAAGAAAGACCATTTCCCGCTGCCCTTCATCGATGAGATGTTGGAACGGCTAGCGAACCACTCTTTCTTTTGTTTCCTAGATGGGTATTCCGGATACCATCAAATCCCCATCCATCCAGATGACCAAAGCAAGACTACTTTTACAAGCCCCTATGGAACCTATGCTTATCGAAGAATGTCATTCGGGTTGTGTAATGCACCTACATCGTTCCAACGGTGTATGATGTCTATTTTCTCAGATATGATTGAGCAGATCATGGAGGTCTTCATGGATGACTTCTCTGTCTATGGAAAGACCTTCGATGACTGCCTAGAGAACCTAGATAAAGTCTTGCAGTGATGCCAGGACAAGGACCTAGTTCTAAACTGGGAGAAATGTCATTTCATGGTCCGCAAAGGCATCGTCATGGGTCACTTAGTTTCTGAGCGTGGGATAGAGGTAGACCAAGCCAAAATTGAAGTTATAGAAAGCATGGAAGCCCCCACTAATGTAAAGGGAATCTGCAGTTTCTTAGGCCACGCAGGGTTCTACCACCGTTTTATCAAAGACTTCTCCCAAATAGCTAGACCCCTCACGCACCTTCTGGCCAAAGACACTCCTTTCGAGTTCACCGAAGACTGCATGAAAGCTTTCCTCACTCTTAAGGAAGCTCTCATCTCAGCCCCGATCATTCAGCCCCCAGATTGGACGCTTCCTTTTGAGATCATGTGTGATGCCAGTGATTACGCCGTAGGAGCCGTGCTAGGCCAAACCAAGGATAAGAAGCATCATGCGATTGCTTATGCTAGTAAGACTATGACCGGAGCTCAGCTAAATTATGCCACAACTGAGAAGGAGCTCTTAGCAGTAGTCTTTGCGCTAGATAAATTCAGATCTTACTTGGTAGGGTCTAAGATAATCATCTATACTGATCATGCTGCTTTAAAATACCTTCTTGTTAAGAAAGATGCAAAACCCCGGTTGATTAGATGGATTCTACTACTCCAAGAATTTGATATTGAAATCAAGATAGAAAGGGAGTAGAAAATTCTGTAGCAGATCATTTGTCACGTATGCATGCTACTAACTCGCAGGACCTGTCAATAAACGACTACCTCCGGGATGATATGCTGCTAAAGGTCACCGACTCGACCCCCTGGTATGCAAATATTGTTAATTATATGGTTACAGGATATATACCACCAGGTGCGGACAGGAAAAATTTGATACATGACAGCAGAAAGCATATGTGGGATGATCCCTACCTATACAGAGTTTGTAATGATGGATTGTTACGAAGATGTGTACCCTCTCCAGAAGGACTGCAAATCATTGAGAAATGCCACGCGGGGCCCTATGGAGGGCATCATGGGGTTTTCCGCACACATGCAAAAATCTGGCAAAGCGGTTTCTTCTGGCCGACCATGTATGATGACACCAAGGAATTTATTCGAAGATGCCGCAGATGCCAAAAACATGGGAAGGTCACTACCAGAGATGCCATGCCCCTACACGATAACCTGCAAGTGGAACTTTTCGACGTTTGGGGAATTGATTTCATGGGACCATTCCCGAAATCAGAAGGTTGTTAGTACATCTTAGTGGCGGTCGACTATGTGTCAAAATGGGTAGAAGCGATAGCTTGTCCTTTGGCAGACTCCAAACAATCCAAAAAGATGTTCCAGGACATTATCCTACCCCGATTTGGCACACCTAGGTTGGTGATCAGTGATGGAGGTTCACACTTTATCGATAAAAAGTTCAGAAAATTCTTAGCAGAATTGGGGATACATCACAATGTTGGCACAGCATACCATCCTCAAACCAACGGTCAGGCTGAAACATCGAACAAGCAAATCAAAAATATCTTGCAGAAGACAGTAAAGGAAGCAGGGAATTGTTGGAAGAAACATCTACCTGATGCATTATGGGCATATAGGACTGCTTTCAAGACGCCAATCAGAATGTCACCTTATCAATTGATCTATGGGAAAACATGCCATCTGCCAGTGGAGATTGAACACAAAGCCCATTGGGCCATTAAAAGGTTTAACCTAAACTTTCCCAAGGTAGCTAGGCAAAGGCAGCAGCATATCTCGGAGTTGGAAGAGTGGAGAGACAAAGCATATCATAACTCCAAGATCTATAAGGAAAGGACCAAGAGGTGGCATGACAAGAAGATCAAAAGAAAGGAATTCACCATTGGAGATAAAGTCCTACTCTACAATTCAAAGGTGAAACTCTTTGGACATGGTAAACTGCGAAGCAAGTGGGAAGGACCATTCTCTGTCATTGAAGTCGCACCACATGGGGCAATCACCATACAAAATGATGAAGGAGAAACCTTCAAGGCAAACTGCCATCGTTTGAAGATCTTTCTGGAGCTAGATGATAAGGAGTATGAGATCATCAAGCTCGTAAAGGGGCTATAAGCTCCTGATCATGGCTTTCCAAAATATCAGGTAAGAAACCAGTGTGGGGGAAACCCACACACAAAGGTACGCCACCCGCACTTTAACTAAATAAAGGCTACGCTTCTGAATTTCTTTTCTCCTTATCATAACCCTCAAGGATAGTGGGCAACTAGGCTCATTCCTTATTGTTTATCCTGGTGCTTATGAGCAAACAATCATTACGGAACTCATGCCTATCTAAGTGGTTGGTGTTTGTGATATGGCTTGATAAAATGATCTCCGTTTTAAATGTTTGAGTGCTTGGGAATTTTATTTGAAAAATCATAAAACCCTTTGCAAAGCTCCTCTTTGATATGCCACAGTCCTACCAAAGCCGTATGATGTTCATAGTTGAAAACCTTATACTCATATGCTGCTTGTTATTGCATTGAGCTTTGTCAAATTCTGTGACCCTTGTGAGAATTCTTTTCACTACTCTCATGATCGAGATTCATGTGCACCACCTTTTTCCCCTTGCTATGCTTCTACACTAGAAGTTAGCATTGTATCATTCATCCATCCCATGAAAA
Organism: Cenchrus fungigraminus; assembly: GCA_036936925.1. NCBI lineage: Eukaryota > Viridiplantae > Streptophyta > Magnoliopsida > Poales > Poaceae > Cenchrus > Cenchrus fungigraminus. Next base: position 30,272,634 of record CM072773.1, on the reverse strand, counting down.
TAAGGCTCCATGTGTGTGATCTCTCCCTCCTAGTTTTTGTTACACCAAAGAACATGGCTATCAGTGAAAAAAAATATGGACACATGAAGGTCCAGGTATTGAAATATATATATATATATATGGCCATGTCCTCAAAAGATTTTTATACAAAAGGGAGAATCATGCAAAAAGGAGTTCCATAACTTAAATGGTGATAACTAGTATCCATTCCGGGGCTAGTGTCCACCTCGCCATCAACCAATATTCATCATACATATATGGTAATATCTAGCACCCATTCCAGGCCTAGTATCCACCTTACCATACTCACCATACCCATATACGTGCACATCTTGATCTGATTGTGTGATTTGATTTTCTCTGAGGATCTAGTCTTTGACTTTACAATATATGTGATGCAAGTATGCCTTATCATTCATACCTACCTTGAGCTCCACATAAGCTATCATTAGAAGTAGGATGAAGGAAGGCAATTTAATGCCTTGGTGAGGACATTTACACATTGAGCAATCTGAGAGAATCAAATGAGGAGCTAAGCAAGGTTTATCCTGAAAATTTATCGCAAAACCCCAAGTTACTTGACATGATGAGCAGGAATGATTTTTATTCATGTCCGTTCCATTCCTCAACTACCCAAGATAGCATGATAGACACTCCACAAGCTCACAAGTCCAAGGTAAAAGTTTGGAATGATCTCTGGTTCGCTCTACACCTTGAGTAGTTCTTCCACCTTGAACCTCTCACCTTTACTCAGGGACGAGCAAAGGTCAAATGTGGGGGAGTTGTTGACGGTTGTTAAGTGCCATATTTGTGGCCGTCAACACCTGCATTTTTACATAAGAAATATACATCCACCATAGAATAGGGCCTTATACTGACAAATTCCACAAGTTGCGATGTATATTCAATTGCAGGCAATAAGCACAAGAGAGAGAGAGCAAAAGCACACCTTATCCATCCACCTCACCAATCCAAGTAATCCAGGCTCAGCCAATAAGGGCTGCCATGCAAGCAACCCCTGGATCCATGAAGTCATCAATCCAAGGGAGAAAGCCTCGGTGAATCAGAAGTCGCCACGCGTATATCACATGGATTCCATGGCCTACCAGAGCGCCTAAACCACCTCAAAAGCACGTGGACACCTGGAACCGACATAGGGACCCACACATCAGACACCATGAGAAAGCAGAGGGTAGGTGGGGCCCACAAGGGGTCGGCCGACCCCACAGGTCGGCCGAACCGACCTTGGGGCGCCCAATCTTGGCCCTCCACATGGTGGTTCCTGGTTGGCTCCTCACTTCATTCCCGAGGTGTTTGGGGTGCTTCCACGCCGGTGCTCAGGCCTATAAATAGAAGTAGAGGGGGTAGAGAAAAGGACACACACTTCTTTCTCCTCCTTCTCACTTTTGCCTTTTGGCTTCTCTCATTAGGAGAGGAGAGCTCTTGCATAGGATTAGTGCTGGCTTGCTAGTGCTTTAGAGATTAGAAGGAAGGTGGGGTGGTGTCTTGGGGTTGTGCCATGGTGTTTGGCACATTTCCTCAAGAACGCTCCTCTACGGATGCTTCTGTTCTTCATTTAGAATAAAGTGAGTATTTCGACATTCTCAGTTAGACTAAAGTGGCATTCATACTGTGTTCTTGTGTTCTTCGTTCGTTCGTCATTTAGAGGCTCATGTTCTTCATGAACACGCTTCCTCGATCTAGTTGACGATCGAGTTTCTCATACTTTTGTGTTTGTTCATAAGTTAGAGGCTCGTGTTCTTCACGAACACGACCCTTGATCTTCTGTTATAAACATATAAGTTTGTAACCTGTTTGTATGCCTGCTAGTCTAATCAGAGTTAGTGGATGCTTCTTTATCCTAATCTAGACCAAGTTCATCCGTGATCCCTTGCATAGGTTAGCGTATATCTGAGTTAGTTCGGGTCTCTCTCTCGTGGGTTCATCGCTCCGTCTTCGCACGGAGTGCTATAGTGTTGTTACGAGTCGACAAACGTAACCATGCTATAGTAGTAATCGGTGGTGTAGACGTGGTGTCTAGACTACGGGTTATCCTTCGAATGCCCTGTATCCCACGGTTTGTCTTGGGGTAGGCCGCGGTAGTGACAGCCGTTGGACCCTCTGAAATCCCCCACGTCCGGATACAGCTACAGGAGTCTAAAATCTAACAACCGGAGTTGTGCGGAAGCAACACGGGAGGTTAGCTCCCGAAACGAGAAGTCCCTAATCGAGAGACTGTTCTTAACTCTCGCTCTACCAGCAAGATCCTTTCCATCTTCATCTCATCCTATAGAGTTGTGTCCTTGGATCACCAGTCTAGGATAGAAGGTAGTACACATCGTTCCTTGGATTCGATACCCTTTGGGGAAGTGCTGCAGTGGTATTTCTGTGCGCTTGCGGATTCTTTCATACCCGTCGGTATACCCAGGTGGATCTTACGCTCACACTAGGTGCACACTAGTGGTGACGTTAAGAAATACCAACACTCGTGATTGAGTAAGTAACCCTAGCTCGATCTTTGTGGTCGCTAGGGGGAGGAAAGTGACCTAGGTGTAAAGGTCCACCCTTTGTGGGTTCCTCAACGGAGACGTAGAGCTCAAGGTGTGAGCTTGAACTCCGGTAACAAATCCCTTGTGTCTCTTGTGCTTGTTGCTCTTTTTGTATGCTTGAAATCCTTTTGAGTACTTTTCTAGGGTTTGTGGCCGATCTACTCCGCGGTGAGGTTCCTACTGATTCTAAGTGGTGGAACAGGCTTATATCTCTGTATTGCATATCCTATATTCACAGATTTGAGTTTGGGCAAGTTTGATTCCTGCTGATTTAGTCGCCACCTCAAAAGCTCGGACAATCCGGACATTTTCCCAGATACTCCGGACTTCGCGGAGTATCCGGAAAAATATCCGGAGACTCCGGACTTTGGACTGATAAGTTGTTTTAAGTTGTGATTTTTTAGGAATGACTATTCACCCCCCCCCCTCTAGTCGACCTCTAGATCCTTTGAAGTTCATCTCGAGCAGCCCAGGCATGACCAGTCAGACCGGTGCAGCACACCGGTCAGACCGGTGTAAGCCCTTGTGGTTTTTGACTCGGGTGCACGGTTGGTATAGTGGGAAAATACTGTGAGTTTCTCAAGGTTAGTTCTTGACAAGAATCGTGTTGGTTTGTCTCGGTTGGTGAAGCTTCTTGTGCTCGTCGCTTCTTTGGTCTTGAGTTGGTTTTGTTCCAGAGTTTAGAGACATCATTGAGGCTTTCTGGAATGTTTTTGTGTAGTTGCTGGAGCCACCAGCCTGACCGGTTGTTGACGGTCGATATTTACCATTTTCAAGGCCGTCAACTCCTGCAAATTTGAGCATGAATAGCACATCCACACTAGAATAGGTGCTTAAACTCATACTTTCCACCAGTGTCGATGTCTATTCGAATGCAGGTATTTAGCATAAGAAATGGGAGGAATCCATGCACTTTCACTCCACTCCAATCCAAGGCACTCAAATGCTGGCCAATCAGGGGATGCCACATGGATTCTCCTGGATCCATGATGTCACCAATCCACGTGAAGGACTCTCGACGAATCATACATTGCCACGTCAGCATCACATGGATCCATGGGCCCACTTTGACAACTAAACCGCCAGGAAACGTGCCATGCACGGAGGAGAGGCATTAGGGCCCACATGGAAGCGAGCCAGAGGAAGCACAAGCCTGAAGGCCGGCCAGAGGTTTCGGCCGACCCTAGGATCGGCCGAACCGACCTAGGGTCGGTTGATCCTCCCCCTCCACGTGCTGCTTGCTCATTGGCCCTTGGTTGCATTCCCGGGTGTTTAGGGGCACTTTGAGCCCCGGAGCAAGCCTCCTCCTTGTCTATAAATAGGAGGGGAGGGGCTCCATTTCTCACACACCACCAAGCTCTCAAGTTCCACTTCTCTCTTGTGTAGCTCTCTCTCCCTCTCTCCAATTCTGCCCATGAGAGGTGATTCTCACCTCTATGTGGTAGAATGGTGATGAGGAGAGATCTAGATTAGGATTAGTTGAGAGGTAGAGTAGGGGTAAGGAGTGAGTTGATGTCCTCGTGGATGCTTGTTCTTCATTTAGATCAAAGTGAGTATTTCAGTATTTCTTATTTAGACTATAGTGGACATCATGCATGATTGATTTGTTCTTGCGTTCGTGGCTTGTTCATAAGTTAGAGGCTTGTGTTCTTCATGACACAAGGCTTCGATCCTTTAGAGCCAGAGTCGTAGTTCATTTACTTGTTTGCATGCTCTGATCCTGTTTAGTTAAGTAAGTCCATTGTATCTCGTTTAGCTGCATCCATAGCTTCCTTTCTACTCCCAGTTCAATGATATGATCTGATTCTGATCTTACCCTTGTTCGTGGGACTGTATCTATACGGTTGCTATAGTGTAGTTGCGGGTCAATAGACGTAACCGCATTATAGTATTTATCTGGGGTACAGACGTGGTGTCTGGACCCTGGTTTCCCTGCGAAGACCACGTACGATCGTAGCGTAGAGGTAGGCCGCAGTGGTGACAGCCTGTTGGACCCTTTGTCAACCCTCTTACGTCGCGTACCGAGTTGGGCTCGCTTGCCAACACCTTGGAGTGTTGTCACCCCGCGGGGATGACTAAAACCTGACAGAATACATCTTGAGAGATAAGTCCCTTAAGGAAGTGCTTCTTGTATCCCGACCTATCCCAGCGAAAGCTGGTGTCCTTGGATAGATCCTCTCTGGTTACTCTCCGTCCTAAGCGAACAAAACCCGACGGGAATACTCATTCCCCTAGGGAGAAGTGCTACAACGGTGTATCCGTGCGCTTGCGGATTCGTTTGCACTCGTCAGTGTACCCGGGAGTTTCTTACACGCTCACGCTGCCACGACGCCCAGTGTTGAGATTAAGGAACGCCAACAAGCATTTCTGGCACCGTTGCCGGGGACAGCTGTTGTTAACCTTCGAGCCCGTCTATCCTCGTATTTATCTTTTTCCTTTTTCTTCTACCTTCACCCCCGTTACCCTTTTTGAGATATCCCTTTTTGTTTTCCTTTACTTCTACCTCTACCCCCACAACCCATGGAAGGTTATCCTTGTAAACACCTTCCGCCCTCGAGGAGTGAACCCTCAGAGCCATCTTCGTCAAGATCCACTCTTACATCTGGCCTTTGGATTCGCCCCTCTCTCATGAAGCTAATTCAGGACCTATCCTTCTCGGGGTTAAGTCATGAGAACCCCTTTGATCATGTGAGAGACTACGAGCGTCTGATTGAAACTCAGGGTAAAACCGGAGAATCACCAGATGCTCGGAAAAGAGAGTTTTTCCCGCTATCCCTCTCCGGGGAAGCACGGGATTGGCACCGTTGTTTTGGTAGAGACTACCTTACTTGGGAAAGGTTGAGAGCAGCTTTTTGCTCCCACTTCTTCTCAATATGACGTGTCATCTCATTAAGGGCAAAGATTCTCTATTTCAAGCAATGTGAGGAGGAATCACTAGGAATGGCATGGAATCGTTTCACCTCCGCGGTGGAAGATTGCCCAGTCCTCTACATTCCCGATTGGATGTTGCTTCAGCACTTCTGGTTTGGATTGCGGAAGGACGAAGCCATGAGACTTGATGCTCTCTTCGGAGGATCCTTTGTGCACCTAGATGCTGGCGAGGGAAAAGAGATCCTGGATAATCTCCGAGATTTCAGCTCCCCTTGTATCCCGGTCAACAAGGCACCCACCAGAGGGAATGTTGAGCCACCTAGAACCATCGTCAGCCGAGTCCGAGGTTTCATATCCATTCTTTCTGAGCTCTGGCTAAAGATGTCATTCCTGAATAGCAGGAATCTAAGGGAAAGATTTCATGGCGCGAGATCTACCCTTGGGTTCCCCTCTTGTGCATCTTCTTAGACCTTCTCCCCGAGACTTTGTCTCGTGGGAGGACGGAGAAAGTAGTCCGGAAAGAACGACCATTCCCGGCCAGGATGACTTGTTCGATCCTCACTACTATCTCCTAAGGAGGGTATGAGAGGCCTATCGTGTTTCTATGTCAAGGTTTGAGCTGAAGTGCTTGCACTGAAGTTTCGTACAAACTGAGACATCGGTCTCTACTTTATAATCCATTGGATTCATCCACCAGACCGAAGGAACACGATCATTTACCGATCGAATGGAGTGCATTCACCTTCTATCTCAAGCACATCGATCGATGCCGATCAGTCAGGAGAAGCATGCACTTCGTATCTTATGCCTGACTTGATCGATGCCCAATGGGAGGTGCACTTTCCAGTTTATCCATAACCCCCCATTGGAAGCTTAGGTCGGACTTCGAAATGTTTTCATTGCCTCGATGAGAACATCGAACCCTCTGCCTAAGGTAAGAGCGAGTTAAATCTTGCTCTTCATCCGAACTCTGGTTCCTGATCGTACACCGGCCTCTGGAAGTTCATGCTCTATCCTCTTGAAGGTCGAGTGTCCTTCCGAGCTTGAGTTCACTCGGAGATCGGTACCTATTGGTGAAGCACTAGCCTCAGTGCTCGATCTTTTCGTCTCTGAGTTCCGCGACCCCAGTGCTATAGTCCTCGAGTCCCATGACCACCTCAGGGAATGCCTCAGCCTCTCTGGGATGATCATGCTTGCCCTCAGCCTTGATATACCATTTTTGGGCTCGAGTTCGTATATGCACTACCCTTGCAGATCAGAGCTTATCCTCATATCAACATTGTCTGCAAGGAGATGGTCGTAAGTTGAGACAGGAGATCACAAGACACCCGCATCCTGAGTACTCTTGGGACTCATCTCGTTTCCCCAGGAGGAATTATCCTTTGGGTATCTTGTGGACCGTGGTCATACAGGAGAAAGAAGTTGCCAAGATTAAGAGAAGTAGGCAAAGGACCACAGGAAGGCAGCACCATTATGGCGACCCGAACGCTTCGTGACTACCGTCGGAAGTGCCTACACTTTTGACGAACTGAGTATGTCGCCAAGGTGATATCCCCCAGATTCTCTATGGATATATCATGGTTTGGCCAAGGTTGGTATATAGTGGAGGATGAATTTTCAACCCCAACCTTATCTTAGCCTTAAGCCTAAGCCAATCTTTCCATCTCGGGGAATCCACCTGGGCCGTCGATCCTGAGACTTGCTGGAGCCCACACGAGAAAGGGAAGGACCAGAGGGGCCCACAGGGGGCCAGCCGAACCCAGGTTCGGCCGAAACCCTGGTGCTGCCTCTCCCCTTCTTCTTTCTCGTGTGCGTCTCATTCTCCTCCGGAAACCTTCTCCCTGCCGCCTGACGAGTTTTCGCATCGCGAAATCCATCTCCTCCACCTCACCATCCTCAGCATCACCGCATCCATGGCCGGTTACGGTTTCACTCAGCTCCGTAGGGAGGCCTCGCCCCTCACTTCAGGGGGAGGGAACCCCTCTCATCTCATCGACCTCAGCAACCTGGATGAGGTGATGGGGTCGCCGGAGGCCATGACTCCCGAGAGAGGCAGGAGTGTAGAGAGCACTCGCAGGATGCGCACCAACTCCCTGGTGCAGTCATCCCGGCGAGGCTCCTCCTCCCCGCCTTCTTTCCCGATCAGGATGGCCACCATGGGGGAACAAGACCGCTGCCAAGCGCGTCTTGTTTGACGATCCCCCTGGGCCACCCTTGAAACCAAGAGAGCGCTACATTGGGTCTGACTTCAACAGCTACGGAGAGGCCTTCTGCCATACTTATGAGTAGGATGTATGGGACGAGTTCCCGCTTCCACAGACCCAGTGCAAAATCTTCGGAGTGAAGACAGCCACTGGAGGCTATGGTACACCCTACCATAAGCCGCCTCAGTGGGAGCGAGTCCTCACCAAGATCATTGCAGACATCCGGGTAAATGGCGCCAAGAAGACCCCGGCCCTAGCGAAGCTAGCAGACAGACTAGCTGAACTGTTCTTAGAACATGAGAAGCTAGTTGAGGAGCTGGCTAAGCAGAGGGACGAGTACCGTGAGCTCAGGCTTGAGTATCGCCAGCTGGAGGAGGACATGACCCAGAAGCTGCAGAGGTTGGCAGTTGCTGAGGGAGAGGAGCAGATCCTTTCTGAGTAGTGGGGATTAGCCCCAGCTTTAGTTCATTAGGCGCTAGTCTAGGTTTGATTTCCTTTTATTTCCCTTTATTTCATTTATTTCTTTTGCATGTGTGTAAGCGCCTAATCATTTTGTTTGAAACATTTAGATTTGAATAAAGTGGCTCACCGGTCATGTAACCCGGTTTAGCCACCCTTTGTGTCATTACTTTGGTCTCTTTGATTTAGAGGACATCTAGGTTCGAGACAGTGTGGGGGAAGAGCCACGACTCTCCCAATGCAGGCACGACGTTTCCGTACGTACCCACTGTGAGCACTCCGCGCTAGTCGACGGATCACTACCGAGAACCTGAACGGGACCCGCACGAGTTCACTCCTGTGGAGAGCCTCTCACGGTTCATCTCTCATGCATAGCGCCGGTTTGCATCTCGACAACTCACTCTCTGTCATTCCTGAGTTTTATAAGCTATATATGTCTATCTCTAAACTAAAACTCGAATGATGATGCTAAAGATCACCCAGCTCGTTCGTACATGAGAAGACTTGCATATGTTTTATTCCTTGTTATCTGCCTGATGCTTGTGAACCATAACCTTCTTAAGGACAAGCATGTTCACCTAAGTAATTGACAAATATGATATGGCTGGATGATATGATCTTTTGCTCTGATGACTAACTCTCTTGGGGAATTTATTTTTGAAAAACTCAAAACCTCTTGGAAAGGCTCCTCTTTGATATGCCTCCGTCCCATTAGAGCCATATGATCTCTGTAGGTAAAAACCTTCGATTCATATGCTGCTTGTTATTACTTTGAGCTTTGTCAAATTCTGTGACCCTTGTGAGAATTCGTTTCGTTACTTTCATGATCAAGATTTATGTGCACCCCACCTATTTCCCCTTGCTATGCTTCTACACTGGAAGTTAGCATTGTATCATTTATCTATTTCATAAAAATAAAGCTCCATATGTGGTGTGACATCTCTATCCAGAAGTGTCCTTCAAAAAGAGACATGGGCTATGAAAAAAAAGAAAAATACATGCTCAAGGCATGATAAAAAAGAGAGAAAAGAAAAATAGCCCATGTCCAAAATAAAGGAGGAATAGGGGAGAGATGAGATCATGCAAAAAGGAGTTCTATATCATAGATGGTAATAACTAGTGTCCATTCCGGGGCTAGTGTCCACCTTACCATCAACCCGCAGTTCTCACCTTATATATGTATGGTAATATCTAGCACCCATTCCGGGCCTAGTATCCACCTTACCATACACACCATAGCCATACCGGTGCACATCTTGATCTGATGGTATGATTTGATTTTCTCTGTGGATCCAGTCTTTGACTTTGCAAAATATGTGATGCAAGTATGTTTTCTCTTTATCCTACCCTGAGCTCCACATATAGCCATCATTAGAAGTAGGATGAAGAAAGGCAAATGCCTTAGTGAGGACATATACACTTTGAGCGATCTGAGAGAATCAAATGAGAAAGCCACCAAGAGTTTTGTTTATGAAAATCTTGCAAAACCCCAAGGTATTTATCATCAGGTGCTAAGTGACTTGATTCACAGCTGTTCTACTCTTCAATCATCCAAGGGAACATGATAGCCACTACACAGAGGTTCACAGGTGCAAGGTATGACTTGGAATATCTCTTATGTCTGTCTTACTTCTTGGTATTCGTGACCCACTTGGCTTTGTTTCCCCTTCACTCGGGACGAGCAAAGGTCAAGTGTGGGGGTGTTGTTGACGGTCGATATTTGCCATTTTCAAGGCTGTCAACTCCTGCAAATTTGAGCATGAATAGCACATCCACACTAGAATAGGTGCTTAAACTCATACTTTCCACCAGTGTCGATGTCTATTCGAATGCAGGTATTTAGCATAAGAAATGGGAGGAATCCATGCACTTTCACTCCACTCCAATCCAAGGCACTCAAATGCTGGCCAATCAGAGGATGCCACATGGATTCTCCTAGATCCATGATGTCACCAATCCATGTGAAGGACTCTCGACGAATCATACGTTGCCACGTCAGCATCACATGGATCCATGAGTCCACTTTGCCAACTAAACTGCCAGGAAATGTGCCATGCACGGAGGAGAGGCATTAGGGCCCACATGGAAGCGAGCCAGAGGAAGCACAAGCCAGAAGGCCGGCCAGAGGTTTCGGCCGACCCTAGGATCGGCCGAACCGACCTAGGGTCGGTTGATCCTCCCCCTCCACGTGCTGCTTGCTCATTGGCCCTTGGCTGCATTCCCGGGTGTTTAGGGGCACTTTGAGCCCCGGAGCAAGCCTCCTCCTTGTCTATAAATAGGAGGGGAGGGGCTCCATTTCTCACACACCACCAAGCTCTCAAGTTCCACTTCTCTCTTGTGTAGCTCTCTCTCCCTCTCTCCAATTCTGCCCATGAGAGGTGATTCTCACCTCTATGTGGTAGAATGGTGATGAGGAGAGATCTAGATTAGGATTAGTTGAGAGGTAGAGTAGGGGTAAGGAGTGAGTTGATGTCCTCGTGGATGCTTGTTCTTCATTTAGATCAAAGTGAGTATTTCAGCATTTCTTATTTAGACTATAGTGGACATCATGCATGATTGATTTGTTCTTGTGTTCGTGGCTTGTTCATAAGTTAGGGGCTTGTGTTCTTCATGACACAAGACTTCGATCCTTTAGAGCCAGAGCCGTAGTTCATTTACTTGTTTGCATGCTCTGATCCTGTTTAGTTAAGTAAGTACGTTGTATCTCGTTTAGCTGCATCCATAGCTTCCTTTCTGCTCCCAGTTCAATGATATGATCTGATTTCGATCTTTCCTTTGTTCGTGGGATCGTATCTATACGGTTGCTATAGTGTAGTTGCGGGTCGACAGACGTAACCGCATTATAGTATTTATCTGGGGTACAGACGTGGTGTCTGGACCCTGGTTTCCCTGCGCAGACCACGTACGATCGTAGCGTAGAGGTAGGCCGCAGTGGTGACAGCCTGTTGGACCCTTTGTCAACCCTCTTACGTCGCGTACCGAGTTGGGCTCGCTTGCCAGCACCTTGGAGTGTTGTCACCCCGCGGAGATGACTAAGACCTGACAGAATACATCTTGAGAGCTAAGTCCCTTAAGGAAGTGCTTCTTGTTTCCCGACCTATCCCTGCGAAAGCTGATGTCCTTGGATAGATCCTCTCTGGTTACTCTCCGTCTTAAGGGAATGAAACCCGACGGGAATACTCATTCCCCTAGGGAGAAGTGCTACAACGGTGTATCCGTGCGCTTGCGGATTCGTTCGCACTCGTCAGTGTACCCGGGAGTTTCTTACACGCTCACGCTGCCACGGCGCCCAGTGTTGAGATTAAGGAACGACAACACCGGTGCAGCTGACCAGCCTGACCAGTGCCATTGGTTTGACCGGTGTAGCACAAGCAGCAAGCCATGCAGTTTTTCCGCTACGGTGTTTGAGTGTTTCGATTGTGGATGAGAACTTGCTCCTAGGATCAGTGGTACTCTCGGTGAGCACGTGATCTTGGCAGGTTGCTTCTGGGATCGCTTTGGAAGTGAATTCGGGGCATAGGCCGAAGTTCTTATCGGAGAATGTTTATCGGCTCCCATTCACTCCTCCCTCTCTGTGGTCGCCTAATCATCCTTCAAAAAGTGTGACTTTCATCCCTCGTGTTTTAATCGGTGCAAATCAATTCTCAAACTAATTAAACCGGTGCATTACTCATCCCACCTCGGTTTCATCGACGGTTTAATTGCAGTTTAGCATATTCCATGGCGTTTTATGTCATGTAAGAGCATCTCCAAGATCTCTTGTTTATATGAGTAGCTAAAATTTTAATTTAACTATTATGTAAAATGAAATAGCTAGCAAAAAGATGATAAAATCCAACAGCTTCTCTAAATAGAAAACAAGATAGCTAGTGGGAGAGGTCTTCTTTTTTTGGCTAGCGAGGGGAAAGAAATAGAAAACAGGATAGCTAGCTGAGTAAAATACAGAGTCTGTTGGATCCGAGTTTTGATAAAGTTTTTTCTTTTTTAGCTAACTCATCACATACACAAGAGCTCTTGAAGATGCTCTAATTAGCTGACACGTATATCCCTACCAGGCATTAACTAGTGGAATCTCGTGTCATTTGCCTTCTGACCAGACACCTCTCTCAAATGCCCTCTAATCTTTTTTAGTGACATCTTATTGTGCTTAATAAATATCAACTCGTTAGACCCATCGACGCAGCTGACATTAGATTGCGATCCCAATGAATATGTGTTCTAGATGGTCACGGACAATCTGACTATGTCAACGAACAGAGGACGAATACAATTTATTAAAAAATGAAAAATGAGATACAAACAGGAAAGCTTACCTTAGGCTTAACAACTTGAATTAATTTTGTGCATCTGCAAGCAGTCACATATGTATGCTGCCACCACTGCTGCCGTCTTCACGAGCACTCACACGCATTAGGGTTTCGTTAACAACATTGCATCGAGGATTTTTCAGCATATGACGTGGTTAAAAAGTTGGTTGGTTAGGTGATAAACCATTGTTAAACCGAAGTGAGATGAATAATGCATCGGTTTAATTAGTTAGGAGATTGATTTGCACCATTTAAAACACGAGGGATGAAAGTCACATTTTTACGATACTTGAGAGATGAAAAATACATTTTTTTTATTATTATATTAATGTGTAATCTATTGGGAGAGGGCTCTCCTTTTAAACATATCGCGAGAACCCTTTTTATCTCCGTTCCTTTATGATCAAACGGTCGGCCCTCTTTCTTTTTTCCGCACCCCTTCCGTCCTTCTGCCATCACCCGTGCTTCTCGATTCATTAGGCAAGTCATGGTGAGGGAAGCCAATCCGCCGCGCGCGAGGGGAGGTACCTCGCCATGGTGAGGGGAGGTGACGCGGCTCGGCCAGTCCATGTTGTGGACCTCGAATCGGCCCCTCTCCTGGAAGAAAGGGGAACCAACAAGTTCAACGAGGCGTCGACACCAGGCGCAGGTATCTATCGATTTGGCGAGTAAAGATTCTACGAGAGGGAGAGGAGGCGACTCACCCGTTTGAGGGGAGGTGATGCGACTCTGGCAGTCCATGTTGTGGATCTTGACTCCATGCCCCGCTGTGAAAGCAGGGGAGGCGACATCTACTGTGAGACGTCTCGTCTCGGGAGAGGCAGCAAGGAGAGTCATCTGCGAGGGGGCGGAAAATGTTGGGAGGAGTTAACGCGAAGCTTTAATCTTGTTGTATGTTCAAATGCTCTGTTCGTGCCTGTGTGGTTGTATCTTATCTTATTGAACTAGGTTCTTGCAATTAGATCTTGATTGGGCAGCGGTTCCCAATTAGTACAGTTGCATCAGATAGGACTTGTGTCACACCAAATTGGTTGCATCAATTTCAATCCAAATTTAGTACGGTGATTAAAACATTGAGTACTAATACTAGCTCAGAGATACAATTATAGTAGGACTGAAATTTTTAGGTGCTTAATATTGCAGCTATATATAATGGAGCAAATTCGGTGTCACATATATACTAGCTTTTTTTTCTATTCTGGAAATATTATCGTGATGTTGTTTGTGCCATTTAAGTGTGATTAGCTAGCCAGACAATTAGTTAGGTACATTTTAAGTGTCAGAACTTATGTTACTCTGAATTTCCTTCAATACCTTTTTTCCCAAAACATTAAACATGCACAAAGCTTTTAGTAGTTTCATGTGTACATAATCTTTTTAATATCATAGTAGTCGATCAATTTTTGATGTTTTATTCGAGAAATGTACTTATTAATATGTGTGAACAAGTATATGTAATGTGATTTTTTTGCTTACACATGACCCTTTTTATGCATGCTCCGCTAACTCATCATTGTTGGTTTAACAGAAGTCTTTCATCACCTCTTTGTTCGACGCATACTGGGGCAAACAATGTTTTCTTGACAATCAAGGGTTAGCTTGTATTTGTTTATAGGGTCTATAAACATACACCCTTCAACCATGATTGTTGCAACTATGATGTATTGTACTCTCATCAATTTCGGTATGTAGTTTCGCTATTAATGCCATTTGTTTAGCTCCTAGAGAATTTTCGTGTTATGGTGCTAAAGGAACGGTGCACATGATATTTACCGCTCTTTTATTTGACCTCAGATGTCTTAAATTTACAAAATTTGAATAAATAATATTAGCAATAGTTGTGATGTGAGTTTTCATATCCTCTAACTAAACAAAAGCATGATACAGCTCATTTCTTTTTCTATTTTGAGTTAGGAAATAATATGTCACTACAAAATGAGGTAGGAAGTAACTTATCTTGATATGTATGATATTTCAAAGTAACTAATCACTACTCGGCATGAGATAGGAAGTAACATGTCTCTGATATTGACATACAAAGGATGTAACTTGTAACTAATTTTTATTTATATCACTTAGAAAGTATCTAAACATATATTCGGTGACACAAGAAGTAACCAGATCTATATTTTAATTACTCAGGATGTAGTTTACCATTGAATGTCAAAGAATTAGTCTCTTGCTGAATTATTGTCAAATACCAGCAGGCGCGACCATTCGGGTGTCCTGTCGAAATTATTTCAATAAGTTGTTCTGGTATCATTATTGTTACATATTTTCCCATTTTTTAGGTGTATCCAAGTCAGTGACAGATCCATATTTCTTGTGAAGAAGAAAGGATTAAGAATCAGTGTTCAAAGTCAGGTTGTGTTTGCTGCTATTCCTGGCACTTCTACTACAAAGAAGAGGCCCAAGGTTAGTGCTTTGTGCTGCTTGGGTCCTAGTAGCAAGGTGTTGCCAATGAAAATGTGGTCATCTGGTACTTTGATCATTAAACTAAAGTAGTGTGATTTTCTTACAACTGTTTCAACTGAACTTAGGTTTGTATGTCCATATGTGGTATGATTCTTTGGTATGGTGATCACCTTAACTTATTGTAGGAAGTAACTTTACTTCATATGCATTGTCATAAGAAGTAACTAAGTCTTTACTTATATCCCATGCAAAGTAACTTACTTATCATATATTCTGTGACACAAGAAGTACCTAGTTCTGAATCTTTTTCATATTGGATGTAACACATGTTGCTATTGCTATCTTTTCCATGTAGCATATGTCTGCACATTATCAAAGCAACCTATAAAGTTTACTTCTATGTTTTCTTTCTGCTTTACTATTTAGCCCTTGTCAGGAGCTCCCTTTGATCTGAACATTCAGGAACAACTCAAACATTTGAATCATACAAAAAGTAATAAGATTTCAGTCTGAATATTGTAGAAAGTAACCTTACCTCATATGTAGTCTCATAAGAAGTATCTAATTCTTTACTTATATTCCATTCAAAGTAACTAACCATATATCAAGTGACACACGAAGTAACTAGTTTTGAACTTTTATTAGGTTCAATGTAACACATATTGCTATTTGCCACCTTCATGTCATCTTATTAACAACATGCTTATAGGATAACATAGTTCTATTCTATGTTTTCACATTACTGTCTAAATGTTGTCATGATGTAACTCAGAGCAACTCATAATTTCTTACTGTTGCTTGTTCATTTTGCTTTACTAGTTTTTGACACACCCCCCCTGATCTGAACATACAGGAAGAAACTATTCATACTTCTAAACCATATATCAAAAGTAACTTGATTTTGGTTTGAAACTTATACGAAGTAACTAATTCCTTACTTATATTTCATGAAAAGTAACTAACCATATATATATTCATTGACACAAGAAGTAACTAGTTGTGGACTCTTATTGGGTTGGATGTAACCCATGTTGTTATTGCCATCTTTATGCTAGCATACTAACAACATGCTTATAGCACAATGTTGTAGTTCTTTGTTTTCACATTATTGTGTACATGTTGTCATGATGTAACTCAAAGCTTTTTTTCCATGCAGCATATGTCTCCACATTATCAAAGCAACTCATGATTTTTTTACTCCTATTTGTTCATTTAGCTTTATTATTTAGTTCTTATCGTTTAAGAATTAAGAAATGTAACAATTAAAGTCACATAAGTACATTATCATGCTGATTATCTACAAGAAAGCAATTTCTCATGCTACTTATCTGACCAAAAAGTACCTTCTCATACTGATTATATGACTAGAAAGTAACTTCTCATGATGTCTATCTGATTAGGAAGTAACTTCTCATGCAGCTGACTAGGAAGTACCCTCTCATGCTGCTTATCTAAGTAGAAAGTAACTTCTCATGCAGCTTATCTGACTAGGAAGTACCTTCTCATGCTACTTATTTAAGTAAGAAGTAACTTTAGCATATTTTTGTACCAGCATAACGTAAAGGTATAAAATATAGTTACAACAGGAAAAAAACTCATGACCAGGAAGTCTCACTACCTTCTTGCTTCCTGGTCAATCTCCAGCACCGGCTACATTAAGAGATCAAACATTCTCACACCTAATTATGCTTGAACAAAACAAAGTAGAGATCAACACGTATACTAGGTTAACAAACATAGATACAAACACAGTTAATTAACAAACTTTAAGCATTAGTTTTTCTCTTACAATGCACTGTTTTAACTATGAATATGCTTTTTAACTGTTAATCTCACTGAATACTTTTTTCTCCACATTTACAAACTATACCAGATCATGAATAATGGGATTTTAACTTTTTGAATTTGTTTGGTTCTCATACAGGGATCTAAATTTGACTTACAGGTATCCACACCTACCTGCAGGGCTGCAGCACTTTGTGCTCCTTTATTTGATATAGACTGCAAGTGGCAATCAAAAAACAAATATTCATATGTACAACAATGTAACTCCAGTCATAATCTTTTGGATGTAATAAAACTAACAGATTTGATGTGTCAGACTTTTGTGCTGCTACTGTAGATGAGAAGTATGTAACCTGGGAGTGTTCTCCTTTGTTATTGCTTAAGTTCCTATGATAACCTGGGAGTGTTCTACTTTGTTATTGCTTGAGTTCCTATGATACCTTGATTCATACTTGGAGTTCTTTGTCACTGGTGCAACAACTCCCGACATCTTTAGATATTCACAAATGCTAGAGGGAGAACCCTCTCGATTTAGTCATAAATCGAGAGCCCCCCGATTTGGCAAAATAGAGGATTCAGGAATCCAAAAAAGGAAAGAAAAAGAAAAAAGTAACAAGTGCAACATAGGAAGTAACTCCGGCGATCTTCTCCAACTCCGGCAGTTGGTGGGCGGGGCGGCCGACGGCGGGACGCCGGCGGGCGCGGGCGGCGGTGGAGGCCGGCGGCCTTAGGGTTCGGGGTTAGGGGGTTCGGGTTAGGGTTAGGGGTTGGGGGAACCTCCATGGCCACCGGACCTAGAGGGAGGTTCGGGGGCGGCTGCCGGACCGGCGGTGGTCGTGGGTTGTGGGCGGAACGGCGGGCGGCGGCGGCGCCGCCCGCCGGGGTGGTGGAGGAGGCCGGTTGGGCCAGGGTTGGCAGCGGGGGGTGGGGATGGTGAGGAACCGGCGGCGTGGAGCTCGGTGGAGGCGGATCCGGCGGCGGCGAGCTCCTGGGCGGCGGATCCGGCGGCGGATCCGGCGGCGGAGGCGCCGCCGGAGCCGAGGAGGGAGGGGTTGGCGGCGGGGGCAAGTGGAAGAAGTGGTTAGGAAGGGCGGGATTGAGGGGGGAGGGGCGGTTGGTGGGCGGCGGTTGTCGGCGAGGTCGCCGCCGGCCGTGGGGTGGTGGTGGAGGCCGGCGGTGGCGGTGAGGGAGAGGGCGAGAGGCGCGAGGAAGACGACACACACGAGGATGAAGACGACCCCGCACGCGTGAATATAACGCTAGGTTGGTGGGACCCACGCGCGATCTTCTGTGGGCAGGGTCTCGCGTTAAGGCTAATCGGAGAGCGGTCTCGGTGTAGCCACGTCCTTAGATATTTTGTTATTTAACTAGGTCTAATTCACTGGCTTATGTACATCATACTTGGGCTGTCTCGCCTTTTCAATGGCCCAATTGTTTTCTCTTTTTTTGCATTAATACGCCCGTCTGCCGCACACTTCCTCTTCCGTTTGACATGAACGCTCTGATAAGAGGGGTTGTAAATAATCCTTTCCATAAACGGAAATGATGTCAAATATATGGAGGTTCTCTGCGTAACATTAAAAAGAGAGGACTCTTTACGTAGTTACTCCCTCCGTCCCAAAAAGAATGACTTTTTAGGATTCAAAATTTGTCCCAAAAATAATGACGTTTTACTTAATATGGCATGTGTGCATGTGAATGTGGGCATGCAACAATCAATTAGTACCAAATATGGCAAATAAATATGGGTAATTAAGGTCATTTCACATCCTTAATAATCTGCCGTAAAATTTCTAGAATGACATTCTTTTTGAGACAGAGGGAGTATGACCTTATATTAAATCATATTTACTCATAACATATATTTCAACGTATATTTCTTTTTACAAATATATTACTCATTCGTGCAAATTACGGAGGCTTAACAGAGTGACACCCTTCCCCTCCCAACTTGGGAGAACCCAGATCCACCGTCTCAGCGTCCAGGGCTCGTCCGGCGCCCCGCCCCCCGCCGCCATGGCCGGTCGCCCGCGCCCGCAGCCGCAGTCGCCGTCCGCCTCCACTCGGCGGCGCGAGCGGTGGCTGGTCGTCCTCGGCATCGCGCTCCACGCCGTGTACATGCTGAGCATCTTCGACATCTACTTCAAGTCGCCCATCGTGCACGGCATGGACCCCGTGCCGCCCCGCCTCTCTGCGGCCCCCGCCAAGCGCCTCGTCCTCCTCGTCGGTGCGCCTCCCCTCATCCTTCGATCCCGTCTCATTGCTCTTAGTCTGGGCTCCAATCTCCATGTGCTGGGTTTCTGATTTGCCTCTGGGGGTTTTGGTGCGCGCAGCGGACGGGCTCAGGGCGGACAAGTTCTTCGAGCCGGACGAGCGGGGGAGGTACCGGGCGCCGTTCCTGCGCGGCGTGATCGAGGAGAAGGGCCGGTGGGGTGTCAGCCACGCGCGCCCGCCCACCGAGTCCAGGCCCGGCCACGTGTCCCTCATCGCCGGATTCTACGAGGACCCCAGTGCTGTTACCAAAGGTGCACTGCTCCTGTGCTGATTCTACTGTACCTGAGCTACCAACTGTGATTCAATTCGGTCCAATGTTTTCTAAAGCCATTCGGTTTACTTCAACCGCCAATTATGCTGCACTTTTGTGTAATTGCATTGCTTTGACTAGTATATTGTATATGGTGCAGGATGGAAGGCCAATCCTGTTGAGTTTGATTCTGTATTCAATCAAAGTCGGCACACTATCTCATACGGAAGTCCAGATATTGTTCCTATATTCTGCAGTAGCGTACCTCACAGTACCTGGGACACTTATCCCCATGAATATGAAGACTTTGCAACAGGTCAGATTTATTTGCAGAATATGTAGCTTGCTGAAAGTTAATCCGGAATAGTATTGTATGTTTGTAATTGCCTTACAAGTACTGTGGTAGACATTTTCATATCATTCTTTTCTCAACATGTTTATGTAACTTTGTGATTTCTCATACTGCACATCCATTCTTTCCTGATTATTCATGTTAATCTAAAAGTTCACCTTGCAGATGGGTTATATGCAAAATAGAAATCGGAAGTTGTTTTCTTTATTTTTGGACAGACTATTTTTTTATAACAACAAATGGCAGTTGTCATCATGAATTTATGGTTTTCCTTGTGTGATGTTTCTTGTTTGAATACATGAAGGATGTGCCCCTCTTCAAGAAAAGAATGTTTTACTCAACATAAAAGAATCAAAACCATCAATCAGACTTTGCAATTTATTTTTTCTTTTGGAATCATTTTTTTACTTTGATAGAGACCTTGGTTGCAGATGCATCATTTCTGGATCATTGGTCATTTGACCAGTTTCAAGGTCTTCTCAACAGGTCTTTTGACGATATTAAATTGAAGCAGTTACTCCTACAGGATAAGTTGGTTATATTTCTGCACTTACTGGGCTGTGATACCAATGGCCATGCACACCGACCCTATTCAAGCATTTATCTTAACAATGTCAAGGTTGTTGATCAAATTGCTGAAAGTATGTACAATCTCATGGAGAACTATTTCAAAGACAACCAAACAGCTTATGTGTTTACCGCAGATCATGGAATGAGTGACAAAGGTAAATTAACAAAAAACTGTCTTACAAATAATTTGGTGCTCATATTTATCTATTTTTAGAGTTAGGTTCTATGAGTTCTGGTCCCCTGCCAGGTTTCTGGGTGTAGGGAACCTGCCAGTTATGTTGCTCTGGGAGAGCAGGGCACCTCGGTCACCACCAGGAAACTGTAAAACTGCCAAATTTGAAACAGTCACATTTTAATTTGAATACCAGGATTCGGGAATTAATTTACATTTGAATAGTAACTCCCCAGGCCTATCACTTCCCACCTGGCATGCATATAAATTTGGATATTATCCCCAATTGAACTGCTGCATGCCTGCACTGATTTAATCTGATTTCGTGCACTGAAACTGGCTGCACTGATTTCATGCTGCTTAGAGCTTAGGCAGACACATTTTGGAATATAGTGTTGACAACCCCGTTCCTGTCATCTAAGGCCTGATTTTGGTTGCTAATGCAAAACTGCCTTGAGTGTGTCACAAGGAATTGTGCTTTGACCTGTTAGGCTGTGACTAATTGAAAAGGCTTCATTTTTATTGGTCAACTTTCTAGTACATTAAGTTAGTACTCTACTGTTCCTTTATTATTTATAATGCTGATGTAATTAGGCACTTCTACCTACAGGAAGCCATGGAGATGGACACCCTTCAAATACTGATACTCCTCTTGTAGCATGGGGTGCTGGAATTAGAAGCCCAAAGTTCTTGGCTTACACAGAGAAGCCAGATGATGGTTTTCGGTTTGTTGATGACCATAAACATGATACGCCCACTCCACAGGACTGGGCCCTCGAAGGCTTTGAGAGAGTGGATGTCAATCAGGCTGATATAGCTCCTCTAATGGTAGCTTAGAAATTTCCGTGTTCAACTATATATTCATTTCTTCTTTTGCTGCATTTGGTTTTCTTAAATAGACCTTTTTTGAGTTCGTCAAAATAATTGCAGTCTACACTTGTGGGTTTACCATGCCCAATGAATTCGGTGGGGAGCTTACCTACTCAATATTTGAAATTAAGCAAGGTCAGACAATCACTGCTATACTATGCAAAAAAAAAAAAAAAGTGCTTGGCTTAACATTGCTCGCTAAAGTTTATTTCCTACAGGCTGATGAAGTTGAAGCAGTTCTGGCCAATACAAAGCAAATTCTTAACCAGTTTCTCCGAAAGTCACGTATCCTTCCAGAACAAGTTTATACTTGACCTTTAAATTTTGCTTACTCCATGCTTCTAAGCTTCTAGGATATGCTATTCTTGCTAAGATGTGTGGTATTGTGAATGGTTGGTGTGGATACATCATTGATGTTCTATCATTGAAGTCACAGTTTAACATGACAGTTGACCAACAAGACTGTTCAATGTTCATGCTGTCAATCAAATTCCTTTTTTTTCTAATGCTAAATTGACCAAGATAAACAAATTAAAGAGTAGATCGCACTCTTAATCCTAAACATGCCTTCCTTATCGATCTCAGAGCTGAAGCAATCCAGTTCACTCTATTTCAAGCATTTTAAACCACTGGCAAGCTATTCTTCACTACTCAGTCAAATTGAGGATCTTATATCTGAAAGGGACTATGATACTGCCATGAAACATTCTGAAGAGCTGCGAAGGATGGTTCTTGCTGGTCTCCATTATTTCCAAACATATGATTGGTTCATGTTAATGACAACAATTACACTTGGATATATTGGATGGATGGTGAACCTCATTCTACATGTGCTACAGTCTTATACATCATTTCCTGCGATTCTGCTAAAGAAGGCTTTGTTGCATCCTAAGAATACCTCCACGAAAGTATGGTAGTTTATCATTATCCAGTATTTTTTTATGTGTTACAATCATATTCATTTCTTGGTGTCTTTTCACTTTACTCAATCTAGATTGGCACTATATTTTTCTTGAACTTCATTATGTTTTTCTTGTTACATTTTTCAAGATTCTTTTTTCTTTGCCTTTGCAGAACAGACACTTAGAATTCATAGCAAGAATTTCAGATGTTTGGTTATGTCTAGTGTAGACATCAGGTAGAATTAGGGCTGCATAATTATTCACTCGTGTAAGCAAAGTTGCTTATCAAAATTAGACAACTATGTTTTGGTGTTTTCTGTGTTTGTGAAATGCTGGTGTATTTAGTTACACAATTATTTAATTACACTGTTTTGATATTATCTCCTCTGGTTTCAGGTTTACATAGGTGGATGTTTCTTTATGGGTTTGTCGTCCATTATACTTCTTCTTGAGAAATCACCGCTTCTTTACCATGCTTATGCATTTATGACAATATTCCTTTGGACAAGAATTGTACAGAACTTTGAATTTCTTAAGGCTGCGTGGAGAGAATTTTCTAATATGCCCTTCAAGTATACATTGAATCTCCTGATCAGTTCGTGCATTGCACTGTTTGTATTGGAGTTTCTGGTATGTGCCAACATTGACACACCAAGCATTTTAAGATTTCAGGATATTTAACTTGGAATTTGGTCCTTATGTGCAGGTTATGAGCTTCTTTGATAGGAAAGTTTATACATGGTGCTTCTTGGTCCTTGGGATACTTGGTTCAACTTATGTAGCCTTTTTTATTCAAGCTAGTCCTGCACTAGCAATATACATATGGCTTGCTTGCTGGTTCCTGTCTGTATTCACATTGATGCCAGCTGAAATACCAGAAAACAACAACTTGGTGTATGCTTCTTTCACAGCCTTCATGCATGCTTTTTCCTTACATTTTCTCTAGTCCTAGTAGAGAACAAGCTGTTGCATGTACATAGTAAACCATTGATACTGTTATCTATCATTTATGATTGTAACTTGTAAGAAGCTGCTAGCTATCTACATGTCATTAATTGTTTAATTGGTGTTTCCTTGCACCTTATGGTCTGATAAACTCTTTATATGCAGAATTCTTAGCGGAGCTCTCATAATACTCATCGCAGTGGCTTCAAGATGGTCTAACTCAAACTGTACCAGCTTTTGGCTCTATCTGACTCGAGCAAATAAACGGGATTCGCAATCCTCAAAGCTATATTTTGTTCAGGTGCAAAACAAAATAGTTGTATCCTGATATTGACATTTCTGTCATGGAAGTTCAAGTTTGATACGTTGTTGACATGTTACTTACTATGTTTCAGGTTATTTTAGTTGCAATATCTTCAATAATGGTGTGGTTATCTACCTCACATCGATCCCAAAACAGAGAATTGCACTCATTGCACCAGTTGATCAATTGGTCTGTAGCTGGTAAGCCACACGAGTTTCTATTTGTGCTGCCGATTCTGCAATGTGTCATTGGTTCATGTCTTCAGTTTGTTTTATGGCAATACCTGGTTTGTTGACGCAGCATGTTTTCTTGTAAGCATACAATAACTTATAGAACTTATAAGTCTGAACCTCACTTGCAGCTAAATTTTGTTTATGCATCAACCCAAGAGTGAGGGTCTTATGTGTCATTTTCTGAACCATTTTAGTTGTTATCACTAGATAAGCTACATTTGATCTTTTTTCCGTTTTTTAATGGTTAAATGCCTCGTTTGGACATAACGAACTCATGGTATTTATGGGAAACACTGAGAATCGTACTATTAAACATTACTTGATAGTATGTTGAGCTGAGCTCCGTTAAACACATCTTATTTCACAAACCATTTGTGCAACCTTATTTGGCTATATCCTGCTTGATTGCTTATTTGAGCTTGTAAGAGTTTTGGTTCTGTTGTTTTTAACATGCACTATCTTTGGCAGGTGTTGCTATGGTGCTACCTCTTTTCTCACCAGCTAGTGTTCTGTCTCGTCTTACATCTATCTTCTTGGGTTTTGCTCCTCCTTTTCTGCTGCTTTCTATTGGGTATGCTGTTACCTTCTGCCGTTCATACACTTCTTTTTTGTGTGTGCTGTGCCTGAAGTCTTGGAATGTGAAAATAATATCTCATATTTCGTCAAACCTGCAGCTATGAAGCAGTTTTCTACAGCGCTTTCTCAATGGTATTGATTGGATGGATACTTGTGGAATCTGCCAACCTGTACTGCTCAGAAGAAAGCGGTTCTGCACGCCGTAGAAACCTTGTGGATGGCTCAGTGTTTGGTTATGAAGAAAGACACCTACAGCTATCTGATTTAAGAATTCCTCTGTTATTTGTAAGTACTGGTTGCAGTACATTATCCCAATTTTATAGTTGCAGTACAGCATAAAAGTGTGGAAGCAATTGGACATCTTTATATATACGGAATAGATATCAGATGGTATGGACAGTAGATAATCCTCTAGAGTTGAAGTCTTAATCAGCCAAAGATGCTAAATCATTAGGAGAAGCTTAATCCGTCTGTTCTCAATAGATGTTTTAGAGTATGTGAAGTCCAACTTTCAAAACTTGGACCACTGATAATGTAAACATGCTAAATTTCACTACAGAATGACATTGTCAGATTTGTAATAAAAGAAATGCTTCCACATGGTTATAACATGAATAATTTATAACATGAAAATAATGATCAAATGCATGTATTAGAGACTCCCTGTGCTGGCCATCTTCCTATCTTCATAACATTATATTCCATATTTCCACCATACATCTTTTTTAAGTATCCAACCATGTTGTTCTAGTAGAAACTAAGGACAGTTTTGTCATTATTTTGTGCTGAAAGCATAATGCTCTACCTAGTGATTTCTTTCTGTCTTGCAGGTGATCTTATTTAATGTGGCCTTCTTTGGTACTGGTAATTTTGCAAGTATTGCAAGCTTTGAGATCTCATCCGTGTACAGATTCATTACAGTATTTAGTGTAAGTTTATATGCTATAGATTTCTCATTGAAAGACTACTCTTCTTATCACTCTGGACATTGATGTTTTCTCTTTTCTCTTGGCAGCCATTTCTTATGGCAGGACTTCTGATCTTTAAACTGTTCATTCCTTTCATGCTTGTCATGTAAGTTCTTTTGGACCTTGCTACTATAGTGTCATCAAGTTAAAGTGAGCTAATGAAAATGTGATTTACGGAATTTCAGTGCAGATTTTTTATGCGTCTAACCATCTTTCACAAAATATGATGCTTTAATGTAAGTTCTTGTTATAATAAGGTCACCTCCTGCTATAGAAAGATAAAATAGGCACCAATGTGTATGTATTTTGATGCTCGTTTTGATATCTATTGAGATTAAGTTTGTTCTGTGCACAATTAGTTACCACTTCTTTTCTGCTTTAACATTCAACCACCTAATGTTGGGCTTTGGACGCCCAGACACACCCAAGTTAAAATAGCTCTTTTAATTTGTGTTCAACCTGGACTTTATTAAACTGAGCTTCTTGATCAATTGCAGATGTGCATTTAGTGCGATAACCAAGGTTGTCCGGCTCCCACGATTGGGCTGCTATTTTCTTGTAATACTGCTTTCAGATGTAATGACCATTCATTTCTTTTTCCTGGTATGTATGCTCTTTTCATCGATGCTTTAAAATTCTATTTTCATGCTTTTAAGACAAGTTCCATTAAAGCCGTATTTAGTTTCTCTAAAGTTTCTTCCATTTGTATCCATTAATGGCTAACGTTTGCTTGGTTTTCCATGTTTAAATGTCTGAAAGGCAATCTTTTGTTAAAGATATACTCCATATAAATAGTGTGTGCTGTGCAGTGTAATGTGATAAACTAGTTTTGGACTCAGGTCTAGGAGCTCAAAAGCTCTATCTCCTCTAGGAAGTTGGAGATACACCAAGATGGTGTTATTTTGCATTCACTTTCTGATAACTTTGTTTAGCCTTACATCTAAATATAAGTGAAATTTCCTGCAGCCACATAAGTTAATGTGCTGAATATTGCGGTTCGTTTTGCCCACAGGTACGAAATACCGGCAGTTGGATGGAGATTGGCAACAGCATTAGCCATTTTGGTATAGTGAGCGCCCAAGTAGTCTTCGTTCTGCTGCTTTTTGCTCTGACAAATATATACACCAGAGACATCGTGGTCTCATCTCGGCAGCTAACGGCACGGAAAGTTATGTAAATGTTTCAGTTCTTTCATAGATCCAGATACATTCATTTTAAAAAAATTAATTCTGGGCTCGGCTTTCATCTTTGGCTTGCCCAAGTTTTGTAACTTAGTAGGTTTGTGTAGTTTGTAGATGGACCTCGTATCAAAATTTTATGCTAATTTTTTTTTCATTCATATCATAAGCGGTGAATAGATTTTTGCAAGTTTTACTTGCGTGAAATTTTCTTCTCGTGCTACGGTAAATTAACTTCTGTTAGTTAAGTCAGCAAAGTTAACTGTCCATTGCTTTTTTTTCTTTGAGAACCAACTGTCCATTGCTAGGATGTACAGTAGTACGTTCATTTACCTTTTCTCCGCTCTCCCAAACCGAGCACCCAGCTAGCGCCACAACGTGTTCGATCGATCGATGATGGCGATGGGAGCGGCCCGGTCCGGTAACCGAAATCCCGGTGCATCCGGTGCCGCCCGTTCGTTATCCTTTCCGGCCGCCACACCTGGCGTTATCCGCCACCCGCCGCCCTCACCTCCTCCACGTCACGCCTCCCTGCCACATGGCGGCGCCCCAGTGGCTGCTCACCCCCCACGCGGGATAAGGCGCGCTCCTCCCTCCCTTCCCGACCGCAGCTTCATAACCCGCCGCGAAAAGCTCCCCGGCGAGACCACGACTCCAGGAGCCACCATCCACATACGTCCCCACACACGCACCAGCGGAAGCAAAGCACACACACGCAACCGACCGAGATGGCGTCGCTCACCATGATGGCGTCCTTCGCGGCCGTGGCGGCGGCCGCGCCCTCCCGCCGCGGCACCTTCGCCGTGGCCAGGGCCGCCAAGGTCGACCGCTGCCAGGAGCCCGCGAGGCTTGCAGCGGCCGAGGAGACGGCCGAGGCCCGGCCCGCGGAGGGCCGCCGCGCCGTGATGATGGCGGCGGCGGCCGCTTGCGTCGCGGCCATCGGCGGCGCCGGCGCCGCCATGGCGGGCCCCAAGAACGGGACCCCCGAGGCGAAGAAGAAGTACGCGCCCATCTGCGTCACCATGCCCACCGCCAAGGTCTGCCACAACTGATGAGGGATCGAGCACGCAAGCTGCTGCAGCCTGCAGGGGGCGTGGTATATAATGCATGCGTACGGTTTGTCTCTCCTGTTGGTTGATTCGAGCTTTAGATGATGAAATCGAGACGGCTTGGCCTGGTCGCCATGGACGTACGGTCTCAAAGTTGTAATATTATCATTGCAAATTTCGAGGATAAAACCGTTCTTGTTTCGTTACATGACATGAGATATCATCTCTGTGTTAACGCGCTCTTCCTTGACCTTGAGCACCATTGCCATGTATTGTTGGATCTGTGGCGAATTGGCGATCGATCTCTTACTACTTGCTGGCCAGAACAGAGCATTGTGCATGGCTAGTGCATCGACGAAATGGCGACGTTGCGTCGTGCAAACCTCTCTGATTAACTAATTAAGCATGCCGCATGCGTCCCAACAAGGAACTGTCGCGCGTTGTGTTTTATTTTGTTCAGTTTTCGGAGCAAGAGCCACTCACTGGACACTGGTCGTGTGTGCAGATGACAAACCTGCAAAGCGTCTTGCTGGAGTAGTAGGAATTTTTTTATATATATATATTTTTAATCATTTTGCAAAATTATACGATCATCTCAAAATTTTACAAATTTAACCACGGACCGCCATGGCTCACGGCGGCAGCCGTGGCCCACGGCGTTTCCACAGGCAACCGCCGTGGGCTACGGCGGTTGGGCTTACCGCCACGGGCCCGGCCGGCGGAAAGCCCGGCCGCAGTGGCCCACGGCGATTGACATTCGTTCGCCGTGGGCCACGGCGGCAAGCCCAACCGCCGTGGGCCACGGCGGTAGGGATTTGCGACCGCCGTGGCCCACGGCGGCAGGTCGTCAGCCCCTATAAGAGCCGAAAATTTGCCCGAAATTGTCATAATAATTCGGAAAAAAAGAAAGAGAGGGTTGGGAGGGAAGGAGAAGAGAGTGAGGGGGCGGAGCAGTGAAGCTCTGCTGGTCCTTCGTTTCATTGTAAGTATTTCGTTGATTTCAACCCTTTTAGCACCTGTACTTAGATGTAATGAAATCGTAATTAGTATTGATTATTTAGATTTTTTTAGATCTGTAGTATTAAATAGTTCATTTCCTTAGGGTTTAGTGTTTAGAAGGAGAAGAGAGTGGGGTGGAGGCGGCGGAGCAGCGAAGTTCTGCTACTTCTTCGCTTCATTGCAGGTATTTTACTGATTTCAACTGTTTTAGTCATTTTTGCTTAGATATAATTACTATTAATTATTTAGAGTTTTCTGTAGTTATGGATTAGATTATAGATCTGTAGTTATGGATTAGATTATACTTTACATGTTTGCCACTAATTAGACTAAATTACGTAATATATTTACTGTTAGTTTAGATATTAGTCTTTTTGTTTGTTAGTCCTTAGATGTAGTATTTGATAATAGTTATTGGTTTTTATTATGAAATCAGACATGTCGGAGACAGTCACAGTCAAATTGTATTATGGAACTGGAGAAATTATATATGGTCCACAAGTAGTTGACTTGTCAAATTTTAGTTCAATTGAGCAAAATATTAAAAGAGCAGCAGAAAGAAGTTGGGAGGGTACAACCAAGTGGCTGGTCAAGTCATTTGCAGTAGATTTAGAACACCAATGCATGTCGGTGATGGTACTAATCAACAGAAGTGAATATTTGTATTGAGAGCTCATGCCACTTGAAGGAACTCGACAATGGAGGAGTTATATCAGAAATGCATGCCGAGTTGGTTTGCCCGTCATTTTGTTTGTCCAAGTTTACCTGAAGGGTGGGTCTACCAGTCAAGTACATGAGGAAGCTGAGGAAGAAGGGGAACAACAAGGTGATGATAAAGGGGAACAACAAGAGGACGAAGAAGGTGATGAAGAAGGGGAACAACAAGTGGAGGAAGAAGGGGATTCTGAAAGTCATGAGTCATCTAGAGGTTTTGTTGTCACTGGTTTTGTTGATGAGGGAGAAAGAAACCCTGAGGTGATGAGACAGTATGAGAGAGAGTTAGAAGCTGATGAACGTGCATTGGAAGAGGACTCTTCAGATGATGATTATTATGATGATGATGATGATTTGTCTGAGGATCATGTGCCCTGGGATTGGCAGAACTACGATTTCTCACAGTGTACTATTAATCATGGTGAGGATGTGCCCTGGGAGCACACGGAGAATGAGGTTACAATAGGCGCCATGTACCCCACTACTGCACATGTGAAGGATGCAGTCAAGCAGTGGTCCACCTTGACTCTGCATAGGGAGTTCAGGGTGGTGAAAAGCTCTCCGAGGATATATGATGTGCGTTGCAAGAAGGAGGATTGTTCTTTTCGAGAGCGTGAAGCGGCCCAGGCCCGTGAAGCCGACAGAGAGAGGAAGAGGGAGAGGCCTCGCCGAGCGAAGGAAGCTGGGCCTGATGCCATCAGGAAGGGGAAATACCCCCGTTGTACTCAGTAGACCTAGAGTATTAGTCGGACTGTATCAAATAATTTGGGATTTCGTGACATCGTGATGTAGGGTCCTCGGTTTGTATCCTTAAGAACTTTAATCGAACTGCATTAGAGTGTGTTTTCTCCGTTACGTTTGTTTCGTTACAGTCACGGTCATATGCAGAGTCGTTGTGTTTCCTCCGAGTCACTGACGTGTTCTCCTCCCACGGATCGACTGGCCCACAATGCGCCAGTGCCCTAGTACTAGGGTGTGTTTTCTCTGAGTCACTGCTTCGTTTCTCTTCCCACGGATCAAAGGGCCCACCGCCCAGCCAGGCTCCTTCTTCTGCCTATATGTAGCACCATTCACTCCATTGCCTTCTTCTCACAGCATTTAATAATGACTTCCTGGAGTGGGGATGAGCACGGTTTCGGTCCTATGTTGTGGCATCAGCAATCTCCTGATTTCGTAGCCAATTTCCCATTGAAAGGCAAGAGTGACTTCAGATCGATGCGTGAAGTTAGAAGCTACGCACCGAAGCAAACGGTGTTGTGGCCTAGGTGTTCGCACGGTGAGTTTTGCGTGATGCAAGTGTACGAGGGATGGAACAACTCCGGTCGTCGCTTCTGGCACTGCCCACATGCATGGGTAAGCAATGTTCACAAATTTGTTCATCATCTTTCTTTGGTTAGCTAATGTTTTATTGCCTTTTACAGTACTCCACCCAAGCAGAGAACTACGGTTTCTCGCAATGGGTGGATCCACCAGCTATTCGCCCCTATCAAGAGTACATCGACTACCTCGAGGACGTCGTCATCTTCAACCTGAAGAGGGAGCTGTCGGAGGCATTGGCTTCCCCTGATCGATCGTCCAGCGCTGGAGACAGTAGATGCTGCAAATGTTCGACATGCACTTGTGAATGCCACAAGAAGAACAGCTCCCCTCCACCTTCACCACCTCCACCACCACGTGGGTACTACTACATGCCGTCGCAAGACTCCGGCGGGTCTTTGCTCTCCGGGCAGTTCTCGTACAACTAGATTAAGTAGACCTGTTGTAATCAATTTTCTAAATTCCCTAAGGCATGTTATCAGTACGTAAGGCGCTTTGTTAGGGTTTTTCGAGCGCCGTACATGCCATTGCAAAGGTGTGTGTTGGACTTCTAAATATTTAAAAAAAAAGATACCGTCGTGGGCCACGGCGGTTGGGTTGCAACCGCCGTGGCCTACGGCGGTTGCATGTCCGCTGCCTGCCGCCGAGGTGCACCGGCAAACGCCGTCCCCGACCGCCGCGCGCTACGGCGTTTGGCCTAAACGCCGTACGCTACGGCGGTTAGGCCCAACCGCCGTAGCCCACGGCGGTTGGCGGTGGAAACGCCGTGGGCCACGGCGGCCGCCGTGGGCCATGGCGGTTGGTGGTCAAATTTTCAAAATTTTGAGATTATCGTATAATTTTACAAAATGATTAAAAAAAATTTCGAGTAGTAGTCAAGGAGTTGGTGGGCCGCTGCGGGCCTAGCTGTTTGATGGTATTGTTCCTTATTCGAGCCCATATCCAGTTTGGACGGACACTGACTGGTTATTGTGAGCAGCAGCTGGTTAGCCCAGCCTGGTTCGAAATAAACAGAATACATCAGCAGCATGTGTGTGTAGTTGGCTGACGAAATGTACTCGAACACTCTGCTCGAGCAGCTGGTATGTAACCCACACAGCATGATAAGCGATACCAAACAGAATGCAGCATAGGAGTATCAGAGGATGTGTGTGGTTGGATCTTGGATGAATAAAAATACCAAACCATATTGCTAGTTTCGTCACAGTATAGTATATACTCCTAATAGAGAGAAGAATGGCAAACATGTCAAGGTGTACAAGGTAATTTTCACAACAGATCAGCGAGCTAGGGTTTTTTTTCTCAATTAAAGGAAGAGCTAGCTTATGCATAGGATGGTTCGAGAAGTGAGCGATGCTTTTAATATCCATGCATGTGAGATGTTTTCACGGTACCTAGCCAGAGATTTCTTGAAGTCTCGACGCCGTACCAACAGACGAGAGAAGAAGCATCAAGTAGAGTCATGCATGCTGAAAATCTTCCAGCTGAAAATCTTCTCCGGTCATGCATGCTGATGCATGAGGTCGAATAATGGAGTGTCCACGTAGGCTGGAGAGCTCCGACTACATGTGTTCAGTACACGGCAGCCTCTACATGCCCGTACTATATTATTCTGTCACCTGCACCAGCCGCGACGCGAATAAGCTATCAGGCTCCCGTGATCAAGAGACCAATTGCCCGATCACACGACACGTTGGGCCTTCTTGATCGAATACTTTATTCTCCATCAGTCACCAATAAGTGGCGCGCGCGCCTAACCGTGCAGCAGCCGGCCGGAACGGAAAGAACGAACATTCTTCCAGCTACGCGCCTAAAGTCCCCGAGAACAAAATCAAATTTAGAATGGTTTGGCAAAGTTAGAGAAGGGAGCATTAAGCAGCTAGTCATATCGATCGTCTTCCAATGCAACAAAACGCCGGACAAAACTGTACTACTACTTTCAATTCTTCCTTTTTTTTTTAGAATACTTTCAATTCTTCCTTTGTGCAGCTCCTCTCTTCTCTCTCAAGGCTGTACGTACATATTCTGGCTTTCTCCATCGAGAGAACCATTTAGGTGTGTATATTTATATATATACTAACTTTCAATTTCAATTCCTTTAGATCTTTAGGCGCATAACGACAGATGACTGTGTAATGTAGGTAGGTACCATGTCGTTTTTAAAGGTAAACACGCACACGTACGGGCAGGTGCGTTCCAAACAGAATTGCAAGTTGCAATGGGAGAATCTGGTTCGTGGCTGGCGTGCTCTCTTGCTCGCTAAAACAACAAACGACCACGACACCACGCCAAATTGAATCTTCATCTTCTGCTTTTACGATCAACTCTTCTGCTTCTGCTTTACTTTCACTACCAGGGAATCGACATTTGGTCCTGAAATGATTTTCACATTAGTACTTTTTTTTTTGCACCTGGTACTAATGTGCACATTAGTACCGGGTGGGGAGAAGAGGTCTTGACACGCCTCCCGTGACACACATTAGTACCGGATCAGAGCTAGAACCGGTACTAATGTGTCACATTAGTACCGGGTGGTGTCTAGGCCTGGTACTAATGTGTCCGCTCCACATTAGTACCGGGTACAGACACCACCTGATACTGAATATCTCACATTAGTACCGGTGCAGAAAACACCCGGTACTAATATTCACCGCCGTCTCCTCCCGTCCGTCTCTCTTCTTTAATTCCCGTCGTCTCCCTCACATGTGCATCTCCTCCTCTCCTTTTCTCCTTTCTCTCTCTCTTCTCACCTTTCCCTCCCTCATTTTCCTCTGCAGGGGCGGTGGATCTTAGGCGGCCGGCGGCCCAGCCGGAGGCGTGCGGCCGTGCGGGTGGAGGACGCCAGCCTCGCCGGCCGGCGTGGGCGCGGTGTAGAGGCCGACGCGGGAAGAGAACCGGAGCTGAGGGATGCGCGGGTCTGAGGCGGCCCGTCCCGGAGGCGCGCGGACTCCGGAGGCCAGCCTCGCCGGCCGCCGCGGGCGCGGTGACCCAGCGGGGCCCCGGCGGAGCCTGGGCGCGCGGCCCCGACCAGGAGGCAGAGGTCCGCGCGAAGGCCGCAGATGGCAGGAGGCCGGGCGCGCGCGGCTGGCCACCGGCCAGGAGCAGGCCGCCGACGTGCGGGCGCTGGCCGTCGCCGGGAGGAGTTGGCGGCCGGATTCATTTTTTTTGTCATTCCTCTAAATCTCTGTGTTGAATATGTGATTCTTGGTAGTTCTTGTAAACATGTTTGTGTATGAGAAATTTGTGAAATATGTGGTTGAATTTGTGATTGAATGTATGGATCAATCTGTGAAATCTGTGGAAAAACAAGAAGAAAAGAACATAATAAAAAAGAAAAAGTGACAGAAGGGGACGGAGGGGGTGACGGATGCTGACGTATGGAGGGTATTAGTACCGGGTGAGTCCAACCGGTACTAATGTGGCTCTCCACATTAGTACCGGCTACTAAAGGTTAGTTCCTTAGTAGTGTTCGCCTGTCTACAACTTGCTTCCTCAGATTTTGTGGTTTCCGGTAGAGATTTTTTATGGCACATAATACTACTTTATACTATAGTTCGAAAAAGACCCTATGAACTTCAAATTAAATGTATAGTCCATTTATCCACTTTTATAAGGCGCACATGTACACATATCAAAATTCAAACTTGGCAATCTTTGACCACTAATTTAACTATTAATTTTTTATTTTTATAATCTAAACTTTATATGATTGGATTCATGATCAAATATATTTTAACATGATTATAAGTTTATAACAATATGAGATATAATTTTTGATAAATAAACGATCAAAGTGTTATATGAAAGACTATGTTATGTTCTGCTATGCTTTATAAACATGGGTGGAGGGAGTACTACTAGAATTTTAAGCTATAGTATAGGTAATATGCACAAGTAGTATATGTATGAGAAAATTACTTGTATAGCATCGGAAAAGGTTGATCTTCCCTTTATAGCATCAAAATCTGAAATCTTCCCTATCCATGCATCAGCAAAAATTTTCTTCCCTATCTAGCACTTCCGTCAGTACAGAGAGGTAACGGTGTTAACTCCAGAAGAAAGAGACATTTTTACCCCCCTCCCCTCACTGACGAACGGGTCCCACTTGTCATCATCTTCTTCCTCCACTTCTCATTTTCGCTGAGCCATATCCACAGCCGTCCTTGGCGACGAGGGACACGAGCTCCACACGAGCTGGGAGCTCCAGCGCCAGCCGCGTGCTTCGCGCGCAGCTCGGGTTGCGACCTCTGCACCGCCCGCGTGCCCGCATGCTCCGCCGGCCACGTTCACCACACCGCAGGTCGCTCGCCCGCGTGCTACTGCTCGGCGAGCTCCACGGCCGCGTGCTGCTGCTGCTCGCCACCGCCCGCGGGTGTCGCCGGCTCCCGTCCACCACGCCGCGCCGGGCCACGCTGCTGGAGGCATTGGTGGTGGCAGACAAGTCTGAAATGAAGCGATCCTGCAATATTGAGAAGTGTGGTGATTGGTGAATTGAAATAACGAATCATCGCGCAATCACGCATAGCTATGGAGAGGATTTTTGCAGGTTCAGATTGGGCGTCTGCGTCTGCTCGTTCTGCGCACGGGATTGCCAATTCGCCCCTTGCTGTCCTCGCGCCGTCAGGGATTGCCCACCGTGGAGACCATCTACGCACCCCAACATGGAGTACGGCGGCGTCGCCGCCACGCGCCGGGTTGCTCCCTTCTCTTCCTCCGCGTCACAGATCGCCAGCGCGGCTGGGGGTGGGATGGGTCCGGGATAGCAGCGGCAGGCGGGCCTCGAGCCCCTCGACAGACACGCCGCCCGAGCATGGCCCCAGCCCGCAGCCGCGACAACTGCATGGAGCTGGCCGCCCAGGGGCTACGCGCCCGCGACACAGGGGTGACCGCACGGCGCCGGCCATGGCCGCGAACCCAAATATGCTATGCAGAGAGCCGAGGGGCAGTTTGGGCTTTTTTCGGTGGGCCCTATTTGCTGTTCACGGTAAAAGGTCACGGGAGTGACAGAAGTGCTAGATAGGAAAGAAAAAATTTGTTGGTGCATACATAGGGAAAATTTGAGAGTTGAGTGCTACAAAGGGAAGAGCAACTTTTCTTGGTGCTATATAAGTAATTTTCTCTGTATGTATTATATGGGTATAATTGGAAATATGTAAAATGATATTGTTAAAATATATCAAGTATTTCTTAATAAATATATAAAATGCGGACATGCAAGAAAAAATCAAATAATATAATTCGTGCAAATTATAATTGTACTCATAGTAAAAATCAATTATACTCTAGATTACCGTCTGATAGACAGTATCGTGCCTCGTAAAAAAAACCCTTCCATTAATGACGTATGGCGCCCTGACCTCTGCTTCTGCTTCTGCTTTACTTTGGCTATCTATGTCTACAATTCGCCCTCTGGGCTCTGGCCCCCTGTTTCTGTCTTCACCCTCTACAACTCTCAGGATCGCGATGAATACACGACAAAGGTGTACGGCACACCTAGGCTAAGACTCGGCCGGAGCCGGCCCATCTTTTTAGCTTGCATGGCTTGCTTTATGTGATGCCTTCCTTCTACTACCTGAAGGCATGCAACAGCAGCTAGCTCATCACCACGTTCTGCCAGTACGACATGCAGATCACCGTCCATACTTAGGGGTTAAGGATGTACACATCTATAATCTACCCAAGTCTATACGTGCATGCGTCTGTTAACTATCAATACAATACAACCTGTTACCTGTCACTTCTGAATTTGACACGTAATTAACTAATCTAATCAGCGCAAAAGTTGCTGAACAAAAAGGGATGATGCGATCGAGCTGACGAGCATAATTAATATATATATGTTTGAGACGATGTATGTATTCATCAAGCAGAAAGATCAGCAAAGACGGCCCATCATTAATTGATGCAGTAGTACATGATTATATAGATATAAATGGCGTTTGGCGATCTTCCTGGTGGTTTCGTGGCCGAGCAAAAGGTGGTGACTGCTCCTTTTGGCCCAACTTCCAGCCCCCCCAACCCTGTACAGAATACAGATCACCGCTTGCCAGCTGCTTTTGGGGCAGAATAAAAATAGTGAGACCACTCTACTGTGTTCCTCCCTAGTTCATACTGTATACCACAGTATGCATGAGAAAGGAGACACAGCGCGTTAATTAGGACCTCTCCTTGATGAAATATGTACACTGAAGTTCTGGTAGTAATAATAGTGTAGAATTATCTCCCGAAAGTACTTGAATTTAGATGGCAACAACACCTCTGCCTAATCAACTTCTGATCATTGTCACCAGCTAATTGTACCAAAAAGTTGCGGCTAAACCGAAATTATCACCAGTTGCGTCCTCAGCTCATATCTGATGTTATTGTCACCCAAAAGGGAAGAGAGAAATAGAACCTCACTGGTCCTCTGTTATAGTCTCAGTTATCGATCGATCGATGCTATATATGTCCAGATGGACCAGACACGACGGGCGGCACGAGACACGACACTAAAAAACACGACACGAACACGGGCACGACACGATGGACGTAGTGTCAGTGTCGGCACGACACGATGATGGGCCGTGTCTGGGCCACAATGTCGGCACGCAGTGCCAGCACGAACACGACACGAAAAGGCGACCCATTTAAACACGATGGCGGCCCATTTAAACACGAAAGCGGCCCATCCAAACACCGGCCTGCCCAGCCCACTAACCTGGCCGGCCCATGAATCCACGTATATATACTTACAAACCCTAATCCCCACCCCCCATTCTCCCCATCCCGCAGCCACCCTCCCCCCGCCGCCTCCTTACCTCCTCCATTCCGCCGTCCGTGGGGCGCCGCGCCCTCCCGCCGCCCCTCCTCCGGCGAACATGTCCTCCGGCCGGCGGCCCTCCCTGGCGGTCGCGCTCGCAGCTCGGCGTCTGTGCCCTCCCACCGGCGGCCCTCCCTGGCGGTCGCGCTCGCAGCTCGGCGTCCGTGCCCTCCCACCGGCGGCCCTCCCGCGTGCGGCTCTCTTGGCGCAGCCGAGAGACGGCCTTGTGCCGCCGCCAGACGCGGTCGGGCGGCGGGCTCCCCTGCTCGGCATCCGCCGGCGGGCGCGGTGGGCGCGCGGCCATGAGGCTCCTGGCCGATTTTTTTTTTGTGATTTGTGTGTGATTTGGTTTTGTGATGAATTTCTTGATTCATTCGATTTGCTTCTCTTCCTCCTGTCTCGACGTCTCATTGAGTCACTGGCTCGATGCACCCTCGTGCTGGCGCTAGCACGCCGTGCTAGCCGTGTTGGCCGTGCCGGCGTGCCGGCACGACACGACTAAGTAGGTCGCGTGTCGTGTATGGGCTGAGGAGCCGGCACGGTGTGTTGGCACGGCACGACACGGATGCTGGATCATGTCCAGCCGTGTCGTGCACAATCGTGTCATGTTGAGTCGTGTTAGTGCCGTGTCGTGTCGTGTGGCCCATCTGGCCATCTATAATCGATGCTATGCTAGCTAGCTCTGAACCTGGAATATATTGGACGTACAAATGAAATCCAACTT
This sequence comes from Cenchrus fungigraminus, assembly GCA_036936925.1. NCBI lineage: Eukaryota > Viridiplantae > Streptophyta > Magnoliopsida > Poales > Poaceae > Cenchrus > Cenchrus fungigraminus. Next base: position 30,234,848 of record CM072773.1, on the reverse strand, counting down.
GGTGCCCCCAAACAAAAAGATGGTGGTCACTAAATGATTACAATCCCGCAGCAGTTGATTCTCTCCAAGTGTTTCTTTTTCGCCTCTTGCTGCATACGTGATGACAGTCATAAAAGGTTTGTTATTGGATAATTAATAAGCACCACTACTGAACAATGACAGCGAATGCTCCAATGATCTGTACCCTTGACACCAACTTGATCTCTTTCTACTACTACTACTATATGTATGTTAGTGGAAGTGTTGAACAGTGTGCACAGTATGCATCAAATATAGTAATGGATATCGTAATCGTGGGAATATTGCTGTAGGTAGGATGGATGCATTATATTTGATCATGCATTATTAGTATTGTTCTAAGAGAGGCAAAGGGAAACAGCTTGCAGTAACCCTAAACTAGGGCTAGCTAGCTGCAAAGGTACAGATTCGGAGGCTAATAACCTAAGCCAAAGGGGGCACGCCCGTTCTGAGTTTTGACCTGCGGTTGCCTTTCCACAGCAAAACCAGCTGCCCTTTCTTCCCAAGCGGCAATATCAAACAAGCTGCGGCAAATAAAGTAGCTTTTTGCAAACGCAAACACTCAAACTGAAAATTATCAGCTGTCGCGATGATTGTATAGTAAATTGCAGAGACTGAACCCAAACATACAAGCTATACACATGACTACATGATTATTTTGTATGTTGCGCATGCATGACAACAAACTTGCTCGAACAGGCATGCATACGAGAGATATTTTCATGGATATTTTCATACGGCTTGTGCGCCTTGTGGAATACTAGTGCATCTTTGCATGCAGTAGTGCTCATCAAGACTGAAATAAAGCTGCTTAGTTCCTGTTCTCGTACGTGAGAGAGAGGGAGAGGAAGAGAGCGATAGGCGGCGAATCATCGTTCAAGGATCAATGCAAGCTGCTGTGAGCAGTGCAGCAGAAGCAGAACTGCAGAAGCTTATTCCTCATGCATGCATGAATGCAGAGATAGCATGCTGCAATGCTTCTTTCTCCACTTCTTTTCCGTCGTCCCTCTCGGTCTCTCTCGATCTCTTCCATAGCTCTGCTAGGGCTGGATCGGGGGAGCACAAAAAGCAGAGGCCTGGAAACCACGCGCCGGCTAGCTTTTGCACGAAGTGCTCTGCGTGTGCGCTCGCTCATCAATCATGTCATCGATCGATCTCGCGGCTAATGCTAATGCCTCTCTCAGCATAGAGCACGCGCTTTAGCATCCTTTCACGTCGCCGATCTGGGCCGTCCGTCCACTCCCCCGCGATCCTCCCGTACGCTCTCTCTCGCCTTTTGTTGGAACTCCCGCATTGGAATGGAACCCTAGCCAGCTTGCATCCACCATCCCCCGGCCGTGTGGTCCGTCCTCTCGGCTCAGCTCCCGGCCGGCCGGCTGCGGCCTCCTATAAATTCAGCTTCCCCCCTCGTCTCGACGCCATCATTCATTAAGCCACACATCATCAGTCTAGAACAAGCAAAGTCACTTGATTAGCCTCTAATAATCAACACACACCTCAGAGCTGCTTCTTCTCCCACTCGCTAAAAACTTGCCGTACGTACTTGTCCTAGCTCCCAGAGATTTCTCTAGCTAGAAGACAGGCGGAAGATCTAGAAGAAGTCAAGGAGGGTACGACAAGGTAGCGAGCTCTACACGAAGAGACCTCCTTGCCGCCGCGCGCCGTGCGCCATGGGAGGCAAGTCGTCGTTCTTCTGCCCGATCTTCAGCTTCCTGCGCAAGTCCCGGCGGTACGACGACGACATGAGCGACTGGGACGGGCGGACGGGGTACGTGCGCAAGGTGCGCTCCAGCGACGAGGACTACGGCGGCTGGTGGATCGGCGAGCGCGACGTCGACCGCAAGGCCTCCGACTTCATCAACAACTTCCACCAGAAGAAGGTCGCCGTCTAGCCGCCGGCCGCCGCGCGCGCGCCACGGGTGACGCGTACCAGTAGCATGGTCAGCGACTGATCATGTCTACGGGGAACGACGACGACCAACGCCAGCCACTGCGACGACATCATCGACGACGTACGGCACGGGCAGCCGCCGCCGGCCGGCAGCAGGCTCTCACGCTCATGCAGCTACGTTGTTGCATTTAGGTTCTTTGATATGTTAATGTATGTTGATTATATTAGTTTATCTCGTTTGTGGATGATGTTGTTATGCTGTGTTCATTGAGGATGAATAATTCTGGACAGACCTATATATTATATCATTTCTATTGTTTTGTTTGTGCTGTGTATGTACATGTGTATATATGTGTGTGGAGAGGCATATAGAGATGTATCATGCATGCATGTATGTGTCCATCTATCACACATTCACACATGTATCACTCATCAGTCATCACCCAAGAAATAATGTATGTATGATCATGTTATCATATACATGCACCTGCAACAGTTTCTTCTTTTGTAGCAGCACTTTTAATTTGTTCTTCTTGATTAGCATATGTGGACATGTATTGTGTGTATCGAATGCGCACACTACTATTGCTTGAAGGTTGCATTTTGTACTTCGGTTGGAACCGGCATCTTCACCTTTGCACAGTTGTTAAAGAAACCTAGCAGGGGAAGCTTCTATAACTATGTGATAAAGTGCACATATATTCTAGCTTCTAAATTCAATTATAGGTCTTAAAATTCATATATCTGTGCTCTTAGTACATGTATCAATCTAGCTATGACCAATATTAGTTAGCTCCATAGTCCATAGCTTCATTCTTAGGCACCCTTCAACGTCCATGTAAATATGACCAGATAACCAAATCCATTGAATTCTCAATCATTAGAGTTCTTTGGACATATTCTTTTAGTGCCTCGATTTTTATTTTCAGTATAACATTTTAAGAACACCTCTGTTAAAAGCTTTCCTTTTTATGAAATTGAAGTGCTTTAGAATCGTCTTAAAAAAGTTACTTTCCCTGATCATTATTAGATATACATGCATCTTTGATGTCCAATTCTACAAACTAAGCACCTAGTACATATACATAAAAATTCGGCTCCTTTCACTTGGCACCTGAATGGTTGTGGTGGTTATGTGATGATTATTCATCACAATATCCTGATAGTAGAATTAATACAATATATATCTTGTTTATTCTCTTATTTATCTTAAAAAAGGTGAAACATATGTGGGAAATGGATACAAAAATATATCTACTGTTCCATATATTTGTTAGGTCAAATAAGAATAAGATTAAAGATGCGAACTAACTATAAGTTTTCTTCTCCACAACCGTTCAATCAAGGAGCAGAGATTTTCACAAAAAAAATAAAATAAAATCAAGGAACAGAGAGACGATGAAAATGATGGAAGATGCCATTGTTCTCCTTAAATTAAACATATATCGACAAGAGGACATATGTCCCAGGCTTTTGTTTTCTTGATATAGACCTTTAACTTGATATCGTTAGATGCCCATGTCACTCTGTCGACAATTATTTTCGTTTAGGGAAGTGTAGTCTTTATGTCTTCAAAAAACACAAATGAGTATACACATGAACTCTGTTATCATTGTGTGTTTTATATAAAAATCCTGAATTTTTTTATTATTAAATATCTGGAAGTTGTATTCATCATATGTATCTGCAGTTTTGTACGAAGAATACAAAAATTTACAGTCCCTGTGTATTCTCCTTTTTTTTTAATTTCCGTGCTAGCTAGCTAGCTAGCTCGCTACTCAATGTATCATGGCTCTCTATATAGTCATAAATAATTCATATTTTGTTACGATCTCAAAATAACTGTGACTACTACTAACAAGATATTCATAACACATATACGGCAAAAGTATTCGTCACTCGTATAATTTTTCATGTATAAAAATCAATACACGTTAAAGTTACTTACATCTGTCCTCTAATATATGACGTTTAAGACAAATCAGTTAGTTGTACTTGTGGTAAATGCCAAAGTTTGGATAAGGTTTACTTCACACAATACAATTTAAAAACACTATCATCTTTGGAGTGCTAGTCTTCTTCATTATATTGTTATGTAAAAGTTGCTTTGAGAGCAATACTCTTCGTACGTAGTATAGCAAATTATGCTATTACCGGCCTAATCAAGCAGCAAATTATGCTCTTTGGAGTAAACCCTGCTAGCCTTCATCATTGTAATGTTAATAACCCTGTTGTTTTTATCCATAATTCATATCCAAATCCTCACCCACCTTAAATGGGGAAGGTATGAGGAGAAAAAAACTATTAAAGAAATGAGAAGGGTAGGGTGTGACGAGGGTACAAATAATCGATTGGGTATATATAAAATTTAGTACAAAATTAATTATTCATTAGAAGAGTAAGATTGAGCAGGGTAAGAAGTGGATAATAATTATTTGGATTTGAGTACGAACAATAGTGAATTTGTCCATACTCTCACCAGTGACAACTTTAAATGTAAAAGTTTCTTTGAGAGCAATACTCTTCGTACGTTGTATACTCCTTCCATTTCAAAATACTTATCATTCTAGATTTTCTATATATATTCCCTTTATTATGTATGTAGATGCATAACAAAGAGAATGTATCTAAAAAACTAGAATGACAAATATTTTGAAACAGAGGAGTAACAAATTATGCTATTACCGGCCTAATCAAGCAGCCACACACGTTTCCACATCCGTCTGCTGTTTTACATACCCTGTATGCGAATTCCTGAACCTCCAGGATCGGAAGGAACCTGCTGCAAGGGCGCAGGACTTGTGAAAGCAGCAGGCAGCAGCACCCAGCATCCCATGTAGCGAATAAAGTGGGCCATGTGGCGCGCATCGGAGGCCATGGTGTTTCCTCCAAAGCTGCAGCCTCTGCAAGGCTTATTCTGCGTGCACCGGCATCTAGCATCTATACGTCGTCACGCGGCAGAGGCAGAAAAAGCGAAAGCGACGCGTCGTGCCTCGCAGGCATGCACCCGCGGGAGGATGTCTTGATGTCTCTCCGGCCACTACAGGAAAAATAACTATCTGTTTCAAAACTCCATTAGTACCGGTTTTGAAACCGATACAGGTCAGTCGGTACTAATGTGGAGACCACATTAGTACCGGTTCTCCTTACCCGGTACTAATGTCACATTAGTACCGGTTGTGGAGAACACCCGGTACTAATGTGGCCTCCCCTAGGCGACGTGGCGGCCTCCACATTAGTACCGGTTGTGATAGCCAACCGGTATTAATGTACTTTTTCTTAATTTCCTATTTTCATTTCTTTTTAGTTTGTTTCGTATTTGAACGTATTTAGATGTATTTGTTTGGTTCGTTTATACTAATCAAATACGCAACGTTATAAAGTCGTTTGTGCATATATAAAGTGACATCATACATATATATACATACACGGAATCAAATGTTAGAAGTGTAACGTCATCGTTTTAAGCCCCTCCTCGTCGCTGATGTGCTCTCCTAGTGACCCTAGAAGAAGCTCCTACTTTCTCGACATCTTTCTTCTTGTTCTTAGAAGAAGTTGCTTCTTTGTCGTCCTCCTTCTTCTTGTCCTTAGAAGAAGTTGCTTCTTTCTCGCCCTCCTTCTTATTGTCCTTAGCAGAAGTTGCTTCTTTCTTGACGTCTTTGCCCTTGTCCTTAGAAGAAGATCCTTCTTTATCGACGTCTTTGTTCTTGTTCTTGTCGGTGCTTTGCTGAGCTTCATTACCAATGCTAGCAGTGTCTTCTTTGCTCACTGTTACCATTGAGTCACCGGCATGAAATTCTCCTGCGGGATTAATCACCTCGTCTAGAATAAATCCGCAGAGTTGTTCTTGAATAAACCGGATTCTTTGCGTCTCGAGTAATCCTTCCTTGATGTTAGAAATCTACAAAAGAAGTTATTAATTGTTAGAAAAAAGAATATGATCAATAAGAACTAGGGATATGTTTGTCTGCATTTTTGTGTACGCACTTTCTCAATGAAGGGGCCCAAGCTACCACTTGCAAAGTGATGGATGAACTCACATACATAGAATCCGCATAGATTGGTACCGGGTGGCTGTTTCAGGCACTGCACATATGTGAAAATAAAAGTTAAGATACATTTGTTAACTTGTATTGAAAAAGATCAGCAAAGAAAACACGTACCGGGAAATCATGGTAGAATTGAAGTTTCTCTTTCAAGACCCCCCCCCCCCACTTTACACGGAACATATCCCATGCAGCATTCAACAATTCTACTAGAGGTTCGTACCATTCACTATATCCGCCAATAGAGTCAAAGACGTGGGCAAGACTTAAATCAGGTACAATAATAATGAGAATCCAGTGGAAGCTGTCAATACATTTTAGGGAAGAATCAGTTAATTGAAATATTGAATGTATTTTGAAAAAGATAAACAGTTGAGAAAGCGTTGCTCACTGGCAGTTGTATGGAATAAGTATGCAGTCCTTGAAGCGTTAAAGATCCAGAAATGTGAATAAGGTCTCCACAGTAGGCGCAGGGAAATCACGGACAAGCGTCTTGTTTGGCATTTGAGGATCCACGAAGCCGATGTCGTGCACTCCAAGCCTCCGGCAAGCTTGCATCTCCATGCTGCATGATACAAAATAAAGAAGTTCAGGTACGGTCTAAAATGGCTAGAGCGGTGATTCTAAGATTATGGTACAACAAATACTTACAGAACCCAGCAAGTGACGAAGGAGACGTCCACTGCATCCATATTGAATAGGAACCAGAAATCTTTCATGGGAATAGGGAAAGTGGTGCGACCTCAGAAAAAATGATGGTCTTCAATTCTAACTTCGATAAATTCAACCCCTCGTCCCACCGTTTGCATGTGCCATTTGTGCAGAGCATACATCCTAGTTGGAAGGTCCTGCAACAATCGCTTCCAGAGAAGCAGCATCCCAGGCACATAATCACGTCTACCTAACCCTGGGTGCTTTTCAATTCGAGCAATGCCTAGAATTTGAGCAGGTGTCAGTTTTGCGTCCAAACCGAATTCAAGCAATCCACGCTCCGCATCTGAGAGCACCTGTAGGTCCGGGACAGATTGCTTTGATTGGGTCCCTAGTTGTGGAACAGTTTTCCCAACTTTCTTAGCCTTATTGGCTTTATGGAATTTGAGCACCATGCGATCATAGTCAGGCAACGTAGGTCGCTCTGGCTTTTTCCTTTTTTCTTCCTCCATTTTTCGTGAAGCGGTGAAATTTGTACATGTCAAATGGTTTCTCAGGTGCAGGCGTCTTCTTTTTGAATATTTGTCTGTCCAGCTCCTCCCGCACTGACGCATCTAGTTCCTCTTGCGTCTTCTCATAAGATAATTTCGTTGGAGGTGGCTTCTCCTTGGGTATCCTCTGCTTCTTTGGAGGAGGAGGAGGAGGATGTCCTCGTCTGGAACCCTGCTTCTTTGGAGGAGGCGAAGGATGTCCTCGTTTCAAACCCTGCTTCTTTGGAGGAGAAGGAGGAGGAGTAGCATGTTCCGGACTGCCCCTGTCAGTTGCATCATGTTCTGGACTGCTGGTGCGTTCCCTTCTAGCTGGGGAAGGTGGTACCTGATCTTGGACTGCGGTTGTGTTCTCTGGAGTTATCTCTATGAGATCCTTGGGCCACAAAATCCAAGTGTGCAATGCTTCCCCTAGAGTATTTGCATCATCAGCTCCCGGGAACTCCAAGTCGAGGTCATCACAGGTATCAACTACTCGATCCAGAAAGACTTTGGCGCACCTGTGACTGGAATAATCGACGTTCAAAAATATTTCCCCTGGCTGCGGTACCTCAGCCACACCGTACGCCACCAGAATCCTCTTGTTTCTGACTTGAAAAAAATGTCACATGCGGACCTCGCAGTGATGTCGTCCACGGGGTAGCGGCGTTGTTCTAACGGGGCAGCTGCTTCCGTGGCGGTTGGAGATGCTTCTATGGAAGCGTCAAGCGACGCTACTTTTATGCTTGTTGGATGGGCTGACTTCATCATGATGCGGCCCTGAAGCTGCAGGTGCTTGCTGACTTGATTGCTTGCTAAGAGCAAGCGCCACACGCTCGTCGATGATGTCTTCCATTTTTTTCTCATTCATAAAGACGTGTTGTTGCAGCTCTCGTATCTGTCGTGCATGTTGTTCCTTAGTTCTTTGACGACTTCTGTAGGAATCAATGTGCTCCTGAAATGCATATTTTCATGGAATAACACCTTTGCCTCTGCAACGTCCAAGGTGTTCTCTTGTACCTAGTGCCATAGTAAGCTCGTCATTCTCTCGATCAGGCACGAAAGTTCCTTCTGCCGCTTGCCGTATTAACTCAACAAGCCTTGCAGCTGTCTCTCTTATTTGATCGCCCGTCAACAAAGATCCATCTTCGGGATTGAGCTTGCCACCATGTGCAAAATAATAATGTTTTGCCCGCTCGGCCCAATCTAGAGTTGCGGGTATGATTCCTCTAGCTACTAGTTCTTGTTCCTCCCGATCCCATTTGGGAATGGTCTTCTTGTAACCTTCGGGCCCGAGCGTATGAAATTCTTTTTTCTTTCGTGCATTGACGGTGTTAGTTTCAATCATCTTGATGGTGTCTGCCGATTCCTTGTGCCGCACAAATGCATCCCAGTGATCTCTTAACTTCCCCAATCCCTTCTGTTGGAAATCAGGTGTAATCCCCTTCTTAATGTAGTCTTTGGTCAGATGCTTCTTGTACGACTGGAAGGCAATTGCACCCTTTTGCATCGCCCAATAACGCACGGTTGCCAGCCGCTCTTCATTCAAGTCCGGAAATGCAAAGTGAGCTAACACTTGTTTCCAAATCATGTCCTTGTCCGTGTCTGTGACCACATCTTCCCGCACGACCGGCTCCTGTTGAGCATTCTCATCATCACCTTCCAATACTTCAGATAACAGAGCTGGAGGAGCATTAGAAGCTTTCCAATACGGAATGCTTATTGGGATGTGATCCCTGACAAGAGCTCCAATGTGGTTCACCAATTTGGTCACGACATGTTCCGGAGCCACAGGTTTCCCAGCATCATCGACTTCTGTTATGATGAAGCGACCCTTTAGGGGCTTCTTCGGCCCGCGTTTCCCTTGGCGCTTCTTGGAGCTCGAAGATGAAGGAACCTGGAGAATGAAAAACTACTATTAATATATGAAAACTCCTGAAGAAACCTCAGGATGCAAATCTTGAGGGCCATCATTATACCTCTTGTTGTTGCACATCGTTGCTTTCCTGGGCAATTGGATGATCTTCTACATGTTCTTGCCCATCACCTTCCACGTTGAGGAAGCTGTCAGCCTCCCTGTTGAGTACTTCTTCGTTTTGAGGCTGCTCGGGCGCAGATTGACCAATTATATTTAAGATCATTTCCTCATCTTCTTGGTCCCTCTCTGATCGAACCATCGTAACTAAAACAAGTGTACATGAATTTATGAGTACATAAATGAATTTCTGAGTCAATAAATAAATTTATGAGTATATAAATGAATTTCTGAGTACATAAATGAATTTATGAGTACATAAATGAATTTCTGTGTCTATAAATAAATTTCTGAGTACATAAATGAATTTCTGAGTACATAAATGAATTTCTTAGTACATAAATGAATTTATGAGTATATAAATGAAATTCTGTGTATATAAAAGAATTTCAGTGTATATAAATGAATTTCTAAGTGTTGGACGGGGTCGAGCGAGAATTGATCATGTCGAGCGATACTAGCTAAGTGTCGGGCGAGAATCGAGCGAGCGAGTCGGGCGAGAATGGATCGTGTAGAGCGATACTAGCTAAGTGTCAGGCGGGGTCGAGCGAGCGAGTCGGGCGAGAATGGATCGTGTAGAGCGATACTAGCTAAGTGTAGGCGGGGTCAAGCGAGCGAGTCGGGCGAGAATCGAGCGTGTCGAGCGAGAATTGAGCGTGTCGAGCGATACTAGCTAAGTGTAGGCGGGGTCAAGCGAGCGAGTCGGGCGAGAATCGAGCGTGTCGAGCGATACATATTTCATCTCTAAATACATATTTCTACTCTAAATACATATTTCATCTCTAAATATATATTTCATCTCTAAATACATATTAAATCTAAAATGCCAAATTAAATCTAAAACTAATTAATTGAAACTAAAATCACTAATTAAATCTAAAATCTAATTAAATCTAAAATGACAAATTAAATCTAAAACTAATTAATTGAAACTAAAATCACTAATTAAATCTAAAATCTCTAATTAAATCTCAAATCATAAATTAAATCTATAACTAATTAATTAAAACTAAAATCGGTAATTAATTAAAATAAAAAAGGTGCTGACGTCAGCCGCTGTGGGCTGACGTCAGCACCTAACAGGGCCTCACCGGCAGGCGGCGTTGCGTCGGGCGAGGCCGGGGCGGGCGGCGCGCGGAGGAGGGCGAGGCCGGGGCGGGCGGCGCATCGCGCAGGAGGGCCGCGGTGTGGAGGAGGGCGCAGCCGGGCGGGGGGACGCCGGCGACGACGCGGAGGGGCACGGCGCGCGGCGGCGCGGAGGGCACGGCCGGCGGTAGCGCGGATCGGAGGAGGGCCGCGGCGCGGAGTAGGGCATGACGTCGTCGCGCAGGAGGGCCGCGGCGTGAGGAGGGCGCGGCCGGGCGGGGGGACGCCGGTGATGACGCGGAGGGCACAGCGCGCGGCGGCGCAGATCGAAGGAGGGCCGCGGCGCGGAGGAGGGCACGACGTCGTCGCGCAGGAGGGTCGCGGCGTGGAGGAGGGCGCGGCCGGGCGGGGGGACACAGGCGATGACGCGGAGGGCACGGCGCGCGGCGACGCGGAGGGCACGGCCGGCGGCGGCGCGAATCGGAGGAGGGTCGCGGCGCAGAGGAGGGCACGACCTCGTCTCGCAGGAGGGCCGCGGCGTGGAGGAGGGCGCGGCCGAGCGGGGGACGCCGGCGATGACGCGGAGGGCACGGCGTGCGGCGGCGCGGAGGGCACGGCTGACGGCGGCGCGGATCGGAGGAGGGCACTGCGGTGGCGCTCCGGAGGGCACGGCGACGGCGCGGAGGAGGGCACGACGGCGGCGCGAAGGAGGTCACGGCGGCGGTGATGGAGAAGGTCTCACGGCATCGACGGCGGCGAGGAGCGCTGGAGAGGGAGGCGGCGGCTAAGTGTTGAAGAGGGAGAAGAGGGGGCAGGCTTATATACCACCCCCCACATTAGTACCGGGCCTCGTCTGGCACCAGTAGTAATGCGACATTAGTACCTGGCGTAGAAAGGACCCGGTACTAATGTGCACATTAGTACCAGTGCCAGACAGGACCCGGTACTAATGTGCATTCCATCTGGCGTCAAAACGAAAAGCACATTAGTACCGGGTCCTATCTAGGCCCGGTACTAATGTGATTTTCATTTACTTTCCTTTTTAATTTTCCAATTTACTGTTTAATTTATTATAAATCATATTTGACACGGAGAAATGCAAAAACAGATCCTATTGTGCTTAATGTAGGTATATAGTATGGAATGTGAAGTTAGATCTCAAACTTGCCAAATTTATTAATTAAACTTAGTAATAGGTTATTTTGGTCAAAATTCATGTTGAATTTTTAAATCGAACGAAAATATATTTTTACCATGCAAAATTATATATAACTTGTACATGTCGTGTTATTAACATGTATACCTCGATTTAGTATTGCTTGTTTATATTTTCACGTTAAATTATTAATTTAATAATAAATGATGTCTATAAAATTAAAATAATTAATATTTTCACCGATAAAACACAATTTCTTGTTACTAAATATTACAGTACTTTGTTACAGAATCATAAGTTAATAAAACTTATTATACATCATCATCATTATCTAACGGAACGTTAATAACCTTCCTCTTCATGAACGTCCACTGCTTGTGATCGTGGCGTAAATATTGAGCGTCCTCTTGTGCTAACAGGATGCTTGGGTCAACCTTGACTGAAAATGGAGGAAGATCATCGAATTGGTCATAGTCATCTGAAATGTTAGTCTTGTTCTCAACTCCAACGATTTTTCTTTTTCCTGGTAGAACTATGTGACGCTTCGGCTCGTCAGCAACCGACTTCTCGACACCCTTCTTTATCGGTGGTTTGCTCGACATGTCTTTCACATAGAAAACTTGTGTCACATCATTGGCTAGGACGAATGGTTCGTCTTTGTATCCAATCTTGTTGAGATCCACAACTGTCATCCCAAATTTGTCTGTCGTTAAATCTCCCTCGGTATTGTTGACCCACTGGCACTTCAGAAGAGGGACTTTTAAAGCTCTGTAGTCCAATTCCCATATCTCTTCAATGAAACCATAGTATGTTTGTATGTTCCCTTCCTTGTCTACTGCATCCATACGAACACCACTGTTTTGGTTTACACTCTTCTTATCTTGGGCTCTCGTGTAGAATGTGTAGCCGTTTATCTCGTATCCTTGGAATGTATCTACTGCGATAGATGGCCTCCTAGCCAATCATAGCAGTATCTCATCAATAGTTTTATCACCCCTCACTTTTTTCCACAGCCAGGACGCGAAGTTATCAATGTGGTGTCGTGTAATCCAGGGTTCAGACTTCCCTTCATTTGCAGCACGAAGAATGGACTTGTGCTCTTCTAAGTATGGAGCCACATGTGATGATTGATGCAGGACAGTGTAATGTGCTTGATCATATAACATTGCATCCATGTCCATCCGAGATTTTTTTCTCTATTGTGCCCTTTCCTCTGAGCCTCCCCTCGTGGCGTGATACAGGGAGTCCAATCGGACACATGTCATCCATAAAGTCGACACAAAACTCTATGACCTCCTCTGTAGCATATCCCTTTGCGATGCTTCCTTCGGGACGGGCACGATTGCGAACATACTTCTTAAAATAGGACATCAACCTCTCAAAAAGGAACATGTTGTGCAAATATATAGGCCCGAGGATAATAACCTCTTCAACCAGATGGACCAAAAGCTGGGTCATGATATTAAAGAATGAAGGTGGAAAGATTATCTCAAAGCTGATGAGGCATTACACGACATCATTCTGCATCTTCACTAGAGTTTCTGGACGGATTGCCTTCTGACAAAGCTGGTTGAGGAATGCACACAACTTAGTGATTGCTAATCTCATATTCTCTGGCAGAATACCCCTTAGTGCAACAGGCAGCAGTTGTGTCATCAACACGTGGCAGTCATGAGCCTTCAGATTTATGAATTTCTTCTCTTTCATATTTATTATTCGTTGTATGTTTGAGGAGTAGCCCGTTGGAACCTTCATACTATTCAAGCAATCGAACATTATTTGCTTCTCTTCCTTGCTTAGGGTGTAACTAGCAGGAGCCAAGTAATTACCTTTTTCTCTCTTTTCGGGATGTAGGCATTTTCGTTGGTTCATAGCTTTTAGATCCCTACGTGCTTCAATTGTATCTTTTGTCTTTCCATATACACCTAGGTGGCCAAGTAAGTTCACGCAGAAATTCTTCGTCACATGCATCACATCAATTGCACTGCGAACCTCAAGGATTTCCCAATAAGGTAGCTCCCAAAATATCGACTTCTTCTTCCACATAGGTGCATGTCCAGCGGCGTCCTTTGGAACTTGTACACTACCAGAACCCTTGCCAAACACTACCTTCAAATCTTTCACCATGGCAAATACGAGTTTACCACCACGGTGAATGGGCTTCTTACGTTTTTCTCCGACACCTTCAAAGTGCTTTCCTTTTTCTCTTAACGGGTGTTTAGGAGGAAGAAAGCGACGATGACCCAAATACACAACCTTTTTACTGTGTTTTAGATACACGCAGCAAGTATCATCTAGACAGTGCGTGCATGCTCCGTATCCCTTGTTTGATTATCCTGATAGATTACCAAGTGCCGGCCAATCATTGATGGTGACGAACAGCAATGCTCGTAGATTGAAGGTCTCCTGTTTGTCCTCATCCCACACAGGTACACCTTCTTTCTTTCATAATGTTTTAAGATCCTCAATCAATGGTCTTAGATACACATCGATGTCATTGCCTGGCTGCTTTGGGCCTTGGATGATTATTGGTATCATAATGAACTTCCGCTTCATGCACAACCAGGGAGGAAGGTTGAACATACATAAGGTGACAGGCCAAGTGCTATGACCGCTACTAAACTCACCGAATGGATTGAATCCATCCGTACTTAAACCAAACTGAATGTTCCTTGGATCCTCTGTAAATTCCTTACATTCTTCAGATTTGTCAATTAGTCTCCACTGGGACCCATCAGCGGGGTGCCTGATATGGTCATCTTGTTTGCGTTCTTCTTTGTGCCAATGCATCAACTTTGTGTTGGTCTTGCACCTAAATAAATGCTTCAGTCGTGGTATCACTGGAAAATACCACATTACCTTCGCAAGAATTTTCTTCTTCTTCTGCCCACCCTGAACTTCATTAGCCTCATTGCGTGGGATCTTATAACGCTGCGCTTCGCACACAGGACAAGCCTCCAAATTCTCATATTCGTCACCTCGGTAGAGGATACAGTCATTAGGACATGCATGTATCTTTTCTACCTCCAAACCTAGAGGACAAACAACCGTTTTAGCTTCGTACGTGGACTCCGGCAATTCATTCCCCTCGGGAAGCATGTCCTTGACGATCATCATCAACTCATCAAATCCCTTGTCTGAAAGTCCATGTTTAGCCTTCCATTGCAGCATTTCCAAAGTGGTACCCAACTTCTTCTGCCCTTCTTTGCAACCTGGGAACAACGGTTTCCCGTGATCTTCCAACATACGTTGAAACTTCTTTGACTCCTTCACCTTTTCGCAATCTCCCTTTGCATCTTGCAACACCCGACCTAGATCGTTGTGAGGTTCATCTGTAGTTGTTGGAGCTTCTTGAGTCTCTTGCATGTGATCCTCTCCCATTGGATCATCTGCAAAGGCACCTTCTTGAGTCCAATCTGGAATACGATTATCTTCCTCTTCATCGTCTTCCATTATAACCCCCCTTTCCCCATGCTTTGTCCAAACAAAATAATTTGGCATGAATCCCCATTTGTATAGGTGATCGTGAAGACTCTTTATCGATGAGAAATCCTTCTCATTTTTGCACATTTTGCATGGACAAATAATGAAACCAGACGGCTGCTTGTTTGCTTCCGCAACATCTAGAAATCCACGCAACCCATTAATGTATTCACTGGAAATTCTCTTGTCCGGGTACATCCATTACCGATCCATCTATAAAGCACCACCAAACAATTTTTAAGTATTTCGTAACAAAAGTCGTACACAAATTTAAAGTCTTCATTTACAATCCATGTTATACAATATGACAAACTTAAATAGAGAAACTTAAGTCAATGTCTTACATAAATTTAAAGTACATATGAAACACTACTAATACATGATACAATACGAGAAACTTTAGCCATTCTTGTGACGTGACGACGAAGGTTTAGCTTTTTTTGGAATCGCCCTGTGGTTTAGTACTAATCGGTGGATCTCCAACAACAGGGTCTGCTGGTGGAGCATAAATGCCACCAAAAGAAGGTTCCTGCCCCGCTGCAACAACATCTATATGTTTTCCTTGCAAATAACGAAGCATTCCTCTAGCCAACGTGCTCATTTTCTTCGGTTTATCAGGAGGTCCTACTTTGGTTTTCTCCTGACTGTGTGAAGAACGACGATCACCACTACCGTCATCTTTCCCTCCGGCAGCAGTAGACATCTATACTAATGACAATAAATTATTTGACCCATCTACGAAATTCTAGCATTTCTAATAATTCTAAAACTATTTCTACTAATTCTAAAACAAATTCTATCATTCCTAACATTTCTAGTATTTTGAGTAATTTTAATATTATTTAAATATTTAATTATGTCTTATGCTCAAATAAAAATTATTTCGAAAAAATCAATTCTAAAACTATGTCTAGTAATTCTAAAATCAATTCTAGCTTTCCTAACCTTTCTAGTAATTATAATACTATTTATATATTTAACTATGACCTATGCTCAAATAAATAATTATTATTAAAAAAATAAATTGTCACATACAACATCTCATCCAACTAACACGGCACATCCTTTGCAATCAACTATATAAAACGTATACAAAAATGCATATAAATAGAAAAAAAACCTCATTCCTAGCTCATTATAAAGTGCCAAAATACTCAAATTTCAACCGATAAAACTCAACAAAATAAGCATGAATCAAGGGAGGATGAAGTAACTAACCGCTAGACCACTTCAATGAGTCAAATCGTCGAGAAATCGTCGCAAATCGGGCAAAAACTCCCCTAGGGCGCCATGGATGAGTGAGCTCGAGTTGGAGAGTGGAGGAGGGAGTGGCTCGGGGAGGAAGAAGGAGCTGACTTTTTATACGGGGAACATTAGTACCGGTTCCTGGCTGGAGCCGGTACTAATGTCGTTACATTAGTATCGGGCCTGGACAGAAGCCGGTACTAATGTGGCTGTCGCACATTAGTACCGGCCCCTGTCCAGTTCCGGTAATAATGTCGCACATTAGTACCAGCTCCAGCCAGGAGTCGGTACTAATGTGTCACACTGGCGGACGGCTAGAGGACCCCCCTTCCGAGCCGGGTACCGGTTCCAATAAAAATCGGTACTAATGTGTTTTTTGGCTGAGACAAAAGGATCATTCCCTAGTAGTGGGCCCGGCCTCTCGCTCGTGTGCTTCTCCCCCGCGCGCTTTTTCTCTCCCCGCGGGGACGATACAACGGCTGATGACTGATGAGCGAGCTGCTGAATAATGTAACCATGCATGCAAATCTGCAATGCACATAGAACCCAGAAAGAAGCGTCGACAGAAAGCCGACGCAAAGCGACCTTCCTTCTTTTCGCTTGAAAATAATGGCCCCGGTCCTCTCCTCGGCGAGTTGCTGACACGTGCAGTGCGCATTCACAGATCAAGAAAGCAGCCGTGCATGGCATCAGTTTACTTGCTCTCGCTCATTTCGAAAAAAAAAGTTTACCTGCTCGCTCAGCTAGCTTTTCCATGCTGAAAACTTCCGCCCTGTTCGTTTGGCTTATCAGCCACCAGCCAGCAGTACTTTTCTCTCAGAACAAACCAGTCACTAGCAACCAGCCAGCAGTACTTTTCTCTCAGAACAAACCAGCACCAGCCACCAGCCACCAGCCAAACGAACAGGCTGGAACACCTTTTGGATGCGTAACACGGCTAACGCAAAAAGGTTACTCAGCTGCAGAGTACAGACTGAAGTTCCCGGCTTTTTTGTTTTTTAAGTTTTTTTTAAAATTTTTCACAAATACACTCATGAGAGAAAGATTTCAAAAAATGAACTCTGATCTCGCTGCCCGTAGTATGTGACGCAGAGGTTACACATCTCGGCGCCATGACCTTTGGCACCGAGGTCAAAAACCAATGACACTTTCAATTTTAGAGCTCCATTTTTTCTTGCTCCACAACTGTTATCAAATATTAACTAAAGTTCATAGATTCTATTTTGCATGTCGTTGACCACATCTTACATACAAAACTTTTCGTAAAAGAATTTCAAAGTGGGATGATCGACACTGTTTTCAGATTTGAGATTTTCATTCTACCGACAACCATACTTTCAATTTTCGAACTCCAATTTAGATATGTAAACTCAATTATACTTGATCAACAATTATTGTAAAATGTTAATTAAGATGCATAGATTTCATTTTTGCATGTTTTGAGCCACATCATACATATAAATTACTTTATAAAAAAATTAAGAGTGGGCTAATTGACACTATTTTAAGACTTTGTGGCCGGCTTCTTGCCAAAGTTTGGTTTTGACCATCGAACTTCAAAACCGGGTATCTTTGACCATCTAACTATCAAAACCGTTCAAATTTAGCCATCAGACTGTTTTGATGGGTGGTTTTAATTTTTTTTAATTTACAATTTAGTCCTTAGATCTTAAAATGATTATTAGTTTTTGCTCGTACCTCCAATTTAGGTGATTCTTGTGGTCGCACATTCATAACAGTAATCTTTATATTTTAAAATGTTTTTATACTATTTTATCTCTATTTGTTGTATTATTTTTATATTGTTGTGTAAAAACAAGAATATAATAAAAGTAAAATAAACATTTACAAAATAATATGAATAATATTTTAAAAGTTAAAGCTCATCACTACAAACGCATAAATTAAATCGGAGATACAAGAATAATAATAATCATCATCATTTCAAGGTCCAATGACTAAACTATAAATAAAATAGTCCTTAGATCTTTAAAAGATTACTATTTTTTCTCGTATCTCCGATTTAAGTGATTCTTATGGGCATGCTATGTAATGATGAACTATATCTTTTAAAATGTATTATTTTGTAACGGTTTGTTTTACTTTTCTTATATTATTATTTTTACACAATAACATAAGAATATTATGACAAATAGTGATAAAATAATGTAAAGAAAATTTTATAAGATAAGGCTCACCGTTATGAACCTGAGACCACAAGAATCAGCTAAATCGGAGGTAGTAGAAAAAAATAATGATCATTTTAGGATCTAAGGACTAAATTGTAAATAAAAAAGTTAAAACCACTCACCAAAACAGTTCGATGGCCAAATTTGAACGTTTTTTATAGTTTGATGGCTAAAGATACCCAGTTTTGGAGTTTGATGGTCAAAACCAAACCCTGGCAATAGTTGAATGGTCAAAATGGACTTCACTCTTCAGAAAAATCCCAAAGCGTGAAAGCCAGAAAACAGTGTCAGTGAGCCAACTTCGAAATTATTTTATGAAGAAATTTATATATATCATGCGACAAACAACATGCAAAATGAAATATATGAACCTTAGTTAACATTTGACAACAATTATAGATCAGGAAGAAGTGGGTTTACATATTTAAATTGGAACTCCAAAATTGAAAGTAAAGATGTCGGCAGATTGAAAAATCTAAGTCTGAAACAGTGTAAATCAACCCACTTTGAAATTCTTTTATGAAACTTTTTGTATGTAAGAAGTGTCAAACAATATGCAAAATGAAAAATATAAATCTTGATTAACATTTGGCGACAGTTGTTGACCAAGAAAAAGTGAGTTTACATATTTAAATTAGAGCTCTTTTATGAAACTTTTTGTAAGATGTGTCCAACGATATACAAAATGAAATCTATAAATCTTTGGTTAACATTTGGCAATAGTTGTTGACCAAGAAAAAGTGAGTTTACATATTTAAATTAGAGCTCTAAAAGAGGTCATGGCACCGAGATGTGTAACCTCAAGCTACGGGTCCATTTTCCGAAATCTTTCTTCTAGAGACGTATCTGTGAAAAACTTTTTCAAAACGGGTTAAAAAACAAAAGAAGTCTGGCGAAATTCCGAGCGGAGGCCACCTCCGGCATACCACACGATGTGTAGTGCATGTTCTGTCCACGCAAAGGCTTTAGTTTACAACGAGTCCTTTTTTTCTTTCTGGAATGTCATCACATGGGTGCTACGGCTACTGAGTAATGCTTAACATCATCCATCTACAGAGTTTACACCAAAAAGAATGTTGCCTTCGATATTCAGCTATTTCTAATGCACCGAACCGCAATGTGTCATGCATACATGGTACAACACGAATGGGGGCGGCCGAGGCGGAACAGAACAAATGGTAGCTCGGCTCGGATGAATCCCGTATGCGAGGAACAATGGTCGTCCTCCCTCCCATATAATTTGCACATCTTGGAAATCCATGAAAAGAATGCGGAAGCTGGGGGCGTTGGGGTTCGATGCCTCTAGCATCGGTGCGATACGGATGACAAAATGGTGATGCCAAATCAATCCTCGTGCTCGTCTTCAGAGTCTGTATGCAAAGCAATGTAATGTAAAATTATAACAAATTTTAACCTCAACACAAGATGGAAAGAAGCTAAGTAGAAGTGAAACTTTTTGTCTCATAAGCAGATCAAACTGATTCGCGCAGCATTTAAAGGATAGCATACAAAGCTTTCGGCAGGACAGTGCTTACCAGATCGAACATCATCTCCGACATTTCTCGTCCTTATTTGTCTCACGAGCATCCGATATATTAATACCCACCAATAGATGTGGAGAACAAGTAGTGAAAATAGAAGGGAATTGAACACATAGTAGTATATAGGACCGTCGAAATTGTGCTTCTTTTTATCCAAAGTCAACAAGACCTCATAGCTGAAATAAATGGGTTTAGTCAGATCATGTGTAAAGACTAAAGAATCCAAAAACAGACAATCGGTTTGCTTCTAAATTACCAAAACCATAAAGTAGCTTATCAGAATTTAGCATGCTTGCTATATTAGTTTAGTATGATATATTTTGGACACAAAATCATACATTTAGCAACGTGGACAAAGGCGTGGAATCTCTAACTACTACCAGTGCTTCATAACAAACTATCCAAAACAATGGGTGTAAGGAGTAAATTTCTTCAGGGTATGAGATGCTAGCTGTAAGACCGAACAAAGGCTTGTTCTTTAGACTAGAGGAAGTCACTGTCCAATTTTTCGCAATAAAGTTGGCTACAAAACAATTAAGAAACTGGTGCCTTCTTTCACAGGAAAAAGTCTACTTCACCCCCCAAACTATGAAGGGTGGAACACATCACCCCCCAGCCTATGAAAATGGATCTTTTAGCCCACAAATCACCCCCTGAAGCAGTTTTGAAAAATCATAGTAAATCACAGAAAAATCATAAAATGAAAGATCAAATTGTGTTGGACTTCAAATTAGTAGTTCTACGCAGTGAACATACAATACGGAATGCTTTAGTACATATTTTTTGCTGTAACTTTAGATCTATGCTTTTCTCCATAACTGTAAAAAAAATGTACTAAACATACCATATTATATGTTCATTGTGTAGATGTACTCATTTAGAATCCAACACAATTGGATTTCCCATTTTATGATTTTTCTATGATTTTTCAAAACTGTTTCAGGGGGTGATTTGTCCTGTTTTAGAAAGTTCAGGGGGTAAAAAATCCATTTTCATAGGTTGGGGGGTGATGTGTTCCACCCCTCATAGGTGGGGGGGGGGGGTGAAGTAGACTTTTTCCTTCTTTCACATCTGTATATCCAAACAAAACTTCTTTTCTTCTAACACTGGTGATTTTTCTTGGCAATAAGAATCTGATAGACTCCTGATACAGAACAGAACAATTTACCTTGTACTTCTCAGAATCCAGAATGGAAAATATGTGAGTCGAAGAAGAATCCATGAAACAACAAAAAGCAGAAACGAAATGTTGGCAAGCCAATCGCAAT
Source organism: Cenchrus fungigraminus (assembly GCA_036936925.1). Classification (NCBI taxonomy): domain Eukaryota; kingdom Viridiplantae; phylum Streptophyta; class Magnoliopsida; order Poales; family Poaceae; genus Cenchrus; species Cenchrus fungigraminus. The sequence continues at coordinate 30,213,712 of CM072773.1, read as the reverse complement.
GGCTGTACTTGGACATCTTCCCTACTTCCAGGAAAACGTCACTTGCATCATGAATTGCCAATACTATAGAGCCAACTCGAGCAAATCTGGTTTACCAAGGAAAATAAGTTTGAATTAAAACAGATTGTATATGAATTATGACAGGAGTGAAAATGAAAAAAATTTTAAAAAAATCAGCAATGATGACTAGGAATTCCTCCAAATTCATGAAATAACAAAAACATCAGTTATTCAAGATAAGAGCATACCTGAACACATAAGATAGAACAATCAGAACAACAGTAGCAACATGATGCGACATTGACACACCAAAGTCTGAACGCCTTGTTTCCCAAAACATAAGGGCAAATATGGAATACGTGTAGAATCCAGCAGCATACATGTAAACCGCCTTAAGTTTCAATCTGAGCAAGGGCAAAACCATTAGATTTAGACTAGCCTGAGAACCAAAAATAATTTGTATCAGAAGGTAGGATCAATTACTTTATCTTTTGATCAGGCCAAACCTGTTCTCCAGGTCCTACCCAAAAATATCTGGTATTGGTGAACCAAGGCTCATTATATGTGACTGACAGAGATAAAAGCTCCCCAGATAGGAAATAGACACATTTCCAAGCTGATTCCTTGAATTTGCTTATCTTCTTCCTTGTTTCTTCTGTTTCGTTACTAGCTCTCTGATGTCCCTGCCCAAGCATAAGCCTCCTTGCAATTCTCTGAAACATTTACATAGGAAAGCAGAGAAATTAGAGATCAATAGAAACATTGGAATGAATATCAAAGGTGTGAAAAAAGAGAGTAGGTGAATTAAAAGAGAAATCATTGGAAATCAAAAGAGAAATAATTGGAACACCAGAATATAAACGCATGAAAGTCTATTCAGAAGGATGTCGATGCTGTACGACCTGATAACGCAACCCTTTACGAACAACATACTTCAGAGGCACAAGCAAATCCAAACCCAACGATAGCTAAATTCGATAAGTGCTGATGAAAATGATCTCAGCAGGTAAATGGAAAATGTCTCAAGTTTAAACTTTAAAGATAATACAAATGATAGAAATGTGCCAAAACTCCATTGCCAGAATACAGAGTCATTGTACATTTCTTTCTATGTAATAATATTCTTTTGTACAATGTAAGTTTTAGTCTTCAACTAGTTCAACTTAGTCTGTAGTCTCAACTAACCTTCAAGTAACTGAGTAAGCAATCTTTACAAATATACAAAATCTGTTCTGCTGTAAAGCTTGTAGTTCCACCAAATTAAGCAGAAGAACTTTGCATTTTTCGTGCCCAAAATGCAACTGCTGACTGGTTACAATTACTTTCCAGATCAGAACGTTCAGACATATGGCTAGCAACACAAATTTGAATAAAGAACCCTAATTGCAAATCACCTTATAAACTTAACACATGAAACCAAAATGCATTTTGAAAGAGAGAGCATCAAAGCTCAGCAAAATTTCTGGCCGCGAAATAACGAGAAGGTGAAGCAAACTGCACTCACGCTCCACAGCTGGAACATCGAATAATATCAATGGATTTATACTCAATTTTGCTAGCTCAAGATCCTGACCTGACTCATAAAAAAAAAAGTTTCTCTTATGCCAGAAACTGCTATTGAACATAAGACATTGTATACAAGTCTCCATACTCATGACTCAACCGAGCAACTGTACTTAGTTTTGAATACCACAGTAGCTACGAGATGTACTGTTTACCATACTAAAACAGCAACTGACCCCAGAAATAGTATCTGTGTGGGCCTGTTGTCAATTGCAGGCAAATACCATAACTCTAGTATTCAAAGGCCATTCCACGAGAGCTGCCAACATACCGACATATGAACCAACAATTTCTTCAGGAAACCTGTTCATGGCTGCAAACCAACCAACCAACCAACCATGCTACTCCCTCCTTATGAAGAACCAATGTAAAGAAGCAGGCACCTCCATTAAATTCCATCACCACATATGCAGAAGATGCACAGCATTAGCATCAGCCCAGTTCTGGACTTAGGGACCACCAATTACAAAGGAGCAACGCTTACATGGCTACGGTGGGTATATTTCAGTAGCAACTTCAATAGATTGGGATATTTAAGTACCAAACCAAACAATTTAGACAATATAGGTGTCGGAGAGAGAGAAAATACTATGCGAGCAAAGAATTGATATGATTTATCGATCTTCCAAAGAGCTAATCATTTGCGCCTGGGAAAGACTCGATAACTGAACCAAGCGCTTTCCACGTGTCAAATTAGCCCAGACACGCGCAAATGATGATTAGATCACTAAAAATAGCGCCTTGCTGTTGCACACAAGCTGATTAGACCACTAAAAATAGCTCCGTGTTGTTGCACGCAAGGCGGATAGTTTTAGCCGAGGCAATTGTACAAGCTGTTATTAGGAGTTCATGCGAATTTTTCGGAAGCAGCTCGCCTGAAACCTTTGACTGAAACAACCGCGGGGGAACAAGAAGAAAGGCTGTGTGCGCACCTCGAAGACGAAGCGGTCGAGGAAGAATCGGACGGTGGGGAAGAAGATGACGAAGGCCGGGAGCGCGAGGAAGTCGTCGTACGCCGGGTAGGACTCGCGCTCCCAGTCCACCTCCGCCAGGAGCCGCCCCGCCGCCGCCCCGAGACCCATGCCCCCCGCTTGCCCCCACCCGGTCCCGGCCGAATCGGAGGCCGCCCCTGGATAGTCCGGCGGCGGCGGCTGCTGCTGCTGGAACAGAAGGATCGACGCGATTGGGCCCGATTCGGCGGCGGTTGGCTACGGGCAGGGATGGCCGGCCTCTGCCTCTGGGGGGGAGGAGCCGCCGGCCGGGGGCACTCGTCTCGCGTTGTGTGGCCGCGGTCGCCTTTCGCCTCTGTGTTTACTTTTGTGAAAAAATGATTTTTTTCTTCCTCCCCTGTGTTTTTGTATTTCCCTCTCGTGTCCGGCTTTTTTGTACTGGTGGGCTTGGCTGGCGGAGATACGGTACGGAAAATTCCAAGGCCTTGGGAATTGTAGCGAGGTGGCCGACATGACATCGGCACAAATACTACTTCCTCCGTGCCAAAATATAAAAGTTTGAAGAGTTCAAAACTTAAGAAACAACAGTGAGAGGAAATGACATATATACCCTTTATTTTATACTACTTACCAACTCTTCACCCACCCACCAACCTTATTTAGTTTTGTTCTATCCCTTCAAGACCTTATATTTTTTACAAAATTTAAACCCTTCACGATCTTATATAATGGGACAGAGGGAGTAGTGGTTTTGCCTTGTTTTCTTTTCACGGTAAATAGTCGTGCTAGCAGTCACTCCCAGATCCGTACCGTCCAAACATAAATGATGCTGTTCAATTTAAAATGATGCTGTTCAATTTAGGCCTGTTCAGTTCGTGAAAAGATTTTGGAGAAAAATTTTAAGGTTCCCTTCCAAAGTCTATTAAGAGTATTAAATGTAGACTACTTACAAAACTAACTACACGAATGGACTAGAAATCGCGAGATGAATCCATTAAGCCTAATTAATCCGTCATTAGAGATTAGTTACTGTAGCACAACGTTATCTAATCATGTCATAATTAGGCTTATTAGATTCGTCTCGAAAATTAAGGTAGGGGTTGTGGAATGGGTTTTGTCATTAATTCACATTTAATACTCTTTAATTAGTGTCCGGAGATTGATGTGACGGGTAGTTAGTGAAAAAATCTGGAACTAAACAGGGCCTTATGAAAAATGGTGTACTGGTGGTCAGTGGCGAAGCCAGACTCCGCAGGTAGGAGGGGCTCTCTTCCTCCTTTCTTGCTCTTCCTTCCCCTTCCTTACCTTCTTCTTCTTCCTTTCTTCAAAAAATGGAGGAGGGGCTCTAGGAGGGGCTCCATGGCGCAGCCAGCGGTAGGGGGGGCTTCAGCCCCGGCAGCCCCACCGCTGGCTCCGCCGCTGGTGGTGGTGGTGAACGAGAGAAAATGTCGGGTGGCGACGGTCAAAGGTAGGAATGCCGGACTCTTTCGTCAACTTTTCAGGACCAGAGGGGAATTGGCTATGTATAAAAAAATTCAAATATGAAATTCCATGCAAATTCGTCAAGTGAGGAGCGAGCAAGTCCCATAATTTTAGTTCGATAATTTTATAATGTTCGGCAGATCTTATGTTGATTTGTACAGACAGACACGTTGATTTGTATGATTTATTCGTTCAGAAAGGAAAGTAGTGTATAAGAAGTCGAAATAAGAGAAGCAAATAGAGTCTACTCGACGAATTCCATCCATTTCGGTTGGAGGATGGGGTCGACCGGTCGAGGCACCGTGAATAACGTTGGACGCGAGACCGCGCCGCGCATTGGATCATTGGGGGACGGGACGGCGGCACCTACGACAAGCTCTGCACAGGCGTGTCGTCATCCGAAAAAAAAGATCAAATCAAGTATCCGGCAGCAAGGGTAATTCAAAAAACGACCCCACACCCGAACCGTGAATAGTTTGGAGAAGAAGATCAGGGAGACGCAGGCAGGGGTGACGAACACGCGACGACTAAGAGTGTGTTTGGATCCTTTTAGTCACCTGACTAAAGTTTAGTCAGACAAAAAAATTTTCATCACCCTCTGCTTGGAGAGTGACTAAAAATAATTAGCATTAAATGATTCTCTCTCCCTCCCTCCTTCTCTCCTCTCCTCTCCTCTCCTCTCTCTTTCTCTCTTCTCTCTCAATAAATACAAACAGAGAGTTTTAGTCACCAAAAGTTGAAGTACCCCTGACTAGAGATTAAACTAGTTTTAATCACCTTTTATTCAGAGGTGTTTGGACGTTTAGTCTCCTAAAATAACTAAAATTAGTCTCTAGTCAGGTGGGATCAAACACCCTCTAATCCTCGCCGCTCATCAGCCCGGAGCACGAGAGGCGGCGGCGGCGCGGCCTGCTGGTTTCTGCCAGCCGCCCGCGCGTGGGCGCCTGCACCACCAACTCACATTCCGAGATAGCGGGGGATGGGGCCATGGGGGAACTCCGAATCCGCGTGTTTGACTTGTGATGAGGTGACTGCTCTGGGTGAATATTCGAACATCTGACTCATACTCGTAGTACTCTAGTACTAGTAATCTGCTTGGAGTCGCAGGCAGCTGAAAGTCACGAAAGGGCAGGTGATTGAACGCGCGTTTGACGTAGAACTATCCGTGCTCACCACGATGACCTGCAACCCCATCAGCTCCTCCCCAAAAGCTTGCTCCTTGTTGAAAATTTCAAGTCTCCTAAGACCAGTCTCAGTGAGATTTCATGAAAAAATTTCATCACATTTAATTGTTGAACACATCAGCAATTTGCTGACTTGGCACCCTCTTAAATAGGAAAGAGAAGCCTCCCGTTTCATTCCCGTGTCGTGGGCACGACACCCTCTCGGCTCGGCGACCTAGTACCGTGAAACGAGATGAAACCCCCACTGAGGCGTTTTCCGTTTCATCGCCGGATCTGCTGTAGCTCCGCCTCTCGCGCCCTCGCCAGCCCCGTGCCCTGCCTCCCGCGCTCCCGCTCTTCTCCAAAATCGCACGCCAAATCGTTTCATTTCCCCTGCAAATCGCGCGCTGCCACTCCCCTATAAATCGTGGAGTCGACGGCGGCGAACTCGTTCTCCATCTCCTGCGCCGGCTCAGTGAAGATGTCGCAACAGGGCTCAGTGAAGGGCGGCGGCAGCAGAGGCCGGGCAAAGGGTGGCGGCGGCGGTGGAGGCCAGACAAAGGGCGGCAGCGGTGACGACGGCCAAGTAAAGGCCAGCAGCGGCGCATCTAGTTCGGCAACAGTAGAACTCCTCCTTCGGCAGGCCCATTGCGGTATGAATCCCCATCTCCCCAAGCGCCAACTGCTGCATGGTTGCTTGGATGTGGAGGCAGCGGCCAGAGGTTTGCGTATGGAAATCAGTCAAATCCATGGTAAATTCGAGTTTCTTTATGATGTTCGTGACATCTTGGTTAGTTTTGCTTGGTTGATGCATTTAGCATTAGATAGAGTACGAAATCAAGTTGACAGACAGTAACTACTATTGCAAATCAGTAGGTGCAATCTGATGTGTAGTTCACAAAATTGTTTAGTTTTGTGACCCATAAGTAGTGGTTTATCTAAAAAAAATATTCTTCTGTATACCCAGCTGCAGATTTGGAAACCATGTAGCTAGCACAAGTAGGCAAGTTAGCTTGGAGTCCTGCTTGTGATTCTTGGGATCAGAAGTCCTGTATGGTCTGGACATTATGCCACTTTATAGTCTACATTCTATTTGTTCCAATGACAGTGGATCTGTCCTAATTGCAAGAATATGACATGAGGTTATACTGACAAAAATATGTGGTTATGGTATTGTTACCTTGCATTACTGGACCATGTTGACAAAATGTTACAGTATAAAAGTTTGTGAGCTATATTTTTGTATTGACAATTTATATAACAACTATAATTGCATAGCTAGTATAATAGAAAGAGTTAGAAGCTTGGTATGTTCACTATTATTGATAATGCACTCCTATATCTTCAAAAACTGATCTCAGTTTCTGCAAGGCGTAGGGAAAGTTTCAGTGTCGTTGACAGTAGTAAAATCTAGCTAATTGTTCTCAGTTTCTGCAAGGCATAAGGAAAATTTCAGTGCATCTTTATGTTCAAGCTAATTGATCAAAAAGTACTATTGCCAGTAGCTGTTGACAGTAGTAAAATTCAAGCTTGAACAACTACTGGCTATATTAGGTTTGTTGTTTGAATTAGGTTGTTTGAATTAGGTTTCTTGGATGGCTGGAATTGAAGTGGACAAAATGAATGAATTGTCAGCAACCAGTGTGATTATATGAGCAAGAAACAAAGCATGCAGTGTTGAGCATGTATGCTTACTTTAGAGCCCGACTTGCTTTTGCCATTGCTGTTGGGGGGTTTTGATGGCCTCTTCCCACTTCCTGTCACAATTTCGTAAATAGTAGGAAGATTACTGATCATCGTAAATAGTCAACATCACAATTCACAATAACCAGTAACTTTTAGCAAGCACAACAATATACTACCTTAGAAAGCAGGTTTTCTTCACAAACAAAAGTTTAAACATGATCGTGCAAATAAACCAAATTCTTAGTATTGGCACTAGGACATTGGAAAATGAAAAACAGCTGAAAGGTGCTCCCAATTCTTTACTGCAATGCAAGAATTAAGTTGATGGCACTAATGGTGGTCTTCATCATGTGTGGTCATTCATAGATAGATCTGTGCAGGTGCATAGATTTTCATCCTATTACGGGATCATGTATTCATATGGATACTCATGGTTTACTGTTCACATTTGCCTCCTCATTTATCTGCTAGGAACAAATTATTGCTTTGCTATTTGTTCTTTACTAGAGACAATTGCCAGGAACAGTTTTTTGTACTTTAATACTATTTGTACAGAAGTATTATGCTTGGCTATATGTTCTTTACTAGAGACAAATGCCATATTAGTTAATTGTGAATTGTGTGCACATTGTAGGGGTGGCTATTTGAATTACTTGCAGCAACCACACTTTCCACCTCCGCCGCTGATGGAATAGTCGTTTGGTGAAAACTCTCATTTTGTTGGGTCTGCAAGTAACTTGAGCCCACCTTCTCCAGCACCTCAACCAAATGACAAAGGGACTCGGTCAGCATTAATATTGACGATGATGATGGTGTTGAGGCAAATAAGTCAGTAAAGAAAAGATATTGGACAAATGACGAGGAAGTTAGATTGGTAATTCTTTATTTCTACAATTTTGTTGATGTTGTTTTTGCAGGTCAGAGAAGTGGGTTTCTACTAATTCTTCCTTTTTTTTGTTGCAGGCAAGTGCTTGGCTCAATATTTCTAAAGACCCCATACATGGAAATGACAAGAAAAGTGATTCATTTTGGGGTCAAATTACTGAGGAATATAACAAGAACAGCCAGCCAGACCGTATTAGAGATACGAACCAACTGAAGATACATTGGTCACGTCTAAGCAGGACGATAAACGAGTTCAATGGTTTTTGGTATTCTGTCATGAAAATGAATAAGAGTGGGTACTCTGATGACCAAATAATGGAAGAAGGGCAACCGATCTATCAGAAGAAGCATTCCAAATGTTTCCAGTTGGTCCACTGGTGGAACATCCTAAGAAACGAACCAAAATGGTGTACACATGTTGCTCAATCAGCAAAAGAAAAAAACAAAAGTATAGATGTGGATGCTATTGATGACAAAGATGAGAGAAGCAGCCAAGGCAGAGCGCCAAGGCAAGCGGAAGGCAGACCAGATTCTAGATGGCATTTCCAGGCTTGGAGATAGTGTAACCAAAATAATTGATCTTACTCAAGAGCATAAGAAGGATCGTGAAAAAAATGACAGAGTCACATCTTCAGATTGCAAGGGATCAAAAGGAAGCAAAGTGGGTTGAAGCTTATAATTTGCTATTGGCTAAGGATACAAGCAACATGTCGCAAGAAGAGAAGGCTAGAATAGAGAAGACATTGCAGAGGATTGAGACGAAGCTATTTGGTACTGATGAGGATTGTTGAGGTTAGGTATCTGAACCTTGAGGCAATTTTTTTTATTACGTAATGCTTTTTATTATTGAAATTTGGATGCCTTCCTCCTCAACTTTGAAATGTTCTGTTCCTTTCTTTTATATTCTGAGGAAATGCTTGTTTTTCCCTTTACTTAGCATTTTGATTGCAGAATACTTAGCATTTTGATTGCAGAATACTAGAATGAATACTAGAATAGATTTGTTAGTATCTCCTGACCATTTGTTTAACTGTATAGTTTGATATTTTACATTGTTGTCAAGATTCTTCCTTGCATGCCCATATATCTCCTGAACACTACAAAACTGACCAATGAATTATTGTTTGTCTAATGTATCAGATGCTGATTATTTTATTATGCTGCACACCCTTTCATTGACTAGTATTTACTGAACATTGTTGATCCATTGTTGTAGGAGGAGGCTACCAAGATCAAGGCTGCTGGAAAGGCATGGTACAAGACCATGATCTCAGCCAGTGACTACACCGAGTTTGAAGTCTTCTCAAAGTGGCTCGGTGTGACTCAGTGAGCGTGTGCTATCTAGTTAAGTTTTGAGTAGTAGTGTCACTGAACTTATCTCAAGAGGGTTTATCTGTTTTAGTTATCTGCAGTGGACTATTTCAGTAGTGGACATTAAAAGATATTTGGCTGCAAGTTGACATCCGTATGTGAACCTTAATATGCTATGTGAATGCTATGTGAAACTGCTCCATGTGCAATGTGAAACTGCTCCACGACAATGTGAAACTGATTCATGTGATGGTCATTAATTTATTATTGTGTGCATCTCTTTCACATTGATTCATCAATATATATACACAGTAGTTCCTGCCTGCCACACATGTGCATATCTTTCTTTCCTGCCGCACATGTGCTCCTGCATCTGTGTTTCCTCTAGCTTCAGGTTGCGTTGAAGGTTGAAGGTAAAGATGAAGGTTCCTCTGTTTCCTGCATCTCTGTTTCCTCTAGTTTCCTGCATCTCTGTTTCCTCTAGTTTCCTCTGTTCCCCCCTCAATTTTCCCCTGATCCCAACTAAAGATGAAGGTTACACAATAGTTCATGAAATTGTTGAGATATTGATTGTTGCAGCATCTGTCAATATCCATGTCTCTATGATTTTTTTAATAATTAACAGTCTCCACAAATTTCCATTGTTCCGAACTGAAGATATATACTCTGCATGCCTTGTGTATCTATGTTGTATAAACTGAGGAGTATGATGATCACAGATGTCTGATGAGCATGATGATGACGGCGGGAATTTATAAGATCATCAAAATGCGGCAAGATCTTTTGAAGAGTTCATTGTCGAGGAAGACATGATAGATGACTTAGTTGACGAAGCACTTGTGGTGGTAAAGGGAAGCATCGAAGATCTTGCACAAGAGACATCCGACCATCGATTCCATCCGAGGAAGTATATCAAGAGGCCACGGGAGGAGTATCATCAACGTCTTGTAGATTATTATTTTTCTGATAATCCTCTCTATCCACCTGATATATTTCGCCGAAGGTTTCGGATGTCTAAGCCATTATTCCTACGCATCGTCAATGGATTAGGCAAGTGGTCAAATTACTTCACCACGAGGGTGGATGCGCTCGGTCGACAAGGCCTCACCCCACTACAAAAGTGCACGACGGCTATTCGACAATTGGCTCATGGTAGTGAGGCTGATCATCTAGATGAGTCACTGAAGATTGCTGAAACAACAACAATGGAGGCGATGAAGTATTTTGTTAAGGGTGTTAAAGCTGTATTTGGTGAACGCTATTTGAGACGCCCCACTATGGAAGATGTAGAGCGACTTCTTAAAATTGGTGAGAGAAAAGGTTTTCCCGGTATGTTTGGTAGTATTGACTGCACGCATTGGCCATGAGAATGATGTCCAACTATGTGGAAGGGTCAATTTACTCGGGATGATCAAAAAGTGCCGACGATAATTCTTGAGGTTGTGGCATCACATGATCTTTGGATATGGCATGCCTTTTTTGGAGTTACAAGTTCAAATAATGATATCAATGTCCTTAACCAATCTACTTTATTTATCGAAGAATTACAACGTCGAGCTCCTAGAGTCCAATACACGGTCAACGGAAATCAATACAACACAGGTTATTATCTTGCTGATGGGATAGATCCGGAATGGGCTGTATTTGTGAAGTCAATAATCTTGCCTATCTCCGACAAGGACAAATTATTTGCACAAGAACAAGAAGGGGCGGGAAAGGATATTGAACACACGTTTGGAGTATTAAAACGTCGATGGTGTGTTTTAAAATGACCAGCTCACCTATATGATCGCGGTCAACTTGAAAATGTGGTGCTAGCTTGCATTATACTTCATAATATGATAGTTGAAGATGAAAAATCTATAGAAGCCATCGACGAGATTCTTGATCTAAATGAGGCTGCTAGCACCGTGGTTGTTGAAGCACCTGAATTCTCCCCCGAAGACTATGTTCCATTTGAAAGGGTGCTAGAAAGAGATGACGAATTAAAGACCCATCAGCTCATATGCAACTCAAGAAGGATTTGATGGAGCACATTTGGAACAAGAAAGGGCGTCGTCTTAATAGGTCTACAAATTGAAATACATTATATTTAATCATTTTCATATATATAAATATTTGATATCATACTAATATTGAAGCTAGTTGAAATGCATTCTTGTTTCATTTACAAAAGGCTACATAGTTCTCATGTTACATTTGATCACAAGATATGCAAAACATATGCAAGAATTAAATGCTACACCATGTCTGTGAAACTGTGCCCATGAAACTGTGTACTGAGACTGACAGTTTCATCATCTTTAAAAGCTGACATGGCAGTCTAGGTAACTGTGTCCGTGAAACTCCCACTGAGACTGGCCTAATAAGACTATCCACAGCAAGGTAGTGCATCTTCAAACCCAAATGCCTTCTTTGAGCGCAGCAGAGAGACGAACCGTTTCACCCAAAAGAGCGAGCCTTCTAGCAGTGTTGGAAGCCTGTCGCACATCCTGGAAGTTGGCTCCCACGTCAAGCTCGGGGGGTCGACGGAAGAAGGCGGCCGTCCACTGGTGGCCGGAGGCGGAGATGGTGTGGAGAGGAGAAGTCCGGGCACGGTGCTCCCTTGACGGTGGAGATCAGAGGGAGGACGAGGAAGGAGGCGTGGTGCTGGGGAGGGAGGCCCGCCGGCCTCCCGCGACCGCCCCTGCTTCTACGCAGGGAGCTCCAGGCACTGCTCGCCATGGAGGGGAGCAGAAAGGGGAGCGGAGCAGAGCAGGCTCTTGCCGCTGCCGCTCGCAAGTCAACGCACGCCGACCACCGGATCTGCGCCGAGCTCGAGCCGCCTCTGCCGTTGCACCGACAAGGAGGGAGCGCGCTACCGTCGCCGCTCGCAGGTCAACGCGCGCCGGTCGCCGGATCTGGGCCAAGCTTGAGCCGCCTCCGCCGCTGCGCCGTCGAGGGAGCGCGGGTGGAGCAGGGAGGGTGCGCAGTCATGGAGCAGAGCAAGCAGGGCCGCAGGGGAGCGCCGAGCGCGGGCGGAGCAGGCAAGGAGCGATGGGGGAGGAAGAGAGAGGTACGTGAGAATAGGGGAGGAGGAGCTGTCGGACTCAAAATGAGTATGCGTTTGCACTAGCTGTTGGAGTCGTAACAATGCTTATCCCTCCCTCATTTTGTCTATGCGGGTGCAGATGAGTGTGTTGCTGGAGTCGGTCTAACTTTTCAACACAAACGGACCAGAAAAGTCCACACAAATAGCAGCAATGCCTTGTCAAACAGTAGAGCCTGCGCACATGCAAAATGCTTCTTCATCGAGCTGAATGAAAGCAACTCAACAACTTACTTTTTTGACAAGCAAAGCCCCATAAATAACTTCGTATTTATATTAATAACTAGATGATATCTCGCACTGCTATTGTAAGAATTTCTTAAGCAAAAATTTAAAATGGATATTGAAAGTAGAAAAGTAAAGCGATTGCTAGGCGACATTCTTATGCAAATGACACTGTACATGATAACATATTTATTTTATTGAGAAAGAACTGCTCTTAAGTATTGATTCTTCATGTATTCGGCTAAAGTAGTCACACAAAATCGGTATGAGACATAAATAAATGGTTCTAGTGGATGTTGACATATTGAGAGAAATGAGGTTAATGATGTTTAGTTTTTTTAGTCACAGTTAATGAGACACAACTCGCAGCACCGCCACGGAACACGAAAGCCGAGGTCTCGTTTGAAACCCACCCCGACCCCTCCCAGGCGACCGCGCCGGTGGACCTTGCCGGAGCAGGATCTCCCTGCTCCGGCCGTCCCTGCCCCGGCCGCGGATGGATCCTCGACCACCGCGCCGCCCTCTCTCCGTTCCTCCCTCTCCCGGCCCACCTCGTGCCCTGGTGAGGGAGATCGGCTCCCGTCCTCTTCTTCGCCTCGCCGCCTCTGTCCTCCGGCCGCCGGCCGTCCCGTCGCCGGCTGCCAAGGATGCTCCTTGTGGAGCTGTCGGACGACGCGGGGAGGCCGCGTCGGGTCCCCCCCGTCCCGGCCACTGGTGCTTCGCATCCCGCCGCCGTCGGCAGCCCGACCACTACCACGCCGTCAACCGACTCCGCCCTACTCTTCGATTCCCTAGACGACGGCCTCGTCCCCTCTTCCCCGTCTCCGCTGTCTCAGGTCGCTCCCCCACCCCTCAGGTCGCCCCTGCCCGCCGTGAGGGGATCTCCGGCGCTGGTCGCCGCGGTCGGCCTCCTGGCCGCTGCTGGGGGCGGCTCATCGGGGCACTCCCGTGCCCTGGTGGGCGTCGGGGGCAGCGCCGGCCGCCACGCCTCTGCTGCCCGGCCGGCCGCCGGCCCGCCATCGGCCGACCGCTCGCCTGCTTCCGGCCTCCCTCTCGTGGGTGCCAGCAGTGCCGTCCGCCGGCCCCTGGTGCAGGCGCCCTTGGCCTCGGGCGGTGCCGGCCCGGGGTGCCTGGCCGTGGCCGCTGCTGTGGCCAGTGCCGCGCTGCCTGCTCCGCTCAGCACGCCCTCGGCTGACAACCACCGCTGGCCGTCCTCCCCCCTTCGCGGGTCTGTCGAGTGGCTGCGGGAGCGAGCCGAGGGGCTGGCGCTCGGCGCGCCGCCGCCGGACACCTTGCTGCCGGCTGCCCCCTCCCCGTCGACGCCCGTCGCCCCCGCGTCCCCGCTTGAGGTCGTCGCCGCTCTTGCCGCCGTCCCCGGGCTTTCCCCCACCACGGCTGCCGCCCTCGCCACAGCCGGCCCAGCCGCTGTCGCCTTCGCCCTGCGTGTGTTGGAGGCATGCGCTGGGCAGGGGCACACCGACGCGGGTGCTGCCGGCCAGCCGCCCCGGCGTGGCAGCGGTTGGCCCTGGTGTGGCCGCGGCTGGCAGCCAGGCCAGCGGCATGGTGGCCTCGCCCTCCCGCCTCTCCGCCTGGCCGCGGCCCCTCGAGCGGCCGGGCGGCGACCTCCTCTCCGCCGTCGGCTCCCTGTCTCGTATGGCTTCGGCCGCGCCGGTGGGGATGGTCGAGCCGGGCTCAGCGGAGCCAGGCCCCTCCATTCCCTCCGCCCAGGAGCTTTGGGCTCTTGAGGCTTCCGACTCCTCCGTTTCGGGCTCGTACTCCCCGGTGCCGCGCAGTCGCTCCCCCTCTCCCACTTCTCGGAATAGGTGCGGGCGGCTGGCATCCCGGTGTCGGGGCGTACCCCCTCCCCGCCTCTACACCCGTCTCGATCGCTTCTCCGTGCTCCCCCCGCCCCGGTCGCCTCCGCCGCCGCCGAGCTGTCGTCGACAGCCGCTCCGCGGCCCATGGTCGCCTCCACCAGAGGGATCCTGGGCAAGCGGCCCCTGTCGCCACCTCCGCCACCCCCGTCCCCCTTATCGGCGCGCCAAGACGAGGGGGCGGCCGCGGCGTCTGGCTGGGTCGCCCGCGGCCGTGCCCCGCCATGTGGGGGGGGCTGCTACGGGGCCGCCACCGTCTCCTGACGGGCGCGCTCGGGGGCTCCGGGTGGACGCCGACGGCTTTGTCGAGGTGCGGTCGCGCAAGCAGCTGCGTGCGGACCGGTCACCACCACCGCTGCTGCCTCCTCCCACGTCCTCCGTCCCCTCGTATCTAGTGGGGAAGTGCTTCAACTGCTTTGGGGAAGATCACATCGCCGCCTCTTGCCCTCACGCGCCACGCTGCTTCCGGTGCCACCAGCTTGGCCACCACGAGAGCTCGTGCTGGCGCCCGAAGGTTTGCCTGGTGACGGTGGAGGGCGCCCGCCCTCGTCCGGGAGGTCGCACCCCCTCCCCACCTCTAGTCGCTTCGCGCCCTGTCGGCCGCTCCCTGCCTCCACCTCTGGCTGCGCAGGGGAGGGGCGCCCGGTCGCTTCCGCCTCCGCCACCACAGCAGAGGCGGGAGGCGCGGCCGCCGCCGCCCCCAGAGCCCCGTCGTCGCCCTGCTCCGGCGGCCCGTGACCCTCCGCCGCCTCCTCCACCGGAGGGGCATCGTCGCCCCCCTCCGCGCGGCCCGTGACGCCCCGTCTCCTCCGCCACAGGCGGGCGTGCCCTCCCCCTCCGCGGCACGCCACGACGCGGCGCCTCGAGAGGGGGCGCCGCCGCCGCCTCGTCGTGCCGCGGCCAGGGCGGGCGATGTGGCCTGGGGGGCGCCGCCCCCTCCTCCGCTTCCCGCGAGGGCCTCCGCTGGTGTCCCCGCGTTCGGTGCCGCGGATCGTCGCCCTCCGCCTCCGCCCCCTCCGCCTCCCCCGGCGCCCCTAGGGCACCCTTCGCATCGCCCGCAGCTGGAGAGGTGCATCGTCTCACGCATCCCTGATGTCGTGGCCAATGAGGTCGTTTTGGAGCGCGCTCTGGTCGCGGGCACTCGTCCGTTCGCCTCTACGACGGACGTGGTTGCCTACCTCACCGGTCGCTTGGGCGTTCAGCTGGGGACGTTCATGCCCTACCCCTACCACCCTGAGGACTTCCTCATCGTCTTCCAGGACTCCTCTGTGATGCTGCGGGTTCTCCAGAAGCCCATCCCGAATGGGCCCCTTCGCCTCACCTTCCGCCGGTGGCGGCGGGAGAACTGGGCGGTCGACGCGCCGATGCGCTACCAGGTGCGGGTGGGCATCAAGGACGTGCCTGCGCACCTGTGGCTGCAAATCATAGCGCAGGACGTCCTCGGCTCCTCCTGCGTGGTCATCACTCTGGCTCCTGAGTTGGAGTCGAAGGCCAACCTCAAGGAGCTCTTCGTCCTGGCAGGCTGCGTCGACCCGGACTTGATCCCGGTGCAGAAGGAAATGCTGGCACCGATCGAGTTCCCCGGGTTGGGCGCCACCCAGCCCTGCCTGCGCTACCGGGCGACGATCGACATCGTCGAGATCATCGACACTCAGGCTCCCCCGGTGGACGGCGCCTCCCAGTCGGGAGGGCCGGATGGTGGCCCTTCTGGTCGCTCTTTTGCTCCTCCGCAGCCGGGGCCCTCGGCCGTCGGGGGTGCCGCTACGCCGTCGCAGGCCCCGAGGGGGGGCCTCCACCCTCGTCCGGCGGGCAGTCTGGTCGTGCCCCGGGGGGGAGGTCTGGACCCGCCTGCTGGGGTGCCCCCACGTCTGCTCCTCCGCTCGTCTCTCCGGCTCCTTACTACCCCTACTGGGCGCTGCAGGGCATTCACTGCCCGCCTGTCGTCCCGCCTTGGTCGTCTCGCCTCTCTGCCGCTGCTGCGCCGTTCGTCGCTCGTGCCGCGCCCTCCTCTGCTCGGGCGGCCGAGGTACGTGCGCCGACAGTGCCGGCCCCGCTCGCTCGGGCCTCCTCCGCCTCCTCTTCGGTTCCGGTCGCGCAGCACCTCTGCTGTGATGAGAGGCCGCGGTCGGAGCACCTCCCTCCTCTTCGCGAGTCGACGCCGCCCGGGTGCTTCACCGACGACCCGATGCTTCTTGAGGCGGCGCTCCTGGTCGCATCTTCTGCTTCGCCTTCACGTACCGTGGGCACCGCCGGGGGCCCGGCCGCCGCCAGTCACGACCTGGACGCTGCCGACCGCGGTCTGGCCGCCGACGGCCACGACCTGGCCGCTGCCAGCCTAGGCCCGACCGCTGCTGGCAGTCGCTCGGCCGCTGCTGGCCGCTGCCTGCTAGGGCCCGGCCGCTGCTGGCCGTCGACCGGCTGCTGCTGCCCGCAGCCTGGCCGCTGCCGGCCGCGGCTCCGTCGCGCCCGTCCCGGCCGCTGCTGGCCGTCGCCCGGCCGCCGCGGGCTGTAGCCTGGCTGCTGCCGACTGCAGCCTGGCCCCTGCCAGCCGCAGCCTGGTCGCCGCTCGGGGCAGCCTGGCCGCTGCCGGTCGCGGCTCGGCCGTGCCTGGCCCCGGTTGGGCCGCAGCTGGCCCCGGCGCGGCTGCGGCTGGACTCGGCGCGGCGGCGGCTGGCCACGGCCCGGCCGTCGCTCGCGCTCCTGCCTCCGCACGTGTGGTGCCGATGGCGGATGTCTTCCGCAGGTTGCTCCCCCCTGACGGCCCGCCAACTGCTATTGCCCGAGAACCCTTTGCCCGGCTCCTCACTCGTGGTTGCCCCGCCTTCGCCCCTGTCGCCTTCTCTTTCTCCAGCCCCCGCCGAGTCGAGTCCCACTCCTCCTCGGCACTCGCCGGACGTCTCTACGGTGGCCGCGGAGTTGACTCCTCCCTCCCCGGCACTCAGGTCGCGTTCCCCACCCACTGCTGCGGCTGAGGGACCCTCTCAGGGAGACCTCGAGTCACTGGTGGCGGACTAATGCGCTTCTCTGCAGCGGCCACCTCCGCCCCCGGCTCTGGGGGCCTCGCGCCGTCGCCGTGTGAAGGTCTGCCCGCCACTCGCCACGCTTCGCCGCAGCAGTCGTCTCGCCGCGGTTTCCAGGGCCCGAACCCGGTCACCGCGGGGCAGAACCTGCTGATGCGGAAGCTGGGGGTCGTGGGGCCGCGCGAGGCGCCTGACCCTGACGCGTTCCAGCGTTACACCAGGCTCTTCGCTGTAGGCCTGTCGGAGGAGCACTGCAGAGCTATCCGAGAGCTCTTCGGTGCCCAGGTCGAGGGGTCCTTCCAGTGCTCCGTGCTGGAGGACGACGAGTTTCAGGCGGCAGTTCGTGAGCTCTTCCCCGAGGAGCAGCTGGTCGTCGACGCGCAGGTCTGAATCTGCGTTAGTCGCATGGTCGTTTCTTTTCGTGTTTAAATGGATGTAAACCTAACTGTTTGGAATGTCCGTGGGCTTAACCAGCATGCTAGACGCTCGACGGTCCGCGAGTTGGTAGCTTCCGAGCGTGTCTCTCTTCTTTGTCTGCAAGAGACTAAGCTCGCGGTTGTACCCTCTTCTTTCATGCTTGATATGTTAGGCCTCGACTTTGACTATGTTGCGTTGCCGGCTGTGGGCTCCCGCGGTGGCATTTTGGTCGCTTGGCGTAAAGACACTTGGCTCGTCTCCTCCCCCTCCACGGGCCTTCACCATGTTACGGTGAAGGTCGCGCTGCTCTCCGCACCCTCTCAGTCCTGGTGGCTCTCGTCCGTTTACGGCCCGCAGTCCGATACGGATAAAGTCTCCTTCCTTGCAGAGCTTTGTACCCTCCGTCCGACGCTATCTAGACCATGGGTTCTATGCGGGGACTTTAACCTCATCTATCAGGCGGCCGACAAGAATAATGGCCGCCTTTCGCGCAGAATGATGGGTTGCTTCCATCGTTTCCTTAACGACCTCGAGCTTCTTGAACTACACCTCCAGGGCCGTCTCTTCACCTGGAGCAACGAGCGGTCGCATCCTACATTGGAGCGTATTGACAGAGTCTTTGTCTCCCAGGACTAGGAGCTTCTTTTCCCCTCCTCCGCTCTGCATGCTGTCTCTTCTAGGTGCTCCGATCATGCCCCCCTCCTCCTCCTTCTCGACTGTGGGGTACACTCCAAGAAACGCTTCACCTTCCAGGCCTTTTAGCCCAAGGTTGAAGGCTTCTTGGACACCATCAAGGCGGTCTGGTCGGGGCCGCGTCCTGATGCAGACCCGCTCCGTATGATCGACCACCTCCTTCGTGAGACAGTGAAGGCGCTCGTAAAATGGAGCTCCAAGGCAATCGGTAGCATTCGCCCACAGATCCAGATTGCCAAGGAGGTCATTTTCCGTCTAGAGGTCGCACATGATTCACGGTCGCTCTCTCCTGAGGAGATTTCTTTACGGCGTTTCCTCAAACTCTGCTACTTAGGCCTGTCTTCGCTGCAGCGAACGATCGCTCAGCAAAAGTCTAGCCTTAGGTGGCTCCGTGAGGGGGACGCCAACACTAAACTTTTCCACCTCCATGCCAATCACCGCAGGAGAAAAAATTTCATCCCCTCCCTTTTGGTCGATGGTCGCCCTGTTTTTCGGGAAGAAGATAAGGCTACGACAGCCTTTGACTACTTCGACCGAATTCTGGGTACCAACCATGAGCGTTCCCGCGCCCTCGACTTTGAGGAGCTGGGACTCCCGCGATTGGACCTGGAGGACCTCGCCCTTCCCTTCTCGGAGGCCGAGGTCTGTGAGGTGGTCAAAGACCTCCCGCTGGACAAGGCCCCCGGCCCGGATGGTTTCACGGGTCGCTTCTACAGATCTTGCTGGTCGATCATCAGGGGTGATGTACTGCGGGCGTTCAAAGCTCTCTCTGACATGGACTTCCGCAGCTTCCACCACCTGAACGATGCTCTCCTCACGCTCTTACCCAAAAAACCAGACCCGGTCGCTCTTTCTGATTTCCGACCCATCAGTCTAATTCATAGCTTTGGGAAACTTTTTTCCAAAGCAGCTGCTAACCGCTTCGCCCTGCACCTCTCTTCTCTAATCTCGCCCAACCAAAGTGCTTTCATCAAAGGTTGCCTCATCCATGATAACTTCCGCTACGTCCTTGGCACGGCGAGAGCGCTTTCTAGTCGAAAGCTTCCTAGGATCATGTTCAAAATTGATCTAGCCGAAGCTTTCGACTCGGTCGGCTGGGTTTTTCTTCTTGAGCTCCTTTCGGCAGTCGGCTGCCCTCGCAGATGGACCGATTGGATCTCGGTCATTCTGTCCACCGCTAGCACCAGGGTGCTGCTTAATGGTGCCCCTGGGCAGCAGATCTGCCACGGTCGAGGCCTACTCCAGGGAGACCCCCTATCCCCCATGCTCTTCGTGCTGGTCATGGAATGCTTCCATGCCCTCTTCCGCAAGGCAGAATCCCGTGGTCTCCTTCTGGATTTAGGGAGGAGCATCCGCTTTCGCGCCTCTCTCTACGTTGACGATGTGGTCGCTTTCTTCTCTCCGGTCGAGCTCGATCTGCGGGTCGTCAAGGCGGTGTTGTCGCTCTTCGAGAGCGCGGCTGGCTTGGCGGCAAACTACACCAAGAGCCAGCTCTACCCCATAAACTGCTCCGAGGACCACTTGTCTTTGATCCGTTCTATCCTCTCCTGCACGATTGTCGACTTGCCCCGCACCTACCTTGGGGTACCCCTTTCTATCAAAAGACTACCCAAGGCGGCTCTGCAGCCACTGGTCGATAAGGTCGCTAGACGCCTGCCTCCTTGGCAGGGCAGACTGTTGAGCCGCAGTGGTCGCCTCGTCCTCGCCAAATCCACCCTCTCTGCCATCCCGGTCATATTTCGATGGTGATTTCCATCTCCTCTTGGGCACTATGCGCGGTCGAAACCCTCATCCGTGGCTTCCTCTGGTCCGGCACAGAGGTGGCCTCGGGCGGTTACTGTCTGGTCGCTTGGGTGAATGTCACCTGCCCCACTCGCTGCGGAGGTCTCGGCCTGCCCAACCTTCGTGTCTTTGGTACGGCGTTGCGCCTTCGTTGGATTTGGCAGGCGAGGACTGACCCGGACAGGACTTGGGCGGCGTTCCGCTTCCTTGTTGACCACTCAGGCTTTTTCAACGCCTCCATCTCTGTGGAGGTTGGGGACGGTACCCGTGCACTCTTCTGGGAGGACAGCTGGATCTCTGGGTGCTCCGTCAAGTCCTTGGCACCCAACCTCTGGGCCGCGGTCTCGCCGAGGGTGCGTCAGTCCCGCACTGTCGCTGAGGCCTTGCAGGTGGGGGTAGTCGGGATTCGTTGGGTCGCGGATGTCACCCACGCCTGGACTATGCAGGTGGTCTTGCAGTACCTTGTCATCTGGGACCTACTACAGGAGGTCAGGCTCACGTCCGAACCTGACCGGTTCATCTGGAAGTGGTCGCCTAGCGGAGTTTACTCCTCGACTTCGGCCTAGCGGAGCACGACAGATATGGAAGGTTCACATGTCGGGGAAGTGCAAGTTCTTCGCATGGCTGGTCTTGCACGACCGTTGCTGGACCTCTGACCGGCTACACCGTCACGGGCTTAGGGACTCGGACACCTACGCGCTCTGCGCTCAGGAATCTAAAACGCTGGACCACCGGACTGTGGACTGTGTCTTCTCTAGAGAGGCCTGGTTCTTAGCACTCATGCATATTCTCCTTCAGAGCCTTGCTCCGGATCGCCCGGTGAGGTTCGCAGAGTGGTGGTGCTCCGTCAGGAAGCAGGTCGCTAAGGCGCAGAGGAAAGGCTTCGACTCCTTCGTTTGGCTGGTCGCTTGGTCGCTTTGGAGGGAGCGGAACAGGCGCGTTCATGACAAGGAAGCTCTCATGCCGGCGGCGCTCGTTCCGGCGATCCTAGATGAGGCTAGGTCGTAGGCGCGCGCGGACTTCCTCCCGCTCGCTAGGCTGTTAGGTGTTCGCCCGGTGAGAGTGGTGTAAACCTTTTGCCTCCTTTGCGTTAAGCCCTGTGCCTTGTTGTAGTCTAAACCGACTACTTTTTCTCCTCTCTTAATGAAAAACGTGCTTTGCACGTCTTAAAAAAATCACAGTTAATGATGTTTATCTTTTTTTTTGAGATTACACAGTACAACGCAGATGTTCACAACACGCACGCACACTCACCCCTATGAACACACGTACGCAAACCCTACCCCTATGAGCACCTCCGAAGGACTGAGCACCGGCAGATCTGGAGATTCTCGAAGTCACCACTAGCGCCTCGTCGTCGACGGGAACGTCGCTTACCACTTAATGCATAACGCCGGGAATTCCCGGAATAAATCCAGAAAAAGGTGCGAGCACCAGGATTTGAACCCTGGTGGGTAGCGTCCCACTGGACCGTCCTACCATTGGACTACAAGCCCATTCGCTAATGATGTTTATCTATGATGGGCGGTTAAACAGTACGGACCGCTCAAGATAAATTGGGTCCTTTCAGCCCACCACACTCTACCCACCAAGCCCACACGCGCGGATGTCTCCGCTGGGCCCATGAACTTTATCCCCTTCCGTCTTAAACCCAAACGTCCACTTCCAGTCTTCCACCACCACTCGCTTTCGCCTCTTTGGCCGCCTCCTGCCTGCCCACCGCCGGCATGCTCGCCGTCTCGCCCCCACCCCGCCTCGCTCTCCTCCCCGTCTGCCCCCTCCTCCCATTTCCCCTCCGATTCACTCGCCGCCGCTACCGCTCCGCCCGCAGTCGCCTCCACCGCGGTCTCCGCCCCCTCCGCTGCCTCCGCGCGGACGCCGCGCCCGGGCGGCGCGCGGGCATCGTGATCGACGTGGATGAGGTGGCGGAGACCGGCGACCTCGACCTCCCCGTCGACGTATCGTTCACGAGGAAGCTGCCCCCTGCGCTCACTGTCGGTGACGGTCTCGACGCGCTGCGGCGGGCTGCAGCTGAGGTCAAGGCCAGCCCGCCTGCTGGCGCCAGGAGCGGCGTGATCAGGTTCGAGGTAAGCTTCGGGGATCATCGCGGCCTTTTACTGACGAACTTCTACTACGGATTCGGTATCTCTATTGGTGTAATGGACTTATGGTAAATGCAGCCTTTGGATTTGCTCTGAAACTTGCGCTACATTTCTACTTAGGGTCCAACAAGATTTCATCCCTATATTCTTTAGATGACCATTTACTCAAATTTGTGCAGTCAGAGCACTGTTGGCTCATGGCATGGCAATGTACAACATATACATATACACATTTTTTTGTAGACTTTAGGCTGGCATTCTGAAGCTGACATGCATTAAGCTATAGAACTACTAGAGGAATCACTTGCGTAACTAGTCTTGGCATGAATTTGTCCATCCTTCAAGTCCAAGCAACACTGGAATATGATTAACCAACATGCAATGGTGCAGGTACTTGTTCCACCCAGTACAAAGGCGCTTAAGTGGTGCTCTCAGTGTAGGGGATCATCATTGTTTCCTCAGTTTTATTTGTCGAGGAAGCTAACCTCTGGTCCATCATTTCAACTTGAAATCTGTGGCATTGGGTCTGCAATTTGCTTGCACGGTTCCTACCTAGGAAAACATGGATTTGATTTACTATTGAGGTGAGGTCCTCCCTCCATCCTCCTCTCTGTCTCTCGTGCACGCACACATTCTAACACAATTAGGGCTTATTGTTTCCTTGCAGATATATTTCTTCTGATTCACACTTGATAAGGGCTTATGGATTTGTAGGCATGAAATATGACAAGGAATTGTCATCCATAGAGGAGAAAGTTGGCTCATATTACTTCTTCATCCCTCAGGTAATAATCTTCACTTTTCTTTGGCATCCCTCAGGAGTGTTTTTTTTATCAACCTTTCTGCAATATAAACTCATTGTGGAAGTCATTTTATATACAGATAGAGGGAATCTTACAGTCTCAAAATTTTGTGTAGTATCTGTGTTTTTTACTTGATCTTGATGGTTCGCATGGTCACATTGATACAAAGCTGAAACACTTAGCTCCACAGTATTAGTTTTTAGTGGTCCTCAAAGTAGTTGTTAAATGCAAGATTATTCCTTGTTCAAGCTCCTTGTTCAAGCAGCACACACTTAGTTCTTACATGCAGTAATAGTGCAATTGCACCAGTATCGGCAGTACTGAACTTATCTTATGTAAAATTAAAAATACTGAAAGTTGTAGCTGAGCCATTTGTTCAAATGAATGCAATGGTCCCTGACCAGCTTTACCCAACGGACCAAGTGTTCAACTTAGTGAGCTTAATTTAGTCCCCTCAGCAAGTTGGTGAATGGAAATGTCTGCGTGAGTATTATGGCCATAACATCACACGAATATCCATTTGAGTATTGCTCATGTAAAAGCAATGATACCAAAAGGACTGCAAAGTGGAAATCAACTCTTTTGAGTTACGAGGATAATTGTTGGACAGTGTTTTTTTTCCCATTTCATTTCTACAAACCAGCCATGTTGCAATATATAGCCATTCACAATTCACAATTGTTTCAGTTAATCTTTGCAGGCATCGTGTAATTATTAGACTTTCTAGCATTTGTAGTTCTCAGTAACATATATCTTACAGGTTGAATTGAGCGAGTCTGATAGTTGTTCCATACTATCATCAACCATGGTTTGGGATGATTCTGTTTCTCTTACATTCAAGGATGCTGTTTCTTTATTTGAATCTTGCTTTGATAAGGTATGTGGAACTAGATAACAATCTTCAGTTTTTTCAACTTCTTGCTAAATAGTTTGCAGTTTGGCTTCCTTATTGCACACTTATCTACTGTCTGTTTTTTAACTTCACTTTGTATGATCTATTACGCTTCTGTACCATTGCATAAAAAAAGGCTTATTTACTTTGAGACCTTTGACTCTTTTCGGTCATCTCAATAAATATAGTTGCTTATTTATTGAATTTTAATGTTTTATGTCTTACCACCTTAAACAGATACAAAATAGTTATGATTCTTCAGACAACATTTGTCACAAAGGTCTGGTACTGAGTTACATTTCTGGAGATGCACATTTGTCAGAGATTGGAAATCGTCAGCTGGTAATATTTCTTGGATTGTGATAGTATGTGTATGCTACTGATCAAAGTATGGAAACTCCTTGGGGTGCCGATTGACACTAGTTATTAATTCTAACTTTGTTGGGTCCACCTTACTAGGTGTATTTCGATGAAGAACTGCTCGCCACAGTAGATGCCAAAGCTAGTGTGCTAAAGGTATTCCCTTAACCTCGGTAACTATACTTGAGCATTATACCTTGCTCTTTGTTTGTGAATGATTTTTTTAAATTTTCCCCTTTACGAAATCTCATGCTTCTTACAAAGGATACTACCTTTGTTTCTTTTTATAAGGCATACTAGGATATTGGTAAGTCTTTAGGATTGTACTTTGATCATCAATTTCTCTTACAATTTATCATCGTTCGACAAAATCAATGTTATATTAAAGAAATTGTGAAATACAAATCTATTGATATAACTTTCATACACTAACCATGCGCATAGTTTGACTGAGTCAAAATTTATGGAGTTTGATATTTTTAAATCCTACACTCCCTATAAAAACAAACAGTGGCATTTTATTAATAGATAGTTTGTCTGTATCATGATGGAAAACACACCTTATAATTTTACCACATTGATTTTGGGAATGAGTGAAGTTTTCTTTTGGTCCTTAAATTTTAGTTGTAGTTCGAAAGTAAACCTTCCTTTAAAAGGTCTGTCACATCCCTTAAATCTTTGAGTCAGTAAACAGGTGTGGATGACTAACATGTTAGTGCCACCTGGTAGTTAGGAGCTGAAAACATGGTTAAAATGGACCCAACCTTTAAAATTGTGGGACGGAGAAACATTTTCATGTTAATTTACTTTCTTTCTGAAGGTCGATAGTTTATGTTCGCAGTTAAGAGTACTATGGCTTATATCCCTGATCACCTCTGGCACTTTTCTTTTGCAGGAGAAGTTTCTGACTTCTGACCAGTCTTTTGTTAGATTTTCACTACAGTTCTTCTTTTGCTCAAACATGGTATGATTCTACCCAAGTATCTATAGCTGCATATGCCCAATCATTTATATTATTAATAACTAGAACCTTCAGATAATTTGCTTTTCTATGATCTACAACACTTTGAAGGTATATGGTTATAATTACAGTGCAGAAATAATTCAGGAAAACAAATGGATAAAACTACACATAAAAACATAAAAGGTATACGACTATAATTACAGTGCAAAAATAATTTGATGTTTAGATTAAGAAAGATCAAGCAAGTTAATTGCTCTATAACCATATCTAATATTATCCTGTATCATTTATAGGACTTATGCTTGCAACACAACAAGACAGAATCTTTCATCAAGGGTTCCTCTAACATAAATTTGGTATGGGCATCCCTTATAGTTGAAGAATGTGTCAGGCTTGGTTTCACAGTAAGCTTAACCAACTTAATGCCTTTAGCATTTCTAGAATGCTTCTGATCCACTTTGTTTTAGTACTTCTGTATAGCTCCAGGGTCAAGATCATCCCCGCTTGCACTTTCTGCTACATGCCATCCTTTGACAACATGCATATCATGTTACGATGAGCGGTCACTTGGATTTCATGCTCTTGGCTATGGGAGAGGTTCTCGAAAACCAGCAGTAGTAATCACATCATCAGGAACCGCTGTATCAAATCTTCTTCCTTCAGTAAGTGGCAGATTTCTCTTTATTGAAAACACCCCATTTCCTTGTTCCAGTATTATTGTGAGCCTTCATATATACACCTCATTTTTCTTTATCATACCCAACAAGTTTGCATATTGCAATGCTTCTGTATAGCTTTAACAAAGCCACAAAGGCATAAAAATAAACCAAAGCAAACATGGTCTCAGTCTCAACTGCTAAACAATTTTCACTGTGCCACATGTAGGTGGTCGAGGCAAGTCAAGATTTCATACCAATTATATTACTCACAGCTGATCGTCCTCCTGAGTTGCATGATGCTGGAGCTAACCAAGCCATCAATCAGGTACTGGTTATTGCATACATTCTAAAATGCAATTTTGTTTGTACATTTCCTATTCTGCAAAGTTTGGTACATTAACATAAAATGAAATGCTTTTCTTGCGTGTGCATAAAGATTGGTTATGCTATTTCTTATCAATATTATCATGGGAATGTGTTTTATATACCAAGTGATCCTTAAGATGATAAGATCTATTATACCTCCACATAATAAACACCAATACATAAACTTGAACTTGTCGATTGCAGTTCTGGCACTTGGTTTATTTCTCTTTGAGCCCACTGTGTTGCCTTGCAAACTCATTTACCAAGTTCTATCTTTTGTTTGTTCTTTATTGGATCTTGCAGCAGCCCATCTCAACTGTTTTCATTTTCATTTTCAGGTCAATCATTTTGGTACTTTTGTAAGATATTTTTTTAATCTCCCTTCACCTACTGACCAAATTCATGCAAGAATGGTTCTCACTACACTTGATTCTGCAGCCTACTATGCAATGCAAGCTCCAGAAGGCCCAGTGCATATAAACTGTGGTTTTAGAGAACCACTAGATTACACTAATCGAGATTGGAATATTGACTGTTTGAGAGGTTTGGATAAGTGGTTTTTAAATAGTGAACCATATACCAGATACCTAATAATGAAGACAGTTTCTGCATTCGGTAATTATTCTAGTTCAGTAATGGAGATTCTGGAGATCGTAGAGAAGGCGGATCAAGGGCTTCTATTAGTTGGTGCTCTTCATACAGATGATGACATGTGGGCTGTGGCTTTACTAGCTAGGCACCTTTCCTGGCCAATTGCTACAGATATTCTGTCTGGACTGCGATTGCGGAAAGTAGTAAATTTGGTCCCAGGGCTTGATAAGAGCATTTTATTTATAGACTACATCGATCAAATTCTATTGTCTGATTCTGCTAAAAACTGGATAAGCCCAGATGTTGTTGTTCAGGTTTTCCTCCTCAGAACTCATTGATTCTATATTTGGACTGTTCCCAATTTCTTTCTTTCCTTATTATTATGTATTTATGCAGTATATTTATCATATCATAATCATTTTAAGTGGTACTGTTTGATTGGCAGATTGGCAGCCGTATTACTAGCAAACGAGTGGGAATGTTTCTCGAGACTTGCTTCCCATCTTCCTACATCTTGATTGACAAGCATCCATGCCGTCATGATCCTTCACACGTTGTCACCCACAGATTACAAGCTAGTGTAGTGGAATTTGCTGCTAGTTTATGCCATTGTAATTTTCCAAGGAAGACAAGCAGATGGACAGATATTTTGATGGTTGTTAATTCAGTGGTATGAGCTGCAACATGGTAGCTAGAGTTCTTCATATATAGTATATGTAATTAATTCTTTTGGAACTTACCCATTTGTTTCAAGTCTTTAGTCCACCAAGTTTGCACTCATACCTATTATAACTTTATAATGGATAAAAGGGTTCAATTCTTGTTGAAACTTCAAAGTAGCACCAATTGTTTATGGCATGTACATTTTAGCTAATATTACATACCCTGGAAACTTAACTTTAGAGAAACCTCTATTTATATTGAGTATAGATTTGTTATAGATCTCCCTCCCTGAAAATAACTGATAAAATCTCTTGCCCCTTTTGCTATCAAGTGAGTTTGTTCTGACAACTGTTGCTAACTCCAGGTTCTTCAGGAGATAATGTTTCAGATACATTCGAAGTGCTCCCTTACAGAACCATATGTTGCTCAAGCAATTGGGGAGTCACTTTATGGTGATGCTATCATGTTTGTTGGGAACAGCATGGTCATCCGAGACTTAGACATGTTTGGCAAGGGTTGGACTGATTACACTGCAAATGGAAACAGCATGATAATGCATCATTTTCCAGACTTTGTTGGCACAACAGTGGCTGGGAACAGAGGAGCAAGTGGCATTGATGGTTTGCTCAGCACAGCAATTGGATTTGCGGTTGGATCAAACAAGCATGTAAGTTGTTTCGTTAGTTAAGCTGCTTAGCTGCATGCTCTAGAGAAAGTATTCCTATCATACTAGTATAAACATATAATATATTCTTGTACTATTTCTGATGCAAGTCAGACTTAAAATAAGTCTTATACTAGTATAAACATATAATACCATACGACTTAATTGAAGACATGCTTCTTCTCGAAAAAAAGCATGCTTATCAATACATGTGTACTTAATCTTTCATAAGGAATGGGGAATACATTTTTAGGCTTTTGGCAGAACTTTGACCTTTTTTCCTTGGACACGCATGAGAACTGTGCATCATTATATTAAGGAGGGAAAAGGTCCAAGCGGATAAGTACAACACATAAGTAAAAGCAAACAAAAACATAAATTGAAAAGACACACTGATCTCACAACTGACTCTGTATAGTGTCAGGTATTCTGTGTGGTTGGTGACATGTCCTTTCTTCATGACACAAATGGATTGGCACTTCTCAACCAAAGGTTTGAAGTTTGAACTTTTTTCTACACCTGTCAATGTCAGATGCATGGACAATTCATATTAGATTAAATTAGTGAAGTCATGAAAGTTTTCAATACTCTATTTACCCAAGCTACTCCTGTGTTGTCATGACGTTGAACGGTATATTCATTAGGGATAATGCTGTTGACATTATTGAAGGGCACCGAGGAAACCTATGACGATAATCGTTGTTAACAATCATGGTGGTGCAATCTTCAGCCTTCTACCGATTGCGAAAAATACTTCACCACAAATTTTGAGGAAATTCTTCTACACATCGCATGACATATCAATTTCCGACCTCTGTGCTGCACACAGGTAACATCAATTGGTATCCAGCTGTTCTCTTTACGTGTCCCATATTGTTGTGATGACATTATGCTGACATGTTTTGTCATTTATGTTGGGAATTGCATATTAGTTACTACCTATGCTTTCAAAGTTAAAATTTACTATTGTTTACCCCTGAAGCCAATATATAAAAGTAAATTATTGATTCTGAAAGGTATTGGGACTGTTGGTTATGGAGTGCATTATGTACAGAATGGAATACTTTATAGTGCTGAGTTAGTGAGTTGTTCTTCTCATTACTCTCGCTACTTGTGTTGCAGGGTAAAGCATTTTCTAGTTCAAACAAAAGCAGAGCTTCGTGATGTCTTGGTGAAATCCAAAGAGGAACAGATTGATTGTGTGGTAGAAGTAGACAGTAGCATTGATAACAATGCCAACTTTCATAGGTTCTTATCTTAACTATAAATTGCTTTTCACATTCTTTATAGAATTGTGTTCTCCATCATGTACTTACATATTTCTACTAGTCCTGCAGAATTATGAATATGTTCTCTGCCTATTCTACGACTCTGTATCTGGATTATCTTCTGGGAGCTCCATATTTTAAGAGCGAGTTAAATGACATGCCTATTCATACAATTCATGGAGCGGAATACATGCTGTACAGGTATATGTGATGATCCCTACCAATAGACGTAGTACTGCCACCACTGCATTTTCAACAATTTGCCTTTGAAACTATCATTTGATGACAGAATCCAGCTTTCTGCACCACGTACTTCAGGGCTTTCTGATGACAGATTCTCTCATGAAGGAATTATTCTGAAGCTTCATGTGGATGATAACATTGCAGGATTTGGTGAGGTTTGTCTCTTAACACTTCTTGTGATTTCTACTGTTTCTCTAGCATAATGCATATTTTTTAACATTAAGTTACCATTCTCTAATTTAACTCTCCTGGCGTACTATAAATTGTGGTTGTGGTGGTGGTGCTCTGACTCCTTCCCTTACAGAAAAATTGTGTGCCAACATGTGAACCACATCATCACTAAAAAAATTGGAGTCAAACCATTCTTTAGAAAAATCACAAACAACTACATCTAGTGACCAAACTCACATATCGAGTATCACAGCATCATCATTTGTAGGTGTGTGCACATTTCCATTGTAGGCCAATGGATGACATTCAGACTGACTTAGACTTAATTGGATAGAAGGAGCACATTTTTGAACATTTTGCAAATGACCCCAAATATGTTAAAAAAATCAAGAGATAGGAAAACGGTCTTAGTACACGCACTTAGAGTAATGTATCGATCACACCACATAAATAAAACAGAAAGGAATGTTCAAACAACCAAATGACGAAGATGGTTTAGGTTTTATTGGATCTGATGTGCACATATCTTATCCTAATAGTTCTCGTATGCATTTCCATGGTAGCAACGAGCAATGGGTTTGCGTTACTACATATGCTTCCTAGCAACCATTTTTATGATTTTGCCTGTCTAGAAAATGGATAGGTTAATTTTGTCAGGTAATACATCTTAGAGCATTGTCAGGAGTTTAGTTTTGATCTATTTCTTGTAACAGGTTGCACCAATTGAAATTCATGAGGAGGATCTGTTGGATGTCGAAGAGCAACTTAGGTTTATTTTCCACATGATGAAAGACTGTGTGCTAGATGTTATTCCTTTGCTGAAAGGGTCATTCTCCAATTGGATATGGACAAGCCTCAGGATTCCTGTAAGATAACTTTTCAAATTTGTTAGCACTGACTTCTCAACAGATTAAACTTCTCTCCCTGTTTACTTCATCTCAGCCTTCTTCGATATTCCCAAGCGTTAAATGCGGATTGGAGATGGCCATTCTCAATTTACTTGCATCACAACGGAAATGTGGATGGTCCAAAGTTCTTGCTGGTTCCAACCCCTTAGTACAAGAGCAGAACAGTTCTGCAAGCATAGAGATCTGTGCATTAGTAGACTGCAATGGTACTCCAATGGAAGTAGCACTTGCTGTAGCCAAACTGGTCGCTGAAGGTTTTACCACAGTTAAACTGAAGGTAGCTATTCAACTTGTTCCATAATCATAACACATGGAAGTTAATGTTTTTATAGACTGTCTTTTTGCTAATCAAGGCATACCATTTTCTTTTTCAAAATCTCTTTGGAAGGTTGGGCGTCGTGAAAGCCCCATTGAGGATGCAGCTGTCCTTCATAAAATAAGAGAAGTTGTAGGGTACCAAATCAATATCCGTGTTGATGCAAACCAGAAATGGACATTTGAGCAGGCAGTTGATTTCGGATCAAGGGTAAAGGGCCTTGGTTTGGAATATATTGAGGTAATACACCTCTATTCCTCAGCTCTGTATTAAAAACCCTGAAATATGCAAAACATGAAACTTTCCTACTGCTGCACCTTGTTGCTATAGTACTGTTAGTTGGTGGTGGGATTCCTTCAGTTTCCCACGAGGCATGTTTTTATCTTGTTCTTTCTTGAGAATCTTCTTTTGTTTTTCACTTTACAGGAACCAGTGAGCTCTGTAAATGATCTCATCAAGTTCTGTGACAAGAGTGGCTTGCCTGTTGCACTAGATGAGACTATTGACAACCTTAAGGGAGATGTAATCCCTAAGCTTCATCAATTCGTGCATCCAGGAATAGTTGCTCTTGTGAGTACTGAGAAAAATGTTTTGGGCTAGTTTTTAAGCGTGCTTTCTATGTATGTATTTGACCTTGCTTTACTTGCCATGCTCAGGTTATCAAACCCAGTGTTGTTGGTGGTTTTGAGAATGCAGCTCATATAGCAAAATGGGCTCAGATGCATGATAAGATGGCTGTCATCAGTAGTGCATATGAGAGTTCTGTAGGTTTGGCATCCTATATACAGTTATCACATTATGTTGACCAACAAAACTCCATAGTCTCCAGAATAAAGAACAAAGGTACATGTGGGGTGGCCGCTCATGGACTTGGAACATATAAATGGTTAACAGAAGATGTATCAGAGCAAAAGTTAAATATCCATGCAACCCCACTTGGTGATGGGATCCGAACTTCAGTAGAAGATGCCCATCATTATCTTCACCATTTAAATATAAGCAGTGATAAGATAGAAAGGACATATAGTGAAGAAAAACTGAGGTCATATTCTATCCAAGTTGAAGTGGATGATTGTTCTTATATAGTCAAACTTCAAGAGGCTGGTGATCATACAAATGTAAGCATCCTTCTATAGTCCTATTCACTTGAAAATCCAGATGGCATATTTGTTTACATTGCTGTATATGAATTTATTCTGTGCATTTGACCACTGACCATACAAGTGTAAGAATTCCTCTCAATTGTGGGTTTGCTGCGGTACTGCCTCTTGGCATGTGATCCGTGGTGAGAAATTTAGTAGTATTATTTAAGAATACCACTTGTACATTAACTGAAAAGGAGGTAGAGTATCATGTTAAGAATTCAATACTTGATATATTTTTTCTGCCTCCTATCATGACATCACTTTGTACCTGCAGGAAAAGGTTGTTCTTTTACTTCATGGATTTCTTGGTACGAGTGACGACTGGGTTCCCATGATGAAAGCTCTCTCCCCCAGTGCACGGGTCATTGCTGTTGATCTTCCTGGTCATGGCGAGTCACAGATGCTGCAGCATCATGTTGAAAATTCAGAACAATATCTGGTTACAGTTCAATCAGTTGCAGATTTGTTGCTAAAGTTGATAGGTCAAATAACTGATGGTGAGGTGGTGGTTGTTGGCTATTCAATGGGTGCAAGGATTGCACTCCACATGGCACTAAATCAAGTTCACCAGGTAACTTTGTCAATATTTTATCTTTTCCATGCACTTCTTTCTTATATTGATTCTAAGCTGGTTATGCCAAGACAGATTCATGGAGCTGTGATCATATCAGGAAGTCCTGGATTGAGAGATGAAGAAAGTAGAAGACGTCGTATTGCTGTTGATAGATCAAGAGCTAAGTTCCTGATGTCTTGTGGACTTGATTGCTTTCTGGAGACATGGTACTCAGCAAAAATGTGGACCAGGTAATAGCCTGATGAGGGAACTGATTATTTCCTATGCAAGATGGAGAAGCTATACATTGTATCCCTAACATGTATTTTGGATTCTTTTTTTTCTGTCTTTTACTTTACGTGCCAGTCTACGTGAGCATCCAAAGTTCAATTCTCTAGTGAGGACACGCGGTAAACACAAGAACATCAAAGCTCTAGCTAAGGTTCTTGCAGACTCAAGCATAGGGAGACAAAAGTAAGATTGCCTTCTTGTACTTAGTAAATGTTTGAATTGACAGGGTTATGCAGTTATGTGCCATCCTGTTTAGCAGTAGACATGTCAGACACTAATAATGCAAGTGATAAGCAGATGGCCGGTTGTACTTTGCTTGTAGACATTGTTCATGTGATTCTGTCTCATGTAAGTTTTTTTTAAAGCAGCATCTAATGCAAGTTTTAATGCACCAGGTCCCTGTGGGAAGACTTGAAACACTTGAAGAGGCCTCTACTCATCGTTGCAGGTGAAAAGGACACGAAATTTAAAGACATCTCACAGAGAATGTGCAGCGAGATAACACAGCACGCTGAGTGTGGGTCCGGTGGTCGTGACGGAAGCGAGCTCTGTGACATGCTAATCATCCCGGATAGCGGCCACGCAGTGCATGTTGAGAACCCTCTTCCTTTGGTAAGGGCCGTGAGGAAGTTCTTGCAGAAGCTGCACTGGTAACATCGGAGCCGCGCAGATCATGAGCCTTGAGGTTTATTTGAGCCTGGGGGCTTAACTAGACATAGGCCCCGATGGACGAAATGGTTAGGGTGATCCAGTTCATCTGTGCAGCGTGTTCTTTGACGTGGCCAGGATTCTACGGCATTTCCTGCTGGCACCTCTCAGCATGTTCACATCTGCAGCCTTTGTGTAAAAACTCTCATAAATTATTTCACACCCGCTGTCGGGCGGTGGCTTTTGGCAAAAGTTTCACTGAGCAGCGGCGGTACAAGATGGCCGGATCTCCTGCATTCGAGAAAAACTATCTTCCCTGAACACAGTATATGCGACTCTGTTTGTTTTTTTCTGGTCTTATTGGGATTTGAGAACCGGCCGACTGTCGATCAACTGGCTTCTGTTCGATTCCCGACTGTAAAAAAAGCCTTTAAAATCTCCTGGGGGCGCGAGTTAGGAGCTTGGGATCTCGGCCCTTAACGAACCCGATGCGAGTTTCTTAATCCAGCACCTGACTCGGCACGTGAGCAGGCCTACGCGGACTCCACGGGCGCAGCCGCGCGGGCGCGTGGTGCAGCCGTGCTGGTGCCGCGACGTGAGCACCCGTCTTCGGTCGCACCGGCGGCATTGTTGGCAGGGAGGAGCTCAACTCCCGAAGCCCGGCCAGCGGCCACGCACCACCCCGGCAGATCGGGAAGGCCGGGCACGCAGCCCACACGTGGTGCGCCAGTGCGTGCGCCGTGCGTGGCTCGGCGCCGCACGGTAACAACTAGGACCATGCATGCGGTGCAAAAGAACGCCTAGGGCTAGGTAAACAAGGCTTTGTACATCAGTACGGCCCGGAGCAGATGTTTTATTACTTGTATATATATATAAATATGTAAGTGGTGTAAGAGATCTCGCGACCTTGAGGTTTGACCACCCAATCGATCTCGAGCTGACCAGAAAAAAAAAGTGAGCATCGGCGCTTGCATATAAAACGTCTACAGACTACAGATACATGTTCACCTCCCTCCTCTCCTTGTTTTCATTGCGGCTACACAGCTTGATTTTGGAGTGGTGGTGTTCATACAGAAACACTCTCGCAGTTGCAGTCTCACCGCGTAGGAGTTCGCCATGGGCTGCAGAAGGGCTTCCTCGACGACAACTCTTCTGATGGTCATCTTGGCCATCATCTTCTTGCTCACACTTGACCGCCCCGTTGCTGATGCTCGCCACTGTGAGTGTTCTTGTTCATCATCTTTGCATATCGTTACTCTGTTTATTTGAAGTTCGTGGCGGACATCGAGTTCATGTTTCATTATACTTTCTGAACTTCAATTCCCTCTCGCCTTGTGTTTGATCCAATTGCTGCCTATCCATTCTTGCAGTGAGGAGCCCGGCCACGTCGACAGCCAAGCATTCGTCGCCAGAAGATAAAGGATTGCAAGGGATGCCGAGGAACCACGACGGCGAGCACACCAAGAAGGCAGAAACGACCGTGCGCGTGGAGAAGGGATCGATGGGAGCAAGCGCCGTCGTCGGCCGCGGAAGAAACAGCCCTGCAGCGTCTTCTGCCGAGAAGGTTGTGGTGGCGCGCTACGGGCCCAGGCCTCACCCTAAAAAACACAACTAAGGTTTTGGTATCCGTTTTTAAGTGTCTTTGTACCTATTTCTTGTAGCTAGGATAGTGTTTTTCCCCCTTCCTCTTTAGTTGTGTCTCTATAGGTGAAGAGATAGGATAGGATGGATCAAACTCCATAAATCATAGAAGTGTACTAGCTAGTTATTAGCTGTTGAGTTGTTTGTCATCGCTGAGAAGTTAATCTCGACGGAGATTCTCATCTCGTATATATAGAAGTCCTGATGTTTGTTTTGTTTTGAGTTCTGTCGTTCTGCGTCACTCATGCTCGCGCCAATCAACTCAACCTAACCTAACCTTCACCAGTATGTAGTTGAACCGCGCTCCTTCAAATTTAGCTGTGCTTTTGCCCCCTTTTCCCTTTTGTTTCGGAAGAAGTTGATCTTGATAGAGCTTTTCATCTCGCACGTAACAGTACTGATGTGCTTATTCTGAATTGGAAAAAATTCAAATTACTACCCTCATGCATAACGAAAGTCTAGATACTAAAGTAAGTTATTTGGTTCAACTTACCTCATAATGCAATTTGTCATTTTTGTTTGAACATACACAGGTTGAATTTTAATTTGAGATTTTACAAGATGGATTAATCTATATTAGAAAAATATTTTATGATTTTTACATTATTAATTTTTATATATTTTGTATCTCAATGATTAATTTTATTCTACCTATCAAAACAGTGATGAAAGAATTATGATGTATTTTGTAACATGCCTTATGTTGTCTGCTATCATCTTGCAAAATTTGAATTTAAAATCCACTTGTGCTTGGAGAAATAAAAAAAATACAAATTGTGCTAAGAGGTAAATTGAACTAAATGATATAGTTTAGAGGGTGAACTGAACTAAAAAAATAATTTAGTGGGTTAACCAAATTTTGTTTATATTAGTAATTTGAACTTTTTTCCGAATTGAATTCAAGCACTGCACTCAACCAACAGGTATCAGTTAATAATTAATCATCCATCGAATCACCCTGAGATTAGCATGGACATCATTCATGCATGTTGGGCACAACATATTTCTCAGTGTTGTGAAATACATAATTAATGATTAGTTACCCTAATTATGTAATTAGTAAAGTAATTAGTGATGTAATTAGAAGAGGGTAACTACCCTTTCACCAAAAGTCCATCCGAAGGGGCCAAACCCTCGAAAGGGTGCCTCCATACCCCTTCAGTTTGTATATATTCATGGAGTTCCCTCCATCCATCAATCCATCAATTCATTTGCCTCACTTCTCATTTCATTCCAAGTTTTCTTTCAACATGTCATCAACACTGCCTCTACTCTGAGCATCTCTCCGAGAACAAAAATACATCTTGCCGAGAATAGAGGCTCTAGGGTCTCGACATCAACTAGGTAGGGTACGTCATGGCTTCCAATAACTTACATTTCGCCGAGACCCCTTCTGGTTTCTTAACTTACATTTCGCCGAGACCCCTTCTGGTTTCTTTGTCATCCCCACCATGGCCGATGTTGCTTCTGAATCAAAGGTGCACTCCATGGCCGCCGTCTTTTTGGACGCAATGGTGAACGTCGTGGTCGTGGTCGTGGCCGCCGCTTCCGTGGTCGCCGCTTATGTGTCCGCCGTGCACGTCGGGGACACTGTTCTCCATCACCGGGCCCTCCACCACGCCAAGCCTTGCCGGCGGCAAGCAACAACCGCTCCTCTAAGCGTACCCGTACTGTGACGCCGCCGCACACCATCGACTTTGTTCGTCGCTCCTCCCCGGCAGCGCCGCGTCTTCCGACGCAAACACCACTAGAGGAACATCCTCGCCGTCCTCTGGTACTACGCCTCCATCGCTTTGGGAACAATGCTGAAGGCGTCGGGGCCATCCCTGATATGAACGCACATGCGTCGACGACGACGGTAGCGGCCGGCATCGCCGGCTTCCGTCCTCAGACCGGCCCTCCCGCCATCCACTCCCGCACCGTTGTCAACATCACTTCCGACCTCGCTAGACCCTCCACGGCGGCGCACCCGAGCTTCACGCTTGGACCATGGCGGCTCGCAGGGGTGCACCTCCGTTCTTTAGGGATGTCGGCAGACCTTCGTCCGCATCTTCGACGACCCATGAGGCGGCAACCGCAGCACCCAGCCCCCTAGGCTGCGTCACGTCTGTGGATCGCCGCCTGGGGATCCGATGCGACACCTGGAGCCCCGCCGCGTTGGGGCTCTCCTCCGAGCACTGAACGCCGGCCATGGCCGGCGCAAGCCGGCGCAACAAGGGGCGGTGGACGCAACAAAGAAGAAGGAGAGGCGGAGGGGAAACAGATCTGCAGGTGCTGCTGGTGGGGATCGACGCCGACCATCCGGTCGGCCTGACCACCAGGTGGCGCGCCAACAGGCAGTGATGACAACGGTTTCTGGGGTGGACGGTTGGGGGTGGAACCCTAACTGCCCCCTCACCAGTTTTTATACGAACTGCGTGAAAGTGCATCTATGGCCCCTAATTAATTTTGGTGATAATGACAATCACAATTTGGTGAGTTTAATGGTTTCTCTAAGATGTGTTCAGGTTTAACGAGAAAAAGGAAGCTCTCAATTCCATTCTAAACGGTGTTCAAGCTTCACGTGAGATTTAAATCCTTTTCGGTTTGAATTTTGGTCACAGGAACACCGTACTATAAAGAGGGATGCGAATGGTAGTGCTAGAGATGCCAAAGTGCTCAGTCGAGATACTAACATCTTTGAGAGACACTCACACCGTTGCACGAACACATACTGAATTTTTGGGAAAAATTCAGTGTTTGTCGGAAGTTCCGACAAAGGGTTTCTGGTTGCTCTCTTGCGACCATCGGAAGTTCCGACCCAGGGTCGGAAGTTCCGATAAAGGTCTTCTGTTCCACTTCCAGCTAACCCTCAGAAGTTCCGACTCTGGGTCGGAAGTTCCGATAAACACTTTAACTGCACAGTAACAGCTAGATTTTGGAGCTCGAGTATTTATACCCCAGCTCCTCTCTCTTCATTTGCTGCTGCTGACCTAACTCGAGACAAACACACCCAAGAGCATTCACTCCCCTTCTCCACTCCTCTCTAGACCCAACCTTTGATCCTCTGAGCTAGGGATTGAGTGAGGAAGAGATTCTTGGTGTGAGATTGAGAAGCTTTGAGTGTGTGGTTCATCTCCTTCATCTCAAGAGCACTTGAAGCATCTTTGGTCGTCGATTCACATTTGTTACTCTTGAAGCTTGCTTCTAGACGGTTAGGCGTCACCCGTTGAGTGCCCTCTCCGTGTGGAGCACCCGGGATCGTTTGTATTACCTCTCCTTGGTGGAGAATTCTTAGTGAGCACCAATCTTCCTTTGTGGGGATTGGGTGAGGCAAGAGGCTCTTGGTGATAGCCCTCCCTTTGTGGGATCCTCAACGGAGACGTAGCTTCCTTTGTGGAAGTGAACTTCGGATTAAATCTCTTATCCATTGCTTGTTTGAGTTCTTCTCTTCTCTCTAACCCTAGAAGTGTGTTTTGGCCCGATCTATATATTTGTTGTGTTACAACCTGTATCTTTGGTTGCAGCCTTGCAGGAGGTTCTTAGCATCTAATCTGAACTTTTGATTCATATAGATTTGTTAGGTTGCATTTCAATTCCTGCTGTAGACTCGTCTTTCTTACCTAGGTCAGAAATTCCGCCTCAGGACCGGAAGTTCCGAGCCATCGGAAGATCCGGCC
Organism: Cenchrus fungigraminus; assembly: GCA_036936925.1. Classification (NCBI taxonomy): domain Eukaryota; kingdom Viridiplantae; phylum Streptophyta; class Magnoliopsida; order Poales; family Poaceae; genus Cenchrus; species Cenchrus fungigraminus. The sequence continues at coordinate 30,174,666 of CM072773.1, read as the reverse complement.
CCGCGTCGGAAGTTCCGACTTGTATTTTACCGCTGCGAAGAATTTTCAGAAAAATTTGAAGTGAGCCTATTCACCCCCCTCTAGGCATCACAAGGTCCTTTCAATTGGCATCAGAGCCTAATCCCTTGATTTAGGCTTAACCGCTAAGGGATCAAGATGTTGGGGAGTGGTGTTAACCCCTCCGCTCAAGAACTCGCCGCCAAGGAAGCTCAAGAGAGAGAGAGCTCAAGGCCGCTTAAGACCAAGTTGCAGCTCTAGAGGCTATGGGGAAGGCCCCAAGTCGTACACCATCCAACATCGCGAGCTCTGATGACTCCTCCTCCGACTCTGAGTCGGACTCCGATTCAAGTGATGAAGACGTCAAGGATGGTGATGATGACGCAAAGAAAGCGGCGAAGAAAAGAAGGAAAGCCAAGAAGAAGAAGAAATCAAAGAAGATGGCCAAGAAGCTCCTCAAGAAGATGATCAAGAAGGAGCAAGCAAAGCACTCTCATTCCGGCTACTATGAAGTGCCCTTCCACTATGGACACATCTCGGGCAACAATCCTAACAAAAAATTCTATTCCGCACATTTGGGAAAGCCTCCCCACTTCGATGGGAAAGACTATCCCAAATGGGCTTATGATATGCAAATGCACCTTTACGGGCTTCACCCTTCTCTTTGGAAGATTGTGTGTGTAGGTGTGACAATTCCCGCCGAAGGTGAAGCTATGACAATCGAGCATGAACAAGACCTCCACCGCAATGTTCAAGCAACAAGAGTCATCACGGGATCCTTGTGTGCTCAAGAGTTCAACAAAGTCCGGAACATCCAAATTGCCAAGGTGATTTGGGACACACTCAAGGAAGCACATGCGGGTACCGATCATGTGAGAAGAGGCAAGATTGACTTGATTCACGGAGAGCTTGAGCTATTCATCATGAAGGATGGAGAAACTGTGAGGCAAATGTATGATCGCCTAATGCTCCTTGTCTCGGACATTAGAGCACTAGGAAGTAATGATTGGGAAGATGAGAAGGCCACAAAGAAGTTGCTAAGAGCTTTCACACCGAAGAACCCAAACCTAGCAATCATGATAAGAAGAGACCCAAACTACTACAATTTGACTCCCAATCAACTTCTTGGTGAAATCTTGCATCAAGAGCTAGTTGACCAAGATGTGGAGAAGTCACTTAGCTTGAAGGTGAACAAGAGTCTAGCCCTCAATGCTAGCTCTAGTGAAGTGGTGGAGGTGAAGCCCAAGACGTCCAAGACCAAGAACAATGATTCAAGTGAAGAAGGAAGCACCGATGAAGAAACCGCCTTTGCCATAAGGAAGTACAAGAAGTTCAAGGCATCAAGCAAAGGTGGTGATGATAGAAAGAAGAAGTCACAAAGAAAATGCTATGAGTGTGGAGAATATGAACATTTCATTGCCGAGTGTCCCAAGAACAAGAACAAGAATGAGGAAGAGAAGAAGTACAAGGAGAAGAGCAAAGAGTACAAGAACAAGTACCAAGGGCGTGCTCACGTGGGTCAACAATGGGACTCAAGTGATGAAGATGAAGCACCAAATAAGCAAGGCATGGCAACACTTGCCATGGCACAAGGAGCATCTTCACCACGCCTCTTCAACAACCTCTCTGACGATGAGGACAACTCTCACTTTTGTCTCATGGCAAGAAGGAGCAAGGTACAAGAATCATCCACCTCATCCTCTCTCACCTCATCATCATCCACACCTAGTAATGATATAGATAACCTAGATGAGGAAAAAGAAATGGAGGCCAACATGATAAAGCAATTTGGTAAAAAAGGCCATAAAGAAATTAAAAAGCTTTTGGACAAATTAGAGGAAAAGAAGGAGATTCTCCATGAGCAATAAGACTTGCTTATCCGTGAAAAGGAAAGAAACCTTGCTTTAGAGAAAATCCTTGCCGAGGAGAAAGCTAAGGTGGAGAAGTTGACCGTAGGCTTGTCCTTGGCCAATGACTCTAACAAGAGGATGCTAAAGGACTACTCTTTGGCAAATGAATCTTTAGCTTACCTAAAAGCCACTCATAGCGAGCTTCAAACAAGCTTCTCATGCTTGACGGATAAATACAAAAATCTTGAAGCAAACTATAGTGCTATTTGGGAAAGCACCAAGGTCGATCCAAAAGCAAACATTGACTCTAATGCCTCCAATAGCAAAGGTTGCTCTATATGTTCTAATGTTGATATAAATGCTCTTAAGACTAACCTTGCAAAGCTAGAGGAAACAACTAGGAGCAAGGATAAGGAGATTGCCCGGTTGAACATGTTGATCAACCAAGGTAAGTTGGGTGCCAAGTCCATACCCAAGGCAATTGACACAAGAGGACTTGGACACTACAAGGACAACAAGGTCAATGGTAGAAGGGTGGTGAAAGGGCATGAGATCCCCTTGTGGAACAAGGGAGGCTACCTCAATACTATTATGGATATTGCCCATGGAGTAACCACCTCTACCACAACACAAGAGAAGCCAAAGGTTGTGAACACCACAAAAGGAAATGGTGGGGTTAAGTCTCCACCAAAGGCATTGAAGAATGTGGTGGAACACAAGCCTTCTCCCAACTACACTTGTGACTATGTTGTGACCTTGGACCACAATGGTAAAATGGTGGTCAAGTATGTTGGAGCCTATGCAAAAAAGGCTATGAGGAAGAGTGTGTGGGTTCCAAAAGTTTTTGCTTCTAACCTCCAAGGACCCAAATCTTTTTGGGTACCTAAACCAAAAGCTTAAACTTGTTTTGTAGGCCTACTCCTCCGGTGGAACCGCATGGTTAATTGATAGTGGTGCCACTAATCATATGACCGGAGATGAAAGCTTATCTGCATCCCTTGAGCATTATGACACCCCTACGGAAACCATCATCTATGGAGACAATGGTCAAGGAAATGTTATTGGTCTAGGTAAAATTGCTATCTCAACAACAAATTCAATTGAAGATGTTTTCCATGTTCAAGGTTTAGGGTACAAGTGAGGATTCCTCTACTATCTTTGCGGGTCACCTAAGGGGAAAGCTTTACTATGTGGATTTCACTAAAGTAAAGGTGGACCCTAAGGCTTGCTTAGTGGCAAAATCCGACATGGGTTGGCTATGGCATCGCCGACTAGCTCATGTTGGCATGAGGAACTTGGCCAAACTTCAAAAGGACAAGCACATCCTAGGACTAACAAATATTGTTTTTGAGAAAGATAGGTTATGTAGTGCATGTCAAGCGGGAAAGCAAGTTGGAGCGCATCATCCCGCCAAGAACATTCTTTCAACATGAAGACCGTTGAAGCTACTACACATGGACTTGTTTGGACCAATCACCTACATAAGCATCGGTGGTAACAAATATGGTTTAGTAATTATTGATGACTTTTCCCGTTTCACTTGGGTATTCTTTTTGCAAGATAAAAGTGAAGCAAAGGGAGTGGTCAAAAAGTTCATAAGAATAGTTCAAAATGAGTTCGAGCTTAAGGTCAAGAACATAAGAAGTGACAATGGCTCGGAGTTTAGGAACACTCAAGTTGAAGAATTCCTTGATGAAGAAGGAATCAAGCATGAACTCTCCGCTCCATACACTCCTCAACAAAATGGCGTTGTTGAGAGGAAGAACCGTATGTTGATTGAAGCGGCAAGAACAATGCTTGATGAGTACAAGACTCCAGACTCATTTTGGGCGGATGCCATCAACACTGCGTGCCATGCCGCCAACCGCCTCTACCTCCACAAGTACTTGAACAAGACTCCCTACGAGATAATCACCGGTAAGAAACCTAGTGCGCACTACTTTAGGGTCTTTGGGTGTAAGTGTTTCATACTTAACAAGAAACCCGAAGCCTCAAAGTTTGCATCCAAGGTTGATGAAGGTTTTCTCATTGGTTATGGAACTAACGAACATGCCTATCGTGTTTTCAACAATACCACCGGTTGCGTTGATACCGCAGTAGACGTGAAATTTGATGAATCCAACGGCTCTCAAGGAGAGCAAATTAGTGAAAACCTTGTAGATGATGAAGAACCTCCAAGTATATCCATCTTTAGAATGGGCACCGGTGAAGTGATGCCAAGGGAAGTTCAAGTTCAAGCTCCGGTTGACACAAGCAATCAAGATCCACCATCATCAACAAGAGTTGAACCACCTAGTTCTCAAGTTCATCAAGATGAAAGTCAAGCTCATGGTGACGATCATGGAAGTGGCTTTGATCAAAGGGAAGAACAAGGTGGTGACGCTCATGAACAAGCACCTCAAGCTCAAGATGATGATGATGGACCTATTCAACGTCAATCTCAAGCGCCACATCCAAGAGTTCATCAAATGGTTCAACGGGATCACCCCGTTGACAACATCCTTGGGAGCATCCAAAGAGGGGTAACAACTCGCTCAAGATTGTCAAACTTTTGTGCGTTTTACTCGTTTGTTTCCTCTTTGGAACCTCTTAGTGTGGAACAAGCTCTTGAGGACCCGGATTGGATTATTGCTATGGAGTAAGAGTTGAACAACTTCAAGAGGAATGAAGTTTGGGAGTTGGTGCCAAGACCCAAGCAAAATGTGATCAGCACCAAATGGGTTTTTAAGAACAAGCAAGATGAATTTGGTGTCGTCACAAAGAACAAGGCAAGGCTCGTCAGCAAAGGCTATACTCAAGTTGAAGGCTTGGACTTTGGAGAGACTTATGCTCCGGTAGCAAGGATTGAGTCAATTCGTATACTCTTGGCCTATGCTACTCATCATGACTTCAAGCTTCAACAAATGGATGTGAAGAGCGCTTTCTTGAACGGACCTCTCCAAGAAGAAGTGTATGTTGAACAACCACCTGGCTTTGAAGATCCAAACCTCCCCAACCATGTGTACAAACTCCATAAGGCGCTCTATGGGCTCAAACAAGCTCCTAGAGCATGCTATGAATGCCTTAAGGATTTTCTTCTCAAGAACGGCTTTGAGATAGGCAAAGCCGATTCTACTCTCTTCATTCAAAGAACGGGAAAAGATATCTTTGTTTGTCAAATCTATATTGATGACTTTATCTTTGGCTCTACTAATGACATGTTTTGTGAAGAGTTTAGTAGGATTATGACCAAGAGATTCGAAATGTCTATGATGGGTGAATTGAAGTTCTTCCTTGGGTTTCAAATCAAGCAATTGAAGGAAGGGACTTTCTTGTGTCAAACCAAGTATGTGAAGGATATGCTCAAGAGGTTTGACATGGCCGATTCAAAGCCCATCAAGACTCCCATAACATTAAATGGACATCTTGATCTCAATGAAGAAGGGAAGTCGGTCGATCAAAAGGTATTTTGCTCCATGATTGGCTCCCTCCTTTACCTTTGTGCATCTAGGCCCAATATAATGCTTAGTGTGTGCATGTGTGCAAGATTCCAAGCTAATCCTAAGGAGTGTCATCTAATGGCCATTAAGAGGATCTTTAGATACTTGGTTCACACTCCTAACCTAGGCTTATGGTATCCCAAGGGCTCCACTTTTGATTTACTTGGCTATTCCGATTCGGACTATGCCGGTTGCAAAGTAGATCGAAAGAGCACAACGGGGACTTGCCAATTTCTTGGTAGGTCTTTGGTGTCGTGGAGTTCTAAGAAACAAAATTTGGTTGCTTTATCCACGACCGAAGCTGAGTATGTGGCGGCCGGTGCGTGTTGTGCACAACTCTTGTGGATGAGGCAAACGTTGAGTGATTACGGTTGTGTGTTTAGTAAGATTCCACTCTTGTGTGACAATGAGAGTGCCATCAAGCTAGCAAACAATCCGGTGCAACACTCTAGAACAAAGCATATAGATATTCGACATCATTTCTTAAGGGATCATGAGGCTAAGGGAGATATTGCTCTACGTCATGTAAGCACAGAGAGGCAACTTGCCGATATCTTCACTAAGCCTCTAGATGAGCAAAGGTTTTGTGCTTTGAGGAGTGAACTAAATATCTTGGATTCTCGTAACTTGGCTTGACTTGTTACACACAATTGATTGTTGCCTAGATAGATTGAAAATGATTCATTTTTCTTTACTTATGTGAGTTTTTCTTTAAAAAGATTGGATTTTTGATCGTTGGATCACATCTTGACTCAAGTGACTATTGTTATGATTGTTGTTTGTGGCTAGTCACTTGGTGTTAAGACTCTCTTATATGTCCACAGGCTATTACTCTATAAGATCTCAACTCAAAATTCTGGTTCTAAATCTTTAAAGGCAAAATCTCAGTTTTGTCGGAACTTCCGGCCCTGGCTCGGAACTTCTGACAAAGGCTTACTGTGTGGTATCCGAAATCTATCGGAACTTCCGGCCCTGTCTCAGAACTTCTGATAAGCTGTTTCTGTCAACTTTTTATCTGACCTCGGAAGTTCTGGCCCCCCTATCGGAACTTCCGATAATCACTCAACGGCTATATATATACTCCCGCGCGCACGGTAGAAACCCTAGCTCCTCTTTCAAAACTGCTGACGCCCCTCCCTCACTCTCCTCTCAATCTTCGTGGGGGGGATTTCGATTTCGTCCGTGGAATCTTCAAGCTTGGGGGCTCCTTGGATTCTCCGTCACTTGGGGATTCCATTCCACCCCTTCTTTCCTTCGATCTCGTTCGGGTGTTCTTCAAGGTAAACCCTAAAATCCTCATGTCTCGATCTCTCAATGCCGACTATACTAGCAGTTTATCTCTAGGGGATTCATATCTATAGTTGCTTTTGAGTAGTATCCTACGATCTTGAACCGTTTTGTTGGCTAAATCTTCAGTTCTAGGATCTTAGTGCCGCTACAGCAGCACTGTCGGAAGTTCCGACCCCCGGTCGGAAGTTCCGACAGAGGCCTGCTGTTGCTGCACTAGTTCCTTCACCGAGTCTCTCTCTATCATATCTAGTCCACCATCCTATGCCTCACTCATATCTTGTTAGATGGTTCGTGAGCGACGTGGGAAGGAGATTGTGGACGAAGAATCCGATGATGAGGTTCCCATTGCTCAACGCAAGCGCAAGGCCGAATCAAAAGGGGCTCAAGGTTCTCGTGGTCGTGGCTGATGCAATCCTCCAGCAGCACCTCCTCCGTCATCCACTCAGGCACAAGGTCATCATGCTCGCACCAAAAATGCTCATGCTCCGGATGATCACTATGATGACTACTCCGACATATCTTTGGCTACATTAGCTGACTTTGTGCTTCGCCCTCACCCACCTCCACATGCTGGGATTGTTCGGATGGTCGACTATACAAAGGGCTCTCATGATGTGTACAAGGAGAGGTATGATGACCCCTCTCAATATCAAAAGGAGTTTAAGAAGGACATTCACTTTTGGCTCAACTTTAATGCCGATTAGTATGAGTCAGTCATCTTATCTAAGGAGAATATGATAGTGGAGATGAAATCCATTGATTGGAACAATTTGAGAAAACTTGGAATTGAGGATGTGACTAGAGCCGTTGATGCTTGTCATGAGAAAGGGATGGCTGCTCTCATGGCTGCTTCGAAGAGTTGGAATGAGGAAGTGGTCGCTCAGTTCTATGCCACTCTTCATATTAATCGCTCCACCAAGGTGATGTATTAGACTATTCAAGGAAAGCCTCTCTCGGTCTCTTATGAGCGGTTCGCTCGACTCCTTAGCTTTCCTTCAAAAGATCTTGCTAAAGAGAAGATTCATGGTGGAAGTATTATTGATGATAGTCAGATGGCCTTCATGTATGATCCGGCTTATGGGAGTGTAGAGTTTGGCACTACTCACGGGATGCTCCCCTACTATCGGATGTTGAACACTCTCTTTCGCTACACTCTTAGTCCGAAGATGGGTGATCACTACAATATCTCCAACATAGCCAAAAACTTGCTAGTGAAGATGGCTCCCAGGCAGTCCCCTTTTAGTGTCTTTGACTTTATTTGGGAGGAGATCATTGTTTGCTCCATGTCGGCCAACAAAAGCTGCCAATATGCTCCTTGGATCTTTCACATGATTTGCAAGGTTGCCCAAGTGGACATTTTGACCGACAAGGCTCATCGCTCCTATAAGCCTTCCAAGGGGGCTGTTGAGCGTCTTCTCAAGCTTGGGAAGCATGCACCTTCTCGTCCACCACCCTCTCGTGGTGCCTCCACTCGTGGTGCCTCCTCCTCACAGCCGGGACCCTCCTCTTCACATGACATTCCTTTTAGCTCTCATGGTCTCCCTCCCAAAGGCAAGAAAAAGAGCATCTTTAACTTTCTATCTCAAGGTCTTTTCGCTTGCTTCAATGTTGGGAAGCACAATGCTCAAGAGAACCACTCCCATAGGCAACACGTTGAGGAACAACTTATCAAGTTGGAAACACGTCAAAAGATGTTGTTGTCTAAGAATGACTTTGAGCACTCACCGGTTCGTGAGCCTTGGGAGATTCCTCCTCCTCCCTCCTTCTATAATCCATGGGAGGCTTATGGTCAAACCCACATGATGTATGGTGACTTTGCTGGTGAAATTGAAGAAGAAGATGAAGATCTTGGTGGGGATGAGGAAGAAAATGTTGAAGAAGAAGAAGAATCTCCTCCGGCAGCCCACACTCCTCGTGATGATGATGGTGATGACTCTTCCCGTGAGAGCGTTCATTGAAGGGCCTCTCCTTTTTGGCGCTTGATGCCAAAGGGGGAGTGAGCTCACTCTTGAAGATGGGAAGAAGTTGTGTATCAAGTTATCTTTTCGTTATCTATCTTAGCTTGTGGACATGTAATGAACCTTATGTTGGTGTTATGTGTGGTGTGTGACAAGTGAAAACTTTTATTTGTAAGACTTATTTGTGGTAGCTTAATGTTAGTGTGATGTAAGACTTAATTACCTTTGTGTAGTACTTATGTGTGGTGGTTTAGTGCTTTTCTCTTTATGTCGTGCTATACCATGTCATTTGCATCACAGATTTTTTTGTATCACACTCTTGCACTTGTGGATATGCAAAAATTGAGGGGGAGCTATTTCTAAATCTGTGCAAAAGGCATTTGGAAGCCCATCCTGTTGAAAATGCACATATTTAGGGGGAGCTCCTCTCAAATCTTTGGATACACACATCTTTTTTGTTAAACCAAGTTGTGTTGTCATCAATCACCAAAAAGGGGGAGATTGAAAGTGCATCTATGGCCCCTAATTAATTTTGGTGATAATGACAATCACAATTTGGTGAGTTTAATGGTTTCTCTAAGATGTGTGCAGGTTTAACGAGAAAAAGGAAGCCCTCAATTCCATTCTAAACGGTGTTCAAGCTTCACGCGAGATTTAAATCCTTTTCGGTTTGAATTTTGGTCATAGGAACACCGTACTATAAAGAGGGATGCGAATGGTAGTGCTAGAGATTCCAAAGTGCTCAGTCGAGATACTAACTTCTTTGAGAGACACTCACACCGTTGCACGAACACATACTGAATTTTTGGGAAAAAATCAGTGTTTGTCGGAAGTTCCGACCCCAGGTCGGAAGTTCCGACAAAGGGTTTCTGGTTGCTCTCTTGCGACCATCGGAAGTTCCGACCCATGGTCGGAAGTTCCGATAAAGGTCTTCTGTTCCACTTCCAGCTAACCCTCGGAAGTTCCGACCCCGGGTCGGAAGTTCCGATAAACACTTTAACTGCACAATAACGGCTAGATTTTGGAGCTCGAGTATTTATACCCCAGCTCCTCTCTCTTCATTTGCTGCTGCTGACCTAACTCGAGACAAACACACCCAAGAGCATTCACTCCCCTTCTCCACTCCTCTCTAGACCCAACCTTTGATCCTCTGAGCTAGGGATTGAGTGAGGAAGAGATTCTTGGTGTGAGATTGAGAAGCTTTGAGTGTGTGGTTCATCTCCTTCATCTCAAGAGCACTTGAAGCATCTTTGGTCGTCGATTCGCATTTGTTACTCTTGAAGCTTGCTTCTAGACGGTTAGGCGTCGCCCGTTGAGTGCCCTCTCCGTGTGGAGCACCCGGGATCGTTTGTGTTACCCCTCCTTGGTGGAGAATTCTTAGTGAGCACCAATCTTCCTTTGTGGGGATTGGGTGAGGCAAGAGGCTCCTGGTGATAGCCCTCCCTTTGTGGGATCCTCAACGGAGACGTAGCTTCCTTTGTGGAAGTGAACTTCAGATTAAATCTCTTATCCATTGCTTGTTTGAGTTCTTCTCTTCTCTCTAACCCTAGAAGCGTGTTTTGGCCCGATCTTTATATTTGTTGTGTTACAACCCATATCTTTGGTTGCAGGAGGTTCTTAGCATCTAAACTGAACTTTTGATTCATATAGATTTGTTAAGTTGCATTTCAATTGCTGCTGTAGACTCGTCTTTCTTACCTAGGTCGGAAGTTCCGCCCCAGGACCAGAAGTTCCGAGCCATCAGAAGTTCTGGCCCCGCGTCGGAAGTTCCGACTTGTATTTAACCGCTGTGAAGAATTTTCAGGAAAATTTGAAGTGAGCATATTCACCCCCCTCTAGGCATCACAAGGTCCTTTCACTGCGCCCGTATGGGCCTTCCTGGATCGCCGCAGGCCACCACACCGCGGGCCGACACCAGGCCGAGGCTGGCCCACAAACTGGAAACAGCCCGCAGGCTGAATTGAAGTTTTCCTCATCCAATTTACACAGAAGCCCCCAGGCTTTTATCTATTTAAATATTCAGAATAATCAGTTCTGCATATTTATGTTTTAGACTCTGAATTGTTCTGTAAATATGTGTTGTCAAGCACATTGTGATATGTACCCTCCGGTATTCACACCTATGTAATTTGGATGTTATAATTACCGCAGTAATTGTGCATCTTTATGATTCACAGATCATTTCTATGTGTTACATCAATTCTTACATATGCAATTTATTTTATTTGCATAATTAATACTTAATCAAAATTCTACATCAAGTATAATATAATGCAAAATTAAAAAGTAAGGCTTATACATATGATTTTGGAATAACACAAGGTGATGTGACCTAGGCGCTGTCTGCGATAAGTTCTTTCTAAGAACTTATTTGCCTTGAGATCCGTGTTTTTAGGCAGCTTTTGCTCATCACTGAGAGGTCTACATCTTTATGATTATTACCTTCAAAGTGTATTTCCAAATTTCATATAAATGGACAAAATATTTAAATGACTATCAAGTCAAATTATTCCTACAGGAGTTAAAATGTCCTATACCTTAATTTTGCTTAAATTCATTATTTTGCTTATTTTACAATAGAAAATTTACCTCAGTAAATTAAGTTTTTGTTGCAAGTATTATCTTGCCTCCACTATTTTTGCATAATTATATCACCAACATGATGATTATTCCCTAAAAGTGACATCTTGATATTACTAACATAACACATATGAGTGGAGCTTAAGGCATTTATTGCAATCATGCAAACTATGCCTATAGCAACGAGTTCTTCATCCACTACTTCAAAGTTTACACCATTCTGGTGATTACCTTTTTGATGTGTTAACTCACTAGTACATGATGTTCGAGTCACACTCGATAATATTAGCGATTTCATCGCCTATCAAATACGAGGTTCACAGTACTTGTCACTCAAATCGCATTTTGAACATACACTATTTTGCATAGAATTATTCAAGACTCATCTTGAACTCAAAATTTAAGCATCAATTTTGGCTTAAATAAATAGCAGAAAAGTGCAACATATTTTCATGACTATGTTGGTGCTCATATATATCGAGAGTATGTTTTGGCAATGATCATTAGATCATCTATTCTCAGAAGAATGGAGTCCAAAAACATGAGCAACAACTTCTATTGCTTGCCAAATGTAGAATAGTCCACTTATAATCAAGTATCAACTTGATTCAAATAAATTTTGCACCATGATATTTCATGCTATATACATGATCAACTCATGCAGGACATGACTAATGTTTTTAAAATGGAAGTTTCTGAATTCGCATTGGATTGAGTTTACTATCTAATATGAGTACATGATATCAACGATATCAATGGGAGATCTGTGGCATCCAAGCCACCATAGTTCTACCCTAATAAAAATACCCAATACAATTCACAATTGAATTACCACACATACACCTTTGGTGTTACTACATGTCCTCAATTCAGATTTTACAAATCTGATTAGCAATAAGAACAAGATCCATTTATTCTTTGAACTCCTAGTAGAGTTATTCATAAAGAATAGAACTTTCAGTTCATAAAATATACAAGTCAATGGATCCTATGCATACATGTCACTTTCAAGTGACCATAATGAGAAACCTCATGTTTTGTCAAGAGTGTGGTTGTACATACATGTACACATGAATTAGAGGAAAGCGAATTCAAGGAGATCAATTTGAAGCTCACTTAAATAAATTAGATCCCCATATGTTTCCATATAATTCATGGAATTATCATTAGTTCGATATTATACTGCATGTGTAGTATATTGTCCACATCAATATCATGTACTTCATACATGGTATTTATTCGGAATACACCCAGAAAAAAAGGAATTTCATAAAGTGAATCACCACTATCACAAAAATGAGGTATACATACTCTACTCATGGGTATTCAATTATTTATTGTAGATGCACTAATGTATTCTACAAATACCCCCAAATTTTGTGACATCCATTTCTATATGGTTTCATGCTGAAATCCATTACTAAGAATAATGATGAGAAATCAGCACTCAACTTGGTAAAATGGACAAGAAAATTCAATATTCATACAATTCCTTTCATATCATCTGGGATATGTTATATGTACACATACATAAATCCAGTATGACATGTTGCGTATAAAATAATTTTTCAATCTTGGTCATCTCAAGAATTGGCATGATAGCCTTTGTCATTTTGACACATCGATGATAAGAAAAATTATTATCAATTATATTGGTCATACGATATATATACTCCCAAAATCCTCAAATTATTGTGCACCACATGTGTCACAAGAGAATTAATTTTAAGGCCCTCTTACCTTAAAATTTTAAATAACGAGCCACTCAATTTCTTGAATGCATTCAAGATAAGTTGGCCATATTCGGCCATTATGAACTATAAGCATTCTCAACTCTCAAGTGCCCAAATATATTTGCAAATAGTTCCACATGTGTTCCTTACTGATCATAAGGCATCACAATTCTTACAAAACTCATTGCTCTAGTTTTCAACTTAGAGCAAAATTTTTCTTGGACGCAGGATCACATCCATTCACATGGAATTATTTGGTTTTTGGGAACTATATCACCAAGTACCATATGTCCATACCAATTATGGCTTAACAAAATCTCTTATTTGAGATAATCATTTATATGACCATCAACATATAATTCAATTTATCAACATCAAGTTGGTAATACACACCACATATTTTACATTCATCAAGCTACAATCATACAGCTCCCTCCGTTGCAGTCAGTACATGAAAGCTTGGCCACAACCAAATATTTCACATCTGTGTGTCAGTTATGTTTTGCACATACTGATATCACCACCTCACAACATACGTCATGGGCATTAGGGACCTACATAAAAGGTATTATTATCTGTCATTTATAAAATACCTTAGGTCTCTATGGGGATTTACACAAAAGCCCGTATGTTGATCACATATTGAGGATAATTCCAGGCATTAGGGGGAGATAAATACCACATGTAGAATGCTAGGATACAAAATGAATGTTACACACTCATTCAATCCTCACATCTACGTACATACCAAAGAATATCTGAACCCCATCAGTTCAGAACATCTTATATTTGTAATATATTACAAATATTCTGCCAAATGCATTTACTTATCAAAAGTATCATCTTACTATGTCCCTAGAATTAATGTGCCAGAAAAGAGTGGATATCTAACAAGATCACTCAACTCCCAAATTAAAATAAGAGGGGGAGAAGTATGGTTACTAGGGATATAACTTGTTAATAAGCATCCGCTGAAACAGGGGGAGATATCCTCCAAAATAGTAAATGCAAATCAACATCATGCATATTACTAGACACTTTATGAATAATTGAAAATCCAAAGACTATGAATGTTTAACATTCAAAAGCCCAGTACATGTGCACATAAATTTAGACACTGAGGCATCATTGGAACATCCTAACTTTATCATCTTTAGAAATGAGATAAGAGTTCTAAAAGGTTAATATTTCACATGTTATATTGGTTCAATTGAATCAATCATACAAAGTCTACAAATTGTCGACATATACTCCTCAAAAGATTTCTATACACCTTAAACTGGATCCGGACCAAAAGTCCTAGGCAGAGTGTAACAACACTCAAATTGGGTCAAAAAAAGGTGAAAATTATGAAGAATTTCTCTCATACACTAGTGAGAGGTATTTACTGCAGTAATACCATCTTCTCACAAATGCATTCTTTACGAAAGCAAGGTGGTGATATAATGAGAGATTGTAGCAATGGTTTCATGCAGATACCGAGCAACATACCCTCGTGGTATATGTAAAAATTATCTTCCTATATTTAACAATTGACAGATCGAATAATTGATATAAGTCATCATCCGACTTCACATTCTAAATCTAAATATAAATCGCAACATATATTGTGTATTACTCAAGTCACTCAATGACTTGAATTAGTCAAGTTGATTGTGGTACAACTGACTAAGTGAGTATTTTCCGTAGAAGGATTACTCCAATCACTACGATTGCATGTGTGTGTTCATAAACAAATCCAACTTGGATTTTTCCTTCATCATCTCAACACACACAAACAAGCAAGCAACCATTTTATGACGGAATTTGTTGGCGGTCCATTTCCGTCAACCTAGCCATGAGTTTACCTTCAATATTGGTATTAATTTGATACTCACACTAACGATCCTAACCCCCATTATATGTCAAGTTCGCACTCGCGCATGGTTTTTGGAGTTTATTGTTTACATAGGAATTAAGAGCCTAAATGAGGACTTCCAGGTAAAGTTCATCGAGCACTTTACAAGAAGATCATGAAGCCCGGCACAAGTCAAGACATGAGATGAACATGACTCCAAATGAGCCAAGGACTAAAGCGTGAAGCTGAGAAGTATCTAGGACCTAGATGAAAGATGCGGGAGTTCATGCACCATGCACCCTTATCTAAACCGCGGGGAAAATGACGTCAAAGACACACATGCAGTTCGGCAAAAACTCAGGAAGACGCGAGAAGCTTCGGGAAGAAAACTGGGGGCGAACTGGGCCAAGATGGACCTAGGCCGGTCGGCCCAGGTCGGCTGGCCTGGCCCACTTCCGGGTCAGTTCGCCGCCCCCTTTGACCTAGCACCCCCTCGGGCTATTTATAATCCCCGTGTGAAATACCACGTATCAAGCCATTCGCCGTTGAGGAGCAGAGAAGCTAGAGAGACACCATCTCGGAGAAGAGGGTCGTGCTAATTGTCTAGGGTTACCCTAGTCGGCGTGGAAACCTTGCAAGGAAGACCACGTCGGAGTTCTGGAGCTTGGATCAAGATCGAGGTAGGATCCCGATGGTGATCTTGTTCATGTAAACATTCATGGTGAAGTCTTTATGAATCCAATTTCTAGCGATCAAGTGCCTTCTTTTATGATTCTTGTTCTTTCTTGGGTGTGTTCTTCCTCAATCTATTCCTCGAGATAGATTGCATTGGATGTTCTTGTAGCCACGGTGGCTAGAGGTACATACCCGATCTACCAAGTAGTTCAACGTGTTCCTTGTGAGCGTGCTCTAAGATTCGACCGTGAAGAAAGGGGGACATCGTGACAGGATGTTGACACCGAGTACGTCGAGGCGACTTAGAGGGTTTGACCAAAGGTCAAGGTTTAAAGACGCTTTTTATGAGATTCGTTTGGTTTACTTCATCTATCTTGTTCGGAGCTACAACATAAGCATGGTCTAGGCTCTCTAGATCGGTTATCTCTACACTTTCTCTCGCTACCTCTTGTGTTTTAGTAGATTAGATGCATTCAAAACCTCTTCAAGATGAAAGTGTTTTCTCGTTTATTAGATTGAGTATTGTGTTGCACATGTTCCACAGATTTGATACCTTGGGTGATACTCGAGGGAAAAAGGTACTATATGATCCGTAATCTTACGGTGAGCCTTGGCGCGTTATTGAATCGTCAACAAACCCTTTTTCTGACACTGTTGCCGGGGAACAAGTAATCAAGATCCAATCTAGTATCTCGTTTCTAAGTATTTTCAGTTTTCTTTTTGATTTTCTTTTGCATATATTAAACTTTGATCATCCTCAAAAACTAATCTAATCTAGTTTTTGACTAAGTTTTTGTTTATAGTTTTCTCTTTTTAGATCTTTTGTATATTTTGTTTATTGCTAACCCTAACAGGAGATGGACGGCTACCTCTCCAACAAACCAAAAAAATTTGTGGATGATCCAGAAAAACTTTACAGGCAAAGGAGACGTGAAGCACGAGCTAGGAAGCTGGAGATAAATCTAAAAGCCAAGGGCGAAGGATCGTTGGGATCTCCGAAGGAATCACCACCTCCAAGTCCGAAGAAGAAATCACCACCTCCGAGTCTGAGAGAGATCAACCTCAACCGCCACCAATGGCACAACTGGAGAGGAAGATTGGGGAGCTATATGCATCCCGGAGCTTGTTGATCTACCCATCCTCAACCTAGCCGACATCGGAAGACCGTTCGAGATCGAGACTTCAACCATCCGCATGGTGCAACATTCATCTTTCACTGGTAAAGAGGATCATAACCTTCACATTCAAGCGTTCATTCAACTTTTTCAAACATTCACAATGGAAGGGTTGGATCAAAATCAATTGAGGGTGAGGCTTTTTCCGTTCTCGCTAATTGGAAAAGCCTTGCAATGGTTCTACACTCTACCGGTGGAGATGGTGCAAAATTGGGAAGCATTGATGAGAGCTTTCATAAAGGAGTATTATTCGCCGGGTAAGACTCAAAGCTTGCGTAACAAGATTGCTACATTTGCTCAATATCCAATAGAGACTATCGCGGAAGCTTTTGAGCATTTCAATGAGTACACCCGAGCCGTGCCACATCACAAGTTCCCGAAGGAGGACCTCTTTCAAAAGTTCTATCAAGGGCTCAATTTAGCATCGAGGACCGTAATTGACGTATCGGCGGGAGGATCTATCATCGAGCTTACTCCGATCGAAGCATTCACTCTTTTCAAGAAGGTTGCAGATAATGACACATGGGCGTCATCCGGATGCTTACTTCCGGTTCAATCTACGGGCAATGTTAAAGGTGTTTTGCAGGTTGATAAGGAGGAACTTCTAGAATGAAAAATTGACTCACTCATGAGGAGGTTGGAAAAGATGGAGCTAGAAAAGAAAGCAGCCCAAGACCTAAAGACCGCCGAAGTAAGATCCACGTGTGAAGAGTTGTGGGGAGTACGACCATGTCCAAAAAGATTGTCTGGAGAAAGCAAAGGTGCTTGACTACATGAGAAAAGTAGATTTGCCAAACTTCCGCTACGGGCAAGGTAGACCTCAATTTAATACAAGTTCTTCCATTCAAAATACGGTGCCTCTTCATATACAATTGAAGGATTTCATGGACGAGCAAGCTAAGATCAACAAGGACGCCGTCACTAAGTTCAAGGCTATGGATAAAATATTGGAGAACATCGATGGCTAGGTGACGAAGGTCGGGAGCTCCAACCATCAAGTGCTCAACATGATGAAGATGTTGGAGACGCAAGTGGGACAACTTGCCGGGCGCCTAACCGCTAATGAAGGAAGATTGTCGGGGCAGCCCCAAGGTCCCGAGACGGCGAAGGCTATTCAAACTCGCTCGGGAAAGGAGACAGAGGATCCCGAATTTCCAGCCAGAGCAAGGAAGCCTAAGCCAACCGTCGAGGCGGAGCACACTAAGGAGAAGGTGACTACTATTCCTGAGGTTGCTACTGAAGAGCCGGAATTCGAGATGCCAAGTGATGACATGAAGATGCCTACACTTAAGACACACTACTTTCGAGGTAAAGTTGATAGTCATTTTGAAAAATTTGTGGAAGTAGTGCGCAGGTTAAGCATCAACATGCCGCTATTAGACGCTCTCCATGTTCCTACATACTCTCGCTACTTCAAAGACATACTTGCGAACAAGTATGAGATGGCAACACTCGGGGCGGATCACGTCAAGATGTCCGAACAATGTAGTGCCGCCATTGCAAATCAAGGGCTCGAGAAGCAAAGAGACCCCGGATGTCCGACCATCCCATGTTCCATTGGCTCATTCACGTTCGAGAAGGCATTATGCGACCTTGGAGCAAGTGTGAGTGTCATGCCAAGAGATGTGTTCGAGAAGCTACGCCTACCACTAGAGCCTACGGGTATGTGTTTAGAGTTGGGCGACAACTCTATTCGCTATCCCGTCGGAATCGCCGAAGATGTGCCCGTGAAAGTTGGAGGTCACTTCATCCCCGTTGATTTCGTGGTGCTTGAGATGGGAGAAAGGGAGAAGCTGCCTCTCATCCTAGGGAGGTCTTCCCTCAAGACCGTCGAGGCAACAATCGACGTTGGCAAGAGAGAGATCAAGTTCAACGTCAATGGCACAAGGAGCATATTCAAGTTTCGTCCACGTTTCGAGGTATGCAACATGATCAATGTTAAATATGTTCCACCTCATCGTCGCTTTAGCAAGAAAGAGCCAAAGAAGGAAGAGCCCGAGAAGAAGGAAGCGAATGTGATCAAAGAAGTCGTTGCATCCGTCAAGACCAAAGAACAAAAGCCGTCTGTGAAGACCAAAAAGATGACTAAGCTAGAGAATAAGCCCGCGCCCAAGATGGTGCGGAAGTGGGTACCCAAGATTGCAACACCCGCAAAGAGTGCTGATCCAAAGTGAAGTCTAGCCATGGACTATAAACAAAGCGTTAGGCGGGAGGCAACATGTTCGTCGAGTCAAGAATAAGCTACCGGGAGGACAACCTCATCAAGAATAAAACTGCCGAGAGGGCAACCCGAATTATTTCTGATTTCAAGTAAGTTGGTCATAAAATTTGCTATGCAAGATTTGGTATAAACTATTAAGTGGTTGAACTTATTTTTGAGATATTTAATTTGCTCGGATGTTTCATTTGATTTTATTTGATCATAAACCATTGACATGAGCCATCCTACGATTTATTTGCCTCTTATCGAGAAACTAATACCAAAAATTCAGAACCTACCCACACCTTTCATCCTCTTCATGATGATAAGGTTGGTTTGTTTTACATCATAAAAACACACGAGTAGAGCCCCGCGTTGTTCCTTAATGATTTTTAATCTTTGACGCATGGTAGGACTCGCGTGAACCTAGGAAATTCGATTTTTGGTTTCATTCAACTTGATATCCATCGGTTTCTCTAGAGTTAGAATTTTTCCAAGCCCCATTTATTTTTGTTTATTTAAAACATCTCTCTCATGTTTAGCAAAAATTAGAACCTAAACCCATACCCCCACGGTCAAGCCGAAGGAGCTCGCTATCAATAAATGAAAGCAAGTGATCCCGGTGTAACCAAAATCAATGTAGTCGGAAAGTTTCGACTTACAAATGTTTTTGATGCATAAAAACTCCTCTAAAAATACATTTGAACTCATTGATATCTCTGAGTTAATTTTTAATTTTCAAAATTAGAGGATTAATTAGCATCTAAACATGATCAAGGGAAGGTTTTGAGCTTAATTAAACTTCTAGTGCTCCATGATGCATCACGAGAAGGCCTCATCATCAAGGCATCTTGAGCACATGCAAAAGACAAGCATGGGGGCGGTAGCAATGTTTTGTTTTGTAGGATATGAATGAAAGCATGGAGGCAAGGAAGCATGGAAGTGACACAAAGCAATTGATCAAGATGGAGGACTTCATCATACTACAAGAAAAAGGAGTGGCTGGGAGAATTTGGATGGTGAACGACGTGGAGCATGAGTACACAGAACAATGATGCATCCAACAAGTAGGAGAAAAAAAGGAGCCAAGGCAGAGGGCAGGGGCCCTAGGCTGGTCGGCCCAGGCCGGCAGGCCTGACCTATTTATTTGCCCCCCGGCGTTCGTCTTCCTCAGGTAAGTCACTCGTTCCATTGCTAGTTCATGTTCTTGAGCTTCCAGTCCAGAACCTCCAGAAACACCTTCGAAAAATTCATCCTCCAATTCTTAGTCCAAAAATGTAGAAAAATTCGTCACAATTCTTGCCCTTCCATATACTTCTTTTGTGCATATTTCTACCTGCAAGAAACCCTTGGGAGAGTTTGTTTGTGACTTTGTGCGGCAAGGAAAAATGAGGAAGGCTTTCAACAAAGCTTTTGGGAAGAAGACACAATCATCGTTGTCGAAGCCGCCATCAACAAGTTCTACGCTGTGGCACTCTATCTCCGAGTCGCCGCGAAGCATGGAAGAGGACGTGGCACCATCATGGAGCGACACCATGCTCCTTAGTGGTAGAAGGGACACACGAAGCTCGTCCATGCGGTACACCGAACTGCAAGGGCGCACGGAGGAGCCACCCGTCCAACCTCGTCGCTTGACTCGTTCATCCACTCTACCACCATACCCTCCGAGGCGTTCCAAGTATGGATTTATCATGATGACGGAGAAGGAGGAGGAGAGGCTTGTTCGCCTCGAGAAGAGAATTGTGTCCAACATTGACTTCCACGACAAGCTCTCCAAGTGTTGAGATTTCATCCGGATATTTATCAAATGATGAATCACCTTGGTTGGGGACATTTTTCTGATGGAGTTAGGGTGAGCACTCATTTGGAGCTTGCCTTGGAAATTCTCATGACAATGGCACCTGTTATTAATGATGGGGTGCCATCCCTCTCATTTCGACTCAAAGATGATGAGCAGCTAGTCCCTTATGAGAAAATTAGAGAATTGCTCGGATTCAAGAAGGAGGCCCCGGAGCAAGTGGATGTTAATGAAAGTGTATTGGAAGGATTTTGGGGTATGATTTTGGGAGAAGACAACCGGTAAAGAAGAAGCATCCAGAATCCTATCATCCGGATATTTCACTCTTGGATGAGCAAAAGGATTTTGGGAAGAATGAAGGAGTCCAAGATCCGACATGGAACTTAATTGGCTTTATTCGGCAATGATCATTAGGCAAGCCATTGATCCTTCATATATCATGATCAATCGGTGGTGTTGTGAAGCGATTTCGGGGACCAGAGATATTGGTTCAGGATGCTATCTCTCTATGATAGAAATTTCTGTGAAGCCGGGAATTTCAAGAAACCCAAAATTCCTACTTGCGGGGAATTCCCTTGGAATTGACTATATGAAGCAAGGAAAATATATAAGTGGAGATGAGATGAGAGGTTACAAGGTGGCAAAGGTTAATGTTCCTCTCCCAAATATGAGACTGAAATTATTTATTGAAGGGAGAGAGAATTAGTTAGAAGAAGGACTTCTTGTGCCGGCCAAGAAGAACAAAAGAGGAAGAATTATAGAAGAGGGATCGTCTTCCGCAGCCCAAGATCAAGGAGGGGCTACATATCATCAACCATATGGAGGGATTCCTATGCCGCCACCCTACTACGGAAGTGTGCCAATGCAAGCATGGGGAGTGGTGCAGCCATGCCGCCACCTCCTCCAACATATTATCCACCGACCTTTGTGGTGCCCAATGAAGCATTTGTGGCACCTTATGCAAGCATGCCTCAGCCGCAACAAAGTGTAGCCATCATTGGGGCGTATATGCAAAGGAATGTGCAAGACATTGAGAGGATCCGGACTCATGTCAACCAATGGCAAGAAGGAATGGTGGGGATCACCCATCAACTAGGACGCTTTCAAATTGTGCCATCGGATCAATTTCATGGAGGAGCCATGCAAACATATTATGAACAAGGATTCAACGAAAGTCAACCGACGGAGCAAGAGGAGGAATGAAGAGAAGAGGAAGGGATGATGCTTTTTAAGTGTGGTTTGATTTTTCTTTTTCCTTTTCTTTACTTTTTTAGATTGTGTGCGTTTATGTATGCGTAATATTTTCTTGTTTTATTTATTTTCAGCATGTTTGTGGTAGTAGTAGTTTTGTTTTCCATAACCATGAATAAGTTTCACCATCGTTTTTATGATCTTCAATATGGATGGACAATTTTACCATGTTGATATGTGGTGATCGTTGCCGCTTTGCTCGATCCTATGCTTGATTTATGCTTGTTTAAGCTAGTGCTCTCTTTAATACAAATATGAAATTAATTAAATGCTAGCCTAATCTTGTGTGGAGGTTATGATAACTTAAGTCCCATAGTTCTTTTTTGTTGCTCTCAATTTTGAATGAATCGAAGATCCATTTTTGTTCTCAAAAGTTATGCTAACCTTGTCATGAGTACCGCTTGCATTTTGCTCTACCTATCTAGAGCCTTACATTTATTTGAGTGCAAAACATTAGTATATACAAAATTTATTTTTGGGTGCATTAATTCAAGGCCTGATTTCTCTGGCCCGAGACTAAGAAGTTGGTCATTCCGTTTTTGCGTATCTTTCTTTATACTAGCCTCTTCTATCTGTGCATTGTGAGTTTCCACATTAGGAATTTCGCAAACTTCGCCGGATATCCACCCACAAAACCCAAAAACATCCTTTTGTGTTCACCTCCTTGACCACAACCCAATATTTGAGTATGGATGAATATTTCGAGGAAGACTACATGGAAGGTGCCAACAAATGAACAAGACTTTGGGAGACCCCCAAAAGGATCCATAGAAGATTTTTTGAGTATCTCTCTCCAAAAAAAAAGAGAATTTCAATTTCTACCTTGGCATATTTATCACCTCTTTTGCCCGAGGACGAGCAAACGTCTAAGCATGGGGGGGTTACCAAGGAAGTGCTAGTATAGTCTAGAGTTCAAGGGGAGTATTAAAAAATATATGTGATGAATGAAAAAGAAAAAATGATAAAGAAGAAAAAATATATAAAGAAAGAAAGAAATAAATATATAAAAAGCTCCTCGGTTCTCTAGCTATGTTTAATGCTTTTTGAGTTTTCAAGAGGATTCAAGATCAAGACCCATACTCATCTTTCCAACCATGTGCAATCCGATAACGAGGACTTCGTTTGTGCCTCAGGATCACTCTTTGCCATTTGCACATGTCCACCTATCTAAAAGTGTGTGTTCATCTCTCCCCCCTCCTTGATAACATTATTTTTCTAATAACCTTTTTGACGAGTCTCAGTAAGTCTATGAGAAACTAGTCTTGTTTTGATAATATCTCAACTATAATATCTTGGTAGGACTAAACTTTCCCATAGCTCCATATAAAGCTTTCCACTATATACTTTGAGAGAGGAAAGGAGTAGAACAAGTAGGCTTGAGAGACAAGATGAGATGAGAGTACATGAGCAAGATGCAAGTTGGTTATTTTTGATCTTGGTAAATCAATTTTTCTTTAATTTGAGAGCATGATCAAGTATTTGTGGAAAGAGCTTGAATGATATCTACCCTTCATGAAGATAAAAGTTAGTTACATTATGAAACTTTAATGAATATAAATCTAGAGAGCATTATGTTTTCTCATGTATGATCAAGTGCAGGGTATGAAAATCAAAGGGCAACTCTGATATCCATTGAAGGCTTACTCGAGGACGAGCAAGATTTAAGCATGGGGGGATGTTGGCGGTCGATTTCCGTCAACCTAGCCATGAGTTTACCTTCAATGTTGGTATTAATTTGATATTCACACTAACGATCCTAACCCCCATTATATGTCAAATTTGCACTCACACATGGCTTTTGGAGTTTATTGTTTGCACAGGAATTAAGAGCCTAAATGAGGACTTCCGGGTAAAGTTCATCGAGCACTTTACAAGAAGATCATGAAGCTCGACACAAGTCAAGACATGAGATGAACATGACTCCAAATGAGCCAAGGACTAAAGCATGAAGCCGAGAAGTATCGAGGACCTAGACAGAAGAAGCGGGAGTTCATGTGCCAAGCACCCTTATCTAAACCGCGGGGAAAATGACATCAAGGACCTACATGCAGTTCGGCAAAAACTCAAGGAGACACGAGAAGCTTCGGGAAAAAAAACTGGGGGCGAACCGGGCTGAGATGGACCTGGGCCGGTCGGCCTGGCCCACTTCCGGGTCGGTTCGCCGCCCCCTTTGACCTAGCACCCCCTCGGGCTATTTATAGTCCCCGTGCGAAATATCACGTATTAAGCCATTCGTCATTCGCCGTCGAGGAGCAGAGAAGCTAGAGGGACACCATCTCGGAGAGGAGGGTCATGCTAGTTGTCTAGGGTTACCCTAGCTGGCGTGGAAACCTTGTAAGGAAGATCACGTCGGAGTTCCGGAGCTTAGATCAAGATCGAGGTAGGATCCCGGTGGTGATCTTGTTCATGTAAACATTCATGGTGAAGTCTTTATGAATCCGATTTCTAGCGATCAAGTGCCTTCTTTTATGATTATTGTTCTTGCTTGGGTGTGTTCTTCCTCAATCTATTCTCGAGGTAGATTGCATGAGATGTTCTTGTAGCCGCGGTGGCTAGAGGTGCATACCCGATCTACCAAGTAGTTCAACGCGTTCCTTGTGAGCGTGCTCTAAGATTTGACCGCGAAGAAAGGGGGACATTGTGACAGGATGTTGACACCGAGTACGGCGAGGCGACTTAGAGGGTTTGACCGAAGGTCAAGGTTTAAAGATGCTTTTTATGAGATTCGTTTGGTTTACTTCATCTATCTTGTTCGGAGCTACAACATAAGCATGATCTAGCCTATCTAGATCGGTTATCTCTACGCTTTCTCTCGCTACCTCTTGTGTTTTAGTAGATTAGATGCATTCGAAACCTCTTCAAGATGAAAGTGTTTTCTCGATTATTAGATTGAGTCTTGCGTTGCACATGTTCCACGGATTCGATACCTTGGGTGATACTCGAGGGAAAAAGGTACTACATAATCCGTAAGCTTGCGGTGAACCTTGGTGTGTTATTAAACCGTCAATATAATTTGAGATGGAAATTTGGATAAAACCATAATATGTTTAAGTTTACAACTTATGCATATATATCAGTTTATCAATATTCAATTGATAATGTGTATCAATATTCAAATAATATTGTACAAGCATATCCATCAATACTTATGGTCATTCAATCCCTAAAGATGGATCAATATCCATTTAGACCTTGGGATGATAAACATAGTGCCAACAAAGTGCTTGTGTATCATACAAATTACAACATGCTTGATATTGTAGTTGTGGATACCTTGCTAGTGCTACTCCAACAACACCATTCTGGTGGAAGTTCAAAAAGTATATCCACAGATATCAAATGGTACTAAAAGATCTTGATTATTATTTCAAGACTTGACCAAGTAGGATATCAAGATACTGGCTAACTGATCCTTATATTTACCAGATCATAGACTGATACAGATAACAAAGTTTCCATGCAAGTCATCATAATTGACTCCATAAAAAAACTTTTATCTATCATTCTGAAGCATCATATTCATATGTATAACTTCGATGAATGATCAATCCATATAATCACCAACATTATTCATAAATGATAATGCATCTTGTATTGCTCAAAATGTTTATCCTCATTTTTACAAAATGAGAGAATGAACATCTTGCAAACCAAATCATGTGATAATCTTGCGGAATTATTCACAAAGTCCTTACCAACATCATTATTCTAGAAATATGTTTTTAGGATAGGTATGAGATAACTCAAAGATTTGCAAGAATCAGGAGGAGACACCCTTTGATATAAACCTATACATAATCATCTAATTATCAATATTGTACTCTTTTTTTCCTATATGAGTTTTCCTTACAATGTTTCTCATAAAAGGTTTTAATAAAGCAATATCAATACAAGAACATATCTCATATCACCTAATTTTTTCCTCTAAGGTTTTAAGGGTGGTATTCAAGATACATTCTATATCATATCTTCTGTTTTCTCTACAAGAGTTTTTAAGAAGATATAATAATACCTTCTCATATTTCCTCATTTAGGTTTTTGGGGAAGGATATTCGAATATGATCCTCAGTTCATAACATTATTGATCTCCAAACTTACTTATGAGTTTTTCCTTTTCAAGGTTTTTCTCATATAAGTTTTCAATGGGACAATAATTTGATATACCATATCATTTTCTCCATATTTTCCCACTCAGTTTTAAAGGAGTTTTAATAGCATATACACATACAAATTGATTTCTTCTCAATATTTTCCCATAAGATTTTTAGAGGAGTTTTACAAGATACTATTCAAAGATGATTGAAGAAGAATTATATCAAGATTCCATGAAACAATTGATCAAGGGGAGGATTAGTGATCAATTAATCTAATCATGTAATTAGTAAAGTAATTAGTGATGCAATTAGAGATGTAATTAGAGGGTAACTACCCTTTCACCAAAGGTCCATCCGAAGGGGCCAAACCCCCGAAAGGGTGCCTCCATGCCCCTTCAGTCTGTATATATTTATGTGGTTCCCCCTATCAATCAATCAATCAATTCATTTACCTCACTTCTCATGTCATTACAAGTTTTCTTTCAACACTCAGCTTCTTCATTGGTGTGATGAACCCTAGGAATCTGTTTACTCCATCCAGTCTTGAAACAATTGTGGTTTTAAACTGCAATATGATCATAAAGACACTACCTCAACCATGAATATATGAAGTGTGTAGTATTTTTGAAACTACTAATGAAAACAAATTGAGTCGTACCATATTCAAAAGTTAATTTTGAGATACCCAATTGAATAGTACTCCATTCATCTATGCAAAGTCTATTTTTACTTGCTCAAAGACCCAGGGATCCCGTCCTTAGTTTTTCTTGGGAAAAAAATAACCAGCTTTTATTACAGATTCGATTACTCTCTGCATGTATTTCACTCTCGAGGTGTGCATGCGAAGAATTACTACCACACGGATCCCCGAAGCATCACTCCTAAAGAAAAATGAGAATAGACCTTGCAAAAGTGAATTTTCAGATTTTATAATAAGCCATGCATAGATGAATGGAGGGAGTATAAGCTAGTGCAGAAACCAATACTACAAATAAATATGAATTGAAGAATAGAAGAATATGATTTTCATTCTCCAATAAACCCTAGAAGATCAAAAGCTACGGAAAAAAACGGTCGCTTGCCTAAGCCATGGTTAATTACTAATTGAGTAAACAAGCAATGGAAGATGCAGAGAGGGAGGAAAAAATTAAGAAAAAAATATTTCTATAGTTAAGAAAAGCATTGGTATTTTTTTGAGAGGAAGAAAAGCATTGGTGTTTGCTTAAAAAGAAGAAGAAAAGATGTATGGGCTTTTCTTGTCATGTGTAAAGCCTAGCCCACAAGTATTATGGGCTTCAAAGTCGAGCTCTCTCCTTGAGACAGTTATATACAGATACAGGCCCGCGCTACCGGTGTTCGTTGTGATAGCAGTATACGGTACGAGTTATGTGCCGTACACGTGGCTCCACGTAGGGATGTCAATGGGTACCGCCACCCGTTTACCCGCGGGTAAAAGCCCTATTAGGGTGTGGGCATGGGGGATTTCTCCCTCGACGAGTGACTTAGTGGGTGATTCCTTCCCCCGTTGGGTATGGTGGGTGTGGGTATGTTCTTGCGTCTCCCGTACCCGTTGGGGGTTCATTTACATATAATATTATGTATTATTTTTATTATATAGCATATAGTTTAAGAGATGAGAGACTCCATTTGCGTGGGATATAATTAAAACTAGTATTGTTACCTTACATTGTTATTGTATGACTAACATTATTGATAAAATGGCGATTTGATGTTGCTTGCACAATTAATTACATGTTTTATTACATTAGCTACAATTATAGTGAAGCTGATATGGGTCACCCGCTATGTATCCGCTACCCGATGGGTGGTGGGTGTGGAGGAATTTGAGACCCGTGGTGGGTGATGAGTATGGATGGTGGGGTGTTTTGCCTATCGTGAGTGTGAATATGGGAAGGTATTACCCGATAGGTATGTACCTGTTACCATCCCTACGTTCTGTACGAAGTGGCCGCCTAGCTTTTTCTGTCGTCGGCGCCGGGGGCCATATGTATCGAGAATTCGAGATCGGACGAAATCGTAGGTTTACGACGGTGCAGTGTTGGACGTACGGCTGCCTCGATGGCAGTGCGACAGTGTTCGTACGCGGGGGCAAAGAAGAAGAGTCGACTTTTGAGTTTGACTGTGCTCTGTGTCCTACGTTTCTTTGGCGGAATCATCTCTGCCGGTTTGGTGGCTCCAAGCCAAGAAGATGGTCGTGAAACCCATCCGCAAAGGTTTCGATATCTTGACATGGTTGGTCGCCTGATCACTTTGGAGAGAACGAAACCGTCAGGTTTACGAACGAGCTGCCCTTCAGCTGGTAGCTCTTGTCCCCATCATTCTCGAAGAGGCTAGACTTTGGGCACGCACGAGATTTGTGTCCGTCACCCGCCTTCTCGCTCCGAGATGTAGACGTAGCTAGTTGTCTTCCTACACCCGTCTTGTTGTAATGTCATATTTTGTAGTGTTTTCGTTTCGCTTTCCGAGACACGATTCCTCATGATTGTGTAAATTTCTCTTTTTCTTAATAAAAAGATGCTATGCACGTCTTTAAAAAAAGAGTTTGACTGTGCTTACCCAAGTCAGCATTCGTCCAAACTTTGGTATGCATTAAAATTTTACAAGACCTGTAACGAATGCTCATATATTCTACTAGTGGTACAGGCTAAAGTTAGCTATCGCTACAACTGCAACTGTGGGTTGTGATTTGTGTGAACTTGTGATAGCTCGTTGATTTTTTTTTTCGAATCTACTATTGATTTTAATGTAGGTTAAATTTTTTTAGCGGTATTGTTGGCATGAGTCTCAACTCTAAAATAGCGTTAACAAATGCTCCGGGCCTTTGCCAGCACTGCCCGCATATGCATATACGGATATACCTCATAATATCGTCACTTGTGCTAAGGGTACCCGCAATGGTTATAGTAGGGTACTCTCTATAACTATATACACATAGGATATAGCAGGTATTTATAGCACATCTGTTCAACAGTCTTACTATAGCAATTAATAGTGAGACCCAGGCACTGTAATTTTGTAATCCTGTCATCCGATTCATCTCATCCCCTCGGTCCTCTCCTCCCTTCTCCATCTCAACTTTCCTCCACCCTGCGCTGCACACCGGCGAGCGCCTCCGCTCGCTCCGGCCCTCGGATCCTGGCCTCGCTACCGACGTGGAGCTCTGCTTGCCGTTGTCCATGGCTTCGCCCCATCCGGACGCACCACCCACGGTGACGGCCTCACCGCCCATGCGCTCCTCGTCCTCGCTCGCGCGCTCGCTGGTGGCAAGTTCCCCTACTCACGCACGCTGGTAGCTCTTCTTCCTTGCTGGCCCGCGCATCTGGGCCTCGCCGCCATCCATGTGGTTTTGCACCTCGCCGACCGCCGTAGAAGCCGAGATCCGTCCACCGCCCGCCATCCCTCTTCGCGCCGGACGGCCGAGCTCCGGTTAGCGCTAGAGGAGTCTGCACTGGCCGCAACAGCCTCGTCTCGCCCGTGGCAGCGTCCATGCCCAGCGACCCCGCCCGAGGAGCTCGTTCGTGACGTGGAGCCCCCTCTGGAGCGTCGCGGGCAGCCCGCTGGGTTCCTCCTACGGCTGCGCCAGCGGCGTGGTTCAGTCGGTCGCCGGCGTCTCGTCTCGCCATGTGCCGCCGACCGTGGTGAGCGCAGCGGAAGTAGGATCGATGGAGAGAGAGACGAGGCCGAGAGAGCAAACAGAAGAGAGATGACAGGGCACGTTCGTGGTGGGGCCCGCTTAGCACGGGATGCGTGCTAGCAGCTCTCGCCACCTCTAGCGACAGTTTATTCTCTCTCCTCCCTTCTCTCTCCTATGTAGAAGCTTATAGAGAGCTTGTAGGCACCCATTGCGGGTGCCCTAAGGCTTGTAGCACTCGTTGTACTTCATTTACGGTACTCTAAAGGGAATATTCTGCCTAGTCATCAAGAATTTGCAGTACAACATCAATTTTCCACCTGTCATCCCTTATACCTCATACTTCATACCAACTTATCTCATATTTTATTCCTCCACCTCCACTTACCCTCCCCCTCTCTCCCCCACTTCTCCTTCCCCGTCAAGCGGCTAACGCCACCCCGGAGGCTCCTCCTCCCTCCCCATCCCAGCACCACGCCGGCTCGGGCTCGCTCCCCATCGCGTGTCGTCGGGCCATGCCCCACGCCAGCTCAGGCGGATCGAGCTCCAGGCCGGCTCAGGCGTCCTCTGTCTGTGGCGGCGGGGTCCCTGTCCTCCCTCCCCACCTCTGGCAGCCCGATCTCCTCCTCTGCGCTCCCCTTCTCCCGCGGCGCACCACGGTAGCCTGGAGGCGAAGCTCGAACGGCGGTGGCGGCTCGAGCTTGGTGTTGACGCAGAAAACGGAATAAATAAGGGGCAAAGGTGGGATGCTCATAAAAAATAAAAATTATTTACAAACTTACCTTGTTTTCACCGCTAGTCTTGACGATCTGGGTCACCATCCAAGGTGTAGACGTCAATGTATTTAATGGGCACAATGTCGGGCTCTAGGAATACCTTGAGTCGCTGTCCATTCACAACATATTGATTTCCCTTGACGTCCATGATTGTTACCGCTCCCGATGGTGACACCGAGTGTACGATGTATGGTCCATCCCATTTGCTTTGCAATTTTCCTTTGCCGAAGACCTTGTATCGAGGATTGTATAGTAGGACCTTGTCTCCTTCCTTGAATTCCTTCTTATGCAATCTTTTGTCGTGTCATCTCTTCATCCTTTCTTTATAGATGCTAGCGTTGTGATATGCCTTCAATCTTAGCTCTTCAATTTCACTTATTTGAATCCTCCTCTTTATTCGTGCCACATCAATATCAAGATTCATCTCCTTTATTGCCCAATACGCTTTGTGCTCTAGTTCTACCGGCAAATGACATGTTTTTCCATAGACAAATTGATAAGGGGTCATACCTATCAGTGTTTTATGCGCAGTCTGGTATGCCCACAATGTTCCGTCTAGCTTCTTTGACCAATCTTTTCCTCCTTTAGTCACCGTCTTCTTGAGGATGTCTTTGAGTTGCTTGTTCGATGTTTCCGCCTGGCCATTTGTTTGTGGATGATAGGCCGTGGAGACCCTATGCTCGATTCCTAACTCTGCCGAGCATCTTTTGAAATCCTTGCCAATAAAGTGTGATACACCATCACTTATCAAAATTGTAGGAACACCATATCGAGGAAATATCACCGTCTTGATCATTTGAATAACTTCTTCAGTAGATGCTTTCCTACATGGAATCGCTTCAACCCATTTTGATACATAATCAACTATGACCAAGATGTGTTAATATCCATACGAGTTCACGAAAGGTCCCATAAAGTCGATGCCCCAAACATCAAATAGATCAATTTGCAAATTATAATTCAGCGGTATTGCATTCCTTTGTGATATATTTCCACTCCTTTGGCATTCCGGGCAAGTTGTGACAAACCTTTTAGGATCCTCGTGCATCTCAGGCCAATAGAATCCGCTTGCCCATACCTTTGCTTGCGTTCTAAAGTGTCCATAATGTCCTCCATATTCTGATGAGTGGCATTTTCTTAGAATTTCTTCTCTTTCTTCCCGCGGTACGCATCTTTTTAGCACTCCATCATCTCCCAATCTATATAAGTACGGTGCATCCCAATAAAATTTTCTGCTCTCGGCAATTACCCTTCTTTTAGCATTTTTATCAAAGTGATCTAATGGCATCTTCCGTAAGTACCTTATAATATCATTCATCCACCCTCTCCTATCAAGTACCCGATATAGATGGTCATCTCTCATTCTATCTTCAATTAGCTCCATCCCATCATCTCCATGATGCATCCTTGATAGGTGGTCGGCTACAACATTATCCGACCCTTTCTTGTCTCTAATTTCCATATCAAACTCTTGTAATAGTAGAATCCATCTAATCAAACGTGGCTTGGCGTCTTTCTTGGACAAAAGGTACTTGATTGCAGCATGGTCGGTATACACGATCACCTTTGAGTTCACAATATAGTATCTGAATTTGTCAAACGTGAACACCACGGCGAGCAATTCCTTCTCCGTTGTTGCGTAATTCACTTGAGCTTCATTAAGAGTTTTGCTTGCATAATAAATTGCATGTACCTTACCTTCCTTCCTTTGTCCAAGAACGGCTCCAACGGCATAATCACTTGCGTCACACATTATCTCAAATGGTAGATTCCAATCGGGTGGTTGCATAATGGGTGCGCTTATGAGAGATTGCTTCAACGTCCGAAAGGCATGCAAGCATTCTTCATCAAAGTCGTATTCCACATCTTTTTGGAGAAGTCGTGTCAATGGCTTGGTGATCTTTGAGAAATCCTTTATAAATCTCCTATAAAATCCGGCTTGCTCGAGAAAGCTTCTTAACGATTTTATATTCGTCGGGGGTGGTAACTTTTCAACCGTTTCAATATTAGCCTTGTCCACCTCTATTCCTCTCTCAGAGATGACATGTCCCAAGACTATCCCTTGTTTTACCATAAAGTGACACTTCTCCCAATTAAGCACCAAGTCAATTTCTCCACATCTTTGAAGGACTTTTTCCAAATTTTCCAAGCAACTTTCAAAACACGTACCATGCACCAAGAAGTCATCCATGAATACCTCCATAATTTCTTCAAGAAAATCTGAGAATATAGCCGTCATACATCTTTGAAAGGTAGCCGGCGCATTACATGAACCAAATGGCATCCTGCTATAAGCAAAAGTTCCATACGGACATGTGAAGGTTGTCTTGTGTTGATCATCCGGATGGATAGGAATTTGCATGAACCCCGAGTATCCATCAAGGAAGCAAAAGTAGGAATGTTTGGCTAACCTTTCAAGCATCTCATTGATAAATGGTAACGGAAAGTGATCCTTCCTTGTTGCCTTGTTCAACTTCCTATAGTCGATGCACATTCTCCATCCGGTCACAATCCGTTGCGGTATCAATTCTTCCTTCTCATTCTTCACAACCGTTATTCCTCCTTTCTTTGGTACACAATGCACCGGGCTCACCCATTCACTATATGGCACGGAGTATATTATTCCGGCATCTAACAATTTGATCACCTCCTTCTTCACCACCTCACGCATGGCTTGGCTCAACCTTCTTTGATGCTCAACAACGGGCTTGCATTGTTCTTCAAGTGGTATGCGGTGGGTGCAAAAAGCTGGACTAATACCCTTCAAGTCACTTATTGCATACCCAATCACCTTCTTATGTCTTCTTAATAAATTCAGGAACTTGTCCATCTCTTCCGGACTCAATTCATCGCTCACAATGATTGGGTACGTCTTATCAGCTCCCAAAAATTCATACTTTAATCCCTTAGGAAGTGGCTTTAACTCAATATCGGGTGCTTTGGGTTCTTGTTGTTACAAATTTCCAATATCTTCAAAACTTTCTTCCTCCAAGCTTCCTTCTTGTGCCTTCAATTCCTCGGTTGCTTCCGCTAGTTCCTTGTCTTGATCATCATCAATAGCATCATTCTCCATTGCTCGTTGGAGAGGATCCCTGAAAGTATCAACAAAACGAAGGTCCTCTACCTCTTCGTTATCAAGAGGTAGAGGTAGAGCAATACGAGAAGCAGGTAGAAAATCATATGTGAGATAGCAACATCTAAATCTCTAAGCACACCCAAAGGTCTTGTTCTACCATCTCCCATGATCAATTTTATTTGTGTTGGAGCTAGATTTGAAATTTTACTAAAAAGCTCATAATAAATCTTGGAAGATATGACACTTACATGGGCTCCGATGTCACATAAAGCTTTGCAATTTTTCTCCCCATTAATGGTGCAACTTATGTAAGGTGTTGGTAGGGAGGTATCTTCGACATGATTGGCTCCTATCGCGTACACCTCGGCTAGGTGTGCATATGGCGAGGCTTCCAGCTTCACTCCCATAATCTTCTTTACTTCGGCAATGTGATCCGGATCTACCTCTTCTTCCTCATTGAAAAGTCTTTGAATAATTTCTCCGGCCGATTCTTTGTCTAGCTCGTACTCCGAGTGTCTCTCCTTTGGAAAGTTCAACTCTATGGCTCTCGCGGATTCTTTTTGGTTCGGGTATGGTCTCCTCTTGTTGTATATTTCTTCGAAGTGAATCGGGATCCAATCCATTTGTTCGAACTCCTTTAGCGGCTTTGCATTCGCTAAACTTCTTCTTTTTTCCTCTTCTAGCTTGCAAATTTTTTTGCCTTGGATTGGTCTTCCTCCATTGTGGGTTGCTCCTTCAATCTTTTCTTGTTTTGCTTCTTCTTTCTTCACTTTCGGGGCTTCTTTTCTAGAAATTCCAGCAAGTACCTCCACACGAATTTCTTGCTCAACGCTTCCCGGAATATGTTCTCCCTAATCTCTTTGCATGGTCACCCCTTTGCTTATTTTTTTAGTAGTTTGGTGGTTTCCGTGAGAGTTTTCTCCATGATATTTCCACCTGCACACATTTGAACATACCACATGCATTCGGGGGTTAGAGAAAAATAGAAAGTATGCAAGAGTACATCACCGGAGAACCCAAGCCTTGGCCCTTGTTTGATTAATTCATTGAATCTTTCCCAAGCTTGATCTATTCCTTCCTCTTTTCCTTGCGCAAAATTTATCACTTGCCTCCTCACGTTTTGAACTTTGCTTATCAGAAAGAATCTTTGAAAAAATTTCTTCACCAATTGAGTCCAATTTCCTTCCACCTCGAAGGATGCAAATGAGTGCCATCTTTTCGCTTCATCCGCAAGTGAGTATGGAAAAAGATTCCATTTGTACCAATCGGCCGGAACTCCTTCTTGTTGTACCATGTCGCATAGCCTCGTGAAACACTCAATGTGCCTATATGGATTGTCCGTCTCCGCCCCTCTAAATGGGTTTGATGCTACCGTCTTGATCATTCGAGGCTTGATCTTGTACTCGATAGCCCTGGGTATCGAATCTCATTTTTGCACTTTAATATCCTCCAATCGCGGGATAGCATACTCCATTAGTGTTTTTTCTTCTTCCTCCATGGCGTGATTGACAAGAGCCATCTAGACAACAAAAACAAAAACAAAAACAAAGGTTTTTCTAGATGAAAAGTTAGGGTTAGTGATCAACAAAATTAAAACCAAGTTAAACGTAGCAAACTAGCTTGTTTCCCGGCAACAGCGCCAGAAAAGCTTGTTGACGGTAGATAACGCGCCAAATTATGATCCGCAAGCGCACGGGTCGGTTGTAGCTTTTCCCTTAGAGTATCCCCCAAGGTTTATCAATCGGTGGAACAAGTGGATTGCTACGCTCAACTAAGCACTAATCTCGTTGATTGCTCTTTATCAAGTGATGATATATATGAGAACTAATCTAATCTAGGTTAAAGAGATTAGCGTAGAGAGTAAAGGTATGGAGAGTACAAGAATCTAGAAAGCTTGTCCAAGGGGTCTAGGATCACTTAGAGATGTAACCACCTAGCAAGAACGAACCGATCTAATCTATCAAAGGTAAAGGTGCACCAAGTCCAACCCTTTCCTTCTCGCGTACTAGTCACTACACGAGGGTAATCTGTGATTAGACAACAGGAGCACGAGACGTTGATGTGATCTAGGTATGCAAAGCTAGGGGATGTGAACTAAGTTCGATATGCTTTTCCTCCCACGTACTGTCACTACACGATGGTAATCAAATAAGGAACAAAAGGAACACGATACGTGAAGCTACGAGCGATGCATCCCCAAAGCAGGCCAGCCGGCAATTAAGGTTGAAGCACCATCAACATGAATATGATAACAAATAGATCCAAACATAGGTTCGGTGATTACAACTCAAGCTTTCCCTTCAACCCCAAGGACAAACAAGGACTTTACCCCATAATGTTACACATTGTAGCGCGGGACATGGTGTAGAATCCTCCGAAGTAGATGAAGATCGACGAGGAAGATGCTCTCCGCCTTGTTTTCTCCCTTGAAGATCCAATCTCCTCCTTGCTCTTGATCTTGTGGTGACGCCGGAGGGACCGTCGCGTTTGATGATGCAGCGAGAGTTAGCCGATATGTTCGAACCTCGAGTGGGATAAGTTGGTGATAAAAGCTAAATAAAGAAGAAATCTTACAGATCTAGCTGATATCGATAAATTGTGAATAAATTAGACGAAACCACAATGATGCACCCGAAGGTTAAAGCCTAGATGTTACTCGGTAAAGCAGTACTCGCAATCCTGCTTGAGGTCGATCGATGCCGCCCGGCGAACTTGAAGAACGGCGCTTGAAACAAGAAAACAAGAAAAAAGAAACTTTTTGGCAAAGTCGCCGAATTGAAAGGTAAATTGCTTAGAAAGTAAAGGTTTGTGTTTGTTGGTGTGTACAATTTTCTCCGACCACGGAGGGTCGCTATTTATGCCCTGAGGACATCTCGACTCCAAGTTGATTACGACATGACTTACTTGACTAAAAGAAACTATATCTGCTAAAAATAAATGACTCGTGCAAGAGTCGGACTCGCTAACTATCTTCGACTCGTTGCCAACCGACGTTGACCCGCCTGAGCCTTTGTTGACGGTGGAAATTCACCATTTCCAACCCTTAATATTCTCACATAAATGGAGGCATATGCATTATTTACTAGCATTTAGGTTTGAATAATGTACTTCCACTTGTCCTTGGAGATTATTTGTATGTAGGTGATTTACCCTTAAAAGAGATGGAAACTCCACTTCTATGAAGAAACCATGCCAACTCAGCTGAGGAGG
The DNA here is from genome assembly GCA_036936925.1 of Cenchrus fungigraminus. Taxonomy (NCBI): domain Eukaryota; kingdom Viridiplantae; phylum Streptophyta; class Magnoliopsida; order Poales; family Poaceae; genus Cenchrus; species Cenchrus fungigraminus. The sequence continues at coordinate 30,138,035 of CM072773.1, read as the reverse complement.
TGGCTGCCACCAAGGGAAACATGGCAATCCACGTCATCAATCCAGGGGAGGCACTCACCGACGAATCAGAGGACGCCACATGGACTTCACATGGATCAAAGGGCCCACCTCGGATACCAAATCAAGCCATGCACCGGGGATGGATCAGAGGGCCCACAGGGCAGCCAACCAGAGGAAGCACACCAGGTGGGGCCGCCCTAGGGGGTCGGCCGATCCTAGGATCGGCCGAACTGACCTAGGGGGCGCCCATCTGGCCCCTACACGTGGTTGCTCCTCATTGGTCACTTGCTGCATTCCCGGGTGTTTAGGGGCCATTTGGGCGTCTGAGCAAGCCTTGTCCTTGCCTATAAATAGAAGGGGAGGGGCTCCCATTTCTCACACACCACTCTCTCATTCTCCTCTCACTTTTAGTTTCCAAGGCTAGGGGGTAGGCTAGAGTAGCTCTTCTTCAGGTTCCAAGTCCTCTTGGAAGTTTAGGTATGAGTTCTCTTTTATCTTTATTTCTTTGTATGACTTTGATCTACTTCAGTTATTCAGCAATTTCATATAAAGTCATGGTAGATCATATTCTTGATATGTTCTTGAGTTCATCCTCTGTTCATCATTTAGAGGGTCGTGTTCTTCGTGAACACTACCTTTTGATCCACTTGAAGGGTGATAAACTCCTTCCTTACGTGTTTGTTCATAAGTTAGAGGCTCGTGTTCTTCACGAACACGACCCTTTGATCTTGTTGATTAGACATAAGAGAGTTCATATTTGTTCGTATGCCTAGCCTTAGTTGATCTTGTTAGATGGCATGAGAGTGTTGCATGGGGTCTGTGTTCAAGCTACGGTACTCGGTCTAGTTGACCAGTCTTCTGGTGGCTCTCACCCTGGGTCACAATAGCCCGGGCCGGGTGAAGTCTAGCAGCAACGTAGGCATGGTGCCTGGGTTGTCTGGCTACGATAGTTATGAGCATACCCCCCGTAACGAGAGGCCGGTCCTCAGGTGGTGACAACCCTGTTGGATCCTAGGGCAACCTCCGCGCTGGGGTACTTGCTATAGGAGTCTAAAGTCTAGTTTCGCAGAGTGCTGGTCGTCGTGGGCTAGCTCCCCGTTTGTACCTAGGTGCTGAACCATGTCTCCCTCATGCAATACGCATGCCCATCTCTTGTATCTTCTAGCTTTGTATGTTTAGTTCATTAGAACCTAGAGATAACTCGTATGTTCCCCCTAAGCCGTAGTGTGCTAGAGTAGAGGTAGATTTGAGGTGTGTGTGTCACACTACCCCTATTATCTTTTATCTTACCCCTGCCTTTGAGTGTGTTGTTCCCTATATCTATCTCTTGGTTTACATTCAGAGCAAAAGCATAAGTCTAAGATATCCGTCATTGCCTTCCTTGGATTCGATACCCTTGGAATACTCTCCTTCCTTGAGGAAATGCTACAATGGTTTATCTGTGCGCTTGCGGATTCGTTCATGATCGTTTAGATTAACCTATGGCAAGTCTCAATGTTCACGCTAACCTGCGCCATTAGTTGTGACATTGGGAAATGCCAACAAGCATTTCTAGCGCTGACGCTAAGGATGGATTCCAAATCTGTTCTTAAGTGATCGACATTTAGAAATGTCAACAAGCATTTATGGCGCCGTTGCCGGGGAAGGCACATGATTATCTTGACTATGCTTTGCATTTGTTTATAAACTCTGAGTAGGTTAGGACAACTCTCAATGCAGGCTAACCTTGATTGTCTTCTTTTATCTTTGGATGATGAAGACAGGTAGTGTATGACTGGTTTCGACCTACCGGGGGATTTTACTGAAGATCCCGAGTCACTTGTGAGGAAAGCTCGAATTCATTTCGGCTCACCTCGTCGTACTCGTCCGGAGGGCGAACCAGCTTCCTTTGTACCATCCACGTCCAACGCTATGGCCCAGAAGACACTTCGTGAGTACTCAGCTCCTTCCGCTGACCAGGTGCTGTAAGGCCCTAAGGTGGCAATGGGGACTGAAAATTTCGAGATCAAGACGGGTCTAATCACGATGGTACAGGCTAGCCCATTCTGTGGCAAGCCAAATGAGGATGCCAATGCTCATCTACAGCAATTCCTAGAGCTATGCAGCACTTTCGTCATCAGGGGTGCAAATATGGATGCTGTTCGTTTACGGCTATTTCCATTCTCCCTTCTGGGGAAAGCTAAGCAGTGGTTCTATGCGAATCGGGAATCTATTGACACTTGGAGTAAGTGTTCAGAGGCATTTCTCAAGAAGTTCTTCCCATTGGGTAAAACTAATGCTCTTCGTGGAAGGATTTCTGGTTTTCAGCAAGCAGCAAGTGAATCTATCCCAGAGGCTTGGGAGAGGCTTCAAGAGTATATCCTGGCCTGTCCTCATCATGGGATGGAAGATTGGCTCATTCTTCAAAGTTTTTATAATGGGTTGACTCCGACAGCCCGAGGCCATATTGATGCTGCTGCTCAAGGAGCATTCTTCTCACTCACTGTTGATAATGCTAAATTACTCATGGAGAAGATGGTGTCCAACCAAGGGTGGAGTGATGAATGACTCCAACCACGACCGAGGGGTACTCATACTGTCAAGGAAGCAGACATGATTACTGCCAAGATGGATCTTCTTATGAAGAGATTGGATGACTACACCAGCGAGAAGGCTGCCATGGCCACTACTTCTCTGCCTATGGACTCTCACATTACTTGTGAAGTCTGTGGCAACACTAGGCACTCAGGCAGCTATTGTCCGGAGACTCAGGAGGAAGTGATGTACATGAATGGCAATAACAATGGTTATCGTCCATCTCAACAAGGAGGCCAATCGTGGAATCAACAATGCCCTTATTATCAAGGAGGTAACCAAGGTAACTCGTATAATCCTAACCAACCTTCCTTGAGAGATCTTGTTTTTGGGCAAGCTAAGATTAATGAAGGAATTAACAAGAAGCTAGCTGCCCTTGATAAAACTGTGGAAAGCCTCAACGTTAAGCTTGATAGTTTTTCTTCTGCTCAGAAGAGTCAGCTGAGTTTCAACAAAATGTTAGAAACCCAGTTGGCTCAGCTGGCTGCTTTGGTTCCATCTCCTGATAACGAGAGGATCCTCTTGTGAAAATGTTAGTGTAGTGTCAACCAGGTGGGGTAAGCCACCTAGGAGGACACATGCTTCTGACTATGCAGGAAAGCCCATTCAACAAATTCTTGATCAATGGGAGGAATCAGCAGTGGTGCACAAGAAAGATCCAGGCTACCCGATTATCACTTGCACAATCTATTACAAGGAGATTTGGCATGCCCTTTGTGACCTTGGTGCGAGTGTTAATCTCATGTCCAAGGCCATGTTCGAGCAACTGGGATATCCGGCTCTCTCTCCAACAGCACAGACTATCCAACTCGCCGATTCAACGATCCGATATCCAGAAGGAGTTGCTGAGAGTTTATTGGTTAAGGTCAAGAGCTCTTATGTCTTCGCGGATTTCGTGGTCCTTGACATAGATGACGAGGGAGGAATGCCGCTCATCCTTGGGCGACCATTTCTCAGTGATGTCCGAGCTAGAATCAATGTGTGATCCGGTATCATCCGTTTCCGCATTGGGGAGAGGAACTTGAAGTTCAAGTTTCAGGACAAAGAAGAGCAATGCTATTTGGTGCAAGATAGTGTTGAGCAGCTTGGGGAAGGACGGAGCCTTCACCCCCAAGGAAGAAATCTCCGTCAAAGAGGTTAAGGAAAATTCGGGAAGAATGGCGGAAGATTGAGATGGCACCAACCTCTACTTCTCAGGAGTGGGGTGCCGAATGGAATTGATCACTGAGAAGAGTCCAACTCGTCGGACTAAAAATGATGGGTCCTTTCTACCAAAAAGGTTAAAGCTGGTATTTATCTCATATTTCCCTTTCCAAAATTTCATTTCCAAAATTGCATATTTGATTTTCCAAAACTCTGCATTTGCATGCTAGATTTATCTAGCCCTTTTCCCTTTTTCAAATAAAAATTCTGAAAATCATTTCTGAGTTTGAAAATTCAAGAAAAATCATTTGAAAAATATTTCGAGGGAATTTGGGCCGAGGCACTCAGGCAGGCCCCCAGCTAGCTGTTGGGGAGCCACTGGCCGGGGCTGAGGGCAGGTGGGCCCGGCCTGGGGTCGGCCGACCCCAGGTTCGGCCGAAGCAGCCCAACGGCTGTTGGGCCCCACCTTGCTCCAACGGCTCCTAGCCGTTGCCCAACGGCTATGTCTGGATGCCCGGCGCATTTGCCTATAAATAGCAGGGGGAGAGGGGGTGTTCTTCACCCATTCTACACTCTTCACTCACACTCCCCTCTCTACTCCTTGCTCTCTTGGTTTTCTTGCTCAAGATTGGATCATCAAGTGGTCTCTCTATTGTGTTGCTGAAAATATTGTTATTGGTGGAGCAAACTCGGTAAGGACTTCATTCGATTTCACTAACCCATCTCCGAGTTGCTCTTGTTGTTTGTTGTTGTGCTAGCATGAATTGGGTGGCGAACACTCTCCGGAGGGTGACACGCTCACGCTCCCATTCGCGGGCGAGTACGAGTGCATCCACCCCCGCCGAGCCGACGCCGAGCCCATCAACGATGGATTATGAAGAAGAGCAAGAAGAGCAAGCCGAGCCACAAGCCGCGGAGGAGGTCGTCGATGACACCTCCTACCTCAGCTTGCGGGGTGATCGAGAGGAGCAAGCCTATGCTCTCTTGAAGGACCGAGTCTTCGCCCACACCAGGGACTTCGACCCGGCTCTCATGGAGAAGACATGTATGAATCTTGAGTTTGCTTCCATTTGGAATGCTCTTGGTTGGGAGGAGTTTGTGCCGGTCACAGAGCTTCGCTCTCGGCCCCTCACCATCCAGTTTCTTTGCTCTCTTACCGAGACCCCGGATGGCGTTGAGTTTCGTCTTTTCGGGACCGATTATCGTCTTTCTTGGAAGGATCTTAGTCGTCTTCTTGGTTTTAGTCCTCGTTGTGCTGTCTCTTTGAAGCGAGCTTATGAGGGTTATGTTCGGGAATCTTTCTGGGCAGATATCTCTGGTCTTGTTTACAGTGGTAAGTTTGTACCTCGGTGCAACGATATTGTGCATCCCACTCTCCGCCTGTGGCACAAGTGGCTCGCCATTACTCTCTTTCCACGAGAGGATGTTCGACCCGTGCGCAGCGATGAGATGATGCTATTATACGCCGCTGTCAACCATATCAAGGTCTCTCCCGTTAAAGCAATGATTCGGCAGTGGATGACGAATTTCAAGATGATAGGTCCTATTGAGTGTACGGCTTTGGTGACTCGTATTGCTCTCAAACTCGGGGTTCTTAGCGGGAATCCCATACCCTTCATCGGGATGCCCCGAGTTCTCATTGATGAGGCATACTTGATCCAGGGGCATATACTCAAGAGGGGCCCAAATGATTCTTTGACTTTCTTCTTTCCGGGCTATGCAAACCAAATCCCGTTACCTAACCCGGGGTTTGGATTGTATAACTCGTAGTCACTCACCATTCCCCTTGTTACACAAGAGGAAAGCCGTCGTGCTAGTGTTTCAGGCAGGTCCACCAGGAGCGCGGCGAAGAGAGCACACATGCAGCAGCAACAGCAGTCACAGCCGACACCACCACCACCACAGTCTCAGCCACAGCCTGTTACACCACCGGTGGCAGGAGGGGCCCCTGCGGGGTACATGTCCGGGGTTACCCCTGGTTATGCACCTGGTTGGGACCAGCCCACCTACCAGCCGAGTGCGAGTGGCACGGCTTGGGCGAGCGTGAGCAGAGCTCAGTGGGCCACACCCGCTAGCTCCAGCTCAGGTGGTCCACCTCCGTCTTCGTCCTTCCGGCGACACTCTTCAGCCTCTGCACGCGATGCTCAGCTCGCACAGCAGATGGGAGAGCTCACCGTTCAGGTCACGGGATTGGAGGAGACGCTGAACACCCACGTCGAGTCTACCTCAGCATGGCAGCATCAGGCTGGTGAGAGGATAGCAGCCATGCAGCAAGATCAGCGGCAGTACATGGAGGCGCAGAGGGCTTACTACGTGAGTCAGGGTTTCTTCTACCCTCCTCCGCAGTGAGCCTGAAGCTAGCTTGGGGGAGGACCCCCATTTTGAGGTAACTTGTATCTTCCTTCATTTTCAGAATATCTTATAAATGAAAATCCAAAAAAATCTGCAAAATAAAAAGACCAAAAATATTTATTTGCTTTCATCATCATCATTTGCTTAGTTTGCTTTGATATGCTTAGTAAGAATGCTTTTCCTCTGTGGTTGAAATGATGAATAGTTGCTCTGTTTATTCTCCTCGTATGTCTTGCTTACATCTTTGTATCCTACCTAAGTTTTGAGTTTGTTGGCTTGTATGTTCAAACCTTAGCTTGAAAATTGTGGGTAGCAGAAAGCATGATCCTTGCCTAAGTTGTTGTGAGACATGAATAGGTATAATAGCGTGCTATGATCTTGTGCTTAGTGATGCTTGACATCCGGAGTTTTCCTTTTTGAAAAATCAAAACATGATGAGTTCCTCAATGATGAGAATTTCCCATCCAAGGCCATATGTAGATTCTAGTTAGCCTCCACATATGCAGCTTGTTCTCTCATTGAGCTTTGTCAAATTGTTGTGACCCTTGTTAGAACTCATACTCCCCTGATCAAGATCACGTACACGTTCATGCTAAAACTTCTACACTGGAAGTTAAGCATTCATCATTTGCTCCATACTGCTTATGCATTCTTCCATGAATAAAACTCTATGTATCTTTGCATCATTCATCCCTCTCCAAATATCTCCAACAGAGACAAAGGGCTAGCTTAAAAAAAGCATGCTCAATAGCATGGCAGAAACAAATAAAGAGAGCTAGCCCAAGTCTCGGGGAAAAAAAATTTCAAAGGAGAAAAAGGGATTGATATGTGCAAGAGAAAGAGTTCCACCATATAGATGGTAATAACTAGTACCTACTCCGGGGCTAGTGTCCACCTTACCATCAATCCCTCATTCCCTCATATAAAACATGGCAATATCTAGCACCCATTTCCGAGCCTAGTATCCACCTTGCCATGCTCATATCCATCACACACATATGCACATCTTGATCAGGATGTATGTTTGTTTCTTCCAAGGATCCGGTTTTTGACTTAGCAAAACATGAGAGACAAGTATGCCACATCTTCCCTACCTACAGCTCCACATAAAGCCTATTAGGAGTAGGATGTGAAGAAAGGCAACATTGATGCCTTGTTGAGGAACCATACACTTTTGAGCGATTCGAGAGTATCATTTGAGGAACTCTGATTTTCTTTTGAAAAATTTGCAAAACCTCCGGATTGATAGCTGATCAAGGTATGAGTGATTATGCACATGCTATATAACCATTCTGTCTCTCAAGCGCCCAAGGCAGGTGAAGCTATATGCCCCACATATCAGGCGAAAGGTAAGAACAATGCCAACTTGTTCAACTCTTGGTAGAGTACTTTGCTGTGTGTTTGCCATAAGTTGAGAATACAACATTGTAGCAATTCCTGATCAACCAACCTAAGTCTCTAATGTCTTGCTTCGAGACGAGCAAGAGGTTAGCTTGGGGGAGTTTGTTGACAGTGGAAATTCACCATTTCCAACCCTCAATATTCTCACATAAATGGAGGCATATGCATTATTTACTAGCATTTAGGTTTGAATAATGTACTTCCACTTGTCCTTGGAGATTATTTGTATGTAGGTGATTTACCCTTAAAAGAGATGGAAACTCCACTTCTATGAAGAAACCATGCCAACTCAGCTGAGGAGGTGGCTGCCACCAAGGGAAACATGGCAATCCACGTCATCAATCCAGGGGAGGCACTCACCGACGAATCAGAGGACGCCACATGGACTTCACATGGATCAAAGGGCCCACCTCGGATACCAAATCAAGCCATGCACCGGGGATGGATCAGAGGGCCCACAGGGCAGCCAACCAGAGGAAGCACACCAGGTGGGGCCGCCCTAGGGGGTCGGCCGATCCTAGGATCAGCCGAACCGACCTAGGGGGCGCCCATCTGGCCCCTACACGTGGTTGCTCCTCATTGGTCACTTGCTGCATTCCCGGGTGTTTAGGGGCCATTTGGGCGTCCGAGCAAGCCTTGTCCTTGCCTATAAATAGAAGGGGAGGGGCTCCCATTTCTCACACACCACTCTCTCATTCTCCTCTCACTTTTAGTTTCCAAGGCTAGGGGGTAGGCTAGAGTAGCTCTTCTTCAGGTTCCAAATCCTCTTGGAAGTTTAGGTATGAGTCCTCTTTTATCTTTATTTCTTTGTATAACTTTGATCTACTTCAGTTATTCAGCTATTTCATATAAAGTCATGGTAGATCATATTCTTGATATGTTCTTGAGTTCATCCTCTGTTCATCATTTAGAGGCTCGTGTTGTTCCTTATGTGTTTGTTCATAAGTTAGAGGCTCGTGTTCTTCACGAACACGACCCTTTGATCTTGTTGATTAGACATAAGAGAGTTCATATCTGTTCGTATGTCTAGCCTTTGTTGATCTTGTTAGATGGCATGAGAGTGTTGCATGGGGTCTGTGTTCAAGCTACGGTACTCGGTCTAGTTGACCAGTCTTCTGGTGGCTCTCACCCTGGGTCACAATAGCCCGGGCCGGGTGAAGTCTAGCAGCAATGTAGGCATGGTGCCTGGGTTGTCTGGCTACGATAGTTATGAGCATACCCCCCGTAACGAGAGGTCGGTCCTCAGGTGGTGACAGCCCTGTTGGATCCTAGGGCAACCTCCGTGCTGGGGTACCTGCTGTAAGAGTCTAAAGTCTAGTTTCGCAGAGTGCTGGTCGTCGTGGGCTAGCTCCTCGTTTGTACCTGGGTGCTGAACCATGTCTCCCTCATGCAATACGCATGCCCATCTCTTGTATCTTCTAGCTTTGTATGTTTAGTTCATTAGAACCTAGAGATAACTCGTATGTTCCCCCTAAGTCGTAGTGTGCTAGAGTAGAGGTAGATTTGAGGTGTGTGTGTCACACTACCCCTATTATCTTTTATCTTGCCCCTGCCTTTGAGTGTGTTGTTCCCTATATCTATCTCTTGGTTTACATTCAGAGCAAAAGCATAAGTCTAAGATATCTGCCATTGCCTTCCTTGGATTCGATACCCTTGGAATACTCTCGTTCCTTAGGGAAATGCTACAATGGTTTATCTGTGCGCTTGCGGATTCGTTCATGATCGTTTAGATTAACCTATGGCAAGTCTCAATGTTCACGCTAACCTGCGCCATTAGTTGTGACATTGGGAAATGCCAACAAGCATTTCTAGCACCGACGCTAAGGATGGATTCCAAATCTGTTCTTAAGTGATCGACATTTAGAAATGTCAGCAGCCTTCTTTTTCTTCCTTGGTGTATTCTTCTCTTGTTGTTTTCTCTTCTTTTCGTCAGCCAATCCCATCTTTGCCCATCGGCTGTCCTCGTTGATTTCCTTCCTAATCGACCGTTAGTTGGTTGCTCCTTCTTCCTTTCTTCTATTGGCTCTGTGGCTTTCCTAGTGCCTCTTTGCTTCTTGCCAACACGTGTCAAAAAATGATGTCAACACATGCCCCCCCAGTTTCGGAGTAAATATCTTTTGCTTCGAAATTCTCTTGTTTCTGCAACCAACGAATAGATTTTCCGAACAAAACTTGAGGACCCAAAGCTATAAATGCAACCCCTTTGGCCATCTTCTTGCTTCCTCTCTTTTCAACATTTGGTGGGCTGAATGGAGTGAAAAACTTTGGCTAGCAAGATCCTGACTTCCAGCAAATCATCTTGTCTGCAGCTTCAGGATGATCTCTTGGTTGGCTGTTCTTCTCAAGTGTTATCATTGGGTCCACTTCCCGATGAAATTCGTGCCAGACTTCAAGACATACTCCTTTTGCTCAACCAAGATATCAGTCAACAGTTGATGTCACGAAGAAGTTGCATCAGGTTGCCTTTGTAGAGAGTGAACAACTTCGAGTTGAGCGTGCTTAAATTCGGCTGGAAGAGAGAGCTCGCCAGTTAATGCTTGCAGAAAACAGAGAGGTTCTTGACTCTCAACTAGACGATTTGGAAGATAGGATTCAAGTTCTTTCTAGCTCCCACTCCAATACCGTTTGTTCAATTAATCAGCTGGAGATAAGATGGTCAGTACTCCTCGAGGAATTGTGTCAAGTTGATAATGGGCTTTTGCAAGAGAAGAAGAATCCAGCCGATCTCCCAGATGCTATTGCAAGTATGGAGCACAAGAAGTCCATTATCTCTTAAGAGATCAAACTATTCGTAGTGGGAATGGCTGATTGCAGAGAGACGAAGGAGGTTGATCAAATCCGAGTTAGTGCCATAAATGCAATCCATTCTTTAGGAATAGTGTAAGTTGTAGTCTTGCTTCTTGCATATGAGGATTGTAAAACTTCTGACTGTCCTTGTGCCACTGCTTTGAATATTTTGCATTTCTTCTGTCGATGCTTGATCCGAACATGTGATCTTGTCTTGTTTCTTCCCTTATAAAACTCATTCCTTTGCCCATAGGTTTTCTCATGAATTTTCTCAGTATTATCATCATCCACCCGACAGATATATCGATTCTTCTTAGAAATGAGAGGCATCTCTTTTTGCAAATACTCTCAGGAAGCATCACTTGCTACTGTTCCTCGATAAACTTTCGTTAGACATATCTTTGTAAATGGATGGTGCTATGAAGATTGCAGTTTTTGTCAGTGTTGTTGAGGGAAGATTATTCATGGTGTATGCTCTGCAGTTTATCGACGTGGAGAACCTCCAGTTTTAATTTATTGGTGCTGGCCTTATTTTTTGGGACACGTATCCCTGAATCAATGTCAGCCTCTTGAAGGCCGAGTCATTCACGGGGCGTATGTTCCTCTTTTGACCGAACGCTTGATCGGCCTATAAAAATGAGCCATCTCTATCTCTTTTCTTGTACCTTTGATGCGATGTCTTCTTCTTCCGTGAATCAGGTTTGCTTCTATCTTTGTATCTCTCTATGGATTTCGCATGATAATTACTCATCTCTTCTCCTCAGTCTCCCAACCGTGAGGACGTAGAAAGGATCCTGACGAACATCAACACTCATGGTGCGAATCAACGAGCGCTGACGTCGAGGCAGAAGCGAGGTCTTCGACTTGTGATTTCCACAAATGAGAAAAATTAGAAGCTCTGGAAACCAGGAGGGTGCACCTTCTTGAGGAACTGAATCAAGTAGAAGGTGAAATAGACATCACCAAGATGCAATTTAGAGAAGACCAAAGATTTAGAGAAATCTTGATGTAATTTTTTCTTTAGCCGATGTGATCGGCTTTTAATAAATTTCAGCCGATGTAATCAACTTTTGCTTTATTGTGTTTCATCTTAAAAGACAATCGTCTGTATGACCCATGCGTTTTCCTGAATGATTTCTTTCTTCTGACAACATGCACTATTTGTCCCGTGATCTTTCTGAATCATGAAAGATGAATGCTTCCCATCTACTCTTGAATACCATCAGCCTTTCAATGTCAACATGTGACTCTGATATGTCTTTTCCATGCATCTATCTTATAAAACTCAGCTTATAACCCAATAGTTCTTCACTTGTTTCCTTTTCGTAGGCTTCCTTTTTCCTTTTGGCCGAAAAATCTCTGGATCAGCTCGTTGCTTTTAGGGATGGGAGGCATCTTCCTCTTGGAGCGTATTCAGAAAGACTTAAAACTCTATTTCCTTCAACAAGCGTCTTCTTGAAATAGTTTTGCTTCATGTTGCTGCCAGTAAGCTTGTTGATGTCTTCAGTAATATTGAGGAATACCCACTTTTATTCTCTCCTCTTCTGGAGTACTGAGCTTTTTCCTTCAATAGCCTCTGAGCGCTCCTCCCTTTTTGGGGAAACGGATCACTGAAATCAATGTCAGCCTCTGAAAACTGAGCCATCCACGGAATGACTATTTCCAATTTGACCAGATCTGACATCTTTATTTTTTATTCCTTCCTATCTTCAGCTTCCATCCCCTCTGGTTTGGGCTATAAATAGCAACCGAATGTACATCTGCTCTCCACACCTTCCACCATGGCGCAAAGACTAGATCTGATAGGGTGTAAGCTTTTGCTGTTTGATTGTTCTTTTCTTCCCCTTTCTTACCATGGCTAAAAGATTTCTTGTGAAGTAGTGCAGCGTTACCTCTCCTTCTCCAACTCTTCTCATGAAGCCAGGAGGTACAACAGCTGTATCAGGGGAAGAGCGCGCCAAGGGGACGACCATCTTGGTCATCAACTCGTGGAGCTCTCGGCGGAAGATCACAGAATCTGGCGAAGATCTTAGTCTTCTGTTTCCTCTTCGCAGCATTCCTCTTTCTGATGTTCATCGATTCAATATCCTCATCATACGAGAGATAGGATAGTTATCTTCCAATTTATGAAACCCACTGATCTTCAACGTGGACGTAAACACCATGTACTGAAATATGAGAGAAAGATATACATACATACATACATACATACATACATACATACATACATACATACATACATACATACATACATACATACATACATACATACATACATACATACATACATACATACATACATACATACATACATACATACATACATACATACATACATACATACATACATACATACATACATACATACATACATACATACATACATACATACATACATACATACATACATACATACATACATACATACATACATACATACATACATATGTTCATATTTTTTGTTCTAAGGGTGATTATTACATCGGCCATTATCTGAATCATTGATCGGCTATGAAACTCTTCTGTTTCTACAATTTTTTCCACTAAAGGTGATAACTCAGTATCGGCTATCATCCGAAATCTAAATCGGCTAAAAAGCCAGAAGTAGTAATCAGCTGAGTAATTTATCTAATATTTTCAACTTTGTCTTGGCTTTGATGGGCATCAGCTTAGTCTCGTTGCAATCCAATTCTCCAATCGGCCGATGTCACTCCGTGCTTTATCTTCTTATATTTTGAAACCGATCATTTGGATCGGCTGAAGCTCGAAGTCAGACATCTTGAGGAAATCCTTCTCCCACACTTTTCCTGATATGCAGATGACCTTATCAAAGTTCCATTGCGTATTGGCTACTACAATGTGGAAGGAAGAATCAGCGTTGACTACGTCCACTGAATCTCCAATCCATTGAATAACACATTGATGCATGGTAGATGGGATGCAGCAATTGGTGTGAATCCAATCTCGTCCAAGTAATAGATTGTAGGATCCTTTACCCTTGATGACGAAAAGGTAGTCGGAAGAGTTTTGCTTCCGATTGTCAGGTCTACGCAGGTAGCACCCATTGAAGATGATGCATTTCCTTCAAAGTCGAGCAGCATGATATCGGTCTTGGTTAAATCTTGCTCACCTTTTCCAAATCTTTGGAGCATTGAATAGGCCATGAGATTGACCGATGCACCACCATCTACCAAGGGCCTTGTGTCTGGCTTCCCATTGACATGTCCTTTGAGAAACAGAGCCTTCATGTGCGGATGCTTTTCTTCGTCTGGTTTCTCAAAACTAGCCAGCATTGGATCCAAAGCTAACTGAGTCGATCCTAGTTCTTCATCCGAAGTTTCTCCGTCTGAATCGGATTTGGGAGTCATGAATTCCTTGGGTAGCATGAAGACCATGTTGATGCTTGCTACTGGTTGAACATCCTTCTTATCATTGGCTGTTGGTTTGGGTCACCAGATTTGGGATCAGACCTTCTTTTTATCAAGTGCTTGCTTCTCAATTTCTTCTTGCTGTTCCAACTGCCGCAAGCGCTGGATTCTCCTTTTCTGAGACTTGGTCAATCCTTCTGGGCACCACCTAGGTTGATGGGTTTTGTGTTGGCCTTTGTCTTCGTATGTAGCGTTACATCTTTCTGGATCTTGTGCCAACACATCTTCATCAGGGACCCTACCATCAGCCATATCTTCTAACCGATTGGGTCAACTGTCTTGGCGCTTGCCCCCAGCCGATCATATACACTGGCCTCGACCCCCAGCCGATCATATACGCTGGCCTTGCCCCCCTGCCGATCATATATGCTGGCCTTGCTTCCCAGCCGATCATACACTGAAATGTGTTGGTTGGGGTGCTCTTGCTGATCTTGATTAGTGGGCTTCCTGTCCCTGTTATTAGAACAAGGCCTTTTGGATGATTGCCCTTCTGAATAGAAGCCTTCACATTCTAGGTAGTTGTCAGATGTTGGAAGCTTGATCCCTTTTTCCCAGCAATATCTGAAGAACGAACATCTCCAGTGTCCTGCGTTACGCCTTGTCCATTCTTCCTTTTCCTTGATATGCCTTTGTTGGCGTTGGAACTTGCTCAAAAGAACCTGCGATGTGACCTGCTGCTTTGAACCCTTTGAATTGATTCCTTCTTCAAGCAATCCCTTTGTTGACGGTCAATTTCCATCAACCAAGAGCACTTGTTACACTTTGGCTTGAGCTTTGAATTATAACTAACCTGCCACTAGGCACACTAATGATGTAACAAGTTCACACTTGCATGTGGTTTTTGGAGTATGTTGTTTACGCAGGAATTAAGTACCTAAATGAGGATTTCCGGGAAGAGTTCACTAAGCACTTCATGAGAAGCTCACGAAGCCCGGCACAAGTCAAGACACGAAGTGAACATGACTCCAAATGACCCAAGGATCAAAGCATGAAGCTGTGAAACTCTAAGGACCCAAACGGAAGATGCGAGAGTTTGCACGCCAAACACCCTTATCTAAACCGTGGGGAAAATGACGTCAAGGACCACATGGACTTTGGCAAATATTCAAGCAATCGCGAGAAGCATCGTGGAGGAAGATGGGCCCAAACCGGGCCGAAAAGGGCCTAGGCCGGCCGGCCCATGCCGACTGGCCTGGGGTGTTTCGGGCCCGGTTCGGCCTCGCCTTTGACCTACACTCTCCTCGGCTCATTTATACCCCCTGCCTTCGACGGCCGCCACATCAATTCATCAGAACTCGGCGAAACCTAGAAGTGAGCACCAGAGGGAGACGACGACGGCAGAGACCTCAAAGTTGTCTAGGGGATGGCCTAGGCCAACCCTAGCCGCCATGGCCGCCCTGCGTGATTGTGCCATGGCGGAGTTCCGGAGCTACGTGTTCATCATCTTAGGTATGATCTCGGTGGTGATGATGTAATACATACTTTCATGTGAGCAATGACAATTCTATCTTCCGATCTATTAAGCGATTCCGTGTCTCCGTCTTTACTTTCTACCTATCGTGAATATGATTTTATCCTTAGTCTAATGCTAGTTTAGACTACATAGCATGGTGATTAGATCTAGTATGTTGACCCTTCATGATTGGTAGACTTGTCCATGTATGGGCACGCCCGTGGATCCTCCGCTTCATTAAGGGAGCATCGTGACAGGATGATTTCCCCCGAACGAGCGGATGTCTTCGGGAGGTAGGCCGGAGGTAGGAGTTTAAGGATGCTTTTAGATGAGATGCATGATTTATTGCTCGTTTGCCAGAACTACAACTAGAAGGCGCTAGGCTTAGTCGTCCCCTTGGTGGTGCTTTACTTTGCCTATGTTTGTGTATGTGATCAACCTTGTGCACCACACATACACCCTTAAAGGTTACCTTATATGCAATCTACACTTAATGTTAGGTTAGTTTGGTTAGACGAGGTAGAGATCCTTAGCGGTTTGCTTCCGATCCTTGGATTGACAAACCTTGGGGGACCCTCCTTGGTGAAAAAGGCACCAAGTCACCCGTAGGCTTGCGGTGAACTTCAACACGGTTTTGAACCGTCAACAAGCCATGCCCTAAAGGAATTGCAAGTTCGTGCATCGCCTCCCCCGATGCAAAGGAGGAGAAGGTGACGATGATGCAAGGAAACGATCGGGCAAGCCTCTCATCAAGTAAAATGATCGTGTCAAACACGGAGAGTGGATCAAAGCTGCATGGACATCTTCAAATCTTACATGAAGAACCATGGCTTCGCGACCATGAAAAGGTACGTAAGAAAGTCAAGCTCTATGACTTTAAATGAAGCACTTTGCGGGAGTCAACCCGTTTTCTTTTGTTTATGTATGTGTGTGTATATATATATATATATAGAGAGAGAGAGAGAGAGAGAGAGAAAATCCATTCTACACGCGCGTGTAGTTACTCCTACCTCCAAACCGCATGATATACATTGAATCTGACCGAAATAAAAGTATGTACACGTAGTATGTGATTATACTAGACTATTCGTGGTGGTATGTAAGGTGAGCATGTCATCATACATAGAGTATGTGGACATACTAATTTTTATATACTAGTAATAAGGTATAATAGAAATATATTAAAAACTAGAGATGCTTTTGAAATTTTTCGTATATATCCCTTTGGGTTATCCTAGAATTAGTATGTAAACATACTCAAAATAATAAATAGGTATGTAGACATACCCACGGTGGTATTTTGATGATGAGAGTAGCTACATGCACGTGTAGATAAAACTCGTCCTATATATATATATATATATATATATATATATATATATATATATATATATATATATATATATATATATATATATATATATATAATATGACCGTCTATATTGTGATCTTAAACTGAAATATCAAGTAACATTGTACCATTGCTCTAATAAATACCACAACACCATGTTGTTTGATTTAAATGCTATTGACGGAGCACTTTGTTCTTGATCTTGGAAAATTTGTAGACCTTTTTGTGTGCCTATTAGTGTTTAGGTTCTTTTTCTTTTGTGTTTTTTTAGAGAGAAATATAAAGTTGGCACTATCCTTTAACTCTAAGCTTGTGGCTAGTTAATTTAGTTTAACTCTTGCATTTGTTTTAGACAACCACCATATCATGTCATTTTGTTCATCCATGTCATATTGCATTACATGTTTTGTTTTGATCTAACTTTTTTGTCCAACCAACCTAAGCCTACCTATAGCCCCACCGAAAACCCGTATCCGACAAGGGTAGGGTTGACTTGTGTTGATTGGCTTGCACCATTCCGGTTGGCCAAGCCCACCTCTATCCCTTGTTCTAACTAAAAACTTTGACTAGCCCTCCTACGAGAAAATCTTCCACACCTTTAGCCTTCTTAAAAACCATAGGTTTGTTTTTCATAAAAAGACTTTCGACACCACCTTAGATAGAATTTCTATGCTTGACTCCCTCTCTTCAAAATTTTTATTTGAGCCAAAAATATAGGATACCCATAACCTACCCTTAAAACCTTGTTAGTTTGGTTGTTTGATCTTTTCAACCCTTGCTAACATTTGCTTGTGCTAACTCTTTGCATTTGCATTTTGTATCCCCCTCATTGTCATCTTCCGTTTTATGATAGCTTGGTCTTTTTGCGAAACTTTATGATGAATGCTTTCATATCTATGTTAATGCTTGTCGAGATGCGTTACTCATTTTTGCAATCTTGTGTAAACATGGTGTTTAGACATGATTGAAGACCACCATCATTCAGTTTTACATACCTTGCTATCTTATTGCATTGGTTGGTTTATAAACTTTGCAATGTGCCCTACTTATCTTACACTATAAGGAATTGTTAATCTTGGAATAAACATGGTGTTTTGACCTTGGTTAATAAATCTTTATGGCAAGGGAGAAGTTTGGCAACCACTTTGTAAGCATGGAGCTTAGAATTTGGTGTAAACATTGTTTTGTCTTTATACCATCCTATCTTTTGCATTCACCCTTGTACACACATACATCCATTAGGTTTTAACTTTTCTTTTGCTAGATTAACTATGCCACAAGTTAAGATCTTAAGGGATGTCTTTGGTTTGTCGGCATAGAGTGAGTATTCCCGACCGTCACCTCGGGGGTACTTTGTGCTTTAAAATTGTTTTGCAGGCATTGTGAATGAGGCTTCTGACAAAGGGTGAATGTTGGAGGACAATCAAGACAAAGTGAAGAGTATGACGATCCACACATGGCGGTAGGACTTCAAGATGGTTCATCATCTTCCATGCCTAACAACATGCTAAGCATGGGGGAGAATTTGGTGGACATGAGAAGACCGCATGGAGCAAGGATCGTGGTTCTTCTTCCATATTAAGCACAATGCTTAAGCATGGGGGAGGCCGCGCTACACTTCTAGCATCAAAGGACGGTAACAAATCCTCAACCCTCGTTTTGTCTTCGTCTTTCTATATGCTTGTACATACGTTTATGCCTTCAACAACCTTAGATGCAACCCTTGTATATCTCTCTTTAGAATAACATGGCTACTAGGAGTACAACCTAGGTTTGTTTTTGCTTTCAATAATAATCACCATTACCTTGTGCTCACCATGATGATATCTCGTATGTTCTTACTTATGGATATATGATGATTGTTGCCACTTTGATCATTCTTGTGCTTGGTTTTTATATGATTAAGCTAGTGCTCTCTCTTTTAATATGAATCTGAAATTTATTTAATGCTAGCCTAATCATTTGTGGAGGTTATGATAACTTAAGTCCCATACTTCTTTTTCGTTGCTCTCAACTTTGAATGAATCAAAGAACCTTTTTATTCTAAAAAAGTTTTGCTAACCTTGTCATGAGTACCACTTGCATTTTGCTCTACCCATCCAAAGCCCAAACTTACTTGAGTACAAAACATTAGTATATACAAGATTTATTTTTTGGGTGCATTGATTCAAGGCTTGATTTCTCTGGCTCGAGACTAAGAAGCTGGTCATTCCATTTTTGCGTATCGTTCTTTATGCTAGCCTTTTCTATCCGTGCATTGTGAGTTTGCACATCAGGAATTTTGCAAACCTCGCCGGATATCCACCCACAAACCCAAAATATATTTTTGTGTATACCTCCTTGACCACAACCCAATATATGAGTATGGATGAATATTTCGAGGAAGATCGCAAGGAAGGTGCTTTGAGTAAGGGAGACTTCCAAAAGGATCCCTAGAAGATTTTTCGAGTATCTCTCTCTAAGAAAATATGAGAGCTTCAATTTCTACCTTGGCGTTCTTATCACCTCTTTTGCCCGAGGACAAGCAAACGTCTAAGCATGGGGGTTGCCAAGGAAGTGCTAGTATAGTCTAGAGTTCAAGGGGACCAAATAAAAAAAGAAAAAGAAAAAGAAAAAGAAAAAAAAGCAAGAGAAAAAGTATGATGAAAGAAAAAAAATGATGATAAAGAAGAAAAAGTATGAAGAGAAAAAAGAAAGAAGAAAGAAAAAAAATAAAGCTCCCCGGTTCTCTAGCTATGTTTAGTGCTTTTTGAGTTTTCAAAAAGGATTCAAGATCAAGACCCATACTCATCTTTCCAACCATGTGCAATCCGATAACGAGGACTTCGTTTGTGCCTCGGGATCACTCTTTGCCATTTGCACATGTCCACCTATCTCAAAGTGTGTGTATTTTTCTCTCCCCCTCCTTGTAACATTATTTTTCCAATGACCTATTTGACGAGTCTCGGTAAGTCCATGAGAAGCTTGTCTTGTTTTGGTAATATCTCGACTATAATATCTTGGTAGGACTAAACTTTCCCATAGCTCCATATAAAGTCTTCAACCATATATTTGAGAGAGGAAAGGAGTAGGACAAGTAGGCTTGAGAGACAAGATGAGATGAGAGTTCATGAGGAAGATGCAAGGAGGTTTATTATTGATCTTGGTAAAGCAATTTTTGTTCATCCCGCTCTTTATTTTCAAATTTTTTGAGATTTGTTTAAAATTTGAGAGCATGATTAATTACTTGTCGAAAGAGCTTAAATGATATCTACCCTCCATAGAGATGAGAGCTAGTTACATTATGAAACTATAACAAATATAAACTTGGAGAGCATTATGTTTTCTCATGTATGAACAAGTGCAGGGTATGAACATTGAAGGGCAATACTGACATCCATTAAAGGCTTACTCGAGGACGAGCAAGGTTTAAGCATGGGGGGTATGTTGACGGTCAATTTCCGTCAACCAAGAGCACTTGTTACACTTTAGCTTGAGCTTTGAATTATAACTAACCCGCCACTAGGCACACTAATGATGTAACAAGTTCACACTTGCATGTGGTTTTTGGAGTATGTTGTTTACGCAGGAATTAAGTACCTAAATGAGGACTTCCGGGAAGAGTTCACCAAGCACTTCATGAGAAGCTCATGAAGCCCGGCACAAGTCAAGACACGAAGTGAACATGACTCCAAATGACCCAAGGACCGAAGCATGAAGCCGTGAAACTTTAAGGACCCAAACGGAAGATGCGGGAGTTTGCGCGCCAAACACCCTTATCTAAACCGCGGGGAAAACGACGTCAAGGACCCACATGGACTTCGGCAAATATTCAAGAAATCACGAGAAGCATCATGGAGGAAGATGGGCCTGAACCGGGCCAAAAAGGGCCTGGGCCGGCCGGCCCATGCCGACCGGCCTGGGGTGTTTCGGGCCCGGTTCCGCCTCCCCTTTGACCTACACGCTCCTCAGCTCATTTATACCCCCTGCCTTTGATGGCCGCCACATCAATTCATCAGAACTCAGCGAAACCTAGAAGTGAGCACCAGAGGGAGACGACGGTGGCGGAGACCTCAAAGTTGCCTAGGGGATGGCCTAGGCCAACCCTAGCCGCCATGGCCGCCCTGCGTGGTTGTGCCATGGCAGAGTTCCGGAGCTACGTGTTCATCATCTTAGGTATGATCTCGGTGGTGATGATGTAATACATACTTTCACGTGAGCAATGACAATTCTATCTTCCGATCTATTAAGTGATTCCATGTCTCCGTCTTTACTTTCTACCTATCGTGAATATGATTTTATCCTTAGTCTAATGCTAGTTTAGACTACATAGCATGCTTTATGTAATCACGGTGATTAGATCTAGTATGTTGACCCTTCATGATTGGTAGACTTGTCCATGTTTGGGCACGCCCGTGGATCCTCTGCTTCATTAAGGGAGCATCGTGACAGGATGATTTCCCCCGAACGAGCGGATGTCTTCGGGAGGTAGGCCGGAGGTAGGAGTTTAAGGATGCTTTTAGATGAGATGCATGATTTGTTGCTCGTTTGCCAGAACTACAACTAGAAGGCGCTAGGCTTAGTCGTCCCCTTGGTGGCGCTTTACTTTGCCTATGTTTGTGTACGTGATCAACCTTGTGCCACCACACATACACCCTTAAAGGTTACCTTATATGCAATCTACACTTAATGTTAGGTTAGTTTGGTTAGATGAGGTAGAGATCCTTAGCGGTTTGCTTCCGATCCTTGGATTGACAAACCTTGGGGGACCCTCCTTGGTGAAAAAGTCACCAAGTCACCCGTAGGCTTGCGGTGAACTTCAACACGGTTTTGAACCGTCAACACCGTTCCCTTTGGCTTCTTCAGCTGTCACCTGGGTTTCAGGATCAATGGTTCATTTATTTTTAGCCGATTCAGACGTCAACACCTTTGCTTTGGTTACTTCAACCGTGTTGGTAGGAAAAGGATGTTGATCAATCTTCATCGGCTTTCTTGATTTGGAAGGTGTTTCAAACTTCAACTTCCCTTGATCTATTGCACTTTGGATCTGTTGACGAAACACCTTACACTCATCAGTATTGTGAGATGTGGCATTGTGCCACTTGTAGTACTTGATCTTCTTTAACTCTTCAGCACTTGGTGTAGTATGGTTTTGTGAAAGCCTAATCTGCCCTTGTTGGAGGGATTTTTTTAACCCTTTTTAATCTCAAATTTTAAAAATAACCCATGCCAAACTAAAATTCCAAGAAGTAGCCCTTTTGGTCACGCCAGGCCGCGTGGCGTGTCTCCCTATTGAGTCACGCCAGGGCATGTGGCGCGACTAGGGTGCCACGTCGGTCGGCGCGCGCGAGCGCTGACCTCGCTGACCGCTTAAGTGGCGAGTGAGTCGCGCCACATGCTCTGGCGCGACTCAGTCGTGCCAGGCGGCGTGGTGCAACTCACTTAATATACCCCGGCGTCGGGCCCTCCTTTCTTCTTCCTCCCTTCCTCCTTTCTTTCTTCCAGAGCGCCTTCTCCCCGTCGCCATGGCGTCTGCCCGCCCCCTCCCCCTCTTGATCCGGTCCGTCCTCCACCGGATTCGAATGGATTTGGGTGGGAAATTACACCTTGAAGATACCTTCTCCACTTTAACCGAGTAGTTTTTGTTGATTTGGTTGTTTACCTAGGGTTTCACCATGGCTAGGATTTGGTGATTTTGTGGCTTGAATGGTGGATTGAGTACTAATCAGGCACCGTTAGGTGGCTTGTATCGATGTATTGATTGATTGTAATACCGATCTATCGTGTAGTTTGCAATGCATGTTTCGGTTTGGATGGATTTGGAGGGTGTAGAGGTTGAAGTCATTATATACACAAATGCCATGTCGGTTTATGAATTTTTTCACTAGTTTTGATTAGGAGTACCTTTGAGTAGTATTTTTGCATTAGCTTTTATTCACTACTAGTATTATTTCACTAGCTTTTTAACTAGTATTTTGCCATTAGCTTTTTGCACTAGTAGTAGTTTTTAGTAGTATTGAGTAGTAGTATGTATTTATTATTAGTTCTTCATTAGGTTTTTGTTCACTAGATGTAGATAGTAGTTTGTCACGAGGTAGTAGTAGTTTTTTGGTATACATGTGCAAAGCAAAGTTGAGAGCAAGTGAGTTAATTATGGTATAGATGTGGAACCTTAGTTGCAGAGCATGTGTACATATTATGTATGTTGTGGAGTGCTATGATTTGCTTGTATGGTTCTTTGCTCATATGCTCATTTAGTTCATATGAATGTTGGTTTTAATTAATTTAGTACTATAGTTGGAATTAGTAGTTTTATTTCACAACTTATGTAATATAGGAAGAAGTACTAGGGTTTAATTAATTTTGCTCATTTGCTACTACTAAATGATTCACTCACTTTGCTCATTTGCTCATTTTTTTGTCACACAAGTTTGTCACATGACATTAGAATTAGAAGTTTAGTTTTAACTATATAAATTCCTTTGCTCATTTGCTACTACTAAATGATTTACTAGCTTTGCTCATTCACTAGTTTTGCGTTGATTACCAACCATTTAGTCAAAATATATGTCATGATTCACTAGTTATGGTAATTATCAGTTTTAATTTATTTTCTAAATTTTGTTCTTTTTATTTAGGAGCATGGCCCAACCACCGGAGCACCATCCACGGTACCCACTTCTTGAGACCTACTATGATGAGAGTCACCGTGGGAGGAAGCTTGAAGAGCGCTTGGAGGTAGGATGAGAATCACTTGTCATTGTGATTAACTTTGTGTTTGATGGAATGATATTAGATTGTCATGTACTAATCATGTGTGTCAACAATTATTTGTTTGCAGGTTCTTACTCCTTTACGACCCCGCACTCACACTCCTCTACAATGGGATGACAGATACACTCCATTCCTTCGACGAGTGGGTTTTCTCCCGCTTGCTACATTGATCAAGACGGGGCTGCCGAAGATGGATAATGCTACTCTCACAGCGCTAGTGGACCGGTGGAGGCCCGAGACACATAGCTTCCACCTTCCCTGTGGTGAGATGACTATCACACTTGAGGATGTAGCCATGCTGTTTGGTCTCCGTGTTGATGGGCGAGCGGTGACTGGTCACATAAACCCACATGGATGGAGGGACACTGTTGAGGGTTTGCTTGGAATATGGCCTCCTGAACTCCAACAAGGTGTGAAGGATCGAAAAACCACGGGAGTGAATTCGTCTTGGCTGGCCCAACACTTTGGTCATTGCCCACCACCACATGCAAACAACCTTCAAGTTGAAATGCATGCTCGTGCATGGTTGTGGCATATGGTGGGTGGGTTTCTATTCCTTGATTCTAGCAGGAATACCATTTCTTGGATGTGGTTAGCAATCATCGGGCAAGAATGGGAGGCTATTGCAACTTATAGCTGGGGGAGTGCAACTCTTGCATGGTTGTATCAGCAGATGTGTGATGCATGCAGGAGAAGTGGTCCGAACGCAAATCTTGGTGGGTGTGTTTACCTTCTCCAATTGTGGATGTGGGAGCGGCTTCCAGTAGGTAGGCCAGAACGCTTCGCATATGGTGTACGTGTTCTCTCATGTTCACAATTAAGTGTTTGTGTTATGAGAAATCTCTCATTTGTATTTGTTATTATGTTGCAGGATTTGCCAGCTGACGGTGCAGTACCCTTGGCTACAGTGGGCTTTCTTTGGACTAATATCACAAGGGTGCACGAGAATCCCAGACGACGCTACATAGACTACATCAACACTTTGGACTGCCTTAGAGCAAGCCATGTAAGTGATATACTTTACCACTACTCCCTTTTATGCCAAGTATTGTTTATAGCCTACAACATTTGCTTGGACAAACCAATTTGCATATCTAGGTTACTTGGCAACCGTATATAAGGGAAGAAGTTCTTGATATGGATCTTAACCCAATGTGCACACATGATGAAAATTTTTGGCGCAATATTTGCCCCCTTATCTGCTTCTACATTTTGGAGTACCATCATCCAAATAGGGTGATGCGGCAATTTGGTCATCCCCAAGCTTGCCCTCCAGAGTACATCAACACCAGCCGCAATCTCCACGAGTATGTATTTTGACCCTTTGGTCCATACACTTCATGTTGTTGATTTGCTGACCATTTGATATATACATGTAGAATTGATCGTCGGAAGCAAAGGGGTGCCAAGAATTGGGAGGAGCATCACATCCATGCTGTCAATGCATGGAATTTGAGAGCTAACAACTTGGTGTTAGGCGGGGCTCAACACCATGATGGCCCGTTCAACCAATACTTGGATTGGCTTAAACAAAACACGCGCCTAAAGCTCAAGGTTGCAATGGATGCAGCCTACATTGAGGATCTACCTTCAGATCCGGAAGATGTTTTCCCCGAGTCCGACGAAATCACAAGAGGTGGTACGCAGCCAGAGTGTGGTCCTTCGAGGATTACATTGTAAGTTATCGTGCTCCTATTATCAATTTCATATGCATCTTGTTGTTATGATGGAACTTGAATTTGATCATAACCTCATATAGGGCCAACAACTTGGAAGATTTGCCAATGAGGCTGAGCAAGCTTTGGCGGTACCCATAGGATCTCCTGAGGAGGCGGGCGTGTTGAGGGGGTTCGTGCAGAGGATCCGACGGGGGTGTAGGAAAGCGGCGTTCAAGCTGAATTGCTTGGCACGACCGGCACCGGCACCTGAACATGAAGCTGGACCTTCACACTCCTCCCAAAGGTCCGCCCAAAGGACGTCGACTTCAGGTGTGTGGCGTGGATAATTCTCATGAATTTGTGTGGCGTGGATAATTGTCATGATAATTCTCATGAATACCTTGTTGTTGTAGGAGGTTCTCGTCGTCATGCACCGGGGATTGTAATTAGATCCCCTCCACGTTCGCCTCAACACGATACCCCATCTGAGAGAACTCAAGACTCCGAGGAACGAGATCCTACCTTCCAAGAGGAAATTGGACCTTCTCAACTTCGTGACGCTCCCTCTGGCACACAAGGAACTCCACCACCACCGAAGCACCGGACGTGGTCGCGGGATCGTGCGGACGTTGGCAGCCACAATGTCGTACCCACCGAGCCTCGCCGGACTCGCAAGGCGAAGAAAGCCTACACTTCGCATCCAACTCCGCATCCTTGACATTTCCGCTTGTGTTGTCGTTTGTGTATGGCTATGTATCACTTAGGTTTGAACGGACTTGTGTGTTGACCCATTTAGAATTGCTCGGACTTATGTCATGAACTATGTGTCACTTAGTGTTTGTCGCTACATTTGTATAATGAACTATGTATGACTATGTATGAACTATGTGTTGTCGCTTGTAATGAACTATGTTGGTTGCACGGACTTATGTGTGAAATTATGCTCCTACTATGTGTGAAAATTTTGCTCCTATGTGTGAAAATTTTTCTTATACTTTGTGCGGAAATTTGCTACAATTATGTGTTAAAATGTTCATGTCTCTCAGCTGTTCCAGACTTAGCCAAAAATTCGAGGTCCTCTTATCACGAAAATGACTTGTGGCAAAACTGCATTTGGAGTTGCGTTGGAGTGACTGCTTCATGAGTCACGCCACGTGCTTTGGCGCGGCTCATGTGTGAGTCACGCCAGGAGACGTGGCGCGACTCCTTATGTCCAATTTGAACTACGGCAGTACTGCATGTTCGAACGCGTTGGAGTGACTCCTTCATGAGTCACGCCACGCGCTTTGGCGCGACTCACACATGAGTCGCGCCAGGAGACGTGGCGCGACTCAAGGAGTCACTCCAATGCAACTCCAAATGCAGTTTTGGCCCAATTCATTTCTCAGATAACTAGTCACGCCAAATTACTTGGCGGGACTCACAAGCGAGTCGCGCCAAATGACTTGGCGCGACTAGTTATCAGAGAAATGACTTGGGCCAAAACTGCATTTGGAGTTGCATTGGAGTGACTCCTTCTTGAGTCGCGCCACGTCTCCTGGCGCGACTCACACATGAGTCGCGCCAAAGCGCGTGGCGCGACTCATGAAGCAGTCACTCCAACGCAACTCCAAATGCAGTTTTGCCCCCAAGTCATTTTCGTGATAAGACGACCTCGAATTTTTGGAAGTCTGGAAACGCTGAGAGTAAATTGTTTTGTCATAGTTGCACATGGACATTTTCACACATAATCATAGCAAAATTTTCGCACAAAGTACAACCAATATTTTCACACAAATTAGGAGCATAATTTCACACATAAGTCCGCGCAACCAACATAGTTCATCACACACACCACTTAGTTCATCAAACGGTGAATTGACTACATAGTTCATCAAACACCACATAGTCCACGACATAATACATAAATTGGCTACTCCGAATCGAAATCGACCAGAAGTTCATCATCACCCCAATCGTCATCGTCCACCTCGATCACTTTTGCTTTGCCCTTTGCATCCACAACGTTCCCTTTGCTCATTGCCTCCACCTCTTGCTCCTTGTTCTTGCCCGTGGGATCCATCTCTTGTGACATTCTTGCAAGCGACCTTATTCCCTCCCATTGCACCTTTGTAGCCTCACCTACAAATTTGTCCACATTGTTCCTAGGCACTTTGACACCTACAAATTTCGGCAAATCATTAACAAGAGCTTTCATTGCCTGCAATTGAGCAATCTTTGCCTGAATTCTAACCTCCTTCAAATTAATCCCTCTTTTCTTTGCCTCCGCCATTTGGAACCATTCTTCCGCGGAGTTTTTAGGAAAAATCCTTATTGGATTAAACTCAGAGCAATCACGGTTGAATTTTTCAATCATCAAATGCCTGCTTGTCCCTCTTCTCTCCTGCTCCTCCTCCTCTTCCCTCAACCTCTTCCTCCTCCTCTCATCAGCAGTTAGTGGTCGTGGATAGTTCATCCTATTCCTCCTCCAAAAGTCAATGAGGCCCTCTCGAATCCCCTCTCCAACCATAGGAAGTGGACGATCCTTCTCTTTAGCAAGCTTATCTTTGCAAATTTGTACAAACAACTCTCTATTGGATGGAATACGGACATCATACTTAGCTCTCAATATATTTCTCCTTTTGCAAGTTTCCTCAGTTTTCAAAGGTTCTGAACACTTGCCCAAATAAATACAGAGAGCTTCTCTACCGGCAAAAGTCTCCCAATTACAAGTCCTCCCCTCCTACAACAAGTAAGGACCAAATTTAGGAAATTTAGTAAACCAAGCCACTCAAAATGTAGACAACAACTTAACCAAAGAAATAAGGAATTGTCAAAATGAGTTTACCCAATAGTCTCCAAATGAGTTTCCACAATACCATCCATAACCAAGCGCGGATGGAACCACACCCTTCCTAGCGGGTATCCCGTACTTGCAGCGAGGCCTATAAGGCTCATCACATGGCCATGGATGTTTCCCACTCTCGAATGCTTGCACCTCTTCTTCTGATGGCCACTGACCCTTTGGCCCGTACATATCCTCTTGAAAATCACATAGCGGCCATCCATCCTGCACAACAATTGAAATTCATTTGGAAATGACACCAACTCAACCACGGTAAAGAATAGAGGTTTGATGCTTACATGTGTTGTTAACTTGTAATGAAAGAATGGTGTGAACTTGTCGGTAAGCTCAGTGTTAGGACCTTGCAAATAGCTTCGAACTCCACAATGACACAATGGAGGGTTGTCTACACGCTTGCATGCAGCCTCTTGTTTTTCTTCCCATGTCATGGGAGGTGGATTTGGTGGTGGTGTGTAACACCCGGTTTTAAAGGACAAACCGAATGCACCCTTTATGCATGCCCAGGATCAAATTCATGCATAAAGTAACATCATCAGTGTAATATCACAACATATATCATTACAAGCGTATAACTATTACAAAATGACCAGAGGGTCTGAAACAAAAGATTACACATCGTTATTCTATCGCAGCGGAGTAGGCACCATCTTCCACAGGAACGTCGACTGGGGGCACGCCAACTTAGAACTCCAGGTCTTCAAGATGGTTTTCACGATGTAACTCCTTCTTCTAGCTTCTGTTTATCTGAGCAGCAGTGGGGAGAGAACAGCAGGGGTTGAAAGGGAAAACGGTGAGTACACCTGGAGGCGTGTACTCCGCAAGTGGAGGGAAAGTATGCATAGCATGCTGGCTTAAAGCAAGGGAGGCTTTATTTAGTGGACTGCAAAGCTCAAGTTTTAGTTGGTCAAGTTTTTAATTAAGCACCTAGAATTTATTGTGTATAAAGCTTCCCATCCCCTTCGAGGCACAAGCACCAACCTGTCCTGATCCTACGGTTAAAACATCATAGAACCAAAACCAACTCCCAAACCACAGTTACCACCACTATGATCCACCCAAACCACCAACTAACCATGTGAGGGTCCAGGCCGCTCTTGACCGTGAGCACGGCTGTTATAACAGTTTTTAACACTCTGCAGAGGTTGTACATCTTTACCCACGAGTCGTGTAAACGTTCAAAGGAACGTTAAACCCAACCATGCTGTGCGGATCAGACACTTTCACACTTCCTTAGGTGTGATAGCATAGGGACGCTACGAGGCCTTTACAAAGGATCTCCCAATCGCAAGATTGCCGGGCTAGGTTTCATCCCAAGAAAATCCCGGGAACCCCTTTTGCCCATGAGGTACCTTCTCCCGCTCCACCAGAGGCTCTTACTGACTGAGAGTGGTCCTAATTAATTGGGCAAGACCAGAGCCATATGGTTCTCGTGGTTGTACGATAAGTCCTGGGTGGTCGCTCCACAGACAGGTCCTTATAAAGATCGACTCAGGCAAGGCCAACATCAAGCAAACACAAACCACCATTCAAACCACTTGCCTGAGTCGCCTAGGGTGTTCATGTTGCTAACCATAACCCACATTAGCATGTTGCATAGTCATTAATCAAGTTAAGATCAAAACCAACCCATGTTGAGCAAACTAAGCATATTCTACCCATATAGGTAACCTCTAAGGGTAAGCAAGGAATGATAATGAAAATCTAGTAAATAGTCCTTAATAGGATTTCCCATCAATATTAGAGATCTAATGCAAGAAAGCATAAATAAAATAGTGATTATGGTGAATAAAACATAAAGGTATAAAATAGCAAGATGTCAAGGACACTTGCCCGTTTCCCGATGCTCCACTGCTCAGAAGCGTTCCTTCACGCGCAGCAATCACTGAGACAACACAATGCTACACTAAGAACAGAGCACCAGAAAATAAAACCATTTTAGCAAAGCGTACTACTAGCTAACGCGAGCTAGCTACGAACAAAAGAGCGCGTGAAAGGCTAAAGCGAAGCTACAGGTAAAAAAAGCACAACTATCGGTAAAGATTGTATTATAAGAAAGAAGGGACTATATGCTTGATTTATTTTATTTAAAGAAATATGTTTAATGGGTATTTCGGAGAAATACCACATGTTGTAACTTAATCAAATTTATACTTGAATAGAAAGCACGGTATAAACCTAGTCATATTTTATTTATAAAAGTTTATTAGAATTTATACCAAATTAACATTTATCTTTATAAAAGAAACTTTATGTGAGAGCAACTAACGAGCTAAAACATGTGTCGGGTTGAGCTAAACAATTTATAAGAAAAACATATTGATGTTCGAATTAATCAAGTTAACTTTTATTAAGAAAAAAGGCGAAGGTTATACCTATATTTGATTTTATTCAAAAGAGATTGAATTGGATATTAATCAAATTAATATTAACTTTAATTTCCAAAAACATGAAACATGGTTAACGTCGCTGCTAACATGTGCGCTACGACGAAATGAAGCTAACGCAACTTGAACGAGCTAAAACGAGAAAGATATGAGCTTCGGAAGATTCTAGGGGCTTATCTGCGATTAACTATTGCTTTCAGGGGTTAAAACAGAAGATTCGCAAGACTCAGAGAATTTCGGACACGAAAAGAAGAAAGTTCAGGGGTCTATGAGCAAAACTCGCTCGGGTGGACTTAACTGTGAAAGGTGGGATTTTTCTAGGGGGGTTCTTGCAAGGAGGCTAAGACTTAGAGAAAAGTGGGTGAATTTCGTGAGACATCAGGGGCTTATGTGCAAAAGAAGGGGTGACGGGGCGGCTCAGCTGATGTGGCGCCACACGGCGATCTCTGATTGGTCACACAGGTGATGTGGCGATGACATCGCCTGTGGACCTACCGTGAACCTGGTTCACAGGTCCATGGTGGACCGGGGCCAAGGGGTATGCCCCGATCTAATCAGGACCACCCGTACGGGATCCGACGGCTGAGAGGAGCCGGTTGGGATTGGTCGCTGAAGCAGGCTGGGAGACGGCGGTGGCGGCCGGCCAGCGGCGGCGCATCGCCGGAGAAGAGCGACTCTGGGGCTACGGTGCATGGTTTGGGACAGGGTTTGAACCAAGAGAAAGAGCAGGGTGGTGCGCAGCTCACCAGGCAGTTGTGGACGGCGGTAGGGCGGCGGAGAGGGCGTACGGCGGCAGGATGCGGACGGCGGCTCGGGTGTTCGCCGCGGGAGTCGCTGCAGGCCACAGCTTCTCGCTCGAAACAACGGGACGACGTCCTGTTCGTCCTGCACGGGTACGGGAGGGTAAGCGATGGTAAGAGAGGGACGGAGCAGAAGAAATCAGCGATGGCAGAGCTTCTCACCGCGGCGGCGGTGACGGCAATTGGCAGCCAAGGGCAGCACGGCGGCGGACGGGATTAGGTGGAGAGGCAAAAGGGCAGGCGAGGCTCGATGTACCTCCATTTATAGGTGAGAAGGGGGACGGTAGGTGGCCGAGATTAGGCGGCGGCCTTTCTGGCCGTGATGGCCGCGGCCATGGCGGGCGCCTGCCATCTGCGGGCGGGGCTCGCACCGAGACGGGGTTGCGGGCGAGGGGGAATCGGAGGGAAGGTAGGAGCGGGCCCTGGTAGCACCGAGGCGAAGATCCCGGGCGGGGCACGCGCGGGGTTCCGAGGATTTCGAAATCCCGGCCGGCAACGCGCCTTGTTCGGAGCAGAGGAGGGAGGTAAAGAAGGAAGGTGGAGGGGAGGGGATGACGGGTGGGACCCGTATAGCGGTGAGAGGAGGGGGAAGAGGGCCTTGCTGGGCCGGCGAGGGAGAGGGATGGGCCGGCGGCCTGGTTGGGAGGGAGAGAGGTGGGCCGGTCTGAAAAGGAAGGGAGGAGGAGAGGGTTGGGCTGCAGTTGGGCCTGCGGAAGAGAATGAGGAGGGAGCTGTGGGCTGGATTAGAGAGGAGAGAAGGAATATTGGCTTGGATAAAGAGATTTATTGAGCCCAAAAAGATTTTAGAGAGAGAGAGAGACTGGTCCAAGATAGATTTAGAGAGAGAAAGGAAGGGAATGGTATTAGAGAGAGAAGAGAGAACATAAGTTGTAGAGAGATGGAGAGGTATGTGCTGGGTTGGGTAAAAGGTTTTAGGCCTAAAGATATTAGAGAGATTTAGAGATGAAGATTATAGAGAGAGGGAGATGGTTCTTAGAAAGAAGAAACTACTCCATGGTAGGGAGAGAAAAGCCTTGCTGGAGAAAAGGTTGGATTGGAAAGATTTAGAGAATAAGATTGAAGAGATATAAAGATACCAGGATTAACCTATAGACGAACCTATTCGAGTTTGAAAAACTCAAAATCATTTTTCACACAATAAACATTATGCATTTGCAGCATGAATGCAACAATCAAATATTTATAACCTATGATTCATTTATCTATTTTTACAAACTATTATTTATTTCAAAATAATTATACACACTCTCTATTTAATTCTAACAAATTTTAATAAAATTTTTAAATCCTAGCCAAATTGCAAACTAGGGTGTTACAAATACTACCCCACTTAACAGGAATCTCGTCCCGAGATTCTGCAAAAGATTAGCAAAAGAGAGAAGGCTAGCAATGAGGAGAGGCAAGGTTGCTTTGCATTCATATCATCTTGTCTTGTTCTTCACACCTTTATATCACTTGTTGGAGATTCCTTCAACTCTTGTGGATGGTCCATCATGGAGATCTTTTGTGAGTCCTTTATGATGATTTTCTGAGCAACGATCACCCGGCACTTTCTTCATGTGTTGTCCTCTTGTTGTTACCTTCGTTCCAATTGCCTGGTATCTTCTTGTGAATGGTCCTTGTAGAAGTTCTTAGTGGCATAAGTTTGCTGAAGTTTCTCAATCACACTTCTTGCTTCGTCGTTCCTCATTCTTCATTGTTTCTTCATGGGTTGTCTCATGTGAGTGTTCGTGAGCATTCTCTTGAAGTGGTTCGAGTAGCACTGAAGTGACGGCTTTATAACTTTCTTAGGCTTTGCTGGCTTGTTTGGTGACAATTCTTCCTTCTTGTACACCTTGGTTGTCATATGTAGAAGCATGGCTGGTGCTACCCCTCTTAACAGAGGATTCCTCTTAATTCCATGTCGGTTAGGATAGAGAGGGAGAAATGGCTAAGGGGGAGAAGGACTCAAGGTTTAGAGGGAGCAAAAGACTGAAAACCCAACCTACGATCTATACATATAACTAACTGATGTCATCGCGGACAAGGGTCCAACAACACATCAACACTCATCACAAAAAGCCGAATCAAGCAGAGCACAATAACAATCAATCAACCACATGCAAAGGCACACTAACATAGCACACGTCCTTATTATGGCACACTAACAATTAATACCTTAACATCGATGTCTATCGGTAAAAGAAACTTAGGTAGGCTTCTTATAACTCGTAAGACTAAAACTATCGATGGCTTTAAGTTAGTAGTCTTGAGGTCTTCCAAGTATCACGAAGCTTCTAGCTTGATGGAGATTCTTCAACTTCGATCTTTGAAATTCTTCAGGCGACGGCTTGATGAAGCATGGTATTCTTGAGCACCTTCCGAAACTTCTTTCTTGATCATAGGGGAAGTTAGTGACTAAGAATTATACAAGGATAAGAGAGGAGCAACTTGTTTTCACAACAGAAGAGAATAGGAGGGATCAGAGTGCAAATCGGGAGGCAGAAAGTCAAGGAGGTGAAAATTTTCAAAATAGTCTGAAAATATAACCTTAACGTCGACCATTTCTTTCTAGGTTTGCGTCCTACAGTCGATATAGCTCTGATACCACTTCTGTAACACCCGGTTTTAAAGGACAAACCGAATGCTCCCTTTATGCATGCCCAGGATCAAATTCATGCATAAAGTAACATCATCAGTGTAATATCACAACATATATCATTACAAGCGTATAACTATTACAAAATGACCAGAGGGTCTGAAACAAAAGATTACACATCGTTATTCTATCACAGCGGAGTAGGCACCATCTTCCACAGGAACGTCGACTAGGGGCACGCCAACTTAGAACTCCAGGTCTTCAAGATGGTCTTCACGATGTAACTCCTTCTTCTAGCTTTTGTTTATCTGAGCAGCAGTGGGGAGAGAACAGCAGGGGTTGAAAGGGAAAACGGCGAGTACACCTGGAGGAATGTACTCCGCAAGTGGAGGGAAAGTATGCATAGCATGCTGGCTTAAAGCAAGGGAGGCTTTATTTAGTGGACTGCAAAGCTCAAGTTTTAGTTGGTCAAGTTTTTAATTAAGCACCTAGAATTTATTGTGTATAAAGCTTCCCATCCCCTTCGAGGCACAAGCACCAACCTGTCCTGATCCTAGGGTTAAAACATCATAGAACCAAAACCAACTCCCAAACCACAGTTACCACCACTGTGATCCACCCAAACCACCAACTAACCATGTGAGGGTCCAAGCCGCTCTTGACCATGAGCACGGCTGTTATAACAGTTTTTAACACTCTGCAGAGGTTGTACATCTTTACCCACGAGTCGCGTAAATGTTCAAAGGAACGTTAAACCCAACCATGTTGTGCGGATCAGGCACTTTCACACTTCCTTAGGTGTGATAGCATAGGGACGCTATGAGGCCTTTACAAAGGATCTCCCAATCGCAAGATTGCCGGGCTAGGTTTCATCCCAAGAAAATCCCGGGAACCCCTTTTGCCCATGCGGTACCTTCTCCCGCTCCACCAGAGGCTCTTACTGACTGAGAGTGGTCCTAATTAATTGGGCAAGACCAGAGCCATATGGTTCTGTGGTTGTACGATAAGTCCTGGGTGGTCGCTCCACAGACAGGTCCTTATAAAGATCGACTCAGGCAAGGCCAACATCAAGCAAACACAAACCACCATTCAAACCACTTGCCTGAGTCGCCTAGGGTGTTCATGTTGCTAACCATAACCCACATTAGCATGTTGCATAGTCATTAATCAAGTTAAGATCAAAACCAACCCATGTTGAGCAAACTAAGCATATTCTACCCATATAGGTAACCTCTAAGGGTAAGCAAGGAATGATAATGAAAATCTAGTAAACAGTCCTTAATAGGATTTCCCATCAATATTAGACATCTAATGCAAGAAAGCATAAATAAAACAGTGATTATGGTGAATAAAACATAAAGGTATAAAATAGCAAGATGTCAAGGACACTTGCCCGTTTCCCGATGCTCCACTGCTCAGAAGCGTTCCTTCACGCGTAGCAATCACTGAAACAACACAATGTACACTAAGAACAGAGCACCAGAAAATAAAACCATTTTAGCAAAGCGTACTACTAGCTAACGCGAGCTAGCTACGAACAAAAGAGCGCGTGAAAGGCTAAAGCGAAGCTACAGGTAAAAAAAGCACAACTATCGGTAAAGATTGTATTATAAGAAAGAAGGGACTATATGCTTGATTTATTTTATTTAAAGAAATATGTTTAATGGGTATTTCGGAGAAATACCACATGTTGTAACTTAGTCAAATTTATACTTGAATAGAAACCACGGTATAAACCTAGTCATATTTTATTTATAAAAGTTTATTAGAATTTATACCAAATTAACATTTATCTTTATAAAAGAAACTTTATGTGAGAGCAACTAACGAGCTAAAACATGTGTCGGGTTGAGCTAAACAATTTATAAGAAAAACATATTGATGTTCGAATTAATCAAGTTAACTTTTATTAAGAAAAAAGGCGAAGGTTATACCTATATTTGATTTTATTCAAAAGAGATTGAATTGGATATTAATCAAATTAATATTAACTTTAATTTCCAAAAACATGAAACATGGTTAACGTCGCTGCTAACACATGCGCTACGATGAAACGAAGCTAACGCAACTTGAATGAGCTAAAACGGAGCTAAAACGAGAAAGATATGAGCTTCGGAAGATTCTAGGGGCTTATCTGCGATTAACTATTGCTTTCAGGGGTTAAAACAGAAGATTCGCAAGACTCAGAGAATTTCGGACACGCAAAGAAGAAAGTTCAGGGGTCTATGAGCAAAACTCGCTCGGGTGGACTTAACTGTGAAAGGTGGGATTTTTCTAGGGGGTTCTTGCAAGGAGGCTAAGACTCAGAGAAAAGTGGGTGAATTTCGTGAGACATCAGGGGCTTGTGTGCAAAAGAAGGGGTGACGGGGCGGCTCAGCTGATGTGGCGCCACACGGCGAGCTCTGATTGGTCACACGGGTAACGTGGCGCTGACATCACCTGTGGACCGACCGTGAACCTGGTTCACAGGTCCATGGTGGACCGGGGCCAAGGGGTATGCCCCGATCTAATCAGGACCGCCCGTACGGGATCCGACGGCTGAGAGGAGTCAGTGGGGTTTCGTCACCGGAGCAGGCTGGGAGATGGCGGTGGCGGCTGGCCAGCGGCGGCGCATCGCCGGAGAAGAGCGACTCTGGGGCTACGGTGCATGGTTTGGGACGAGGTTTGAACCGAGAGAAAGAGCAGGGCGGTGCACAGCTCACCAGGCAGTCGTGGACGGCGGTAGGGCGGCGGAGAGGGCGTACGGCGGCAGGAAGCGGACGGCGGCTCGGGTGTTCGCTAAGGGAGTCGCTACAGGCCACGGCTTCTCGCTCGAAACAACGGCACAATGTCCTGTTCGTCCTGCACGGGTACAGGAGGGAAAGCGAGGGTAAGAGGGCCGGAGCAGAAGAAACCGGCGATGGCAGAGCTTCTCACCGTGGCGGCGGTGATGGCAATTGGCAGCCAGGGGCAGCACGGCGGTGGATAGGATTAGGTGGAGAGGCAAAAGGGCAGGCGAGGCTCGATGTACCTCCATTTATAGGTGAGAAGAGGGACGGTAGGTGGTCGAGATTAGGCGGCGGCCTTTCCGGCCGTGATGGCCGCGGCCATGGCGGGCGCCTGCCATCTGCGGGCGGGGCTCGCACCGAGGCGGGGTTGCGGGCGAGGGGGGACGCGAAGGGAACGTAGGAGCGGGCCCTGGTAGCACCGAGGCGAAGATTCCGGGCGGGGCACGCGCGGGGTTCTGAGGATTTCGAAATCCCGGCCGATAGCGCGCCTTGTTCGGAGCAGAGGAGGGAGGTAAGGAAGGTGGAGGGGAGAGGATGACGGGTGGGACCCGTATGGCGGTGAGAGGAGGGGGGAAGAGGGCCTTGCTGAGCCGGCGAGGGAGAGGGATGGGCCGGCGGCCTGGTTGGGAGGGAGAGAGGTGGGCCGGTCTGAAAAGGAAGGGAGGAGCAGAGGGTTGGGCTGCAGTTGGGCCTACGGAAGAGAATGAGGAGGGAGCTGAGGGCTGGATTAGAGAGGAGAGAAGGAATATTGGCTTGGATAAAGAGATTTATTGAGCCCAAAAAGATTTTAGAGAGAGAGAGAGACTGGTCCAAGATAGATTTAGAGAGAGAAAGGAAGGGAATGGTTTTAGAGAGAGAAGAGAGAACATAAGTTGTAGAGGGATGGAGAGGTATGTGCTGGGTTGGGTAAAAGGTTTTAGGCCTAAAGGTATTATAGAGATTTAGAGATGAAGATTAGAGAGAGAGGGAGATGGTTCTTAGAAAGAAGAAACTACTCCATGGTAGGGAGAGAAAAGCCTTGCTAGAGAAAAGGTTGGATTGGAAAGATTTAGAGAATAAGATTGAAGAGATATAGAGATACCAGGATTAACCTATAGACAAACCTATTCGAGTTTGAAAAACTCAAAATCATTTTTCACACAATAAACATTATGCATTTGCAGCATGAATGCTACAATCAAATATTTATAACCTATGATTCATTTATTTATTTTTAGAAACTATTATTTATTTCAAAATAATTATACACACTCTGTATTTAATTCTAACAAATTAAAAAAAAATTTAAATCCTAGCCAAATTGCAAACTAGGGTGTTACATGGTGGAACCCACCTCTTGAACTCATGATACGGCTGCACCACCGACGGCTGCCACCGAAAAAGACGGATCCTAGGGTCAAATTTGTCGGGACCATCAATCCACTAGTGGAAATAACAAGGTCGCTTGTTGTATTGATCAGGGAAGCCATCTTTGTCAAGTGACCACTTTGTTGCACATGTGTAGAACACTCTTCCTGCTGTAGCCTCGTTCCTAGATTGCTTCACCTGAGCTGGAATGCCACAATCACACAAAGGAATGGGAAGAGGAGGTGGGACGGGATCATCAGGCCTGCCTTGGACCGCCATTGTCTTGAAACAAAAAAGAAATATGATTAGTAACATGAATCATATCTTAACATAAAAGAAAAAGGAGGACAATATTACTAAGATGACGTCAAAAATAACAACAAGGAATCCTAAGTAGGTACCGCATGGCCACTTCCGCTGGTACTAGATTCTTTATGACGTTCCGTCCGGTGACCCTTCTCGTGATAGACACTACATCGGTTCTTCATCTTTTTTTTTTGGTCAAATTCTCCCGCACCATAAATATCGACGTCATACCCACTTGTTTGGTCCATCTCATTGAGGAGTCACTTTTTCTTCCTCCTTCCAACACCTGTTTTCTTCTTCTCGTCATCAGGAACATAGTCAGGGCCACTATACTCAGGCCAATGTGTCTTGTCTAGTATAGGCTCAAAACGAGCCGCCCATGTCTTTAATATTGTATTCTTGGAATATAATTCCGTCGTGTACGAAGGTGAGAGCCAAGACGCCCCTATAACATTGCAAGCGGCCATCATATGAGAGCAAGGAACATGTAGCAATTGAGGTATACAACAAGTGCAAGTCACTGCTGAGAGGTCGACCTTATATATGCGTCCGCTTGTCATCTCACCTCCGACATTCAAAGCGGACGCTGTCCTGACCGAGTACACATACAACGTGGGATCAAACAACTCAGCTCTCATGCCCGCAGCTTTCAAGCCTTCTATGTCTAAGTGCTTCTTTGCTGCCTTCCCAAAATTATTTACATTCCGTAATCCGCTATCTATGTGGGCTCTTGCTTTTTTTCACCTGTGCACAAAGTATGAATTTATCTTATAGAATGTGAACTCCACAATAGCCGATATTGGCATAGCACGGATGCCTTTGAGGACCTTGTTGAGCACTTCTGATAGATTTGTATTTTGCACACCATATCTTCAACCACCTTCATCAAATGCATTTGCCCACTTATGCTTATTCACCATTTGCTCTTCCAACCACTCTTTTGCTTCTGGATTCATCATTCTTTAAATTTCTCTAGTCTGATGTTAAATGTCCTCTCTGCTTTTGCTACACATACCAATTTTAGCTGACTTCTCACTTTCTTGTTAGCTTGCCTGTGCCATACGTTCGCTACAAAGTGTCGCATGCACCACCGACTGACGATAGGTTTGTAACCTTCCATATAATCCTCAACCGCACTTAGTATTCCTTGATGCCGGTCTGAAACTATGCACACCTTCCTTAGACGTCCCACAACGTCTCGACGGACCAAATGTAAGAACCAGGACCAACTTTCATTATTCTCACTTTCAACTAAGGCAAATGCAAGGGGTACCAATCTATCCTCACCATCACCGCCAGTGGCGATCAACAAAACACCCTATACTTTCCAGTTAGGAATGTGCCATCAACACTTATCACCGGTCTGCAATGCTTGAATGCCTCTACACATTGGGGGAAGCACCAATACACCCGCTCCATAACAGGTTTCAATACACCTTTGTGAAGCTCTGTCTTTCCCGTTGTATGAGTGCACCACTTCGTACCCGGGTTGAAGTGTGTTATTGCTTGAAGGATTTTTGGGACCCTGCCGTAAGCATCCTTCCAATCACCCCACAACATGGATATTGCGTGCTGCTTAGCCCTCCAGGCTTTTCCATACTTCACCGTGTAGTTGGTGAAACCTTTGATGGCTTCAATGAGGGTAGCTACGGAAACATCAGCATCCTTATAAACTATGGTAGCAATCCGTCTAGCAATGTAACGAGTCGTGCATTGAGAATGTTCTTGTGCCACTTCCGACGTCCCACATGTATGGGGTTGGACAACTCTTGTGATTCTCCATTTTTTCTTATCATCAGGAAGTAGACACGCCCACACCTTCCACTCACAACCTTGTTAGCAAGCTACCGTGTACCTTATTTTGGCCGATGAATGAATCACATCATAAGGCCTATGGTGTCACACCGAGTAATCCCTTAAGAAAAACTTTAATTCTTCCAAGCTATCGAGTTGCATTCCCTTCTCTATAAACAACTGACCACTGTCCGGATCAACTTCAGAAAGGAGTAACCCAGAATCACAATATGCCTTCTTTGGAACCGAATGGAATACGGAAACTTCAGGCACATCGACATGTACAGCTTCCAATTGCCTCAACTCTGTTCGAGTAAATTCCGGCACTCGAAATCCAGAAAGAGTATACATCGATCCTCTAGACGCCTCATTTTCCCTCTCATCAAACAATGGAATCTCTTCACCAAAGGATTTGCTTGGTGTATAGGATTAACTCTAAGCACAAGTGTTGGTTGGGTCACACGAGTTGGTTGGCTAAGTGGAGTTGGAGTTGGTTGGCTAAGTGGAGTTGGAGTTGGTTGCCTAACTGGAGTTGGAGTTGCTTGGCTAAGTGGAGTTGGAGTTGCTTGGCTAAGTGGGGGTTGGAGTTGCTTGGCTAACTGGAGGTGGTTCATCTTCTTCAGAGCTCACAGATATATCATCCTCATCCTCTTCTTCTTCATCCTCATAATCACCAAAATTATTGTTCAACCTACACCTATCAAATTCATCTTCTCCATCTGAATCATGAGAACTTTCATCATCATCACCACCCTCTACATCATCATCGTCCTCATGAACCTCATTGTGTGCTATCATATCATCCTGAGTTAAGTGTTCCATAGGCTCTTCACTATGAGGTGACATTACCGAAGAGCAAACATCAACAACTAACTCGGCACAACGAACTTGAGATTCTTTCACACACTCTTTGTAAAATAACCAATCATCACCACATGTAATAGGCATCATCACATAGTGGCTTCTTTTATCACCGGAATCAAACCTCCCATGAGTCCTAATTTCTTCCCCCTCATTTCCAACTCTGAACAAAGAATTCACTCGGCTTTTAATATCTTCAAATGTTGGAGCACTATCAAATCTTGCTATTTGTTGCCTCATGCTTGCAAACTCCCCATTGTCATCAACCAAGCCACCCGAAAAAATACGAACTAAACGTTCCATCTACACACAACCACAATTTAAATGTATATGTTTAATGCATTAATCAAGAAAATGATAAAATCCTATCATGCAAGACAAACTACACGATAAGAAGGGGTTAACATCGGCCACTTACACGATACACCACACTTAATCATACCCGATTCGTACTCAATCACCCTATCCAATTCAAATCATACACAAAACCTAACCACCTCACATCCAACGAAAATGATGGAATCCGCGAAAACTAATTGGTTAGAGTGGAGGAGTTACCTTCCCGGAGAAGTTTCTCACTCTTTCCCCTTCAAAATGGGTGAGGGATGGGGTGGATCTAGAGGGGGAGGGGTGGGGGCGGCGCCATGGGAGGGGGAGAGCTCGGGTTAGGTCAAGTGGAGTGGAGAAGTGAGGAGGAAGAAGAAAAGAAGGGGCCCGTCGGCCGCGGGTATGTTAAGTGAGTCGCGCCACGCCGCCTGGCGCGACTGAGTCGTGCCAGAGCATGTGGCGTGACTCACTCGCCACGTAAGCAGTCATCACGGTCAGCGCTAGCGCGCGCCGGCCGACGTGGCACCCTAGTCGCGCCACATGCCCTGGCGCGACTCAACAGAGAGTTGCGCCACGCGGCCTGGCACGACCAAAAGGGCTACTTCTTGGAATTTTAGTTTGGCATGGGTTATTTTTAAAATTTTAGATTAAAAAGGGTTAAAAAAATTCTGCTGGAGGAGAAGATCAAATATTTTTTTCAGCTTTGGTTGTGTCAAAACTGAACTTCTCAGGTTCCTTTTTGCCGAAGGGGCATGCAATCGGTTTCCTGTTCGGTACCCACTCAGCCAAATCGACTTCAGCTTTTTCTTCATCATCAGAGCAATATATGTAGGACACTCGCTTCTGATAGTTCCTCCTGGGTTCATATGAACGAGTTCTCTCATGACTTAGCCGATGGAGTAACTGGCTGATGTTCTTGAACTCTTGTGAGGTATACTTCTCTTTGATAGATGGTAAGAGTCCTTGAAAAGCCAACTCTGCCAATTGTTTATCGTTCAGAGATAAGCTGTAGCATTTGTTCAACATCTCTCTGAACCTTTAGACGAAGTTGGGTACTGATTCATCATTCATCTATCTTAAGCTAGTAAGATCAGTAAGCTTCATCTCATGAATCCCTGAGAAGAAGCACTCATGAAACTGTCTTTTCAAATCTTCCCAACTCTGAATTGAATTGGCTGGGAGCGATGTAAACCAAGCAAAGGCTGGCCCTGACAGAGAGGATGAGAATAATCATACTCTAAATGATTCATTTGTCCCTGCCTCTCCACACTGGATGATGAAGCGAGTAACATGCTCAATGGTGGAGGTGTCATCTTGGCTGGTGAACTTGGTGAAGTCGGGCACCTTGAACCTTTGAGGAAACGAGATCTGATCAAAGGATGCAGGGTAGGGTGTCCGATACATGTGTGTTTGCTGCTTTGGCTTTAACCCGAATTGATTTTGCAGCATATTTGTAACCTCAGCAATCAAACTTTTCTAATCAATCGGGTGAGGACCTGTCGAAGGATATTGCTATCCTGAAGTTACTACAGTTGTTCTTGGCTGCTCCTGAACAATCGGTTGGATAACCGAAGGATTAGGAGGAGACTAATACTACCTTGGG
Source organism: Cenchrus fungigraminus (assembly GCA_036936925.1). Lineage (NCBI taxonomy): Eukaryota > Viridiplantae > Streptophyta > Magnoliopsida > Poales > Poaceae > Cenchrus > Cenchrus fungigraminus. Next base: position 30,095,501 of record CM072773.1, on the reverse strand, counting down.
ATCTCAACACTATGTGATGTCCCTTGAAGCAGTTGTTCAGTCGAGAAACCCTGATTCGCCTGGCTTGTTTGTGGAGCAATCGGCTGTTGTGAATATTGAATATTTGAAAAATCCTGGATCTGTTGCTCTTGATATTGCGGTGTAGAGAACATAGAAGGATATGTCATTGCTTCCAAGAGTGCAGCTTGATTCATAGCCTCATTGTATTCCTCTTGGAGTTTAGCCGCATAACTTCTGACTGCAGATGCTTTCATGGCTGAGGTCATCTGTTCTTGTTCTATCTGGTGACTTACAATCGGCTGTTTAGTCGAAAATCCACTTGACAGATTTGGTTCAAGTGCCATCTCTTGAGTTTTCTGAACTCTTTGAGGAGCAGGTAGTGGCTTGACCATGTAAGCATGCAGGGGTGATATCTCATAACTCTACTGACTCTAGGATTTTTGATCGAATAATGTGAATGTAATCCCTCTATCATGCTGAAGAGCAGTATGAACCAGATTATTGAGCTTTGCTGCATAAGGCCTAGTGTGCTTGGGTATTACTGTAGTCTCTTTCCTTTGACCTGACTCTGGTGCAGAACTCACAGGCATACCATATTTTGGATCTGTAGGAGTAACATATACAAAGCCTTGAGACCCTGGTTGACTGAATCCCCACATAGTTGTTGATGATGGCATGGTAGAAGGAGGAGTTGTTGTAACAATGTCAGGAGTAGAAGTTGGAATCGGCTGAGAAACCGGCAATACTTCATTAAACCTCTTGTTAGCAATAAACGGGAAAGCCATGTTAGGTTGATAATATGCTGGCCCTTGAATGAGCTATTTACTTCTTCCCTGAGAACCTCCTTCACACTGTTCTGCACTGAAATATTAAAGACAGAAGATTGATCAATCAGAGCGTGATGCATAGCTTTTGTCATCATGTCTTGTAATCTTCCAGGATCGACCTGTATGATGACCTCTGTGGGCTTTGGAAGAGGAACTTTCTTCACTGGTATTTCCCCGCTAAGGCCGAAATTGCCCATTAAAAGCCGATCTGCCATGCAATTCTCGTACTCGACTTTTGTTGACGGTACATAACGCGCCAAATTATGATCCGCAAGCACATGGGTTGGTTGTAGCTTTTCCCTTAGAGTATCCCCAAAGGTTTATCAATCTGTGGAACAAGTGGACTGCTACGCTCAACTAAGCACTAATCTCGTTGATTTAAAGCTCTTTATCAAGTGATGATATATATGAGAACTAATCTAATCTAGGTTAAAGAGATTAACATAGAGAGTAAAGGTATGGAGAGTACCAGAATCTAGAAAGCTTGTCCAAGGGGTCTAGGATCACTTAGAGATGTAACCACCTAGCAAGAACGAACCGATCTAATCTATCAAAGCTAAAGGTGCACCAAGTCCAACCCTTTCCCTCTCGCATACTAGTCACTACACGAGGGTAATCTGTGATTGGACAACAGGAGCACGAGACGTTGATGTGATCTAGGTATGCAAATCTAGGGGATGTGAACTAAGTTCGATATGCTTTCCCTCCCGCGTACTGTCACTACACGATAGTAATCAAATAAGGAACAAAAGGAACACGATACGTGAAGCTACGAGTGATGCATCCCCAAAGCAGGCCAACCGGCAATTAAGGTTGAAGCACCATCAACATGAATATGATAACAAATAGATCCAAAACATAGGTTCGGTGATTACAACTCAAGCTTTCCCTTCAACCCCAAGGACAAACAAGGACTTTACTCCATAATGTTACACATTGTAGCGCGGGACATGGTGTAGAATCCTCTGAAGTAGATGAAGATCGACGAGGAAGATGCTCTCTGCCTTGTTTTCTCCCTTGAAGATCCAATCTCCTCCTTGCTCTTGATCTTGTGGCGACGCCGGAGGGACCATGCTAGGGCTTCCGGGCATCCTCCTCTCTCCTCTATATGGCTCTCTCCCTTGGTTGAATCTCTTTAAGTTGAATGCCTTGATGTGGTCGACCTTGGGGGCTTTTATCGTTCTTTCTGGCGAATGGCGGCGGAGGCATAGACTTAGGGTTCAATCAACATCATGCACAAGGAAGGGGGGCCGAACCACCACGAAAATGCCCTAGGCCGGTCGGCATGGGCCGGCCGGCCCAGGCCCATTTTGGCCCGGTTCGGCTCCGTCTTTCTCGTGCAGGCTTCTCTCGACCCTTGAATCTTTTACTCCTTCGCATGTGGGCTTTGGACGTCGTTATCCCCGCAATCAGGATAGAGGGTCTTGTCGCATGAACTCCGGTCTTTTGTCTTGGTCCTCGGGAATATCTTGCGGTTGTATCTTGGTCCTTGCCACCTTTGGAAGTAAGTTCATCTTGTATTCGCACACGAACGGAGCTCCTTGATCCTCTTGCTTAACACCTTCCGAACTTGATGCGAACTTATCCATTAAGCTTGTTATTTCCTGCGTAAACATACAACTCCAAAAACACATGCTCGTGTCGAACTTGTCACATCATTAGTATGCCTAGTGGCGAGTTAGTTCCAAATCAAAGCCGAAACCAAAGTGTAACAAGTTCCTTAGGGGTGTCATATTTGACCGCCAACAACTCCCCCACACTTAGATCTTGCTCGTCCTCGAGCAAGTTGCTTGCAAAAGTCATTCATCCATGGAGTTGAAATGTGCTTCGTCTGACCTTTCCTTACAAGTTAGTTAAACCTTCATTTTTAGTATAAGAAACATGAAAGCAATGATCATGACATAAACATGGGCATTTAGAAATATTGCCAATTCAACACTTACCCCACAACTCATTCCTTTTACTAGAGATCCTCAAATCCAACCATACTTACTTTCTTACTTCCATTGGAGGGTTTTCCACGAGTTTAAAATAAAATTCTTGCAACAAGTATTAGACAAAGTATTTCTCCAAGTCCTCACATGTCGCTCATTTAAAGTGGCTATCCTAGATAGTTCATAAACTCTCACCTCCCACAAGTCTCTCATTTATAATGTAAGGTGGAGCTATGGGTATGGCTAGTGAAGTTAACACAAGTATTATCAAGCTAAGAAAATCCTCTAGTGGTCGTTCACCTTCCGAGCCAATGATCATGAGAATTAAACCATAATGTAAGGGTATCAAAGATGAGAAGATTTAGAATGGTGGACATGTGCAAAGGGAAAAAGAATAATGACTTCAAGGCACTAATGATGTCCTCGATGTCGGATTGCACATGGTTGGAATATTGAAGATTCGTTCTCAACATTGACGCATCCTTCCTTGCACTTCTCTTGATCTTCATTTGATTTATCATCCCTCCATATATCTTCCTTGCTTTGCCTTGAATTCCTCCTTTTTCTCCTTTATTCCTTTTTTTTATTTTCTTTCTTCTCTCTTTTTTTATGTGCACACACGCATGTTATTTTTTTTCTATTCTCTTTTCTTGACATCTTGATCTCTTTCCGAAGCCTTTTGCTCGTCTCTTTGACATGAATCACAATCTGAATTTTGAATAAATCCTTGCCTAAAAATGGAATGAATCTTCAGACATGGGGTGTGTTCAAGGAGTAAGATGATAAAAAGATGTCTATGGTTTGGGTATGGAATCCAGTGATTGTTGGCGTTTCTTAATGTCACCACTAGTTGTACACCTAGAGGGAGCGTATAAGAGCAACCGGGTATACCGCAAGCGCACGGAAATACCGTTGTAGCACTTCCCCAAGGAAGGAGAGTATTCCAAGGGTATCGAATCCAAGGAACAATGTGCACTATCTTCTACTCTAGTATGTGACACCCTAAAATTCCATCACTAAAAATTTACTTAAGCTACATAGTGTTTTAGTCTTAAGGATTTAATTAATATGCAAATCAAATTGAGCTCTAAAGTAATTTAATTTAACTTAATTAATTTAGAGACAACAAGTGCTTGTGCATCATAGTTTGGTTGCATAGTGTTTTTATGTGTTGGTTTGAAGTGTTTAAAGTTTGAAAAGGTTAAAAAAAAGAAAAAAACCCTCAACCCCTCCCCTCTCCCTTTTCGGCCCGAGGCCTGCTCCCCTCTCTTTTCCCACCGCCGGCCCACCGGCCCAGATCACCCCGGCGGCCCACCCTTCCTTTCCTCTCTTTTCTTTTCCCCCGCGGCCGCTGACACGCCGGCCCCACCTGTCGGCACCATCCTCTTCCCCCGGCTCCCTCCCCTGCTCCGCACCGCAGCGCGCCACCGGCCATTACTGCACCTGTCCTGCTTCCCTTTCCTTCTTTAAGCCCCAGTAAAAGGCAATTAATCCCCGCGCCCATCCCTTCCTCCAATTTCTTTTCGTTTTCCTTCTCTTGCCTCCCGCAAAGCCCGCCGGCCATCAATGGCAAGTGTGCCGCCGCCGCCGGCCCCTTCCCGCTTCCCCTTTGAGAGCCAGGTGTGGTTTGAGGACCGGTGGATGGTCGCTTCCTGGTGTGATGAGTGATTGACAACGTGGTGTGGACTGATTCTTGGCTAAGTATTGCAGGTTCAGGTTGCGGCTTGACTGGTGCAGGTGCAGGTGAAGAACAAGCGTGAAAGGTCGTTGCCGGTGAGGCCTCCAGGTGTGGAGAAGACAAGTAGGCTTGGTTCGAGGGACCCGGTGGCAGCGGGGTCAAGTGCGGGCCGCATGGTGGCAAGAACGGCAAGATGAAGTCATGGACGGTTTCTTGGTTGAGCCTCAAAACCAAGGTCGGGCCGGGACTACGTGGGAGCCGAGTCATGAGTGGTGATTGGCGGAGGCTACACCGAGTTCGCGGGGTTTCCGGTGGTTCACCAGAAAACCACTGGGTTCCTTGGTTGATCCACAAAGCCAAGACCGAAGAACCGAAGACGGAGGTGCAGCAGCTCCAGACCGGTCTGACCGGTGGGTCTGACCAGTCTGACCGGTGGGTACCGGTTTGACCGGTGAGGAGCACCGGTCTGACCGGTGTGCGACGACGCAGTCCGGAATCTTCGAAGCGGAGGACACGCGTCGGGATCGCAAGGCTTGCGTCGAGGCTAAGCAAGTTTGCGGTCGCTGGGCATCCGTCCGATGGTGCGAAGACAAAGACTTCCAATTTCGCCCTCGAGGGGCATGTATCCCTAGTTAGCTAGTAAGGGTATTTTAGTCTTTCGGTTGCCTCCATATAACCCAAGGGGTGAGAGGATGGCAGCCATCTCTTGGAACCCTAGCTCATTTGGTTTTCCTATTTTTCCTTCCTATTTTCTTAGGATTTTCGTAGGGCTAGCTTGAGAGCTTCATGGTGAGATCTTGTGAGAGGGAAGGATGATCGGGCGGCAAGCTAGACCTTGTATGAACCTCTTTGGTATGTATAGATGATTCGGCGTGGTTCCTCAAGGCTTGGATGTGTCTTTCCCGTTTCTCCTTTTTGGTGATTTTCGGAGCCCTTTCTTGGCGATTTTCTTGGAGCGATTTCGAGGCCTTTCTCTTTGGGATTTGGTGGGGGATGTATGCATGAACCCTTCGTGGTTCTTTACCCTTTGATTCCCTTTCCAAATCCGTGAGCAAAGGGGCTCGATTTTGGGGTTTTCGTGGCTCTAGGGTTAGAGGTGTTCTTGGTGAGATTTCTTCGATTCCTCTTGATTTGACAAGTTTTGGTGGACCAAATCTTGGCTATGGAGTACCCATGAGGTGTTCCTACTATCCCCAAAGTCTTGTGCAAAACCGTGGAGCGGATCGGGAGATCGGGAGTTGGATTTGGAAGAGTTGACTCGCGGGAGCTGTTCATCCCGAGCTACCCAGGCACGACCGGTCTGAGCGGTGCTCTTGACCAGTCTGACCGGTGCTAGCCCTTGGTGGGTTTTTGTCTCGGGGAACAGCCTTGTCCGTGTGGTTTTGTGCCGTGGTCCTGCTGATCAGTTCTTGGCGTGTTTGGAGTTGGTTTGCTAGGTTTTGTGAGGGGTTCTTCTTCCTCACAGGTTGTGTTTCGTGGTGGTTTTTGTTCCAGGGCCTAGAGGAGTCACTGAGGCTTCCTGGAACGTTTGCTGTGCGGCTGCTGTAGCCACCGGCCTGACCGGATCTGTCCACCGGTCTGACCGGTGTCACCGGTCTGACCGGCGCAGTCCATCGGTCTGACCGGTGTAGCTCAGGCAGCAAGCCGTGCAAGTTTCCGCTGTGGTTTGGTGAGTTTTGACTCGGAAGGTTGAGTGTTGGTTCCTAGGACCAGTAGCACTCCAGTGGCTGCGTGGTCTTGGCCAACTTGGGTAGTTGGGTCGGAGACGTGAGTTGGAAGCCGTGTTCGTCTTGTTGGAGTTCTCATCTCCTTCGAGAAGAATTTTTATCGGCTCCCATTCACTCCCCCCCTCTATGGTTCGCCTAATCGGTCCTTCACCCTTCTCCCTTCTCTGTCTGTATTTAAGCTGGGCATCGCCTCCATCCCGTCCCTTTCGCACTTGCTCACGCTCTGCACCCTCCCATCCTCGCGCACGCGCCGTCGCCCTTGGAGCTCCGCCGCCGGGACATTGCCGGCCGCTCGAAGCTCGTCGCCGGTGAAGCTCCCCCTCGCCTTCCTTCTTTCTTTTCCGTTGCGCTCGACGCTCATCCGTACCTCACCTGCGCCAGGAATCCGTCCCTCGACGCCGGACCGAGCCGCGCCCTGCCTTCCTCCCGGAGCGCCGCCCGAGCTCGCTGCCGTCGCTGATCCTCGTCGCCGTCGCTTCTTCCTCACCTGTGATCACATCCGGCCCGTCTCCGTGTGGTGAGCAACCTCACCCCGCCATGTTTAGTCCTGCACGTGCACCGTAGCACCAGCGCCCGCACGCCGGCGAGATCCGTGCCGCCCCCTTCCGGTGCGGGCCATCGAGGTCGCCGGTATCGCCGTTCTTTTGGCTCGATTGAGTTCGCAAGCACCCCAGCTACGCATAGAGCTCGCTTGTGCACGTTTTGGCGCCCCGTAGCGTGATCTAGGGCTGCGCCGGCGAGGTCGCCGCCGCGCGCCGCCTCCCTCCGGCGAGTCCGCCGCCGTCTCCCCGCTTGCGCACGTCCTGAGCCGTTCGATCTTCGATCGACGGTGCAGATCCACGGGCCGTGCCGGTCAAAACCAGGCGTACCGGTCAGCGCCGGGCCATTTTGTTTAAGAGCCCCTGAGTTTCCTTGTTTTCACAAGCCGGTCCTTCCACCTATTAGAATCCTTACACATAAGTCCCTGTTTTTATGATCTAGCCCCTGAACTTCCTAGATTCTTCCACCAGAGGTCCTTTTCACTCCTTTTTGCATATAAACCTCTCTGTTTATATGTATAATTATGTTTCTAGTCCCTGGAATCTTCCATAAACACCCTGTGAACCCAGTTTATTTACAGAAAGGTCCCTGTATTTTGTTTTAATCATATCTTTCGCATTTTAACTCCGTTTTTCGCGTTTAATATATCGAAATGATCATATCAGCGAGTAGAACCTTTTAAACAGTGTGTTTTTAGCATATAGAACTGTTTGGTGTACTGTTTTATTTATTTATTATTTGTATATGCTTGTGCGTAGATATCGTGCCTGTTTCGACTGAGCACCCCGTTGGAGAAGATCAAGAAGAGCCTATCTTCGAAGAAGAGGATACTCAGTTCGTAGAGGAAGGCAAGTGGACTTCCCCCTCTGCATTTTCTTCTTGAACCTATACAACTGCATAATTAAATAATGTTTACCTTTACTTGTTGCTATGCATTAACTTGATGGGAAAATCACCTTTTTAAGGACATGACTAGAGTTTCACCCCTATCACCTTGATCAACCCCTTTTAATAAATGTTTTGGGTAGATGAATGCTTAGTTGCTATACATGGGCTAGTTATAAATGGTTTTATGATACAGACTTTCATGTTATGAAACGTTGGTTATGTTTTAAGACAAGATCATATGATTTAATTGGAACATGGAGAACCACCCAAGAAAACAGTACAACCATAGTCCAAATGGCTCTAGCTTAGCCAATTAATTAGGCGTGTGGAATTATCTGATAGCCTTTTCCAAAAGGGGCACAGGGGGCCAGAGTTGAAGGGGTATAGCCCGGTTCTTTTGGGGTAGCAGCCTTTGCTAAGGTGCTGACCACTAGGGAGGGTTATGGTCCACTCCGCTGCTGTAACTATCGCAGGTTGTTGGTCTTCTGCATTCCTTTGTAAAGGCTTCGTAGTGGACCCCTAGCCACTCACCTAGGAAGTGTTTAAGGGTCTAGCTAACCCGGGCAGCATGGGGAACACGAACTATGGGTAAAGTGTACAACCTCTGCAGAGATAAAACTGATCGATCAGCCGTGCTCACGGTTAAGAGCGGCTTGGACCCTCACATGATAATGAAACTTAAAGATAAACTTAAATTGTGGTTTCTTGTGGTTTTGAGATATGGTTACATTTGATTAATCTTTTGGGGTTGGTATAAAGTTACATCTAATCATAGGTATGCTAATAAAACTTGATCAACATTAAAATGCTGACCGCTGCAAAACCTTAGCCTATCCTTGATAGCCTTGCATGTTTCCCCCACTTGCTGAGCTCCAACCATAAGAGTGCTCACCCTTGCTTACCGCTGTTTAGATGAGAACAACGGTGAGGAGTACTGGAGCGACTTTGAAGAGTTCTGAGGCATGCGATCCCCCCGTCATGTGCCTGTGGATGATGAAGAAGAAGTTACCCGTTTAGTTATCGTTTGTTTTTGGACCTTCGTGTCCACCGTCTGAGTGTAATAATGACTATTGTATCAGTTAAACTCTTGTACGTTTGATTACTGTTATGGTATTACACTCTTTTGTCTATCATATGTGTGTAATTTGATCCTGGCGCACATATGAGATGCATTCGGTTTTCCTTATAAAATCGGGTGTGGCAAAGTGGTACCAGAGCCGTAATGACTGTAGGACGCAGCCTTAGCTAGAAATGGTCGAAGTTAAGGATTCATGTTCTAGAAAGCCATGTAATGCTTCAAATTGTCTTATTTACACATAAAAATCTAATTTATTCTTGTTTATTATTAAAACTCTATCATTTTGATTTATTCCATACTGAGTTCAGTTTTGTTTTGTCAGATGGCCAGAACAAAGTACACTGCACGCAAGAGCACTGGTGGCTGTGTTCCCCGAGGTCAGTTGGCACCCCACTACCCGGTGATTGCGCCAGTGCCAGAGCCGCAGCCAGAGCCGCAGCCAGAGGTTGAAGTTGAAGAGGATCCCGAAGAGGTACAACCAGAAGTTGAGGTTGAAGAAGACCCCGAGGAGGTACAGCAGGAGGATCCAGTTGAGCAGCCTCAGTTGTATGATGGTACTATCTTGGAGGCCGATGCAGATGGTGATATTGTGATTCCGCCAGCACCCGAAGCAGCCGATGATGCGCCACCACCTTCGCCAGTTGTTCCCGCACCTAATGCTATGGGTGGAGATCCAGATGACTCGGGAGATGACAGTGGTGAAGATGATGATGAAGACAATAACAACAATGATGGTGAAGACCCAGAGGAGGAGGAAGATGATAATCCTCGCTATTGTGGGGCTGAGTACCACAAGCACACTACTGAGGATGAGAATGGCTAGTTCTGTGTCTTACTGGAGGAAGTGCTGCGGTATCTGGGTTTCACTATGAAGCCGCTCTATGTCACCAAGCACTACAGTGAGCCTGGTCTGAGAGATTACTATACAAGTCGCGTCCACATCCGTGTGCCTCTGACAGGAACTAATGGATGGAGAAACCGCTCATCGCACCATAGCACCACTCATTTCTCCACTGATGAGGCCGCCATCAATGATGCTGCCAGGAGGGCTCTCTGGTTGCTTTGTAATGCTTATCGTGATCAGCTGCATCAATCTGAGTTCCGCCACGTTCCTCGTCGCTTGAGTGGCTCTGAGGAGACTGTGGTACCTGCTGGTGGAGATGATCGTATTGATATCCTTGCATGGGTGACCGCTGCACTTAACACTAATCTTGAAGGTGCTACAGCCGAGTTGGACAGGTACCATGAGGAGCTGCAGAACGCACAAGCTAGGATCGCTCAACTGGAAGCGCAGCTTGTAGGTCAGCAGCCACCTGAAGAAGCAATGCCGTACAGCTCCACTGCCTCTCCACCACGCAAGAAGCTTCGTTACGGCACACCAGAAGCTACAACCCGTCTGGGCTAGGATCTTAGGATGCCTACCTTTACTTTTTATGTTTCGATAGAACGTTCCTGCGAGGACGAACGTTTGTAATAATGGTTGTTGCTTGAACACATGCTTGATTTGGATTTTTGCTTGTGTGAGTTGTATGGTGGAGTGATGGCCACGATATAACAAGAAATTATTAAGTTAAATAAAGTTAGTTTGGGTCCAAATCTGGTTATCTTCTATTTTATCTCTCATTCAAGTTTGGAATGATGCAAATCTGTTCTTGCGGTTGTCTGACACAGCAGCAATGTTTTAATTTTATCTCAAGCTACAGAACTCCGTTTGATATAAAACCAGTTGGGTTAGTTCACAAATTTTGAGGATGACTTTCTGTCAAAAATTCAATACCATACAGTATGTATTCTGAGAGTTATGCACAAAGAATTGAGCCTATCAGAATCTGTAATTTCTGCTGACACAGTTGCACTGTTTGAATTTTATCTCGAGTTGTAGACCTCCGATTGAGATGATTCTAGTTGGATTAGTTTCACAATTTTGTACTTCACATTCTGGTAAAATTTCATGATTTTTGGATAATGGTACAGAGAGTTACATCTGATTTATTGAGATCAACAGAATCTGTCTTAGTTGGAAGTTCGTGTTGCTTTATCGTTTTGAGTTCATCTTTTTATGCATCAGTTCAATACCCCTCTCTGAAATAGATTTCTCTAACAATCAGATGGTACGAACCAAGTCCAGAGGAGGTCAAGACATTCCGCCTGTGATTCGTGCTCGCATTACTAATCAACGAAATCAAGCACCACCCCCGCCAATCAATCAAGCAATGGATCCGGCAATGCAGCAGTTCTTTGAAGCACAAATGCAGCTAATCCAGAATCTCACCAACACTGTTCAGAACATGCAGGCCCAGCAGAATCAGCCACCACAGCCAGCTCCACAGCCACCCAGAGATAGGCACAAGGAATTCATGAGCCACAACCCTCCTACTTACTCTCATTCAACTGATCCGCTAGATGCAGATGATTGGTTGAAGACAGTTACTAAGAAACTGGAGATTGTTCAGTGTACTGACATGGAAATGGTCCTATATGCTGCTGGAAGACTTGTTGGACAGGCTGGTGATTGGTGGGATGCATATACAACTGCACATCCCAATAGAAACAATATTACTTGGCAAGAGTTCCGGGACAATTTCCGTACTTATCACATTCCTTCGGGAGTAATCAAGCTTAAGCAGAAGGAGTTCCTGGCACTGAGGCAAGGAAACATGTCAGTCACTGAGTACCTTGACAAGTTCACTCATCTGTCTCGTTATGCACCGGATGAAGTCAACACCGATCTTAAGAGGCAGGAGAGGTTCCTGGATGGATTGATTGGGCCTCTCAATTATCAGCTGCAGAGTCATACCTTTCCAGATTTCCAAACACTATTGAACAAGGCAATTGGACTGGAAAGCAAGAGGAAGGAACTGGGCGAGCAGAAACGCAAGTTCCAGTCACATGGGTAGTCTAGCAGTAACACTCGTCCTCGCTACAGTTCACAGCAGAGCTCGTCTCAGTATCGTCCTGGTGGACAAGGAGGAAAGTATCCACAGAACTTAAAGCTGCAGCGCTCGTTTCAACCACAGCGTTTCAACCCTCAGACACCACGAACCCCTACACCTCAGCAGAATCGCTCCAACAATGGTTCTGGGGCACCTGTCAGAAACACTACCCCTGTTCAGCCAAATGGGTGTTTCAAGTGTGGAGAGCTGGGACACTATGCTAACAACTGTCCTAAGAGAGGAGTGCAGACCCCTCAGAGGGATAATAGTCAGAGGCCTGGGCAGTCATCTTCACAGCCTCGCACTCTACAAGCTCCTAACAAGAGAGGCCAGCAGAACTATATGCGTGGCCGGGTTAATCACGTATCTGTGGAGCAAGCCCAGAATGACTTCGGCGTGGTACTAGGTACGTTTCCCGTCAACTCTATACCTGCTACAGTTTTGTTTGATTCGGGAGCATCACATTCTTTCATAACTGATCAATTTGTGACAAAACATAACTTATCTATGAGTTCCATGAAGAAACCACTGATAGTTAGCTCCCCGGGAGGAGAAATGAAAACTGGTTATATATGCCCACAAGTAAAGATTAATATCATGGGAGTAGACTTTCTGGCTAATCTGGTAGTCTTAAAGTCATGGGGAATAGATGTCATCCTAGGGATGGATTGGTTACGGAGTTGTGATGGAGTTATTCAGTGCCGAAAGAAATCAGTATTGTTAACTAGTCCACAAGGAGAGAGAATAGAATATGTGGGTACTCCCTCATCCAACAGTGGTACTGTGAATTCAGTAGAAGGCAAGGCCTTGGAGGATATAAAAGTAGTAAATGAATTTCCTGATGTGTTTCCAGAAGATCTACCAGGTATGCCACCTGACCGTGACATTGAATTCAGTATTGAACTTATACCTGGTACTGCTCCTATATCAAAAAGATCTTATAGAATGGATGTTAAAGATTTAGCTGAATTAAAGAAACAAATAGAGGAATTACTTAGTAAGGGGTTTATCCGTCCTAGTTCTTCACCATGGGGAGCCCCCACACTCTTCGTAGATAAAAAGGATGGATCTAGGAGATTGTGTATAGATTATCGATCTCTTAATGAGGTTACTATCAAGAACAAATACCCTTTACCCCGGATCGAAGATTTGTTCGATCCGATGAGAGGAGCAAAAGTTTTCTCCAAGATAGATCTTAGATCGGGTTATCATCAGTTGAAAATCTGATTGGAGGATATACCAAAAATAGCATTTACATCTAGATATGGGTTATATGAGTTCACTGTGATGTCTTTTGGCTTGACCAATGCTCCAGCATACTTCATGTATTTGATGAACAAAGTGTTTATGGAGTATCTTGATAAGTTTGTTGTGGTATTCATTGATGATATTCTGGTGTTCTCTCGGAGTGAGGAAGAACATGAAGAGCACTTGAGGCTTGTGTTGCAGAAGCTTCGGGAACATCAACTGTATGCCAAGTTTAGCAAGTGTGATTTCTGGTTGAAGGAGGTCTCTTTTCTTGGACACATTATCACTGATGGTGGAATTGCAGTGGATCCAAGCAAGGTTCGGGATGTGTTGAACTGGAGTCCGCCTAAGAATGTACCGGAAATCAGAAGTTTCCTTGGACTTGCAAGATATTATCGTAGGTTCATTGAGGGATTCTCGAAGATTGTGAAACCTCTTACAACTTTACTTGAGAAGGGTAAAGAGTTTAAGTGGGATGAAAAGTGTCAAGCTAGTTTTGAGGAGTTAAAGAAAAGATTGACTACAGCCCCTGTATTGATAATGCTAGATATACACAAAGGGTTTGATCTGTATTGTGATGCTTCTCGGTAAGGATTGGGTTGTGTGTTGATGCAGGAAGGAAAAGTAGTAGCATATGCTTCAAGGCAGTTAAGGAAACATGAGCAGAACTATCCTACACATGATCTTGAGTTAGCTGCAGTTGTGCATGCTCTGAAAATCTGGAGGCATTATATGATTGGAAATAAGTGTCAGATTTTCACCGATCATAAGAGTCTGAAGTACATCTTTACACAGAAGGATCTTAATCTAAGGCAACGAAGATGGTTGGAATTAATCAAGGATTATGATCTGGATATTCAATATCACCCTGGTAAAGCAAATGTTGTAGCAGACGCTTTGAGTCAGAAGAGTCAGGCCAACATGCTGATAGGTCGCTTATTACCTCAGGAGTTATGTTGGGAAATAGCACAGCTTAACTTGGGAATAGTTGCTCAGAATGAAACCTTGACACTAGAAGTTGAGTCGACCCTTGAGCAGGATATTAGAAAAGGGCAATTGGCTGATGAAAAGATTGTGGAATATAAGAAATTGATAAAGATGGGTAAGGTTCCAGAGTTCAGGGAAGATGAACAAGGAACTGTGTGGTTCAAGAACAGAATCTGTGTACCCGAGATTAAGGAGCTGCGAGAAACTATATTGACGGTAGCACACGATTCAGCTTACTCTATTCATCCTGGAAGTACTAAGATGTATCAAGATCTAAAACAAAGATATTGGTGGTATGGGATGAAAAAGGATGTAGCAGCTCATGTAGCTTTGTGTGACACGTGTCAAAGAGTGAAAGTTGAGTATCAAAGACCAGCAGGGTTGCTTCAACCTTTAAAGATACCTGAGTGGAAATGGGAAGAGATCGGCATGGATTTCATTGTGGGACTACCTCGTACTCGTGATGGGTATGATTCCATATGGGTTATTGTGGATCGGTTAACCAAGGTAGCACACTTTATCCCAGTGAAGACGACCTATACGGGAGTCAAGCTGGCAGAGTTATATAATTCAAGAATAGTGTGTTTACATGGAGTACCGAAGAAGATAGTGTCAGATCGAGGCACTCAGTTCACTTCACGATTTTGGCAGAAGTTACATGAATCAATGGATACAAAGCTAAATTTCAGTTTGGCATATCATCCTCAGACGGATGGACAGACAGAAAGAACAAATCAAATTCTTGAGGATATGCTAAGAGCTTGTGCTTTGAAGCATGGTGGTAGCTGGGATAAGAGTTTGCCTTATGCAGAATTTGCTTATAATAACAGCTATCAATCCAGCATTAAGATGGCACCATTCGAAGCTTTGTATGGAAGAAAGTGCAGAACACCCTTGTTTTGGAACCAGACTGGAGAGAGTCAGCTCTTTGGACCGGACAGCATAAGGGAAGCAGAAAAGCAAGTTGAGATAATTAGGGAAAATCTCAAAGCTGCACAGTCACGCGAGAAGAGTTATGCGGATCCTCGAAGAAGAGAAGTAGTTTTGGAAGTGAGTGACTATGCATATCTTAGAGTGTCACCTATCTGTGGTCTGTGAAGGTTTAATGTCAGAGGGAAGTTGTCACCTCGTTTTATTGGACCTTTTAAGATCATAGAAAGAAGAGGAGAAGTAGCTTACCAGCTGGAACTGCCAGCACAGTTGTCAGGTGTACATGATGTGTTTCATATATCGCAGTTAAAGAAATGTACGAGTGAGGTCAGAATAGAACCAGTACAACTGGAAGACATTGAGATGGGGAAAGATTTGACTTACAAGGAATACCCTGTCAAAATCTTGGATACCTCAGAAAGGGTTACTAGAAGCAAGGTCATCAGAATGTGTAAGGTACAGTGGAGCCATCATACAAAAGAAGAGGCAACCTAGGAAAGAGAGGATGAACTCAAGGAAAACTTTCCTCAGCTGTTCTCTAATCCTTCTGAATCTCGGGGCGAGATTCTCTTTAAGGGGGTAGGATTTGTGACACCCTAAAATTCCATCACTAAAAATTTCCTTAAGCTACATAGTGTTTTAGTCTTAAGGATTTAATTAATATGCAAATCAAATTGAGCTCTAAAGTAATTTAATTTAACTTAATTAATTTAGAGACAACAAGTGCTTGTGCATCAAATTTTGGTTGCATAGTGTTTTTATGTGTTGGTTTGAAGTGTTTAAAGTTTGAAAAGGTTAAAAAAAAGAAAAAAACCCTCAACCCCTCCCCTCTCCCTTTTCGGCCCGAGGCCTGCTCCCCTCTCTTTTCCCACCGCCGGCCCACCGGCCCAGATCACCCCGGCGGCCCACCCTTCCTTTCCTCTCTTTTCTTTTCCCCCGTGGCCGCTGACACGCCGGCCCCACCTGTCGGCACCATCCTCTTCCCCCGGCTCCCTCCCCTGCTCCGCGCCGCAGTGCGCCGCCGGCCGTTACCGCGCCTGTCCCGCTTCCCTTTCCTTCTTTAAGCCCCAGTAAAAGACAATTAATCCTCGCGCCCATCCCCTCCTCCAATTTCTTTTCGTTTTCCTTCTCTTGCCTCCCGCAAAGCCCGCCGGCCATCGATGGCAAGTGCGCCACCGCCGCCGGCCCCTTCCCGCTTCCCCTTCTCCCTTCTCTGTCCGTATTTAAGCTGGGCATCACCTCCATCCCGTCCCTTTCGCACTTGCTCACGCTCTGCACCCCCCCATCCTCACACACGCGCCGTCGCCCTTGGAGCTCTGCCGCCGGGACATTGCCGGCCGCTCGAAGCTCGTCGCCGGTGAAGCTCCCCCTTGCCTTCCTTCTTTCTTTTCCGTTGCGCTCGACGCTCATCCGTACCTCACCTGCGCCAGGAATCCGTCCCTCGACGCCGGACCGAGCCGCGCCCTGCCTTCCTCCCGGAGCGCCGCCCGAGCTCGCCGCCGTCGCTGATCCTCGTCGCCGTCGCTTCTTCCTCGCCTGTGATCACTCCGGCCCGTCTCCGTGTGGTGAGCAACCTCATCCCGCCATCTTTAGTCCTGCACGTGCACCGTAGCACCGGCGCCTGCACGCCGGCGAGATCCGCGCCGCCCCCTTCCGGTGCGGGCCGTCGAGGTCGCCGGAATCGCCGTTCTTTTGGCTCAGTTGAGTTCGCAAGCACCCCAGCTACGCGTAGAGCTCGCTTGTGCACGTTTTGGCACCCCGCAACGTGATCTAGGGCTGCGCCGGCGAGGTCGCTGCCGCGCGCGCCTCCCTCCGGCGAGTCCGCCGCCGTCTCCCCGCTTGCGCACGTCCTGAGCCGTTCGATCTTCGATCGACGGTGCAGATCCACGGGCTGCGCCGGTCAAAACCAGGTGTACCGGTCAGCGCCGGGCTGTTTTGTTTAAGAGCCCCTGAGTTTCCTTGTTTTCACAAGCCGGTCCTTTCACCTATTAGAATCCTTACACATAAGTCCATGTTTTTATGATCTAGCCCCTGAACTTCCTAGATTCTTCCACCAGAGGTCCTTTTCACTCCTTTTTGCATATAAACCTCTCTGTTTATATGTATAATTATGTTTCTAGTCCCTGGAATCTTCCATAAACACCCTGTGAACCCAGTTTATTTACAGAAAGGTCCATGTATTTTGTTTTAATCATATCTTTCGCATTTTAACTTCGTTTTTCGCGTTTAATATATCGAAATGATCGTATTAGCGAGTAGAACCTTTTAAACAGTGTGTTTTTAGCATATAGAACTGTTTGGTGTACTGTTTTATTTATTTATTGTTTGTATATGCTTGTGCGTAGATATCGTGCCTGTTTCGACTGAGCACCCCGTTGGAGAAGATCAAGAAGAGCCTATCTTCGAAGAAGAGGATACTCAGTTTGTAGAGGAAGGCAAGTGGACTTCCCCCTCTGCATTTTCTTCTTGAACCTATACAACTGCATAATTAAATAATGTTTACCTTTACTTGTTGCTATGCATTAACTTGATGGGAAAATCACCTTTTTAAGGATATGACTAGAGTTTCACCGCTATCACCTTGATCAACCCCTTTTAATAAATGTTTTGGGTAGATGAATGCTTAGTTGCTATACATGGGCTGGTTATAAATGGTTTTATGATACAGACTTTCATGTTATGAAACGTTGGTTATGTTTTAAGACAAGATCATATGATTTAATTGGAACATGGAGAACCACCCAAGAAAACAGTACAACCATAGTCCAAATGGCTCTGGCTTAGGCAATTAATTGGGCGTGTGGAATTATCTAATAGCCATTTCCGAAAGGGGCACAGGGGGCCGGAGTTGAAGGGGTATAGCCCGGTTCTTTTGGGGTAGCAGCCTTTGCTAAGGTGCTGACCACTAGGGAGGGTTACGGTCCGCTCCGCTGCTGTAACTGTCGCAGGTTGTTGGTCTTCTGCATTCCTTTGTAAAGGCTTCGTAGTGGACCCCTAACCACTCACCTAGGAAGTGTTTAAGGGTCTAGCTAACCCGGGCAGCATGGGGAACACGAACTATGGGTAAAGTGTACAACCTCTGCAGAGATAAAACTGATCGATCAGCCGTGCTCACGGTTAAGAGCGGCTTGGACCCTCACATGATAATGAAACTTAAAGATAAACTTAAATTGTGGTTTCTTATGGTTTTGAGATATGGTTACATTTGATTAATCTTTTGGGGTTGGTATAAACTTACATCTAGTCATAGGTATGCTAATAAAACTTGATCAACATGAAAATGCTGACCGCTGCAAAACCTTAGCCTATCCTTGATAGCCTTGCATGTTTTCCCCACTTGCTGAGCTCCAACCATAAGAGTGCTCACCCTTGCTTACCGCTGTTCGGATGAGAACAATGGTGAGGAGTACTGGAGCGACTTTGAAGAGTTCTGAGGCATGCGATCCCCCCGTCATGTGCCGGTGGATGATAAAGAAGAAGTTACCCGTTTAGTTATCATTTGTTTTTGGACCTTCGTGTCCACCGTCTGAGTGTAATAATGACTATTGTATCAGTTAAACTCTTGTACGTTTGATTACTGTTATGGTATTACACTCTTTTGTCTATCGTATGTGTGTAATTTGATCCTGGCGCACATATGAGATGCATTCGGTTTTCCTTGTAAAATCGGGTGTGACAAAGTATAAATGGTCCAAGTACACAACACTGATTGATAGGATAGACAGAAAGGATCTGCCTCGACCGAGCGCAGAGTCTAGCATGGTCTCTCAGGTATAACACCCACTTTGGGCGCCATCACATCCTAACTTTTTAGGGAGAGGCCAATGTACTGACAACGAGCCCAACTCGGTACGCAGGCGCGGAGGATTGCAAAGGGTCCAACAGGCTGTCACCACTGTGGCCAACCTCTATCGTTACGCGAGCGCACGTGGTCTTCACAGGATAACCTATGGTCCAGACACCACGTCTACACCACTGACTACTACTATAGTCGGACACCGTCTGACGTCCCGATAGCCCGACTATAGCACTCCGTATAAATACGGAACTACGAATCTGCGAGGGAGATACTGGCACTAGCTCAAGGTATGCTCTATCACTCATGCAAGATCATGAATGCACTTTGATCTAACTAGAGATATGCAGGAGCATCAACTTTACTCTAATAGACAAGCTGGCAAACTAGATGCAAACTTATGATCCATGTCTACTAGATCGAAAGGGTTGTGTTCAAAGAACACAAGCCTCTAAATCAAGAACAAACGAAGAACACAAGAACAAAGCAACTAAGCATGCGTAAGACTTTAGTCTAAATAGAAAATGTCGAAATACTCACTTTAGTCTAGTTGAAGAACAGTGGCACCGCTGAGGATCGTTCTTGAGGAAGATGTCATGAACATGACATGTCCCCAAGCCTCCCACCTCACTTCCTAACACTAATCCTATACAAAGAGCTCTCCTCTCCTAAAGAGAGAGGCTCTAAGGCCAAAAGTGAGAAGAAGGAGAAGAAGTGTGTGTCCTATTCTCTAACCCCTCCACTTCTATTTATAGGCTCAGACACCAGCGCGAGGACACCCCGTGCACCCCCAGAATGGGCCTAGGGACCAATCAGGAGACACCACGTGGAAGGCCGAGATCACCCGACGCAAGGTCGGTTCGGCCGAACCAAGGGTTCGGCCGACCCCCTGGTGGCCCGCCTTGTTTTGTGCTTTCTCGTGGTGGCTGTCAGGTGGGTCCTTATGGCGGTTCTAGGTGTCCACGTGGTTTGGAGGCGGTTTGCTCGGGTTGTGGGCCCTTGGATCCTTGTGCTGGACACGTGGCGGTGTCTGATTCGTCGGGAAGTGCTTCTCTTGGATTGATGAAGTGTCATGGACACATGGTATCCTGTGTGCCAGCACGTCGCCATGTGGCCTAGTGTGGGTCCCACCGAGTCCATGATATAGTGTGATCTTATCTTGTGCATATCTCTTTCATCCAGACTCCGAAGTATACAAATGATATATCCATTTCGATTGTATTGACGAGCTCGTCACAATGGTGCAGTCCAAATTGGCATTTTAGGATGTTTATGATGACGTCCTTTAATAGCCATTGGACTACTTGCTCTCAACTGTACCCTTTTAGCACGTATTTCGGTGCATCCTACAATAGAAGCTAGAAACACCAACACTTGTGGCAATCATCAGTATCAAGCCTTATTCTAGTGTTGATGATCCTTTTACATTTATTTTATGCAGGTATTGACGTGTAAAAGTAGCACTTAACAGTCGTCAGCAACACCCCCACACTTGACCTTTGCTCGTCCCGAGTAAAGGGAGTCGGATCAAGGTGAGGCATGATATCCAAAGGTATGAAGCAAGCATAAGAAATATTGCAAACCATACCTTGTACTTGTGAACTCTGAAGTGTCTATCACGCTATCTTGGGTAGTTGAGGAATGGAACGGCCATGAATAAAATCACTCCTGCTCATCATGTCAAGTAACTTGGGGTTTTGCAATAAATTTTCAAAACAAACCTTGCTTAGCTCCTCATTTGATTCTCTCAGGTCACTCAATGTATATATGTCCTCACCGAGGCATTAGATTGCCTTTCTTCACCCTACTTCTAATGATGGCTATATGTGGAGCTCAGGGTAGGATAAAGGATAAGGCATACTTGTATCACATATATTGCAAAGTCAAAGACTAGATCCATAGAGAAAATCAATTCATACGATCAGATCAAGATGTGCACGTATATGGGTATGGTGAGTACGGTAAGGTGGATACTAGGCCCGGAATGGGTGCTAGATATTACCAGACATATATGATGGAAGCTGAGGTGATGGTAAGGTGGACACTAGCTCCGGAATGGATACTAGTTATTACCATCTATGATATGGAACTCCTTTTCACATGATCTCATCTCTCTCCTATTTCTCCTTTGTTTTGGACAGGGGCTATTCTTTCTTCTTCTCTTTTTTTTCATCATGCCTTGAGCATGTGTCTTTTTTTTCTTTTTTTATAGCCCATGTCTCTTTTTGAAGGATACTTTTGGAGAGAGATGTCACACCACATATGGAGCTTTATGAAATGGAATAATGATACAATGCTGACTTCCAGTGTAGAAGCATAGCAAGGGGAAAATGGTGGTGTGCACATGAATCTTGATCATGAAATTTACTCACAAGGATCACAGAATTTGACAAAGCTCAATGCAGAAACAAGCAGCATATGAGTATAAGGTTTTCAACTATGAACATCATATGGCTTTGGTAGGACGGTGGCATATCAAAGAGGAGCCTTGCAAAGGGTTTTCAGATTTTCAAATAAAATTACCCAAGCACTCAAGCATAAAGAGCAAAGATCATATTATCAAGCCATATCACAAGCACCAACTACTTAGATAAACATGAGTTCCCTAATAATATTAGTTCACAAGCATAAGATGATGAGTAAGGAATAAAACATATGCAAGCCAACCATAGGATTCATGTAAGACATGGAAGAGCTATCTCCTGAGGTTGATATAAAGGATTGATTCTGAGATGCAAACAAACTCAAAGATACAGGGAAGTGAGATAGGGGAGATGCGTACCTCAGGTCCTTTTATTCTGCAGGGTGGGGATTTCCCCCACACTGTCTTTTTTTCTAAGAAATAAACTTGAAAAGATAAAGAGAGTAGGGAAAGGAGGACTTACCTGATGTTGGGCACGCTCTTACCCATTGTACTCGTCCTCGATGAAGTTGATCACTTCATATTCAATGTCGTCTGGCTCGAGGAAGATTTTCAACCAATGGCCATTCACCTTAAAACAGTTGCCTTCATCATTTTGCAGAATGATAGCTCCATGAGGGGCTACCCCTACTACTGTGAATGGTCCTTCCCATTTGCTGCGCAATTTCCCTTTTCCAAATAGCTTAAATCGGGAGTTGAAAAGCAGCACTTTATCACCTGGTGCAAATTCTTTCTTCTTGATTTTCTTATCGTGCCACCTCTTGGTTCTCTCTTTATAGATCTTTGCACTGTGATAGGCTTTTTCTCTCCACTCCTCCAATTCTGCTAATTGCTTCTGCCTATTCCTTCCGGACTTCAGGAAATTCAGATTAAACCTTTTTATTGCCCAATGAGCTTTATGTTCCACCTCCACTGGTAGGTGGCATGTTTTCCCATATACCATTTGATACGGAGACATTCCCAATGGAGTTTTGTAAGTTGTTTAATAGGCCCATAAGGCATCAGTGAGATGCTTCCTCCAAGCTCTGCCAGCCTCCTGTACTGTTTTCTGTAGAATATTCTTGATTTGCTTATTGGAGGTTTCTGCTTGGCCATTAGTCTGGGGGTGGTATGGAGTAGCAATGCTATGTTGGATCCCTTGTCTTTTCAGGAATCTTCTAAAATCTGTATCAGTGAAGTGGGATCCCCCATCACTAATTACCATCCTTGGAATGCCGAAGCGAGGGAATATCACTTCGTTGAACATCCTTTTGGATTGCTTGGCATCGGCCGACTTGCAAGCTATAGCTTCCACCCATTTTGACACATAGTCGACTGCTACTAAGATATATTCAGCTCCCTCAGACTTTGGGAATGGGCCCATGAAATCAATACCCCATACGTCGAAAAGCTCCACTTGCAAATTATCCTGTAGGGGCATTACATCTCTGGTAGTGATTCCTCCGTGCTTCTGGCAAGCTTTGCATCTTCGGATGAAATTTCTCGTGTCGTCATACATAGTCGGCCAGAAGAACCCACTTTGCCATATCTTTGCATGTGTACGGTAAGTGCTATAGTGGCCACCATATGGCCCAGCATGGCATTTTTCAATGATTTGCATTCCTTCAGTACTCGGTACACATCTTCTCAGCAACCCATCAGCGCAGACTTTATAGAGGTACGGATCATCTCACATGTGTCTTTTGGCTTCATGAATCAGTTTCTTCCTGTCGGCTCCTGGGGGTATGTATCCTGTAACTAGATAATTCACAATGTTTGCATACCAGGGGTTGCTATCGGTGACCTTCAGCAACATGTCGTCTTGTAGAGAGTCATTGATGGGTGCTTCCTGCAGGTTAGTAGTACACATACGAGACAAATGATCTGCAACAGAATTTTCTACTCCCTTTTTATCCCTTATTTCTAAATCAAATTCTTGAAGGAGCAGAATCCATCTAATCAGGCGGGGTT
This sequence comes from Cenchrus fungigraminus, assembly GCA_036936925.1. Lineage (NCBI taxonomy): Eukaryota > Viridiplantae > Streptophyta > Magnoliopsida > Poales > Poaceae > Cenchrus > Cenchrus fungigraminus. Next base: position 30,072,563 of record CM072773.1, on the reverse strand, counting down.
TAGCATCTTTCTTAGTGAGCAGGTATTTAAGAGCAGCATGATCAGTATAAACTATTACCTTGGCTCCCACTAAGTAGGATCTAAACTTGTCTATAGCAAAGACAACAGCAAGGAGCTCTTTCTCAGTAGTAGCGTAGTTCAGCTGAGCTCCTGTCATGGTTTTGCTAGCATAGGCTATAACATGATGTTTCTTATCCTTAGTTTGGCCTAAGACGGCCCCTACAGCGTAATCACTAGCATCACACATGATCTCGAAAGGCAGCGTCCAGTCGGGAGGCTAGATGACTGGGGCAGAGATGAGTGCCTTCTTAAGGGTGAGAAAAGATTCCATACACTCCTCTGTGAATTCAAAGGGCGCATCCTTGGCCAAGAGATTGGTAAGGGGTCTAGCTACCTGTGAGAAGTCCTTAATGAACCGTCGGTAGAACCCAGCATGGCCGAGGAAGCTATGGATGCCCTTGACATTAACAGGAGGAGGAAGCTTTTCTATTACCTCGATCTTAGCATGATCTACTTCTATCCCTCGTTCGGACACCAGGTGTCCTAACACGATACCCTCTCTAACCATGAAATGACATTTCTCCCAATTGAGGACTAAGTCCTTCTCATGACACCTTTGCAAGACCTTGTCTATGTTCTTGAGACACTCATCGAAAGTTTTACCATAGACAGAGAAATCGTCCATGAAAACCTCCATAATTTGCTCGATCATGTCTGAGAAGATAGACATCATGCACCTCTGGAACGATGCGGGTGCATTGCACAACCCGAAAGACATTCTTCGATAAGCATAGGTTCCGTAAGGGCAGGTGAAGGTGGTCTTGTTCTGGTCATCAGGGTGGATAGGGATTTGATGGTAGCCAGAATAGCCATCAAGGAAACAGAAGAAGGAGTGATTCGCCAACCGCTCAAGCATCTCATCGATGAACGGGAGCGGGAAGTGATCCTTCTTTGTAGCCTTGTTGAGCTTCCTATAATCAATGCACATCCTCCACCCTGTGGGAAGGTGTTGAGCAATCTTCTCGCCGAACTCATTGGGGGCTGTCGTCATTCCTCCCTTCTTGGGTATGCATTGAACGGGGCTAACCCATTCACTATAGGGCACTGGATAGATGATCCCAGCGTGAAGAAGTTTGAGAACTTCTTTCTTCACGACTTCTCTCATTGCAATGTTCAGCCTTCTCTGCGGTTCCCTCGTCGGTGGGATGTCTGAATCTACGGGGATGTGATGGGTGCAGAGAGTCGGGCTTATCCCCTTAAGATCCTGAAGAGAGTATCCAAACACAGATCAGTGCTTCTCTAGGACGGAGATGAGCCTTCTGGATTCCTCGTCAGAAAGATTGTCATTAATGATCACTGGGGACTCAGTGTCCCCATGGAGGAAAACATATCGAAGGCCAGTGGGTAGAGGTTTGAGTTCGATAGGAGGCTTAGGTGGAGCCTGGGATTCGAATATATTTATAGGCTCATCAGGCTCTTCTATCTCATCTATGAACTCAGGTGTCCACTCGTCGAGGAGGGATTCCGGTGAACCTCCCGGAATGATTGCCTTGACCTCCTCAATTTGTGTAGAGTCATCAGGAGCATCAGTTCTTACGTTTTTCGCTCTTGAGATTTCTACAGAGAAAACCTCCTTCCCAAGCCAAATGTTAAGCTTACCTCGGGTAGGGGCCTCTATAAGAAATCTCTCGAGGGGCAATCCTATCATGAGGTCGAAGCTAAGGACATCATAGGTATGGAAATCAAGAGCAAAGTCGGCCTCCATATACATGACAGGGATAGCCCTTAAGATCCCTACTCCTTCTAGGATTTCTCCTTCAGGAGTCCTGATAGACGTCTGGGTAGGAGTCAGAGGTTCGTCCGCAAAGTTTCTCAAAGCATAAGTGCTGGACATGATATTGACTCCCACCAGAGGGTTGTAGAGAACTTTCACTACCTTTCCATTCATGACACAAGGAAGGGTCGATCAAGGCGGAAGGAGCTGGAAAATTCCGGCTATTGATTCTGACTCTCTTAACCACTCTTGGGTCATGATGGCCGTTAACTCCCGAACGTTGTCCCTAAGGAAGGCAATTTCCACAAGATCTGGGGGAGACACGGGTGATGGTGGTTTTCTCTCGCAACAAAAGTGTGAGGTGTTTCCATAATCGCCAATCATATCATCCTCAAACTTTGGAGGGGACTCCGGAGGTTGAATTGCCTCTTCCTCCGGTATCGTGGCCTCCTGAACTGGGCTTATGGATTTGGATGATGAAGGTTCGGGCTCAGATTCAGGAGTGGTCTCTTCTTCAGGTGCCCATTCCTCTTGAGGGTCTTCCGGCTCGGCCGTGAAGGAGGCATTAGCTGCTATAAGGTCAAGAATCTTCCTTCCTTCACTTGGAGTCTTATCCGGAAAGGAGCCTCCCGAGGCATCGTCAAGGTGCCCGGCGGACTTGACGTCCAATCCCGCATAAAAATGCTGAAAGAGCACATGGTCGGGTATTGACAGCGTGGGACCCGAATTTACTAAACGTGAGAGTCTTTCCCACGCTGCACCCAAGGTCTCCTTGTCATTTTGCTTAAATCCGAGCACATCCTTTCGCGGGGCGATGAGACGAGCAGGTGGAGAAAACCGTGAGAGCCAGGTGTGGTTCGAGGACCGGTGGATGGTCGCTTCCTGGTGTGATGAGTGATTGACAACGTGGTGTGGACTGATTCTTGGCTAAGTATTGCAGATGCAGGTTGCGGCTTGACTGGTGCAGGTGCAGGTGAAGAACAAGCGTGAAAGGTCGTTGCCGGTGAGGCCTCCAGGTGTGGAGAAGACAAGTAGGCTTGGTTCGAGGGACCCGGTGGCCAGCGGGGTCAAGTGCGGGCCGCATGGTGGCAAGAACGGCAAGATGAAGTCATGGACGGTTTCTTGGTTGAGCCTCAAAACCAAGGTCGAGCCGGGACTACGTGGGAGCCGAGTCATGAGTGGTGATTGGCGGAGGCTACACCGAGTTCGCGGGGTTTCCGATGGTTCACCAGAAAATCACTGGGTTCCTTGGTTGATCCACAAAGCCAAGACCGAAGAACCGAAGACGGAGGTGCAGCAGCTCCAGACCGGTCTGACCGGTGGGTCTGACCGGTCTGACCGGTGTGCGACGACGCAGTCCGGAATCTTCGAAGCGGAGGACACGCGTCGGGATCGCAAGGCTTGCGTCGAGGCTAAGCAAGTTTGCGGTCGCTGGGCATCCGTCCGATGGTGCGAAGACAAAGACTTCCAATTTCGCCCTCGAGGGGCATGTATCCCTAGTTAGCTAGTAAGGGTATTTTAGTCTTTCGGTTGCCTCCATATAACCCAAGGGGTGAGAGGATGGCAGCCATCTCTTGGAACCCTAGCTCATTTGGTTTTCCTATTTTTCCTTCCTATTTTCTTAGGATTTTCGTAGGGCTAGCTTGAGAGCTTCATGGTGAGATCTTGTGAGAGGGAAGGATGATCGGGCGGCAAGCTAGACCTTGTATGAACCTCTTTGGTATGTATAGATGATTCGGCGTGGTTCCTCAAGGCTTGGATGTGTCTTTCCCGTTTCTCCTTTTTGGTGATTTTCAGAGCCCTTTCTTGGCGATTTTCTTGGAGCGATTTCGAGACCTTTCTCTTTGGGATTTGGTGGGGGATGTATGCATGAACCCTTCGTGGTTCTTTTCCCTTTGATTCCCCTTCCAAATCCGTGAGCAAAGGGGCTCGATTTTGGGGTTTTTGTGGCTCTAGGGTTAGAGGCGTTCTTGGTGGGATTTCTTCGATTCCTCTTGATTTGACAAGTTTTGGTGGACCAAATCTTGGCTATGGAGTACCCATGAGGTGTTCCTACTATCCCCAAAGTCTTGTGCAAAACTGTGGAGCGAATCGGGAGATCAGGAGTTGGATTTGGAGGAGTTGACTCGCGGGCGCTGTTCATCCCGAGCTGCCCAGGCACGACCGGTCTGACCGGTGCTCTTGACCGGTCTGACCAGTGCTAGCCCTTGGTGGGTTTTTGTCTCGGGGAATAGCCTTGTCCGTGTGGTTTTGTCCCGTGGTCCTGCTGATCAGTTCTTGGCGTGTTTGGAGTTGTTTTGCTAGGCTTTGTGAGGGGTTCCTCTTCCTCACAGGTTGTGTTTCGTGGTGGTTTTTGTTCCAGGGCCTAGAGGAGTCACTGAGGCTTCCTGGAACGTTTGCTGTGCGGCTGCTGTAGCCACCGGCCTGACCGGCTCTGTCCACCGGTCTGACCGGTGTCACCGGTCTGACCGGCGCAGGCCATCGGTCTGACTGGTGTAGCACAGGCAGCAAGCCGTGCAAGTTTCCGCTGTGTGGTTCGGTGAGTTTTGGCTCGGAAGGTTGAGTGTTGGTTCCTAGGACCAGTAGCACTCCAGTGGCTGTGTGGTCTTGACCAACTTGGGTAGTTGAGTCGGAGACGTGAGTTGGAAGCCGTGTCCGTCTTGTTGGAGTTCTCATCTCCTTCGAGAAGAATTTTTATCGGCTCACATTCACTCCCCCCCTCTCTGGTTCGCCTAATCGGTCCTTCAATTGGTATCAGAGCCGGTTCGGGTCTTTATTGACTCTTACCAGTCTAAGATCCAAAGATGGCGTACCAGGAACGGGGTTCGGGTCCTCCGCACTTCGATGGGAAGAACTACCAGATGTGGCAAAGGCGGATAGCGGCGTTCCTCCGCGGAAAGGGTCAGATTCTTTGGGATGTCACGGTGAACACAGCTTATGTTCATCCGATGAACTTCCTTGCTCCAGGTTCGAGGGATATGTTCGAAGCCAACAACAAGGCTGTCGACTACTTGTTTCGTGCTCTGTGTCAGCCTGAATTCGATCGGGTTCAGACAGAGGACTTAGCTTGTAGGATTTGGGAGCAGTTGAAGGATGCTCATGCTGGGAATGCTCAGGTTCAGGCTCGGATGTACGCGACTTACCGGAGAGAGTACGAGAACTTCACTCATCTCCCCGACGAGTCCGTCGATGCCCTTTTCCAGCGATTTACGGTCGTTGTGAACAACATGAGAGCCAATGTGGACGTCCTCCCATACAATGATCATGATAGAGCCGTGAAGCTCTTGCACTCGTTGGATCGTACCGTATGGGACGGGAAGTTTGAGGCTATTGTTGAGTCCGAGAAGTATGACACCTTGACGGTGAACGAGCTGTTCTCGAAACTCAAGTCGGCTGAGTTGGACCGTGGTATGACAGCCAAGATCGAGAGCCCGACTGATTCTCATAGTCTCGCTCTCGTTGGTGGCAAAGGAGCTAAGTCTAACGCTAACGCATCCTCCAGGATGTACTCTCTTTCTTCTTTGATGTCTTTGACAGACGAGGAGTTAGACGTGCTTGGAGAGGACGAGCTGGCATTGCTGACCAGGCGGTTCGAGAGGCTGCACGAGAACTGGGTGAACACGAGGAGGACAGCACGGACGTGCTTTCAGTGCGGCAAGCCAGGACACTTCATCGCCGACTGCCCGGAGAAGACGGAGAACAAGGACGGCTACAAGGACGGCTACAGGCACCGATCGAGCAAGGATGGCAAGTACCGATCGAGGCGCGATCACAAGCACAAGAACAAGCACAAGGACGAGCGACGGTCGAGGAAGAAGGATGGCCGCGGCAGGAAGGCCCGAGCAATGGTCGGAGCGAGCGACGTTGACTCCAGCTCCGCCTACTCTTCCTCGAGCTCGAGTAGCAGTGAAGATGAAGGTGATCAGCGCAAGAACAAGAAGTCATCCAGGAACTTGAGCGGGTTGAGCTGCTTCGCGGGAGATGGCTTCTGCGGCATGGCCCGTAGCTCCGGCAGCAAGAAGAGCCACCAGAGTGACTCGGACTCTGACTCCGAGGATGAGGTATGTGATGAGCTCTCTTCTTTGCGCAAAGAGAATGATGAGTTGGTTGACTTGCTTGATAACCGCGATCACATGCTTAGAGAGGCCAAGAAGATGAGGAAAGAACTTAGGGCCTCACTAGAAGATGCTAGGAACCGTGTGGCTGAGCTAGAAACCCAGAACCTAGATGCTAAGCTTGAGATTGATTCGCTTAAGGCTTCTCCTGTGGTTTCTGATGAGATTGATTGCTGTGATTGCTCTGTGTACCTAGCTGATCTTACTGCTCTTAAGGATAAGCATGCTTCTACTTGTGATGAACTAGATATGCTTAGGGTTGAAGTGGCTGAGCTTAAGTCTAGACCTGCTTTGCTAGGTGCTTGCACTTCTTGCCCTGTTTTGCATGGAAAGATTGATGAGTTGCATGCTTACACTGTTTCGCTTGAGGCTAAGTTGAAAGAGCCTATTCCCACTTCTTGCTCTACTTGTGAATTGCATGCGGTTAAGAATTTGGAGCTTGCACATTATGTTGATCGCTTGCAGGATGAGAATGATGAGCTGAGAAAATGTATGAGCTGGTTGTCGGGTCAGGAGCCTCAGCTTGGTATCATGATAGCGGCTTTCAAACGCTATGATGGTCAGGCACTTGGGGCTGACAAGCTTGGAGAGAACTGTGGTGACGGAGTTGAGAGAGTTGGAGAGATTCCTATCCCACCACCAAACAGACACAAGAACAAGTTTGAGCCCAAGCCTAACCATCTCAGAAACAAACTTGACACTACTCCAGATCCACCCATATTCCCTTACCCAACAAATGATTTTCAGAAACCGGTGAAGTTTGTGAGCCCAAAGGGAGTTGAGGAAGGAGAGAAGAAGGGTGAGAAGCCGAGTAGGCAGCCCCAACCCAAGCCTAAGCCTAAGCCACAGCCCATAAAGTTCCATTGTGGGTATTGTGGGAGAGATGGTCACAAGGATGAGTTTTGCTTCAAGAGGAAGCGTGAGGAGAGAATGGCTAGAGAGTGGGCTAACAAGGACAGGTACCACCCCTCTAATGGTGTACCTGAGCCTCGTATGCAGATGCCCAGGGCCAAGGCGATTGTGAGGATAGTTCCGGCTTGGGGAGACCGGAAGGCTGTAGGTGCTGCTGCTGGCCGAGCTACACAGGTCAGACCGGTGTACTACACCGGTCAGACCGGTGCAGGTCTGGGCAGACAGCGAGTCGGGTTTCGTGCTCGTGAGGATGCTCGGTTTGGTTCTGGAGGTCGTGGTTCTGGTGGTTGGTCTGGAAAGTTTGCAGGTGGTCAGTTTGCTAGGCGTTCTCCACCTCGTGCTCAATACGAGGGTGGGAAGAGTCGTAGCTTTGAGATGGAGAGGAGGAACAATCCACGGTTTCCCTTTCGTGGTTTTTGTCCTCCTCCAGCTAGAGAGGGTTGGTTCCCTCGTGGTGGTTACCGTGGTGGTAGCTTTGATAGGCATGATGATTTGGTTTGTGCTAACCCCACTTTGGAGCAAATGGCTCGGCACTGGTTTTACTCTTTTGGTACTAACCCCAGTGCTGAGTCGTTTGTTCACTCACGTGCTCGCTTTTGAATTTCAGGTGGGAGACTTGAAGAACATTTGGTTGATTGACTCCGGTTGCTCGAGGCATATGACCGGAGACAAGGGGTGGTTCTCAAGTCTCGTTCCGGTGGTGACAAAGAAGTACATCACCTTTGGGGACAATGGGCGAGGGCGTGTGCTGTCAGAAGGTGAGATTAAGGTAAGTGACAAGATCACTCTCAGGCGTGTTGCCCTTGTTCAATCGCTTGGATACAATTTGCTTTCTGTGTCCCAGTTGTTGGATGAGGGTTTTGAGGTGTTGTTTCGGCCTGGTGGTTCTCGGATTTTAGATTCTCGGGGGGATCTTGTTTGCATGATCGTTCCCGAGGGTCAAGTGTTCTGAGCTGATTTTTCTCAGTCTACTGGTGTGGAGCGTTGCTTCTTGGCTGGTTCTTCGAGTGAGTTGTGGAAGTGGCATAGGAAGTTGGGTCACTTGTGCTTTGACCTTTTGTCTCGCTTGAGTAAACTCAATTTGGTCCGAGGATTGCCACGGTTGAGGTTTGAGAAAGAGTTGGTTTGTGCGCCGTGTAGGCATGCCAAGATGGTAGCCTCTTCTCACCCGCCTCTCACCGATGTGATGACTGAGCGTCCATGCGAGCTGCTCCATATGGACCTTGTTGGCCCAGCTCGTGTGCGATCTGCGGGTGGGAAGTGGTATGTCCTTGTTGTGGTGGACGACTACTCTCGGTATGCGTGGGTGTTCTTTCTTGAGGAGAAGGGGGAGACGTTTGGTTTGGTTCGAGATCTTGTCTTGAGGTTAAGAAACAAGAGGCACGGAGATGCCATACGAGCGATCCGCAGTGACAATGGCTCGGAATTCAAAAACTCTCGCTTCGAAACCTTTTGCCATGACTTGGGTCTTGAACATCAGTTTTTGAGTCCGTATACGCCTCCCCAGAATGGCGTGGTGGAAAGGAAAAACAGGACCTTGTGCGAGATGGCTCGGACGATGCTCGACGAGCATAGGACTCCGAGAAGGTTCTGGGCTGAGGCGGTCAATACCGCGTGCCATGTGTCGAACAGGATCTACCTCAGGGTTCACAAGAAGAAAACCTGTTACGAGTTGATGCACGGTCGCACACCCAAGGTGAGTCACTTCCATGTCTTTGGTTGTAAATGCTTCATTCTGAAGAAAGGGAAGAAGTTGGACAAGTTCGAGGCTAGGTCTATCGATGGCATTTTCTATGGTTATGCATCTCATTTTAGAGCATTTCGTGTGCTCAATCTTGAAACTAACCAAATCGTGGAGACTTGCGAGGTAACCTTCGACGAGACACAGCCATGTAGTCAGCTTGTTTTTGAGTGTGCAGGTGACGACGAACTTGGCGAGGAGATCTTTCAGGAGGAGGAGCATGAACATGGAGATGATGAAGATGGCGGTGTGATGCCCGCGGCTGAACATGTACCTACTACTTCGACGACGATCGAGAATGGACCCTCTCCCACACCTACAACGACAAACCCAGATCAAGGCGAAGCTGCTGTTGAGGGGGAGGTAGCATCAAGGCGAGAACCTCCCCGGCGAGTGCAAGTGGATCATCCAGCTTCGAGAATCATCGACGACATGAATGAACGTACTACACGGTCGAGGGTTCGGAACAATTCTCATTTCGCTCATGCTGCTTTTGTTGCTACCTTTGAGCCCAAAGACATTGGACACGCGTTATCTGATCATAATTGGGTTAACTCGATGCATGAGGAGTTGGAGAATTTTGAGAGGAACCAAGTTTGGGTGTTGGTTGACCCTCCCCCAGGGTGTAAGCCGATTGGGACAAAATGGGTGTGGAAAAATAAAGAGGGAGAGAAAGGAGAAGTGGTGAGGAACAAGTCGAGACTTGTTGCTCAGGGGTACAGTCAGAAAGAGGGGATCGACTACGAGGAGACTTTCGCTCCTGTAGCTCGTTTGGAGGCGATCAGGATCCTTCTTGCCTTTTCCATGGCTAAAGGGTTCAAGTTGTACCAGATGGATGTGAAGAGTGCTTTCCTGAACGGTGTGTTGGAGGAAGAGGTGTTTGTGAGGCAACCACCGGGGTTTGAGAGTGAGAAGTACCCCCACCGGGTGTACAAGTTGAGGAAGGCGCTGTATGGGTTGAAGCAGGCGCCTAGAGCTTGGTATGGTAGGTTGAGGGGGTTCCTGTTTGAGAGAGGGTTTGAGATGGGGAAGGTCGACCAGACCTTGTTTCTCCTCAGGCAGGGCAGAGATATCCTGATTGTGCAGGTATACGTGGATGATATTGTCTTTGGTGGCTCGTCTAACTCTCTTGCTGCAAGGTTTGCAGAAGACATGAGCAGGGAATTTGAGATGAGCATGATGGGCGAGTTGCAGTTCTTCCTCGGGCTACAAATCAAGCAATCAAAGGAAGGAACATTTGTGCACCAAGCTAAGTACACCAAGGACATTGTGAGGAAGTTCAAGATGGAGGACTCCAAGGCTATGGCAACGCCTATGAGTACGACTACAGCTCTTGATGCGGACGAGGAAGGTGAACACCTGGACCAGAAGGAGTACCGGAGCATGATCGGGTCACTCCTCTACTTGACGGCGACGAGGCCGGACATCCAATTCTCGGTGTGTCTGTGCGCTCGTTTTCAAGCGTCTCTGAGGACTTCGCATTGGGAAGCAGTCAAGCACATTTTCAGGTATTTGCGACACACTCCCGACTTCGGCCTTTGGTACTCTGCGTCTTCTTCTTTGGCGCTTCATGGATTTTCAGACGCGGATTTTGCCGGGTGTCGGTTGGATAGGAAGTCCACTTCTGGGACTTGCCAGTTCTTGGGTTCTTCTTTGGTGTCTTGGTCTTCCCGCAACCAGTCGAGTGTTGCTCAATCCACTACCGAGGCAGAGTATGTGGCCGCAGCTAGTTGTTGCTCTCAGCTCCTTTGGATCACATACACCATGAGTGACTTTGGTGAGGAGTATACCCATGTCCCACTTCAATGTGATAGCACCAGTGCCATAAGCGTTGCAAAGAACCCAGTGCTCCATTCCAAACCCAAGCACATAGAAGTGAGGTATCATTTTCTGAGAGACAACGTAGAGAAAGGGAAGATAGCTTTGATCCATGTACCCACACATGAACAACTAGCCGATATTTTCACCAAACCCCTAGATCAAGCAACTTTCACTCGTTTGCGGGGGGAGCTTGGTGTTTGTTTGATTTCTTGAGTTGGCGTGTGGGAGCTCCTTTGTAGCATATGTATAGGTTTCCTTTGTGCATTTCTTGCATTTGGCATGGCATATGTAACATGATGTATAGGCATCTTTGTATCTTAGGTTGCATGCATTTTGTATCATATGCATTGTTTAGGAAAGGCTTCTCCTATATACATTGTTCACCATGGAATGATATATATGTCTTTGTGAGCTAATTTGGTAAGCTATGGTTAGTTTGGCTTAGCTCTTGATAATCTTGGTTTGTATCCATGGTTGATGGCTATGTTTTTTGAAAATTTCATATGTATGCTCTCTTGTGAGTAAATGCCTTTACATGATCTTGACATGTTTTTGTGGCTTGGCTATGCTTAATTTGTGGTTGGATAGCTTATTTTGATCATATGGGGCCAAAGGCTCATTTGCCATCATGAATGTTTAGCCCCCATGCTTCATCTTGTGGAGGGGCATAAGTTCCTTTTTGTCGCAAAGACATTTCATGTACCAATTATAAATCTGAAAAATGAAATGTAAATTGCTTGAAAAATGTGCTCCCATGTCATATGTGCTAATTTTAATTTGCTTTGGGTGCTAAATCGTTGCATGATGCCTACCAATGAGAAGTCTCATATATAGAAGTAGGCACATGGCTCGATGGTTTTGACATGACATGAGGTGCTTGTGGGTGTTTATGATGGTCTTATGCTTAGAATGGTTGTCCTAGCATGAAGTTTGTGTGGCTTTGCCATTTTGACATGTTTTGCTCATGTTTAGGACTTTGCTCATGAGAGGGTGATTTTTCGCAAAATTGCTAAATTCTATCTTAGCTTCGCCCAATGGTTGTGAAACTTGGTGATCATGAAGTTTATGTCATTACGAAGCTATAGAGTATCTAACTTGCTCGTTTGGACATATGTAGCATCCTATGTTGAATTTTGTCTATTTGAGAAGCTCTAGGTTGCATTTTTTGCATTTTTGGCTTGATTCATGCATTGTCAACAAGGGGGGGAAGTTTGAGCATGTTTTGGCCTACTGAATGCATTTGGAAGGTTTTCAGGTGGTTTCGAGCCATTTTTGGGCTCTGTTGTGCACCGGTCTGACCGGTTGAGGTCACCGGTCTGACCGGTCAGAGTGCTGGTCCTGTTCACATGTTGCGCACCGGTCTGACCGGTGGTGTCGACCGGTCAGAGCTGAGCTGTTGTAGCTGCTCTGTTTCGTGAAGTGGTTCGCATGCATTTGTCTAGGGGGAGTTGCATTGGTTCAGGGGGAGCTTGCATGTGTGCAGGGGGAGCTCTCTGTGGTTTTCGAGCTTTGGTTTGATGGTTTGTGCTCTTTGCTTGAGCATGTTTTGTCTCGGATGTGTCGAGCCGTTGCCCTTGCCAAAGGGGTCCGAGACTTGTCTTCTTCAAGTGATCTTGCTCTTTGCCTTTTCTTTGGCTTTCGATCGCTTGTTGGAGTTCCTTTTAGTCGTTTCTTTTCTTTTCCTTTTCTCTTGGTTACCAAAACGTGTGTGTTGTCAATGCACTCATCAAGGGAGAGATTGAGAGCCAGGTGTGGTTCGAGGACCGGTGGATGGTCGCTTCCTGGTGTGATGAGTGATTGACAACGTGGTGTGGACTGATTCTTGGCTAAATATTACAGATGCAGGTTGCGGCTTGACTGGTGCAGGTGCAGGTGAAGAACAAGCGTGAAAGGTCGTTGCCGGTGAGGCCTCCAGGTGTGGAGAAGACAAGTAGGCTTGGTTCGAGGGACCCGGTGGCCAGCGGGGTCAAGTGCGGGCCGCATGGTGGCAAGAACGGCAAGATGAAGTCATGGACGGTTTCTTGGTTGAGCCTCAAAACCAAGGTCGAGCCGGGACTACGTGGGAGCCGAGTCATGAGTGGTGATTGGCGGAGGCTACACCGAGTACGCGGGGTTTCCGGTGGTTCACCAGAAAATCACTGGGTTCCTTGGTTGATCCACAAAGCCAAGACCGAAGAACCGAAGACGGAGGTGCAGCAGCTCCAGACCGGTCTGACCGGTGGGTCTGACCGGTCTGACCGGTGTGCGACGACGCAGTCCGGAATCTTCGAAGCGGAGGACACGCGTCGGGATCGCAAGGCTTGCGTCGAGGCTAAGCAAGTTTGCGGTCGCTGGGCATCCGTCTGATGGTGCGAAGACAAAGACTTCCAATTTCACCCTCGAGGGGCATGTATCCCTAGTTAGCTAGTAAGGGTATTTTAGTCTTTCGGTTGCCTCCATATAACCCAAGGGGTGAGAGGATGGCAGCCATCTCTTGGAACCCTAGCTCATTTGGTTTTCCTATTTTTCCTTCCTATTTTCTTAGGATTTTCGTAGGACTAGCTTGAGAGCTTCATGGTGAGATCTTGTGAGAGGGAAGGATGATCGGGCGGCAAGCTAGACCTTGTATGAACCTCTTTGGTATGTATAGATGATTCGGCGTGGTTCCTCAAGGCTTGGATGTGTCTTTCCCGTTTCTCCTTTTTGGTGATTTTCGGAGCCCTTTCTTGGCGATTTTCTTGGAGCGATTTCGAGGCCTTTCTCTTTGGGATTTGGTGGGGGATGTATGCATGAACCCTTCGTGGTTCTTTTCCCTTTGATTCCCCTTCCAAATCCGTGAGCAAAGGGGCTCGATTTTGGGGTTTTCGTGGCTCTAGGATTAGAGGCGTTCTTGGTGGGATTTCTTCGATTCCTCTTGATTTGACAAGTTTTGGTGGACCAAATCTTGGCTATGGAGTACCCATGAGGTGTTCCTACTATCCCCAAAGTCTTGTGCAAAACCGTGGAGCGAATCGGGAGATCGGGAGTTGGATTTGGAGGAGTTGACTCGCGGGCGCTGTTCATCCCGAGCTGCCCAGGCACGACCGGTCTGACCGGTGCTCTTGACCGGTCTGACCGGTGCTAGCCCTTGGTGGGTTTTTGTCTCGGGGAATAGCCTTGTCCGTGTGGTTTTGTCCCGTGGTCCTGCTGATCAGTTCTTGGCGTGTTTGGAGTTGTTTTGCTAGGCTTTGTGAGGGGTTCTTCTTCCTCACAGGTTGTGTTTCGTGGTGGTTTTTGTTCCAGGGCCTAGAGGAGTCACTGAGGCTTCCTGGAACGTTTGCTGTGCGGCTGCTGTAGCCACCGGCCTGACCGGCTCTGTCCACCGGTCTGACTGGTGTCACCGGTCTGACCGGCGCAGGCCATCGGTCTGACCAGTGTAGCACAGGCAGCAAGCCGTGCAAGTTTCCGCTGTGTGGTTCGGTGCGTTTTGGCTCGGAAGGTTGAGTGTTGGTTCCTAGGAACAGTAGCACTCCAGTGGCTGTGTGGTCTTGACCAACTTGGGTAGTTGAGTCGGAGACGTGAGTTGGAAGCCGTGTTCGTCTTGTTGGAGTTCTCATCTCCTTCGAGAAGAATTTTTATCGGCTCACATTCACTCCCCCCCCCCTCTCTGGTTCGCCTAATCGGTCCTTCAAACCGTCAGCAGAATTCACCGACAAGTTTCGACCAGCTGCCACCAACAGAGCCCGCGTGTTCATTGTACCATTGCTTCGCACTTCCCGTGAGGGAAAAAGGAAACAATTTCCAACGAACGGTATCGTGTGTCATGCCAGCAAAAGCGTAACATGAACACATTCGCTCAAACTCTCCCAAATGCTCGTAGCGGTTTTGACGGTCCCCGGAAAAGGAATACGATTTCTCGATCAAAGAGATAAGATTGGTACTGAGTTGATAACTAGATGCGGTAATTGGGTGTTCCGAAGGCGGAGGCTCTAACAACTCAGGTTTGGGAGCAGAAAAGTTTTGGATAGAAGTTTGCTCCATGGTAACTGGGGTAAAGGTAGAAGAAAACGAAAAAGGTAACTACGAGGACCACTAGGTTCGAAGATAGATACAGCAACCGTTCCCCGGCAACGGCACCAAAAATGCTTGTTGGCGTTTCCTAACGTCACCACTAGTTGTACACCTAGAGGGAGCGTATAAGAGCAACTGGGTATACCGCAAGCGCACGGAAATACCGTTGTAGCACTTCCCTAAGGAAGGAGAGTATTCCAAGGGTATCGAATCCAAGGAACGATGTGCACTATCTTCTACTCAAGTATAAATGGTCCAAGGATACAACACTGATTGATAGGATAGATAGAAAGGATCTGCCTCGACCGAGCGCAGAGTCTAGCACGGTCTCTCAGGTATAACACTCACTTTGGGCGCCAACACATCCTAACTTTTTAGGGAGAGGCCAATGTACTGACAACGAGCCCAACTCGGTACGTAGGCGCGGAGGGTTGCAAAGGGTCCAACAGGCTGTCACCACTGCGGCCTACCTCTATTGTTACGCGAGCGCACGTGGTCTTCGCAGGATAACCTATGGTCCAGACACCACGTCTACACCACTGACTACTACTATAGCCGGACACCATCTGACGTCCCGATAGCCCGACTATAGCACTCCGTATAAATACGGAACTACAAATCCGCGAGGGAGATACTGGCACTAGCTCAAGGTATGCTCTATCACTCATGCAAGATCACGAATGCACTTTGATCTAACTAGAGATATGCAAGAGCATCAACTTTACTCTAATAGACAAGCTGGCAAACCAGATGCAAACTTATGATCCACATCTACTGGATCGAAAGGGTTGTGTTCGAAGAACACAAGCCTCTAAATCAAGAACAAACGAAGAACACAAGAACAAAGCAACTAAGCATGCATAAGACTTTAGTCTAAATAGAAAATGTCGAAATACTCACTTTAGTCTAGTTGAAGAATAGAGGCATCGCTGAGGATCGTTCTTGAGGAAGATGTCATGAACATGACATGTCCCCAAGCCTCCCACCTCACTTCCTAACACTAATCCTATACAAAGAGCTCTCCTCTCCTAAAGAGAGAGGCTCTAAGGCCAAAAGTGAGAAGGAGGAGAAGAAGTGTGTGTCCTATTCTCTAACCCCTCCACTTCTATTTATAGGCTCGGACACCAGCGCGAGGACACCCCGTGCTTCCCCAAAATGGGCTTAGGGACCAATCAGGAGACACCACGTGGAAGGCCGAGATCACCCGACGTAAGGTCGGTTCGGTCGAACCAAGGGTTCGGCTGACCCCCTGGTGGCCCGCCTTGTTTTGTGCTTTCTCGTGGTGGCTGTCACGTGGGTCCTTATGGCGGTTCCAGGTGTCCACGTGGTTTGGAGGCGGTTTGCTCGGGTTGTGGGCCCTTGGATCCTTGTGCTGGACACGTGGCGGTGTCTGATTCGTCGGGAAGTGCTTCTCTTAGATTGATGAAGTGTCATGGACACATGGCATCCTGTGTGCCAGCACGTCGCCACGTGGCCTGGTGTGGGTCCCACCGAGTCCATGATATAGTGTGATCTTATCTTGTGCATATCTCTTTCATCCGGACTCCGAAGTATACAAATGATATATCCATTTCGATCGTATTGACGAGCTCGTCACAATGGTGCAGTCCAAATTGGCATTTGAGGATGTTTATGATGACGTCCTTTAATAGCCATTGGACTACTTGCTCTCAACTGTACCCTTTTAGCACGTATTTCAGTGCATCCTGCAACAGAAGCTAGAAACACCAACACTTGTGGAAATCATCACTATCAAGCCTTATTCTAGTGTTGATGATCCTTTTACATTTATTTTATGCAGGTATTGACGGTGTAAAAGTAGCACTTAACAGCCGTCAACAGCGATATACGGGGCATTCAATGTGAAGTTCCCGTTACCGAATGTATGACGAGGCTAGCAATAAAAGATATAATATCAAGAACATGATCATTGCTCGAAATTAGATCTCCCAAGAGAGAAATGTCCTAACCCAATTCATCATGCTAACAACACATATGGTGGAGTATATATAATATAGGCCTTGTATAGGATATGCTTGTCTCTCGACTTGGAAAAAGAAGATGCTAACCTTTATTGCAAGGGTTTTTCATAAATTTTCAGAAATAAAAAGCCTCCAATTTTAGTCTTACTCATAGCAAAGTCAAAGTGAGGTTCTAGATTAAAGTAGAGTATGGGTACTTTATAGGCAAACTTCCACTAATCACCACGGTAAACATTAATGCTCATAACTCATGCTCAAATAATAAAGGTAAAGAACATACCAACAAGTAGAGGAAAGGAAAAACTTGCACAAGGATGTTGTTTTTATTGACTCCACACTAATTTAAATCACACCATCGAACCATTTTTTAGAGGAAACAACTCAACTAAAAAAACAAGAGATCACACCTTCCCCCCCCCCACACACTTAAAACATACGACGTCCTCATCATAAAATAAATAAGGGGCAAAGGTGGGATGCTCATAAAAAATAAAAATTATTTACAAACTTACCTTGTTTTCATCGCTAGTCTTGACGATCTGGGTCACCATCCAAGGTGTAGACGTCAATGTATTTAATGGGCACAATGTCGGGCTCTAGGAATACCTTGAGTCGCTATCCATTCACAACATATTGATCTCCCTTGACGTCCATGATTGTTACCACTCCCGATGGTGACACCGAGTGTACGATGTATGGTCCATCCCATTTGCTTTGCAATTTTCCTTTGCCGAAGACCTTGTATCGAGAATTGTATAGTAGGACCTTGTCTCCTTCCTTGAATTCCTTATGCAATCTTTTGTCGTGTCATCTCTTCATCCTTTCTTTATAGATGCTAGCGTTGTGATATGCCTTCAATCTTAGCTCTTCAATTTCACTTATTTGAATCCTCCTCTTTATTCGTGCCGCATCAATATCAAGATTCATCTCCTTTATTGCCCAATACACTTTGTGCTCTAGTTCTACTGGCAAATGACATGTTTTTCCATAGACAAATTGATAAGGGGTCATACCTATCAGTGTTTTATGCGCAGTCCGGTATGCCCACAATGCTCCGTCTAGCTTCTTTGACCAATCTTTTCCTCCTTTAGTCACCGTATTCTTGAGGATGTCTTTGAGTTGCTTGTTCGATGTTTCCGCCTGGCCATTTGTTTGTGGATGATAGGTCGTGGAGACCCTATGCTCGATTCCCAACTTTGCCAAGCATCTTTTGAAATCCTTGCCAATAAAGTGTGATACACCATCACTTATCAAAATTCTAGGAACACCATATCGAGGAAATATCACCGTCTTGATCATTTGAATAACTTCTTCAGTAGATGCTTTCCTACATGAAATCGCTTCAACCCATTTTGATACATAATCAACTATGACCAAGATGTGTTAATATCCATGCGAGTTCACGAAAGGTCACATAAAGTCGATGCCCCAAACATCAAATAGATCAATTTGCAAATTATAATTCAGCGGCATTGCATTCTTTTGTGATATATTTCCACTCCTTTGGCATTCCGGGCAGGTTGTGACAAACCTTTTAGCATCCTCGTGCATCTCAGGCCAATAGAATCCGCTTGCCCATACCTTTGCTTGCGTTCTAAAGTGTCCATAATGTCCTCCATATTCTGATGAGTGGCATTTTCTTAGAATTTCTTCTCTTTCTTCCCACGGTACGCATCTTCTTAGCACTCCATCATCTCCCAATCTATATAGGTACGGTGCATCCCAATAAAATTTTCTGCTCTCGGCAATTACCCTTCTTTTAGCATTTTTATCCAAGTGATCTAATGGCATCTTCCGTAAGCACCTTATAATATCATTCATCCATCCTCTCCTATCAAGTACCCGATATAGATGGTCATCTCTCATTCTATCTTCAATTAGCTCCATCCCATCATCTCCATGATGCATCCTTGATAGGTGGTCGGCTACAACATTATCCGACCCTTTCTTGTCTCTAATTTCCATATCAAACTCTTGTAATAGTAGAATCCATCTAATCAAACGTGGCTTGGCATCTTTCTTGGACAAAAGGTACTTGATTGCAGCATGGTCGGTATACATGATCACCTTTGAGTTCACAATATAGGATCTGAATTTTTCAAACGCGAACACCACGGCGAGCAATTCCTTCTCCGTAGTTGCATAATTCACTTGAGCTTCATTAAGAGTTTTGCTTGCATAATAAATTGCGTGTACCTTCCCTTCCTTCCTTTGTCCAAGAACGGCTCCAACGGCATAATCACTTGCGTCACACATTAGCTCAAATGGTAGATTCCAATCGGGTGGTTGCATAATGGGTGTGCTTATGAGAGATTGCTTCAACGTCCGAAAGGCATGCAAGCATTCTTCATCAAAGTCGTATTCCACATCTTTTTGGAGAAGTCATGTCAATGGCTTGGTGATCTTCGAGAAATCCTTTATAAATCTCCTATAAAATCCGGCATGCCCGAGAAAGCTTCTTAACGATTTTATATTCGTCGGGGGTGGTAACTTTTCAACTGTTTCAATATTAGCCTTGTCCACCTCTATTCCTCTCTCGGAGATGACATGTCCCAAGACTATCCCTTGTTTTACCATAAAGTGACACTTCTCCCAATTAAGCACCAAGTCAATTTCTCCACATCTTTTAAGGACTTTTTCCAAATTTTCCAAGCAACTTTCAAAACACGTACCATGCACCGAGAAGTCATCCATGAATACCTCCATAATTTCTTCAATAAAATCGGAGAATATAGCCATCATACATCTTTGAAAGGTAGCCGGCACATTACATAAACCAAATGGCATCCTTCTATAAGCAAAAGTTCCATACGGACATGTGAAAGTTGTCTTGTGTTGATCATCCGGATGGATAGGAATTTGCATGAACCCCGAGTATCCATCAAGGAAGCAAAAGTAGGAATGTTTGGCTAACCTTTCAAGCATCTCATCGATAAATGGTAACAGAAAGTGATCCTTCCTTGTTGCCTTGTTCAACTTCCTATAGTCGATGCACATTCTCCATCCGGTCACAATCCGTTGCGGTATCAATTCTTCCTTCTCATTCATCACAACCGTTATTCCCCCTTTCTTTGGTACACAATGCACCGGGCTCACCCATTCACTATATGGCACGGGGTATATTATTCCGGCATCCAACAATTTGATCACCTCCTTCTTCACCACCTCACGCATGGCATGGCTCAACCTTCTTTGATGCTCAACAACGGGCTTGCATTGTTCTTCAAGTGGTATGCGGTGGGTGCAAAGGGCTGGACTAATACCCTTCAAGTCACTTATTGCATACCCAATCACCTTCTTATGTCTTCTCAATAAATTCAGCAACTTGTCCATCTCTTCTGGACTCAATTCATCGCTCACAATGACCGAGTACGTCTTATCAGCTCCCAAAAATTCATACTTTAATCCCTTGGGAAGTGGCTTTAACTCAATATCGGTGCTTTGGGTTCTTGTTGTTGCAAATTTCCAATATCTTCAAAACTTTCTTCCTCCAAGCTTCCTTCATGTGCCTTCAATTCCTCGGTTGCTTCCGCTAGTTCCTTGTCTTGATCATCATAAATAGCATCATTCTCCATTATTCGTTGGAGAGGATCCCTGAAAGTATCAACAAAACGAAGGTCCTCTACCTCTTCGTTATCAAGAGGTAGAGGTAGAGCAATACGAGAAGCAGGTAGAAAATCATATGTGAGTTTAGTTCCATCTAGATCAATAGTAACTCTACCCTTTCCGGCATCAAGAACGGCATTGACCAACTTAAGTAAAGACCTACCAAGAATTATATCATCATGTTCATCATAGTAAGCATCAATTACGAAAAAGTCGGTTGGAATAATTTTACCCGAGATAGCAACATCTAAATCTCTAAGCACACCCAAAGGTCTTGTTCTACCATCTCCCATGATCAATTTTATTTGTGTTGGAGCTAGATTTGAAATTTTACTAAACAGCTCATAATAAATCTTGGAAGACATGACACTTACATGGGCTTCGATGTCACATAAAGCTTTGAAAATTTTCTCCCCATTAATGGTGCAACTTCTGTAAGGTGTTGGTAGGGAGGTATCTTCGACATGATTGGCTCCTATCGCGTACACCTCGGCTAGGTGTGCATATGGCGAGGCTTCCAACTTCACTCCCATAATCTTCTTTACTTCGGCAATGTGCTCCGGATCTACCTCTTCTTCCTCATTGAAAAGTCTTTGAATAATTTCTCCGGCCGATTCTTTGTCTAGCTCGTACCCCGAGTGTCTCTCCTTTGGAAAGTTCAACTCTATGGCTCTCGCGGATTCTTTTTGGTTCGGGTATGGTCTCCTCTTGTTGTATATTTCTTCGAAGTGAATCGGGATCCAATCCATTTGTTCGAACTCCTTTAGCGGCTTTGCATTTGCTAAACTTCTTCTTTTTTCCTCTTCTAGCTTGCAAATTTTGTTGCCTTGGATTGGTCTTCCTCCATTGTGGGTTGCTCCTTCAATCTTTTCTTATTTTGCTTCTTCTTTCTTCACTTCCGGGGCTTCTTTTCTAGAAATTCCAGCAAGTACCTCCACACGAATTTCTTGCTCAACGCTTCCCGGAATATGTTCTCCCTAATCTCTTTGCATGGGCACCCCTTTGCTTATTTTTTTAGTAGTTTGGTGGTTTCCGTGAGTGTTTTCTCCATGATATTTCCACCTGCACACGTTTGAACATACTGCATGCATTCGGGGGTTAGAGAAAAATAGAAAGTATGCAAGAGTACATCACCGGAGAACCCAAGCCTTGGCCCTTGTTTGATTAATTCATTGAATCTTTCCCAAGCTTGATCTATTCCTTCCTCTTTTCCTTGCGCAAAATTTATCACTTGCCTCCTCACGTTTTGAAGTTTGCTTATCGGAAAGAATCTTTGAAAAAATTTCTTCACCAATCGAGTCCAATTTCCTTCCACCTAGAAGGATGCAAATGAGTGCCATCTTTTCGCTTCATCCGGAAGTGAGTATGGAAAAAGATTCCATTTGTACCAATCGGCCGGAACTCCTTCTTGTTGTACCATGTCGCCTAGCCTCGTGAAACGCTCAATGTGCCTATATGGATTGTCCGTCTCCGCCCCTCTAAATGGGTTTGACGCTACCGTCTTGATCATTCGAGGCTTGATCTTGTACTCGATAGCCTTGGGTATTGAATCTCATTTTTGCACTTTAATATCCTCCAATCGCGGGATAGCATACTCCATTAGTGTTTTTTCTTCTTCCTCCATGGCGTGATTGACAAGAGCCATCTAGACAACAAAAACAAAAACAAAAACAAAAACAAAAACATAAACAAAAACAAAGGTTTTTCTAGATGAAAAGTTAGGGTTAGTGATCAACAAAATTAAAACCAAGTTAAACATAGCAAACTAGCTTGTTTCCCGGCAACAGCGCCAGAAAAGCTTGTTGACGGTAGATAACGCGCCAAATTACGATCCGCAAGCACACGGGTCGGTTGTAGCTTTTCCCTTAGAGTATCCCCCAAGGTTTATCAATCCGTGGAACAAGTGGATTGCTACGCTCAACTAAGCACTAATCTCGTTGATTTAAAGCTCTTTATCAAGTGATGATATATATGAGAACTAATCTAATCTAGGTTAAAGAGATTAGCGTAGAGAGTAAAGGTATGGAGAGTACAAGAATCTAGAAAGCTTGTCCAAGGGGTCTAGGATCACTTAGAGATGTAACCACCTAGCAAGAATGAACCGATCTAATCTATCAAAGGTAAAGGTGCACCAAGTCCAATCCATTCCCTCTCGCATACTAGTCACTACACGAGGGTAATCTGTGATTGGACAACAGGAGCACAAGATGTTGATGTGATCTAGGTATGCAAAGCTAGGGGATGTGAACTAAGTTCGATATGCTTTCCCTCCCGCGTACTGTCACTACACGACGGTAATCAAATAAGGAACAAAAGGAACACGATACGTGAAGCTACGAGCGATGCATCCCCAAAGCAGGACAGCTGGCAATTAAGGTTGAAGCACCATCAACATGAATATGATAACAAATAGATCCAAAACATAGGTTCGGTGATTACAACTCAAGCTTTCCCTTCAACCCCAAGGACAAACAAGGACTTTACCCCATAATGTTACACATTGTAGCGCGGGACATGGTGTAGAATCCTCCAAAGTAGATGAAGATCGACGAGGAAGATGCTCTCCGCCTTGTTTTCTCCCTTGAAGATCCAATCTCCTCCTTGCTCTTGATTTTGTGGCGACGCCGGAGGGACCTTGCTAGGGCTTTCGGGCATCCTCCTCTCTCCTCTATGTGGCTCTCTCCCTTGGTTGAATCTCTGAAAGTTGAATGCCTTGATGTGGTCGACCTCGGGGGCTTTTATCGGTCTTTCTGGCGAATGGCGGCAGAGGCATAGACTTAGGGTTCAATCAACATCGCGCACAAGAAAGGGGGGCGGAACCGCCACGAAAATGCCCTAGGCCGGTCGGCATGGGTCGGCCGGCCCAGGCCCATTTTGGCCCGGTTCGGCTCTGTCTTTCTCGTGCAGGCTTCTCTTGACCCTTGAATCTTTTGCTCCTTCGCATGTGGGCTTTGGACGTCATTATCCCCGCGATCAAGATAGAGGGTCTTGTCGTATGAACTCCGGTCTCTTGTCTTGGTCCTCGGGAATATCTTGCGGTTGTATCTTGGCCCTTGCCACCTTTGGAAGTAAGTTCATCTTGTATTCGCACACGAACGGAGCTCCTTGATCCTCTTGCTTAACACCTTCTGAACTTGATGCAAACTTATCCATTAAGCTTGTTATTTCCTACATAAACATACAACTCCAAAAACACATGCTCGTGTCGAACTTGTCACATCATTAGTATGCCTAGTGGCAAGTTAGTTCCAAATCAAAGCCGAAACCAAAGTGTAACAAGTTCCTTAGGGGTGTCATATTTGACCGCCAACAGCTTTGTAAGCTTCCTTGAGTTGATCCACCGTGATTGGTTGAATGTTGTCCTTGTGGACTTCCTCATGTTTCTTGAGATCCTTAGACATCGTCACGATTCTTCGGGTCCCACTAGGCGTGCCAAGATGTGTTGACGCAGAAAACGGAATAAAGTCCTCCGCGACAGCACGTAACGAATCCTCGGGATGTAAAAAGGCGTGCCAGCCGACCTGACCTGTTGATAGGCACAAAAGAGGATAAGAAGTTAAATACGGGGTTGATTGGCTAGAGAACCAATGGATGTCTCCCACATGGGCACAACACAATAGCCCGATCGGCCGATGCGAGATCGATCGAGATCTGCCAGCCGATGGGCAACCGAAGTGCGAATATGTTCAGAACGGCTAGGATCAGCCGATCTGGTGACGTCAGCAGCGAGGCGGATCCGGATCGACTGTGAGACCATCACGTTTGATGACGCAGCGAGAGTTAGCCGATATGTTCGAACCTCGAGTGGGATAAGTTGGTGATAAAAGCTAAATAAAGAAGAAATCTTACAGATCTAGCTGATATCGATAAATTGTGAATAAATTAGATGAAACCACAGCGATGCGCCCGAAGGTTAAAGCCTAGATGTTACTCGGTAAAGCGGTACTCACAAACCTGCTTGAGTTCGATCGATGCAGCCCGGCGAACTTGAAGGATGGCGCTTGAAACAAGAAAATAAGAAAAAAGAAACTTTTTGGCAAAGTCGCCGACTTGAAAGGTAAATTGCTTGGAAAGTAAAGGTTTGTGTTTGTTGGTGTGTACAATTTTCTCCGACCACGCAGGGTCGCTATTTATGCCTTGAGGACATCTCGACTCCTAGTTGATTACGACATGACTTACTTGACGAACAGAAACTATAACTGCTAAAAATAAACGAGTCATGCAAGAGTCAGACTTGCTAACTATCTTCAACCCTGAAGCGTCTCCTCATCAGAGGGGACTAAATGTGACACAATTACCAGTCCCAGGAGGCTGGTAGCACATTTATTACAACAGATGGTTCATTTCCGTACAAATAATCGAGGTAGTGGGCACTGAAACACCACTATCAAGAGGGCTAACACAAGGGCTACTAGCCAAACTATAACACCGGCTTCGTCTAAGATAGGATCAGAGTCTTGCGCCATGGAAGCTTCCTGTGGAGACCCTGAATCCACAGGCACGGGTTGGGTGCAGGACGGCCACCTACTCAACGTCCTCAGAAACAAAATCGGGATCCTCCTCTGTAAAAATAGTTAATCAAGCAAGGGTGAGTACATACGTACTCAACAAGTCCAACCCCACCCACGGAGGGGCTATATATCAGAACATGCACAAGGAATAACAGGGATCAGAAATTTATGAAAAACTAACTTTTACTCATGCAGGGGTTTGTTTTGAAAAGGTTTTCGCAAAACATTTTCGTAACCAAAGTAACTCGGTTGCTCAAATGAAAACCAGTTGAGGACTACTGGACTCCCCGTCCGAAGTAGCCCAGGCACACAGCCATACTCTATTTCCAAAATCACGCACGCCATGAAAACAATCCCAATCCAAACACTAGTTTTGTGACCACACCGTGACTCGTCCAATACCGTGGGCATGACTATTCGAATAGGTTTTACACTCTGCAGAGGTTATACACTTCACCCACAAGTAGGGTACCGCCACACGAACACCTTAGTGCCGGCGCGGATCCCATCAAAGCCATTACCCACCTGAGCTAACCCTACTAGCCACCACGGAAGAAACCAAGGGGTTATCTCACATAACCAGGGCATAACTCACACAGATCGTATCCCTACTCCTTGTCCTTCCGCTGCTCACCCGCACTCCGGATGGCTAGCAGATTAACTAGTGGGATTTATGCTAAGCCGTTGCCACATACAACGGTCGAGTGGTTGTACGAAAGCTGGGCCAGGTAAGATGTCACGCAACCCGGTCCTTAACGACAAGATGGACATCTCCAAACACGCTCAACCACAAAGGTACGAGCTCACCCATACTCCTAACACACACTCGTCCATCTCGTCCACACAGCTCTTTTCCTCATTTTCCAAAATACCCCGTTCCCATTTTCAAAGCACTCACACAGTTTTTAAAGAAATCATTTAGGCCAAACATAGAACAATCATAGCAATCAAGGGTGGCTATCCTACCAGGTTTTATGCAATTTATAAAACAAAATAGGGGGTTGTGTTTATAAAATTGGGATTAAATCATGCATCAAAGGATGAGATTGGACTTGCCGTCTTCGAAGTCCTCCGGGAGTTCCTGCTCACAGTTCGGGATCTCAGGCTCCTGGGCATAGTATGCGGTTCCAAACTCCTCCTTGGGCTCCTCCTCGTTCACTCCGTCGGCTACGACACACAATCAAACATACAATCAACACAAGCAAATAAAGATTTATCGGCAGAGCTCGGGGAGAAAATAAATAGGAAAAGGAGGAATAAATATTGTTTATGGGAAATTGGTAGATGACTCGGCGAGAATAAACTCGGGAAAAGTGTGGCGGAAGTTTGGAATTAATTCAGTATAAGATGGGGACATGGGGTATAAAATGATGGGTTAAAGGGGTGTTTAGGGGTGGTTTAATAGGAATAAGGACCTATTTGTAAAGAACTTAAGAGTTCAGGGTTATTAGTGGAAAGGACAAGGGAGAGGGGGGCTGCGGGTGAGAAAAGAAGAAAGGAACGGGGCTCTGGTTAAAACAAACCAGAGAGAGTGTGGGAGGGTCTCGGTGTAGAAAAGAAAAAGAGGGAGGGGGCTCAAGGCAAAATTGCCTTTCTTCCTCCCCTCGACAGAAACAGGGAAGGGGGTCGGACAGGGGCGGCCTGGATGGTGTGTGGCACGGCGGAGAACGGCACGGGGCTATTTATAGCGGCGGGAAGGTGGTTGCTCGGCCGTGGCTGCGCACGCGGAGCTCATGCATTCGACAACGGCAATGGTGGCCTGGCCGGCTCGCAGTAATGGCGGCCGACGGGACGTGAGCGGCAGCAGCACTGTGGATGCGACCCGTCGGGCAGCGACGCGGTGGCCGGCGAGCTGGCAGGAGTGAGGTGGCGCGAGGCGGGCGGCGGCTTGCGGTGGTGCTGGAGCTCGAGGCGACGAGACGGGCAGGCGGAGTTAATGGCGGCCGTGTCGTCGAGCGGGAGGGCTGCAGTGGCCTGGTGAAGGTGGGAGACGCAGCGAAGAGCTGCACGGCGAGGTGCTGGGCGGCAGCGTGCGGTCGCGTTGTGGGGTCGGGCTGTCGCTCGAGCAGAGCACGGCGAGCGCAGCGTGGAGGGGCCTGGCGTGCGTCGAACTGCTGCTGCTTTGCTTTTGTGGGTGTTGCATGCTGGACATAGGAAGGGGACTGTATGCATGGCATGGTAAAGGGCCTGCGTTGCTAGTTGCTAGTTGCTAGTTGCCGCTGCGTCTTTGTGTTGCTAGCCTGTACGTGCACAAGGTGTATGCTGGTGTACGTGACCAAGATAGAAGATGGGAGCCCACGTGAAAGAAGGGATTAGCTGGTCGCTGATGATGGTTTAGGGAGAAACAAGGTAAGAGAGAAGTCATTAGCGCTGATTTGGAGAGGCAAAAGGATTAAGGAGAAATTAGACTTGAGATGGATTATGAATAAACAAGAGTTGAGCTCAAACGATAGAAAAGATTTTTAAAACATTTTTAGCGAGAGATTTAACTAGAGAAATTTTTAGGAAAGAAAATTGGGAGAAAAATAAGAAAAGATTTTTGGTGGGATTTTTCGGGTTTCGGGCACAGATGCGACGTCGAGCGATTCCCGGGTCCGCGGTGATCGCGGGGTCGACGAATCCGAGGCGCTCGTCGGGATGCGGGCTGAAAGGATTCCCGGTGTCAGGCGACTGCCGGGGTGGCTCAGGTTGAAAAGGAGGAAACTGAAATAATGATCGGATTTTAGGATTTGATCGAGCTTAGCGGAAAGATTTTGAAAACACGCGTGATTTAAAGTGTGATTTATTAGGGTTTAAAACGCGGGCGTTACAAACCTACCCCACTTAAAAGGAATCTCGTCCTCGAGATTCGGCTGATTCCTAAAGAGATGGGGAAACTCTTTCTTCAGCGCATCTTCTCGTTCCCAAGTGGCTTCTTCTACTCCGTGTCTGCTCCATTGAACTCTGCACATCCGTACTTCCGATTTCCTCATCCTTTTGACAACAGTGTCCAAAATTTTGACGGGTACCTCCTGATATCTGAAATCTGGCTGCAGATCTATTGTCTCTACTGGCACCCGCTTCTCTTCGAGTACCTTCAAGCACCTCTTAAACTGAGAAACATGGAATACTGGATGTATGTCTACCATTTCTTCGGGTAACTTTAACCGGTATGCTACTGCTCCAACTTTCCTCAGCACCTTGTACGGTCCAACGTACCGAGGGGCCAATTTCCTGTGTACCTGGAATCTTCGAGTCCCTCGGATAGGTGAAACCTTGAGATAAACGAAGTCTCTTGGTCTGAAGCTTACTTCTCATCTCTTCTTGTCCGCGTAGCTCTTTTGTCGAGATTGGGCAGCCTTCAATTTTTCTCGGATTTCGGCTACTCGTTCCTCTGCTTCCTTTATGAGTGCGGGCCCAACCAAGGCACGTTCTCCCACTTCTGACCACATCAAAGGTGTTCTGCATTTTCTCCCATATAGGGCTTCAAATGGCGACATACCTAGGCTAGCTTGATAACTGTTGTTGTACGAAAACTCTGCATATGGCAGACTTTGTTCCCAATCTTTGCCATAGGTGAGGACACATGCTCTCAACATATCTTCCATGATCTGATTCAACCTTTCGGTCTGTCCATCCGTCTGCGGGTGATAAGCCGAGCTAAAATCCAACTTGGTACCCATAGCTTTATGCAAGCTTTTCCAAAATCTGGAGGTGAATTGAGTTCCTCTATCTGAAACAATCCTACTGGGTACTCCATGTAGCTTCACTATGTTTGCTATATACAGCTTGGCCAACTTTTCTCCGCCATAATTATTCCGTACAGGTATGAAGTGGGCGACTTTAGTGAGTCGGTCCACTATTACCCATATGGAATTATATCCCTTCTGTGTCTTGGGCAAGCCTACTACAAAGTCCATGCCTATCTCATCCCATTTCCATACCGGAATGGGTAAGGGTTGCAATAGTCCTACTGGCTTCTGGTGTTTGGCTTTAATCCTCTGGCAAGTATCACAGTGGGCGACGAATCCGGCAATGTCCACTTTCATTCCATTCCACCAATACTTCTACTTTAAATCCATATACATCTTGGTGGATCCTGGGTGGATGGAATATGCTGAGTTATGTGCCTCATCCATGATGGTTTGCCGGAAATCTCCGTCTTCAGGCACACATATCCTATTCTTATACCACAGTGTACCTTGATCATCCACTCTAAAGTCCGGGGCTTTATTTTCTCCCGTGTGCTTGTGGATTTTCATCAAATCCTTGTCAGATTCTTGGGCCCTTCTGATTTTGTCTTCTAGGGTGGGTTGAACACTCAGTTGATGGGCACATCCCTGGGGAACAATGTGTACATTGAGTCGTGCCATTTCTTCTTGCAGCTGGGCACTCTTAGGCCCTGCTTTCTCATAGGATTTTCTGCTTAAGGCATCCGCCACTACATTGGCTTTTCCTGGGTGGTAATGGATTTCTAGGTTATAATCCTTGACCAATTCTAACCACCTTCTTTGCCTTAAGTTCAAGTCAGGCTGGGTGAAAATGTACTTCAAGCTCTTGTGGTCCGTGTAGATCTCGCACTTGTTCCCAATCAAGTAATGTCTCCAAATTTTAAGGGCATGCACTACGGCTGCAAACTCCAAATCATGGGTCAGATAATTCTGCTCCTGGGGCTTAAGTTGACGCGATGCATAGGCCACCACCTTTCCATCCAGCATAAGGACACACCCTAATCCTTGTCGGGATGCATCGCAATATACAACGAAATCTCGTTGAATGTCTGGCAAGGTTAGTACCGGGGCGGTTGTCAACCTCCTTTTCAATTCCTGAAAACTTCTCTCACAAGCCTCGGTCCAGACGAACTTCTTTTCTTTCTTGAGTAGCTCTGTCATGGGTCGAGCAATCTTGGAGAATCCTTCAATAAACCTCCGGTAATATCCTGCTAAACCAAGAAAGCTTCTAATTTCGCTCACATTGGTTGGTTGTCGCCAGTTGGAGACTGCTTCGACCTTCTCGGGGTCTACTGCTACTCCTTCTACCGTCAAAATATGTCCGAGGAAGGCTACTTTCTCCAACCAATATTCGCACTTGCTGAACTTAGCATATAGCTTGTGTGTCCTCAGTTTCTCCAATACCACTCGAAGGTGTTGTTCATGTTCTTCTACACTCTTGGAGTAAATGAGTATGTCATCGATAAAGACCACGACACACTTGTCTAACTCATCCATAAACACCTTGTTCATGAGATTCATGAAATAAGCGGGGGCATTAGTGAGTCCAAAAGACATCACGGTGAACTCACATTGTCCATAGCGGGTGACGAAGGCTGTCTTTGGTATGTCACTCTCCTTAATCTTGAGCTGATGATAACCTGATCTTAAGTCGATCTTGGAGAAGTACTTGGCTCCTTTTAGCTGATCAAAGAGGTCATCTACCCTGGGGAGAGGGTATTTATTCTTTATGGTAACCTCATTTAGTGCGCGATAGTCTACGCACATCCTCATACTCCCATCCTTCTTCTTCACAAAGAGAACTGGGGCTCCCCATGGGGATGAACTAGGTCTGATAAACTTAAGGTATTGCAATTCTCCTAATTGCTTCTTTAATTCTACCAATTCTGACGCTGCCATCCTATAGGGTCTCTTGGTGATAGGGGCGGTTCCGGGGATAAGGTCAATTGCAAACTCTATATCCCTATCTGGTGGCATTCCGGGGAGTTCTTCAGGAAACACATCTGGATATTCCCTCACTACCGGCACTTCTTCTATGGACCTGACTTCCATGCTAAAAACCATCATGTCTGGTCTGCTTCCTCGGGTATGGCAGGTCACTTGCACTCCGTCTGGGTTGGTCAGGTGTACTACCTTATCGGAACAACTGATAAGGCCATGGTGACGGCTTAACCAATCCATCCCCAAATTCACATCTATTCCCTTAGACTTTAGTACTACTAGGTCTGCTAGGAATTCTACCCCACTTAAAATAATCCTTACCCAAGAGCAACCCATTTGACACTTAATGTCACCTCCGGGCGTTCGGGTTATCAGGGGTGTTTTTAGTAGTACTGTAGGTATGTTGTGTTTTTCCACAAAACTTGAAGATATGAATGAATGTGATGCTCCAAAATCAAATAATATGATTGCCAGGACTGAGCTGACTAGGAACTCACCGAGCACTATGCCTTGTGCCTCTTGAGCCTCCTGCGTGTTGATGTGGTTGACGTGGTCTCGTCCGTAAGACTGCAGGGCTGCCTCATCTGTGAGTTGTTGTTGTTGCTGTAGTTGTTGTTGCTGCGAACCGGCACACGGTTGGCTCCAGATACAACCGGTCTTGGCCCGTTCACTGAGTTGGAGAAAGCTGAAGCTGCTGGCTTGTTGGCGTACGGGCAGTTGGCAATGAAGTGTCCGGTTTCACGGCAGTTGAAACATGCCCTGGTGTTGTTGTTGGCAGTGACCTGGCTAGCATTGCTCTGTGGGGGCTTCATGGTGTTCTGGCTGTTGTACTGTTTGTACTGGGTTTTAGGGCCTTGAGAGCTTGTGGCTTGTGACTGGGTTCTGTACTGCATGGGGGCTTGGGATCGGGACATGGGGTGGCTGAAGCTTTTCTGCCTCTGGGAGCGCTCCTGCTGCTGAGCCTTATGCTCCATGAACTTGCGCTTGTTCTCCCTGTTTTCTTCTGCCCTGGCTCTCTCGGTGAGGATAGCCATGTTCATAAGTGTGTTGAAGTCTGGGTAGATCTGAGGGGTAAGCAGGGTCCTAAGTTCCGGGGTCAAGCCCTTCTTGAACATGTCCTGTTTCTTCGAGTCTTTGTCCACTTCCTCAGGAGCGTAGCGAGCTAACTCTATGAACTGGTAGGTGTATTCCTCTACTGACTTGTTGCCCTGGCAGAGTTCACGAAACTCGTCCACCTTGCGCTTCAGTGTGGCTTCTGGGATGTGGTAGCGACGAAACTCCTCCACAAATTCTTTCCAAGTGATGGTGGAGGGATCTTTGGCCGCTGCACAGTAATTTTCCCACCAGACCAAGGCTGTTCCAGTGAGCTGATGGGTGGCCAAGAGAACCTTGTCCCGATCCTCACAGTTGAATGGTTCCAACTCCCTTAGGATGGCCCTCAGCCAGTCATCTGCATCCAAAGGGTTCACAGAACCTCCAAAAGTGGGTGGCTTTGTCCGAAGAAACTCTATCAGCTTCTCATTCATGCCCAGAACACGGGGCCTTGGACGGTTGATGGCGTTGGCTAGAGCTTCCAGCAACCGAGTCTGGTTGTCCATCACTTGCACCAAGTCTATGGTAAGCGGGGGTGGTGGCGACACTTGACTTCCTTCTCCATCATTGTGCTGGTCCACCTCTTGTTCGCTAGGGCGCCTAACTTGTGATCCTTTCAGGTTTGGGTCATCACGACTGCAGCCTGGGAAGGTCCTGGCGGCGCGCTTTGGGGCCATCTGTGGATAGAGGAGGGGTTTCTGTGAGACTTAGGTTTTATGTGATGTTCAAGTTGATTAACAGATTTTCAAAAAGACAACACACAAGTCAAGCACTCATGACAAGCAAGCACAAACAACCTTTATTCCAAACATGAGAGGAGGATACATCCCATACTACTCGACTGGTACAACTCTGACACACTACCCGACTGGGTATGACGACAAAAGCTAGGGGTGTGACTCTAAGCTCGGACCATCACAGCTTCCTTCCTTGGGGCAAGGGCATCTGGGTCACGCTACTCGCGGGGCGATCCATCTTCCGGGGCAGAGTGCGCTTCCAGTGGAATGAGCAGCTCTTCATCATTTTCGTCCTCAGGAACCTTATCCTCTTGGGGTTGTGTGGAGGTTCCTTCTTCGGCGGCTGCTGTTGGTTGTTCGATGCCTACAGGCGGCGCTGGGGTCCCAGGAATTCCTCCCCATCCAATGAGAGGTGTTCCAATTAGGACTTGGGCTTCTCCAATGGCCGGAACGGGTGTTCCACTATTGGTCCATTCCTGCATGCGCTGATCCTGGATCCGCCTGAGGCTCTCATGGGCAACAGCTTCACTACTTATGGCGGCCGCGGTCCTTGCTTCAGCTTGAGCCACTCGAACTTGGTTCATCCTCACTGTGACTTCCGCTTGCTCGGCCCGACCAATTTGCTTCCTCAAAAACTTGGCCTGATCATCAAAGAGTTGATCCAGGGAGACAAGGTAGGCTACTACATGGTACAAAAGGTCTTCTTGGTGGCGGCGCCATTCTAGGTTTCTCATGCAGGCCTGCCAGACTTGAGTTCTGATGGCGGGAGGAAAAAGTCTCATTGGTGTGGAGACGAGGTGTTCCTCGTAGATTCGGCACAGGCAGCGAAGAGCTTTTCTGAGGGCCAAGGGGTAAGCATCCCGGTGTCGAAATCCTGTGGCAGTCACACGCCATGGCTCGATGTTGGGGTAGCGGGTGCTTCTGGTGATGGAGAGGACCACCCTACAGCGAAGAGTGCCGAGGTGCTCGTACTCTCTACTGTAGTACCTAGGGCGCTCAGTGATACCGAGGCATTCCAGGGAGTTGATAAGAAGGCGGGAAAAAACAGGCTCCTCCTGGCACACGCCTTGGGTCCATCCATCTTCGGTCATCTGAAAACAAGGGTAGAGTTGAACAAACGGTGCAAGAACAGGTTACAAAAGATAGATAGTTTTATTTAACAAGGTTGGGTACACTCCTCATGGGTACACTTATTCTTTTATTAGGAGGATAGCTCTAGCTTAGGTACTCTACTCTCCTCTTATGTGGACTCTTCCTCAAACTGGATACGACGCTTCTTCGGTGGAAGGCATTGCTCCAATATCTCATCTTCCGTCTGGGTGCCTTTATCCCAATGGGTTTCTTTGGGTTCTCCTTCCAATAACCCAGCCTCTCTTCTTCTCATTCGTTCCTCAGCAAGCGCGTTCCACAGGGTTTGGGTGAATCCTCGGGAGCGTTCCATCTGTGCCTCGGCTTCTATAGCCCTTTTCTATTGTTCTGCCAACGCCTGTTCTGCTCCCTCTGCCCTGCGGATTTGGTGCTTCAGCTGTGTCTCTTGTTCTTGGTACAGATGTTCTAGGCTGTTGAGGTAAATGGATAGGTGGGAGACTGTATCTTCCAGTTCTTCTTCTTCCCTTCCAAGTGTTGACGGTGGAAATTCACCATTTCTAACCCTCAATATTCTCACATAAATGGAGGCATATGCATTATTTACTAGCATTTAGGTTTGAATAATGTAGTTCCACTTGTCCTTGGAGATTAATTGTATGTAGGTGATTTACCCCTTAAAAGAGAATGAAACTCCACTTCTATGAAGAAACCATGCCAACTCAGCTGAGGAGGTGGCTGCCACCAAAGGAGACATGACAAGACACGTCATCGATCCAGGGGAGGCACTCACCGACGAATCAGTGGACGCCATATGGACTTCACATGGATCAAAGGGCCCACCTCGGATACCAAATCAAGCCATGCACCGGGGATGGATCATAGGGCCCACAGGGCAGCCACTCAGAAGAAGCACACCAGGTGGGGCCACCCTAAGGGGTCGGCCGATCCTAGGATCGGCCGAACCGCCTTAGTGGCGCCCCATCTGGTCCTTACACGTGGTGGTTGCTCATTGGTCACTTGCTTCACTCCCGGGTGTTTAGGGGCCATTTGGGCGTCCGAGCAAGCCTTGTCCTCCTCTATAAATAGGAGGGGAGGGGCTCCCATTTCTCACACACCACTCTCTCATTCTCCTCTTACTTTTAGTTTCCAAGGCTAGGGGGTAGGCTAGAGTAGCTCTTCTTCAGGTTCCAAGTCCTCTTGGAAGTTTAGGTATGAGTTCTCTTTTATCTTTATTTCTTTGTATGACTTTGATCTACTTCAGTTATTCAGCTATTTCATATAAAGTCATGGTAGATCATATTCTTGATATGTTCTTGAGTTCATCCTCTGTTCATCATTTAGAGGCTCGTGTTCTTCGTGAACACTACCTTTTGATCCACTTGAAGGGTGATAAACTCCTTCCTTATGTGTTTGTTCATAAGTTAGAGGCTCGTGTTCTTCACGAACACGACCCTTTGATCTTGTTGATTAGACATAAGAGAGTTCATATCTGTTCGTATGTCTAGCCTTAGTTGATCTTGTTAGATAGCATGAGAGTGTTGCATGGGGTCTGTGTTCAAGCTACGGTACTCGGTATAGTTGACCAGTCTTCTGGTGGCTCTCACCCTGGGTCACTATAGCCCGGGCCGGGTGAGGTCTAGCAGCAACGTAGGCATGGTGCCTGGGTTGTCTGGCTACGATAGTTATGAGCATACCCCCCGTAACGAGAGGTCGGTCCTCAGGTGGTGAGAGCCCTATTGGATCCTAGGGCAACCTCCGCGTTGGGGTACCTACTGTAGGAGTCTAAAGTCTAGTTTCGCAGAGTACTGGTCGTCGCAGGCTAGCTCCCCATTTGTACCTGGGTGCTGAACCATGTTTCCCTCATGCAATACTCATGCCTATCTCTTGTATCTTCTAGCTTTGTATGTTTAGTACATTAGAACCTAGAGCTAACTCGTATGTTCCCCCTAAGCTGTAGTGTGCTAGAGTAGAGGTAGATTTGAGATGTGTGTGTCACACTACCCCTTTATATCATTTATCTTACCCCTGCCTTTGAGTGTGTTTTCCCTATATCTATCTCTTGGTTTACATTCGGAGCAAAAGCATAAGTCTAAGATATCCACCATTGCCTTCCTTGGATTCGATACCCTTGGAATACTCTCCTTCCTTGGGGAAATGCTACAATGGTTTATCTGTGCGCTTGCGGATTCGTTCATGATCGTTTAGATAAAACCTATGGCAACTCTCAATGTTCACGCTAACCTGCGCCAATAAGTTGTGACATTGGGAAGTGCCAACAGACACTTCTAGCGCTGACGCTAAGGACGGATTCCAAATCTGTTCTTAAGTGATCGACGTTCAGAAGTGTCAACAAGCATTTCTGGCGCTGTTGCCGGGGAAGGCACAGGATTATCTTGACAATGCTCTGCAACTGTTTATAAACTCTGAGTAGGTTAGGACAACCCTCAATGCAGGCTAACCTTGATTGTCTTCTTTTATCTTTGGATGATGAAGACAGGTAGTGTATGACTGGTTCCGACCTACCGGGGAATTTTACTTAAGATCCCGAGTCACTTGTGAGGAAAGCTCGAATTCATTTCGGCTCACCTCGTCGTACTCGTCCGGAGGACGAAGCAGCTTCCTTTGTACCATCCGCGTCCAACGCTATGGCCCAGAAGATACTTCGTGAGTACTCAGCTCCTTCCGCTGACTAGGTGCTGCAAGGCCCTGAGGTGGCAATGGGGACTGAAAACTTTGAGATCAAGACGGGTTTAATCACAATGGTACAGGCTAGCCCATTCTGTGGCAAGCCAAATGAGGATGCCAATGCTCATCTGCAGCAATTCCTAGAGCTGTGCAGCACTTTCGTCATCGGGGGTGCAAATATGGATGCTGTTCGTCTACGGCTATTTCCATTCTCCCTCTTGGGAAAGGCTAAGCAATGGTTCTACGCGAACCGGGAATCTATTGACACTTGGAGCAAGTGTTCACAGGCATTTCTCAAGAAGTTCTTCCCATTGGGTAAAACCAATGCTCTTCGTGGAAGGATTTCTCGTTTTCAGCAAGCAGCAAGTGAATCTATTCCAGAGGCTTGGGAGAGGCTTCAGGAGTATGTCCTGACCTGTCCTCATCATGGGATGGAAGATTGGCTCATTCTTCAAAGTTTCTATAATGGGTTGACTCCGACAGCCCGAGGCCATATTGATGCTGCTGCTCAAGGAGCATTCTTCTCACTCACGGTTGACAATGCTAAATTGCTCATGGAGAAGATGGTCTCCAACCAAGGGTGGAGTGATGAAAGACTTCAACCACGACCGAGGGGTACTCATACTGTCAAGGAAGCAGACATGATCACTGCCAAGATGGATCTTCTTATGAAGAGACTGGATGACTACACCAGCGAGAAGGCTACCATGGCCACTACTTCTTTGCCTATGGACTCTCACATGACCTGTGAAGTCTGTGGCAACACTGGGCACTCAGGCAACTATTGTCCGGAGACTCAGGAGGAAGTGATATACATGAATGGCAACAACAACGGTTATCGTCCACCTCAACAAGGAGGCCAATCGTGGAATCAATAACGCCTTTATTATCAAGGAGGTAACCAAGGTAACTCCTACAACCCTAAACAACCTTCCTCGAGAGATCTTGTTTTTGGGCAAGCTAAGATTAATGAAGGTATTAACAAGAAGCTAGCTGCCCTTGATAAAACTATGGAAAGCCTCAACGTTAAGCTTGATAGTTTTTCTTCTACCCAGAAGAGTCAGCTGAGTTTCAACAAGATGTTAGAAACCCAGTTGGCTCAGCTGGCTGCTTTGGTTCCATCTCTTGATAATGGGAGGATCCCAGGGCAACCTGTATCCTCTTGTGAAAATGTTAGTGTAGTGTCGACCAGGTGGGGTAAGCCACCTAGGAAGACACGTGCCTCTGACTATGCAGGAAAGCCCATTCAACAAATTCTTGATCCATGGGAGGAATCAGTAGTGGTGCACAAGAAAGATTCAGGCTACCCAATTATCACGTGCACAATCTATTACAAGAAGATCAGGCATGCTCTCTGTGACCTTGGTGCAAGTGTTAATCTCATGTCCAAAGCCATGTTCGAGCAACTGGGATATCCAGCTCTCTCTCCAACAGCACGGACTATCCAACTCGCCGATTCAACGATCCGATATCCAGAAGGAATTGCCGAGAGTTTATTGGTTAAGGTCAAGAGCTCTTATGTCTTTGCGGATTTTGTTGTCCTCGATATGGATGACGAGGGAGGAATGCCGCTCATCCTTGGGCGACCATTTCTCAGTGATGTCCGAGCTAGAATCAATGTGGGATCCGGTATCATCTGTTTCCGCATTGGGGAGAGGAACTTGAAATTCAAGTTTCAGGACAAAGAAGAGCAATGCTATTTGGTATAAGATAGTGTTGAGCAGCTTAGGGGAAGGACGGAGCCTTCACCCCTA
Organism: Cenchrus fungigraminus; assembly: GCA_036936925.1. Taxonomy (NCBI): domain Eukaryota; kingdom Viridiplantae; phylum Streptophyta; class Magnoliopsida; order Poales; family Poaceae; genus Cenchrus; species Cenchrus fungigraminus. The sequence goes on along the minus strand of CM072773.1, from coordinate 30,035,064 downwards.
AGGAAGAAATCTCCGTCAAAGAGGTTAAAGAAAATTCGGAAAGAGTGGCGGAAGATTGAGATGGCACCAACCTCTACTTCTCAGGAGTGGGGTGCTGAATGGAATTGATTGCTGAGAAGAGTCCAACTCGTCGGACTAAAAATGATGGGTCCTTTCTACCAAAAAGGTTAAAGCTGGTATTTATCTCATATTTCCCTTTTCAAAATTTTATTTCCAAAATTGCATATTTGATTTTCCAAAACTTTGCATTTGCATGCTAGATTTATCTAGCCCTTTTCCCCTTTTCAAATAAAATTTCTGAAAATAATTTATGAGTTTGAAAACCATAGAAAATTTATTTGGGCAATTTCTGGAGTAAACTTTGGCCGGTGCACCTTGGCATATTTTCGTATAGCCGTTGGTGGCACACCAGCCAAAGGGGGCCAGCACCGGGCCCACCAGTGGGCCGGCCGAACCCTGGTAATAGCCATGTGGGCCCAGCCTTGGCCAACGGCTCCTAGCCGTTGCCCAACGGCTATCCCGCGGTGTACTGCCTCTTTGCTCTATAAATTGGACCCGAGAGGGGGTGTTCTTCACCCATTCAACTCATTTCATTTCACACTCCCCTCTCTACTCCTTGCTCTCTTGGTTTTCTTGGATTTCTTGCTCAAGATTGGATCATCAAGTGGTCTCTCTATTGTGTTGCTGAAATTATTGCTATTGGTGGAGCAAGCTCGGTAAGAACTTCATTTGATTTCAATAACCCATCACCGAGTTGCTCTTGTTGTCCCTTGTTGTTGTGCTAGCATGAATTGGGCGGCAAACACTCTCCGGAGGGTGACACGCTCACGCTCCCGTTCGCGGGCAAGCACGAGTGCATCCACCCCCGCCGAGCCGACGCCGAGCCCATCAATGATGGATTATGAAGAAGAGCAGGAGGAGCAAGCCGAGCCACAAGCCGCGGAGGAGGTCGTTGACGACACCCCCTACCTCAGCTTGCGGGGCGATCAAGAGCAGCAAGCCTATGCTCTCCTGAAGGACCGAGTCTTCGCCCACACCAGGGACTTCGACCTGGCTCTCATGGAGAAAACAGGTATGAATCTCGAGTTCGCTTCTATTTGGAATGCTCTTGGTTGGGAGGAGTTTGCGCCGGTCACAGAGCTTAGCTCTCGGCCCCTCACCATCCAGTTTCTTTGCTCTCTTGCCGAGACCCCGGATGGCGTTGAGTTTCGTCTTTTCGGGACCGATTATCATCTTTCTTGGAAGGATCTTAGTCTTATTCTTGGTTTTAGTCCTTGTTGTGCTGTCTCTTTGAAGCGAGCTTGTGAGGGTTATGTTCAGGAATCTTTCTGGGCAGATATCTCTGGTCTTGTTTACAGTGGCAAGTTTGTACCTCGGTGCAACGATATCGTGCATCCCACTCTCCGCCTGTGGCACAAGTGGCTCGCCATCACTCTCTTTCCACGAGAGGATGTTCGGCCTGTGCGCAGCGATGAGATGATGTTATTATACGTCGCTGTCAACCAGATCAAGGTCTCTCCCGTTAAAGCAATGATTCGGCAGTGGATGACGAATTTCAAGATGATAGGTCCTATTGAGTGCACGGCTTTGGTGACTCGTATTGCTCTCAAACTCGGGGTTCTTAGCGGGAATCCCGTACCCTTCATCGGGACGCCCCGAGTTCTCATTGATGAGGCATACTTGATCCAGGGGCATATACTCAAGAGGGGCCCAAATGATTCTTTGACTTTCTTCTTTCCGGGCTATGCAAACCAAATCCCGTTACCTAACCCGGGGTTTGGATTGTATAACTCGGAGTCACTAACCATTCCCCTTGTTACACAAGAGGAAAGCCGTCGTGCTAGTGTTTCGGGCAGGTCCACCAGGAGCGCGGCAAAGAGAGCACACATGTAGCAGCAGCAGCAGCAGTCACAGCCGACACCACCACCACAGCCTCAGCCACAGCCTGTTACACCACCGGTGGCAGGAGGGGCCCCTGCGGGGTACATGTCCAGGGTTACCCCTGGATATGCACCTGGTTGGGACCAGCCCAACTACCAGCTGAGTGCGAGTGGCACGGCTTGGGCGGACGCGAGCAGAGCTCAGTGGGCCACACCCGCTAATTCCAGCTCCGGTGGTCCACCTCCGTCTTCGTCCTTCCGGCGACACTCTTTAGGCTCTGCACGCGATGCTCAGCTCGCACAGCAGATGGGAGAGCTCACCGTCAAGGTCACGGGATTAGAGGAGACGCTGAACACCCACGTCGAGTCTACCTCTGCGTGGCAACGTCAGGCTGGTGAGAGGATAGCAGCCATGCAGCAAGATCAGCGGCAGTACATGAATGCGCAGAGGGCTTACTACGTGAGTCAGGGTTTCTTCTACCCTCAACCGCAGTGAGCCTAAAGCTAGCTTGGGGGAGGACCCCCATCCTGAGGTAACTTGTATCTTCCTGCACTTTCAGAATATCTCATAAATGAAAATCCAAAAAAATCTGCAAAATAAAAAGACTAAAAATATTTATTTACTTTCATCATCATCATTTGCTTAGTTTGGTTTGATATGCTTAGTAAGAATGCTTTGCCTCTATGGTTGAAATGATGAATAGTTGCCCTGTTTATTCTCCCCGTATGTCTTGCTTACAACTTTGTATCCTACCTAAGTTTTGAGTTTGTTGCCTTGTATGTTCAAACCTTAGCTTGAAAACTGTGGGTAGCAGAAAGCATGATCCTTGCCTAAGTTGTTGTGAGACATGATATGGTAGAATAGAGTGCTATGATCTTGTGCTTAGTGAGGCTTGACATCCGGAGTTTTCCTTTTTGAAAAATATCAAAACATGATGAGTTCCTCAATGATGAGAATTTCCCATCCAAGGCCATATGTAGATTCTAGTTCTTAGCCTCCACATATGCAACTTGTTCTCTCATTGAGCTTTGTCAAATTGTTGTGACCCTTATTAGAACTCATACTCCCCTGATCAAGATCACGTACACGTTCATGCTAAACTTCTACACTGGAAGTTAAGCATTCATCATTTACTCCATACTGCTTATGCATTTTTCCATAAATAAAACTCTATGTATCTTTGCATTATTCATCCCTCTCCAAGTATCTCCAATAGAGACAAAGGGCTAGCTTAAAAAAAAGAGAGAGAAAAGCATGCTCAAAAGCATGGCAAAAATAAATAAAGAGAGTTAGCCCAAGTCTCGAAAAAATTTCAAAGGAGAAAAAGAGATTGATATGTGCAAGAGAAAGAGTTCCACCATATAGATGGTAATAACTAGTACCTACTCCGAGGCTAGTGTCCACCTTACCATCAATCCCTCATTTCCTCATATAAAACGTGGCAATATCTAGCACCCATTTCCGGGCCTAGTATCCACCTTGCCATGTTCATATCCATCACACACATATGCACATCTTGATCAGGATGTATGTTTGTTTTTTCCAAGGATCCGATTTTTGACTTAGCAATATATGAGAGACAAGTATGCCACATCTTCCCTACCTACAGCTCCACATAAAGCCTATTAGGAGTAGGATGTGAAGAAAGGCAGCATTGATGCCTTGGTGAGGAAACATACACCTTTGAGCGATTCGAGAGTATCATTTGAGGAACTCTGATTTTCTTTTAAAAAATTCGCAAAACCTCCGGATTGCTAAGCTGATCAAGGTATGAGTGATTAAGCATTCTCTATATAACTATTCTGTCTCTCAACCGCCCAAGGCAGGTGAAGCTATATGCCCCACATATCAGGTGAAAGGTAAGAACATTGCTAACTTGTTCAAACTCTTGGTAGAGTACTTTGCTGTATGTTTGCCATAACCTGAGAATACATCATTGTAGCAACTCCTGATCAACCAACCTAACTCTCTAATGTCTTGCTTCGAGACGAGCAAGAGGTTAGCTAGGGGGAGTTTGTTGACGGTGGAAATTCACCATTTCCAACCCTCAATATTCTCACATAAATGGAGGCATATGCATTATTTACTAGCATTTAGGTTTGAATAATGTAGTTCCACTTGTCCTTAGAGATTAATTGTATGTAGGTGATTTACCCCTTAAAAGAGAATGAAACTCCACTTCTATGAAGAAACCATGCCAACTCAGCTGAGGAGGTGGCTGCCACCAAGGGAGACACGACAAGACACGTCATCGATCCAGGGGAGGCACTCACCGACGAATCAGAGGATGCCACATGGACTTCACATGGATCAAAGGGCCCACCTCGGATACCAAATCAATCCATGCACCGGGGATGGATCATAGGGCCCACAGGGCAGCCACTCAGAGGAAGCACACCAGGTGGGGCCACCCTAAGGGGTCGGCCGATCCTAGGATCGGCCGAACCGCCTTAGTGGCGCCCCATCTGGTCCTTACACGTGGTGGTTGCTCATTGGTCACTTGCTTCACTCCTGGGTGTTTAGGGGCCATTTGGGCATCCGAGCAAGCCTTGTCCTCCTCTATAAATAGGAGGGGAGGGGCTCCCATTTCTCACACACCACTCTCTCATTCTCCTCTTACTTTTAGTTTCCAAGGCTAGGGGGTAGGCTAGAGTAGCTCTTCTTCAGGTTCCAAGTCCTCTTGGAAGTTTAGGTATGAGTTCTCTTTTATCTTTATTTCTTTGTATGACTTTGATCTACTTCAGTTATTCAGCTATTTCATATAAAGTCATGGTAGATCATATTCTTGATATGTTCTTGAGTTCATCCTCTGTTCATCATTTAGAGGCTCGTGTTCTTCGTGAACACTACCTTTTGATCCACTTGAAGGGTGATAAACTCCTTCCTTATGTGTTTGTTCATAAGTTAGAGGCTCGTGTTCTTCACGAACACGACCCTTTGATCTTGTTGATTAGACATAAGAGAGTTCATATCTGTTCGTATGTCTAGCCTTAGTTGATCTTGTTAGATAGCATGAGAGTGTTGCATGGGGTCTGTGTCCAAGCTACGGTACTCGGTCTAGTTGACCAGTCTTCTGGTGGCTCTCACCCTGGGTCACAATAGCCCGGGCCGGGTGAGGTCTAGCAGCAACGTAGGCATGGTGCCTGGGTTGTCTGGCTACGATAGTTATGAGCATACCCCCCGTAACGAGAGGTCCGTCCTCAGGTGGTGACAGCCCTGTTGGATCCTAGGGCAACCTCCGCGTTGGGGTACCTACTGTAGGAGTCTAAAGTCTAGTTTCGCAGAGTGCTGGTCGTCGTGGGCTAGCTCCCCGATTGTACCTGGGTGCTGAACCATGTTTCCCTCATGCAATACTCATGTCTGTCTCTTGTATCTTCTAGCTTTGTATGTTTAGTACATTAGAACCTAGAGCTAACTCGTATGTTCCCCCTAAGCCGTAGTGTGCTAGAGTAGAGGTAGATTTGAGGTGTGTGTGTCACACTACCCCTTTATATCATTTATCTTACCCTTGCCTTTGAGTGTGTTTTCCCTATATCTATCTCTTGGTTTACATTCAGAGCAAAAGCATAAGTCTAAGATATCCGCCATTGCCTTCCTTGGATTCGATACCCTTGGAATACTGTCCTTCCTTGGGGAAATGCTACAATGGTTTATCTGTGCGCTTGCGGATTCGTTCATGATCGTTTAGATAAAACCTATGGCAACTCTCAATGTTCACGCTAACCTGCGCCAATTAGGTGTGACATTGGGAAGTGCCAACAGACACTTCTAGCGCTGACGCTAAGGACGGATTCCAAATCTGTTCTTAAGTGATCGACGTTCAGAAGTGTCAACACCAAGTCTCCTCATCCGGTCAATCCATGAGCGTCCTCTTCCTCCAGAGGGCGGGAAAAATCCCATTGGAGTCTGTCGGAGATGATGCTTATAGACCACACGCAAACGTCGTAGAGCTTTTCGGGCAGCCTTACAGTAAGTGTCAGGGAAGCGAAATCCAGTGGTGGAGATGAACCAAGGATCTATATCGGGGTAGAGTGTGCTTCTTCCCACGAAGATCATCACGTCACGCCGAAGGGTGCCCTTGCGATCGTACTCCCGATAGGTGTATTCTGGTGGATCCACAACTCCGACGCGTCCTAGGCTGAGTAGCAACAACTTAGGGAGGTCAGGCTCTGCATGGCAGACTCCTCCCCTCCATTCCATGTCAGCCATCTGGAACCAAACAAGGGACAGGGTAAGTGCTCGTGTGAAGGTGAGCTAAGCAGGGGAAAGATCTAGCAGAGAAAAGCTCAGGAAAGGTCTCGGGTCCTAGGGGTCACGTCCTACGGCCAACCTACGGCTTTGATACCACCTGAAGCGTCTCCTCATCAGAGGGGACTAAATGTGACACAATTACCAGTCCCAGGAGGCTGGTAGCACATTTGTTACAACAGATGGTTCATTTCCGTACAAACAGTCGAGGTAGTGGGCACTGAAACACCACTATCAAGAGGGCTAACACAAGGGCTACTAGCCAAACTATAACACCGGCTTCGTCTAAGATAGGATCAGAGTCTTGCGCCATGGAAGCTCCTGTGGAGACCCTGAATCCACAGGCACGAGTTGGGTGCAGGACGGCCACCTACTCAACGTCCTCGGGAACAAAATCGGGATCCTCCTCTGTAAAAACAGTTAATCAAGCAAGGGTGAGTACATACGTACTCAACAAGTCCAACCCCACCCACGGAGGGGCTATATATCAGAACATGCACAAGGAATAACAGGGATCAGAAATTTATGAAAAACTAACTTTTACTCATGCAGGGGTTTGTTTTGAAAAGGTTTTCGCAAAACATTTTCGTAACCAAAGTAACTCGGTTGCTCAAATGAAAACCAGTTGAGGACTACCAGACTCCCCGTCCGCAGTAGCCCAGGCACACAGCCATACTCTGTTTCCAAAATCACGCACGCCATGAAAACAATCCCAATCCAAACACTAGTTTTGTGACCACACCAAGACTCGTCCAATACCGTGGGCATGGCTATTTGAATAGGTTTTACACTCTGCAGAGGTTATACACTTTACCCACAAGTAGGGTACCGCCACACGAACGCCTTAGTGCCAGCGCGGATCCCATCAAAGCCATTACCCACCTTAGCTAACCCTACTAGCCACCACGGAAGCAACCAAGGGGTTATCTCACATAACCAAGGCATAACTCACACAGATCGTATCCCTACTCCTTGTCCTTCCGCTGCTCACCCGCACTCCGGATGGCTAGCAGATTAACTAGTGGGATTTATGCTAAGCCGTTGCCACATACAACGGTCGAGTGGTTGTACGAAACCTGGGCCAGGTGAGATGTCACGCAACCCGGTCCTTAACGACAAGATGGACATCTCCAAACACGCTCAACCACAAAGATACGAGCTCACCCATACTCCTAACACACACTCGTCCATCTCGTCCACACAGCTCTTTTCCTCATTTTCCAAAATACCCAGTTCCCATTTTCAAAGCACTCACACATTTTTTAAAGAAATCATTTAGGCCAAACATAGAACAATCATAGCAATCAAGGGTGGCTATCCTACCAGGTTTTATGCAATTTATAAAACAAAACAGGGGGTTGTGTTTATAAAACTGGGATTAAATCACGCATCAAAGGATGAGATTGGACTTGCCGTCTTCGAAGTCCTCGGGAGTTCCTGCTCACAGTTCGGGATCTCAGGCTCCTGGGCACAGTATGCGGTTCCAAACTCCTCCTGGGGCTCCTCCTCATTCACTCCGTCGGCTACGACACACAATCAAACATACAATCAACACAAGCAAACAAAGATTTACCGGCAGAGCTCGGGGAGAAAATAAATAAGAAAAGGAGGAATAAATATTGTTTATGGGAAATTGGTAGATGACTCGGGGGGAATAAACTCGGGAAAAGTGTGGCAGAAGTTTGGAATTAATTCGGTATAAGATGGGGACATGGGGTATAAAATGATGGGTTAAAGGGGTGTTTAGGGGTGGTTTAATAGGAATAAGGACCTATTTGTAAAGAACTTAAAAGTTCAGGGTTATTAGTGGAAAGGACAAGGGAGAGGGGGGGCTGCGGGTGAGAAAAGAAGAAAGGAAGGGGGCTCTGGGTAAAACAAACCAGAGAGAGAGAGTGGGAGGGTCTCGGTGTAGAAAAGAAAAGGAGGGAGGGGGCTCAAGGCAAAATTGCCTTTCTTCCTACCCTCGACAGAAACAGGGGAGGGGGCGGACAGGGGCGGCCTGGATGGTGTGTGGCGCGGCGGAGAACGGCACGGGGCTATTTATAGCGGCGGGAAGGCGGTTGCTCGGCCGTGGCTGCGCACGCGGAGCTCATGCGTTCGACAGCGGCAATGGTGGCCTGGCCGGCTCGCAGTAATGGCGGCCGACGGGACGTGAGCGGCAGCGGCGCTGTGGATGCGACCCGTCGGGCAGCGACGCGGTGGCCGGCGAGCTGGCAGGAGTGAGGTGGTGCGAGGCGAGTGGCGGCTTGCGACGGTGCTGGAGCTCGAGGCGACGAGACGGGCAGGCGGAGTTAATGGCGGCCGTGTCGTCGAGCGGGAGAGCTGCAGTGGCCTGGTGAAGGTGGGAGACGCAGCGGCGAGGTGCTGGGCGGCAGCGTGCGGTCGCGTTGTGGGGTCGGGCTGTCGCTCGAGCAGAGCACGGCGAGCGCAGCGTGGAGGGGCCTGGCGTGCGTCGAACTGCTGCTGCTTTGCTTTTGTGGGTGTTGCATGCTGGACATAGGAAGGGGACTGTATGCATGGCATGGTAAAGGGCCTGCGTTGCTAGTTGCTAGTTGCCGCTGCGTCTGTGTTGCTAGCCTGTACGTGCACAAGGTGTATGCTGGTGTACGTGACCAAGATAGAAGATGGGAGCCCACGTGAAAGAAGGGATTAGCTGGTCGCTGATGATGGTTTAGGGAGAAACAAGGTAAGAGAGAAGTCATTAGCGCTGATTTGGAGAGGCAAAAGGATTAAGGAGAAATTAGACTTGAGATGGATTATGAATAAACAAGAGTTGAGCTCAAACGATAGAAAAGATTTTTAAAACATTTTTAGCGAGAGATTTAACTGGAGAAATTTTTAGGAAAGAAAATTGGGAGAAAAATAAGAAAATATTTTTGGTGGGATTTTTCGGGTTTCGGGCGCCGATGCGACGTCGAGCGATTCCCGGGTCCGCGGTGATCGCGGGGTCGACGAATCCGAGGCGCTCGTTGGGATGCGGGCCGAAAGGATTCCCGGTGTCGGGCGACTGCCGGGGTGGCTCAGGTTGAAAAGGAGGAAACTGAAATGATGATCGGATTTTAGGATTTGATCGAGCTCAGCGGAAAGATTTTGAAAACACGCGTGATTTAAAGTGTGATTTATTAGAGTTTAAAACGCGGGCGTTACAAACCCATTGTCAACCGACGTTGACCCGCCTGAGCCTTCTTTTCCTTTCTTAGTGTATTCTTCTCTTGCTGTTTTCTCTTTTTTCGTCAGTCAATCTCATCTTTGACTATCGGCTGTCCTCGTTGATTTCCTTCCTGATCGGCCGATTAGTTGGTTGCTCCTTCTTCCTTTCTTCTATCAGCTCTGTGGCTTTTCTGGTGCCTCTTTGCTTCTTACCAACACGTGTCAAAAAAACAATGTCAACACATGGTCCACTCCCTACTTCTCCCCGGCTCCCCCTCGACGGCAGGCATCGGCGACCCCGACGGCGGCGACACGGCGACGGCGCAGCTTCCCTCCCTCCTTCTCTCCCTCCCCGGGTGGTTGGATTGGCGCGCGGAAGCTCGGGCCCGGCGCCGCGTCCGCGCGTAGCGTACGTGCGCGATGCTGGATTTGGCGTCAGGGCTGACAAACGCGACGTCCCTATGCTTTAAGGTAAAAACGGCACACATATACCCTATCGTCTCGTAGCGCTCGTTTTACCGCACGATCAGTCTAACAAGTTACTCCTACCAAAGCAGTATGATGGTAGTTGCCTGCAGTACGAATGTACGATGCCGGCAGGGGCCGTGCAGAATAACAGCTGAGGCCGTGCAGAACGGAACGCTGCTGCGGCGCCGTTCGTGGTGGCGTCTCCCGGTCAGATCGACGGAGTCGCCGCATGCTCCTGTTTCCTCCGTACTCGCAGATTTCTTCGCTTCTACTACCTCCGTCCCTAAATATAAGCATTTTTCAATTTCTGTGACGCATGTTTGACCACTCGTCTTATTAAAAAATTTATGAAATAATAAAAATAATTATGATATACTTAAAATATATACGATGATAAAACATGTCATAACAAAATAAATAATATTTTTATAAATTTTTTGAATAAAACGAATGGTCAAACGAGATCAGTAAAAATCAACAAATGCTTATATTTAGAGACAGAGGGAGTACGGTTCTCGTATCAAATTCATCATCACAAATTTACGACACTCTACGGCCTCTCCTCGATGACAATGCGACAGTGGCAGGACACGTACGGTCGGACCCGTACAGTCGTATACGTACGCCGGGGGAGCAGACAACCACGTCCGGACGGACGGACGGCTGGGATCAGCTTGCGGCCTTGCGGGATGCGATCCACCCGTCAGAAACAATTCAAGGCGCCCGCACAGTACAAAACCTGCACCACCTTGCATCGGTGGAATCCGAATTTTCACAGACCAATAGAACAAACTAAATTTCATCAGAGACCAATAGAACAAACGAATTTTCACAGCATAAATTTAATCCACCAAGGATGTACATCTAACTTAATCACCCTCTACCAAGCGCGATCGCTGCTAGCCTGCTACTCAGTACTCAATGAAAAACGTGCCTGCAAAGCACATTCTCGGACAAAGGGGAAAAGGAAAACGCACCATCTCGATCACTACACTACAGCTATATACTACCTTCACTCAGGTCTCGAGCCGCTGCGAAACCCAGCAAGCCATCGTGAAACTGCTCCAGGTTCAATAAAAGGAGCAGGTTAATACGCGGGGCACGAGCAAGATGTACCGTGTCCAAGAGAGGTGTTTGGATGAGTGGTATTTCGTTGGAATGTTCAGTGAGGCAGCGACTAGCTCAAACTTTCTTCTCCGATCCCGAACTTTCCAAGGAAACACCATCGATCCAATCGAGATCCCGCCTGGCATGTGCACCCACCGTGGAAGGAGCCGAATTCCGCAGGAAAAGATGGCGACCGCGATTGATCAGAATTTACAGCAGATGAGTCCTTTCCTCCAGGCACGGCGGCGCCTGGTGCGCCGACGCTCTGCCTTCGCCATCCTCACGGGGCTGCTGATCCACTCCCTCTGCAACCTGTTCATTGACCGCAGATTGTCCATCAGGTTTGGTGCAAATTTCAAGTATTCTATTTTGGTTTCAAAAGGCAGGTTACAACGAACAATTCAGAATTTACATGTTTGTTTCAGGACCAACAATTAGAATCAACCCTTGTTCATAGATGATGATGGTTTGCAATCTACTAACAAAGTGGACGGTTTGTAGACTTACACTGGAAATGCGAAGGACCGGGTGCTAGTGGTGCTGCTATCTGACCGAAGAGAGACATTGCCAGAATAAGCTATATGACCGGACATCGACACTGGTCCTGACATGATACTGGGACCAAAGAAGTTTGGTTCCAAAGGATTGTCGTTGCCAGTGCGAGCATTTGATTTTGAACTTTCAGGCTGCATTTGTTCCACATCAGAATGATCTTGCGCAAGGGTGGAGCTCTTGTTGACTGCACCGTCTGAGCCTTCGCAATGCTCCTCATCTATCTGATCAGCATCACCGTCACTCACGCATTTTTCTTGATTATCCCCATTCGCATTGCTAGGTTCAGCATTGCTGGACGAAGAAGTACCAACTGCAGTTTCATCCACTGCACCAGTGCTGGCCTTGCTATCAATACTTCCACTATGATCATCACTCTTTCCAGATGACTGAATGTCTGAACTACTTGTACTCACCGCGTCTGTCCTGGGTTCAGCCTTTTCAACTTCATCTGATCCTGTGGAGCTATTTGCCGCATTGTCGATGGAACAGATGGAATCAGTGGAAGCAGCATGAGTGATTCCTGGTATAGAGCACTCAGGCTCTGAGGCATCCTCTAACCTATGATCAATGAAAGGATTGTAGCGATCAATTTTGTGTAACTCTCTCACATCTAATGCTGCAGCTGCATCATGGTCTTCAGACATCATTCCTGAGGAACTGACGTGATGACTGGTGTTTGTCAAAGCAACCTGAGCATCAGGAAAACCATCCTTGGTAAGAATAACAAAGCTTTCATGAAGTACTCCCTCCGGTTTGGTAAAAGAAGTCGTTTTGGACAAGGTTTGGGTCAAACATTGGGAATATAAATGATGAATAACTTTTAAGTCATTGAGTTTACAAATGTGAAAATCATATCAACAGATTTGTTTTGAAAACCATTTTCATAAAAGTATACATATATAAATTTTCAATAACTATTTTTATAGAAAAAAGAAGTCAAAGTTATGTTTTGGAGACCGTGTCGCTGTCCTAAACGACTTCTTTTACCAAACCGGAGGGAGTATACGGGTGGAAGAACTTGTCACTAAATTGTGAGTCAAGAGGGACGAACATGTGGATATATTACGGCACAACAATGATATCGGTAACGAGACAAGCAATTTAGACTGATTGTAAGTCATAAAGGTATACCTGTCCAACTGCCTCTTCTTGAATTTCACTGCTCTCGGAGTTTATTGTGCTTGCATGTCGGGATTCTTCTGCACTTTCCAGGCGAAGTAACTCTTGTAAGCTTATCTTCTTCTCACTGGGATCACCTGCAATGGAAACTGTAGTAGTCCGATCTTCAAGATCATAATCTTTACCAGAAGAGTGTTGTTTCTCGTTGTCATAATCAGGAGCAAAGTCAACTGGGACAACTGCTTCTGGCTTTCGTTCATGCACGTAATTTTTAGAATCATCTTTCTTTCCATAACTTATGTCACTGTTTGCAGAGATCATTTGGCAACTGAAATTTAGAGATGACCTTTTATCTACTGGTTTTTCTTCTGAAATCTTCTGACGAAGTATAGCCCCTTCATCAACACAGACATCCTTGACAAAATTACCGTCATAATCATCAGAATCAACAGTATGTGCCAGTTTTATCTCCATGACATCTTTCTCATAAGAAACATTCTGAAGAGCGACGTTTCCACTTATCTGTACCGTATCTTGTGATGAATTTTTGTCTTCTACCATCTTTTGTGTCAAAAAGTTAGTATCATGTTACCATAAAAATCCTATGATCTAGTTTCAATGTAGTTGTCCTGCACACAGTTCATGAGAGACATTGTCAGCACGAAATTCTTCATCATCTTTGCATGAGTACAACAACCATAAGACTTTCAGAAGGTAAAGAAAAAAGATATTGCCAATGACATGCTAATGTTGTATCAGTACTCACATGGGTTTTCTATGATTTGACATACAATGAATGCCCAATGAATGACAAATTAGTGATAAATATCCATTGGGCGCCATTCATATAGAATTTAGTGTAAATTCAACTTAGTGAAGATCATTTGCAGTTTTGCTACTATTCAGTATGGTTGCCACATCCCTTTAACCAAGTGCAAGCATTAAAATTTCTTGTTGTGACTCCAACTACATTGTCCTAAATTCATGATGACATTGACAGAGACAGTTCCTTCTATGTTTGAACAAAGAGACCGGTGGCAGTCTTGGTGGAATTAATAGCATCATGGAGCCAAGTCAAGCACAAAATCTCAAAATAAGAATCAACAGCCTTCCCACTTGACATGTCAAGGCGAATAGCTTTCAGATTATAGGAAGAGGAGTCAAATTGAACAGGATAGACAACAGCAGCTGAGACTGATGGCAACCCAAATACCTAAGGGCAGTCCCAATGGTCCACGTAGGATGGAGTCCATCCCTAATAAATGAGGTGACACATCAGCAAATTGGTGACATAGCAACATAGTTAATGAAGAAAGAGGAGGAAAACACAAGACCTGGTTTCTTCCTTAAGACTTGGCCTCCTCACGCGAATCAAGGCCGCAAGACCCAACAAAATCGCCATTGGGAAGACCTGGCTGGAGTCTTGCGGGTCTACTCCTCCCCTCCACCCTCTCCCGCGCGCATTTATTAGGGAAGAAAGAGATAAGAGAGAGAGAAAAGCGACATTTATTAGGTGAAGACACCAACTGTTGGGGAATGGTAGGTCTATAGATGAATTTTGATGATGTGGCTCTCTTGAACTTCGCACATGGTTTCTACTATAGGGACTGCCCTAATAGCACCTTTTGGGAATAATATGGGCATACGACCTTCAGTGTCCACAAGTTGCTGAAGCAATGGAAATTCCACAACTTGCACATTTCTTGTGATGGTTCTGAATGTTTAAATATGTTAAACTTGCGATTTAATACAACTTGGTTCTACGAATTGTATCGTCAGCATGTTTACCTACTGAGAAACCACTTGGTAGTTATACATATTGTTCAGCAAGTGGATATTTCAACTATCAAATTGCACTTGACTAATCCAGATCCAGACACACAGGACTGTTTACCTAACGAAGCTATCTGGAGGAAGGAATATTCTGCACTCACTAAACAGAGCTAATTATGTAGCAAAAGCCATCCTAAACTCCAAAAAGACCCAGACTTGACGAGTGTATTGCACTTAGTTTCAGTAACAACTAAATTGTTTGCACAAAGGCAAAAACATAAGAAAGAGGTAAAAGATGCAACTGAACTCAGTATCAAATGCCTAGATTCATGATAAGGAATTAGAAGAAGCCGGCAGATTCAGATTCCATCTATAGGTCCCAAGAAAGGAAGGCAAAAAATATATATAATGTATACATATTTTGCAGACATGGAATTCCAAGGATTGCTCGTGATAGAAGAAATGTTGCAGTTTCTGAAACGACAAGTCCTTAACAAAGATGTAAGTTGTCCTTGTAAGGCTCCGAACCTCACAATCTTTGCATGATCCGGTACAAACTGACACACCAACAGAAAGCCCATACACGCCAAAACATACTGCAGAGTTGGCACCAACAAGAGGACACATCCCAGATACACTCACTCCACCCAAAGAGACGTACAATACAACCATCAAGATTCAGCATCTCAGACCCATTCGTACGCCCAAAAAAATATTAAAAAACTTTCTTTTTTGGTTGCCATTCTTCCCTGACTGATGGGTCGACATATACTAAATAGCTGTATTTGTATAAGACACAGTACGATCCATGACCTAAAAGATCTCAGACCCGTCAGCAGGAGGGTACCTCTCCTGTCGCAGACGTACAGAAGAACACTGCCGCAATCGACACGAAAGCTCACGTAGAACTGAAACAAACGCGTCACACGACTAGCAGAAATGAGCTGCGCGCCAATTCCTCCTCCACCACCAAGCACGCGGGCAGGTTCGAGGAACTGGCAGAGCCGAAGAAACTTCAATGGGATTAACTGCATGCATCAGATGTTGCCTGTCGCTGGAGGCAGTGCCCCCACACATAGTAATTACTGGTACAGGCAGGCAGGGAAGAACTCGGAGAAATCTCGCAGCAGAAACTAATCTTGTAGTGAATCACACTGTTTTTTTTTTTCTGAATTCAGTGATGTTTTCTTTATGTTGTAATCGAGGAGTTCAGAAATCATGGCAAAAAAAAAAGGAGCATGGCCTGATAGGACAAGATGAGACGGGGGGAAAAAATAAAAAGCAAAGCTCTTAGGAAATCATGAAGGCCGTCAAATCGCATACAGAACCGAGCGAGGCAATCACACTAGAATCAGGAGAAGAACCAGTAAAAGAGACGAGGAGGGGAGGAACGGGAGAAAAGGATGAAAGAACTCACCTCTGCTGCCTGGGACGATAAAACCCCGGAATTCGCTGCTGCTCCGCCGCTTGGCGAAGCCGAGAGAAACGCCGGGAGCGGAGATTGGCCGGAGCCGCGGCCAGGATGGAATGAGAAGGGGATCAGGATCGCTGGAAGCTCAACGACCAGGAGAATTCGGAGTTGGAAAAAGAATTCCAAACCCCGGGGGTGGCCTCTTAAATAAAAGGCGTGAGAGGCAGAGCTGCGCAATAAATTTCGTGTGCTCTCTCTCTCTCTCTCGATTTGTATTTACAATTAGGCCCCTCGAGGTTCAGGAAACAGGTCCTTGGATTGCTTAAAGCACAAGTTGCTAGGACATTTCATCATGGTACACGTTTGCTGGATTTCTGGTCCGGCCACATGTAGTTGTTGCGATTATGATAAAACTCAGGGAGCCTATTGAAATTATAGCATGTGCACGGAGTTAAAGAGCCAATTTTTTTTCCCACATGAGGTTCTACCCTGTTCCCATTTTGGAGGAATGGATCCAAAATGGAAATACCAATATGTCAATATTTCTTAAATTTTGTTGGCATTTTCAACATTTCGCAATATGTGTTCATTTATAAAAATGAATTAATTATTTTGTAGTATATGTCTGTGAATAATTACAACTGTTTAGTGCTTAGAAAAAAATTGATTTTGATTCATGTTAGTCAAGAGGTCAGTTAATACCAATGCATAGCGTTAGAGGTAATTGAGATACAAATTACTCCGCTCATCAAACCATGGCGTTTAAGACTTGGTCAAATACAAAACTTTGACCATGAGTATCTTTCTGAAGTATTCATCTATCTTAGGATCTTGGAAATCACATGAGTATGTTCGTCTATATAGTACTCCTTCCGTATCAAAATATTTGTCGCCATTAACTTTTTTTCACAACTTTGACCATTCGTCTTATTTAAAAAATTATGCAACTATCATTTACTTTACTTGCTACATGCTTTATTATTGTAGGTATTTTAAACTTTACTTATCTTTTACATATTTGCGACAATTTTTTGAATAAGACGAATGATAAAGTTGGAAGAAAAAGTCAACAGCGATAAGTATTTCGATACGAAGGGAGTATATTGGTCAGAGTTATTATGCTCTTGTTATAATGTCGTGGGAAAAAAATGTAATGCAAGATGAGGTGAATAGAGATACTTGTATAAAATGTATCATATTGCAAAAAGAAATGTAAAGCATTTTTAAGAGAGGTATCAAATGAGGTTATTACAGTAATACTTGTACAAAACGTATCATGTCAGCTTTCAAACCTACAATTTGTTTTCTTATGGAAAACCTACAATTTGTTGTGCTAGCCGAAAGAATACATCTATGCGTTGCTGGAGGCCAACACTTTACAGCCTGTGGAACAATACAGGCCCAGTATCGAGGGATCGATCAACAATGGGAAAACGTTACTGTAGAGCACGTTGGAGGTATGCTAGAATGGTCCTTCCATTTTTCAATCAATGAACCCAAAAAGATTTGAATTGAAAGAAAAACAGTACCACAAGTGCAAAACGCTGTACCAAAAGCTCAGATGCAATAACGCCATACGAAGAGGGTGGAATCGCGAAATGGTACGGGAGAAGTCAAAGGGAAGAAGGCATTAAATATTCGGGGGTGTAATAGCAAAAACCAAACCGCTGGAGGAGACAGCTCCACCGCATTTAAGTACCCTAAATTCCAAACCACCTCCACGGACCCCATATTTATTACGCACACAAGAACCAACGAAGCATTTCTAGAAGGAAAAACCAGAAAAAATACATATGAAAACGCGAAATAGGTTTTTTTTCCTCAGAAAAATCGAACGAAAGGAGAGATTTTATTGCTCGAGTGGTAAATTGATCATACGCGGAGAATATGATATTTTAAAAAAACGAAGAAAATGCTTTTATTCGCTTATTAAATAAACACGTACTACTTTGTTTGTCCCTTGACAGTAGTATATAAGATTTTGCAAGCAAATAGTAGTGTGCTTGCCTTGCATGTACACGTGCCTCAGAAGTGTTCTTCCTCTTCAAAACACATAAAACCATAGCTGCAATGCCAATGCCAAATCTGCAGGGAGAAGGGTTTAGGGGGATTTCACATGAACAGAAATTGATTTGCACTCCAAGCAAGAAATTAACCAATTACTGTATTTTGGAATGCCAAGTGGTTAAGCACGGCCATGGCCGCACGCATGCAGGCTTGTTTGGATGGCGCCTGCCAGGCAGCTTGCCGGCCAGCAGCATCCAGCCGCAGGCGAAGGAAATCGGACGCCTAGGAGAGTTGCCTGCGCCAGGCACCTTTGCCAGGGCTGCAACCAAAGTAGCCCTCGCAAAGCATGGTGCCATGGTGGGCGTGGCGCAATCTTGGACGGTTGGACCAGACTCCATCATGGACAGAAGAGTAACAAAGCAGAGGGCGGTGGCCGGTGGTGATGGTGGAGACTCGGGGGTAATTCTGGGAAAGAAAAGGTGACGTGGTAGCGAAAGGTAAATGACGTCGGCGAGAGTATGCTTGCGAGAGAACAGAAGAGAGTGATATGATGCGAGATTTTGTTGTGAACTATTTGGAAAAGAAAAGGTTGTGAAGGCGCTTTTTGGAAAACCCCCGCATTGTTCTTGGAAGAATCATGTCAAACGCGCCTTTGCAGCTGCCCAAATCTTTCCGTCCCCACTGAACGGATTAGTGGCCCAAGTCGGTTATGATCTGTCCCTGTGATTACTGCTAGGGTGCATCATGTTATCATGACCTTTATGTGCTGCAGAAGTCATCAAGATACATTTAGTCCTGTACTGCACATTGCCTGCCTCCAGATGCTGTTGCGGTGCTGCACTTGAAACACATGCTGAGCAGCTACTACACTAGAGGGCTCATAAAGTTTTTCTCGAGAACAGACTGATTAAGGTCTTGTTTAGGTCCATTGAAAAGTGATACTTATCCGCCACATCAGATGTTTAGACTTATGCATGAAGTATTAAATGTAGACGATAAAATAATTAATTGCATAGACTGCAATAACTTTGTCAGAGAATATAATCCTAATTAGTTCATGATTTGACAATGTCATACAAACATGTGTTGATGATGAATTACTTAAGCTTAAAAATTCTGTTTTGCGATTTTCAAACAAGTTCTGAAATTAGTTTTTTTATTAGCATCACTCCTTCTGACATCTCATGAAACATGGATGTGACACCACAAAATTTTTCACCAATGAAAACAAGGCCCAACTGATCACTACAGTTTACCAGGACCATGCATGCAATTTCCCAACTTTGCTTTCTGTGGAAAAGGAAAAAAAATCATCTTCCTTGTCCTTGCAAGGGCGTCAGGGATGGTACATCCACTTCACTTTATTAGCTTGCACTGACAGGGATGGAATCAGGGATAAAGTCAACACAATAAGATAAGCTTCTTTAATCAGCCTGTCTTATTATATATGCACACTCCTACACAATATTAAAACAGACTCAAAACAAGGCTGCAATGCCGGATTCAGGTCGCTAGATTTGTTGCCTCATGTGGCGCTAGCCTTTTTAACTTTCTGAAAAGAATAATTTCTAGTACTGTTTAAATTGCCATTTGAGTTGTGTAACCTGACTACCTCTAATGTTCAATGTATCTATCCAACACTGCCAAAACTGATCCAAGAACGCACACTACATGGCAATGTGTTTGAATAATCAACTTTTAGCATAACTTTGTAACATTTATTAGTGACTAAATTTCATATTGAGAAATTTCAAGATTTGAATATCAATTCACATGCCTTTTATTTTACAATTTGACACCCTGATCCACATGTCAATGACTCAGTGCTGTTAGCATTAAAAAGACCTGACGATGTCTCTAGATGCAACATATGTATTGGAAGCTTAGGTTCGAACCAACCTTTCGCTTTCAATAGGGACATAAATCATAATAGGAGACCCAGTACGATTAACCTCTGGATTTGAAATCACTGCTTATATACCTGGTATTGGCCATAATTTACAAGAACATTCTGTAGTATTAGTAAGAGGAGGAAGGGTTAAGGATTTACCCGGTGTGAGATATCGCATTATTCGAGGAACCCTAGATGCTGTCGCAGTAAAGAATCGTCAACAAGGGCGTTCTAGTGCGTTGTAGATTCTTATCCAAGACTTGTATCATTTGATGATGCCATGTGAATCGCTAGAAACATGTGAAGTGTATGGCTAACCCAATAACGAAAGTTTCGTAAGGGGACTGGAGCAGGCTACCATGAGACAAAATATCTTCTTTCTAAAGAGATTCGATTCGGAACTCTTATATGTCCAAGGTCAATATGGAAATTCTTTCAGAGGTTTTCCCTTACTTTGTCCGTGTCAACAAACAATTCGAAATACCTCGACTTTTTCAGAACAGGTCCGAGTCAAATAGCAATGATTCGAAGCACTTCTTTTTCCATTACACTATTTCAGAAACCTAAGGACTCGATCGTATGGATATGGAAAATACAGGATTTCTGATCCTAGCGGGAAAAGGAGGGAAACGGATACTCAATTTAAAGTGAGTAAACAGAATTCCATACTCGATCTCATAGATCCCTATAGAATTCTGCAGAAAGCCGTATTCGATGAAAGTCGTATGTACGGCTTGGAGGGAGATCTTTCCTATCTTTCGAGATCCACCCTACAATATGGGGTCAAAAAGAAAAAAAAATAAGTGATTCGTTTGTAGCCCTTATAAAAAGAAAACGGATTCTTGAACCTCTTTCACGCTCATGTCACGTCGAGGTACTGCAGAAAAAAGAACCGAAAAATTGGATCGGATTCTTGAACCTCTTTCATGCTCATGTCACTCCCGAGGCACTCTTCAACCACTCTTAGTGCTATCGTCAGGGTCACCAGCCTACTCCTTCTTTCTTATTCTGGCCTTGTCTAGCTTAAACAGAAGAGGCTTGGTTTGCTTCCTTCCTTTCTATCAGGTGCTGTTCTTTGCTACCAACAATTCATGTTGTACGCGGTGAAGTAAATAGTGCACTTGCTGGCACTAGACGCCACAAGAAATCGTTGGTATACAGCTTGTGTGCTTAGTCTAGCCTAGCTAGCAACCTCTTGCTACCAGACCATATACCGTTCCTTGCTGTTACCGCAAATCGATCAATTCGTTACTTTTCATCGGAAGAAGTAGCACGCAACTCGGAAGAAAAAACCTCTGATGCAATGCATCTTTTGCATAAAGATGCTACTAATGTAATGCTTAGAACTGATCTATTGCAAGGCACTGATATTCGATTCCTATCAGAACAACTCATGTGTTAAGTAGATAGATAAGTAGAGTAGCTTTAGCTTGCTTTGTTAACTTACGTAATGTTGCGTAAGATATGTGACTGTAGTTACGAGAGCTTGCTTGCCTAGTGGAACAAACTGGTGCTCGATGTTCAATGTTTGCGGAGCTAGCGGAACCGACAGAATATTGAGATGATGCGACTTTGTCGAGGGAAGGAAGGCATTCATACGATCGTATCTGCTAGAAGGATATGTATTCCCTAACCTAGCGATTCACTAAACTGAACTTTGAAGCTGTGCAGCACTCTGATCGCTCGCGCGCGGAGAGAGACGCAATAATCAAAAGAATAAGCTTCATACTAGCTACCTTCGCTTCTTTTTTGAAAAGGCTAAATCCCTTTCTGAAATCCCAAACCTTCCTTAGTTCGATGGAATGCAATTAGATGAAATTACTACCTATCTTCATTCAAGGACTAAATAGCGGTTCATATGGCTTTCTTTAGGTTGGCCGGAAGGGATCTGGCTCTATTGAACAAAAGAAAAAAAAGGTCTTATTATTTATTAATATTAAAAGAACTGAACAATATTGTTTGAATCCACCTAGTTCTTGCTTACTATCTGAATTAACTGATGGGACATCTTTCTTGGTCGATGTGAGTCGTAGTAAACCTTTGAAAAGGTCCTATCCAAATTTGACATTCTAAAAAAACCCTGTGCTCATAACATAAATAGTTATGTAAACCCACATACATAATAGTAAAGGAATAAAAAAAGGATAAAGGTACTGTACGTAGGCGCTGCTCTATTGCCAAGGGTAAAGAGCTCTTTTATATATAGCGAAGACCTTCCATTTTATACGTGAAAGCGTAATCTGTTTCCCGAAGGAGAGCTGGGACAAGAAAATAAAGTTATCCTGGCTACACTTTTAGTGAGTTTTATTCCCTCATGCAGGAAGGGCAGGCGGGGACTAAACAACGGATAGAGGCTTCGTACAATGGGTGCTCTTTGAGGGTAGGAAGCAAGAGTGGTTTTTAAGGCAAGTAAGCTATAGAGATTTTACAAAGCACATCAACATTGAAGCTCAGGTGCGAGTGCACTAAGCAAAGGAAGAGGCAATACGGGTACACATACAGGCAGTATTTAGCCAGATGTAGCACCTTAATTGGCTCTGTTCCCAACCTTAGCGGCCTCCATCCAGATAAAGAAAGGATCCATGATGTGCATGTGCCTTTTCAAAGAGCTAATGTCATACATAACACAAGACTTTAGTAGGCCCTACTACTAACCAAGGATTGCAATTTTGACCTTCATTTTGGCTGTTTCTGGATTTCTCTATCAATTAAAGCACTGGGCGGGCGGCTTAACAAAAGTAACGAAACTGGGATTACTTTTTTGTTTAAGCTAACATAAAATCTGATCTGCCCAATCGAAGATGCAAGAATAAAAGAACCGATGCTCATTCAAGAGAATGCTTTTTGACCTTACTAACTTGATTTTTCAACAATAGCCAACCAACGTGGATGTTACAACCCAACCTGATAAAGGGACCGAAATCTTATCTATAGTCATTTCGATTGGTTTTCCATCCCATCGCTTCCGGAGCTCAAAATATCTTATTTCTGGATTGAACAAGGTAGGGAAAGAAAGGCTCGCACATGAGATCTTAGAAGAAATGACGGCTAATGGATGCAAGCCGAATCAGTGCACGTACAATATATTAACGAATTCAGATATATGGTGCCAAGGCAGGTAGAAGGATGCTTCGAAAGTACTTTCTCGCTTTTCCTAACAATGTTTGTGTTTAACATGAACATGGTTTTTCTTTTACCTAATTTTAGATAGCTCAACCCTAAGGTTGGCGGGTGGCTTTATCCTTTCAGCTTCAGTCTATTATCATTTCATTGAAAGTCCGATAAGCATCATCATAATGAAAACTAACTAATTCCCCTGAGAAAAGCATATCATACTCCTGACAAGATCTCTTTGAATACCAGAGAAATAGGTCCGTCTGCGGAAATGCATTAATGCTGCGAAGTCTAATTGATAACCTGGGTTAGCCTAAAATAGAAACCTTTCATAACGTGCTTGTTGAAGACCCTTATCCATGACCAAAGCATTGTAAACAGAAAATCTACATAGAAATTCTCCTTTCACCACTTTTGTAGAGCCCTACAAAGCTGAGATATATGGACTTGAGAATGATAAATATTAGTAGGCCGACATCCACTAAACCTGTAAGATTTGCTTCGAGAATCAGACATAAGAGTTTATCATGAATCCCATATTCTTAAGTTAGGGTATTTCACAGTCTCTCGTAGGAACTTCTAGTTGTAAACACTGCGTAGTATTGTTCCGCATCCGGAAAGGCTGTGACATCGTATATGTGGCAGGGTTCAGGTAACCTCCAACCAAATTACCTCCTGAGGGTATTAGCCGTTTTTGACCTACTGCTTGACTATCTACACCCCAACCAACTGGAACACACACCTTAGGCTATTTACTAGCTAGTGGGATTCAGTCAACATCAAAGAAAGTTACCACGAATTATTGTGTCTTGAATTCAACCTTTTGACCATCGACTTTTTCAGTTATTTATAGGTTGAGCCGCTACAGCAACTCGACTACAAACTACACATTCCCCAATTAAAGTGAAAACATCCTATCTAGAATTTATGTGAGCATTGCCTTCGAAGGAGATGAAAAAATACTTGCGAGGTGATTTCAATTTCAGGATCTTCTCCTCTGATCCAAAAGGTGAGGATTAAAGCTCTTTAATTCTTTGGTTTTATTAGACGACATTAGAGGTTAATGATACATTTTGAAAAGCAAAAAGATCTCTTTAAGAAGAGTCTTTCACTTTGAGGTAAGAATCCACCGAAAACCAGCTCGGTCGGATAATGATTTGGCAGGCACTATGGCACTTAAAAAGAAGAATTAGGGATCTGCACTAGTGTCGTAGCTGATCTGACATACTAGGTGGATTGCAGATGAACTAAGAGAAAAGCTATTTTCTCGTTCTTCCGAGCCGATGCACTTTGTTGATTTGAAAAAACAAATAAAGCTCCTCAATTGCCGAATTCTTGATTCGGTGGGAACCTTACCACTGAGCGCCTTAACCATCGATTACAGATTCAAGTTAGCCCAGTGTGGTTCCTTGGAAAAGTAGTTCAAATCGAACTCAAAAGCAAAACTAGGCAATCCAACTTCCATTGATGCAGCTTCCCTGTAACTAGCTAGCATAGTATCGATTTCTTCCTCTTCTTCTTCTAGTCCGAGAAAGCCTGTCTTCCCCGAGGTCTTCTTCCTCTCCTTTCCGCGAGGGTATGGATTCCTGTGGTCTATGACGGGCTGTCCCTATTGTAGGTATTCCCACGCTGTCCATTATGTGCGTGCTTGAAAGAGATACTCCAATTCTAATAATGGTGCTCACACTACGGTATGGCCAACAGGTCGGATGGCAGGAGAAGAAGCTGGCACACCAACCTATTTGGATAAGTGTAGAGAAGAAAGGAAGGGGAAATCTTTCAAAAGAACTTTTCCATAGATAGGCGTACTATGGATGAATTCCCACCTCCTTGGAGGGGTGAATGCAAGGACCACTAAAAAACAGATACTTTACCGAAAAGCCTTTGCTTCTTCTTTCGATTGGATAGAAGCTCATACTCGACTTCAACAACTGGCTTGGCCAAATCCCCGGCTCCTGTCCTTGAACTAGGTCCGGAAATAGAGCTTGGGGAGAAGTCTTTTAACTTACTTCCCACAAATCTTCCTTGTAGGCTGGCTAGCTGTGATAACTTTCACGAGTCGAAAACAGATAAATCAACCTTGCGCTTCCCCTGTCAGTGACACCGGGGCGAGGTACGAAAAAGCTAAAACTCCCTTGTCTTCAACTATGAACTTACATCTATCGATAACACAGGCTTCTTAGGTCAATCACATCCCCAGGAAGTTCTAACTGGCCTAGCAACCAACGCACACAAGGATGAGTCATGTGATTGAAACATCAATTGGACCAAACTTAAGGTCCAACAAATCTCAACTCTGATTCTAGTATTGTCACGCGTCCGATCATGGATTTGCGTTAGCTAAAGCAAGCGATGGAAAATCTGCATGAGGTGGTGTCAGGTTGCATAAAGCTAGAACACTGCATGTTACCCAAAGCCCAATCACATGCATTATGTTCTGCAACTGCCCACACCCCCAATGAACATCTGATGAACAAGGAATGACAATATTCCGATTGAATTCTCTTAATCAGATTGAATAACATAAGGGCAATGTCACATAAGTCTAGCATCTCATTGTAGGAAATGTCATCGACCATACATTCAAAGGACCGCCACTCAAAACCGAACTGCAATGAAAAGAGGAGGTAGAGGCACACTGCAAACTTTTGTGTCTCTTGGAAAACCGATGAACCTGTACAGCAACTTGAGTATGAAGTTCAACTGAGTTACCCTAGGCCTAGCAACTGAGAGAAAAAGAATCCCTAGTAAACTCTGAGCAACCAAGGGGCAGATATTGAAAAAGGAAGAAAGCAAACGAACCTAACAATATGACAGCAAAGAAAGAAATAAATCAACCTAACATTATGCAAAGTTCCTCTCAAAAGAAAAAGAGAAGCATTCTGCAAAGATCCTAGCATGGTGTTTGGCATGTGTGACGATGGCTAAGAGCTTCTCCTGGAATACATAGAAGCGGGACCCTCCCTTCCACTCATGGCCTCATGGGACATGGCAACATCATTCTTCTAAGCAGCGTCATGCATAGATCCTACAAGATGTTTGGAACTTGTGCTGAGAGCTTTTCCTGCAGCTCCCTGATCTTTGAGCAGAGTTCCACCTTCTGTTCCTTGTAGCTCTGAAGCACAAAATCCTTTCCCTCAATAACTTCCTTCAGTTCAACAACCTCTTTCTTGAGCATCTCCACCCTCTCCACCTCTCCCTTTCTCTTCTCAATGCCAACACAGTGCAGGTCAGCATCATCAATACTACCATCAGCATAGCCATTGGAATGCCCATTTGTGGCATCTGACTGCCAATGTCCAGCTTGCAAAGGTTTTTCATGTGACAGTGCCTCTGCAACACAATGATCTGCAATAATCTTCCTTAGGTGCTGGATCTCTCGCTCAGATTCAAACAGATCTCGATTGGCAGCATCCAGCTGAGATTGAAGATTGGTGGACTGTGTCAACTGAATGTTAAGAGAATTCTTAAGATCAGCAATCTGGGCTTGCATCTCCATGATCATCTCATCACGTTTCTTGAGGTGCTGCCTCAGCTTTTGTATGACCTCTCTTTTGCTATAGATGTCAGACCCTGATTCTGAAACACTGGGAGAGCCAGAACTGTTAGAGTAATGAAATGGTCTTCGAGGATCTTCAAGCCGATCAGGTGAGGATATCCACATAACACCGCTGTTCTCTTTGCTTGTTTCTGGGGCAGGTATCTTGACAAGTGGAAGTGATGGTTCAACTGATTTGGGTACAGGAGTTACAGGTGCTTGCTTGACTTCCACTCCACCATCTGCAAGCCCTGCAAATGGTAACAGAAATTAGTAATGACAGGTTTTGGGAAGAACACGCATACCACCAACAAAAGAAACAGTAATGAGCTAGTGTAAAACCCGAGCTGAGGACTCAAATGTAAGAATTTATTAGTTCAGTTCAATCAGCATCATGAAAGCAACAGCCAGAAACAATGAAATTATTGTGCCTCTAAATGTAAACACAAATCCAGAATTAGAAATCTGGTAGAATGCAACAGCCAAAGTGAGATTATTATTTTGTAGGTAAGTATTACTATTTACTCTTATGCACGTGAACCCTGGAGACCTGTAATGTAATTATCCAACCACGCTAAATATTTTATTAATTAAGGGTTCCCCATATTCCAAAAACGGAATCATCTGATAAATTCAAGGTTGGAGGACCACGACAAACAGCATTTAGTTTTCAAGCAATATGCAGCCAAACATATAACTCAGGTGTTAAAAAACTTACACTCTAAATTGTATTGTAGCACTAAATTTAATGGATGCTGAAAAAATATTCAAAGCCCTATAGATGAAAGGTTCTACCATGGACTGGAAACAGCCTATAGTGCAGGTTCACCCTCACACATGACCGATTTGTATTGTAGCCCTAAAATCAATGCAATATAAACTACAATGTTCACAAAAAAGTGAGTAGAAGCACCTGAAATACAATAGCAGCAGTCAGTTTGGTCACTGAACCGGTAGAGGTCCGAGTGCCGCTCACATGTTTCAGGCCTTCTTTTAGCTGCAATTTTGCAGAGTCAGCAGCAGGCATACAAAGAATACTGACACAAAATCAAGATTACAACTGCAGATGGGGACATTAGATGACATAATACCTTTGGAAGTATTATTTTGCTGCTTCCCATCAAACAACTGCTTTAGTTTGCACCCAAGCCTGACTGAAAGTGTGCTAAGCAAAACACCCCCTGCAACAAGAACCCAGTTTGGCCCTTCTCCTTGGACATTGTTTCCCCTCCCTGACCTCTGTAAGCTCCTACTTGTCTTGGTCTTCATCCTAACAACAACCAATTTCTTCAGCCAAGTCTGCAAATACAGTACCTAGACCTGCAGAAATGCAAGGGAATGTATCAAACACCACAGCGTCATATTAGTGAGGGAAACTCGTTTGACTTAAACAGATACACATAATAAGGATCTAACAAGATAATAATAGAAGAAACAAACTAAATCATGTGGTATCAAACAATGCAAAGGCAAAATGCAGATTAATTCCTGCAAGACTTCAGCGGTGTATACAAGAAATGGGGATAAGGTTACAAAAGAGATTTTTGGCAAAATCTTTGAGACGGCCTCCCCTAGAGGCTGCGCATTCTGGATTCCTAACCCTTAACAGCTAGAAGCATTTAGGATTCTATTCAGTCTAACACCTCAGCGTCAACACCCATAACAGTATATAGAAATACATTCATGGCAGCAGATAAAGAACACACTCTGATAAAGGAATGAACCTAGGTCTTTTTCTTTTTTCAAGGGAATCAAACTAAACAAAAAGATGTATCCACCCCACAATCACCGACGCTAGTCCCTAAAATTCCTGACCTGTTGAGCCCCTCCTTTCCGAGTGCCATGCCGGGGGGGCACAGCCCACAGCCTGGTGGCGGATGCCGTTGCACTTGCACCGGACGACTGGAGGTATTATCCGGTGAGAGCCCGGGCTTTCGCGGAGCCGGCTACGACAGGGGGACAGTGGCGCCGTCGACTAGTGGCGGCGCGCCCGCGGGCAGCTCCGGCCGGCGCAGGGGGCGACGGGGGAGCAGATGGGACGAAAAGGAAGGAAGGAAGGGGGCGGCGGTGGAGTTGAAGCAGATGCGATTTGTGGAACTTGATGGTTTCCAACTTTACCCCTTTTTCTATACGGATTGGGTTTTTTTTTTTAAACTTTAGTTGATTCTTTCCTTTGGCGAATGGCAAGGACCGGAAAAATAGCAAGGTAAAAAGCCCGGTAGGGCCTGGGCCCGAGCAATTTCCGGGCCGGACTTGAATAGTGAGTGGAATGCTCAGAATCTGTTCTGTTCTTTGAAAAGAAATAGTAAAAATGTAAATAAATATTATTAGAATAGTGTTTTTTGTGAGAGAAGATGTGATAAATATGATAAATAAATAGTGTTATTCACTATTTCTTTCCAAGCAAAAGAACAAGGCCTTATACTGCAAAATGGGCTTGAAGCACCGAACTTTTTTTGGTGAGCAAGACCATAATGGTTTAAACTCAACACACACGCTTCCCTTGACGCGACCAGGGGACTTTGTCTCACCGAAACAGCGTGAAACTATAAGTAAGGGTATTTTTCATCATAGTTCTAAATAGTAGCTCGCTGTAGCTTATTTAGAGAGTTGGTGCGCTATAGCTAGCCGTTAAGGACATTTAGCGCAAATAAACATGGTAGTTGGCTTACCTGCGAAATCTATTTAGCACCGTTGATCTTATTTTTGACTATGTGGGTTGATGATGATTTTTTTTCTCCACACTAGAGCTGTAAAAGCTCATCGATTGCTAAAAAAACAACGATGGTGGTACGAAACCCTAACTGTATGCAATCTTTAATTTTGAAGTGGTAGACACAAAGACGTGTTCTTATGCAACCTTGGACTTACATAGTACTAGAACAGACAGCGCGCGTTGCGCGCACTATCGTGCCAACAATCAAATATAAGTGAATAGAAGCAACATCTGGTAGATACTGGATAACATCCGTGTGAATATATGTAACCAACAATTACATTCTTCGAATTCAATTCTCAACATCTAGTATACATGACCTCAAGATGTGTTTAATACAAGTAAAATGTGACCTTGCACAGCCACCATTGTCATCTCCAGACTCTTCTACACACTTGCCATGTAATGTTTGCTAGGCACAAGCACACACTTTTGTGTTAGCGGCAACTGAAATTAAATGAGCTGGCTTTCACTACGACTGGATAAGCACAATCGCAGCAACATTGTGACGAGGGTCAGGATTAAGGCCTCCTAAGCAACAAGATAATCACCTTGAAGATGGGGTTCACTGACACTATTTACAATGTGAAGGCCAAGATTCAAGACAGAGGAGGCATGCAGATCTTCGTTAAGACCCTCACTGACAAGACTTCCCCACATCACGAGTACTCTCCGCCTCGCACGAGTCCGCCTCGTCTCCGAGTACCCGTCGCCCCGCACGAGTACTCTCCGCCTCGCACGAGTCCGCCTCGTCTCCGAGCACACATCGACCTCGACTCCGACTACTCGTTCGCACGAGTAACTTCCACCTCCGACTAAGGGCGGAAGTTACGCGGAGGAGCCAGGGCGAAGGCAGGGGGCCCACACGAACGTGGCGCTGCCCCAACCCTCCAAGCTCCTTCGCAACGACACGCGTGACGCCGTTTTCCACGCCATGCAAGGTCCACAGCTGGCGTGACGGGAGGACACCAGGGTCTGACAGGGGCTGTAATGGCGCACAGTGCACCCCTCACGACCTCCGACATGCCGTCACATCCAACGCCAGCTGCACGCCACCCCGTCAGAACAAGCACTCGATTGCCGTCTACCTGCTCTTAGGCCTTAACGTGGCAGGCCTAAAACGCACCCGAAGGGGCTGAGTCACCATGTAAACTACTCGGAGGAGGAGCCAAGTGCCCTGGGCGAACAGTAGCAACAGCCCACGCGGCGGCTTCCAACGACACCACAGCTCAGCGCCCTCCCACTACGCCTGACGGACATCAATGACGGAAAAGACTCCTCAACACCACACCATTGTAGCTTATTTTCTTTTTCCTTCTTTGCCCCTCACCCTTGTGACTATAAAAGGGGGAAGGGTGCAACGTACGCGAGAGACAAGAGAACACCGAGTTTGTAACCCCTACTACAGACACCTCTGGCATAGGAACACGAGTACTCGGAACTAGACGTAGCGTATTACTCTCCGGAGGCCCGAACCAGTATAAAACCCTTGTGTCTCCCGTGTCGACCATCCGGATCCGACACACGATTCGTTACAAATCTACTGCCGGCGGTTGAGAACCCCGACAGTTGGCGCGCCAGGTAGGGGCACATCGTGTGTCTCGCCGAACTTCACCAGCGTTCCGGATGGAGGGTCGCGGGGTTTCGCTGACTCCCGGCACGATCGTGCATTTTGGCTCCCTCGGCTTCGTCGTCACCGGACCGGCGGAGTCTGTCGTTGGGAGGACCTTCTCCCGACCAGCGCGCCCCACTGCCTCGACGGCGGCGGCGGCGCGAGCAGCTTTCGTCCGTGGCTTCATGGACGAATCAATCATGGCCCTGCTGGGGCCAAATCCGACGCAGGAGCGTTTCAGGCTCGCTGCTTTCCACCTCACCGACCTTGCCTTCCAGGCCAGCGGGTCCGAGCCGATGACCTGGGGGGAATTCATGGAGCGGTACGGCGCCTTGTACCCTCAAGGACAGCCAGGTCTCCCGGACGACCCGGTGATGGCTTACGTCAACGAGCTCAGGGCGTCCTACGTCGCCCCGGGTTCCGCGGTCGCGCGGCGGGGGCCACCGGTGCCCCCGCCAGACTTCGCGCGGGAGTGCAACGTCTTGGAGGCCCACACCGCCACCAGCTCGACGGATGGCGAGGAGAATCCTCGTCACCGCAACGGGGACGCCCAGCGTCGGGTGCGCCTCGATAATATCGCCGAGGCCCAGCGCCAGCTCGACGAAGAGCTGGCGAACCTTCATCAAGAGCTCGGCGTGGAGAACGAGCCCCAACAAAGCCGCCAGCGCGAGCAGAACCGCGAGCAGGAGGCGGAGCAGCCGGCACCACAAGCTCGCGTACGGGCGCGGGACGTGAACCGGCGCATCAATGAGGATGCACCCGTCGACGACGACGGCACACCGCGTTTCAGGCGCGCGTCACAAAACCTTGCAGCGGCAGCCATGCTTCTACGTGGTTGTCCTGAACCTGCTACGTCTGAAGAGAAAAGGGTTCGACAACAACTCAAAACCCTCATCGAGACGGCGGCCGCGCAGCAAGCTGAGAGCTCAGCGTCGCGTGCGCGCGAAGCACGTGGCGCACCATCTGCGCGACGCCAGGATCAATCTCCGTCCAAGCGGCGAGCGGCGGGCGAACCATCGGTCAAGTCGCGGTTGGGAGCCAACCGTGATGCCCGCGACACGCTGGAGGCTCGTCGCCGGGCTGCAGGCGGCGATGACTACGACTACGACTATGGCTACGGCAGCAACGACGACGGTCGTGACAAGCGCGACGAGCGCTAAGGCCGGCGACATAGTCGGAGGCGAGGAGGACGCTACGACAGCGACGAGGACCGCGACCGCAGCTGGTCACCCGACCCGAAGGGCCCGCGCGTCTTCGGTCGGAAGGTGCAAGACGCCAAGTTCCTCTCGCGTTTCCGAGCTCCGACGACTATACCCAGATACGACGGGGAGACCAACCCAAGCGTGTGGTTGGAAGACTACAGGCTCGCATGTCGCGCAGGCGGGGCGACAGACGACCTCTTCATCATCAAGAACCTGCCGCTCCACCTCGCCGACTCTGCGCGGACCTGGCTCGAGCACCTGCCGCGTGGCAGGATCAACAGTTGGAAGGACCTACGGGAGACGTTCATCGGCAACTTCCAGGGCACGTACGCTCGGCCCGGCAAGCAATGGGAGTTGCGCAACTGCAAGCAGCAGCCGGGGGAGAGTCTGCGCGGCTACATCAGGTGTTTCTCGAAGCGCTGCACCGAGCTACCCACCGCAACCGACAACGACGCCATCTCGGCATTCCAAAACGGCACCTCCTGCGCCACCCTCATCCACCGGCTAGGGTGGAGGACTCCGAGGACAACTCGGGAGCTTCTGGATATCGCGACCAACCATGCCGACGGGGAGGAAGCGGTAGCAACAACCTTGATTCCCCCTCCGGGTAAGGGGAAACAAGTCGCGGACGCCGGTGAGGGGCCCTCCACGCGGTCCAAGAAGAAGAAGAAAGGCGACAAGCGAGGCCGTGACGACAATACTGTTGCGGCAATCGAGCGCAAGGCAACTCACCCCAAGAACAATCAGATCGGCCTCCCGCAGGGTCATTCTGAGAGGCTCTTAGAAGCGCCATGCACGCATCATGAGACGCCAGTCAAGCACACACTCAAGGACTGCTGGTTGATGAAGAACTATGTCAACGGTACCCTCAAGCCCAAACCAGCCGACGCCCCGAAGAAAGCGGCACCTCCCCCCGAGGACGACGACAATGAAGAAGAGGTGGTCTTCCCCCGAGAAGATGGCGCAGTCCACATGATCTTCGGCGGAGCACCGGCACGACCGTCGAGACGCAAGAAGAAGCTGATCCGGCGTGAGGTCTACAACACCGAGCCTGCGACTCCGGCGTACCTCAAGTGGTCGGACACCCCGATCACCTTCGACCGAACGGACCACCCTGACCACGTACCGCAACCGGGAAGCTACCCCCTCATGGTGGCTCCACTGATAGGGACCAAGTGGGTCCACAAGGTGCTGATGGATGGAGGGAGCGGGCTCAACGTCCTGTACATGACGACGCTCGACAACATGGGCATCTCGCGGTCCCGATTGCGCCCATCACCGACTCCTTTCCACGGGGTCATCCCCGGGAAAGATGCGCTCCCGTTAGGGCAGATCGATCTGCCCGTCACGTTCGGGACGTCGCGGAACTTCCACACAGAAACCCTCACCTTCGAAGTGGTGGAGTTCTCGGGGACGTACCACGCCATCCTCGGCAGGCCGGCCTACGCGAAGTTTATGGCCATGCCCAATTACACGTATGTCAAGCTGAAGATCCCTGGTCCGAAGGGGGTCATCATAGAGGGGACTACGTTCCAGTACGCATACGAATGCGATGCTGAGTGTTTTCAATTCGCTGAAACACTCATCCGGTCCGAGAGGCTCCACGCCGAGCCTCCCTCCGAGGACCAAGATATCCCCGAGTCGTCCAAGCGAGCGGCCTGCTCTTTCGAGCCCGCCAAGGATGTCAAGGATGTGGCTATCTCCGATGATGGCCGCACGCTCCGTGTCGGGATGACGCTCGATCCTAAATAGGAAACCGCGCTCGTCGACTTCCTCAAGGCGAACCTCGACGTGTTCGCATGGAAACCTTCCGACATGAAGGGGATCCCGAGAGAAGTTGCCGAGCACAAACTCAACGTCAAGCCGGGATCGAAACCGGTAAAGCAGCGCCTGCGCTGCTTCAACGATGACAAGTGCAAGGCCATAGGCGAGGAAATCAAGAAGCTCCTTAGTGCAGGGTTCATCAAAGAAGTGTTCCACCCCGAGTGGCTTGCTAACCCTGTACTTGTAAAGAAGAAGAATAAGAAATGGAGGATGTGTGTTGACTACACGAGCCTTAACAAGGCATGTCCCAAGGATCCGTTTCCTTTGCCTCGCATAGATCAGGTAGTCGATTCAACGGCAGGGTGCGAAACCCTCTGTTTTCTCGATACGTACTCCGGGTACCACCAGATCGTGATGTGTATAGCGGACCAACTCGCAACGTCCTTCATTACTCCCTTTGGCGCTTATTGCTACAACTCGATGCCGTTCGGACTCAAGAATGCGGGCGCTACGTTTCAAAGATGCATGCGACGCATTTTCGGCGATCTCATAGGACGGATAATCGAGGCGTATGTTGATGACATCGTAGTCAAGTCAAAGAAGATGGGTGATCTGATCCCCGATCTTACGGAAGTATTTGCAAAGCTGAGAGAGCACGGGGTGAAGCTAAACCCCGAAAAATGCATTTTCGAGGTTCCAAGGGGCATGCTCCTAGGCTTTGTCGTGTCTGAACGCGGCATTGAGGCTAATCCCGAGAAGATCTCAGCCATCACCAACATGGGACCAATACAGAACCTGAAGGGCGTACAACGCGTCACGGGCTGCCTTACGGTTCTTAATCGGTTCATCGCCCGACTAGGAGAACGTAGCCTGCCACTGTACCGCCTGCTGAAGAAGTCGGATCACTTTACATGGACGCCTGAAGCTCAGGAAGCGCTCGACAAGTTCAAGAATCTCTTGAAGGGTCCACCAGTGCTCACAGCGCCAATGCCAAAAGAACAAATGCTCTTGTACGTAGCAGCAACAACGCAGGTCGTGAGCGCTGTTTTGGTCGTCGAACGAGAAGAACCCAGGAAGTCACTCAAGGTGCAGCGGCCCGTCTACTTTGTGAGTGAGGTCCTCTCCGACTCGAAGACCCGTTACTCTCAGATCCAGAAGCTTGTATATGCTGTCCTGATCACCAAGCGCAAGCTCCGGCACTACTTCGATCAGCACCCCATCACAGTGGTGTCCAAGTACCCACTCAGGGAGGTGATTCAGAATCCTGAAGCTGAAGGGAGGATTGCCAAGTGGGCACTCGAACTGATGGGGCAGAATGTGACTTATGCGCCGCGCAGTGCCATTAAGTCACAGGTGCTGGCAGATTTCGTCGCTGAATGGACGGAGATCTAGACTCCACCAGCACCAATCGAGCACGAGACATGGACAATGTACTTTGACGGCTCAGTCATGAAGGAGGGAGCGGGGGTAGGTCTTGTCTTCATCTCACCTCTGGGCGTGCGTATGGAGTACATGGTACGGCTGCATTTTCCCACCTCCAACAACGTGGCCGAGTATGAAGCACTTGTCAATGGCCTTCGGATCGCAGTTGAACTCGGAATTCACCGTCTCGAGATCCGAGGGGACTCAGAGCTTGTCATAGACCAAGTGATGAAGGAGAAGAATTGCGTTGACCCCAAGATGGCGGCTTATTGCAGAGCTGTGCGCCAGTTGGAAGACAAGTTCCATGGGCTCGAGCTTCATCACGTGCTACGCGACAATAACAAAGCTGCGGACATCCTCGCCAAAGCAGCATCAAGCCGAAAGCCCGTGCCGCACGGTGTGTTCGCTAGCGATCAGCACACACCATCCGTCCGAGTAGATAGGGAGAAATCACCAGAGTCGGAGGAGCCAGAAGTCATGGAGATGGACCAAGAGCCAAACTTAGAAGATCCTGACTGGCATTTCCCAATCCTCGAGTGGTTAGTCGAGGGGAAGCTGCCCCCAACCAAACAGAAGCACGTCGCATTTCACGGCAAGCCAAGTCTTATGTCCTCATCGATGGCGAGCTCCACAAGCGGGGCGCGGCAGATATATTCATGCGCTGTATTCAGAGAGATCAAGGCCGAGACCTGCTTCAAGAAATTCATGCCGGCACGTGCAGACATCACGCTGCCGCCAGAACCTTAGTCGAAAAGGCATTCCAACAAGGTTTCTACTGGCCCACGGCGCTGACAGACGCCAAGGACATTGTGCGACGTTGCGCGGGCTGTCAGTTCTACGCCCGGCAGACTCATCTCCCAGCGCAAGCGCTTCAGAACATCCCTATCACATGGTCGTTCGCAGTTTGGGGGCTGGACATAGTCGGACCGTTCAAGCAAGCACCCGGGGGCTTCACGCATCTGCTCGTGGCTGTCAACAAGTTTTCAAAGTGGATCGAAGCTCGACCCGTCGCCAAGATCTGTTCCGAGGAAGCCGTAGCATTCTTCACTGACATCATCTACCGCTTTGGGATCCCGAATTCGATCATCACCGACAACGGCACACAATTCACGAGAAAGAAGTTCCTCAAGTTCTGCGACAACTACAACATTCGTGTGGATTGGACAGCTGTGGCACACCCAAGGGCCAACGGATAGGCTGAGAGGGCCAACGGGATGATCTTACAAGGGTTAAAGCCTCAGATCTTCAGACAGCTCGAGAAGTTCCGAGCAAGATGGGTCGCCGAGTTGCCGCCAGTTCTGTGGAGCCTGCGAACCACACCGAGTCGGTCCACCGGTGCGACGCCATTCTTCATGGTGCACGGGTCGGAAGCAATTCTCCCAACAGACATCAATTACGGTAGCCCAAGAGTCCGAGCATACACTGAAGAAGGAAACCAAGTTGCACTCGAGGATGCGATCGATCAACTTGAAGAAGCTCGCGACGTGGCGCTCCTACATTCAGCCCGGTACCAGCAAGCTTTACGACGCTACCACGAGCCCAACGTTCACGAGTGACATTTTCAAGTCGGAGATCTGGTGCTCAGACGGGTCATGAGCAACAAGGACCGGCACAAGCTTGCGCCCCTGTGGGAGGGGCCGTACATCGTCGACCAGACGCTCCGACCAGGAATATACAAGCTCCGACACGACGACGGCACGATCATCACCAACGCATGGAACATAGAACATCTACGACGTTTTTACCCTTGAGTAACGTTCTTTGTTTCAGCTTATGATCAATGAATAATGCCATGTGTTCTTGTTCTCGTTTCGTAAGTTTCTCTTTAAACTTGTGCTGGCATCTTTCTTTTTTTCCAGCACCGCTTAAAAGGTTGAGTGGCAAGTGTCCTTGCGCCCAGGCAAGAACACTTCCCACTCGGGGGATACCCGGGGCTGTGACAACCCGCCCAAGAAAATACCGTACTATCGTCTAAACCAATCCACTTTGGTCATTAAGCAATAATAAAGTATCATCCCGTCGTTAGTTACCGGGTCGAGCCCGGTGGAATCACTCACATAGCAACAAAGGATCGACAAATATGCATTAAAACTCACGCGAAGGCGAGTCCAGAGTACAACACATGATTAAACATCCAAATCTGCCCCGAAGGGTTAATTATTACAAACCAAAGCACTTGACATGATACAGAAGTTCAGAGTTCGAAAACAGCGGAATTAAACTAAACGGTACGATGAGCATCACAGGAGGCCTGCCATGATGCATTTACTCTTCGTCTTCCACCCACTCCAGCTCCCAGCCAGGCGGGATCTCTCCAGGCCACACATCACTAAAAGCATTACCTGAAAAACCACAAATACAGCAAGGCTGAGTATACTAATACTCAGAAAGTCTTACCCGTCGGTGACAACTACATCACCAACTCTAGACATGAAAGGCTTTTTGGCTAGTGGGGTTCTTTTGCTAAAAGCAACAAAGAGTATGTCCTTACTTTCAATATTTTAGCTCAGATTCTAGTCGATTACTCTTTTCTACATGAGCAAGCTATTGCAAGCATAAGTTGTGCAATACAATTATTCAAGCAGAAATATTCACAAAGTTCCATACTTAGGGATATCATGGCCAGTTGGATAAGTAGTCTCAGATAACAGTGAGAGGCCGACAACCAGTTGATTTAAACCTTGTAAGGTAAACCTAAACACACGGTAGGGTGCCCTCACATGGACAACCACCAGGCGGTTCCCAAAAGTCCTCGGTTCGGGATAAAAGGCCACAGTCTTTGGTACAGGCTATCTGGCATACCCCGCAAGGCACCCAGAATCACACATGCACCACCGGTAGTAGGCCGTGAGACGCATCCCAAGATTAGTAATGGTAAAATCCCTTGCCGCCTCATTAAGGTACTAGGCTTACCGGTTCCATTCCCGACGAGTGCTTAGTATTTTCAAACACTTAACCCACGAAAGCCATTGGATCGGAGCCCACATCCAATGCTCTTACCACATGAGCAATCCGTTAATAAAGATCTTATGATTCCAACATAAGAACCTATTCTCGCGAGTGACAAGTATCACTCGACTTGTAACGGTCCTAAGCATAGCAGCTACCGACCTAGCATACTAGTAAAGACATAGGTACCTAGGGATCATGCATCTAGGGTTTCATTTCAACTCCTGAACGTAAATGCACAAACATCCATAGGTAAGTGTATAAATTTCCAAAAACACTTAGGTTAATGCACCGGGGCTTGCCTTCGTCAGCAAAGTTAGCCTAAGGGTCCTCGGTGTCCTCGATCACTTCCACGTACTGCAGCTCCGCGTCAACTCCTCCTTCCTCAGCTTCCGGCACGAGCGAGTAGTTACCGTCGGGGAGTTCTACACGGCATGCAATGCAGGGTTATTGTGTGGGGTGAGGGTTAAATTAACACATCCAACTCTTGTTGGCCATATTCACCTTGACAAACATTTAATTACAAAATAAAAATAAAAACAGGGAAAAGGGTGCACTGCAGGTCCTAATGACCCAAACAAGCTACTGGTCCAAGACTTATTTTTAAAAGAGCCACAATTTAATTATACCAAAAAGGACATTTCCTAGCTACCAAAATAGGAGAAATACATAAATAAATAAATAAAGCATCTCTAGAGCCCCAAACACTCCTACATCATCTCTGACCTAAAACAAGCCTAGAAAACCAACAAGCACATCAAGAATCAATTTAGAATTTGAACTAGGCATTTAAATGTAAATCTAAGCATAAAACAAGAATAATTACTTCTGTTAGAGATAAAATCATGGTAAATACAGGAAAGCTGAATCTAGTCATAACATGAGCATAGCCACAAGTTGAGCACAAAAATCTATTTATATTTTGCTACAAAACTCATTAAGGTAGAGATAGCATAAATGCAAAGTAAATCATATAAAAAGATATGTTCAATAACTTTATGCAAATTTTTGCCCAGAGCCTACAAATGACATAACTAGCAACATATCCAAAATTCAGCTCCATAACCTTTCTAGATTTTGAACTACAGCAAAAGTTTGCCAAACTGAATTTGAATTTTCATTCAAAATCTATAAGTCAAAAGTATGGTCATGCTTTGTAGAAGTGGTAGATCTAGTCTCACTGAAACCGAAAAAATTGGGTTTGCATTTTTATGATTTTTCTATGGATTTCTATGATTTTTCTAAGGTGCTGGACTAAGTTGCAAGAAAACTAAATTAAAGATCAATACAACCAAACCCCTGGTTCACAGATCTACCCTCGGGTTTTACAACCGTGCCCTCCGGCGGCGAGGCGAGCTCACCGGCGGCGAAACACAGCCGGGGCTGGCAAACAATTGACAGGGGCGGTCGATTGAGCTTACCACACTTGATTGGTGGTGGTAGCGCGGCCTGAGATGGCTCCGGCGAGCGGCGGCGGCGAGACCGCGGCGGTGCGGCCGCCTCAGCGCGTAATCCGGCGAGCGCAGGTGCAATGCGGAGCAACAAGCGGCCGTGCGAGCTTTGCTAGGTCCTAGGGAAGGTGTTGGACGGCTTGGCCGGCGGCGGAAGAGGGCGGAGGTGCATGTGCACCGCGGCGGCGGCAATGACGGGCGGCGGAGGGCGTGTGCACGCGGGGGAGAACTGGGGAGCCTTTTTATATGCGGGCGAGCACGCGGGGAGGAGTGCGAGCTTCGCCTCGAAGCCAGGGAGGCGAGTTAAGGGGGAGGCGCGTGGTAGCTGAGGCGCACAGCACGTCGTCGGCGGGCGTCACGGCGGGGGGTCCGGCCATGGTGCAGACGTGCGTGGGCGCGTGGAGGAACGCGTCCCCAAACTTGCTCGGGCCGCGGCGAGCGAATGATGATGCCGGCCTCGGGCGCGCGGCCGACCGGCGAGGCAAGGGGCCCGGACGCCGATGCGCCGCGTGGCGGTGCGGGCGCGACGCGTCGGCGCGCGCGCACGTGCCAGAGCGCGGCATAGCCGGCTCAATTCCAAACTGCCCGTGTTTGAGTGCTCCAAATTCAAAATTTTCAAAAAGACTTCAAAACCGCCAATTAGGAAGGTTGTAGAGGATACATCCACCTACAATTTTCACAAAGGTCGACATATGTTTTGAGCACTGGTTGGAGCATGAATTGCTGGTGAACTTGCTGATTTTTATGGCACCGAGGAATAGTGAAAGCAAGTTTGACTTGCAAATTTGAACCTTTTCCTCTCAAAATTTGAAATGCCAATCTAAAGAAGAAATGTGTCCCACTAAATTCTACACAACTTTTACATTGGTAGATTTGTGAGTGTTTAGACAAAATTTGGAGAACGTGGCCAAAGTTCTAGGACAAAGAGGTAGACATCAAGGGTTTGACCACTTTGGCTAGGGTTTTGACCATGGTAGGGGAATGTTGACTTGCTTAAGGTGCTCAAGGGTGATTGTTGGCTAGGTTTTCGAGGTGATGACCCAGGTTGACCATGATTTGACCAAAGTCAACAAGTTTGACCAATCATTAGTGTTAATTAAAAACCTGGGGCGTCACAGCACGGTGCCCCCCTTTTCGTTTTCCGTTTTCAAAACAAAAAATCTCTCTGACAACTTTGTTGCGACCGATCGCACGAGCGAAAGGTTCTTTTTGGCGGAACACCTTTTACTTCGCGAGGGGAAAGGATGTTGATCTGTGAGCGTCTCGATGTCGTCGCTTGTCCAAGTGCTTTTGGCACTCACGCCCCCGCGGCTACGGTACAAAAACTTGCGGGCACAGCTCGGACCCATGGGTCAATATCTGACTACTTTCAGGAGGAACACGGGTAACCACCCGGGCTCCGGCTCAAAACGTTTTTACGAAAAACACGCGAATCATCTCCTGAAAATGCTTCTTAGATACCCGGGGGCTGTGAAGCACGCAGCAGTACTTCACGACTCGGGTCGAGCTTTCTGACTCCTACGCCCCCGCGACTCCGGAGAAAAGTTCGATCGGCCTAAGTCTAAGTACTGCTACGTTGTTTTTTCTGACGTCCGCGGGTACTTGGGGAACGTTTGGGGAGGCGATGGTTTCAAAACAAAGATAAAAAGTTGTTCAAACATGGCCTGAATACAAGTTTTGTTTAAACTGTCACATGATACATCTAATGTGAAGGCCCAGAGCCGTCTTCTGGTGTGTCCTTTGGAATCATCTCCAGGTCCTTCATCACGGTGTCGGCCATGGCGCGGGCAGGGACGGCGCAATCTTCTTCAATCTTGTCGAGCTCCTCGCTCGAGTAGCCGGGGGCCCAACCACCACTCAGAGTCTTGAAGTCCAGCCCCTGGTAGTGCGAGCTGAACATAGAGAGGACCCGATGCACCACCAGCCGGGAGGTTGACAGCTCTTTCTCCTTGACGAAGCCCGGAAGAAGATTGAGCCGGTCGCCAAGCATGAGGGGAGGTATCTGCACTGGCGGGACACCGCTCTCCGTCAAGATCGTGTCAACATGACGTCCGAGTTTGGCGCGCTCCACTATGTTCTTTTTGAGTGCCTCCTCCACCTAATGCTGGGCCTTCCGAGAGTCCTCCAGCTCAGCTTTGACTTCTGGAAACGGAGAACGAGCCAGAGTTGAGTCATGAGAAGCACAATCAAGAAGAATGTGAGGGCCGGAGCGGAAGGGACATACTCGACAGTTGATCTGCCAAGTTCTTGGCTGTCTCGGACATCTCATGGAGCTTGAGTTCGGCGGCGATGACTTCTTGGGCCTTCTACGCAAGCCTAGCCGCTTGTGCGGTACGGGCTAGACGAATCGCTGTCAAGATCAATGGGTCAAAGTGGCATCAACAATGATTAATGCAGAAAAGTGACACTTCGAAAGTCGAAGACGCAAAAATGCTCACCCTGGATCTCCCGCGCCATTTGGTTGTTTTCCTCACGGAGCCGTGTCCCCTCGTCGGTGGCCTCCTGTAGCTTGACAGCGAGGTTGCAGGCTTGATTGTTCGCCGTCTTCAGGTCCGCCTCGTGGTCCGCCAGATCTTGCTGCAGGTCCGACACCTTCTCTAGCGTCGCCTTCTCTTCAGCGGCGGTCCGGGACGCAGCTTCAGCAGCAACGGCAGCAGCGGCAGCATTTCGGGCCGTCTCGGCAGCGGAGGCAGCCGCAGCTTGCAGCTCCGCGACGGTGGCCTCCACCTGGGAAAGCTTGGCCGCGAGAGAAGCCTTCTCCGACACGGCGGCATCCGCGGCGAACTGCGCGGCAACTGCACGTTCCTCCGCCGACTTTGCCGCCACCTCGAGAGCACTCCTCACCGAAGCCTCGCCAGCAGACGTACCAATAGCCGCCAGTCGGGCGGCGACAAGTTGCATCTCCAGCAGGCTCTTCTCGGCCTGGAGCTCCTCGATGGACCGCGTCTTCCTGGCACTGCAGCTGGCGAGCACCTGGGGCGAGAAGAGGATCAACCACAGTGGAAACTAGGGAATCAAAACGAAAAATCAAGGATTAAGGCTCAGTCGACTCACCTCCGAGGCCGGGACGACCAGCTCGTTGATCGCCTGCTCCGCCCACCGTAGGCCCCACACGAAGCAGCGACGAGCTGTGGCCTCTTCATCCTCACCATCGTGCGCCTCGGCATCATGGGCCCCGGCCCACGTGGCACGCCTGAGACCCAGATCCTGTTCACTTCCCTCGGGGGCTGAGGCCGGACGACATCCCGAGCTCTCGCCAACCTCTCGGACGACGGCTGGGGGAGCACGGCCTGTCGCACCCTCAAAGGAAGCGGGCACCTGCAAGTCGGGGAGAGGGGAGTCCATGATCTCAACCACTTCCGCGACGACGGCGGCAGGCTGACACGATGACTCCGGCGGCGTGATGGAGTCCGACGCTACTTCTTTCATCGGGGACCAGGACGCCTCAGGGTTCGCCGCAACCCCCTTGATCGCCGCGTCCTCCACGACCACCACAACGACCTGCGGGGCGGGCGGCGCAGACGACTTAGTTGGCGGCTCCTCCGGCACCAGCGAGCGCTCCTCTGCCTCGGCCGTACAGGTGGCTGTGTTGCCACCTGGGAGGATCAGCCCCCCATACCCGTGGCCACTGGGAGCTGCGGGGGCGGTGGGGGGCCGCCACTTCTGCAGTATCGCCGTCGACGGCGCACGGTGTCGTGGTTTGGCCCTCTGCAAGAGCCGCCGACACGGCGGCGCCCAGATCGGCCACAGGCGCCGCCAAAGACTCGGATTGCTCGGGGCTACCTTGTCCCCGACCACGACTTCGACCCCCAACAAAGGTGGGGGTGCCGCCACATCATGGGATTCCGGCGGCGCCGCTTCTTGCTCGGGGGCTGTCGCCGGTGCGGATGGAGAAGTAGAAGAGCTGGGAGCAGGCGGGGGAGTACGCACGCCCAGAGCCGCGCGCTTCCGTGGCGCGAGACTGAGCGCTCCCACATTGGAACGGCTAATAGAAAGAAGGCCAGATCAACGAGACGAACAAAAATTGAAGAACAAAACGATGAAGTAGCGTAAGGTAATACTTACACGGAAGAAGTAATACAGGCCCGCTTGACGGGCCTGGCGGAGGCGCCCGACGGCTCGGGGGCTGGCCTCTTGCCCCCCGACTGGACGGAGGGCCGATTCTGACTGCCACCCTGGGCGAGGGAGACTTGCACCGCAGGGGCACCACTACCACGGATGATCATCGATTGAAGGCGTCGTGGGGGAGCACCCGCGCTCTCCTCCTGCAGCGCGATCGGAGCAGGAGCCGGTGACGTTGATCTCACCATGAGGGGCGACCGTCTCCTCGGGGAGCGCGACCCCCACCGTGACGAGTCGCCAAGGTGCCGGTGAGCAGACGAGCCGCGGTCCGTCGCGCGTCTGGACGAGTCGTCATGTCGCGGTGACTTGCCCCTCTCCCTCTGCTGCTCCTGGCCGCAGGGGCTTGACCGGGGGCGAGGCACTCCCCGATCCTCCTGGTCCGGGCGAGACGGTGGGCACGAGCTGGAGCTCGATCCCTGCACTTGAGCAGCAGGCTCTGGCTGCTGCTTAGAGCTTGCCTCCCCGGCCTGCTGGCGGGGAGGGGGCGACGGTGACGACAACGCGTTCCAGTCAACACCCGCATCACCTCCATCGCCGAACCACGGCGGCGACGACGAGGGATCTTCATCCGAGGAGACAACGAGCTCCACCTTCCTGCGCTTGGCACGACCGGCGTTCCGGTCGCGCTTCGCGATCTCCTTGTCCTTATGCTGGGCGCTCCGGGCGGCCCTTCTCCTGTCTGCGGCGGCCTGGGCGCGATTCGATATCACGTCCTCAGGAAGGGGCGGTTTCGAGGGAAGGGGGTCGCAGGTCCCAACTAAAAATAAGGAAGAAGACAAGACTCAACACCAGGAATACCAGATAGTCGGAATACTAGTCGGGA
Organism: Cenchrus fungigraminus; assembly: GCA_036936925.1. Taxonomy (NCBI): domain Eukaryota; kingdom Viridiplantae; phylum Streptophyta; class Magnoliopsida; order Poales; family Poaceae; genus Cenchrus; species Cenchrus fungigraminus. The sequence continues at coordinate 29,990,741 of CM072773.1, read as the reverse complement.
AAAAGAAGGACTTACATAGTTTTTGGTCCCCTCGTGGGCGAGCATAGGCAGAACTTGGGGCGGCAGCCACGAGTAGCTGGCCTTTCCGATTGCCCGCCCCACACGACGTTGGATCTCGTCCGGCGAGGGAAGCCAGGGCGTGCACACAGTCCCGACGAAGGGAGCACGTCCGACGTCATCTGGCAGATGCGCAGGCGGCGCCGCTAGAGCGGGATGACCCCAGCGTGTGATACAGGCTGATGACGGTCGCCAGGTCAACCCCGGCACTGCGCAGCTTGGCAAGAACTACGAAGCAATCCCCGAGCAGCCGATCTACATCCGCCTCTGGGGGACCGTAGCTCCAATTCGCCGGTGCCTCGGCGATGGAGGAGCCAGTGTACTTTGGCAGCGGGTACTCGGGGCAGTCCTTGAGGTAGAACCACTCCTTGTGCCAGCCGCTGTTGGAGCTTGTCAGCGTGCCGGCGATGTACCCCTCGCTCCTCTTCGTCTTCATCCGAAGATTGGCGCATCCAAGAGTGACCGGGAACGATTTGTCCTTCAAGCACACGAACTTGAAGAAGTATCGGAAGAGATGCCAATGGGCACCCACTCCCAGATATGCCTCACACAACACCTCGAATGCCGCCATCTGTTGGATGCTGTTGGGGTTGAGGTGGTGGAGCTGCAGCCGGTACTCGGAAAGGACGGCGCGTAGGAACCGGCCGGCTGGAATGGTGAAGCCCCACTCGTGGAAGGTCACGAACGAGATGACATAGCCCTCCGGCGGGTGCGGCACTGACTCGCTGCCCGGAATCTTCCACTCCTCGGCAGCGGTGAGCACCGGCAACTGCCCGACGACGACGAGCCGCTGAAGGATCGAGCGGGAAACGCTGGAGCGCGTCCAGTTCGACATGGCACTTGTCGAGCTCGAAGACGAAAGGAAGGTAGAAGAAGCGGTGGCGGCGGCGCAAGGGCTGGGAGCAAAGGAGCGAGCGGCTTTGGCGAAAGGCAAGGAATCGGGAAAAGGTACAGAGCTCAACCGGCGCGCGGTTTATAAGGGGCAAATGGGACAGCCGGCATTTAATGCCGACCCCACCGCACCGTAAAATCACCTGTTTGGCGGGTGCATCCCCCGAGGTGACAGAGGCACGCCCGCGACGGTTCGATACCAGGTGGGCCCACTGGTCTGAATCAGCCACGCGCCGTCATCTCCAACCGTCACCATCGCCACGACAGCCACGACCGGCGGACGCAGCAACCGATGCGGCCGCGGATGCCGCAATCGGGACTTCCGAAGCAGCTACGACATTTCAAAATTCAAAACCCCATAAACGAGTCTACAACCCCTTCATGGGCTCGAGGGCTACATCCGGCGGATGCGCTCGCGCGCACCCACCGAGTAACTCGAAGAACAAACAAACTACAACATTTCCCCGGCACAGAGCCTGTGAGCGAGTCCTTGACTCCCATCACAGGCTCGGGGGCTACTGACGAGGGCCAGGATTAAGGCCTCCTAAGCAACAAGATAATCACCTCGAAGATGGGGTCCACTGACACCATTGACAATGTGAAGGCCAAGATTCAAGACAGAGGAGGCATGCAGATCTTCGTTAAGACCCTCACTGACAAGACTTCCCCACATCACGAGTACTCTCCGCCTCACACGAGTCCGCCTCGTCTCTGAGTACCCGTCGCCCCGCACGAGTACTCTCCGCCTCGCACGAGTCCACCTCGTCTCCGAGTACACATCGACCTCGACTTTGACTACTCGTTCGCACGAGTAACTTCCGCCTCCGACTAAGGGCGGAAGTTACGCAGAGGAGCCAGGGCGAAGGCAGGGGGCCCACACGAACGTGGCGCTGCCTCAACCCTCCAAGCTCCTTCGCAACGACACACGTGACGCCGTTTTCCACGCCATGCAAGGTCCACAGCTGGCGTGACGGGAGGACGCCAGGGTCTGACAGGGGCTATAATGGCGCACAGTGCACCCCCCACGACCTCCGACATGCCGTCACATCCAACGCCAGCTGCACGCCACCCCGTCAGAACAAGCACTCGATTGCCGTCTACCTGCTCTTAGGCCTTAACGTGGCAGGCCTAAAACGCACCCGAAGGGGCTGAGTCACCATGTAAACTACTCGGAGGAGGAGCCAAGTACCCTGGGCGAACAGTAGCAACAGCCCACGCGGCGGCTTCCAACGACACCACAGCTCAGCGCCCTCCCACTACGCCTGACGGACATGAATGACGGAAAAGACTCCTCAACGCCACACCATTGTAGCTTATTTTCTTTTTCCTTCTTTGCCCCTCACCCTTGTGACTATAAAAGGGGGAGGGGTGCAACGTAGGCGAGAGACAAGAGAACACCGAGTTTGTAACCCCTACTACAGACACCCCTGGCATAGGAACACGAGTACTCGGAACTGGACGTAGGGTATTACTCTCCGGAGGCCCGAACCAGTATAAAACCCTTGTGTCTCCCGTGTCGACCATCCGGATCCGACACACGATTCGTTACAAATCTACTGCCAGCGGTTGAGAACTCCGACACATTGACACAAAGTGCAATATTTATATACTTCCAAAAACAATGGAGACGAAAATAGGCAAATTAAAGGTCATAGAATATCATTCTTGGTAAATGTCTCACCCAGCTCATTTGTTTCACATATACTCTTACAAATGTACATGTAGACATAAATGCTTCAAACAATAACCAGTTTTTATTTTCAGCTAATTATATAAGCTTCCGACAAACATTAGATGGTCATTTGGCATTCCTACTTGATTCTAATAATAACTCTTCCTAAGTACTCTTATGTGCTTTGGTTGCAGACAAACCTCGAGCTACATCATTTGGGGGGGGGGAAACAGACAGGGTCATATATGCTTCTAACCAGGGAATGGATATGGGAAGGCCATGTAATCAGCTGTGACATAGAAAGACCGAATAATGCATCTACTCACAAATCAATATCCAAAGATCTTCAATCATATCAAAAACCAATAGAATCGAAAAAACAACTTAGAAAGGCATTAACACATCCATCATCAGTAATCAAGTGGCCTTTGCAGCCCATAGAGCTCTTTGATTTGGGTAAAAACAAAAATCAAGTTAAGATACTAAATACACGTTAGAGCTCCTGTACCAGCAGACAGCATATTAATAGTGATTAATATGATAAGCACATAGAAAATGCAAAATGTCCAAGCAAGCAGTTCAAGGCTTCGGCTGCTATTTCTGGAAACACTGGGTCAGGGTGGAGAGAAGAGATGCAGTAATACTCCAAAATTACAAATCAATCACAGCTACTTGGATGACAACAACAAAGATTTTATTGAATAAGCAAACAAAAAATAACCTGTGATCCACAACCACTTACTACCCTAGCCTCTAAACGGGCCCTTAATGTTGCAAGGAGATAACCAATCCAATTATTAGTCACTTTGTGTAAGGTTAGAATTTCCAAAATCCTCCATCTACTGATTTGACTCCACTGTATAAACTGGAAACTAAAGTGTATTCCTTAAATTTATATATTGCAAGGAAAGCCCCTTACATTCAATACTGCAACTGTTATAGCACTTTTCTTTTTACAGAACAGTTACAGTAGATGCACACCAAGAAGGGATTCTTTGGCGTTCTAGGAAAAGCTGACCCTAGCAATTCAACTGATTAGAAGCCTACCTCCGCAGAGTGTACATGGCTAGTTGAATTATGGATATGTACTAATTTGCACCATTGGATTGCCATCATAAACAAATGCATAATGCAACAGGCAGAAGTTCCAAACCAGTTCTTTCAAAGCCAAATGGTATATTTCGGAAGTTCTGAATGGTAGCAATAAACAAATGGAGTAGCAAACAACAATGTCCATCTACGTGCAAAAGAATCGTGCAAATCTAACCAAATGGGGAAAAGCGTAAATACAAATACCTTGTATCAATAAAGATCTACTTCACAAGATCAAAGACAGAAGACCGCACCTGCAACAGTAAGAAGCAAGATTCATCAAAGGAGCAGACAGACCACAAGAGAAAGAAAGAGGGTGGCCATGTATCGACCTCGACCAGACCCTGGCTCCTCGTCTCCCCGGCACCACCGCAGAGCAGAGTGCACCTGGCAGTGGAGAAACAGGACAGGAATTGATGCTCTACCGGATCTACAAGAGAAAATTTCAGACATGCACATCGATCGGATGTAGGGTAAAATCAATCAAACTAAATGATTATCTCGGAACTAAGTAACATAGGAGTAATCCTCTACATGATTATGCAACTGCAATGGACATGGTTTCAACAACAAATACGAATCTTTGTTTTACTGGTCACATTAAACTGGGAAATATGATTAGCTCTGATCAAGATCCATATCTCAACTGATACTTTTCTCCTTTATTGTTCTTGGTTGAAACCACCTGCAGCAGCACTGCTTACCTGAAACCACCACGGTGAGCTCGAACTCCAGTTCGACGTTGCTGGTGTAGGGTGGAGGAGGCGGACTCCCATCACGCTGCAGGCGGAGGAGGCCGACATGTGAGGAGGACGCAGACGAAGGCGCCGTCGCCGGCGGCGGAGAGGTCGAAGAAGCGGGCGTGGCCGCCGTCCGTGCGGTGGCCCGAGATCCGGCCAAAGCCCTCGATGAAGAGCATCCACCGGCGCGGGTAGAAGCGCGGCTCCAGCACACGCGACCGCGCGAGGAGACAGCGACAGTGCGCGACACCGGACGACGCACCTCCCGTCAGTTCTCGGCGCGATGCGGGGAGGATGGATCTGCGCGTCCAGGCCATGCTGACGGCGTCCGCCACTGCCCTGGGCGACCACAACACCGGCGAGCTTGCAGCGCCCTCACCCAAGGCCATCTCTGGCACGGCCGCCATCCCTCCCTCGCCGTCACCTACGCGTCGGGTAACCGCCATCCCCTCCCCCGCCGTCGCTGTCGCCAGCACGCGAGATCCGGCACGACCACAGATCTGCATCCCACAGGAGCAGGCCGCGGCGGCGGCAGAGAAGAGAGTGAGAGGGCAGCGAAAGAAGGAGGAGAGAGGGAGGCGTGACGGAGAGCAGGGAGCAGGAGAAGGAGACGAGGGGGCGGCGGCGCGAGCAGGCGAAAGGGATGTGGGCAGGGGCGGGAGAAGGAGAGGGCGGCGACGGGGAGGAGGAGAGGGCGGTGGGGGAGGGAACTAAGCCACTGTGGGGTTAGGGTTCGGGCGGGGTAGTGGGGTGGGGGGTGTTGGGTGGGGGTTGGGGTGGTGGGAGGGTGTGATCGCAAAATGTCTCGGGGGTATTTGTAAAAACACGATTTTCTCTTCTTCGTCTAGAATTAAAGTTTAGATCTAGGGTTTGGGTGAAAAATAAACGAACGTGGTTTTGTACGATCTGGACTTGATGGACCTTTTCGCGATTTCTAGAAAACTAAGGGGCTTTTTCGCAAAACAGAGCAAAGGGGCTTAGCTTTTAAGAATTCTGATTCATAAATTTTCCTTACAGTCATGTTTTTTTAGCAATAAATAAATAAAAATAGCAAGTTGACGGCACAGAAAATAATCCATGGGGTCAGCCCGTGTGTCTAATCCCCTTTAAAATTACTTTGGAAATCGCCTATTCTATGGAAACTGTTGCTCCCTTGTGTAGCTAGGCTACACCAATTGTAACCTTTTTTAGCGACAGTTATAACTTTTAGCTCACTTAAATATGATTCAATTGTACATTCTAGGTCTTCAATATTTCATCTAAGCCTAAGGTTCCCTAGCCGTAGTGGTTAGTGGAGCGCGGTGGCACTCCTCAAGGTCCTGAGTTCGACTCCTTGTGGGAGCGAATTTCAGGCTGAGGTTAAAAAAATTCTCTCGTTTGTCCCACGCCAAAGCATATGGAAGGACCGGTCTATCTCACGGACAACGGGCCCCTATGTACGAGTGGGGCAGGGGTTCGGGAATTTTCTCGACTTGTGTGAGAAGGTTTTCTTCTTAATACAGTACCGTGGGGTGGTCTTACCCTCCGCAGGTCGAGTTTTTTTTAATATTTCATCTAACATGTTCCGAGTATATAATTCCTCCCTATCAATAAAGTAACATTTTGCCATTCTCTAACTATTCCCTTTAATATGTATAGCCAGTAGAGGTGCAAACGCCTCATGTTTCATCAAATAATAATAATAATAATAATAATGTAACATTTAGTAGAAACCTAATACTACTACCTTTTGTTATATCTATAAAATAGAGCAAATATATATTTTATGAAACTATTTTTCAAGAAAAATCTAGTTCTTTTCTTTTTTTTATATATAAAAAGGTAGAATATACTCCTATCACCTCAAACACTTGGAAGCAACACGTAAAAACTAGTAAGTTTATAATAGAAATTAATACCACTGAGATCTCCTTTGGATCCACTAGCTAGTTAATAGGTAACTAATTTCAGTTAGAGTAGATCCAAACAGAATCGGCCAATACGTAGCTGGAATTCTTGTACACAGGGTAGCCAGCTACTCTCTCCGTTTCAAAATACTTGTCATTCCAAGAATTTTGGAGGGTCAAACTATCTCAAGTTTGACCAAAATTGTAGAGAGAAAATAATAACATTTGTGATGTCAACTAAGTAGCATTAGATTCTTCATTACTTATATTTTTATTTTATATTTATTTGTTGTCACAAATAATTATAATTTTTTTCTATAGTTTTGGTCAAACTTGAAATTTTTTGACTCTCCATGATTCTTGAAATGACAAGTATTTTGAAATGGAGGGAGTATCCATTGTAAATTGTAGGTGGCACATCTAAGACTCATAGTTATATCTAGCTAGATGTATAATAAAAATTTTGAATCTTGAAATGATCAAATGATCTACAGTTTGAAACAGATGGAGTATAATCGGGACAGATTCAAACATGATTTCTAAAAGTGAAGAAACACCAATAGATCACTTGCTGATGTCATGAGGGAGTAGCTAAGTTTTTGGCTTCTTGCAAGCCAAGTAGCCAACGAGCAACGCATGTAGAGGATCTCTGGGCCATGGTCGGGAGGCCTAACTACACATCAGTATTATTGGTTCATTGTTGCTGTATCAGCCTCAGCCAGCTCTGAAAAAGCCGGGTACGGACGGATGGAGGGTAGGCGCAGCCGCGCAGCTCGTTAACCCACATCGGCGGCCCACGAGCACGTACGGGGACCAGAGGGCAGAGGCATTCACCTCACCTGCCGCCCTGCCCCGCCCCGGCAGCTGGAGCTACGGGACGACCGGACGACGACGAGCGCGCCCGAACGTGTGCCTGTGGGGCCTGGGGCCGGCAGCTACTCTTCGCTCCTGCTTGGGGCCATCGGGCCGACGACGACCGGAGACCTGGCGGCGCCTGCACGTCCCGGGCGGGGACATCGCTGACGTACGTGTCACCCGTGGAGCGGAGCCGGAGCAGCAGTAGAAGCACCGCCGGTGAGGTGGGCGTGGGCGGCGAGCCGGCCAGAGCGTGCGTGTGTTGCCGGGATTTCTGGGCCCGTCTGTCACTGTCTGCTGGATCGCCTCCGGACTCCGAAGGCGCTGCAGGCATATGCTGCTAATCTTACTTTTTTTTTAATTGGGTTGCATATACCAACCAATTCAACCAAAATCTTAGAGTGTGTTTGGTACAGTTGTGGCTGCGGTTGTGACAGCTCTTGCTGTGACTGTGTTGGTGGAGCAGATTCTCTGCTGAATCTGAAACCGTTTTGGAAAAAACGTTTGGCAGAACAACTCTCCTAGCTGTGTAAAGGGTGAAATGTCCATATACCCTTCCCTTTTCTTTTTTATTTCCTCTTTTCCTTTTTTCCTTTTTTATTTTATTTTACTTTTTTCTCTTCTCATTTTTTTATTTTTTATTTCTCCTCTCCTTCTTATCTCCACCTCAACTCCTTCCTCCCTTATCCATTCCCCACATCACACCCGTCGCTCCCTAGTCCCCAACCTCTAGCCCTCCTCCGGTGGCCTCCAGCTCCGATCTCGTCGGTCATCCATCAACACCGCAGCGGCTGCCGACCGCCACTCGCCAGCCTCTACCATGTCCACCGCCTGCCGGCCTCCTCCTCCCTGCACCCGAGCCGGAGGAGCTCCACCTTCCCCGCGCCCGAGCTGCCGGTCGGCAGCCTCCAGCTCCGCCGCCGGCCATCCACCTCTCCCTTGCGCCTGAGTCGCCGTCCGCGCCTCCACCTCCTTTCCTCGGCTCCGCAGTGCCCGCCGGGCACGCTGCGCCGCCGTGGTCTGACCGCGAGCTCCGCGCCTGCCGACCGCGGTCCGTCCTTCGCTGCGCCTGCCGGCCTCGCCCGTGCGCCGCAACCTCCCCGCCGGCGACCTCCTCCGCGGCCTCATCCGGGGGCAGGCTTGGCAAAGGGCAGGGCGAAGAGAGAGAAGCTGCCTTTTTGCAGCTTAGCGCGGGCAGAACCTCTCTAGAGAGCGGGTCTTCCGACCGCTTTGGCGGTGAAGCTGTTTTGGGACCCCTCTTTAGCACAGCTTCGCCCAAAACAACTTCCTAAGCCGCTAGGGAAGCTGTGCCAAACGGACTCTTACTCCAACACTCTTCCTCACGTGCAGGCTCCCTTAGGTCGCATACGTGGATATTGGAGTGGGTTGTAATTATTTTATTTAATCGCGCCTGCCAGGATTCAAACTCGAGACCTCTGGCTTTGTGCATGCACCAACCAGTTCAACCCAAAAGCTTAAACTGATAGTAGAAAGGTGGACAATTCACCTGTACTCCAACACGTTTTGGCACCATCATTGGATGCTGAGCAGAGGTGGGCCCGGTAATGCTGCCAGTTTCGTAGGCTGCCTGGACTTCGGACTTTGGGAGGCGTTGCAAATTTGCCATTGGCACAAGGTGACCTGGCACTAGAACCGCGCAGTTGCTCAATGCTCTCTATCTAACGGTTTTCGGTATGTTCCCTGGGCTGCTGGCTGGTACTGATTTATTCTGAGAGAAAAATACCGCTGGCTGGCTGGTGGCTGATGACTTGTGCTGATTTATTTTGAGAGAAAATACTGCTGTCTGATAAGCCAGACGAACAAGGTGTTCATATCCAGATATGATAATGCATTTTGAGTTAAATGCCGCAAAAGTGTAATTTTCAGAATTGGAATGGCACGAGAACGTATCAATTCGGCTGCCTTTAAAGAAAAATAAAATAGTGGTTAAAATAAATGGCACGAAAGATGTCATTTCAAAGGAAAAGAGAGCATAAGGCGCGGTGCCGCCAACTCTCACTTCTTTGATCTCCGCGAAACACGAAATTGCGGAGAGCTCTTCTCCTTCAGGAGATCCTCGTGTTGCATTCTATGACCTATCCACACCTGCGGCGGACCAAAAGGGAGGCGGCCACATCCGGGGCAGTCAGTGTTATCACCGCCGCAGCGGGTTCACCAACCCGCACTGCCACTGGTGACCCAAGCACCTCCTTAGTGGTGTGTGCCGGCACCGCCCGCGCCGGCGTGACCAGGACGGGGGAAGTGACCCTCCGGGAAGTTGACTACCTCTAGCGATGGCCGCGTGGCAGAGAGTCATCGGGAGGGCGAAACCGAAAGCGATGAAGCCAGGGGTGCGAACGTCGTGCGCATTGGAACGAAGTGTGTGGCTAGCGGACAGCACCGGGGAGCCATAGCCTCCTCGCACATGGGGTTCGGCCTAACCAAGTGTGCGGCTGGCTGACAGCGCCGAGGAGCCACAGCCTCCTCGCACACAGGGTCCGCCCTGGTTTCTTCCTCCACCTGGCTTCCAGCGATCACAGCCTACTCCACCAGGGAGGGGCCGCATGGATGCCAAGGGGAAACGGCTCCGCTCCACCTGCCCCCCGGGGTCGAGACAGACCCCGGGCGCGAAGCAGATCGACCCAACGGGTGTGGTCCACCAGTGTGTGGGAGTGGCCCACCGGCATGTGAGGGCGCCCGAGGTACTGCAGAGCTGGGGCGGCCCAAGCTCGTAGCCCCCCCCCCCACGGGCGGGGGAGCCCCCGGAGCTGCGAGATCCACCATGTTGAGAATATTTACGACCGCCCGATAGGTGAGGCAGGGCTGCTTCCCAGGTAGACCGGTGGGGGTATGAGCGACCATGACCTTCTCCGTCGGGACGAGATCTGGGTGAAGACAGTCGACCGTGACATAGAACTGCTTGAGGTTGGCCTTGGACTGTCTCCCGTGCGACCGTCAGAGCAGCACAAGACGACCCCAAGATCTCCTGTGTAGTGGACGCCAACCACAGGTGAGCAGGGACCCGGACCATGCCAATGTTGAGGCGGTAATCCATGGAGGCCTCCACTGCCCAATTCTCCCGACGCCACCACTTGAATGCAATCCAGACTGGCCCAAGCGGTATGGTCGCATGTAGCGCGACCTCACAAAAGAGCACCAGGAAGTCCTCCCGGTGGTGCGGATGGACGGTCGTCCAGGGAGGTGAGGGATTGCTTGAACGCCAACTTCAGAAGGGGTTCTTCTCCTAGTGACTTTGGGGAGTTGGTGGCGGACTACTGCTCGTCGATCCTGCGGCAGTCACAGGAGCAACATCAACCGTTGCTACTGAAGTTGCGCGGTCGCAGGGCCAAGGTTGTCCCGGCAGGCAACCACTGCCTCAGGCGTAGTAGCTGCATCACGATGCTCTCCAAGGGTCGTGGCCCTAATCCTGTTACTTCTAGTCAGAACCTCATCATGAGAAGATTGGGTTTGGTCGCTCAGGGAGAGGCGCCAGACACGGCGGCTTTCACAGAGTACATCCGTCCTTTTGCTGTGGGGCTTTCGGATGAGCATTGCAGGGCCATCTAGGAGTTGTTCAGCGAGAGAAGGGGGGTAAAATTTTTATACCTACATTGTCGAGGACGACGAGTTCTGGGCGGCAGCCAAGGAGCTGTTCCCAGATGAGCAGGGGGCAGATGGTGGTCGGCTCGACTTTTGAGCTACTGTTGTTTTCTTTTGGTCATGGTCGCCCATGTGTTGTAATGAATGAAAACATAGCATGTTGGAATGTTAGGGGTCTTAACCAACAAGCACGACGCTCGGCGATTCGTGAGTTGGTGCAGTCAAAGAAGATCTCTCTTCTATGCCAGCAGGAAACTAAGCTTGATTGTATGGACAGATCCATGTGTTGTTGATATGTTAGGATTGGATTTCGATTACTTTGCTCTCCCGACAGCTAACACTAGGGGTGGCATTTTGATCGCTTGGGATACCAATGTTTGGGACGTCTCTTCCCCGAACATTGGTCCCAACTCGTTGACGGTCAAGGTCGCTCTCCTTCATTCCCACCTCCAGCTGTGGTGGATTACATCGGTCTACGGGTCTTAGGAGGATGCAAAAAATCACATTTTTGGAGGAGATCTGCTTGGTTCGGGCATCCTTGGTTGGTCCCTAGGTTCTGTGTGGGGATTTCAACTTAATTTACCAAACATAGGGCAAGAATAATGACCGACTCTCCAGAAGAATGATGGGTCATTTTAGATGTTTCCTCAATGATCTTGAGCTCGAGGAAATGCACCTCCATGGTCGCCTTTTCATGTGGAGTAACGAGAGGACACACCCTACTCTTGAGCACATTGACAGGATCTTCATCTCTTCATGTTGGGCTCAGTTGTTCCCTCGTGCAGTGCTGTAGGCCCTCATCTCTAGATGCTCAGATCATGCCCCTCTTTTGCTCTTGCTTGATGACGGCTTCCAATCGAAACACCGATTTCATTTCCAGGCTTTCTGGCCTCAGTTCTAGGGCTACCTACATATGGTAGAGCAGCGTAGAACGGACCTAGGCCGGACGCTGATGCTTTGCACATGGTCGATCATCTTTTGCGAGAGACAACGAAGGCTTGGCACCGGTGGAGTGCCAAAACGGTCGGTAATATTAAAACCTAGATCTCGGTCGCTAAGGAGGTCATCTTTCGGCTGAAAGCTGCTCAGGACACAAGTAGGTTGTTTGAGGCCGAGGCGGCCTTGGGGAGGTTTCTCAAGATTTGATACCTTCGTCTCACATCCCTTGAGCGCACGATGGCGTGACAGCGATCGAGTATGCGGTGGTTGCACGACAGGCATGCAAACACCCAGTTCTTTCACATGCATGCCAATCACTAAAGGCGGATGAACCATATTACCATGCTTCAGGTTCATGGGGCTACCCTTGTGACGAAGGATGACAAAGCGGAGGCTGCCTTGAACTATTTCTCCGACATTTTGGGGACAGCTCACGAGAGGGAGGGCCTTCTGAACTTTGAGGCACTCGGTATTCCTCGTCGCGAGCTTTCTGATTTGGGGCAACCCTTCATGGAGGAGAAGATTTGGGCGGTTGTTAAGGAGTTGCCACTTGACAAGGCGCCGGAGCCGGACGGATTCACCGGTCTCTTTTACTGTTCTGCCTGGTCAATCATCAAGACAGACATTATCTGTGCTTTTGATGCACTCTCCTCCATGGACTGCAGAATTTTTCATCACATCAATCATGCTTTGTTGATCCTCCTCTCGAAAAAATCTGACCCCTTGACTTTGGGTGTAGCCCTTGGCATAAATAACTGAGAACTGAACCGAAATAACTGAGAACCGGAACCAAGAAATTCGGTTCCTGTTCGACTCCTATTTCTCGGGAATTACTCGGTTATTTTGGTTTGGTCCTCGGTTAACCGAGAGAACCGAACTGAGCACACATTTAGCCCATCTTGGACCAAAAGCCCAAGGGATTTGGCCAAAACAAATCCTAGCTCGCCACTCCCACTCCCTCCCAGCCGCCCACTCTCCACCTCTCCCATTTCCAGCCGCCTACCCTCGCCCCCGTCCCCAGACCTCGAAGCAGCCGACGGGAGCCTTGGTTGTACGCTGCCGCTCCCGGCGTGGGGTCGGAGCAGCGAAGCCGCGTGCCACCACTCCTGCTGTGGGCCTGGAAGTTGTCCCCGCGGGCGGAAGCGAGGAGCTCACCTAGAGCCACGACCGCGCGCCGCACAGGGCGCGGCTCAGCGGGAGCTCGCGGGGGCTGCACGCCACCTCTCCCGGCGCGTGGTCGAGCAACTCGCCGCAGGGAAGGCGCGCGCCGCCGCTCCGTGTCGTGGAGTTGGTGGACGGTGGTTGCCCCTGCGGGCGGATCTCACGAAGAACCAGGACCGCCCAGATTCGACGTCAGGTGTCTCCTCCCTACCGCACACCTCCTCCCTTCCTCAAATCTGACGGCAGCTCCTCCCTCCGCCAACTACAACGGGCGGCGGCATGGATCTTTTTTTTCCTTTTTGGATTTGTATTTCTTGTGCTTGGGAAAATGTAAAACTATGAATGTGATTCATTGTTGATTACCTTCGGTTAGTTCGGTTAGAACCGGAACTGAACCGAACTAACCAAAATTGAATTTGCTCAGTTCCCACTTCTGAAAAGAACCATTCAGTTTCGATTTTCTGGGAACCGAATTTGTGTAGGAACCGAGGAACTGAACCGAACGGTTCGTTTAGAACCGAATGCCTAGGGCTAATTGGGTGACTACCGCCCCATTAGTCTCATACACAGTTTAGGAAATATTTTCTCTAAAGCCTTGCTAACCGCTTTGCCCCATCCCAACCCCTTCTAGTGTCCCCAAATCAGGGTGCTTTTATCAAAGGTTGACAGATATAGATAATTTCCATTGTGTTCTGGGCACGGCAAAGACGCTAGCCTCTAAGAGGAACCCACGAGTTATGTCAAAAATTGATCTGACAGAAGCTTTTGACTCGGTTGGGTGGGTCTTCCTCTCCTAGACCTTCTTTTTGCTATTGGTTGCCCGAGGACTTGGCCTAATTGGGCCGCGACGGTCCTTTCTACGGCTAGCACTAAAGTGCTTCTTAATGGCCGACCGAGCAACAGGATCTGCCATAGTCATGGCCTTAGGTAGGGCAACCCTCTCTCCCCCATGCTCTTTGCCCTGGTTATGGAATGTTTCAAAGCGATGTTCACTACTGCGGAGGAGCGGGGGCTCTTCTTACCCTTGGGTGCGTCAGCAATTAAGCATCGCATATTGCTTTATGTGAACGATGTGGTCATTTTTGTCGCCCCGGTAGAGCAAGATCTTCTCCTAACTAGGGCAATGTTAGACACCTTCTACAGGGTGACCGGACTTGCTGCAAACTATTTTAAGAGTCAGGCGTTCCTTGTTCGTTCCGGGGAAGAGCACATCAGCCTCACCTCTGAGGTCTTGGGATATGTGGTGGCTTCCTTCCCTTGCACTTACTTGGGCGTTCCGCTATCCCCTAGCAGGCTCCTAATGCGTCAATGCAGCAGCTGGTCGATAAGGTCGCGAACTGTCTCCCAGCTTGGAAGGGACGTCTGCTTAACAAGTGGGGTCGGTTGATCCTGGTTCAGTCTACCCTTTGCGCCATCTCGATGCACATTTCGATGGCTTTTAGAGTTGCGCCCTAGGCAATTAAGGCCATTGAAAAACTCATTCGAGGGTTCCTTTGGTGCAGGACAGAGGTCGCATCGGGTCGGAAATGTGCGGTAGCATGGGTCAAAACTCGTTGTCCTAAAGAGCTGGGTGGTCTGGGTATCCCAAATCTACACTTAATGGGCATGACTGTTGACAGTTGATAGTCGTATCAAAGTTCGTTTGGACTTGCAAGCGGACAAATCTCCCGTCGTAGTCAAGGGACCCTTCTTCCCTTGAGTTGTGAACCCAAGGTATCAAATCCGTGGAACAATGTCTAACGCAAGATCCAATCTAATAAGCGGAAAACACTTTGATCTTGAAAAGGGTTTTTGCATCTAATCTATAGAAGAACCATGAAAACACATCTAATTTACTTAACACTAGTGGTAACAAGAGAAAGAGAGGGGAGGTGAAACCAATCTAGAGATTGGATCGGGTCTTTTGTTGAAGTTCCAAAACCAAGAAGAATAAAGCAAAAGAATCTCATTAAAAGCCTCTTTAAGCCGTGGTTTCCATTCCAACCCTCAAAGGCACCTACCATACACATGATCAACATCCTGTCACGATGTCCCGCTTATTGTGTAGGTGAACCTAAGAGCACGTTCACATGGAACGTGTTGAAAACACTTGGTAGGTCAGGTATGCACCTCTAGCCACCATGGCTACAAGAACATCTTATGCAATCTATCCGCGGAATAGATTGGAGAATAAGAAAACCTAAGCGAAGAAAAAATCATAGTGAAAGCACTTGATCGCTAGAAAACGGATTCAATCTTGCAAATTCAACATGAAGTATAATACATGGACAAGATCACCACCAGGATCCTACCTTGATCTTGATCCTAGCTTCTAGAACTCCGACGTGGTCTTCCATACAAGGTTCCCACGTCGGCTAGGGAAACCCTAGTCAACCATCTCGACCCTCTCCTCTCCGGAAGGGTGCCCCTCTCATCTCTGCTCCTCGGCGACGGATGACGAATCGCTTGATGCGTGGCTCGAGGCACGGGGACTATAAATAGCCCGAAGGTCATCTAGGTCAAAGGGGGTGCTGAACCGGGCCCGGAATGGGCTGGGCCGGCCGGCTTGGGCCGACCGGCCTGGTCCCATTTCAGCCCAGTTCGGCCCCCGACTTCCTTCTCGTCGCTTCTCGTGTCTAAAAGA
Source organism: Cenchrus fungigraminus (assembly GCA_036936925.1). Lineage (NCBI taxonomy): Eukaryota > Viridiplantae > Streptophyta > Magnoliopsida > Poales > Poaceae > Cenchrus > Cenchrus fungigraminus. The sequence goes on along the minus strand of CM072773.1, from coordinate 29,975,225 downwards.
ACTTTTGCCGAGTTGCATGTGGGTCCTTGACGTCATTTTCCTCGCGGTTTAGATAAGGGTGCTTTGCGTATGAATTCCCGCATCTTCCGTCTAGGTCCTCGACACTTCTCGGCTTCACGCTTTAGTCCTTGGTTCATTTGGAGTCATGTTCATCTTGTATCTTGACTTGTCCCGGGGTCCATAATCTTCTCATAAAACCCTTGATGAACCTTACCCGAAAGTCCTCATTTAGGCTCTTAATCCCTGTGTAAACAATAAACTCCAAATACCATGCACGAGTGTGAACTTGACATATAATGAGGGTTAGGATCGTTAGTGTGAATATCAAATTAATACCAACATAGAAGGTAAACCTGTGGCTAGTTTGACGGAAATCGACCACCAACAATGGCACTCCACATGTGCTGGCTGTTGTTTGCGAGAACCGATCCGCAACACACCTGGTCTGGATTCAAGTTCACCAACGGCGCTAAGGCCGAGAGTTTCTTTGCTGCCTCCATCTCGATCACGGTGGGAGATGGCAGGAAAGCTTTGTTTTGGTCGGATAATTGGCTTGATGGTTGCTCTATTCAGTCGCTAGCGCCCAAATTTGTAGGGAGTGGTCTGGTCAAGGGTCAGACGCTCCTGTATGGGTAGACATGCCGTTACTGGCAGGATATGGGTTCAGGATATTATCAGGGCCATGACGGTCCAAGTTATTATGCAGTATATCAGAGTTTGGGATCTTCTGGTCGACTATGCCCTCTCCGAGCTCCCAGACCGGTTCATTTGGAAGTGGGCTGCCTCTGGCGAGTTTTCCTCAGCATCGGCATACCGAGCCCTCTTCCTCGGTCGCTCCTCCCTATTGGGTGCATCTCAGCTTTGGAAGGTGCAAGCACTAGGAAGAGTACGCTTCTTTGGGTGGCTAGTGTTGCACGGTCGATGCTGGACTTCAAACTGACTGCGTCGGCATGGGTTGAGTAACAGAGACGAATGCGCTCTCTGTGCATATGAAGTGGAGATGCTGGACCATCTGCTCACTTGGTGCGTTTATAGCTAGGAAACATGGTTCTGTGTGCTTCGTTTCTTTGGTATTTCCGGCCTCTCACCTTTGGAGGAATCACCTCTGGCGGTTTGGTGGCTCCAAGCTAGGAAGGCAGTCACGAAACCTCTTCGTAAAAGTTTTGATACCTTATTATGGTTGGTCGCTTGGACGTTTTGGAAGGAAAGAAATCGTCGGGTTCACGAACGGGCTACCCTTCAGCCGGTAGCGTTCGCTCCCACCATTTTGGAGAAGGCTAGGCTTTGGGTGTGGGCGAGCTTCGCATGTTTGTCAGCCACCTTCTCGCCCCAAGACGTTGCTAGTCGAGGGCTCCCCCCTTAGATGGCTTGTTGTAATGTGTTCTTCTTTTTTCTATGTTTCGTTCTTTGTGGGGCTCGTTTTTATGCCTTGTTCAGTTGTTCCTTTACCATATTTGTATGAACTTCTCTTCTTCTTAATGAAAAGTGTGCTATGCACGTCTTAAAAAAATCTATCCACACTTACACCTTCGAAACCACTATCAGGTCAGGTCTGGGTATATTGGCCTCGTTTTGGTACTCCTCGTGTGTGGCATAGCTTTTCCCATCTTTGCAACTTGCAAGGCCGAGGTCCCTGGCCTCTCCCGTATATAAATGCCTTGGTCCTCATGATTGAAGTATGATATATATCGGTGGCGGCAAACAATACAGAATATGAGTTGATTTATCACAAATGGACACCCATGCTTTTTAGAAGGAAAATGTATTATTCTTAGCACATTACACCAGCCTTTTTACAAACATGGCCTAAAGAAAAGGAAAATTACAAAGAAGTCGAAAACTCCTGATCATCTTCCTCGAAACCCTCAGAGGTCTGTTCGTCACCGCCGTTAAAGCCGCTTCCCAATTGTCCCCGGACGTTAGAGCTAATCTCCACAGAGGCCGCAGAGGAGGGCTTACTGCTAGGCGAATAAGCCGAGTACACTACCTCTCCGGTGCCGACGACGCAACCTTCCTTTCCAACACCGGCAACCCGAGCAAAGCTCAGATTTTCACCAAAGATCATCTTCCTCGAGTCAACAACATCATCACCTGAAGAAGACGATGATGCGCCGACCTCGGACTCCTGGACATGCCTCCTCGGTTTTCAGTCACTTGGTTTCCTTTTTGACCCTTGATAAACCTTTTAATCTTTATCAAGGCTCGGGGACTAAGTGTGTACACTTCGTCTTCGACGAGAGTGTACATTTTCTGGCTCAGTGATCTTATCAAGTTCAAAAATGGGGAGAGCTCTCCTCAACCACCCAGCAACCACGAGTCAATCTTCGGGAACCACTTGGCTGCAGCAAGATGTGAGCAGAACAGACATCAAAGCACTCGGCCAAAGGCGTAAAGCACTTGGCAGAAGCCAACAAAGCACTCGGACGACGTTCGAAGCTCAGGATCAAAGTTGTAGTCTGGTTAAGAAGCGCTCGGGGATTGCTGTGCGGGATATACTCCTGGGTGCCACACAGAAGGGCCCCATGACATATCTACGAGGACGGCATGGGCCCACACGTGGGGCACTCGGCACGAGCGAACGGATCAAGAATGAGACGGCGCCCGAAGAGATACACTCCCATAGATAAAGACTAGTTGGTTAGGAAAGATATTGCTTGTAATCAAAGGGAGATCTTATATAACCGACTAGGATAGATCCCACTTGATCTGTAACCCTACCCCCCATGCCTATATAAGGACGGCAGGGACCCCCCTCCAAAACAAGTCCAATTGGATTCCCATTCACGGAACAATCAATACAACCACCAATGCAGGACGTAGGGTATTACACATCTTTGCGGCTGGAACCTGGATAAACCCCTGTGTCCTTCATTACCATCTAGCTTCAATCTCGATGATCCCATCCACACAATCTACCACCATAGCCTACCCTGTGGTGGAATGCCGGCACCATTGTATCGACATGAAGCTCTCAAGGTAGGCCTAGGAAAACAAAAGAGGAAGAGCAAATGAACTAGGGTTCCAAGAGGTGGTTGCCATCTCCCCTCAATTGAGTTTATATGGAGGGCAATCAATGACCAAACTACCCCTACTTACTTAACTTAAGATACACACCCACCAAGGGCATTTTGGGAACTTCGGTCGTTTTCTCCATCAGACGGATGCCGTTGGCCGCAATCCGCTTCATCTCCACGCAAGCCTCATGATCGCGCAGCGTGTCCTCCGCTTTGAAGCTTCTCGACACACTGTGAGCCAGGCGGTCAGACTGCCCCTCCTGGGCGGTTAGACCGGCCTAGGCAGACTGGTTCGCCCCATCGAGCCTTCGGCCTTGGCTTTGTGGTTGAGCCAAGTAACCCAGTGGTTTTGTGGCCAAATAATTGCAAACCCCGTGTGCAAGCTTCAGTTGTTAGCTGCTACCTTGCACCGGCTCCATCCCTCTCGACATCATCTTGCTCTTCTTGCCAGTGTATGGTCCGCACTTGATCCCGTCGGCCATCGGGTACCTCGATCGAAGCCTACTTGTCTCTCCACTCCTGGGAGGTCACACATACATAGACCTTTCACACTTGATCTTCACCTGCACCACGCGAATAATGCCGCAACCTGCACCTGCACTAATAGGCCAAGAGTCAGTCCACACAATGTTGTCAATCACTCATCACCAAGGAGCGACCATCCACCGGTCCTCGGACCACAAAGGTCCTCACAGTGTTACCACAGACCTCACAAGTCATAAGAGAATCCATAGGCAGAGTAGTCGTGGCCATGGCAACCTTCTCGCTGGTATAGTCATCCAAATCTTTTCATAAGAAGGTCCATCTTGGCAGTAACAATATCTGCTTCCTTGACAATATGAGTACCCTCTGACGTGGTTGGAGTCGTTCATCACTCCACCCTTGGTTGGAAACCATCTTCTCAATAAGTGATTTTGCATTATCAACAGTGAGTGAGAAAAAGGCTTCTTGAGCAGCTGCATCGATATGGCCACAGGATGTCAGAGTCAGCCCATTGTAGAAACTTTGAAGAAAGCCAAACCTCCATCCCATGGTGAGGACAGGCCAGGATGTACTCCTGAAGCCTTTCCCAAGCCTCTGGAATAGATTCATTTGTTGCTTGCTGGAAACTAGAAATTCACCCTTGAAGGGCATTAGTTTTACCCAACGGAAAGAACTTCTTGAGGAATGCTTCTGAACATTTGCCCCATGTATTGATAGCTTCACGATTCACGTAGAACCATTGCTTAGCCTTCCCCAAGAGAGAGAATGGAAACAATCTAAGACGGACTGCATCCACATTTGCACCCCTGAAAGTGCTGCATAGCTCTAGGAACTGTTGAAGATAGGCATTTGCATCCTCATTGGGCTTGCCACAGAATGGGCTAGCCTTTACCATCATAATTAAACCCATCATGATTTCAAAGTGCTCAGTCCCAACTGCCACCTCGGGGCCTTGCAGCACCTGGTCAGCTGAAGGAGCTGAGTACTCATGAAGTGTCTTCTGGCCATAGCGTTTGATGTGGATGGCACTAAGGAAGCTGGATGGACTCCCGATCGAGTACGGCGAGGAGATTCGAAATGAATTCGAGCCTTCCTCACCAGTGACTCTAGGTCTTCTGTGAAATTTGATGGTAAGTCGAAACCAATCATACACTACCTGTCTTCATCATCCAAAGACAAAGAAGTCAATCAAGGTTAGCCTGCATTGAGAGTTGATCTACCCTACTCAAGCTTTATAAACAGATGCAAAGCATAGTCATGATAATCATGTGCCTTCCCCGGCAACAGAGCCAGAAATGCTTGTTGACATTTCTTAACGCAACCATCTTAAGAACAGATTTAGGATCCATCCCCAGTGATAGCGCTAGAAATGCTTGTTGGCATTTCTTAACGTCACTACTAACGACATCGAGTTAAAGCGAGCGTCAAGACTGGACAGAGGTATTCCTAATGATCATAAACGAATCCGCAAGTGCATAGATATACCATTGTAGCATTTCCCCAGGGAAGAGAGTATTTCATGGGTATCGAATCCGTGGAAGGCAATGGCGGATATCAAGACTTATGCTATTGCATTGAATATAAACCATGAGATAGAGAAAGATACAACAACTCAAATACAGGGGTAAGATAAATGATAAGATAGGGTAGTGTGACAGACACATTGATTCATCTTCTACTAAAGAACACTACGACATAGGGAGGACTGTACGGAGTTAGCTCTAGGTTCTAATGTGCTAAGCATACAAGAGTTAGATGATACAAGAAAGATGCACAAAGCAATGCATGATCAAAGGTTCAGCACCCAGGTACAACTAGGGACATAGCATCATGACGCTATGCATACAAGTGGAAATCTATCCTTTAGCCTCCTACAATAATACCCCACCGCGGAGGGTTACAAAGGGTCCAATGGCTGTCACTACCGTGGCCTACCTCAATCATTACGGGGGCAAGCTCATAACTAATGCAGCTACACAACCCAGGCATCATGCCTATGTTGCTACTGAACTCCACCCGACCTGGGCTATTATGACCCAGGGTGAAGCCATCAGAACACTAGCCGACTTAGACCGAGTACCGTAGCATAAACACAAACCTCATGCAACACAACAGTACAATCTAACTAGATCAAACTGGGCTAGTCATACAAATAGGTACGAGCTCTCTTATGTCTAATCAACAAGATTAAAGGGGCGTGTTTGTGAAGAACACGAGCCTCTAACTTATGAACAAACACAAAGGTATGAGTAAATCATCCTTCAAGTGGATCGAAAGGTAGTGCTCATGATGAACACGAGCCTCTTAATGATGAACGAACGAAGAACTCAAGAACATATCAATCATATGGACTATCATAACTTTATATGAAATAGCTGAATAACTGAAGTAGTTCAAAGTTATACAAAGAAACAAATATACAAGAGAACTCATACCTAGATTCCAAAGTAGACTTGGAATCTGAATAAGAGCTACTCTAGTCTACTCCCTAGCCTTGGAAACTAAAAGTGAGAGAGGAGAGTCAAGTGTGGGTGTGAGAAATGGGAGCCCCTCCCCTTCTATTTATAGGCAAGGGCCATGGCCTCCTCGGGCACCAAATGTCACCAACACACCCTGGGATGCAGCAAGTGACCAATGAGCGACCAGCACGTGGAAGGCTAGGATCAACAGGCACTAGATCGGTTCGGCCGATCCTAGGATCGGCCGACCCTCCCGTGCTATGTTGCATCCTGTGCTTTCTCCCAGTGGCTGGTATGTGGGCCCCATGATCCATCCTCCTTGCATGGGAAGTTTCTTGGCGGTTAGAGTCCCTGGTGGGCCCTTGGATCCATGTGATGTCAATGTGTCGCTCTCTAATTTGTTGATGAGTGCTTCACTTGGATCAGTGACGTGTTTGCCAGCTAGGATCCATGTGGCAGCCATCTGCTCAGTGGAGGTGGCATGGATCACTTCATAGAAGGTGAGTTTCCATCTCTTTTCATGCTTAAATCACCTACATTCAAATAATCTCCAAAGAAAAGTCTACATTATTCTTAATAAAATGTGTGTAATAAATGCATATACCTCTAATTATGTGAGAATATTGACGGCTAAAAGTGGTACTTAATAGCCGTCAACACACTCTCCCTCTTGTGGTCGACCTCGGAGGCTTTTATCCACGTCCCTGGCGAATGGCGGTGTGGCCAGGAACTTAGGGTTCCACCAAGTTGACACTGAAGAAACATGACACCGAACCGACTCTAGAATGGGGTGGGTCGGCTGGCCTGGGCTGATCGGCCTGGGCCCACTTCGGCCCGATTCGGTCATCCCTTCCTCCACGTAGCTTCTCTTGTAATTTTGACATTTTGCTCCTTCCCATGTGGGCTTTAGACGTCATTATCCCTGTGATCAAGATAAGGGGTCTTCTCTCATGAACTCCGGTATTTTGTCTTGTTCCTCGAGAATATTTTCATCATTGCATCTTAGTCCTGCCATCTTTGGAAGTAAGTTCATACATGAACGGAGCTCCTTGATTCTCTTACATAGAATTCTCCGAATCTGATGCGAACTTATCCATTAAACACATGATTTCCTGCAAAAACACTATACTTCCAAATGCACATGCAAAAGTGAACTTGTTACATCATTAGTATGCCTAGTGGTGGTTTAGTTCCAAATCAAAGCTGAAATCAAAGTGCAACAAGTGCCTTAGGGGTTCCAAATATGATCACCAACATTGGGATACTGCTGCTTCGACTGACATGTGGGACCCCTCGCGATGGCAAACTATTTTTGCAACATTTCCTTAGGGCGCTAATGGTTGAGATACTACTGCTTGAACTGACAAGTGGGACAAAAGTTGGTTTATGACGATTTTGCGGAGCTTATGGCGTCACAAAACCAGCATATAACAGGGAATGCCAAACTACAGTAGCAACGTTTATGACAACAATTTTTTTGTCACTAAATTTGCTCGGAAGTGGAATTTTATGACGAGATCAGCCAGAAACGTCATAAATCAATGACGTCAAAATTAGGTTGCGTCACTAATAAGCTTTTTTCTTGTAGTGTTTCTTCATTGCGTCAACTATGCACATAACCCGATCAAGCCATTCGGCAATGTTAGACCCAAAGTAAGAACATACTACATTTCTCGATTATTCTTTTGTCATTGCTAATTTATTATGTGCTAACATGTCTTTGCAAAAAACTCCACCTGCTCTTTGTGATTTCATGCAATGGCTAGATACTGAGCAGTCTGAGTCCAACAAGCTCTACATCGAGGAAATGGCCCGTTTGGGAAGGGAGAGGTGGAGACGCATGGTTGAGGCGAAAAAAGGAGAGGAAAAACGCAGAGAGCAACAGAAAGAGATTCACATTCGGCAGGAGGTGAAAGAACGTGAAGCGGCCCAGGCTCGTGAAGCAGATAGAGAGAGAAAGAGGGAGAGGGCTCGCCGGGCCAACGGAGCTGGACCGAATGCCATTAGAAAGAGAAAAATACTTCCGTTTTACTCAGTAGAACAAGAGTATGAGTTTTTAAGTGAGGCTGTATCACTTAAAAACTAGGATTTCCTTTCATCATCATCTAGAGACATCTTGTATCCTTAAGAACTTTAATCGTAGTGCATCTCCTTAATATCTCCATATGACAGCAGGAAAACTTAATTGTACCCGTAGGTTGTGCTTCATCTCAGTAGGGTAGGGTGTGTTTTCTCTGAGTCACTGCAAAATTCCTTGCCCACGGATCGAAAGGCCCACCACGCAACAGTTATCCTAGTACTAGGGTGTGTTTCCTTTGAGTCACTGCAGTCTCTACAGCCGCGCGCTCGGGATGGGTTGGATAGCAGTGGGCACCACGGTGGGGGCCACACCAGTGCGAGCGAGCAAAGGGTTGTGTTGCCGAGCATGGACCTTAGAGTCACGATGGGTGCGGCGGCGGCGGCGTCTGCACCGCCACAGGCAAGCAGAGGGCCGTGACGAGCAGGATCTACAACGTCACTGCGAGCAGAGGGATGCCGCGGCCACGCGACGAGTTGAAGACCATGGGAAAACCGGTGCACATGTGATATGCCATACGTGCAGCCGTCGGTGCGTGCAAAGTTACGCGCATGAAGGGGAAATTTGCTGAGTCCATAAATTTTAGGAGGATGGATTAGGAATCATTGGAGAGGGATTTTTTTCTCGATTTCCTAAAATCAAAGACCTCTTGCCATTGTGGGCTTGGAGTTGCGCACAAGCATGGAAAATTTTCAATTTTTTTATTTTTATATTATTCTTTTTACGAATTTACAAAAATATACATATGTTCCAAAGTTTTACAAAACTATTGCAATACCGTCGTTCCAAATGGTGATTGACCCGACCCCCGCGTGGTACTGTTCTGTAGCACTCCCAACGCTTAAACGTCTTTTATTTTAAATCATCTTCAGGCTCAAATACTTGACACAAATGTTTCTTCTATTGACAACATATTAAAAAGCATATTTCTTTCATATGAACTCGGATGAAGATAAAAGTTATACGAAAATTGTAGTTTCGTCTAGACATACAACTTTGTAGCTCATACATTTGTCATTTGAAATCACTTTGATGCTCAAATAATCAACATTATATTCAGATCTAAAATTTGACGATTTTTTTTCTCTCGGCAACATATCTTAAAAATATCATAACATTTTCTTATAAACCCGGATGGAGTTAAACTCTATACTGAAATTGTACTCCCTCCGTCTCATAATAAGTGCAATCCTAACTTTTGAAAAAAATCTCACAAAGAATGCAATCCTAAAAAATAGATCTAATTACCTTCCAAATTAAGTGATCAGATTTGATTTGCATGGCAAAACTTACTGCATTTGGCAAACAAACGAGGGTATTAAAGTCTTTTCATTCCACCACTAATCTGTTCTAAAAAAACTAGAATTGCACTTATTATGGGACGGAGGGAGTATATCTCAACGACATCTACAACTTTTGAAACGAATCAGATTTCCGAAATTGGAAACCCGATCCTCTGCACCTCTGTGATAGTCCCAGGAAGTGACTATCACGTGCAAACCCTGTCTCAAGTGGTACAAATCCATACAACACAGGAATAGAAGAAATATTACATGATTTTATTAATACATCAGAGTACAACATTTTGGCATAAGCCGGGTACAAGTCCAACTGGACTAAACAAGAAAGGTAAAACATCTACGCAGCGAATCTATCGAAGTGAAGCGTCTCCAACTCCACAGGCAAACTTGAGTGTAGGACCAGCTCTAGTCTTCCCATCCTTCATCGTCATAGTCATAGTCGTTCTCCAAGTCTGAAAGCATTGCCATCTACCCGATAAGCGGGTAGGTCATGTCAGCTTCCCAACAAAGAGCAAAAGCGGTGAATGAATTCTAGTATGCATGGATAAGCCTATATATGGCTGTAGAAGGTTTATGCATGCAGCGGTAGCAACATCAAGGTAAGCGGTTATGCAAAGAGGTCACCATCTCCGAGGAGATCCACACCTCCGAGGCCAACGCCTCTGGGGTCAACACCCCAACCAAGAAAAGAACACCAACACACTGGATCTCAACCGAGTCACAGCATCCCACTCTCATCTGCGATGTGAGGTCACCAACTCCTACCCCACATCTCAACGGCACCAAGCCGGGCTCACACACTCGGGGGAGAGAAGCAGCACAAGAAAAGTCTAGCCAGAGTAACAGACCCGTGGGCTATCCATACCAGTGAACACGGACTATAGCTATAGGTTTAACACTCTGCAGAGGTTGTACAACTGGACCCGCTGGATAGGACAGAAACGGATGCCTCCGTTCCACATCCCTACATAACGACCGGAGACCTAGCAGTGGGTGGCACTCTCCTGCATCTCCAAGCCTGACTCGTCCTGAACTGGGGCGCGAAACTTGCCAGCAGGGCCTCGGAGCTGTGAGACCATCCCCGGAGGAGCCGGGGCGACATCTACTCGGGGGGTATAACCCGTCCCCCTCACACGACCACACCGGTCCGCCTACAAGCTGAGTGCCAACCACCAACTAGTTCTCGGACCGAACCCCGCCCATACGTGAGCGAACGGTTTGTACAAAAATAGCCCAAAGATCATGGTTAAACTGTCGATCGGTCCTTAATTGCAAGAGCGAGCACTCACCAACTCCCACCGTCTGACACGCCGCTAGGGCGGGAGGCCAGGTCGCATCTCCCCTAGACAGGCGTTCACAAGTAACCAAAGCGGCTCGCTCCCGCGGTAACATGTCAAGGATACACACTCACCCAAAACACACGCTAGAACACCGAGATATCCCAATCTCAGTCCCAACCAGAAATCCATCCATATCACGAAGCGGTAAAATATATGGGTAGTAAATATAGGGGTCTAGCTAGGGGTCTGTAGCTAGTCCCAAAGGTAGGAAGTTCAAGGAACAGGGTATATCAAATCCAAGGCATGGCTAAAAGATTGTCTATGCATTTCAATCATCCAAAGCATCATAAATAAAGCACTAGCAACTAAATAGCATGCATGGGATCTACGTGGTCGGGAGTGACATGACACCTGCGCGGTAGTCGTCGTAGAGTAGTAGAGGTTGGGCCCTTCCTTCGAGTCAAAGGTCTTTCCAATCGTCACAGCTCGGGTCGTCGTCGCAGCTCGGGTCTTCAAACATGATCACAAGCCTACACGAGATGCGACGCGAAAATAAACAACGGCAATCATCTATGCAATAACTCCAAATAACATCAATTTAGAAGAACCAAATAAATCCGATCTAGCTACAAGCAGCACTAGTTTAATTTAAGGAAATCAAAGTAATTAGTTTTATATTAAAATAGTTTTAAGCTACTAGCTTTATATACTAGAAAACAAGTTAGAGAGAAAGGTTAGTTCAAGGTTGGGTTTGCCGATCAAGGCTAGAGGTTTGGTGATTGCGCCTACAAGGTATTAGCGTAACCGATAGGTGCAACGAAGCGAATGCTCAGAGGATGAGGAGAGATGAGAAAGGAGAAACGAGCTAGGCAAGGCATTATCAGAACAAGGTGTGCGGTAGCAGAGCAGAGAGAGGGAAAGGAATCGAGTTACAGTCGGCCAAAAGGGTGATGAGGTGGTAAAGCGTGCTCGAGAGCGCAGTGGAGCAAGTGCTAGCAATGCATCAATAACCACAGCGTAGTAGCTAGGTTGCAACGCGGGGTTACCGTCCTTGAAGCAGAGGCCTCTGCTTAAGGCACGGCCGTCCATCACGCGCGGCCTTCCGGGTACTAACGCTTGGTATGACGCGTGCTACACGACACGAAGCAAAGCAGAGGGAGAGCGGGTATGCGGGTTGCGGCACAAAGCGGTGGAAGTGGTGCAAGCAAGAAGAGCTGTATGAACACGGCTTGGGGAAGTATTCCTGTCCGCGACACGTCAGTGGCTAGTTGCGGGGCTCCGGCGTCCCAGACCCACAATAGCACAGTGGCGGGTAACGGCCACGAATTCTACTCCAAGAACATGGGCAAAAAGGGACTTGGTTTAAGGGCAAGAATAGAAAAGGGGTAAGGTAGCAGCGAGCGCCTCGGAATTATGAAACCAACGCAACCAGTTTCATAATTTTCGGAGCTCCGGATAATTAGTTATGAATTTTTAAAGAAAAAGGAGTTTATAAAACATTTATTAAATCATTTATAAAATAAGAAAATAATTTTTATTAAAATAATGCTGACGTCAGCATAACGTCGCGATCATAGGGTTAGTGGGCCGATGTTGGGCCCAAAGTGTTAGAGGCCCATTGGACCGGCCCAGTGCGGCCTAAGGTTCAACAAGTCTGGAAAAGGTCCCCAAACTGTTTGGTTCGGCTTGGTTAAAATTCTGGGCCCAAAAGGCTTCCGTGGGCCAGAGCCCATCATGGCTCATGAGAGGAAGTCCGGACTTGCTCCCTGAACTATATTGAGGGTTCATTCCATCTGACGGCTGCGGGATCCTCTGCGATCTGTGCGTTCAGGCGTGCATGTGGTCACGGGTGTGGCACCACTCAGGTGCAAGAGAAAGGGGTCGCGGCCAAGGTGTTCGTCTAAATGCGCCAAAGAGACGGCGGAAAGGCAAGGGGCTCACCGGCGGCGAGTTTTGGCTATGGCGGCGGTGGCGTGCGTTTACCTGCAAGAAAAGCTCCTCGGCACGATGGCCGGTCCACAGCTTGACGGCGAGCACCGCACGACATCGGCGACCATCTATGCGGCAGAGCGGCACGGCTGCAGGGCTGGGCGGCGCAGCGCGATGCGAGGCAGCGCGGTGCGGCGCAGAGTGAAGCGAAGCAGAGCGGTGTGAGGCTACGACGCGGTCGGGCAGAGCGTGCAGCACGGTAGCAGCGAAGGCGCGGCGCGGCTCCCGAATGGCACGGCACGGTGCGGCGAAGCACGACGGCAAGGTAAGGCGGCGCAGCGCGAAGCAGTGCGAGGTAGCGAGAGATGCGATGCAGAGCCGGCGTGTGCGCGGCGGATTGGCGCGGAGCAGCGCAGCGCGGCGTGGGGTGGAGCGGCGTGAGGTCGGGTAAGTGCAGCTCGGCGCGAAGCACAGGAAGGCATAGCACAGCGCAGGGCGAAACGGAACGGCGAGATCGGCGGCGCGGCACAAAGCAAAAGCGGCAGCCCGAAGGCCGGTCAGAAGGTGAGGGCGGTGCGTGCGTTTTGGCATCACCAACGCGAAGGCCGGTTTCCAAAGCGTACACGGGCTCGCGTTCTGGTTGTGGCAGAGCGGCGCAACGGAACGTGCGACGGATATCAGAGCAGAGCAGAGGATGGCTCGGGGTGCTACTCACCAGGGGCTTGAGGATGGTCACGGCGAGGCAGGGAGAAGTTGATGCCGTGGCGAGTTGATGCGGCGTGTCGAGGTTCAGGGCGTCGGCGTTGAGCTCCGGCTTGGCTTCCTCGAGCTTGCGGTCGTCGGCGTCGACCGGGGTGTCGTAGTACTCTTGGTGGCGTCCCCTCGGCGCGGCGTTCCGGCGTCGGTGCTCGCGACCTCCTAAGGTGCGGATCCTGGCGGCGTCGTCAACGCGGAGCTCCGGGGCGACGAGGAGGTGAAGCTCTGGGGCGATGACGGGGTGGTGTTCTACTCTCCCTTCTCCTCCCTTCATCTCCCCTTTCTCCTCTCGGCAGCAGCAGCGGGGATTGGGGAAGACTGGGAGCGGCGGCGGATTGGGAAGCAGGGAAAGGGGAAACCCCAAACGGGTTGGTGACTGCGAACCGACGCTGGGGCTTGAGATGGTGTGTGCCTGATCGGTGCCCGCGTCGGTGCGAGCAGGGTAAAAAGCCCTGGATGCCCCCGGCGCGGAGTCGGCGTGGCCTCCTTCGCCACCGCAGACCTCATGGCGCAGAGAGGTGCGGAGCGGGGGCAGATGGGGAAATTCCCCGGGCGGAGTGCACGAGGCTAGCCCCCAGTGGTGCGGCCGCGACTCGACGTGCGTGCCAGCGTGGCGAGCGCGTCCCATCGGGCGCTCACACGCTCCGCGCGTGCGAACCGTGTACGGACGAAGGTAGGGGAAGGAGGCACAGGACGCCACTGACGGGTGAGTCCCGTGGCCAGTGGAAGCAAGAGAAAGAGAGCAGCGCGCCGGTGGTTTGGGCTAGATAGTTAGCTGGGCCACGACGGTAGATGGGCTTCGTAGATGGGTTAGGAAAGGTGAGGTTTGGTCCGATGCTAAGAGATGGAGGGCTTTAGGTGGACTTCGAAAACAGAGAGGCAGCCCAGTTAGTTGTTAGCTTTTAGAAGTAGTGTAAATATAATTTGAGTTATAGTTAGAATATAGGTTTGAAATTGAATCATTTTCAAATTCAAACAACACACATTTGAACTCCAAATAAAATCCAGGAAAAACCAAATCATCTTTATACCATAATTTTGAAAATAACTTTTATATTGTTTTATTTCATTTGGAGTTTAAGGTGAGAGGCTAGCAATTTGGGATAAAATTTGGTGACACACAAGTTCAAACAAAAAGTTTTAAATTTTTTCGAAAATTCACACTTGAGGAAACATTCAAAATTCCGGGATGTTACAACTTTGTAGTTCAAATTGTGTCTATTTGAATTCATTTTGGTGCTCAAATGATTGACACAATGTTTAGAATAAAAATTCAAATTTCAGATCTGGATAGTATATCGATTGTTTGAGCTTAAAGACGATTTTAAATAAAAAAAGTTTGAACTACAAAGTTGTAGATCTCGCCGAGGGCTACAATTTTCATATAAATTTTTATCTCCATCCGAGTTTAAACAAAAAAGTTATGATTTTTTTTTAAAATGTACTATCAGTACCGCTGTTTGAAACGGCGGTTGGGAGTACTCCGGTGCTGCTAGACAGCCCCCTTACCGCCGTTTCAAATGGTGGTAGGGGCCAACCGCTATTTGAAGCGGCTGTATTGGTATATTTTTGTAAAACTTTGAAACATATGTATATGTTTGTAAATTCGTAAATAAAATAATATAAAAATAAAAAAATTGAAAATCTTGCAATTACAGTCTTGCGCAGTTTTTAGCATGAGGACGTGAGGTTTAGTGGTTTACTAGATTTTCCTGCAATCCTGCACCTTCTCGCGCGCAGCCGTTGCCGGTGCAGCGGTGCTTGTGTAATTCTCTTTCTCGGTCTCTCCTGGTCCTGGGGTATATGAACATTGAGCGCAGTGAGCAGCTTTGCCAAAGGTGTAAGGTGTTTGAAGTTGGCGCAATGGATGGACCTTCGGTTATCTCTTCGACAGTTTAACTGAGACACGTAGTTAAAACTTAAAAGCTGCATGTCAACACATTTCAGTGGAACATCTCTTTCTTTCTCTTCTTTTTGTCCAACAAGAAGCTCAAGATTTTGTACTGGCATGTTAAGAAGTACGTATACTGTATCACAGAAATATGATTTCTAGTACATTTAAATAATACACATGTGTACACTTGATTGTTTTGGAAGGTTTGAATATACAACAAGATACCGTGCACCGGAAATAATAGTTTCTTCAAAGGAATTTATTACACTCAATTTCACGTGACACACAACTTGATGTAGCCCCCATAATACTCCCCATTTGTAGTCTATGGAAAAGAGTGTTACGAAGCCTTTTAAATTTCCCAAAGAACAATTTCTTCATACACAAATTGTGCAGGAACCTAATAATGGTGTCACATCAACTCAGAAACAGAAGCCGACACAGTATATCATCCAATTGTTCACCCCCGTTTCGCGATCGCTTTGCGAATGCAAGGAGCTACTTCAGCACTGTCATTTAGGGGAGGGTAGCTCCAGCTACTAGACATCTACAAGAAAACAATGAGAGAAGCGGTATTATATCTTAGTAAAAGTTAAGAGACACTCGTTGTGTATATAGTTTGTGCCAGCACTCGTGGACGTGAGCTCTAAATCACGAAAGTATCCACATATATAAGTACTATGTTAGAATCTGAATAAATATGAAAAGGAGCAAAAACATAATTAATAATTTTGATTGGGTCCTAAATTTACCTATACGAACCTCTAACACTTACATCTTTTAGAATTACTACTAAGATGTGAAGAGCACATATTGATCAATGTTATCCAAACGCTAAACGGTAAACAGTAGGTCACCATTTGTTTAGCATTTAGATAGTTTAGATGGTGTTTAAATGGAGTTGAACAGCCTAAACGGTTTAGGGGCAATAAAATTGAAATATACATATTTATGTATATAAAAGTCAAATATGCTTTAAAATATATACATTTATGCAGGTAAGAATTAAGTTATCTACTACTAAATATCGTTGGAAGAAAAATAAATCTCACTCAACCTTGTATATACTTGCAATATTAATTGGTTTGGTTTTTTTAGAAAGGGACCTGAGGTTATTAAATTAAAACCTCTTTTACAACTAAGACCTCAACATAATATAAAGTGGCATTGAAGCACACCACGAGGTCCCTAAACTTCATCTTCCTCGCATCCAGCGACGTACATTCCTTCATGAAGCTTCGCGACCATGGAGTACATCAGATCTGAATCCGAGAATCATAGTCCCTACCAACAGAAGACTCCACAAACATGGAAATCGCAAAAGAGGTGCGATAAGCTCAACCACTATGGGGAGTAAAGGGCACCGAAAACACATCGACCATATCTTGTGAAGGTTGAACCGAGCATCAAGTCCGACGCCGCTAGCATCACTACTAGTGACCGGAAGGGCAGGTCCGACGCCACTAGCATCACCACTAGCGACCGGAACGACAAATCCGCTGCCGCTAGTAGTGTCACCGACAACCGGAAAGATGATCCCGTAAAAGGGGGAAAACAAATCCAATTCCTCCTTCGAGAGGACTAAGCCAACATACTCTGATCCCTTGAGGAAGAGCATGCCATCTTCAATGATAACAAAGCATCCACCACAGATCTGGTATGAACCAGAGAACCGGATTGAAAACATTAAAACGACAAACCAAAACCTAGCTCAAATTATTGTGGAGAAAAGGAAAAACGAAAAGAGAAAAACCTAAAAAAACAGTAGATCTGCTGAAAGGACAGACCCCCGCTCCTTGTCACCACCGGCAACGATGCCGGAGGCGTGGGAACGGGGGCCGCAGCGGTGGCGGCCGCGGAGTCGCTGCGAGCGGTTGCCTTCTTTTTTCGAAGGGGGGCGGTTTGGTGCCAAATTGATTAGTTGTAATCCTCTTCACGATTAAAAATAGTGAATTTAATTGTTGTTTAACTCATTTAGTCATGATTAATTAACTTAATTTTGTTTAGTCCGACTACGCGGATGTCAAACTTACATCTTCAGATCCACTAAAGGGCCGGACAGCCCCTCGCTTCCGCAGGGTCTTGTGAAAATCCGAAAGCCTCCAATTACAATAATCTATCCCGATAGCATAAACAGGTTTCCTGTATCAAATAATTATGATTACAAAGTCAGTTTTCATGCTTGTTTAACCTCGTGATATGATTAAAAGGGTGTTGCGTCATGTTTCGTTGCGCGAATAAGCTCATAACATGATAACATCATATATACCCGGTGCTGCATGCTTCACTTAGCATGCCCGTCGAGTCTGCTGTCAGGATAAAAGCATCAGCCCATGCAAGATGGCCCAAGTGTGGGTTAGGTTCTGAAAGCAAAGTTGTTAGTGAAGTTGCTTAACAACGTGCATCAAGATCATAGATCGAGTAACTTATATGATGTTTTTTCTGAATGTATACCTTGGTCGTCCCAAATATAGACCTTGGGATGTCCTGCTAATCCTTGTTGTATAACATCTGCAATCTGCCAGCAGAGACCACACACATTATACAAAATTATATAAACGGTACCATTCTCTCAAACCACAACCATCCACATCATCTACTGACATCATCTCCCACCCACCCCCTTCCGTGACGCCCCTTCCTTCTCCCCACCTGCGCACGGCGCCCCTGCACTAAATCCTCTTCTTCTTTACTCAGCATGGCAACTCAAGAGGCTCACTGATGGTGGCAGATGAAGAAGCTCCAAGCTGACGAATGGGATGGCCTGATCGGTTACTTGCGCACCCACTATATCTCATTCATCTCGGTTGCTGACGCTGCACTGTACATCAAGCGCAGCGACCAAGCCAATCGACTTCATCCGGGAGCTGCAGCAGGTGCGCGACTCCCTTGAGGCCCGCAACAAGCGACGCAGCAGCAGCGGCGATGCCGGCAGCTTCACTACCCCGAGCCCCATGCCCAGCCCACTCTCCCACCTCCTCTCTTCCTCCTTCGGCGGCGGCGCCACCAGCAGCAGCACAGGGAGCGTCAGCACCCCGTCCCCGCCGGTGGCCGGCGGCAGCAAAGGCGCCCTTGGTGGTGAAGGAGCTCGCGGCCTGCTGCAACTCCCCCGTGGCCGACGTGGAGGCCAGGATCTCCGACGCCAACGTCCTGCTGCACACGCTCTCCTGCCGCGCACCCGTCCAGGGTGCCACCACGGTCACCCACCTACTCGAGGCCCTCCACCTCGAGGTGCTCCACCTCAACATCAACACCACGGAGGATACCGTCCACTCCTTCGTCCTCAAGGCACGTTAATTGATCGACCGCATTCATTGTTTTACCATTGTTCTTGATTGCTATGTAGCCTCCTCTGCCTCCTACAGCGGAACACCAGCAGCGTCAGACGCGATCGGCGACCGGCGACGAGCTGATCTACACGGCCGCTCGAGGAGTTTCTCTCACCGTCGCAGCCGTCCTCGGGGTTCTCCTCGGCGTTGCAACTGCCCTTGCGTCCTCCCCAATCCCTGTTGGGTTGGTGTCGAGCGGAGTTGGAAGTTGGAACCCAAAGGTCGATTTTGCCTTCCCCTTCTCGATGTTGTTAATAACTTATTGGTCGATCGATAGATTTCCCATGCTCTAGCTAGGGCTTCTTCCCTTGAATTCAGTGTGGCCAGGAGCTGTCAATCCATCCCTAAGCATTCTTTTGAGATGCATGGGTGAGTCAGGCCTATAGATTTGGATCTGAATTTTCTGAAGCCTCCATTTGAGCTCTGATCTGAAATTTTCTCCATTTTTCTTTCTCTCTCCTGATATTTGTTTTGAGGCCATTCAGACTGATGACTCGAATGTAGTTTTTCTTCTTAAACTTAAATATGTGATGAGAATTGAAAGGACCGAAGATGTTTGCAATTTCAGAAGAATTACAAAACCAAGACCAATTACAACACTACTGGAATAATTTGTTCATGTGTGCTAATGCTACCTGTATTCAACATTCGTGGCTGTTTTTTACCCTTACCGAAACATCAAAAACATATCTAAGGGATCTCTTTCAACAAAATGAACATGTTTTTAATGTATAATGTTCTTTACAAATAGTGTTGCCATGCAATCTTTTTTGATTTTCTACTTTCACATTTCATCTTAAAAATTTGTTTAAAAATCCTGCAGCAACGCGCGGGGTATCACCTAGTATACATGTTATACTCGTGACATCCCTAGTCATACTGTAATTAATAACAGCCAAGAGGTGACGTATACCTTTCGTGGTGTCCTTCTGGAGAATGAAATCCGGACACTCCCGCAGCTGTCTAGCACATTATACAGAGAAGTCACGAGCTGTGTTGCGAGGTCTACACCATATATGCATTTCTCTGAACAATGAAAAACAAAACACATTCACTGAGTATGAAGAAAGGTGGTCAGGATCACCAAAGCACACCATATATGCATTCATGTAACAGCAACTCCAGTGGGGTCTGCAAATTGAAGCTCTCAAAACCCATTTGCAGACTGGATTGAAAAAATATAGGCCTGAAATTAGCTTTCAACTTCAGTGAAAAATCAGCTCAGACCCCTATTTTCCTGTGGACCCCCTCATTCAAAGAGAGGGGCTATCTGCGCCCGCCCGCCGCGACGAGCCCCGCCTAGGCCGCTGTCGCTACCTCTCTGCTCGACCCTAGGGGACCTGAGCCGATCGAGGAAAAGAAAATAAAATAAAAATAGTAGGACCCGCACTTTTGGGGGAGAATTGGAGGCCCTCTAGGAATGGAGACTAAGCCCATTTAGAGACCCTGCTGGAGTTGAATTTTTGTATCGAAACTCTACTTAGAGTAGAGACTGATTTGCATGCCACCACTCAAGTTTCTCTAAGGAAAATGGACCTATCAAGACCATTAGTGTGATTTGGTGGTTGATTGTCAACACTAACCCATGAACTAACTACATTTGCTAGTATACGAAGAATAATCTCATGGATGCATAGGTAGTGGCGAAACCAGGATTTCGATGTAGAGGGGCTGAGAAAACCATAAGCAATGATGTGGGATCAGAGTTTAAAATTTTGGTTGAAATTTCATGAAATTCACAATTTTGGTCTTTTCAATGGTGATCGAAATCACTTTTTGCTCGAATTTTCATTTGCTTCATCAAAATATTCACATTTTAATCCAAATTTTGGCCAAAAATTTATAAAATTCGATGGTTTCGCAGTATTGGTGGGGTTGGTGGTATTGATCTCTGGATTTGGAGTCCCACTTGTATTGCTTCCACTAGACCACTACCACTGGAATAATATGAGAGCAGTGTTTTCTAATTGAGTTCTTCACAAAATCAAATAAACTAGCAAACTGCATGCGCCATGGACAAGTAAAATGTGCATACAAATGATCAAATGAGGCTAATTAATTAAGACTACCATCTATCAAAAAATATTATTAAGAGCAGTCTGTGCGGGGGCGTGCGGCCCACTTGTGCGGGCTGCCTGCCTGCCTGGCTGTGCATGCATGTGGAAAGGAAAAAGGGCCAGTTGGGCCGCCTGCTGACGGACGGACACTTTGGGCATTCTTATTGGGCCAGTCGCAATCGCTGGCCCAACTTGCGAACCAGGTCATCTTCAACCTCCAAAACGTCTCCAGCTTCTCCTTCCCTTTAATTTGCAAGCTTCAAGGGTTCCACAGCGGTAGGAGGGCTCGAGCCCCCGCTAGATTCGCCACTGTGCATAGGTGATGGACTTGGGGAATCAAACATGATGGATCAAGGTCAAAGGGTACATGCACAAAGACACTTAGAAGGTTTTGAGAAGAACCCAAGACTCCATAGAAGCAAAGCCGGGAACAACACACATTGAGAGTGTGGTCCACTGGACTGGGTGCATGCACGGTAGACGGATGGGTGATGTGGTGTTGGTGTGGCGTGTGCATGCGGTAGACCTGCGAGCGCCACGTCGCAAAACCGCCCAAGATGGGCACGGGGCGTGGTGGCGGAAACAGAGGAGCTCGTCAGAGCTTTCATCACCGGCGGCTAGGTAGGGTGTGCGGTGGCGGGAAGTGGAGCTAGGGGCTCGGCGTGCTACGACGGAGCGATTGGGCTGGGTGTGGGGCACGGGGAGGCTCGCGGTGTCCGTCACACTTCATCGGAGTAGCGGTGGTAGCCCGGTTGAAAAGGGGGCAGCATCTAGGCAGGGTTTGGGGCTGTGTAGAGTGCACAAATGTGTTCGTGTGGTGGTGCGGTGCAGCAGGTGATCAGAGTGGCGGCGCTATCTCGCCAGAGCTCGACGGTGCACATGAAAAGGAGGGGATATGTTCGGAGAAGCTACAGCTGCCGAGGAAAATTTGGCAGCGTAAAGGTAGTACCTGGGATAAACTCTGGTGGGCAACACGGTGGCTAGAGTACAGCGAAGGCGACAGCATAGCGGGCCGGGGGTTAGAGGTAGCGGAGCTAGGCTTGCACGGAGTGGTAGGCGGAGTTTGGCCTCAGGTAGGCAGAGCTCCGCTAGAAGCATGTCCAGCACCGTGCAGAGCTCGCTCCCTGACTTCAACCCGGCTTGTCTCCATGAGAAAGGGAGGCAACAACGGGTGAGGAAGCCACGTCGTCTACCTATGCTGGCAAGGGAAGGGAGGAGAGGTGGTGTAGGAATCTGGGGTGGAGTGGTGCCTGGGGTGCTCTTTATAGCCTTGGGAGGTGCTGGAAGATGAGCTCGAGCTCTCAGATAGGTTCGAGTGCACGGATAGTCTCGCCGGACCATTAATGTCCGACGGTGCTCTGGGCACGGCCGTGACATGTGGTGAGTTGGTGACGCGGAGGAAAGGGCAAAGGAGAGGTTCGTGACATGGGATGGTATGAGTACAGGGAGGCGCCTTCGGTCGAGGCGAGTGCGAGGCGCACCTTTAGGGAAGTGAGAGAAAGTTGGGAGAGAGAGAGATCAGGACTGTGGCGGGGGGGGGGGGAGTATGTGCCGTGGCACCGTGCCCATGGCGCGAGTGCGGCGGGGTTGTGTGAGAGAGAGGGGGTGTGGGCGAAGCATGGTCGCGACAGTTATAGATGGTCATATGGCTCGAGGTCCATGGGCCAGCCCAAAGCACGAGATTTTGGTCCGACATGAGCATGGGCCTAGCACGATGGCTTCAGGCCTGGGTCGGCACGAGCACGACGTCGGGCTAGTGCTGGGCTCCTTTCCTAGCCCATCATGCATGCCCGCCCAGCATGGCACGAAAAAGGGTGGCACGAAGCGGCCCATGGGTAGGCACGCGGCCCATTGGCCCATCTGCCCTGCATATATATATTGTTTCCTCCCCACAAACCCTAGCGGCCTAGCCGCCTCCTACTCCTCCCCTGCCGCTGCCTTGCCCCCTCCTCTTCCCCCGCGTCCCCTACCCCTTCTCCGCTGTTGCCGCCCCCTCCTCCCCTGCCGTCCCCACCAAACCCTAGCCGGCCCCTGCCCCTACTCCGTTGTCATCGTCCCCTCATCGTCTGCCACCGCATCCTCTTCTCCCTCGCCTCCCAGGTGGCGGCGGCGCCTCCCCACGCATGGAGGCATCAGTCCGGCCTCCATGGCGCGGCGCCGGGGGCGCCGACGGTGCACTGCGGCGGCCTTCTCTTCCTCCTTGCATGCCTTCCTACTCTTCCTCAACTCCGGTGGCGGCATGGCGGAGAAGGACGCGACGCCGAACGCGTCGCTAGGCACTGCCGCGCGGCGGCCTCCTTCCTCCTCTCTGGCAGCGGGTGGCGGCGGCCTCGTTTTCTTCTTCCCCTCCGGTATCCGGTGCGGCGGCAGGCTGGCACGAGCACGACGGCCTATCGTGCCATCAGACGTGCCTCGTACCGACACGACACGAAAAAAGCACCCCGTGCTCATGCTGTGCCTCGAGCGCGGCACGTAGTGCCGGCACGGCACGAGCACGACGGTCGTCGTGCCGCGTCGGGCTCGTGTCGTGTTGTGCCGGGCAGGCCAAATGGCCATCTATAGCGGTAGTGCGGAACACATGGCTCGGGTCAGGGAGGTGGCCGGGAAGGCGGATTATGGCGGAGATGGCGGCACCGGCGCGTACAGGGGTGGGCGTGACGTGGGGGAGAAGGAGGAAGAGCAGGAGGATGGCGACGACGGTGGGGTGTGGGCCCATCTGGGATGACTGGGCCGTCGGCCCATTTGGCTTACGCGGGCAAGGGAGAGAGGGCTAGGCCGACTACCTGGTTGGGCCAAAATGGAGGGTGATGGCCTATTTGTGCATAAAAGTCTTTGACTATTTGTTTGAAGGTGTTAAGAAATAGTTTGAATTCAAATTTGAATAGGGTTTCTGAGCTTTGGACCTTTCCCTAGCTTTTAGAGCACGCAAATGGGCAATCGCATGATGCATCGAAGTAAAAGCTAGGAAAATTTAAATAGGAAGGGAATTTAGGTTATAATTCCAATAAAAATTTAATAACTAGTGATTTTCTTAAAGAATC
The DNA here is from genome assembly GCA_036936925.1 of Cenchrus fungigraminus. Classification (NCBI taxonomy): domain Eukaryota; kingdom Viridiplantae; phylum Streptophyta; class Magnoliopsida; order Poales; family Poaceae; genus Cenchrus; species Cenchrus fungigraminus. The sequence continues at coordinate 29,951,605 of CM072773.1, read as the reverse complement.
TGAATTTTTGTGATGTTATAGATACACACATGCTCTAGGAACCAAAGTGTTTAAGAAGATTAGGAGAATTAGCATAAGACTTAAGCCTTGATTAGTGCTAGTTTAGCTCTGTTAGCGCATTGCTTTAGTGTTTAGCCTACCAAAGTTCCTCTAGTCCACTTGGTTGAAGGTCCTTGTTTGGTTTTGGTGATTGAGTGACAACTTAGGTGGACTAATATGTGTTTGAGTGAAATACACAGGTGATTAGTCCACAGGTAATTATGTGATGAAGGAGCTCATTGTATATGAGACATGACATGGACTCATGTGACTAGATGGAGAAGATCAAGACAAGACTTGGCTTGATGGACCAGTTGCAAGTGTGAGGGCAAGTCAGAGGCTAAGCGCTAGACCGCGTGTCGGGATGCTTGAGTAATGACTTGGCGCCGATGGGCCGATGCAACTGTGAAGAGCAAGTGAAGTTAAGATCGATGAACCAATACGTCGTATGATGATATGAAGTGGATCATATCATTTGTGATGATGTTGGTGCATGTGTTGCATCAACATTGGAGAAGATGGAATGGAATGTGCAAGGCAAAGGTATAACCAAATAGGCAGTTTCATTTAACCGGTCATAGGTGAGTAGAGAAGTTTATGACCGGATTTAGGATAGATGACCGTACTATCAAGAGGGGCAAACTTGTTTGCATATCGGTCATCTAGTGCCACTTGAGCGATCTAACATTGCGATGTTGATAGGATCGAGTAGCGTGGTGAAGAGAGTGAAAACCCCTTTGAAAAATGAAAATGCTAACTCACCTACACTTAAGGTGGTACACTTATGGGGTTGGCACATTTGCAAAGGGGTTGAAGAAACGGCTGATGGTTTTGGTTTGTGGTGGATCTTGGATTGCAATTCTGCTTTGATCCAAAGTGTTTTGGATCAAGCATTCAGTTGGGATGGATAGTCCTCTGAATGAGCTTTCCATAGAGTCCAAGATCACCTAATTCGGACATCAGAGCTAAAAATTATAGCTGTTTTACCGAGCGTCGGTTATGCTGAAAATGGAAGGACGGACGGTCCGTGAGTGTTAGACGGACGGTTTGTATTCTGATCGAGTTTTAGACGGAGACATGTTTGTCACGTTCTAGGGGTAAGACAGTCCATCCGTGGGTGACGAACAGTTCGTCCTTGACCCACGGACAGTTTGTCCAGGCCTCACGGACAGTCCGTGACGCACCAACGGCTAGTTTTTTGAATGACGGACAGTCCGAGAATGGACCACAGACAGTCCGTTCGAGCTCAGAAAAAGGGTGTAACAACTAGTTTTCTTCCTCCCTCTATAAATAGAAAGGAGCCCAGGACTTGGAGGAGGTTGAGCACCTTGGGGATGTGTTTCCCATGGTAGTACTTGACTTGGGAGCCTTCTGACTCACTTGTACTTGCAAGATTGTGAATCGATTGCGAGTGAGTGCGAGTCTAGTGTGTTGCTTTGAGAGATTGCATCGAGTGGCACTAGGTGTTCATGTTGCAAGCCGATGTGCTTGTTACTCTTGGAGGTTGCCACCTCCTACACGGCTTGGTGGATTGTGACTTCGTTGAAGCACGCAAGGAAATTGTGCGTGGCTCCGAAGAAGGCTTTGTGAGGGGGATTGTGCTCACCCCGCGGGGATCGTGAAGCGCAACTTTAGTGGAGCGTGTCATTGAGTTACCGCACTTGCGAGGGGTGTCTTGGTGTGCCCGGAGTGGCCAGCGGCTTGAGAGCCTTGCCCAAGAACCATCGAAGTGTTGGTCGACACAACGAGGACTAGCTTGGTGGCAACCAAGTGAACCTCGAGATAAAAATCACTGTGTCAACCTTGTCATCATCTCTTCTCGGTGGTTTGCACTTCTTGATCACAAGAAATTTATTTACATCGTTACATAGCATTGTGCTTGTGAGGTTGCTCTTGTAACTAGAAGCTTGTGTAGCTCTCTAGTTGCCTTCTTGCTTGTGTAGCTAGAAGTAGTGATCTTGTGACTAATTAGTTTGTGTAGCTTAATTAGTCTCTTTGCTTAGTTTGTATAGCTAAGTAAATTAAGACTTTGGATTAGACTTGTGTAGTCTTGTCCATTGTGCATCTAGTGAGCTTAGGTAGGCTTTGTGCTTTTGCTCATTAGAATTGTGTAGGAGCTCTTTGTGTGTGTGAAGTACTAGTGCATAGGTTTGTGTGACCTTGCAATAGAATTAATTAGGTGAGCGCTTGCTAGGCCGGCACCTTATTTGCTTGTTTAGAATCATTTATAAGGTGCTAGTGAACATAGATAGAGGGGGTGTAGTCTTGGCTAGACCGATAAGTTTAATTCTGCATTTGTTTCGGTTAGCCAACGCGTTAAGTTTTTAGAAAGGACTATTCACCCCTTCCCCCTCTAGTCCACCATCTCGACCCTACATTGGTTAGAGGGGCTGAGGTGTGGTCGTAATCAGGAGACCCAGGTTCGATTTCTCATTGGTATGGAACTAGTTTTAAAAAAATCCCCTCGCCTATGAAACCGGGGTTCGGAGGTTTTCTAGGCCCGGAGAAGGTTTCTTTTTCTTAATGAAAACCCGTGGGGCGGTCTTACCCCACCGGGCCTAGTTTGCACGCACCATTGAGTTGTATCGGCGGTAAGAAAGTCTCGCGAGACCCTCCAACCGAGTTTGTGAAGAGGCCACCTAGAGTTGTGAGTAGGAGAAGAGACACACGACGTTAGTGCCAAGAGCTCTACCAAATTGAGAAGCGGCGAGAAATGTCCGGAAAAAGCTAGGCGGAAAACCACTTGCGCATGGGTAAGGTCTGTGCTATCCTATAGAGTGTTACTCGGCCAGGGAGTTTATGCCCTTGCGCGGGCATTCCTTTTGAGAGGAGCTGATGAGGACATCTTCCTCCACTATTACCCGTTGGCAAAGACGCAACATGGGCCGAAGCCCAGTTGTAGTCGGGCGGCGACCGTGTGAGCCTCATTATCCCACCTTGCTTAGCTTGGGAGGAGGAAGTCACCTTAAAAGGGAGAGTCACCCTTCCCCTATCAGACTAGTCTTTTGGGGCGATTGGGCCTTTCCCCGAGAGGTGCGCCGGAGTATGGTGCTAAGGTTGCAGAGGAGTATGGTGCTAAGGTTGCCGAGGCGCAGCAGGAGGCCCTAGTGGCGCTGTAGCCGGATCGGTGTGTCATGCTTCGGCCGGATCGGTGTGTCGTTATTTCGGCTGCCGGTGCTAAGGTTACGGGGGCCAGATTGTATGTATCTGAAGCTGGAATCTTGGGGGCCAGGTCGTGTGTACCTGAAGCCGGATTTGCGGGGGCCAGATCGTGCATATCTGAAGCTGGACCGGTGTGTCGGGCTTTCCATCCAACCCCACCTGGGCCGGACTCATCAGGAGCTCCGATCCTATAACGAGGACCAGTGAGAAGTGTAGTTCCTCGATACCTCGGGATACCTTGTTGTCACGAGAGTTTTTTATCATCTCTACGTTTAGTTCCACATTACTTTGTGCTTTTGCTTTTCACATTTATCTTTCCTAGAATTTCCATGTGCAGTTGCTAGGATTGGAATCTAGGGCGCAAAACTTTTTTGCACATCTAGATATATCTTGTGTAGGTTTTTATATGTGCTTTTTGCGGCTTAATTTTTTGAACACCCAATTCACCCCCTCTTAGGGTGTCACCGTGCCAAAAGCAGTGTTTTCAAATCGTCCGATTTATCGCGATTTATCGTGATTTATCGCCCTTATCGCTCAATGCATACCGATATGGACCATCGACCTGAGTTGCGCGATTAGAAATCATATCGTCCGATAAATCGTCCACTTATCACGATAAATCGTCCGATTAGACTGAGGACGATAAGTTTTGAGGGACAAAATTGCATCCTGAAATACATATGGAGATGAAGAGGGCTTTGCTTTAGATGAAACTTTACTTGCTTAGACTTTAAATGTGTTGTACTGCTAATGTGATGTCCAACTTTTGATGTATTAGACATTTAGACTTCATGTGTCATCATTTGAGATCTTGTTTAATTATGTGCTTGCTGCTTGTTATGGTTGGCTAGTTGCTCAGCCTTCAAAATTGTATAGTATATATTATATAATATGTATATTAGTCTTATACTCCTTAGGACGATTATACTACCGATAAGGTCGATTAGCCTCGATTTATCGGGCTTATCGACGACTTATTACGATTAATCGTCCTATCGGTACCCTTACGATAAGGTTTGATAATACAATTTGAAAACATTGGCCAAAAGAAAATGTAACAATGCAACATACTTGATGGTCCTCCAATGTTGACAATTATCAACGGTTTAGGCAAAGGTGCAAGTTGATGGTGCCAGGCCCTATAAGCAAGACGTAGGGCAGCAGATTCAGCCTGGTGCAGCGCCCCAACAGTAAACACCTACCCAACCAAATTATTTCTGAATCAGCGTGTCATGTATATATCACTTGTCCACACTGATGACAGTGCAGTGAGAGAGCATGCATCATGGCACATACGTACCAGATTCCTTGGGGGCGGCGCTCGTGGAAAAATCCATCTCCGGAACAGGCTTGGAACTTGCTGTAAACCATAGTCATGACGAGGAGCCACCACCAAGTCAAACTTTTCAGGGCGAAACCTGGGGTGCCGCACCCGAATTATGTCGAAGAAGAGCCGCATTCTCAGCATTATATCGACCTGCATAAGGGCAAGCAGCAGTATGTTTCATTCTGTGGCTCCTGATACGAAAATAACAGAGATTGAAATTTGAAACCCAGTAGATCGATTTGGTCTGAAAAAAAAACCTACCTGGATGACAAAGACACATTCTGAAGCTAAGTTCCTTATCAGGGTTGAACACGATATTGTTTCTTGGCCACAAGCAACAACTAACGTTGGTCCTTCTTCCCTGTAGAATGCATCACGAGCGGCGGCCGCGATCTCCTCGGTGAGGGCTTCCAGAACAGAGGGCGACAGCGCAGCGAGCCCGCCATTGGGGACGTGTTTCCGCGGCCTCGTTGTCGCGCCAAGAGAGAAGGGCCTGATGAGCGATTTGTCTATCCACTTGTGCAGCGAGACGGGGAGGATGCCCAGCCAATCGTTGATTCCTCCTCTTGGCCTCGTCACGCGCTGCGAGCGTTCAAAGCAAGGTTATGTTAGTTTGAAATGGCAGGAAACTAACGTAGACTGACTGACACTGACATAGACGGTGAGGTTGTCGTCGGCGAGGCCGAGGGCGCGGACGAGGGCGATGCACTGGTACTCGGAGCCGGGGGAGCCGGTGCCCAAGAGGACGGCTCGGCGGATGACGTTGGCGCCATTGCCGGCAAGCTCAGGCTTTTCCATGACGTACTACGTCAACCGGGGCTCGTGCAGCTAGTAGGATAGGCCTACCCGCGCAAATGGTCTGGGAAGCGCGTTTGCAGTTGCAGCGGTACTTGATCACGACGCGCAGCTTCAATTCCTCCTCTGATCTTCTTATACGGAGTATTAAGCAATATATTATTGGCATGGAGGGGCAGGCAGGCAGCGATCGCCTTTCGATCACCTTGCATTGAATTGTTTTCTGCCTGGGAAGGGGTGTGGCACGTTTTGATAGCTCGTTTTCTTCGCCGTTGTAGCGTTCATGCATGATCACCCTATTATTGGGGCCGCGGACTCATTTCAGGCATAGTACATGCGTTTGCTTCCAGCAAGCTTCCTTCGGCGAATCAAGCAGCTGTCGGCCACCACGCGGAGTCTTTGTTATTTCGTTCTGCGCAGCGTTTCTAATTGCAATTATTCTGGTTAGAGTATCTCCAATCATATACTCTCTCTGTTCGTTTTGATTTTCTAAGTTTCGTGGGGTTTTATGTCTATATGCATACAAAGACGCACTCGTAAGAAAATCAAAATGACCTATATTTGGACACCAATGGGAGTAGACTTCAACGCCATCAAAAGACTGGATATAAAGACACTGTTTGGACTTTGGAGGGAACATCTTATATCCAGCTTATGACCAAAATAAGCTGAAATTAGAAACCAAATGGTCTGCTTTTCCGCAGTTTTTCCGGCTGCGCGCTTTTCCCCACCACCTCCATTTGTTCTAAAATGAAGAACCTGGTTCAGATCCGCTTCTCACATAAGTGCTATTTCAATATCTATACAGCTTATCTGAGAATTTTTTTTTCTAGATGCAGTTCGAAACAGACCTCAATAATTCACCCACCCAGAGAAGTCATAAACTAGCTTACATCATCATCTCAGGACAATGATCAACTATAACTCATATATATAATAAGGTGCAGTTGTGCCTACTGCTATCAAATACAAAGATTCCATGGGACTACAGGAACCACAAAACCCATGTTCGTTGAGGAAGAATCACCAAAAGTCCTAAACAATTTCACAGAACCGGCATTCCAGCTGTCTTAAAGGAAGTTGTTGGAGCGAGCCTCCTAATCTAGGTAGCTAGAGCAGTCTCAATGCATGGCACATATGGTAGTTTCTATGTCTATTAATTACGTAGACATCAGCTTTTTGTTGATGTGACAAAGGAATTAAAGAAGAAAACGAGGAGGGAATGTCTACCCTAGTTCGATGCACATGAAAACGAGAAAAATGCCACTAGGAAGAAACAAGTCGTTTCTTGCAGATCTCGTGCGCTCGCCTGCATCTCCCGCAAGTGCCATCACCTTCCCACCCTCCCGTGCGCGCTCCTCTCCTGCTCGTGCGTGCCACCCCAACAGCGGGGATCCGACCACAGAGCTCGTCAAGGCCTGCTGCGGCGCCCAACGACTACAGAGCTCGTCAGGGCTCATTCGTGAAAGGCTTGGTTAACTTTGAAAATCCATTTAACTTGCGCGAGTGGGAAATAGTACCATACATAGACATACCGAGACAAGATAACAAGTACTCTTTTCCTTTTGTATATTAATGATGTAATCCAGTTACTCATGTTATTCTACGTTGTAGTTTAAAATGTGTGCAGTGTTTGTAATTCAATATATTCTGGCATGGGATGGAGAGAAAATGGCTCATGAATTCACAAGTGTGAGTCTTAGAGTTATTGGTAATTTCAAAATTTTACAAAATGAAAATAAAGATGATATGTGACGATGTGCACTACATTTCTCGTGTACAAGAGGCAATGGAAAGTTTTTGCTTCAGGATATGCACGAGGCTCCTACATTTTGATCGCAATAAACTTCGCGGAATTGTACGAAAAACCTATCACAGTATGTGCATTTACTGCATTTTACAATAATTCGGTTTAGACAACTTGTTCCAGGCTCACAAAATGATCTTGTTTAACATTTTCTGTTGTCGATTACTTAGAAGGAAGCGTACTTGGTGGCAAATCCGGATGAACGAGAGGGGCATCGACAGGATAATGATGTAGACGATCTTCAAATAATATCGTCAACAACGGGAACTTGAAGCAAAGGGGGAAGCAAATACATCATTGACGAGAAGACCACGAGGACGGCCGCGAAAGACTAGGGTTGATGAAGGAGTTAAAGAAGGATCCGTAAAAGTTACAGGAGTTGAAGAAGGATCCGCAAAAGTTACTGCAAAAGTTACAGGAGCTGCAACTAGGAAAAGAAGACAACCCTCAAAGAGAACAGCCGACACTGCTCCTCGTTCTGTCTTAGATGAATTCAGTATGGAATCTATCGCTAATCGCATTAACAAACAGAAGAAGCATCCAGGAAAACTTCTAAGTAGCCCTTATCAGCCTAATTAGGTTCAAAATTTACACAAACTTATGTAATTTCAGCTATGACATACGATAGAAAAATGTTTGACGAGATGGTTGTGATTCATTGCCAGTTAGGTTCCATTTCAATGGAGAGTTCTTGAATGATGGGAAAAAAGTCCATTACGTTGGAGGAAGAGAGGCAATGTCAGTAATAGATCGAGATAGGATATCTTTTCATGACGTTGGCTGTTATTCCTTTGGCCCAATGCACAACACCAACAGCTCTAGCGCAGGCTAGAAGCGGCCGCTGATGTTGGCGGTCAAATATGACCCCCCTAAGCACTTGTTACATATAGGTTTCGTCTCTTATTTGGAACTAACCCGCCACTAGGCACTCTCGTGACATAACAAGTTCGACACAAGCATGTGTTTTTAGAGTTTTATGTTTACGCATGATTTTGGTAATAAACAAGAACTCTTTGGTGAAGTTCATAATACATGTCTCGGAAGGATAAATAAGCCCAATGCAAGTGCAATGGCAAGATGAACAAGACTCCAAAGGTCATCATGAGATTTGGAGATTTGCCCACGAGATCAACTCAACTTAGGAGATATTCGCGCAGCCCGGAACAATATGATCTTTCGATGCGGATTCAGAGACTTAAACGGCCTCTAATGGCAAACTATTGCGTACCAAAGTTGTGGGCCTTGTTGAGAGCTTCGATGTGAACATATGGAAGGCCCAATTCGGATCAGGGAGCTAGGAGATATTGCCCCCGAAATACCTGCTGCGCAGACAAGTCCAAAATCAGATAGATTATCTTCCAAGGCCGTTTTGGGGATCTTATATTCGTTTCCAAGAAAAGCAATGAATACCAAAGTTGGAAATAATTTCGTGTCACACAATCTAGATACCGAATTTGTATTATTTGGAGTCCGGATGTGGGAGATATGACGTCGGCAAGGAAGGAATGCGAAACAGAAAAATCTGGACGAGACTGATTTTATGCAAACCAAGTTCGCTTAAACTCCCAAGCAAGATCTCGTACAAGGCAAGGTGGAGCACGCCCTAGGGCTCCCCAAGGGTATAAATACAACCCCCTAGGCGTCCAAGGAGGGGGATCCATTCACGAGAAGTCGACACGAAGAGGGAGACACATCGAAGGGAGCCGACGGCCGTCGCAAGTCCTCGAGTTGCCTAGGAGATGGCTTAGGCCATGCCCTAGCTGCCATGGTTGACCCTGCGTGGTGAAGACATGGTAGAGTTCCGGAGCCATGCCTCAAATTCATCAAGGCATTTGTACATTCAACATTCGATGGTGATACAAATCATTCCTTATCCTTACTTTGATCTACTACGAGTCAAGCTTATTCATATGTGTGGCTACTATATGCCCTTAGTAGGAATAGATCTAATCATGGTGATTAGTCTATGTCTTGTGGATTCATTGTAGTAGTGCACGGGAAGTCGATGGTTGATTACCCTCGTGTGGTGACAGCATGCGGGAGGGAAAAGGCCGAACATACGTGTAATGTTGAGTTCGATCTACGATGAGTATCATGAGTGTCACTAAGTAAAGCTTTGGGAAACCTTAGGCGTGTCACCGACGCGCACCTTGCAATGGCATTCATGGGAAAGTACTAGATTACCTCTTTATCATGGTATGAGATTAGATTGATCTTCATCTTGACCGGAGTTGCAACTAGAAGACGGTGGGCTTGGGTTACCTTTGGTCATGTTACCTTGTGTTGTCCGAATGCGATCATTCATCCATACACAATCATGTTCACCCTCGTATGCAATCTATGCCTAATGTCGGGATTAGATCCGTTAGCTAGATGGAAAACCTTAGTCGGTTCGCTTCCGATCCACGGATTGATAAACCTTGGGGGAATACTCTAAGGGAAGAGTTACAATGATCTGTGTGCTTGTGGTTCGAACTTAACGCGCTTTTGAGCCGTCAACAAGCTTTTCTGGCGCCGTTGTCGGGGATCGGCAACTCGAACCCTAGGGTGATCTATCTTTATTTTGGACTAACCCTAATTTTATTATTGCATATATCATGTTTTTCTCGTTTGTGCCCTTAAAGGAAGGTAAAACCCTAGACACAAGACGTTCGAGGAAGTTCTCTACATCCGGACTTCAACAAGTCCAAACCCGTTCTGAAAATCACTTTCAACAACATGGAGATCCGCTCTTTTGTGGTAGGTGCTAACTATATATGTTAGTGGCCCAGCATCTGCTATCGAGCCCACACCCAAAACTAATGAAGATGAACAAGGTATGCATATGTGTCATTAAGGTTTTGAGACTAATGTTTCTTGGAGGTTTGTGTGTTCGAGCTATAGTGTTTCGGAAATGACCATGTCAAGCAAGATAGAGAAGGGTCCCATTGCCATGATGCTCATGCAGCGATGGTAATGTTTTTTGAAGCCAAGATGCACGACATGGTTCCCTACAAGACTACAAGATAAAAGATCACACATACATCTTTGGATCGATGGACAAGAAGATCATGATGCCATCAAGATGTTTTGCACAACCTCAGCAGAAAACAGTATGATATATTATGATTTTCAGAAGCCCCATGAAGTCTACGTTCCAACGAATCGAGCGGCAAGGCAATCAGAAGTTCCTACAAGCGGATAAGGTCAAATCATCGAGCGCTGCACGTCCTGAAATTAATCCTGGACAGCACGCAGCGCTGAAATAAAATAGGCATAATTCCCTCGTCTGAACTCCGATTGGGATGTTAGACCACTCGTCGGAAAGGTAATTCTATACATTTTTCAATAGAACTATATTTTGATATATGTTCTATTCTGGATGCAGGGGTAAATCCACAAAGAAGAGACAGCAACAAGACGATGACAACAAGATAGAGGAGATGTAGATGGTGACAATAAAGGGAAGATGGGGCAACGGTTCCACGACGCGTACATGATCAAATTTAGAAGCTAAGGACAGAAACAAAAACCACAAGAGCATGGAAGAATGAGGACACAAGCAGGCACCACTCAACACATGATGATGTTGGAAGCAAATCACGATGGATTTCAAAAGGCAACATCAAGCCGCATGGATGCTTTGGATTCTAGGACAAAGATCCATGGCTTCACAACAATGAAAAGGTACGTGAGAAAGTCGAGCTCTATGACTTAAAACGAAGCGCTTTGCGGGAGGCAACCCGATCTGTATCTATATAAATTATGACAGTCTATATTGTGCTCTTTAACCGAACCATCAACTAACATTGTACCATTGCTCTAATAAATACCACAACCACATGTTGTATGCTTTAATAATTATTGAGGGAGCACTTTGCTACTTGATTTTGGAAAACTTATAGACCCTTTTCGTGTGCCTATTAGTGTTTAGAGTCTTTTTCTTTGTGTCTTTTAAGAGAGAAATATGAAGAATGGCACAACCCCCTTTGATTCAAAACTTGTGGCTAGTTAATTTAGGTTAACTCTCGCATCTAATTTACACCACCATATCATGTCATTTTGTTCTTCCACCCTGAATTGAATGTTTTGTTTCGATCTAACTTTTTGTCAAAACCTATAACCAACACCAAAGACCATAGCCTATAGAGGTAGGATTACTTGTGACCATTTCTGTCACCATCCAGATCAGCCAAGTCTCCTATCTTTTATTCTAACTAAAAACTTTGACTAGCTTTCCTATAAAATCCTTAGGAAAACCTTTCACACCTGTAGCCATCCCAAAACCATAGGTTTGTTTTTCATCAAAAGACCTTGTGTACCACCATAGATAAAATTTCAATATCTGACTTTTCTCTTCAAAATTCTTATTTAAGACAAAAATATAGGGTACCCAAAACCTGTCCCTAAACTTTGTTTGTTTGGTTGATTGGATTTTTTCGATGGGTGATTTTCTTGTTCACAATGCTTACTTCTTACGAAGTAAAACGGTCGAGCTTTGTCCATTGCTTATTGTCGGCCGCATCAGAAGTCTTTTTATACCTTGCTAACGTTTGTTTGTGCTAACTCTTTGCATTTGCATTCTGCATCCACCTCATTGTCATCATCTGCTTTATGTTAGCTTGGTCTTTTCATGATACTTTATGATGAATGCTTTCAAATCTATGTTAAATGCTTGGTACAACATTTTTCCTTTGCAATCTTGTGTGAACATGGTGTTTAGACACGATTGGGGACCACATCATTCAGTTTTATAAATCTTGCTATCATATTGCATTGGTTGGTTTATAAACTTTGCAATGTGCCCTATTTTTCTTGCACTTTAAAGAATTATTGATCTTGGGATGAGCATGGTGTTTTGACCTTGGTTAATAAATCTTTATAGGTATGAAAAAGTTTGGCAATCAAATTGTAAGCATGGAGCTTAGAATTTGGTGTAAACATTGTATTTGCTTATATATCATCCTCTTATTCGCATGCACACTTGCACACACGTACACCCATTAGGCTTTTAATTTTTCTTTCACTAGATTAACTATGCCACAAGTTAAGATCTCAGGGATGTCTTTGGTTTGTCAGCATAGGGTGAGTACTCCCGACCGTCACCTCGGGGTTACTTTGTGAAATAGAGTTGTTTTGCAGGCATAGCGAATCACACCCATGAGTTCGTGATAAAAGCTGCAATGAAGATCGTCAACACCTCTGAAATCCCGAAAGGATCACCATTGTCTTCGTCAAGATTGAGCACATGTTTAGAGATGTACAAGAGAGGAAAATTGGATATTGAGGATCTCTAATGCATCAAGATTCAACATTTGAGGAGACCCGTGCAAGGAGTTACAACCAAATCTTTGGGCGTCACACATTCTGAAATCCTCGGGACAGCTTGCACTAACAGAGTAAAAAGGGTGTAACTCTTTTGTTTGGAGTCCAATTGGGCTGAATGACCACTCGTTGGAAAGATAATTTCAAAGACTTTGTAATGGAGCAATAATTCAGCACGTTTTCTGTTCTGGAAGTAGAAGAAGAATTTGTGGAAGATGAACCAGCAATGAGGGACAACATGGAAGGAGGTGAAGATGGGATAATAAACAATTGGGACCAAATCTGGTGACAAAAGACGAACATTGAAGGACAATAAAGGCAAAAAGAAGTGAAGAGCGTGACAATGATCTCCTCGCATGGCGGTAGGACTTCAAGAATTAGAAGATGGTTCATCTTCTTCCATGCCTAGCAACATGCTAAGCATGAGGGAGGACTTTGTGGACAAGAAAAGACCGCATGGAGTACAAGGATGACGGTTGCCATGGGATGCCAATCTTTCTTCTTCCATGCTAAGCACAATGCTTAAGCATGGGGGAGGCCGCGCTACACTACAAGCATCAAAGGACGGTAACAATTCCTCTACCATCTTTTTGTCCTTGTCTTTCTAAATGCATGTACATATGTATGTACCTTCAACAACCTTAGGTGCAACCTGTGTATATCTCTCTTGTTAATAATATGACTTCTAGGAGTACAACTTAGTTTTTGTTCAGATCATGATCATCATCACCTTATGCTCACCATGATGATAATATTTTGGCATGATCTTGCTTATGGAAAAATGATGAAGGTTTCCGCTTTGTTTTACCTACATGACATTGTATATGACTTGAAAAATTGCTCTCTATTAAAATGATATTAAATCGACTAAATACCGGCTCCTTTTATTTGTGGAGGTTAAATGACTAAATTCTAGACCCACAAAGTTTATGATGCCCTTTGATTTAAGTTTACCAATGACCTGATAACTTGTTTTGTTTTATTTAAAACTTAATTCCTATGCTATCTACATTTGTGAATCTCTTGCAAAGTTCTACCTACCAAAGCCTATATACTTATGATCTTTCAGATGAAACCTTTAGATTGCAAACTTATATTTTGATGAGTTGGATTAACATTGATGTTCTGTGGAATGAGACTTAGAAGCTGGTCATTCCATTTTGCGTAACTTATTCTTGCTAGCCTTTCTACCCGTCCGATCCTAGCTAATCAAAGTGCTAAGAGCTTGTCACTCCAACACTTATGAGTCTAGCTAAGTTTTCAAAAATCCTCGCCGCCAAATGAAGCAATTAAATAAAGAAAGGGGAAATATATTCTCAAAAAGGCACTCACTTACCAAAATGCCATACTCTAACTGAGTAGCTATTAATGCATTGTGAGTTTCCTCATCGAGAATTTTGCAAACTTCGTCGGATATCCACCCTTAAAACCAAATATCTTTTTGTGTTTACCTCCTTGACCACAACCCAATACTTGAGTATGGATAATTATTTCAAGGAAGGACAGAAGGAGTCATGGTGCTACAAATTGGAGTATAATTTTGGGAGACCTACAGGACGACAAAGGAGAAAACTGAGGCTGACACATGGTGTGCCAGTGCCGACCGGCCTAGGCCCCTATCACCTAAGAAAAGTTGCAAATTTTGCGTGAAGGATCCCTAGAAGATTTCAAGTGTTTCTCTCTGGGAAAATATGAGATTTGTAGTACTTACCTTGACACAAAAATTTCGCCATCTCTTTGCCCAAGGACGTGCAATCGTCTAAGGGGGAAAGGGGGGCTGCCAAGAATGTCAAGAAGGTAGGTACTAATGTAGTCTAGAGTTCAGGGGAGTAAGAAAAAGAAAAAGAAAAAAAGAAAAGAAAAAATATAAATATATATAATAAATAAAGTAAAGCTCCTCGGTTCTCTAGCTACATTAGGAACTTCAAGAGGCTTCAAGATCAAGACCCATACTCATTTTTAACCATGTGCAATCCGATAACAAGGACTTCATTTGTGCCTTGGGATCATCCATTTGACACTTGCACATGTCCACTTATCTAAATGTGTGTGTTCCATCTGTCTCCCTCTCCGGTATTATTTTCCATGGCCTTTTTGACAAGTCTCAGTAAAAATCCAATAGATCTCTCTCTTAGTTCGACACTATTTCGAATATACTGTTTTGCTAGGATTGTTTTTACCTTCCAAGCTCCACAAAAGCCTTCCACTTTCATATATGAGTAGAATAGGTTGAAAATAATCTAGTATAGGTTTGAGCGATTTGATGAGATGAGTGTTTCCATGAGCTATTGCAAGAGAACCTCACTTATGTCGGAAATGCATCTTTTCGGAAAAAAAAACTCCGCACAATGGAACAAGGTAAAGGTTTGAAGTTTGCTTACATTAAAGAGCATTATATTTATTTTGTGGCACGATCTTTATTGCTAGTCTATCTTTGAAGGACCGAAACGGCGAACCAGAGAGGGGGGGAGTGAATGGGAGCCGATAAAAATTCTTCTCGAAGGAGATAGAGACTCCAACAAGATGAACACGGCTTCCAACACACGTCTCTGACTCAACTACTCAAGTTGGCCAAGACCCCGTAGCCAATGGAGTGCTACTGGTCCTAGGAACCAACAACTCAACCAACCGAACCAAACACCCCAAACGCACAGCGGAAAACTGAGCAGTCTGCTGTCTGTGCCACACCAGTCAGACCGATGGCTCCTGCCGGTCAGACCGATGGCACCAGTCAGACCGGTGGACTCTGCCGGTCAGGCCGGTGGCGAACAGCAGATGCACAACAAAGTTCCAGGAAGCCTCAGTGACTCCTCTAGGCCCTGGAACAAAAACCACCACCAAAGAACAACCTGCCAAGAAGGAAAACCCTTCACAAAGCCTAGCAAGACAACTCCAAACGGGCCAAGAGCTGGACAGCAGGACCACAGGACAAAAACAACACGAACACAGTAGTTCCCCGAGACAAAACCCACCAGGGGCTCGCACCGGTCAGACCGGTCACGCCTGGGCAGCTCGGGATGAACAGCGCCCGCGGGTCAACTCTCCCAAATCCAACTCCCGATCTCCCGATTCGCTCAACGGATTCGCACAAGACTTTGGGGATAGTAGGAACACCTCATGGGCACTCCATAGCCAAGATTTGGTCCACCAAAACTCGTTGAATCAAGAGGAATTGAATGATTTCCGCCAAGAACACCACGAACCCTAGAACCATGAAAACCCTAAAATTGAGCCCCTTTACTCACGGATTTGGGAGGGGAATCAAAGGGAAAAGAACCACGAGGGGTTCATGCATACATCCCCCCACCAAATCCCAAAGAGAAAGGTCTCAAAACCGCCACAAGAAATTCGCCAAGAAAAGCCTCCGAAAATCACCAAAAAGGAGAAACGGGAAAGACACATCCAAGCCTTGAGCAACCACGTCGAATCATCTATACATACCAAAGAGGTTCATACAAGGTCTAGCTTGCCGCCCGATCATCCTTCCCTCTCACAAGATCTCACCATGAAGCTCTCAAGCTAGTCCTACGAAAATCCTAAGGAAAATAGGAAAACCAAATGAGCTAGGGTTCCAAAAGATGGCTGCCATCCTCTCACCACTTGGGTTATATGGAGGCAACCGAAAGATGAAAATACCCTTACTAGCTAACTAGGGATACATGCCCCTCAAGGGCGAGTTCGGAAATCTTTGTCTTCACTCCATCGGACGGATGCCCAGCGACCGCAAACTTGCTTAGCCTCGACGCAAGCCTTGCGATCCCGACGCGTGTCCTTCGCTTCGAAGATTCCGGACTGCGTCGTCGCACACCGGTCAGACCAATGCTCCTCACCGGTCAGACCGGTACCCACCGGTCAGACTGGTCCGATGCTGCTGCACCTCCGTCTTCGGTTCTTCGGTCTTGGCTTTGTGGATCAACCAAGGAACCCAGTGGTTTTCTGGTGAACCACCGGAAACCCCACGAACTCGGTGTAGCCTCCGCCAATCACCACTCATGACTCGGCTCCCACGTAGTCCCGGCTCGACCTTGGTTTTGAGGCTCAACCAAGAAACCGTCCATGACTTCATCTTGCTGTTCTTGCCACCATGCGGCCCGCACTTGACCCCGCTGGCCACCGGGTCCCTCGAACCAAGCCTACTTGTCTTCTCCACACCTGGAGGCCTCACCGGTAATGACCTTTCGTGCTTGTTCTTCACCTGCACCAACACCAGTCAAGCCGCAACCTACACCTGCAATACTTAGCCAAGAATCAGTCCACACCACGTTGTCAATCACTCATCACACCAGGAAGCGACCATCCACCGGTCCTCGAACCACACATGGCTCTCAATCTCCCCCTTGATGAGTGCATTGACAACACACGTTTTGGTAACAACAGAGAAAAAGGAAAAGAAAAGAAACGACTAAAAGAAACTCCAACAAGCGATCGAAAGCCAAAGAAAAGGCAAAGAGCAAGATCACTTGAAGAAGACAAATCTCGGACCCCTTAGGCAAGGGCAACGGCTCGACACATCGGAGAATCCGAGACAAAACATGCTCAAGCAAAGAGCACAAACCATCAAACCAAAGCTCGAAAACCACAAAGAGCCCCCCCTGCACACATGCAAGCTCCCCCTGAACCAATGCAACTCCCCCTGGACGAATGCATGCAAACCACTTAACAAAACAGAGCAGTTGCATCAGCTCAGCTCTGACCGGTCAGACCGGTCGACACCACTGGTCAGACCGGTGCTCAACATGTGAACTGGACCAGCACTCTGACCGGTCAGACCGGTGACCTCAACCGGTCAGACCGGTGCACAACAGAGCCCAGAAATGGCTTGAAACCACCTGAAAACCTTCTAAATGCATTCAGTAGGCCAAAACATGCTCAAACTTCTCCCCCTTGTTGACAATGCATGAATCATGCCAAAAATGTAAAAAATGCAACCTAGAGCTTCTCAAATAGACAAAACTCAACATAGCATGCGATACACCTCCAAATGAGCAAGTTAGATACTCGATAGCTTCGTATGGACAAAAACTACAAGATCACCAAGTTTCACAACCATTGGACGAAGCTAAGATGGAATTGAGCATTTTTACAAAAAAAAAATCCCTCTCATGAGCAAAGTCCTAAGCATGATCAAAACATATCAAAATGGCAAAGCCACACAAACTTCATGCTAGGACAACCATTCTAAGCATAAGACCATCATAAACACCCACAAGCACCTCATGTCATGTCAAAGCATACCGAGCCATGTGCTTACTTCTATGTATGAGACTTCTCATTGGTAAGCAACATGCAACGGTTTAGCACCCAAAGCTATAAAAATAAGCACATATGACATGGGAGCACATTTTCCAAGCAATTTACATTTTATTTTCAGATTCATATTTGGTACATGAAATGTCTTTGCGACAAAGAGGAACTTATGCCCCTCCACAAGATGAAGCATGGGGGCTAAACATTCATGATGGCAAATGAGCCTTTGGCCCCATGTGATCAAAATAAGCTATCCAACCACAAATTAATCATAGCTAAGCCACTAAAACATGTCAAGATCATATAAAGACATTTACTCACAAGAGAGCATACATAAGAGATTTTTGAAAAACATAGCCATCAACCATGGATATAAACCAAGATCATCAAGAGCTAAGCCACACTAAGCCATATCATACCAAACTAGCCCACAAGATCATATATAGCATACCATGGTGAAAAAAATGTATATAGGAGAAGCTTTCCTACACAATGCATATTACACAAAATGCATGCAAGCTATCATACAAAGATGATTATACATCATGATACAAATGCAATGCAAATGCAAGAAATGCACAAAGGAAAGCTATACATATGCTACAAAAGAGCTCCCACACACAAAGCTCACAAACGACCGGCTCCTCGAGGGGAGGCAAAAAGGGCTCGACACCACCGGCAAAAGAGCAAAGGAGCGCAAAACTCACAAGCTCCCCCTAAACACATGCACTAGGGCTAAAGAGCATACAAAGCTCACCCTTAGTACACATGATAGAGTAAAGAGCACACTAAGCACACAGGCTCCCCCTAAACTCATGCATTAAGGTCAAAGAGCATACAAAGCTCACCTTACACACATGAGATAGGGCAAGGAGCAAAACGAACCAAGTGGCTTGACCAAGGCCACACACTTGAAGGTCACAAATTCACTTACCTTTATCATTTCTTCAGAAGTCACTCATCCTTGTCCACCATACTCAAAGGTGATGTACCTCCATGTCACCACCTGGGTATGAAGCCGGAGAACCACCCCCGATATCAACCAAATGTTCTCCGGGCCTCCCACCTGCAACTCAAAACCAAGAGCGAGAGCGAGCAAACGACTCAACACTGGGGTTAGTACCAAAGGTGTCAAACCAGTGCCGGGCCATTTCCTCAAAAGTAGGGTTAGCAACATCCATCCTACCGCACCTATCAAAACTGTGATCCATCCCGTCAAACCTATCAAACCTGGAACCACCATGGGAAAACCACTCCCGTCTCACTGGAGGAGTACGAGTACCATGAAAAGGAAAACGTGGTCCGTAGCCCCTCTGAGATTCAAAACTGCGACCTCTCCCAAACTCGTATTGATCACGAGGTGGAGAACGTCCAGCAAACTCAACACCACCAGACTCAAAGCGCCTACCATCGGTTCCACGACCAAACGGCCTGAACCCTCTAGCATCACAGCCCCGGAAACCAAACTGTCCAGCACTCTGCCTAGCACCGGTCTGACCGGTCACTCTGACCGGTCTGGCTGGTGGTCCTCGGCCAACAAACTTGCCTCCACCTGAAGCTCTCCTATCTCTCCATGCTGGAACCGTATGCACAACACCCTTTCCCTTAGGTAGTGGCATACGAGGCTCAGGCACACCATGAGAAGGGTGGTACCTGTCCTTGTTTGCCCACTCCTTAGCCATTCTCGCCTCTCTTCTTCTCTTATAGCAAAACTCTCTCTTGTGACCATCCTTTCCACAAAACTCACAATGGAAACGGATTGGTCTTGGCTTAGGGTTGGGGTGAGGCTCTTCACAAGGCTTCTCACTAGGTTTCTCACTAGGCTTTTCACTAGCCTTCTCACTTGGTTTTTCTCTCGGTTTAAGCAACTGGTTTGGCTTGGGTACAAACTTGTCTTTGGGTGTAGGTTGTGGTGGAACTAGAATATTCCCAAATTTTCCTTCTCTCTCACCACTGCCCTCACCAAACTTATCAGATCCCAAAGCCCAACCATCAAAGCGCTTATAACTGGCAATCATCATACCAAGCTGAGGTTCCTGACTAGACAACCAACTCAGCACTTCACGCAACTTATTGTTTTCATCCTGCAAATGATCAACACATTGTGCAAGTTCCAAATTCTTCACAGCATGCAATTCACAGGTAGAACAAGAAGTAGGAATAGGCACTTTCAAATCAGCCTCAAGTGAAACAATGCGAGATCGAAGCTCAGCAATTTTTTCATGCAAACCAGGGCAAGAAGTACATGCACCAAGCAAAGTGGGTCTAGATTGCAGCTCAGCCAACTCAACCCTAAGCACATCTAGTTCCTCACACTTGGAGGCATGCTTTTCCCTAAGAGCAGTCAAATCAGCTAGGAAAACAGAGCAATCAGCACAATCAACCTCATCAGAAACCACAGGGCTAGCCTTAAGCGAATCAATTTCAAGCTTGCCATCAAGAACCTGTGTTTCTAGCTCAGCCACTCTAGTCCTAGCATCTTCAAGCAAAGCTCTAAGCTCCTTCCTAAGCTTCTTAGCCTCTCTAAGCATGTGATCGCGATTATCAAGCGAAGTCAACCAACTCCTCATCACATACCTCATCCTCGGAATCGGAGTCTGAATCCGAGGTGTTCTTCTGGCTTCTCTTGCTGCCGGAGCTGCGTGCCATGCCGCAAAGACCATCCTTCTTGTTGCAGCCTCTCGAAGTCTTGCTTGCGGTACAGCAAAGGCCGTTCAAGTACTTGCCGAAGTCCTTCTTCTTCTTCTTCCTGTGTTTCCTCTTGCTGTCCTCTTCTTCTTCTTCACTCGAGCTTGATGACACGTCCTCAGAGTCAGAGTCGATGTCGCTCGATCTCTTGATCTTCTCTCAGGTCCGTGTCTTCCTCCCATGTTCATGTTCCTTCTTCTTGGATCTTCTTCCTTTGTCCTTGGACTTGTGCTTGTCGTGGTTGTTCACCTTCGGACACTCGGCGAAAAAGTGTCCGGTCTTGCCGCACTTGAAACACGCCCTCGAGTTCCTCCTTGAGTTCACCCGGTTCTCGTGCATCCTCTCGAATCTCCGTGTCAGCAACGCCAGCTCGTCCTCGCCAAGTACATCGAACTCCTCGTCTGGCAAAGACATCAAAGAGGACAAAGAGTACATCCTGGAGGATGAGTTAGCATTAGTCTTAGCACCTGAGCCACCGACGAGAGCAAGACTATGAGGATCAGTCGGGCTCTCAAGACGGGCTGTCATACCACGGTCCAACTCAGTCGACTTGAGCTTCGAAAATAGCTCGTTCACGGTCAAGGTGTCATACTTCTCGGACTCAAGGATAGCCTCAAACTTCCCGTCCCATACGGTATGATCCAACGAGTGCAAGAGCTTCACGGCTCTATCATGATCATCGTATGGGAGCACGACCACATTGGCTCTCATGTTGTTCACTACGACCGTAAATCGCTGAAAAAGGGCATCGACAGACTCGCCGGGGAGATGAGTGAAGTTCTCGTACTCTCTCCGGTAAGTCGCGTACATCCTAGCCTGAACCTGAGCATTCCCAGCATGAGCATCCTTCAACTGCTCCCAAATCCTACAAGCTAAGTCCTCTGTCTGAACCCGATCGAATTCGGGCTGACACAGAGCATGAAACAAGTAGTCGACCGCCTTGTTGTTGGCGTCGAACATATCCCTCGATCCTGGAGCAAGGAAGTTAATCGGATGAACATAAGCTGTGTTCACCGTAATGTCCCAAAGGATCTGACCCTTACTGCGAAGGAACGCCGCCATCCGCCTCTGCCACATCTGGTAGTTTTTGCCATCGAAGTGCGGAGGACCCGAACCCCGTTCCTGGTAAGCCATCCTTGGATCTTAGACTGGTTAGAATCCGAAGATTTGTAACCGGCTCTGATACCACTTGAAGGACCGAAACGGCGAACCAGAGAGGGGGGGAGTGAATGGGAGCCGATAAAAATTCTTCTCGAAGGAGATAGAGACTCCAACAAGATGAACACGGCTTCCAACACACGTCTCCGACTCAACTACTCAAGTTGGCCAAGACCCCGTAGCCACTGGAGTGCTACTGGTCCTAGGAACCAACAACTCAACCAACCGAACCAAACACCCCAAACGCACAGCGGAAAACTGAGCAGCCTGCTGTTTGTGCCACACCAGTCAGACCGATGGCTCCTGCCGGTCAGACCGATGGCACCGGTCAGACCGGTGGACTCTGCCGGTCAGGCCGGTGGCGAACAGCAGATGCACAGCAAAGTTCCAGGAAGCCTCAGTGACTCCTCTAGGCCCTGGAACAAAAACCACCACCAAAGAACAACCTGCCAAGAAGGAAAACCCTTCACAAAGCCTAGCAAGACAACTCCAAACGGGCCAAGAGCTGGACAGCAGGACCACGGGACAAAAACCACACGAACACAGCAGTTACCCGAGACAAAACCCACCAGGGGCTCGCACCGGTTAGACCGGTCAAGAGCACCGGTCAGACCGGTCACGCCGGGGCAGCTCGGGATGAACAGCGCCCGCGGGTCAACTCCCCCAAATCCAACTCCCGATCTCCCAATTCGCTCCACGGATTCGCACAAGACTTTGGGGATAGTAGGAACACCTCATGGGCACTCCATAGCCAAGATTTGGTCCACCAAAACTTGTTGAATCAAGAGGAATCGAAGGATTTCCGCCAAGAACACCACGAACCCTAGAACCACGAAAACCCCAAAATTGAGCCCCTTTACTCACGGATTTGGGAGGGGAATCAAAGGGAAAAGAACCACGAGGGGTTCATGCATACATCCCCCACCAAATCCCAAAGAGAAAGGTCTCAAAACCGCCACAAGAAATTCGCCAAGAAAAGCCTCCGAAAATCACCAAAAAGGAGAAACGGGAAAGACACATCCAAGCCTTGAGGAACCACGCCGAATCATCTATACATACCAAAGAGGTTCATACAAGGTCTAGCTTGCCGCCCAATCATCCTTCCCTCTCACAAGATCTCACCATGAAGCTCTCAAGCTAGTCCTACGAAAATCCTAAGGAAAATAGGAAGGGAAAATAGGAAAACCAAATGAGCTAGGGTTCCAAGAGATGGCTGCCATCCTCTCACCACTTGGGTTATATGCAGTCAACCGAAAGACAAAAATACCCTTACTAGCTAACTAGGGATACATGCCCCTCAAGGGCGAATTCGGAAATCTTTGTCTTCACTCCATCGGACGGATGCCCAGCGACCGCAAACTTGCTTAGCCTCGACGCAAGCCTTGCGATCCCGACGCGTGTCCTCCGCTTCGAAGATTCCGGACTGCATCATCGCACACCGGTAGACCGGTGCTCCTCACCGGTCAGACCGGTCAGACCCACCGGTCAGACCGGTCCGATGCTGCTGCACCTCCGTCTTCGGTTCTTCGGTCTTGGCTTTGTGGATCAACCAAGGAACTCAGTGGTTTTCTGGTGAACCACCAGAAACCCCACGAACTCGGTGTAGCCTCCGCCAATCACCACTCATGACTCGGCTCCCACGTAGTCCCGGCTCGACCTTGGTTTTGAGGCTCAACCAAGAAACCGTCCATGACTTCATCTTGTCGTTCTTGCCACCATGCGGCCCGCACTTGACCCCGCTGGCCACCGGGTCCCTCGAACCAAGCCTACTTGTCTTCTCCACACCTGGAGGCCTCACCGGCAACGACCTTTCGTGCTTGTTCTTCACCTGCACCAACACCAGTCAGGCTGCAACCTGCACCTGCAATACTTAGCCAAGAATCAGTCCACACCACGTTGTCAATCACTCATCACACCTGGAAG
This sequence comes from Cenchrus fungigraminus, assembly GCA_036936925.1. Lineage (NCBI taxonomy): Eukaryota > Viridiplantae > Streptophyta > Magnoliopsida > Poales > Poaceae > Cenchrus > Cenchrus fungigraminus. Next base: position 29,928,155 of record CM072773.1, on the reverse strand, counting down.
CAACCATCCACCGGTCCTCGAACCACACATGGCTCTCAATCTTCCATAATGGCAAAGTAGCCGGTCAAAACTTGAACCTAAATGCTGAATACTTGACAGAACAATGTGTCTTGTTGTGTATAATTGAATGCAGAGACTACATCGAAGGGCAATGCTGATTTCTTGATCAAAGGAGTTTCCTAGACTTGCTCGAGGACGAGCAAGGTTTAAGCATGGGGGGAATGTTGATGGTCAAATATAACACCCCTAGAGCAATTGTTACATATAGGTTTCGTCTCTCATTTGGAACTAACCCGCCACTAGGCACTCTCATGACATAACAAGTTCGACACAAGAATGTGTTTTTGGAGTTTTATGTTTACGCGGGATTTTGGTAATAAACAAGCACTCATGGGTGAAGTCATAACACATGTCTCTGAAGGATAAAGAAGCCCAATGCAAGTGCAATGACAAGATGAACAAGACTCCAAAGGTTCCAAAGGTCGTCATGAGATTTGGAGATTTGCCCACGAGATCAACTCACCTTGGGAGATATTTGCGCAGCCCAGAACAGCATGATCTTTCGATGCGGATTCGAAGACTCTAATGGCAAAATATTGAGAGCTAGGAGATATGGCCCCTGAACTTATGGAAGGCCTAATTCGGATCAGAGAGCTAGGAGATATGGCCCCTGAAATACCAGCTACGCAGACAAGTCCGAAATCAGACAGATTATCTTCCAAGGCCGTTTTAGGATCTTATCTTTGTGTCCAAGGAAAGTAATGAATACCAAAGTTAGAGATAATTTCGTGCCACACAATCTAGACACCGAATTTGCATTATTTGGACTCCGAACGTGGGAGATATGATGTCGGTAAGGAAGGACTGCGGAACAGGAAAATCTGGACGAGGCTGATTTTATGGAAACCAAGTTTGCTTAAACTCCCAAGCAAGATCTCGTGCAAGGCAAGGTGGAGCACGCCCCAAGGCTCCCCAAGGGTATAAATACAACCCCCTAGGCGCCCAAGGAGGGGGATCCATTCACGAGAAGTCGACGCGAAGAGGGAGACACACCGAAGGGAGTCGACGGCCACCGCAAGTCCTCGAGTTGCCTAGGAGATGGCTTAGGCCATGCCCTAGCTGCCATGGTTGGCCCTGCGTGGTGAAGCCATGGCAGAGTTCTGGAGCCATGCCTCGAATTCATCAAGGCATTTGTACATTCTACATTCGATGGTGATACAAATCATTCCTTATCCTTACTTTGATCTACTACTCATGCTTATTCATATGTGTAGCTACTATATGCCCTTAGTAGGAATAAATCTAATCATGGTGATTAGTCTATGTCTTGCGGATTCATCGTAGTAGTGCACGGGAAGTTAGTGGTTGATTACCCTCATGTGGTGATAGCATGCAAGAGGGAAAAGGCCGAATGAACGTGTAATGTTGTGTTCGATCTACGACGAGTATCATGAGTGTCACTAGGTAAAGCTTTGGGAAACCTTAGGCGTGTCACCAACGCGCACCTTGCAATGGCATTCATGGGAAAGTACTAGATTACCTCTTTATCATATGAGATTAGATTGATCTTCATCTTGGCCGAAGTTGCAACTAGAAGACGGTGGGCTTGGGTTACCTTTGGTCGTGTTACCTTGTGTTGTCCGAATGTGATCATTCATCCATACACAATCATGTTCACCCTCGTATGCAATCTATGCCTATTGTTGGGAAGCCTTATTCTTTTCGCTTTCGATCCACGGATGGATAAACCTTGGGGGAATACTCTAAGGGAAGAGCTACAATGATCTGTGCGCTTGCGGTTTGAACTTGATGCGCTTTTGAGCCATCAACAGCTGAGCAGCCCAGCTTTAACCCAGCGACACTCCGCTTCACCCACCCTTCACCGCGAACTGATGACCCCCGGGGCCCGCTCGTCACTCCTACGTCCCGCCTCCCAGTGAGCTGGACTCGAACTCGAGTCCGTGCCGCCCCTACGGCCGCACCCGCTCGCCCACCTGGCCGTGGACCCGTATGTCGAGGCAGCCTCCAATTTTCTGCCGGACCCAGCCTTTTAGAATCTGTCTCAGATAACAAAGGCTCCCATCCAGTTATCTAGAGAATAAGAATTGTCTGGTCTCCTTGCAGCACTTTCCTGCCATTTATTTTTGACCAAATCTTTCAAATCTGGTTGGAGCAACCACTGTTTCTCGAAGAAAAAGTATCTTGGTCGGGGAGCTCCTTGCTCACCCGAGTCCAAAATTATCGGGGAGTGATCAGATCCTACTCTGGTTAGGCTCCATGCCATATAGAGTGGGAATTTGCTTTGATAATCCCAAGAAATAAAAAATCTATCCAAATTTACCATGATTGGATTACTTTGTTTTCTTAGTCCAGGTGTATCTTAGCCCAGCTCTAACCACCTCCCTTAAATGGTGGTCACCAATGAAATTGTTGAATATATCCATTAAGGAGTGATTATAATTCTTGAAATTCTTTTCACTTTCATGTCTAATCAGATTAAAATCTCCTCCTATAACCAAAGGTAAGCCACCTTGGCTACAAAGCCTACCAAGGTCTAAGAGGAAGTCAGAGGAGAGGTCATGGTGAGCCGGCCCATACACTGTAATCAGCCTCCATCTAAAGTTAGTAATTCTATTACGAATAACAGTTTGGATTGCAATGTCCCCTGACTCATGCCCTTCCACCTCTATGGCGTCTTCCTTGACACCAACCAAAATACCCCCGGATTGTAACGACCCGCCTATCCAAGGCCGGGCCCACCTACGCCTGGCAGCTCTCTAAGACCCCAAGAATCTCCTCACAAACCAACACATGTCTTTTCTGCGCACTTTGTCCTCACTCATGCGCACCCGGGAAGGACTTCCCAGTCGGTCACCCATCGCTCCAGGCCAAACACGCTTAACTTTGGAGTTTTTTGGTGATGAGCTTCCGAAAAAGAAGTTGCAACTTGTTGATATGAGTATCCTTATCAATCCTATTAAGCCTTGGGCCAGGATGTCACATACACCCCCCTTAGAAGATCGACGTCCTCGTCGATCAACCCCAAGCCAGGAACGTCCTCTCTTGGCCACGTCTGTGGGTCCAGTGCCAGCGCATGTGCTATGCTGTGTGACCACTCAGGGCCCACACCAGCCATGCACACCATGCCTGCGCATTGCGACCGCACGCGCCCGTGAAACCGCGAGAGTTGGCTCTGATACCATTTGTAACGACCCGCCTATCCGAGACCGGGCCCGCCTACGCTTGGCAGCTCTCTAGGACCCCAAGAATCTCCTCACAAACCAACACATGTCTTTTCTGCGCACTTTGTCCTCACTCATGCGCACTCGGGAAGGACTTCCCGGTCGGCCACCCATCGCTCCAGGCCAAACATGCTTAACTTTCGAGTTTTTTGGTGATGAGCTTCCGAAAAAGAAGTTGCAACTTGTTGATATGAGTATCCTTATCAATCCTATTAATCCTTGGGCCGGGATGTCACACGGATCTACCTTTGGCAGCTTCCCAAAACCAAGAGAAATTAAGACCGCACGCTAACTCATGAAGATCACTATTAGAGAAGTGGTTTTTGATGGTCTCCTGAAGACCCACAATGTCAATGCGATTTTGAGCACTGTGTTCTCTAACTTGTCTACGCCTAGCCGGCTTGCCCAGCCCACTCACATTCCACATGAGAATCCTCATGATTCAAGAATAGGAATCTCCCCCCCCCCACTGTCCTCCCTTGGCAGTGAAGGATCAAAGGTATTATCTTGGATAATGTTTAGGTTTATGTTTTCATTTGAGATAACCTCCATTGTTAAATCAGCCAATTCGTCCTCTCCTTCAAGGGTCGTTTTCTCATTTATTCTATCCTGATAAGCCTTATAGCTAGCTTGGGCTAAGTATGCTCTAACTTTTTCCTCAGCTCTAGAAATGCTAATTTCGACATCTACATCATCACAGTCAATATCAGATCTAACAGAACTTTGCTTAAATGACCAGTGGGAGCATTATCGAGAATAGTGAAGGGATTAGAATTGTTACCTTTCTGGAGATCGTTTTTCTCTCTTGCCCTTGCCATAGCTTTGGCTGCAACAGGGACACCATCACGCGACACCCTCGAACTAGCCCTTGTGGCTACCATTGTTTTGGTTTTCTTATTACCTTTCTTCCCCTTTTTCTTCTTTTGCGAGGACTGGACCACCCACCCATGAGTGTTTTCCTCCTCAGAAGGCAAGGTCATTTCTTCAAGGTACTCTTCTTCCATCATATCGTCCTCCTGTGTCAGCTGTGACTCCCCAGCAAGTGGCTCGGGAACTTCCAGGCTAGGCCATTTATCAGCGTTCATCATATACGGCCCATCTTGCCCATGTACCACGATCTGATGCCCTTCAGTGCTGGTGTTCCTTACACCCGATGCAGAATTTGATGTACCAGGCTGCACAGCTTTGATGGGATTGTTAGGTATAGCATCTATCTCTCGCTGGCCCCCTTGCCCTGTCACCTCTCCTATTGATCGTGATTGCCCAATTTCCGTTTGCAAGTAATCTCCCTGATTGACTGTATTTGCTATCTTCACAACCCCCAGGACCGGGTGAAAGCCTGCAATGGGAGCTGCATTTTCATTGATCTTGTCAGACTCTTCTGGGGACCCGTCCCTCACAATATCCCCCATACTATCCTCCTGTGAATCTCCTTGGCTAGCCTCATGCTCAAAGTCATCTCGCTTTTCCGAGTTGTCTGGCTCATGTTTGTTCTGTCCCCCATGTCCACTTTCCCTATCCTTGTCGCCATCTTTTTTCTGCTTGTCATTTCTTTTACCCGGCCCATCTGGCCCATCTCCCTTGCGCCTAGATTCCTCCCACAGAACCCCTCAGCCACAAATCGGATATCATAGCCCACTCCATTGAAGAAGATGAAGGACCGAATTGGCGACCAGAGAGGGGGGAGTGAATGGGAGCCAATAAAAAATCTTCTCAAGAACTCGGCCTAAACCCTAAAATCACTTCCAAAGAATCTCGCACAAACTTGGCAAGATCACGTAGTCACAACGGACCTACTGACCCTAGGAACAAGTTAGGACAAGCCTAGAAACAAAGCGGAAGCACAAGTAAACAAGTCTAGCGAAACCCACTGGGAAGTCCGGAAACTCTGGGCCAAAATCCGGAAACTCAGAGCCAAAGTCCGGATACTCCAGGTTTCCAAAAGTCCGGAAACTCAGAGCCAAAGTCCGGATACTCCAGGTTTCCAAAAGTCCGGAAACTCCGGGCCAAAGTCCGGAAACTCCAATGTCCGGAAACTCCGGGCCAAAGTCCGGAAACTCCGGGTTTTCCAGAAACTCTGGACAAAAGTCCAGAAACTCCGGGCTTTCAACAGCTCGAGACACCCGCGAAGTCAACCCCAAGTTCCCATCACTCGATCTCCCGATTCACCCAACGGATTGAAGAGAAAGTTTGGGGAATGTAGTAGCACCACTAGAGGAGGCTCTATCTTAAAGATCTCGTCCCCAAACACCTCCAATCATGATTAATCGCGAATCAAAGGAACTTCCACCAAGAACTCGAGTTCATCCCAAAACCTTCAAATCGAGACCGATTCCCGGCGTTTGAGGGGTCAAGATCATCCACAAAGAGGCACAAGGCACTCACCCATGATCCCCTCAAAGAAATCCGGAGAGAAACAGCCTCAAATAAATGAATCGAGCGACGAACAAAAACACCCAAAAATAGCTTCGAAAATAACACGAAAATCACAAAGAGCTAGGAGAGGGAAATCATCACAACGCCGAATTGTTCCATACATCCAGAGGTCAGATTCTATACAAGAAATTGTCTAGCCTATGGATCGAAGAAAATGGAAGCAAATCATCCGGGGGAGAGAGAGCTAGGGCTAGAGTCCCAGAGAGAGAGATGCCATCCACCTCTCCGCTATTTATACGAAGTCCATCGGAGGGAGGTAAATGACCACGCTACCCCTACAACTTGAAATGAAGATACAACCCCTCAGGGGCATTTTGGTCAAGTCTTCATCGGACGGACATGCTTCCACTGCGGCTTCGCTTCACTTCGACGCAAACCCCATGATCACGCCACGTGCCCTCCGCCTCGAAGCTTCCCGAAGCTCCCGGATCACCGTCTCCGTCGCCTCGGGCCTCCGAACTTGGTTTTGAGGCCCAAACCAAGAAACCGCCCACCGATGGTTTTGTGGGCAAACCACCAAACCCCGCGTGCAAGCTTCGGGCTCCATCTGCTACCTTGCACCGGCCCATGTTCACGACTTCAGCACGCCAGTCTTGCACCGCACGGCTCGCACTTGACCCCATCGGCCACCGGGTCCATCGAACCAAGCCTATTTGCCTCTCCATCACCCGGAGGCCGCCACGGCTAAGGCCTTTTGCGCTTGTTCTTCACCTGCACCGACACGAGTCAAGCCGCAACCTGTACCTGCACACTTAGCCAAGCATCAGTCCACACAACGTTGTCAATCACTCATCACTAAGGAACGACCCTCCACTGGTCCTCGGACACACCTAGTCCTCAATCTCCCCCTTGATGAGTGCATTTACAACACCGATAGTAACCATGATAGAGAAAAAGAAAAGAAAACAACCACGAACACAAACCTCCAAAGCAAGTGATCCAAAGCTAAAGAACAAGTGAAAACTCGATCACTCGCCAATCCAAGTCTCGCCCCCCTAAGACAAGGGCAACGGCTCGACACAGCCGAGACAATACAAAAGCTCACAAAGAGCACACCACAAAGCACACAACTCAGGCACAAATCAACGGAGCTCCCCCTGCACATATGCAAACTCCCCCTGAGCAAATGCAACCTCTTTTCTCAATTTTTCTCATCACATGCAACATCTCTCAAAAGCATACCAGAATTCCACAAACTCTCTCCCTATCATACAAATCTCACAAAAATGCATACAAAATCTCCCCCTTGTTGACAATGCATGAATCAAGGTATATGATGCTCCTCCCCTTGTTTTCATGAAAAATGCATGTCAAAGCATATACACAGTCTACCAAGCTTCTCAAATATACAAAGAGCACAATAAAATGCTGCACATGAGACATAGAGCAAGCAAAGTAGATATGGTGTAGTTAGCACATTGCTATCAAGAAGGTAGAGACATATAAGCATGTGACATGGCCAAAAGAAATTTTAAGCAAAATTTTTACGAAGAAACATTCATCTCATGAGCAAGACCCTATCTATGCCAATTTGAACACAAAGGCACTAGATCATTCAAAATTTATGCAAGATCACAAATTCTCATTACAAGATCAATATAAATGCCCACAAGCTACTCAAGTCATGTTAAAGCCACCGAGCCATGTGTCTACTTCTTTAAAATGAGACTTCTCATGGTAGACAACATGCTACGGTTTAGCACCCAAGATATGATTATGAAAACCTAAAAACATGATTAGGAGCTCATTTTTCAAGCATAAGGCAATTCATACACCAATTTCATTTTCAAGATTAAACATGGTACATGAAGTGCCTTTGCGGCAAAAAGAAGCTTATGCTCCTCCCCAAGCAAGCAAAAGGGCTAAACATTTACAATGACAAAAGGTCTTTGACCCCAAGCAAAGAGAATATGATCCTCAAGCACAAACTGAGCATGGTATAAGCATTTGAGCACAAATTTAGCAAAGACAAGCATCTACTCATGAGAGAGACAATTTTATCATTTTCTCAAACAAAATGCTATCTCATCATACATATATGGCAAAACCATCAAGAGCATAACATTTACATCCACAAATTACCAAACATGCACAAGTCTCACAAATAGCACATTAGTGATCAATGTATATGAGAGAAGCTTTTCCTAGCACAAGTGATCCAAAGATGGCTATCCTACCAGGTTTTGTACAGAAAGTAAAATACATGAATGGGATGCAATAAAATGAGACATATGACACATATATACATGAGAAGCTCCAAGACCCAGCTAGAAAGGAAAGCACACCCCAAGCTCACCCCGCAAGCGAGTGAAAGTGACTTGGTCAAGCGGTTTGGTGAAAATGTCAGCTAGCTGGTCTTGGGTAGGAACATAGGACAAAGATATGTTTCCCTTCTCCACATTGTCTCTCAGGAAATGGTACCTCACTTCTATGTGTTTCGTTTTGGAGTGGAGGACATGATTTTTGGCTACGCTTATGGCACTGGTGCTGTCACAGAAAAGTGGAACCTGGGAGCACTCCTCACCAAAATCACTCATGGTGTAGGTCATCCAAAGCAGCTGGGAACAACAACTAGCAGCAGCTACATACTCAGCCTTGATGGTGGATTGGGCTACACTGGATTGCTTGCGAGATGACCAAGAGACCAAAGAAGAACCAAGGAACTGACAACACCCAGAGGTAGACTAGCGGTCCAATCGACACCCAGCGAAATCAGCATTAGAAAACCCGTGAAGTCTGAGTGTCGAGGAGGCAGAATACCAAAGACCAAACTCAGGAGTGTAGTTCAAGTACCTGAAGATCCGCTTGATGGCCTGCCGATGTGAAGTCCTCGGTGAAGCCTGAAAACGAGCGCACAGACACAGGCTGAACTGTATGTCTGGCCTCGTTGCCGTCAAGTAGAGGAGGGAGCCGATCATGCTCCGGTACTCCTTCTGGTCCACGAGTTCACCATCCTCGTCCGCGTCCAAAGCCGTAGTGGTACTCATCGGTGTAGTCAGCGGCTTGGAGTCGTTCATGCCAAACTTCTTCACCATGTCCCTGGTGTACTTCGCCTGATGTACAAACGTCCCGTCCTTGCACTGCTTGATCTGGAGTCCTAAGAAAAACTGCAGCTCACCCATCATGGACATCTCAAATTCCCTACTCATGTCATCTGCAAATTTGGCAACAAGATCATGAGAAGAGCCACCAAAGATTATGTCATCCACGTATATCTGAACGACCAAAAGGTCATTCCCATGCATAAGGAGAAACAGGGTCTTATCAACTGTGCCCATCACAAACCCCTTACTCAGCAAAAACCCTCTCAACCTTCCATACCAAGCTCTAGGTGCCTGTTTCAACCCATAGAGCGCTCTCTGGAGTTTGTATACACGGTGTGGGTATTTTTCACTCTCAAACCCCGGGGGTTGCCTCACATACACTTCTTCCTCTATCACCCCATTCAAGAAAGCACTCTTGACATCCATTTGGTACAACTTGAACCCTTTAGCCACGGCAAAGGCTAGAAGGATCCTAATTGCCACCAAACGGGCCACAGGAGAAAATGTCTCCTCATAATCTATGCCCTCTTTCTGGTTGAACCCCTGAGCCACCAACCTCGACTTGTTTCTCACAACCATCCCATTCTCACCCTCTTTGTTCTTCCACACCCACTTGGTACCTATGGGACGGCAATTTGGTGGTGGATCGACTAACACCCAGACTTGGTTTCTCTCAAAGTTTTCCAACTCCTCATGCATGGAATTCACCCAATTCTCATCAGACAAAGCGTGTCGAATATCTTTGGGCTCAAACGACGCAACAAAAGCAGAGTGAGCGAAATGAGAAGTATTCCTTGACCTCGACTGTGTAGTGCGTTCATGAAGGTCACCTATGATCGTCATAGGTGGGTGATCCAACTGTACACGCCGGGGAGCCTCTCGCCTAGACACAATCTCCCCCTCAGCAGCAGCCTCCATTCGAACAGCCTCAGTCGTAGTGGGTGTAGGGGATGGTCCATCCTCGATCATCGTCATAGTAGTAGAAGTAGCATGTACACGATCAGCCACGGGAGCATCACCACCACCATCGTTGTCGTCTCCACCTCCATCCTTCTCATCCTCAAAGATCCTCGCTCCAATATCCTCGTCACCTGCACACTCAAAAGCAGAAGAGCTACATGGCTGTGTCTCGTCGAAGGTTACCTCGCAAGTCTCCATGATTCGGTTAGTGTCAAGATTGAGCACACGATATGCTCTAGAATGAATCGCATAACCAAGGAAAATCCCATCCGAACATCTAGATTCGAACTTATCCAACTTGCCCTTCTTCAGAATGAAACACTTGCAACCAAAATCTCTAAAGTGACTCACTTTGGGTTGTCATCCATGCATCAGCTCGTAAGAGGTCTTCTTCTTCAAGGCACGAAGGAAGATGCGATTTGAGACATAGCAAGCGGTACTGACCGCCTCAGCCCAGAAACGCCTAGGAGTCCTATGCTCATCAAGCATCGTCCTGGCCATCTCACAAAGGGTCCGGTTCTTCCTCTCCACCACGCCATTCTGGCAAGCGACGTATGGAGAAGAGTACTGATGATCAAGACCAAGATCACTGCAAAAGGCATCAAAATGAGAGTTCTTAAATTCTGTGCCATTGCCACTGCGTATAGCTCGAATGGCATCACCATGTCTCTCATTCTTCAACCTCAAGATCAAGTCTCGAACAAAGCCAAATGTCTCACTCTTATCCTCCAAAAAGAAAACCCCAAGAGTACCTCGAAAAATCATCAACAACCACAAGAACATACCACTTCCCACCAGCAGAGCAAACACGAGCTGGCCCAACCAAATCCATGTGCAACAGCTCACAAGGTCGCTCGGTCATGACTGAAGTCAGAGGGGCGTGAGAAGCGGCAACCATCTTTCCATGCCGACAAGAAGCACAAACCAAATCCATCTTGAATTTCAACTTAGGAAATCCTCGGACAAGATCAATGTCGGTTTTGAGATTAGTCCCGACACTAACTAGTGAAATGCGCTGTGATCGGTCTCTCGATGGCCGGTGCTAAGCAATGCGGAGACACGGGTTTATCCTGGTTCCGGCTGTGGGGCCGTACGTCCAGCAGATTGTGCTCGAGCGCTGTATTGCAATGCACCGTGGTGCCTGTAGAGGGGGCTACAAGCTAGGCGGGAGAGGAGGAAAAGCCTCCAAGTCCCTGCTAGATGATTGAGGCAGAGTGCCAATATCAAGGGAACGAGCGAGCGGGTGAGTGTGGGTGAGAAGTGATGCAGATCGTCCCCCCTTGCGGCCGGGCGACCACCTCCTCCTTTTATAGACCAAGGGGAGGCGGCTTATAAAACGTGCCGCATGGAGTTTTGCATAGTATTATAGTACTGGTATACAGCGCTTGTGATCTGACGGTGTCCTGACGAGTCTTAGTACTTGCGGGTGTCGTGGCAGCTTTGTACTCGCCGGGGAGCAGCTTCAAGGGTAGTTCATCCGGCGTTCATGTCTGGCTGCCGTTCGTACATCAATTCAAGGGTCTCGCTGACGAGGGCGCTTGTGCTGCACAGGGCTCGGCGTGGTGGCGCCCCATCGGAATAGGGCTCCACAGCGTCAGGCATGGTTCCACAGCGACGGGCTGTCCGCACAGCGCTGGTGATGGCCGCACAACCCCCGGGATGGTGGCACAGGGCTGGGGTTGGCCGCACAGTGCCAGAGGTGATGGAGGGAACGTGCCCTGCCTACCCTGCGCCACGGCGCCGTCATGGGCGTGCGTCTGGGCGGTGGCCGTACGCCCCTCGAGGGTGTTGCCATACCTTTTCGAGGGGTATGGTAGGTAGGAAGGACGGGAGCGGGTGGCACAGTGTCGAAGAATGACACCAGCCATCCCGCATAGCGCTTATACAGCGCCGGGGATGGCCACGCAGTGGTGGGTTGCTCGAACAGCGCCGGGATCAGATTCCCAGGCGGTGTCAGGAGATCGGCGTGGCGGGGATTCGCCTTTTGACCCGGGCGCCCGCGGCGTGTCAGGGCATTTAATGCTCCGGTCGGGGGGAGCACGTGAGGCGCCACGGGTCGAGGGGAGGCCTCGAGCGAGGCGGAGATTCGCTCGAGGCCAGAGCCCTCGAACGAGGCGGAGATCCACTCAAGGGGCGCCGCGCCCTCGAGTGAGGCGAGGTTTTGCCGCGCGGCGTCCAACCCTCGAGTGAGGTAGAGGTTCGCTCGAGGGTGGCCAGGGATGGCGGTTTGATGGGCCATGGAGGTTGCTGGGCCGTGGGCTTTATTCGTATTCGGGCTGTGGCCGGTTTGGGGAGTGTTTTTGTGGTTTTGTGTCAATTTTTTAAGAAGGGTAATCTCCCCCATAGTCAGGGGACCCCTATGGCTGTCCCCGATAGTAGCCCCCGAGCCTTTGCAGGGGTATCCGGAGGGACCTGCAAAGGCTGTCTCTGTTAGGACTTTCTTCCCTTCTGGATGTGTATGACATTCCGTGGGGGCGCGCTAGCGCACCCGCGGGTGTAGCCCCCGAAGCCTTGGAGGAGTGTGCACACTCGTGCAAGGTTTTTACGCTGAGCTGCCAATCCGTGAGGCGTTTGTTTCAGCCGGCTTCGGCGATATTTCAGCCGGCCTCGGCGATCTTACGCGTGCGGAACGGCGTTAACCCTGCCCGGGACAAGTCCCGGGGGGTTCGCTCGCTGCCCTCGAAGGAGCGGGGGAATGTGACTTTTGTCAGACACGTCCGGGAGGTGTAGCTGTGCGATGAGCCCCCGAGCCTGGGCCCACACAGGGTGATCAAGGTAAACTCTTTGACTTATTTGCGCGCCCTTCGCCGCCCTTCCGCAGGGGGGAGGGGTGAGGTGATCCATGCTTCCCATCGAACGGGCCGCGAGTCATGGATTCCTCGTTGAGCTGTTGACGGGTAATTCAAGTGGACGTCCGTGCCCCATTCGATAAGGGTCGGCTCGTGGTCCGGAGACACGTCCATGAGAGCACTTACGTGGGTATGCTAGGCAGGGTTCGGTCCCGTTCGATTAGGACCGAGGGCGCGAAAGCTCTCCCTCAATGGGATCCCTCGACTAGCTGCCCTCGTTCGGCCTTGAACACGAACTATGGGGCGCCCTCGAACCTTTGAGTTCAAGGACCAGCTCGATCGCGCGCGCCCTAGTCATCCCTAACTCTGTTAATCTGAGGCGCCTGTTCAAACCCGTCGGGGGTCAGGCTCCGTACCTCTGATTAGTAGGGCCTTTGCGGGGTGGCACCGGGTGCCCCCGTCTTGGTCGATCTGTGGCACTCACCGAACGGTCATCGAGTTGAGCTTCGAGCCACTGATCAGCAATCCCCAGATCGAGGGGCATCTACGGCGCCCACCGTTCCCTCTGCGGGCTGGGCCTCGAGCCGCTGATCAGTATAGCCGTGCAGGCCAGTAAATCCCCAGATCGAGGGGCATCTGCGGCGCCCACCGTTCCCTCTGCGGGCTGGGCCTCGAGCCGCTGATCAGTATAGCCGTGCAGACCAATAAGTCCCCAGATCTAGGGGCATCTGCGGCACCCACCGTTCCCTCTGCGGGCTGGGCCTCGAGCCGCTGATCAGTATAGCCGTGCAGGCCAGTAAATCCCCAGATCGAGGGGCATCTGCGGCACCCACCGTTCCCTCTGCGGGCTGGGCCTCGAGCCGCTGATCAGTATAGCTATGCAGGCTAGTAAATCCCTAGATCGAGGGGCATCTGCGGCGCCCACCATTCCCTCTGCGGGCTGGGCCTCGAGCCGCTGATCAGTATAGCCGTGCAGGCCAGTAAATCCCCAGATCGAGGGCGTATCGACAGGCCGTGGCCCTTGCGGCCACAACCTGCTTTGGATCGGGGCGTCAATCGTGTCCCGTCGAGGGGTCAGCCCTTGAATTCTCAGCTCGAGCTTCACGGGGGCTATCCTTACGCGAGAAGGAACCCCCGTTTTTAACGAACGATCGACGTGGCGCGGGTCGTGCGGAGTGGGCGCTCCTTTTCAGGTGGTGCGAAGTGGGCGACGTGGGGAGGTGATGGGACGGGGTGCTGCGTCCCCTGGGTTACTGCGTGGTAATCATGGCGCGTGCGTGTGTGCGCGGCCGTTTTGGCACGACGGGGCCCGGCCGTCAGCAACGCGGGGTGTCGCCCGCATGAACTGCCGCCGCGCGCGGTGTTCCCGGGGACTCCGCCCCTTCCGATTCTATAAAATGCGGGGAGAACAGGGGAGGAAATCCTTACCTCTGCCATTCACACGCATTCCCCACACTTCATCTTCCTCTGCGCCGTGCGTCTCGCCGCCCCGGATCCGTCCGTGCCCTTCCATTCCCGTAGCCACCCGCGCTCCTCCGCCATCCCCGCCATGTCTTCGATTCGAGTGCTGGACGCATTCCCATGGCCCCGGTCGATGGCGGATCGGCGGTTGCTGGAGGCGCTGGTGCTCGGTGGTCAGTTGACGCCGGCCGGCGACGGCCCGAATCCGGCGTGGATGGTCCCGCCGCCGTCGGACAGGGAGCCGAACCCTCCGCCGAGCTACGTCGTCAGCTTCCTGCGGCTGCACGAACGCGGCTTCAACGCCCCCACGAGCAAGTTCATGCGGGGGCGGTGCCATCATTATGGGGTGGAGCTTCACAACTTCGCCCCCAACGCCATTTTGCAGGCGACCTCTTTCGTCGCCGTCTGCGAGGGATTCTTGGGAATCTCGGCACACTGGGACCTGTGGGTCCATCTCTTCCACGGCGAGCTCCACACACTCGCCACGGGGGAGAAGAAGACACGCCGAGCGGTTCGCGTCGGCGGCCTCACACTCTCAGTGCGCGACCTCCGGAGGGAACTGTACCTGCCGTGCACGATGACGTCGAACAACTCCGATTGGGAGAAGGGGTGGTTCTACCTCCGCAACAACGGCGCCGGCCTTCCGCCGTACACCGGGAAGGTGCTAAAGGAGAGGCCCGGCTCGTGGACATATGGGGTGTCGCCCCCGGCGAGGCAGAGGAGGCTCGAGCCTCTCACCAATGCCATAATCCAGTTGGCGAACGCCGGGCTGGCGGTGGCGTCCGTCATCACCAATTTCCATCACCGGTGGATCATTCCCCTCATGGAGAGGGAACTCCTCATCTATGAGATGAGTGAGGCGGCCAATCCCGTGTCCTTAGTGCCTTCGCGGTTGCTGGAGGAGCCGCTCGCCCGGGGGTACGCGGCCACGCGGGCGAGGCGCGTAGTGAACCCCAAGGCTGTGCAGACCAGCGACGATGACCTGTGGTCGTTCATGATGCTCCTCGACGCCGGCTAGGTGAGTACTGTCCCTTTACCCTTTGCTTTCCTTGCTTCCGTGTTTGGCCAGACATCGGCTGCTTGGCGGCAGGCGGTGGGGGTCAATGTCCCCTCGTCGGATCCGCCGACGCCCCGGTCGCAGACCGACAACCGCGCCAGGCAGTAGAGGGAGCAGGACCGGGCAGCCCGGGTGAAGGAGAAGAGGATCAGGAGGCAGGAGCGCCTCGATAGGTATAATGAGGACTACTGGCTGCGGGAGCAGCAGGGCCTCTCCCCTCCGCCAGAGCCGGTGAACTCGTCTTCGGACGACGAGGAGAGCGAGGGGGAGCGGACCACCTCCGATAGGTGGGAACCCGTGCCGCCCTCGTCACCAGGGGTCGTGGGGGTCGCCACGAAGCCTACCCCTGAGGCGGGCGTAGTGCCGCCCGTCGGAGGATCGCCGCCGAGGGCGTCGACAGGCGCTGAGGCGGCGCCTCCCGAGCCCTCGAGGAAGCGCAAGCGGGGTTTCTCCAGTTTAAGGTGCATTGCGTTCCTCCCCCCGTGTTCTTGATATCATGATGCGGTCACTCAGATTTCCTCTTTCCCGTTGACAGGATGTCGCCCGCCACTCCCGCCCTCGCGCCTGTTAAGGCGCTCAAGCTGGGGGTGCCGCGGGTGACGAGGCCCCGCTCGGAGAGGACGCCGCGGGCGGCGGTGGGCACAGCGGCGACGGGTGAGGCGTCGCGTGCCACGGCCGCGGCCACGAGGCCACGGCAGCAGGAGGAAGCTGCAGTGGAGGAAGCGACGGTGACCCGTGGTGCTCAGCAAGGGCGAGAGCGGGCTCGCACGGCGAGCCAAGAGGTCGGGGGCCGCGGGGCGTCCGAGGCCCCTGCTGATGGTGGTTGCACCCCCAGCGGGGGTCTGACGGGGGTAGTAGTCGGATCAGCCCCCGGGCCCGCGCCCGGGGTACTGGTGGTGCGGTCCAATGGCTGCGTGATGCCGCAGCAGCCAGTGCCTGGTGCCGGGGCGTCGACATCCGGTGCCGCGCCCCCGGCGTCCGATGGTGACGTGCTGCAGTGGGAGCGAAGGCCCCATCTCCCCGGGGTGCCGGGGAGTCTGATCAAGGAGGCGAGGGCTGAGAGGGCGCTGTGGCAGGAATTCCGTGCTCACGGCGCCTCTCTCAACACTGCTCTGACCGAGGCACTCCGGCGCCACAGAGGCAGGTCGCTCCAACTCTTTCAGGTAAGAACCTCCGTCTGACCGTCACTTGCTCCCTCGCCTTTCTTGTTTGAGCATTTCTGACTTGATCCCCTTCCTTGCCTTCCCATTACTACCCGCAGGAGCTGCAGGGCCAGGCGGGCGAGAGGTTCAACCGCATTGCCGAGCTGAGCTGTGACCTCGATTGGTACCGGGAACAGTACGAGTCCCTGGATGCCATGGTGGAGGCCTTGCAGGAAGACAACGGTTGGCTGGAGTACAGGCTCATGGGCGTGGAGGACGCCTACACCGACCAGCGTACCTTGGCGGCGGAAAAAGCCAGGGAGGTTGAGGAGGTGCAAGCCGCGCTCCAGGAGAAGGAGGGGGCGCTGTCGACGGCAAGCCGCGAGCTGCAGAGGACATGTGACGCCCTGGTTGAGGCACAAATGTCGCTGGCACAGAAGGAGACAGCTCTTGCTGAGGCGCAGGCTCAACTCCTGCAGGACCGCACGACCCTCGAGGGGGCGCGGTCCTGGCAGACCCAGGCTGAGCAGAAGGCCCCAGAGGTCGAGAAGCTGGGTGCTGCCCTGCAGGAAAAGATCACGGCGCTCACCGGGGTGGAGGATCGACTCCAACAGGAGCGCAGCGCGCGGGCGCAGGTGGAGACTCAGCTCCAGCAGGAGCGAGCCGCGCTCGAGGACGCTCGGTCCGCCCTCCAGCAGGAACGCTCGGCGCGGGAGGAGGCACAGTCCCAGCTCCACCAGGAGTGTACCGCGCTGACAGATGCCAGGGCTGCGCTTCAACTCCGAGAGGCGGAGATCGAGCGGCTCACCGGGGAGCTGGTCCAGGGGGGCGTCGCCGTCGAGGCCTTGAGGACTGCCGGCGCGGAGAAGCATGCTTCGGTCCTGCAGCTGCTGCCGGAACCCGAAGCCGTGCGTACGGATCTTGAGAAGGAGAGGAAGCAGGTCGAGGGTGAGTTGCCGCCCCCGGCCCTTTGTTTGCTGATCAGGTTTGCCGAGATCCACTCTCGACTTACCCTTTATTCCCTCAGGTTTGTGAAAAGCCCTGGGGGAGTCAGCGACGCAGGTGGGAGTGCTCCAGGCGGCCTACGATTCATCCCAACAGGATTTGGGACTTCTGGAGCAGGCGGCCCTCGAAGCATGCCAGAGCATTGACGAGGGTGCCGGTCAGTCGGGGAGCTCGGTGGCGAGCCGCCTTCGGGCTCTGAGCGGTCGCGTTGCCGAGCACATGAAAGGCGCCCTCCGCCTTGGCATCCAGAAGACCCTCGGTGTGGTGACGTCGCACTACGTCGTTGACCTTACGGCGCTGGCCATGGGCTACATCATCGCGGACGATCTTGATGATGATGGGGCGCAGGCCGTCGTGAACCGCCTCGACGCTGCTGCCGCGAACGCTGCTGCGGACCTCGTGCGATGCCTCTGAGGAGGATCTCTTCCCGAACGCTCCTCCCGCGGGTCCCCTCGAGCCCTGAAAGTAGTCGGGCGCTGAGGCCCTTAGGTTGTGGTCAGAATTTGAGCCAGGTGGCTTTTGTAATAAGACAGTTCACTTTTGATGTTTGTAAGTTAAGTGCGACTGGTTTTGTTTATGCCGTTATATCCTTTCCCGTCGCCTAGGCAAATTTCAGCTGGGATCGATCGTTTTCGCGAGCAGCCTGAAAGTAAAGTGGTGAGGAGAAGCCGTATCCTGCTGGAGGCGTGGGCCGTCCTTAACTCACCCGTCTTTACCTTTTGGCCACTCGCGCCCTGCTTCTTTCTGTCCAAGCTCCCAGGTTGGGACATACTTAGCATTTTTGGAAGAAAGATTTTTGCGAAAAAATGGGACCATTTAGGGGGGGTGCCCCCCATAGTAGCCCCCGAGGGGGACTTGGCTTTCAGGGGAAAGCCGAGTCACCCTTGACTTTATTCACAATCTTAACGTATATACAACCGACTGAGGCGTCGGATATGCACAAATTGACTTGGAACTTTTTAAGGGTAAAAGCGACGTAGCTGTTGGATGTTCCAAGCGTTGGTGAAGACTTCGCCCTGCTCGTTTGCAAGCTTGTGTGTGCCGGGCTTGAGCACCTCGATGACGACGTAGGGCCCTTCCCATGGCGGTGATAGCTTGTGTCGGCCTCGATTGTCCTGTCGTAGCCTCAGCACTAGGTCGCCCTCGCTGAAGTCACAGCGTCGGATTTTCTGGGCTTGGTGTCGCCGGAGTGCTTGCTGGTATCTCACCGAGTGCATCATCGCCACATCACGGGCTTCATCTACTTGATCCAACGAGTCTTCGCGAGCCCGCTGGTTCGAGTTTTCTTGATAGGCCCTGAGCCTAGGCAATCCGTACTCCAGGTCTATGGGGAGGACGGTCTCTGCGCCATAGACGAGGAAAAAAGGCGTGAATCCCGTGGCTCTACTCGGGGTGGTCCTGAGGCTCCAAATGACCGACGGTAGCTCTTGAATCCAATTTCGACCAAACTTGCTCAGTCTGTCAAAGATCCTAGGCTTGAGGCCTTGTAGAATCATGCCGTTGGCGCACTCCACTTGGCCGTTGGTCTGCGGGTGCGCGACGGCCGCCCAATCCACGCGGATGTGGTAGTTGTCACAGAACTCCAGGAATTTCCTGCCGGTGAATTGGGTGCCATTGTCGGTAATGATGGAGTTCGGCACCCGAATCTGTGGACGATGTCGGTGAAGAATGACACGGCTTGTTCGGATCTGAGGTTGGTAATGGGGCGTGCCTCGATCCACTTCGAGAATTTGTCAATTGCGACCAACAGATGCGTGTAGCCTCCGAGCGCCTTCCGCAGGGGCCCGACGATGTCTAATCCCCATACGGCGAACTACCACGTAATGGGTATGGTCTGGAGGGCGTGAGCCGGGAGGTGGGTCTTGCGGGCGTAGAACTGGCATCCTTCACAGGTGCGCACGACTTCGTTAGCGTCGGCGACCGCCGTAGGCCAATAGAAGCCCTGGCGGAATGCGTTGCCCACGAGGGTGCGCGGCGCTGCGTGGTGGCCGCATACGCCTACGTGGATATCCCGTATCAACTCGCGACCTTCAGGGACGGGGATGCACCGTTGTAGGATCCCTGACGTGGCGCGCTTGTACAGCTCATCGCCAATCACGGTGAATGACTTGGCCTTTCTGTCGATGCGCCTCACCTCGGTCCGATCCGAGGGTAGATCCCCTCGATCGATCCAGGCGAGGTACTTGCTTCGCCAGTCTTCCGCGGGGAGGGCCGTATCGATTTCCATGGCCTCGGCTTTGTCAGCCCCGTACCCCTCGAGTAAAGAGAGTATGAATTCCTCGTTCGAGGGGTCCTCTTCCATGGGTTCCGCACCCGCTGGATTCGAGGGAGCCCCCGATTCCGGACTCGGCGAGGCTTTGCTAAGATCGACGGAGGGCTTGTCAAGGTCGCACGAAAAGACGTTCGGAGGAATGGTGATTCGCCCCGAGGCAATCTTTGCCAGCTCGTCCGCCTCCTCGTTGTACTTGCGGGGGACGTGGTTGAGCTCGATGCCGTAGAACTTGTCCTCGAGTGCACGCACGGCGTTGTAGTACGCTTCCATCTTCTCGTCGTGGCAGCTCGCGTTCTTCATGACTTGATCGATCACAAGCTGTGAATCTCCCCTGACGTCGAGGCGTTTGATACCGGTCTCGATGGCGATTCGGAGGCCACAAAGGAGCACCTCGTACTTCGCCATGTTGTTCGACGCGGGGAAGTGCAAGCGCACCACGTACCTCATATGCTCTCCGAGGGGCGAAATGAAAAGCAGGCCCGCGCCCGCTCTGGTTTTCATCACCGACCCATCGAAGTAGAGGGTCCAACATTCGGCTTGGATCTGTAATGGAGGCAATTGAGTGTCTATCCATTCAGTGACGAAGTCCACAAGAATTTGGGATTTGATCGCCTTACACGGCGTGTAGGTGAGAGTTTCCCCCATTAGTTCCACGGACCACTTCGCGATTCTACCTGAGGCATCCGGGTTGCGGATTATCTCCCCCAGCGGGAACGATGAGACCACAGTGACCGGGTGGGCCTCGAAGTAGTGCCGCAGCTTGCGCCGTGCGAGTACCACCGTGTAAAGCAGCTTCTGGATTTGAGGGTACCGCGCTTTGGTCTCGGATAGCACCTCGCTGATGTAGTATACCAGCCTTTGGACTGGTAGAGTGTGGCCCTCTTCTGTTCTCTCTACCACGATGACCGCGCTGACCACCTGGGTGGTTGCCGCGATGTAGAGATACAGAGGTTCGCCGTCTTGAGGCGGCGTGAGGATCGGCGTGTGTGCAAGCATTGTATTCAGCTTGTCAAGGGCTTCCTGGGCCTCGACGGTCCAGGAAAAGTGCTCGTGCTTCTTCAGGAGTCGGTAGAGGGGCAGGCCTTTTTCGCCGAGGCATGAGATGAAGCGGCTCAAAGCGGCCAGACAACCCAATACCTTCTGTACCCCTTTTAGGTCTCGAATTGGCCCCATTCGCTCGAGGGCCGAGACCTTCTCGGGGTTGGGCTCGATGCCCCGCTGGGAGACTATGAAACCCAACAGCATGCCGCGCGGCACCCCAAAGACGCATTTTTCGGGATTCAACTTGACCCCGTTGGCCCGCAAGCAATCGAACGTAACACGCAGATCGTTAACTAGGTCGTCCGCCTTCCTGGTTTTGACGACAATGTCATCTACGTATGCCTCAACGGTCCGCCCGATGTGATCCCCGAAAACGTGTTGCATACATCGCTGGTATGTAGCCCCAGCGTTTCAAAGACCAAATGGCATCGTCATGTAGCAAAACATGCTGAACGGCGTGATGAAAGAAGTTGCGAGTTGATCGGACTCCTTCATGTTTATTTGGTTGTAGCCCGAATAGGCATCAAGGAAACACAAGAGCTCGCATCCCGCAGTGGAATCCACAATTTGATCGATTTGTGGTAAAGGAAAAGGAACCTTAGGACATGCTTTATTTAGCCCGGTGTAATCTACACACATCCGCCACTTCCCATTCTTTTTCTTAACTAATACAGGGTTAGCAAGCCACTCGGGGTCGAACACCTCCTTGATGAATCCGGCCTTCAGGAGCCTTCGCAGCTCCACTCCAATCGCCCAGCGCCTTTCTTCGTCAAAGCATCACAGGCGCTGTTGCATAGCTCTGGAGTGAGGTAGGATGTCAAAGGAGTGCTCGGCGACCTCCCTCAGAATGCCCGGCATGTCCGAGGGGCTCCACGCGAAGATGTCTACGTTGGCGCAGAGAAAGTCGACGAGCACCACTTCCTATTTCGGGTCGAGGGTGGAACTGACCCTCAACACCTTGCCCTCGGGGGCAGCGGCGTCGAGGGGTACTTCCTTGGTCTGCTCGGCAGCCTCGAAGCTGCCCGCGTGTTTTGTGGGGGAGTCGAGACCCGCGTTGGCTAGCTTCTCCATATCCGCGACGAGCGACTCGTCCAGTGCGAGCGCCTCGGCGTGCTCGACGCACTCGACATCGCAGTCGAATGCGTGCTCGATCAACGAGCCCACGGTGATGACGCCCTTTGGCCCTGGCATCTTCATCTTGAGGTAGGTGTAGTTTGGGACCGCCATGAATTTGGCGTAGCACGGACGCCCGAGGATGGCGTGGTACGTGCCCCGAAACCCTACCACCTCGAAGGTGAGGGTCTCCTTGCGGAAATTGTCCGGAGTGCCGAACCAGACCAGTAGGTCGATCTGCCCGAGGGGCTGGACGCACTTGCCTGGCGCGACGCCATAGAACGGCGTCGTGCTGGGCCGCAGTTGATCCAGACCGATCCTCCTCAGTCGAAGAGTGTGCGCGTAGAGGATGTTGAGGCTGTTGCCGCCGTCCATCAACACCTTGGAGAATCGTGAATTGCCGATGATGGGCTCAACGACCAACGGGTACTGGCCCGGGTTAGGGATGCGGTTCGGGTGGTCCTTGCGGCTGAAGGTGATGGCCTCCTCCGACCAGTCGAGGAAGGAAGGAGGGGCCTTCTCGGCGGCGAGAACTTCATGCCGCTCGTGCTTGCGTCAGCTGGTGGACATGTTCACCGTTGGCCCCCCGAAGATGAGGAAGACGTTCTCCACTGCGGGGAAACCGTCAGCGCCTCCGTTACCCCCATCCTTCTTGGCCTCGTCCTCCTTCGCGGCGACACGGCTGTAGTACTTCTTGAGCATGTCACATTGCTCGAGGGTGTGGTTGACCGGGGTCTTGTGGTACGGGCAGGGCTTCTTCAGCATGTCGTCAAACACGCCGGGGCCTCGAGGGGGCCTCGAGGACCCTTACATGCAGGGTCGACTACGAGGGCTTCGTCGTCATCCTCGCCGCGCCCCTACGCACGTGCGTCGTGATGGGGCTTCTTGCCCTTTTTGCCTCGCTTCTGCTTCTTCGCGGGTTCCTTGGACTTGCTGCCCTCCGCGGGCGCGTCGTCCACGTGCTTGCCTTTCTTGCCGTCGAAAATCACCCCCCCCCCACCTCTTCCCCGGAGACGAAGCTGGTGGCGATGTCGAACAGCTCATTGGAGTCGACCGGCGGGCTCCTCCCGAGCTCGCGCACGAGGTCCCGGCAGGTCGTGCCCTCAAGGAAGGCATGCACGATTTCCGACTGAGCAACGCTCGGGAGCTCGGTACAGCGCTTGGAAAAGCACCGTATGAAGTCCCGGAGTGACTCACCGGGTTTCTGGGTGCACCCCCGCAGGTCCCAGGAGTTCCCGGGGTGCACGTACATGCCCTGGAAGTTCCCCACGAAAGTACGGACCAGGTCGTCCCAGCCGTGGATCTGGCTGGCTGGCAGGTGTTCGAGCCACGTCTGGGCTGAATCCGCAAGGTGTAGCGGTAGGTTGCGGATGATCACCGCGTCGCTGGTGGCGCCGCCCAGCTGGCAAGCCAGGCGGTAGTCGTTGAGCCAGACTCGGGGGTCCGTTTCCCCTGTGTATTTGGTGATGGTGGTGGGCTGGCAGAAGCGCTGGGGGATGTTCGCCGTGCGAATCTCCCGGCTGAACACGTTGGTCCCCGGGGGTTCCGGCATCGGTGAGCGGTCTTCCCGGCTGTCGTAGCGACCACCACATCGAGGGTGGTAGCCCGCTGCCGTTCTTGCCTCCGCGTCGCCCCTTCTCTTGGCGTTCTGGATGTTGCGAGCATCACCATCTCGGGCCTGGCCGCGCATGTCAAGGATCCGCTCCCTGACAGGCGTCCTGCCCCGGTTCGCTGGCTGTCCTGCCGCGCCGTCCACGTGGACGGATGCTTCTTGGTCCTGTGCGCTGCTGCCGCCTTGCGCACTGGACTGGTTGCACATGCAGGATGCGGAGCTCTTAGCTTGCTGCACAGCCGCCTGCTCGATGAGGGCCTGCGCCTCGCGGCGTAGGTTGCGCGCCTCGGGCGTTGACGGCTCGGGCATGGCCCGAAGCAGTGTCGCTGCCGCGACGAGCTTTTGGCTGGCTCGTGGTGGCGTGTGCGGGTCGTCGACGTTGAAGTCGGTGTTGATGCATTCACTGGCCTGCCTCCCGGCTTCCCGGGCGCGTTCGCCGCGCGCCGAGGCTTCCCCTGCGATGGTGGCGCGTAAGAGCCGCACTTGCCGGTACTCCTCTGTGAGCTTCGCCTCAAGCTCGCGCGCTTGGGCCAGCTGCGCAGTAATGTCCGCATTGCCTGCTGGTGGGGCCGGTGGCGGGTTTGGCTCTGGGTGCTGGGCCGCATCCCCGTCGCCTGCTCCGTTTGCGCCGTCAGTGTGCTCGTTGATGGCGACAATGAAGCACTCACGTGTGGGATCGTAGCTCCCTTCGCTGGAGTCGTCGGAGCAACCGAACCAGTAGTCCGCGGCGTCAAGGAATCGCCGGAACACCACGGGGTCTGGTACGCCGGAGAAGTCCCACTCTGCGTAGCCGTGCGAGGTCGCGGGCGGCAGTTCACTGGCCGAGCCATGGTACGACTCGTCGTTGGTAGTGGCGATGAGGTTCCGGGTTGACAGCAGGTGATGGCCCAGGAGATCCTCGTATGCGGCCATGTCGGTGCTGACGGATCAGGTGTACGTTGCGGCGGAATTGCGCATCCCGTGGGGGAACTGCGGCCCCGTGGCCGCGCGCTCCCCTGCAGGGTGCACCGTCGTGTCGCTCGGCGGTTGTGCGTCGCTCCGGGCCACGTCGCGTGCTGCCCGGCGCCGCTCCGTGCGCGCCTGACGCGAGCACTGACCCGGGCGTTTACGGCGTTGAGACGGCGAGGCAGCCGCCGTCGTGGGTTCCGGCGCCGGGGCGTCGGTCGTCGGCGTGGCGGGGATCGAGCCCGGCCCGGTTGTCCGCCACGGGTGGAGTTCATTCCGATTGGTAAGGCGTATGTGGTAGCCGTTCTCCGTTGCCTGAATGTTCAGGCTCCCGAACCGGATTTCGAATCCGACAGGGAAAGGGTCCGAGCTGCCCATGGCGTACCTTTGGGACGTCATCTCGGTGCGAATCACCATCGAGACTTCTGGTGAGGGGTCGATCACAGCGCGAGCCTCCTACCTGGTGCGCCAACTGTCGGTGTTGAGATTAGTCCCGACACTAACTAGTGAAATGCGTTGTGATCGGTCTCTCGATGGCCGGTGCTAAGCAATGCGGAGACACGGGTTTATCCTGGTTCCGGCCGTGGGGCCGTACGTCCAGCAGATTGCACTCGAGTGCTGTATTGCAATGCACCGTGGTGCCTGTAGAGGGGGGCTACAAGTTAGGCGGGAGAGGAGGAAAAGCCTCCAAGTCCCTGCTAGATGATTGAGGCAGAGTGCCAATATCACGGCAACGAGTGAGCAGGTGAGTGTGGGTGAGAAGTGATGCAGATCGTCCCCCCCTTGCGGCCGGGCGACCACCTCCTCCTTTTATAGACCAAGGGGAGGCGGCTTACAAAACGTGCCGCATAGAGTTTTGCATAGAATTATAGTACTGGTATACAGCGCTTGTGATCTGATGGTGTCCTGACGAGTCTTAGTACTTGCGGGTGTCGTGGCAGCTTTGTACTCGCCGGGGAGCAGCTTCGAGGGTAGTTCATCCGGCGTTCATGTCTGGCTGCCGTTCGTACATCAATTCGAGGGTCTCGCTGATGAGGGCGCTTGTGCTGCACAGGGCTCGGCTTGGTGGCGCCCCATCGGAACAGGGCTCCACAGCGTCGGGCATGGTTCCACAGTGACGGGCTGTCCGCACAGCGCTGGTGATGGCCGCACAGCCCCCGGGATGGTGGCACAGGGCTGGGGATGGCCGCACAGTGCCGGAGGTGACGGAGGGAATGTGCCCTGCCTACCCTACGCCACGGCGCCGTCATGGGCGTGCGTCAGGGCGGCAGCCGTACGCCCCTCGAGGGTGTTGCCATCCCTTTTCGAGGGGTATGGCGGGGAGGAAGGACGGGAGCGGGTGGCACAGTGTCGAAGAATGACACCAGCCATCCCGCACAGCGCTTATACAGCACCGAGGATGGCCGCATAGTGGTGGGTTGCTCGAACAGCGCCAGGATCAGATTCCCAGGCGGTGTCAGGAGATCGGCGTGGCGGGGATTCGCCTTTTGACCCGGGCACCCGCGGCGTGTCAGGGCATTTAATGCTCTGGTCGGGGGGAGCAGGTGAGGCACCACGGGTTGAGGGGAGGCCTCGAGCGAGGCGGAGATTCGCTCGAGGCCAGAGCCCTCGAACGAGGCGGAGATCCACTCAAGGGGCGTCGCGCCCTCGAGCGAGGCGAGGTTTTGCCGCGCGGCGTCCAACCCTCGAGCGAGGCGGAGGTTCGCTCGAGGGTGGCCGGGGATGGCGGTTTGATAGGCCATGGAGGTTGCTGGGCTGTGGGCTTTATTCGTATTCGGGCTGTGGCCGGTTTGGGGAGTGTTTTTGTGGTTTTGTGTCAATTTTTTAAGTAGGGTAATCTCCCCCATAGTCAGGGGACCCCTATGGCTGTCCCCGACAATCAAGACCACTCAAGCGGGAAAGCAACTCAAAGCTCAAGTATCCCAACCTCCTATGCCATTTCCAAAGCTCGGCCGAAACACCAGCAACAAAGCATCGAGGAGGACCAACAGACTGTGAAAAGTCGGCATGAAAGATTTGACCCTCGGGGACGATCGTACAGACAAGATCGCCTCGAGAATCAAGCACACGAGAAGCACCCGACTTAAAACGAACCTCAAAACCTTCGTCAAGTAACTGAGATACTGACAACAGGTTAAAACCAAGTGACCTGACTAGGGCC
Source organism: Cenchrus fungigraminus (assembly GCA_036936925.1). Taxonomy (NCBI): domain Eukaryota; kingdom Viridiplantae; phylum Streptophyta; class Magnoliopsida; order Poales; family Poaceae; genus Cenchrus; species Cenchrus fungigraminus. The sequence continues at coordinate 29,901,875 of CM072773.1, read as the reverse complement.
ACACTTCTTAAGGTCACCTTGCTACTCACCTTCACCATACCTTCAGCAAGCACTCGTCCTCTCCCATTATCCCCGAAAGTGATGTACTCCCTCGTACTCACCGGGGTGAGGTTGGAGAACCACCCACGATCTCCGGTCATGTGTCATGAGCAACCGGAGTCGATCAACCAAAAGTCCTCCAAGCCTCCCACCTGCAATCAAAAACGAGGACGAGAATGAGCAAGCGGCTCAACACTGAGGTTAGTACCAAAAGAGTCAAACCAGTGCTGAGCCATTTGCTCAAAAGAAAGGTTAGCAAAATCCATCCTCCCAAAACCTCTATGCGGAGCCCTCTCACGTCTACCACCAAAGGACCTGTCACGTCTCACTGGAGGAGCACGCGCACCACGAGGGGGAAAACGTGGCCCATAGTCCATCTGAGACCCAAAGCTCCGATCGTGTCTCCCAAACTCGTAACGGTCACGAGAAGGAGCACGTCGAGCCAACTCACCACGCCCAAAGCCAACACGTCTATCTCTTTGAGGAAACACACCTCCACCTCCACCTCCACGAGTGGGAACTGTACGCACATACACCTCACCCCTAGGTAGAGGCCCTCTACGAGGCTCAGGCACACCACGAGCAAGGCGGTACCTGTCCTTGTTTCCCATCTCTCATCTAGAACTCATCCTTATGTCCATCCCTCCCACAATACTCACAATGGAAGCGGATCGGCACTGGCTTCGGCTGTGGCATCTCTACAAGCTTCTCTCCAGCTTTCTCTCTAGACTTCCCACCAAAGACACTCCCCTGAGTGCTCACAAACTTGATGGGTTTCTGGTAGTTTCAGATTTGTGGGGAAACACTGGAGGATCTGGGGTTGTGTCTAGCTTGTTTCTGAGATGGTTTGGCTTGGGTGCAAATTTGTTCATGGGTGTGGTGTGTGGTGGAATAGGAATCTCTCCAGCTTTCTCTTCTCCCTCACCACTCTTCTCACCACACTTGTCAGCCCCCAACGCCTGACCATCAAACCTCTTGAACTGAGCCAACATCAAACTCAATTGTGGCTCATGCCCAGACAACCACCCCATCATTTTTCTCAATTCATCATTTTCATCCTGTAGACGATCAACATAGTGTGCAAGTTCCATGTTTTTCAAAGCATGCATTTCACAGGTTGAACATGATGTAGGAAGAGGGGCTTTCAATGCTGCCTCAAGAGAAACAATCCTAGTGTGAGATTCATCTAGCCTAGCATGCAAAATAGGACATGATGTACAAGCTCCTAACAAAGCTGACTTAGACTTCAATTCATCACACTCAATCCTAACCACATCTAGTTCCTCAAGAGTAGAGGCATGCTTCTCCTTGAGAGCAGTCAAATCAGCAAGAAAAACTGAGCAATCACCACAGTCAATTTCATCAGACACCACAGGAGCAGATTTCAAAGCACCTATCTCATTTCTAGCATCCACAAGCAAGGATTCAAGCTCTGCTATCTTATCCTTAGCATCACCCAACAAAGACCTAAATTCCCTCTTCTCCTTGTTGGTCTTTCTAAGCACATCATCACGGTTATCAAGCAACTCATTGAGCCTAGCATTCTCCTCTAGCAAGAAGTTGGGATCATTTCGTACCTCTTCCTCGGAGTCGGAGTTCGAGTCCGAGCTGTGATTCCCACCCTTCTTGGAATGCGCCATGCCGCAAAAGCCTCCTTGTGCGACGAAGCTGACGCCAGTGATGTTCTTGCCCGTGGAACGCTTGTCCTTGCACCTCTCTTGCTCTTCCTCGCTGCTCGAGTCGGAAGAAGCATCGCTTGATGTTGAGTCGATGTCGCTCGCTCCGGCCACCATCGCTCGAGCAGTCTTCTTCTTGTGGCCGCCACTCTTCTTGCGCCTTCTCTCGCCCTTGTCCTTGTGCTTGTCCTTGTAGTCGTTCAGGGGGCGGTGCTTGTTGTAGTCGCGCTTGGGCTTGCCCTTGTAGTCGTTCTTGATCTCCATGGCTTCAGGGCATTCGGCGATGAAGTGCTCGTACTTCCCGCACCGATAGCACATCCCCGAGCTCCGCCTTGCATTCTTGCAGTTCTCGTACATCTGTCCAAACCTCTTGCTCAACAAGGCGAGATCATCCTCGCTCAGCACCTCAAAGTCCTCATCTGGCAAGGACACAAGACAAGACAAAGAAAAGCCAACAGAGTTAGCGTTAGTCCTCAATCCTGAGACAAGAGCCAAACTATGAGGATCAATGGGGCTCTCGCTCTTGGCTCTCAAGCCACGATAAACCTCTGAAGACCTGAGCTTGGAGAACAGCTCGTCAAGCGACAACGTGTCATACGCACTCGACTCCTCAATGGCCTCGACCTTGGCACTCCACACGGACCTATCCATGGCATGCAAAAGCTTGATAGCTTGATCATGATCCGTGTATGGGAGCACTGTCACATTGGCCCTCATGTAGTTGACTATGCTAGTGAAGCACTGGAACATAGCATCGGTCGACTCACCGGGGAGATGAGTGAAGTTCTCGTACTCTCTCCGGTAAGTGGAAAACATACGGGCTTGCACTTGGGCATTGCCAACATGAGCATTTTTCAACTTGAGCCAAATCTTTCCGGCCACATCCTCTCCGTAAACTCGATCAAACTCCGAGGCACAGAGAGCACAGAACAAGTAATCAACGGCCTTGTTGTTGGCCTTAAACATGTCCCGCGATCCTGGAAGCAGAAAACTGTCTGGGATGACATAATGAGGATTCTGAGTGACCTCCCAGATCAGAGTTCCCTTCCCACGCAAAAACGCGCCCATGTGTCTCTCCCACATCGGTAATTCTTGCCACCAAAGTGCGGAGGACCCGACCCCTTGCCATAATCGCCCATCTTTGGATCTTAGACTGGTTAGAATCAAGAAAATCTGTAACCGGCTCTGATACTAATTGAAGGACCGAATTGGCGACCAGAGAGGGGGTGAGTGAATGGGAGCCGATAAAAAATCTTCTCAAGAACTCGGCCTAAACCCCAAAATCACTTCCAATGAATCCCGCACAAACTTGCCAAGATCACGTAGTCACAACGGACCTACTGACCCTAGGAACAAGTTAGGACAAGCCTAGAAACAAAGCAGAAGCACAAGTAAACAAGTCTAGCGAAACCCACTGGGAAGTCCGGAAACTCAGAGCCAAAGTCCGGATACTCCAGGTTTCCAAAAGTCCGGAAACTCAGAGCCAAAGTCCGAATACTCCAGGTTTCCAAAAGTCTGGAAACTCCAAGCCAAAGTCCAGAAAATCCGGGCCAAAGTCCGAAAACTCCGGGTTTTCCAGAAACTCCGGACAAAAGTCCAGAAACTCCGGGCTTTCAACAGCTCGAGACACCCGCGAAGTCAACCCCAATATCCCATCACCCGATCTCTCGATTCACCCAATGGATTGAAGAGAAAGTTTGGGGAATGTAGTAGCACCACTAGAGGAGGCTCTATCTTAAAGATCTTGTCCCCAAACACCTCCAATCATGAGTAATCGCGAATCAAAGGAACTTCCACCAAGAACTCGAGTTCATCCCAAAACCTTCAAATCAAGACCGATTCCCGGTGTTTGAGGGGTCAAGATCATACACAAAGAGGCACAAGGCACTCACCCATGATCCCCTCAAAGAAATCCGGAGAGAAATGGCCTCAAATTGACGAATCGAGCGACGACCAAAAACACCCAAAAATAGCTCCGAAAATGACACGAAAATCACAAAGAGCTAGGAGAGGGAAATCATCACAACGCCGAATTCTTCCATACATCCAGAGGTCAGATTCTATACAAGAAATGTCTAGCCCATGGATCGAAGAAAATGGAAGCAAATCATCCGGGGGAGAGAGAGAGACAAGGAGTCCCATCTCCGTCAAGGCACCAGGGACGCGACAAGGAGGCCGGCGAGCCGTCAGTCAAATCACGGCTGGGGCCCCACCGCGACGCTCGTGACACGCTCAAGGCTCGTCGCCAAACTGCTGGCGATGACGACTATGACTACGGCTACGGCAGTAATGACGACGGCCGCGGAAAGCATGATGAGCACCGCTCACGTCGACGACATAGCCATAGGTGTGACGGACGCTACGACAGCGACGGAGAACATGACCGTAGCTGGTCGCCCGACCCAAAGGGTCCTCGTACCTTCGGTCGGAAGGTACAGGATCCAAAGTTCCCTTCGTGGTTCCGGGCTCCGACAGCAGTGCTGAGGTACGACGGAGAGACCAACCCTAGCATGTGGTTGGAGGACTACAGGCTCGCGTGTCGGGCGGGCGGAGCGACGGATGATCTGTTCATCATCAAGAACCTACCGCTCCACCTCGCCGACTCTGCGCGAACCTGGCTCGAACATGTATCACGAGGCAGGATCAACAGCTGGACGGACCTACGGGAGACCTTCATCGGCAACTTCCAAGGCACGTACACCCGGCCCAGCAAGCAGTGGGAGCTGCGCAACTGCAAGCAGCAGCCGGGGGAAAGCTTGCGCGACTACATCAGGCGATTCTCAAGGTGCTGTACCGAGCTCCCCATCGTGACAGACAACAACGCCATTTCAGTGTTCCAGAACGGCACCACCTGCACCACCCTCATCCACCGGCTAGGGCGAAGGACCCCGAGGACTACTCGGGAGCTCCTCGACATCGCAACCAACCACGCCGACGGGGAGGAGGCAGTAGCGGCAACATTGATTCCCCCTCTGGGTAAGGGGAAGCAAGTCATGGATGCCGGTGAGGGGCCCTCCTCGCGGTCCAAGAAGAAGAAGAAGGGCGACAAGTGAGGCCGTGACAACAACACCGTTGCGGCAGTCGAGCGCAAGGCTACTCGCCCCAAGAACAATCAGAACGGCCTCCCGAGGGGTCATTTTGAGAGGCTCTTGGAGGTGCCATGCACCCATCACGAGACGCCTGTCAAGCATGCGCTTAAAGACTGCCGTTTGATGAAGAACTATGTCAACGGCACGCTCAAGCCCAAGACAGCAGATCCCCCGAAGAAGGATGCGCCACCCTTGCCCGACAACGACAACGATGACGAGGAAGTGGTTTTCCCTCATGAGGATGGTGCGGTCCACATGGTCTTTGGCGGAGCATCAGCACGACCATCGAGGTGCAAGGAGAAGCTGATCCAGCGCGAGGTCTACAACACCGAGCCTGTGACGCCGGCATACCTCAAATGGTCGGACACCTCGATCACCTTCGACCGAACGGACCACCCCGACCACATTCCACAGCTAGGATGCTACCCCCTCGTGGTGGCTCCACTCATCGGGACCAAGCGGGTCCACAAGGTGCTGATGGACGGAGGAAGCGGGCTCAACATTCTCTACATGACGACGCTCGACAGCATGGGCATCTCGCGGTCCCGACTGTGCCCATCGCCGACTCCTTTCCACGGGGTCATCCCCGGGAAAGATGCGCTCCCGATAGGGCAGATCAATCTGCCCGTCACGTTCAGCATGTCACGGAACTTCCGCACGGAAACCCTCACCTTCGAAGTGGTGGAGTTCTCGGGGACGTACCACGCCATCCTCGGGAGGCCGGCCTATGCGAAGTTTATGGCCGTGCCCAACTACACATATCTCAAGTTGAAGATCCCTAATCCGAAGGGGGTCATCACAGAGGGGACTACGTTTCAGTACGCATACGAATGCGATACTGAGTGCTTTCAATTCGCTGAAACACTCATCCGGTCCGAGAAGCTCCATGCCGAGCCTCCCTCTGAAGACCAAGACATCCCCGAGTCATCCAAGCGAGCGGCCTGCTCTTTCAAGCCCGCCAAGGATGTCAAAGATGTGGCTGTCACCAATGATGGCCGCATGCTCCGTATCGGGACGGCGCTCGATCCTAAATAGGAAAGCGCGCTCGTCGACTTCCTCAAAGCGAACCTCGACGTGTTCGCATGGAAACCCTCCGACATGAAGGGGATCCTGAGAGAGGTTGTCGAGCACAAACTAAACATCAAGCCAGGATCGAAACCGGTCAAGCAGCGCCTGCGCCGCTTCAACGACGACAAGTGCAAAGCCATAGGCAAGGAGATCAAGAAGCTCCTTAGTGCAGGGTTCATCCAGGAAGTGTTCCACCCCGAGTGGCTAGCTAACCCTGTACTTGTAAAGAAGAAGAATAAGAAATAGAGGATGTGTGTTGACAACACGAGCCTTAACAAGGCATGTCCCAAGGATCTGTTTCCTTTGCCTCGCATAGATCAGGTAGTCGATTCAACGGCAGGGTGCGAAACCCTTTGTTTTCTCGATGCGTACTCCGGGTACCACCAGATCACGATGTGCATAGTGGATGTTGACGGCTGTTAAGTACCTAATTTAGAGCCGTCAATCCCTACATTTTATCATAAGAACTAAGCATCCACACTAGAATAGGGGTTTAAACTGACAAATTCCACTAGTGGCTATGCTAAGTTGAATGCAAGTGTTTGGCATAAGAAATGAAGAGAAAAGACACCCTCATGGTCCTAGCAAGTTGAAGCTCAGCCAATGAGAGGCTGCATGCAAGCATCCCTCGGATCCATGACATCACCAATCCAAGGAAGGAAGCCTCGGCAAATCAGAAGCCGCCATGCAGGCATCACATGGATCCCATGGCCCACCAGAGTGCCTAAACCGCCTCCAAACCACGTGGACACCAGGAACCAACCTCAGGACCCACATGACAGCCTCCTGGAGAAAGCACCATGTGAAAGGCGCCACCTAGGGGTCGGCCGACCCCTAGGATCGGCCGAGCTGCCTTAAGGGCGGTTCATCCCGGCCTTCCACGTGGGGCTCGCCCATTGGTCCTAGAGGCCATCCCCGAGGTGTTTGGGAGCTCTCACGCCGGTTGCACAGGCCTATAAATAGGAGGAGAGGGGGGTAAGAAGAGGGGGAAGCACACTTGAAGCCATTTCTCACCTTTGCCTCTTTCTCCCTCTCTCATTCTCTCTTGGTGGAGGTGAAACCTCATCCCACCATGAGAGTGTGTGTGTGGAGGATCTAGACTAGGTGGTGCTAGGTAGAGAGGAGTGTGTGGATGAGTAGAGGTGAGGTGGTGATGATCTGTTCATCACCCATCGTCCCCTTGTATCTCGTGAGCGATGCTGTTCTTCATTTAGACTAAAGTGAGTATTTCATTATTTCCTATTTAGACTAAAGTGGCTCTCATGCATGAATGAGTTGTTCTTGAGTTCTTCATTCATTCATCATTTAGAGGCTCACGTTCTTCATGAACGTGTCTCCTCGATCTAGTTGACGAGCAAGTATTCATACTTTTGCGTTTGTTCATAAGTTAGAGGCTCGTGTTCTTCACGAACACGACCCTAGATCTTCTGTTATCATCGCATAAGTTTGCATCTCATTTGTATGATTGCCTGTCTATTAGAATATAGTGAGCTCATGCATATCTGATTTAGACCAAGTATCAATCATATCTCTTCATGCAAATCGATTCAGTGACGAGTAAGGTCTAGCTCAACCTCGCGGGTTCGTCGCTCCGTATTTATACGGAGTGCTAAAGTGTTTCTACGGGATGTCAAATGTAGCTGTGCTATAGTAGTAGTCGGCGGTGTAGACATGGTGTCTAGACTGCTGGTTATCCTTTGAATGTCCTGTATCCCACGGTTTGTCTTGGGGTAGGCCGCGGTAGTGACAGCCATTGGACCCTCTGAAATCCCCCACGTTCGGATACAACGTGTAGGCGACCCTTTGCCGTGAACCAACTGTTATAGTCAGGAGGGGCCGGTGTCCGAAGCGAGATCTTATCCGAGCTTGTTCCTCTCTAGAGTCGAGAACCTACAGGAGACTTCACATCACTCACGTACCTCAGCAGGGACTGTGTTCCCTTAGATAGTCACTCGTAGAGTCCCCCATACCGTTCCTTGGATTCGATACCCTTGGGAATACTCCTGAGGTGAAGTGCTACAACGGTGTATCCGTGCGCTTGCGGATTTGTTCGCACCCGTCAGTATACCCGGGTGATTCTTACATGCTCACGCTATCCCGGTGCCATAGTGGTGACGTTAAGAAATACCAACAAGCATTTCTGGCACTGTTGCCGGGGAACGGCTGTCGAGAATCTACGAACACGACTATCCTCGTATCTTTTGTTTTTCTTTTATTTCTATCTTTACCCCCGCTACCCCAGGAAGGTTTTCCTTGTACACACCTTCCGCCCATTATGAGTGAAACCACGGAATCAACTTTCAGGAGACAACCCGCTCTTCTAACACCTTGTATGGTTCACCCATCTCTCATGAAGCTAGTTGAGGAAAAACCCTTCTCGGGGATGAGTCATGAGAATCCCTATGATCACGTAAGAGATTTTGAGCAATTGTGTTCCACCAAGGGTAAAACCGGGGCAACACAAGATGTTCTTAAGAGAAACCTGTTTCCGTTCTCCCTCTCCGGGGAAGCAAAATCTTGGTAGCATTGTTTTGGTTGCAACCACCTACGCTGGGAGGAATTAAGAGCATCTTTTTGCACTAGATTCTTTCCTGGTGTGGCGTGTCGTTTCCTTAAGGATGGCAATCCTCAATTTCAAACAAAGAGAGAAGGAAACCTTAGGCATGGCATGGCATCGTTTTGCCTCTTTGGTTGAAACGTGCCCGATCCTTGGTCTACCCGACCCTGTGCTCTTGCAGCATTTCCGGTTTGGTTTACGAAGAGATTGTGGCATGACGCTTGATACCATTTCGGGAGGTGCCTTTGTGTTCTTAGAGCCAGAACAGGGACTAGAAATTCTAGGAGAAATCCGAGATTTTAGCTCCCCACCTGACTCGGGAGACGAGGTAGCCAAATGAGAAAATGTCGAAATGCCTAAGCCAATCTTCGAGAGAGCCCGAGCTAACATACCAAATTTCTCTGTGCTTTGGTCGAAGATATCACTCCTCGCTGGCAGGAATCTATGGGAAAGAGCACCTAGTGCAAATTCTGCCCCTAGATTCCCCTATCGTTTCTTCTCTTAAAAACCCGGCCTTCGAGACTTAGTCTCGAGGGAAGAAGGAGGGTAGTAGTCGAGGAAGAGGAATCATTCCTGGCGGGGACGATCACTTCAACCTTGCCCGCAACTCTCCAGGAGAGGTCACGGTAGATGTTTTTCGTGCTTCATGTCAAGGCTTAATCCAAAGTGCCGCCACACTGAGGGTTATGCTAAGACACGAGCCCTGGCACAGTAAAACTTCCATATCTTTGGCTTATGGAAGCACGAACTTATATCCGGTCTAGCTGAGCAATCCATCTCATCATCTTAAGTTCAGCTAAGACCGATGCCGATCAAGTCAAGTGGATGCAAATCCTACTCTTCACTTCTTGACCTAATCGATGCCCTACGGGAGTGTGGTTACACACCTATCCTTTACACTCCCGTTGGAAGCTTGGGTTAGCTTTTGTGTCATCCCACTTAGGTGAGGGTGAGGTCCCTTGTCAACCCAAGGAGAGGATGAACTAGCAAGTCCGTCACTCTCGACCTTCAGCTCAAATGATCGTTCGACCCATAAACTTTCATTCACTCAAGCTGGGGTCCGATCATCGTTGAGTTCTAGAGGTGAAAAGCTTCACTCTTAGAGCACTCTAGGCCTTAGGCCCGGATTTTGTGCTCAACTCCAGCACCTCTATCATCTCTCATCCGTAGTGCTATAGCCTTGCTAGCTGCGCTCCCTTCCTAAGGTTACCCATCATAGTTCCCTTAGGAAGGTTGTAAGGATCACCTCTGTTTCGCCATATATACAGCTTGCATCGTGCATATGCTCTAACCATGCAGGAAAGAAAATACATCCTATCATAAAGGAACCTGCAAGGAGGACCACAGGGCAAAGTAGGAGGATATCATCAGGAGAAAATGGACGATATGAGCAACAGGGCAACAAAAACTCTTCATTCAGGTATGAGTCCAGGTAAAGTCCCCAAGTTGAGCCATTAAAGTTTATAAAGAGGTTAAAGTAAAGTTGTTTGGAATAGAAGGCAGTATTATGCCCGAAATTCCATTCTAGCCCTTGCTGAAGCCTCCGACCTTAGATTTGGTGGGCCACCTGACCTAGAGACCCTGAGCCCCGCCAGAACCCGCACGCCGAAGCTGAGGCCCAGCGGAGCCCAGATGGGTTCGGCCGACCCCCTAGGTCGGCCGACCCACTTGGGCCGCCGCCGCCTCTCATTTTTCGCGTGCGCACTCTTTCGTCCTCCAGAAACCCTTCTCTCACCGCATGACGGAGTTTTGCGTCGCGCAGAACCCCATCTCCTCTGTTCGATCCTCCTCTCACCGCTCCACCGCCTTCACCTCTGCCCGATGGCTTCCGCTGGCTTCAAGGGGGAGAAGTCCTTCTGCTTCAGTGACCTCAGGAGCAGCGAGTTTCATCCATGGGACGGAACTCAGGATGATCTGACGACTCCGGAGCGAGGGAGGAAGGAGAGAAGCCCTACTGGAGACTCGGTAGAGCCCCCAGCTAGGCGCGGCTCATCCTCTCCTCCAACCTTCGCCAGTCATGGCTCCCTGTTCAACGTCCTAGGGAAGAAGCCGGCCCCTGGATCAAGCAAGAAGGTGTTGTTTGATGATTGGCCAGGGCCGCCACTAAAGGCTGGAGAACGCTACTCAGTATCTCTATTTGACGAAGATGGTGACCCCTTTTGCCATAAGTATGAGCAAGATGTGTGGGATGAAGTCCCGCAGCCGCCGACCAGGTTTCGCGTCTTTGGAGTGAGGACCCCTAAGGACAGCTGCGGGGTGCCTAAGCGTTACCCGCCAGATTGGGAGACAAAGCTTGGTGACATCCTAGCTTCATTGCCTAACAGGAAGAACCTCCGTGTGGGCAAGATAGCAGATGACCTGGCAGAGGCATACTTTGAGTTTGACCTCTTGATGAAGACTGTGAGGAGGCAGCGGGCGGAATATCGGCAGCTCATGAACCTTCTCCTCAAGACCCGTGAGGAGATGAATGCCAAGCTACAGTTGTTTATTGAAGTCGAGGGTCTGGAAGCCCTCTTTGCTGAGTAGAGGGTCGTGCCCCGCTTTATTTTCCCTTCATAGGCACTTAAGTTAGATTTAATTTATTTCCCTTCCATTTATTTCCTTTATTCCATCATTTGTGTAAGCGCCTATCTCTTTATTATTAGTGAACTTGAATGAATAAATTTTGGCTCCACCGGTCATGTAACCCAGTTAAGTCACTCGTGTGTTAGTTATTTCTGTTTTTGTTTGTATCGAAGAACTGCACCCAAGTACAAAACAGTGTGGGAGCGAGTTGACTCTCCAGACGCGAACACGACGGATCATTATTGCACCCACACTATGCTCACACAGCGCTTACGATCGACCACGCTTAGAGAACCTGAACGGGACATGCATTCGTGCGCATCACAGGAATTCCCGTCTGGTGCACACAAAAATCAGTGCTAGTTTGCATTTCTTCCTTATTTCACCATGATTTCTGAGTTTATATACTCATGTTTGATAAATCAACTCAAGAAATCTATGGACATGCTTACTCCATGCCTAGGGTTGACATGCATAAGTTTTATTCCTCGTTTATATCCTTGAGGTTTGTGAACAATATCATTATAAGGATAACATGCTTATCTAAGTAGTTGGAAAGTGAGATATGACTTGATGACATGATCTTAACTCTGTTGGTTCCGGCCCTTGGGATAATTTTGTTTTCGAAAAAAATGCTCTTGCAAAGCTCTTCTTTGATATGTTACAGTCCTACCAAAGCCATATGATGTTTTTTAGTTGAAAACCTTATACTCATATGTTGCTTGTTATTACATTGAGCTTTGTCAAATTCCGTGACCCTTTTGAGAATTCTTTTCATTACTTTCATGGTCAAGATCCATGTGCACACCACCATTTCCCCCTTGCTATGCTTCTACACTGGAAGTTAGCATTGTATCATTAATCCATTTCGTGAAAATAAGGCTCCATAAGCGTTGATCTCTCCCTCCTAGTTCTTGTTACACAAGAGACATGGCTATTTAAAAAAATGGACACATGAAGGTCCAGTATAAAAAAAAGAGTTGGACACATGAAGGTCCACGAAAAAAATATAGAGATAGCCATGTTCTCAGAAGATTTTTAAACTAGAGGGAGAATCATGCAAAAAGGAGTTCCATAATCTAGATGGTGATAATTAGTATCCATTCCGGGGCTAGTGTCCACCTCATCATCAATCAACATTCATTATATATGTATGGTAATCTCTAGCACCCACTTTGGGCCTAGTATCCACCTTACCATACTCACCGTACCCATACATGTGCACATCTTGATCTGATTGTATGATTTGATTTTCTCTGTGGATCCAGTTTTTGACTTTGCAATATATGTGATACAAGTATGCCTTATCCTTTATCCTACCTTGAGCTCCACATATAGCCAATCATTAGAAGTAGGATGAAGAAAGGCAAGTTAATGCCTTGGTGAGGACATATACACATTGAGCGATCCGAGAGAACAAATAAGGAGGGCAGAGCAGTTCTTTTTATTCAAAAAATTATCATGAAAACCCCAAGTACTGACCAACAGGTGCTTAAGAGACTCGATTTGTGGTCATTCCTCTTATCAACTACCCAAGATGGCATTGTAGCCAATCCACAGAGTTCACAAGAGCGAGGTATGACCTAGAATAACTCCTATGTTTGTTCTATACCTTTGGTTTAAACTCATGTGATCTCCCCTTTCGCTCGGGACGAGCAAAAGGCAAATGTGGGGGAGTTGTTGACGGCTGTTAAGTACCTAAATTAGAGCCGTCAATCCCTGCATTTTATCATAAGAACTAAGCATCCACACTAGAATAGGGGTTTAAACTGACAAATTCCACCAGTGGCTATGCTAAGTTGAATGCAGGTGTTTGGCATAAGAAATGAAGAGAAAAGACACCCTCATGGTCCTAGCAAGTTGAAGCTCAGCCAATGAGAGGCTGCATGCAAGCATCCCCTGGATCCATGACATCACCAATCCAAGGAAGGAAGCCTCGGCGAATCAGAAGCCGCCATGCAGGCATCACATGGATCCTATGCCCACCAGAGCGCCTAAACCGCCTCCAAACCACGTGGACACCGGGAACCGACCTCAGGACCCACATGACAGCCTCCTGGAGAAAGCACGCGCGAAAGGCGCCACCTAGGGGTCGGCCGACCCCTAGGATCGGCCGAACCGCCTTAAGGGCGGTTCATCCCGGCCTTCCACGTGGAGCTCGCCCATTGGTCCTAGAGGCCATCCCTGGGGTGTTTGGGAGCTCTCACGCTGGTTGCACAGGCCTATAAATAGGAGGAGAGGGGGGTAAGAAGAGGGGGAAGCACACTTGAAGCCATTTCTCACCTTTGCCTCTTTCTCCCTCTCTCATTCTCTCTTGGTAGAGGTGAAACCGCATCCCACCATGAGAGTGTGTGTGTGGAGGATCTAGACTAGGTGGTGCTAGGTAGAGAGGAGTGTGTGGATAAGTAGAGGTGAGGTGGTGATGATCTGTTCATTACCCATCGTCCCCTTGTATCTCGTGAGCGATGCTGTTCTTCATTTAGACTAAAGTGAGTATTTTATTATTTCCTATTTAGACTAAAGTGGCTCTCATGCATTAATGAGTTGTTCTTGAGTTCTTCGTTTGTTCATCATTTAGAGGCTTACGTTCTTCATGAACGTGTCTCCTCGATCTAGTTGACGAGTAAGTATTCATACTTTTGCGTTTGTTCATAAGTTAGAGGCTCGTGTTCTTCACGAACACGACCCTAGATCTTCTGTTATCATCGCATAAGTTTGCATCTCGTTTGTATGATTGCCTGTCTATTAGAATATAGTGAGCTCATGCATATCTGATTTAGACCAAGTATCAATCATATCTCTTCGTGCGAATCGATTCAGTGACGAGTAAGGTCTAGCTCAACCTCGCGGGTTCGTCACTCCGTATTTATACGGAGTGCTATAGTGTTTCTACGGGACGTCAGACGTAGATGTGCTATAGTAGTAGTCGGTGGTGTAGACGTGGTGTCTAGACTGCTGGTTATCCTTCGAATGTCATGTATCCCACGGTTTGTCTTGGGGTAGGCCGCGGTAGTGACAGCCGTTGGACCCTCTGAAATCCCCCACGTTCGGATACAACGTGTAGGCGACCCTTTGCCGTGAACCAACTGTTATAGTCAGGAGGGGCCGGTGTCCAAAGCGAGATCTTATCTAAGCTTGTTCCTCTCTAGAGTCGAGAACCTACAAGAGACTTCACATCACTCACCTACCTCAGCAGGGACTGTGTTCCCTTGGATAGTCACTCGTAGAGTCCCCCATACCGTTCCTTGGATTCGATACCCTTGGGAATACTCCTGAGGTGAAGTGCTACAACGGTGTTTCCGTGCGCTTGCGGATTCGTTCACACCCGTCAGTATACCCGGGTGATTCTTACACGCTCATGCTATCCCGGTGCCATAGTAGTGACGTTAAGAAATACCAACAGCGGACCAACTCACAACGTAATTCATTACTCCCTTTGGCGCTTATTGTTACAATTTAATGCCTTTTGGGCTCAAGAATACAGGTGCAACGTTTCAAAGATGCATGCGACGCATTTTCGACGACCTCATAGGACGAATAATCGAGGCTTACGTCGATGACATCGTAGTCAAGTCAAAGAAGACGGGCGATCTGATCCCCAACCTTGCAGAAGTGTTCGCGAAACTGAGGGAACACGGGGTGAAGCTAAACCCCGAGAAATGCATTTTCGGGGTTCCAAGAGGCATGCTCCTTGGCTTTGTCGTGTCCGAGCGCGGCATAGAGGCTAAGCCCGAGAAGATCTCAGCCATCACTAACATGGGGCTGATCCAGAACCTGAAGGGCATACAGCGTGTCATAGGTTGCCTCGCTGCTCTCAGTCGGTTCATCACCCGACTTGGGGAGCGCAACTTACCATTGTATCGCCTGATGAAAAAGTCGGACCACTTTGCATGGACACCCGAGGCTCAAGAGGCGCTTGACAAACTCAAGATTCTCTTGAAAAGTCCACCTGTGCTCACAGCTCTGATGCCAGAAGAACCGATGCTCTTGTACGTGGCTGCAACAACACAGGTCGTGAGCGCTGCACTTGTCATGGAACGAGATGAGCCTAGGAAAGCACTCAAGGTGCAGCGGCCCGTTTATTTCGTAAGCGAGGTTCTCTCCGACTCGAAGACCCGCTACTCTCAGATTCAGAAGCTCGTGTACGCTGTCTTGATTACCAAGCACATTCTTCGGCATTACTTCGACTCGCACCCCATCATAGTAGTGTCCAAGTACCCCCTTGGGGAGGTGATCCAGAATCCAGAGGCCGAGGGGAGGATAGCAAAGTGGGCCTTTGAGTTAATGGGACAGCATGTGACATACGCACCACGCAATGCCATTAAATCACAAGTGCTGGCGGATTTTGTTGCTGAGTGGACAGAGATTCAGACTCCACCAGCGCCAATCGAGCACGAGACATGGACAATGTATTTCGACGGCTCCGTCATGAAGGAGGGAGCAGGGGCAGGCATTGTCTTCATCTCGCCTCTGGGCGTGCGCATGGAGTACATGGTTCGACTACATTTTCCCGCCTCCAACAACGTGGCCGAGTACGAGGCGCTCGTCAACGGCCTTCGGATCGCGATCGAGCTCGGGATTCACCAACTCGAGATCCACGGGGACTCCGAGCTTGTAGTGGACCAAGTTATGAAGGAGAAGAATTGTGTCGACCCCAAGATGGCGGCCTATTGTCGGACTGTGCGTCAACTAGAAGACAAGTTCCATGGGCTCGAGCTCCATCATGTGCTGCGTGATAACAACAAAGCGGCGGACATCCTCGCCAAAGCAGCGTCAAGCCGAAAACCTGTGCCGCACGGTGTGTTTGCTAGTGATCAACATGCACCATCTGTCCGAGTGGATGGGGAGCAACAACCAGAGACAGAGGAGCCAGAAGTCATGGAGATCGATCAACCACAAGAGCCAAACTTAGAAGATCCTGACTGGCGGTTTCCGATCCTTGAATGGTTAGTTGAGGGAAAATTGCCCTCTGACCAGACGGAGGCACGTCGCATCTCGAGGCGAGCCAAATCCTACGTCCTCATCGACAGCGAGCTCCACAAGCGAGGCGCAGCAGACATATTCATGCGCTGCATTCAGAGGGACCAAGGCCGAGACCTACTTCAGGAGATCCATGCTGGCACATGTGGGCACCATGTCGCTGCAAGAACTTTAGTCGGAAAAGCTTTCCGACAAGGTTTTTATTGGCCCACAGCACTGGCAGATGCCAAGGACATCGTATGACGCTGTGCAGGTTGTCAGTTCTACGCTCGACTGACTCATCTTCCTGCGCAAGCGCTTCAGAACATCCCCATTACTTGGCCGTTTGCAGTATGGGGGCTGGATATAGTGGGGCCGTTCAGGCAGGCGCCCGGGGGCTTCACGCACCTACTTGTAGCAGTCAACAAATTCTCCAAGTGGATCGAAGCCCGACTCGTGGTCAAGGTCCACTCCGAGGAAGCCGTTGCATTCTTCACCGACATTATCTACCGCTTCGGGATTCCAAACTCGATCATCACAGACAACGGCACACAGTTCACAGGAAAAAAGTTCCTCAGGTTCTGCGATGACAACAACATTCGTGTGGACTGGGCTGCTGTTGCGCATCCAAGGACCAACGGCCAAGCTGAAAGAGCCAATGGCATGATTCTACAAGGGTTGAAGCCCCGGATCTTCAGACGACTCGAGAAGTTTCGAGCAAGATGGGTCGCGGAGTTGCCATCCGTCCTATGGAGCCTGCGCACCACGCCGAGTCGTGCAACCGGTTCCATACCATTCTTCATGGTGCACGGATCGGAGGCGGTACTCCCGACGGATATCGATTATGGGAGCCTGAGAGTCCGGGCGTACACTGAAGAAGGGAACCAGATCGCGCTTGAGGATGCAATCGACCAGCTCGACGAAGCGCGCAATGTGGCGCTCCTACATTCAGCCGGGTACCAGTAAGCTCTACGTCGCTACCATGAGCGCAACATGCACGAGCACCAATTCCAAGTCGGAGATGTAGTACTTCGACGGGTCATGAGCAACAAGGCCTGACACAAGCTCGCGCCCCCATGGGAGGGGCCGTACATCATCGACCAAGTCCTCCGACCTGGAACATTCAAGTTACGACACGAGGATGGCACAATCATCTCCAACGCATGGAACATAGAACACCTACATCGTTTTTACCCTTGAGTAATGTTCCCCGTTTTAAACTTAAGATCAATGAATAATGCAATATATCTTTGTTCTTGTTTCATAAGTTCTCAATCTCCCTATGTTGGCATCTTTTATGTATGGTTCAACGCTATTTAAAGGCTGAGTGGCAAGTGTCCTTGCGCCCATGCAAAAACACTTACCACTCGGGGGCTACCCAGGGCATGATGCCCCCTTTCGTTTTTCTGTTTTCAAAACATAAACTCTCCGACAATTCTGTCGCGACCGATCGCACGAGCGAGCGGTTCTTTTTTGGCGGAACACCCTTATCTCGCGAAAGGAAAGAATGTTGATCTGTGAGCGTTTTAATGTTGTTGCTTGTCCGAGCTTCTTAGCACTTACGCCCCAGCGGCTACGGTGCGAAGACTCGCGAGCACAGCTTGGACCCGTAGGTCGACGTCCGACTACTTTCAAAAAGAACTTGGGTAACCGCTTGGGCTCTAGCTCAAAACGTTTTCTACGAAAAACATGTGAGTCATGTTCTGGACGTCCCTAAGTACTCGGGGGCTGTGAACGTGTGGCATTACTTCGAGTCTCAGGTCGAGCTTTCCGACTCTTACGCCCCCGCGGCTCCAGAGAAAAGTTCGATCGGCCTGAGTGCCTAAGTACTGCTACATCGTTCCACGGTCGTTCGAGAGTACTCGGGGAATGCGTCAGCAGGTGACGATTTCAAAACAAAATAAAAAGCTGTTCAGTACGGCACGCATACAAATTTTGTTTGACTGTTATACAATTTAATACATCTAATGGGAGGGCCCGGAGCCGTCTTTTGGTGTGTCTCTTGGGATCAGGTCCAGGTCCTTCATCGCGGTGTCCCCCATGGCACGAGCAAGGGCGGTGCAATCCTCCTCGATCTTGTCAAGCTCCTCGTTCGAGTATCCAGGGGCCCAACCACCACTCAGCGCCTCAAGGTCCAACCCTTGGTAATGGGAGCAGAACATGGAGAGGACCCGGTGCACCACCTGCCGAGAGGTCGACAGCTCTTTCTCCTTAACGA
Source organism: Cenchrus fungigraminus (assembly GCA_036936925.1). Lineage (NCBI taxonomy): Eukaryota > Viridiplantae > Streptophyta > Magnoliopsida > Poales > Poaceae > Cenchrus > Cenchrus fungigraminus. The sequence continues at coordinate 29,883,704 of CM072773.1, read as the reverse complement.
TGCCCGGGAGAAGGTTGATCCGATCGCCTAGCACCTGGGGAGGTATTTTCACGGGCGAAGTGCCGACTTCTGTCAAAATCTTGTCAATATGTCAGCCAAGCCTGGTGCGGTCCAGGATGTCCTTTTTGCGCGCCTCCTCCGTCTCGTGCTGTGCCTTCCGAGAGTCCTTGAGTTCAGCCCTGACCTCTGGAGACAGGGAACGAGTCGGGTTTGAGCCACGAGGAACACAATCATAAGAGAGAAGGGGTCGAGGCGAGAAGAGCGTACGCGAGAGTTGATCCGCCAAGTTCTTGGCCGTCTCAGACATCTCGTGGATCTTGAGTTCGGCGGCGATGACCTCTTGAGCCTTCTCCGCTAGCTTGACAGCCTGCGTAGCACGAGCCGTGCGGAGCCCTGTCGAAGCCAAAGAGCAAGGCGGCATCAACAACGGTTAACGTAGAAAAAGAAACATCACGAAAGTTGGGAGTGCAAGGCTGCTCACCCTGAAGATCTCATGCCAACTTGTTGTTCTCTTCGCGAAGCCGGGTCCCCTCATCGGTGGCCTCCTGTAGCTTGGTGGAGAGAGTGCCGACCTGCTTATTCGCCGTCCTCAGATCCACCTCGGCATGCACCAGGTCCTGCTGCAAGTCTGCCACCTTTTTTTCCAGCGTCGTCTTCTCCTCGGCGACTACCTGGGACGTAGCCTGGGCAGCAGTGGCGGCAGCAGCTGCGTTCCGAGCTGACTTAGCAGCAGTTGCGGCAGCAGCACGCAGCTCCGCAGTGATGGTTTCCGCCTCGGCAAGCTTGGCCTCAAGGGCTGTCTTTTCCGACATGGTGGCATCCGCAGCAGATTGCGCAGCCACCGCGCGGTCCTCTGCTGACTTTGCCGCAGCCTCAAGAGCAGTCCTCACCGACGCCTCGCCTGCCACCGCTCCGACGGCCGCCAGTCGGGCGGCAACCAGCTGCATCTCCAGCTGGGCCTTCTCAGCTTGGAGCTCTTCAATGGTGCGCGTCTTCCTGGCGCTGCAGTTGGCAAGTAACTGGGTCGAGAAGAAGGTCAAATTGCAGAAACAACCCGGAAATGATAACTCCAAGTCAAGGATTGAGGTCAGCTAACTCACCGATGAGGCGGGAACGACAAGCTCGTTGATCGCCTGCTCCGCCCACCGAAGGCCCCGCTCGAGGCGGTGACGGGTCATGGCCTCCTCGTCCTCGTCATCACGCGCCTCGGCTTCGTGGGCTCTGGTCCATGAGGTGCGCCCAAGGCCAAGACCATGCTCTCCCCCTCGGTGGCCAAGAAGAAGCGGACTCCCGAGCTTTCCCCAACGTCTCGGACGGAGATCCGAGAAGCATTGCCCACCACATCCTTGGGGGAAGCAGTCACCTGCGCATCAGAAAGCGGCACGTCTGCAATCATGACCACCTCTGCTTCATCAGCGGCAGGCTGGCACAACGGTTCTGGCGGCACGACGGGGTCTGGCCCCACTGCTGCCGGCTGGGCCCTGGACTCCTCAGGGCTCGCCACGGTCTCCTCAACCGCCACAACGACCTCCGGGGCGGGCGGGATGGGCACCTCGGCCAGCAGCTCCTCCGGTGCCAACAGGCACCATTCCAGCTCGGCCGCATAAGCAGCCGCATGTCACACCCGAATTTAAAGGCAAATTCGAATGCTCATATTATATGTGCGCCAGGATCAAAGTTCACACATATAACATCTCAGTGATAACCAAAACACAATGCCAAAGCGTAAAGAGTATTAAACTTTATTACAGACCAAAATGTCTCATAAATGAACTAATATTTAACGAGTAGCAACGCAGTGGATGGGGTCAACACCACAGGCAGCTGACTGGTGGCACGCCCGCCTAGAATTCGTCGAAGTCTCCAGGGAAATCTTCAAATCTCTCCAAATCTGAACAGCATCCGGATTGTGTTGTTGGAATAATGAAAACAAGCATGAGCACATGCCGTACAGAGCAAGCGGAAACATAACATAACATGCAAAGCTTTATAGTGGAGGCTGATGGTTAAAGCATTCAGCATTTTAGTTGGTCAAGTTTTATTAGCAACATAGTTACTAGCAAGTGTAAGTTTATACCAAACCCATAATTAACATAAGAGAATAACAACATAGATATAGATAGATGCATCAAGTTAATCATTGACTTCCATAGATTAATCATGTGAGGGTCCAGGCCGCTCGTGACCGTGAGCACGGCTAATCGATTAGTTTTACACTCTGCAGAGGTTGTACACTTTCACCACAAGTCGTGTAAAAGGTCTAGGAACTTTAAACCCAATCACGCGATGCCGGCCAAGCATCATACCACACTACCGAGGTGTGATTGCATAGGGACGCTACGAGGCCTTTACAAAGTTTCCCCAGTGTGAAGCAACCCGCGAAGGTTCCAAGCCGTCGCAAAGCATAAAGTCCCCTAGTAGGACCGTGTCTTAGCAAAGCACACTCCCTACTAGAGCGAGTCTATACCTCAACTAACGCTTCCCCTTGCCCTTATCAGGTAAGGTCACACCAACACTAGAGTCACTAATTAATTAGCCAAGGCAGAGCCATGTACCCTTGTGATTGCACTGTTTTCCTGGGTGGTCGCTCCATGTTCCAATTAACAAGGTGGTCTTGTATTAATGAAGGTATAGCATAAATAAATCAAGTTTCATAAAGGTTCATTAATACCATCCATCAAGTTAAGCATAGTGTGAGCTACCCAACAATAAAAGTAAATTCCCAGGTTGATCAAGGTACAGGGATAAAAATAATCTAGTCATGTCCTTAAAAAGGGTCCCATCAATTTAATGCAAGCAAAAGTAAGAATAGTGAATTAAATGCATGTTGTATAGGTAAATGGGTATGCATCAAGGTAGACTTGCCTTCAACAGATTCTTGTTGTTGTTCAGACACTTGAGCTTCTTGGTCTTCAAATCCTTCAGCCCAAACGTTCTCTACGCATCACATCAAGTACATACAAGCAAACAATGGAATAAAATAAGAAACAATCACCAAATAGTAAGATCAAAGCAAAACAGGGGTAAAAAGCTATTCTACTCTTCGATACGATCGTTTGAACATAAAGAATGCTAAAAACGGAGTTAAAACGGAGAAGATATGGCTAGAAGAAGGTTCAGGGGCATAACTGTGAAGAATCTAAGGTTCCAGGGACCTTTTTGCAAGAAACCGAGGACTAAAACGTAAAAGAACTTTGAAAACAGAGGGCTTGGTTGAAAACTTCAAGATTTGGACCTCGGGCACTATTTTAAAAGAAAACAGGGGTTAAAACAAAAGAAAAAGGACTGAACTGTAAGGAACTTTTCAAGGTGGAAGGACCGGCTTGCAATTTTAGAAAGCATAGGGGTTTTTCTGTAAAAAGGTTTTAAAACACGGCGGTTGACCGGTATCTTGACTGGTTGACCTCCGGCTAGACTCGATCTGGGTCGCTGGATCTCGGATGGACGGCTGAGGACGAGCGCGAGCGACGGCCGGCGGCGCAAAGGACGGCAAGCGGCGGCGCAGCGGCAAAAGCTCCGGCGAGCTTGCTCTCAACTGAGCTAGGAGGCCCGGACGGTGACGGGGAGTGGCCGGGGAGAAAGAGGAGATGACGGTGAGCTCGACTAGGGCTTCGGGAAGACAAGACGGCGCACGGCAACGGTGAGCACCGGGCGGCGGCGGAACTTCAACTCCAGCGAGGTCGTTTACGCGCTGCGAGGTGTTTGGCCGTCAACGAGCGGCACCGAGGGGCTCCTCACCTCTTCGCAGATCTCCTGGGCAGCTTCTCGTCGACGTCGTGGCGGCGGACCGGCGAAACAACTGTGGCGCCGGCTAGGGTTCGAGGAGGTGCGGCGGAGGCTCGGGGCGACGGCGGCTTCGACATGGGGAGGAGGCGGGGTGCTCCGGGCAGCTTATAAAGGGGCGGTGGGGTCCTGACGTGCGGCACCGGGCCACTCAGAGACGGGGACGTGCCGGACTCGAGCACACGGCGGCACGGGTGAAGGAGGAGTCCTGGGGGGAGACGAAGGTGAGGGATGACAGGTGGTCCCCACCTGTCGGCTACTGCGGGCGAGACAGCGCTAGCGGGCTGAAGGCGGAGGCGGAGAAACGGGCCGGTGCTGGGCCGAGAGCAAGGTGGGCTGGAGCACAGGCGAGCGGAAGAACGAGATGGAGGGGCGGCGACGGACTTCCTGAGCTGGGCTGCCTCCGAGCTGGGCCAAAAGAAAAGAGCGGACGGGGAGGGAAGCTAAGGGGCCTGGGCGGACTTCTGCGGAGTTGGGCCAAAAACGAAAACGGGCCAGATTGGGTAGGAGAGGTTTAGGGTAAAAAGAAAAGGCTTTTGATCTTTTTTTAAAACCACTCAAACACTATGAATTCAAATCCAAATTTGAATTCAACCATTCAAAAACAATGCTCCAGCATGTATGCAACAATAAACTCCAATATTTATTTATTTAATTTTCAAAAATATATTTAAATGCCTAAGAATTCACACACCTTATAATCCTTAATTTCAAAGCATTGTTTCTAAACAAATTTTATTAAAACAAATTTTTAGCAAAATTAGGGTGTTACACCGCATCACCGCCTGGGAGGTTTAGCCCCCCCGACTCGGTGGCCTCCGGGAGCTACGCGGTTAACGAGGGTGCTGCCGCCTCCTCGGTCTTGCCGTCACCGGCGCCTGACGATGGGGGCGCGCCCGCCTCTGGAGCCGTTTGCGCATTGACACCTTGGTCAACGACAGGTTCCGTCGAGGGCTCGATTTGCCCGGGGGCTGCTTGCCCCCCGATCACGTCTCCCTCCCCGGACGGGGGAGGAGGCGTCACCGTCTCGTGGGTCTCGACCGCCATGGCGACCCGCTCCTCGACTTGCGCTGTCTCCGGTGCAGAAGGAGGAGTTGATGAGTGGGAAGCGGACGGGGCTGTGCGCGCACTCAGGGCCGCGCGCTTACGCGGCGCAAGGCTAAGCGCGCCGATGTCGGAACGACTAACACGAGAAGAGCGAGTCAAGAGGAGCAAGCAAAAACTCAAGAACAAGATAGCGCGAAACGGCACTTACGTGGAGGAGGTGATGTGGGCCTGCTTGACGGGTCTAGAGGCCACGCCCGACGACTCGGGGGCTGGTCTTTTACCCCCCGTCATGACGGAGGGTGGACTCCGACTATCACCCCGGGTGAGGGGAACCTGCACAGGCGGGGCCCTGCCGCCACGGATGACCAGCGACTGGAGACGCCGCGGGGGTGCGTCCACATTCTCCCCACGTGACGCGGTCGGAACGAGCGTCGGTGACGCCGATCTTGCCTTGGGGGCGACTGCCTCCTCGGAGAACGCGATCCCCGCCGAGATGTGCCGCCAGAAGGACGGCGGGTGGAAGAATCGTGATCCTCCGGCCGCCTGGACGAGTCATCTCGCCGCGGAGACCTCCTCCTCTTCCTCTGCTGCTCTTGACCGTCGGGGCCCGATCGGGAGTGAGTCACCCTCCGATCCTCTTGGTCCAGGCGCGGAGGCAGGCGCGAGCCAGAGGTCGTTCCCTGTTCGTGGGCAGCAGGCTCCGGCCGCTGCCTCGAGCTGGACGCCACGACCTACCGCTGGAGAGGAGGCGACGGAGACGACAGCGTGCTCCAGTCAACGCTGGCGCCACCATCATCACCAGACCAGGGCGGCGGCGACGAAGGGTCCTCGTCTGAGGAGACAGCGCCCTCCTTCATCTTCCTGCGCTTAGCGCGGTGGTCATTCCGCTCACGCTTCGCAATCTCCTTATCCTTGTGCTGGGCCTTGCGGTCGGCCCTCCTCTTGTCCGCGGTAGCCTGGGCGCGATTCGGCATCGCATCCTGAGGAAGAGGCGGTTTCGTGGGGAGAGGGGCCGTAGGCCTCAACTAAAGGCAAGGGAGAAAACAAGAAATCAACACAAAAAACTCAAGATAGTCGGAGTACCGATCAGAAAGAAGAAGAACTTACGTATTTCTTGGTCCCCTCTCGGGGGAGCATGGGTAGAAGTCGGGGCGGCGGCCACGAGTAGGTGGCCTTCCCAATTGCCTGTCCCACACGTCGTTGGACCTCGTCCAATGAGGGAAGCCGGGGCGCCGACACGGTCTCGACGAAGGGAGCCCTGTCCGGCGTCATCTGGCAGATGCGCAGGCGACGTCGCTGGAGCAGGATGACCCCCAGCGCGTGGTACTGGCCGATGATGGCCGCCAAGTCAACCCCGGCATCACGCAGCTTGGTCAGCACCGCCCAGCAATCCCCGAGCAGCCTCTCCTACTCCGCCTCCGGGGCCCATAGTTCCAGTTCGCCAGCGCCTCAACGATGGAGGTGCCGGTATACTTCAGTAGTGGATGGTCGGGGTCGTCCTTGAGGTAGAACCACCCTTTGTGCCAACCACTGTTGGAGCTCGTCAGCGTGCCAGAGATGTACTCGTCGCTCCTCTTCGTCTTCATCCGGAGGTTGGCGCACCCGATTGTGGCCGGGAGCGACTTGTCCTTCAGGCACACGAACTTGAAGATTGAAGAAGTACCGAAAGAGGTGCCAGTGCGCCCCCCACTCCCAGGTACCCCTCGCACAACGCCTCGAACGCCACCATCTGTTGGATGTTGTTCGGGTTGAGGTGGTGGAGCTGCAGCTGGTACTCCGCGAGGACAGCGCGGATGAATCGACTAGCGGGAATGGAGAAGCCCCGCTCGTGAAACGTCACGAACGAAACGACGTAGTCGTCCGGCGGGTGCGGCACCAACTCATTTCCCGGAACCTTCCACTCCTTGGCGGCGGTGAGGACCGGCAGCTGGCCGGTGGCGACGAGTCGTTGTAGGATTGAGCGAGAGACATTGGAGCGCGTCCAGTTCGACATGGTGTCTGACGAGCTCGGGGACGAGAAGCAGATTGAAGAAGCGGCGGCGGCGGCACAAGGGTTAAGAGCGGACGGTTGAACGGCGACGGCAAAGGCAAGGAATCGAGGGGTGAAAGTACGGAACTCAACCGGCGCGCGGTTTATAAGGGGCAAACGTGGATGTTGGAATTTAATGCTGGTCCCACCACGTCGAAAAACCGCCCGCTCGGTGGGCTCATTCCCTAAGGCGACAGGAGCACGCCCGCGGGACGGTTCGATACCGGGTGGGCCCGCAGGTCTGAACCTGCAGTGTACCATCCCCTCCAACCGTCACCATCGCCATGTCAGTCACGACCGGCCAAACGGACGCAACTACCGATACGCCCATGACCGCCACAACGGAAGTCCTCCAAGACAACGGTAACATTTCAAGATTCAAAACCCTATAAACGAGTCTACAACTCCTTCATGGGATCGGGGGCTACATCCGGCGGATGCTCTCGTGCGCACCCGCCGAGTAAATCAAAGAACAAAAACCACAATACTTCCCCGACGCTGAGCCTGCAAACAAGTCTACAACTCCTTCGCAGGCTCGGGGGCTACTGACAAGGGCCTGGATTAGGGCCCCCTAAGCAACAAGATAATCAACCTGGAAATGGAGTCCTCTAACACCATTGACAATGTGAAGGCTAAGATCCAGGACAGGGAGGGATGCAGATCTTTGTCAAGACCCTCACTGACAAGACTTCCCCACTTCTGACTACCTGCTCGCACGAGTATCCTCCGCCTCGCTCGAGTATCCTCCGCCTCGCACGAGTACGCCTCGTCCCCGAGTACACTCCGCCTCGCCTCCGACTACCCGTTCGCACGAGTAACCTCCGTCTCCGACTAAGGCGGGGTCCACACGGGGGAGTCGGAGCGTGGGGGCTGGGGCCCCACACGAACGTGGCGCTGCCCCAGCCTCCCAAGTTTCTACGCAACGACACGTGTGGCGCCGGTTTCCACGCCATGCAAAGACCGCAGCTGGCACGACGGGAAGGACGGTCGGGTCTGACAAGGGCCGTAATGGCGCACAGTGCACCCCCACGACCTCCGACACGCCGTCACATCCAACGCCAGCTGCACGCCACCCCGTCAGAGCATGCACTCGATTACCACCTACAGGCACTTTAGGCCATAACGTGGCGGGCCTAAGTCACTCTCAAGAAGGCTGAGTCACCACATGAACTACTCGGAGGAGATGCCAAGTGCCCGGAACAAACAGTGGCAGCAGCACACGCGGCAGCCTCCAACGACACTACAGCTCAGCGCCCTCCCACGCCACCTGACGGACATCAATGATGGAAAGGACTGCACAACACCGTAGCACTGTAGCTTATTTTCTTTTCCCTCTTTGCCCCTCGCCCTTACATCTATAAAAGGGGGAGGAGTGCAACGTACGTAGAGACTGACCGATCACCAAGTTTGTAACCCCTACTACAGACATCCCTGGCATAGGAACACGAGTACTCGGAACTGGACGTAGGGTATTACTCCTCGGAGGCCCGAACCAGTATAAAACCCTTGTGTCTCCCGTGTCAACCATCCGGATCCGACACACGATACGATACAAATTCACTGCCGGCGGTAGAGAACCCTGACAACCTGAGTCTGGTGCATGTGACTAGAAAGGATCTTGAAGATACACTGTCCAGCTGCTGTAATATTGAGAGGCTAGGCTTGGACAGATGTCATCTTAGGGATGAATTAAAGGTCGATACCCCTCTGTTCCATCTACAACATTTACGAATTCTACGCTGCAAATTCGCCAAGATACAATTCCATGCTGTAAATCTAGACACTTTTGTATACATAGGAGATTTACAACCTATTGTCCTCAACCACTCAAGGAAGTTGAATGATGTAAGCATTTTATTATGTAAAGCAATCTTTCAGCATGCGCTCGCAGCACTTCTCAATAGCCTTCCAAGCATGAAGCATCTGACCTTTCATGTTTTGTTTCTACGAATAGAGGTTTGCTGTTGAAACAATCTTGATGTTCAAATTATTCTGACCTGCAAAATATAGTCAGTAATTTTCTATGTTTTGTGCCTTTCAGATGCAAGGGTTGAGCAATAACCCATACAAGTTTTCTCATCTTAGGAATTTACAGTTGTTCATGAACATACACCTAAAAGATGCTGGCAAGATTCTTTGTTTGGTCTCTTTTTTAAGAGTCACTCCTCTTATCGAAACACTTGAGGTTAATGTAAGTACTCTTCTGGGTTCTTATCACTAATGTATATGGTTTCCAATTTATGTTAGTCCTTTTTGCAACTTTCAAGTTTTGCAAAAGTTTAAAAATCAACTTTAAATTATAAAATCAGGCATCTGCATTGACTCATCATCTTGTTTTTTGTTTATGTATTTGAGGCGTGCCACATAATGCCTCTTTGTGTTTTCTTAGATGTAACGAATTGAGAATATTTAATGAATTTCATTTGTTAGCTGTTATCCCCTTTTTGTTATGCTTTCTTTGTACATTTTTTTTCTCGAACACGCAGTAGCTTTATTTGTACAATTATTCAGTGTTTCAAATAGTGGAGTCATTACTTTCTGTTTATACAAGATCTCTAATGACACCTGGACTTGGCGCATAGTATCACACATTTCACTTATTCAGGATTTTCATACGACAATGTGCCATATTAGTGTACTATTACACATGAACACCACTTGTTATTTGAAACCGTGGGGTCATCTATTCATTTCTCAGAGCAAGGGCAGTCAGTTTTATTTTTGCCATGTGGATTTGTTAACGCTCTCGACGAGGTTTTCTTCTTTGTATATTAGATTCAATCAAGGAGGTTTCCATTTACCAGTGCATTACGCATCACAAATGCTAGCTATACTTTGATAAAAGCTGTTCTTTGTATGCTAGATTTGATCAAGGTAGTTTCCACTTACCATTGCATGGCGCATCACACAGATGCTATATGCTTTGGTGGTTATATACTGTAGAAGCAACGAAGGTTGACCAAGCGCAAGGGGTATTTTGTGCTATTGCATTATTAGAGTACTACACCACTGAATGTTACAAATATCTGGGTTGAATGGGCACCACGGATTAAAAGTAGCACTAAAAACATTGTAAGAGGTCTCCAGGTCATCTTTTGAAGTTGTGAATATCATCAATATCATCTTGTTCAAATATTTCAATATGATGAGTTGCTGAGAGTCCTTTTACATACAAAAGTAATTAGTTGACGCACCGTGACACCTTAGGCGTATGCACATGCAGTGAAACACAGTTTGCAATTCTGCTGACCTTTCTGTTTTGTTTTAACCTCACAGTTCAATTGTTCCCGTTCATGGTTTGTGGATGTGGGCCCTACAAGGCAGAACCTTGAGCGATGTGAATACAGTAATTTGAAGAGTGCGTGTATTACAGGATATATAGGAGCAAGAGGCCAAGTTGAATTTATTCTTCATGTTGTGGAAAATGCCCCTGTGCTGGGCGTTTTAACTGTATATACCACTACTCGTGAATTCAGTGGCGGAGCTCCCGGTATGGCAAGGTATGGCAGCAGCCATACCTTGTTTTGCCAGGAGGAGCTCACCCTCTCTACATACAAGTGTCCTTCTTTGTATTTTTCAGCATAATTTATGGTCTGGAGCTTAATCAGTCTAGCTGCGACATACCTCAACTTTGATCCGTCCTCCGCTACTGCGTGAATTGCATGAGCATGCTGCTGGCCAGGTTGCGAAATGCTGTCTAACTCAAAAACATTCCCCAACATTGAAGATTTGTGTTGTTTAAGACAGTATAATATTCATGCTATGGATGTCTTTTATTGCCTATATTGGTAGGACCGTAGGAGACCGTCATGTTGTATTAACGTATACTCCCTCCGTTCTGAAAAAAACTGACGTTTAGGACAAGGTTTGGGTCAAATATTGGGAATATAAATCATCAATAACTTTTAAATTGTTGAGTTTGCAAAAATGTGAAAACTATATGACTATATTTGTCTTAAAAAATACTTTCATCAAAGTATACATACATCACTATTTGATAAATATTTTTATAATAACAAGATGTCAAAGTTGTATTTTGAAGACCGTGTCGCTGTCCTAAACATCAGCTTTTTCAGAACGGAGGGAGTATATACATTGAGATCCGCTCCGGTACTCCTCTTTTAAGTTTTGAGCACGAATATTGAAGTAGCTCAGTAACTAGGGAACGTATCAGGTGGAAATCATAATTTTCATGAAAACTCGTGCAAATCATGACAAAAAAAAGTCATCTAAATTCACAAAAAAATCACACATGTAGATGATATGATGATATACAACCTTGTAAAATATATTGTCTAAACTCAACTTCGTTTGTGAAATATAAAAATAACAAATTTCAAGTCATAAAGTTGGCAAACAATTTGTTAGAAATTTGTTATCCTCGGAGTCCAAACGTGTTATTATCCGCTAACTGACAGTCAGCTGCTCCGCCCTGGTGGTTGGGATGGCGCACGCCGGACCCTAAGCGCACAGGCCTGAGCATCACGTCGTCTTTTGCCATTTTCCTGGGAGAACGCCAGGCAGGATTGAAGGAAATGGGGAGGCCCTGGATGGCATCGTGGGCTTTTCTGCCTCCCGCTGCAGCCTATTTTTCAGTAAAGCGGGACGGGAAAAGGAAGGAAATAGCGGGAAGCTATTAGACAGTAGAGGCAGTGGCGAATTCAGAATTGACCAGTAGGGGGGCTCTCCTTCCTCCTCTTCTTCCTCCCTCCTTCTTCTTCCTCTTTCTCCTTCTTTCTCCTCAAAATTTCTATGGAAAAAATGGAGGTATTACCATGGGATCCAGGGTGGTAGGGGGGGCTGGAGCCCCCCCCCCCCTGACCCACCGCTGGATCCGCCGTTGAGTAGAGGATCACCAAAAGGGCATGCCGTCGTTTTTTTTTTTGAAAGTTTTGCAGGAGCTCTGCCTTGTTATTTAAGAGAGGAGAAGCAAGTTCAGAAGTACATAAGCGATATTACATAAAACAAAGAACACTCAAAGCTCATTGAAGAAGCTAACATAATGAAGCTAAGGGACCCCAGCCCGGGGTGCAGCATCACCGCAGGCTACTCGGCGCAACTGAAACTCCTCCTTGATAAAACACATAACTTGTCTTGGAGATGAACTTTTCCCTTCAAAAATGCATCGGTTTCTTTCTTTCCATAGATTCCATACCGTGTATATTAGAAGCGGGATCATGCGCGTTCGGTTTTCCTTTGGATGACTCTTTGTTACTGTGTTCCACCAATCAAGCAGACCCACACCTGGGATCGGCACCTGCACAAGATTTTCAGACCATTCCTGCACAACCAGCCACACTTCCTTTGCAAACACGCATTCAAGACACAGATGATCTACAGTTTCAAGCTCCTAGGCGCACAAGGCGCAGAGAGGGTCGCACTGAATTCCTTTAATCTGCAAGTTATCTGCAGTTAGAACTTTCTGCTGTACCAAGAGCCATGTGAAGAACCGATGCTTCCCTTCCACCTTCGCCTTCCATATGGCATTGGAGTTGAAAGTGCAGTAGGTACCCACGAATTGGATGCGATATGTTGACCTTGCTGTGTATGAACCATTAGAGGTCCATTTCCATCTAATAGTGTCGAACTCATTTGTGAACTGAACTTCTTGCAGGCCATGCCGTCGTGGTTGGAGGCTTCGCTACACATCAGCATTATTATTGATAATTGTTGTTGTATCAGCCAACTCTCTGAAAAAACCGAGTATGGATGTAGACATGTAGGTCCATTTGGCAGGGATTCTCCGGCGGCTTCGCGAGCCGATTTTGACGGAAAGGCCAGAGCAAAACAGCTCCCGCATGGGAGGTCTCGCATTTTCCGCTCTCTGGAGCATTTTCCGCTCTCCAGAGCATTTTGCACGAGACGGAGCCAAAAATCGCAGCTCTCCCCGGCTCCGCCCGCACCCCTCGAATCTCGTTACCAATTTGCCTTTGCAATCCGCGGAAATAACAATGAAAATGCCATTGCCCCCACTGCATTGATTCCCCACCGCGGCGGCCGGACTGTGGCGGCATGGTGCAAAGAAGGTCGGCGGCGGGCGCGGTGGAGCCGCCCGGTCGAACCACGGCGGCGCGGCGCAGAGGAGGCTGATGGGTGCGGTGGAGTCGGGCGACCATACCGCAACGGCGAGGTGTAGAGGTGGCTGGAGGGCGCGGTGGAGCCGGTGGCCGAACTGCGGCGGCGCGGCGCAAAGGAGGGCGGGAGGCCGGTGGCGCGGTGGAGCTGGGCAGCGCGACGCAGATGGAGCCCGCTGATGGGGAGCTGGAGGGCCGGGAGAGCCGGCGTTGGTGCTTGGAGGTCGCGCGGCGCTGATGAGCTCTCCCAGCGCTGTGGGAGGTGGAATCGGTGTCGTGAGTGGATAGGGTGGAGGAGGCGATGGTAGGTGATAAGGTGGGAAGGGAAGAGAAGGAAAAAGAATAATAAGGAAAAAAGAAAAGGAAAAAGTAATAAGAAGGAAAAAAGAGGAAAAGAGAAAAGAGAGAAAAAAGAGAAGGGTATTATGGACATTTCATCCTCTTATCTATGTTACACAGTCAGGAGAATCTGTTTTGCCAAACGTTTATAAAAATGGCCTCAGGCTCACCAGAGAATCTGCTTCACCAGTACAGCCGGAGCTGCCACAGCCGCAGCTACCACTGTGTCAAACTCACTCGTAGTAGTATTCAGTAATCATGGACTCCCACCTGCCGTTGTGCCCCCGCCTCGGTAGCTGGAGCTACAAGATGACCAGAACCGGACAACGTGTGCCTGTGGGTCTGGCAACGACCCTTGTTTCCTCCTGTTTGGGGCCATCAGGCCGACGACGACCGGAGTCTTGGCGGTGCCTACACATCCCGGGCGGGGACATCACTAACGTGTCGCCTGTGGAGCGGAGCCGGAGCAGTAGAGCACCGCCGCCCGCCGGCAAGCGGCTGGCTGGAGCGTGGGTTGCCAGGCAGTGACGGAGGCAGCGGTGGGGCGGGAGGCTCCGGCCCTCCCCCTACCGTCGTGTGCTCCATGGAAAATGAGAGAGAGGAAGGAGGGGAAGAGAGGAAAAAAGAGAGGAGGAAGAACCGAAGAAGAAAGGGAGCCGGAGGAAAGAGAAGAGGAACCACCTCCAACTCAGTTTCTGCCTCCGTCCCTACTGCCAGGGGATCTCTAGTCTCATCTGTCACTGTTTGCTGGATCACCTCCGAAGACGTTGGTACCTGCTGGCATATGCTGCTACACTACTTTTTCGCACCATCATTGGATGCTGAGCAGAGGTGGGCCCGGTAATGTTGCCAGCTTCGGAGACCATCTGGACTTCGGACTTTGGGAGGCGTTGTGGCACAAGTAGATGGCAGCTGACAAAATTTGTATGGCTGACCGAAATTTGACATGAGCAAAGAGGGGTCAAAATGCGATGGCAAGCCAAAATTTGGCTCGGCCAACATCGTCCGAGAACCAAACGCGCCAAGGTGATCTGGCACCGGCACGCACAAAAACCACTGGGATCGGCACCACCACCACGGACACACGTTCAATGCCTCCATCTAACGGTTTCTTATCCAGATATAATCATGCATTTTGAGTTAATTGTCATAGAATTGTAATTTCATATTTGGGACTTCTTGTTTAAATGGAATGGCGCCGTCATGTACAGTGCCGGTCCTAGGATTTCGAAGACCCTCTGGCAAACTCATCGCGCTGACTTCTCTAAAGTCCAGATCTTATATAAAATCTTGGAAAATGTTGTCGTGGCTTCGTTGTTTTTGGAAGATGCCACTATCGTTTTGACTCGCGAGTAGACGCCGCGACACGCGCGACCTTTCCGCTATTTTGCGACAGCGTTTTGGGTCGTTTCCTTCTCTGTGTCTACACAAAGTTGTATATATGTACAATATACATACATGGATTTGGGCCTCTTTCCGGCTTGAACCCTCGGCGGTCGCACATGGTCGCTCATGCTTAGGGCCACCTCTGGTCATGTATCAATTTCATTGTGCCAGTTATTTTTATCCATTATTTATATTTGAATCCACACTCATTTCAAATGGGGAGGGTAGAGTAGAAAAAATATCCATTAAAGAAATGGGGAGGATACAAATAATCGATTAGGTATGTATAGAATCTAGTACAAAATTAATTATCTATTGAGTATGGGTGGGATTGAGAAGGGTAAGAAGTGGATAATAATTATTTAGATTTTGTTATGAATAAGAGTGGATTTGTTCATACCATCTCCGGTAGCAGCCTTAAATTTTCACTGCCTTTTCTTTTAAAAAAAATACAAAGGTGAAAGGTCAAAATAAGTGGCACGAAAGATGCCATTTCAAAGGGAAAAAAACAAAAGCCTACCCTGCCGAAAAGAGAGCTTCAAGGTGTCGGGCCGCCAAGGACCAAGCTCCCAGCTTTGGGAAGATCTTTTCCAAAGCAGTTGCTAACCATTTCGTCCCGCACCTCTCTTCTCTAATCTCGTCCAACCAAAGTGCTTTCATCAAAGGTCGTCTCATCCATGATAACTTCCGCTACGTTCTTGGCACGGCGAGAGCGCTCTCTAGTCGAAAGCTTCCTAGGATCATGTTCAAAATTGATCTAGTCAAAACCTTCGGTTGGGTTTTCCTTCTCGAGCTCCTTTCGGCAGTCGGCTGCCCTCGCAGATGGACCGATTGGATCTCGGTCATTCTGTCCACTGCTAGCACCAGGGTTTTGCTTAATGGTGCCCCTGGGCAGCGGATATGCCACGGTTGAGGCCTGCGCCAGGGAGACCCCCTATCCCCCATGCTCTTCGTGCTGGTCATGGAATGCTTCCACGCCCTCTTCCGCAAGGCGGAATCCCGTGGTCTCCTTCTAGATCTAGGGAGGAGCATATGCTTTCACGCCTCCCTCTACGCAGACGATGTGGTCGCTTTCTTCTCTCCGGTCGAGCTCGATTTGCGGGTCGTCAAGGCGGTGTTGTCGCTCTTCGAGAGCGCGGCTGGCTTGGCGGCAAACTACTCCAAGAGCTAGGTCTACCCCATAAACTGCTCCGAGGATCACTTGTCTTTGGTCCGTTCTATCCTCTCTTGCACGATCGCCGACTTCCCTTGCACCTACCTTGGGGTCCCCCTTTCTATCAAAAGACTACCCAAGGCGGCTTTGCAGTCACTGGTCGATAAGGTCGCTAGACGCCTGCCTCCTTGGCAGGGCAGACTGTTGAGCCGCAGTGGTCGCCTCGTCCTCGCCAAATCCACCCTATCTGCCATCCCGGTTCATATTTCGATGGCGATCTCCATCTCTCCTTGGGCACTACGCGTGGTCGAAACCCTCATCCGTGGCTTCCTCTGGGCCGGCACAGAGGTGGCCTCGGGCGGTCGCTGTCTGGTCGCTTGGGTGAATGTCACCTACCCCACACGCTGTGGAGGTCTCGGCCTGCCCAACCTCCGTGTCTTTGGTACGGCGTTGCGCCTACATTGGCTTTGCCTGGCGAGGACTGACCCAGACAAGACGTGGGCGGCGTTCCGCTTCCCTGTTGACCAGGCCACTCAGGCCTTTTTCAACGCCTCCATCTCTGTGGAGGTTGGGGACGGTACCCGTGCACTCTTCTGGGAGGACGGCTGGATCTCCGGGTGCTCCGTCAAGTCCTTGGCACCCAACCTCTGGGCCGCGGTCTCGCCAAGGGTGCGTCGGTCCCGCACTGTCGCTGAGACCCTGCAGATGGGGACGACCGGAATTCGTTGGGTCGCGGATATCACCCACGCCGGACGGTGCATATGGTCTTGCAGTACCTTGTCATCTGGGACCTACTGCAGGAGGTCAGGCTCACGTCCGAGCCTGACCGGTTCATCTGGAAGTGGTCGCCTAGCGGAGTTTACTCCTCAGCTTCGACCTACTCCGCTCTCTTTCTTGGTCGCGTGGACATCCTCGGAGCACGCCAGATTTGGAAGGTTCACATGCCGGGGAAGTGCAAGTTCTTCGCATGGCTGGTCTTGCACGGCCGTTGCTGGACCTCTGACCGACTACACCGTCACGGGCTTAGGGGTTCGGACACCTGCGCGCTCTGTGCCCAGGAATCTGAAACGCTGGACCACCTGATTGTGGACTGTGTCTTCTCTAGAGAGGCCTGGTTCTTGACACTCAGGCATATCCTCCTTCAGAGCCTTGCTCCGAATCGCCCGGTGAGGTTTGCATAGTGGTGGTGCTCCGTCAGGAAACAGGTCGCTAAGGCGCGGAGGAAAGGCTTCGACTCCTTCGTATAGCTGGTCGCTTGGTCGCTTTGGAGGGAGCGGAACAGGCGTGTTCATGACAAGGAAGCTCTCATGCCAGTGGCGCTTGTTCCGACAATCCTAGATGAGACTAGGTCTTGGGCGCGCGCGGACTTCCTCCCGCTCGCTAGGCTGTTAGGTGTTCGCTCGGTGCGAGCGGGGTAAACCCCTTTACTTTCTTTTCGTTGGACCCCGTACCTTGTTGTAACTTAAACCGGCTACTTTTTCTCTTCTCTTAATGCAAAATGTGTTTTGCACGTCTTAAAAAAGATCTCCGCGAAAGAGGAAATTGCCGACTGCCGAGAGCTTTATCTTTTAGGAGATCCTCTTGTTGCATTTCTATCCACACGGCCGATACCACAACCAGTCATGGCTCTACGGGACTCCTCTCCAGTACAAGTACTGCAGAGGAACTGCTTTTGTGTTTATTCGTCTTGTTTGTCTACCTTATGAGTCACCGGTACTTTTCTTTCAGGAAAAATCAACATCAACAATCCGTCAACCACCAGTGAACCAGCAGTACTTTTTCTCTCCGAACTCAACACCAGCCGCTAGCCCAGCCGAACAGGGCCAGACCTCGTTTTGGTACTCGCGCGTGGCATTGCTTTTCCCACCATTTGCAAGGAGCAAGCCGAGATCCCTGGTCTCCCGTATACAAACGCCTTGGGTCAGCTGCCCCAAGCCGCTCAGCACCTCTTCATTCCAATACCGCCTCTTCATTCCAATACCATGGCGTGTATAACAGCTCAACGCCGCACACCATACGGCGCGTGCAACTTTCTTCAAGTCCGGCGAGTCGGAGACCAAACTTTGCACTCATGATTGAAGTATGATATGTGTAGCGACGGCGAGCAATGCAGAATATGAGTTGATTTACCACAAATGGACACCCATGCTTTACTCTTTGCCCGAAGCTGGCCAGATTCAGTTGCATGTAAATCAAACTATATTGCTCTCCTGCCAGAAATTTGCACGCTGTTGCTTTACACAAATTGATAGCCGCAGTAAAAATGTACGGGCTACAGCTACAATTTCTCTTTTCCGAGAAGGTGCAATGTGCATTTTCATCCACAATGTGTATGTCTCTCGGACCAACTGTATGTTGTCGCAGACAACAATACCTACCAACAACAGACCCCCTAGCAAAAATGGTTTGGTTACTACAAAATGGCCCTTGGCAAATCTTTTTCTTTTCTTTTCAGAAAAAGGGTTTCTTTAGAAACTTGAACCCTGATACAGGATTTTGGCTGCAGCAGATGTCTGATGTCCCATGTCCAACTTCTCAGGTCACATTCTGGAGCACGCCATTCTACTGAACTTCAATGACGCACAGTTCTAAAAAACAAGAAACATCATTTCAGATTGATGAATTTGGAGAAAATACATTCTGTGCTATTGAGACTTGAAACACATTAATATAGTCAAATTTATTGAAACCAATGTTTTTCCTTTAAAATCCGAGTACGAGTTAATTAAAAAAATCTCATAATGCATGCATCATAAAAAAAAACTCGGCTGGTGAGGGAAAGACCGCCCCCACGGTATTAACTAAGAAGAAGCCTCGGCTTCCCCGACCGAGAAAATCCCCGAACCCTGGCCCCGTCCTGACACTGGGAGTCGTAACCCGTGGGAAACTACCTACCTGGGCCATACACGGTCCTCAAGCCGACCTAGGCCGTCTCTTAACCAGTGCTTTGGCACACGGGGCTAGCGAGGGGATTTTTTTTTACCCACAGACAGAAATTCGCCCCACCCGGGGTTCGAACTCACGACCTGTGGGGTGCCGCTGGCGTGCTTTGACCAACTGGACTATTTCTCCATGGTGTTCGACCTTTACTGTCATATCGCTTAGTCAACATAAAGGTATGTACAATAAATAAGAGGAATTTGATATCTAATACCTAGTTCAAAAGCTTTCGACAGGGCATTATAACTATAACAATAAGCATTGATGGTACAACAGCAGAAGGAATCATTTAATTACCTTTCTGAGGGCATGACCGCAGTGCGTGACTGTGTTCAACGATCCAGGTCTATACAACTTCAGTGTGCATAGCCTGGTACACAACCTGTGCGTGAACAAGCATGGAATGGTACAGTTTGCATAAGCATAACTGACGGAAGGCACAGTTTGCATAAGCATAACTGACGGAAGGCACAGTTTGCATAATCACAACTGACGGAGACTTTGCTGTGAGCTATGAGTAAGTTAGTTTACAGCCTATTCCCTGGTAGACAATTCCTCAGTCAGCATTGCATATGTTTGATCACTTAGTTTGCAGTTCATCTGTTCTAATGTGGATATCATGTCGTGGCACATGTCTGAGTGACCCTTTCTTATCAAGCCATCAATTGTAACTTTCCATACAATTTCATCAGGATTGTAGTCTTTCCATCTGGAATCTCTGAATATTTCTTTAGCCCTATCCTCTTGTCCTTCAGCAGTAAGCCCAGAAAGCAGATGCTGGTAAGACAACAAGTTCGGTAAAAAACCACGTCCAATCATGGAGCAAAGCAATGCCCAAGCATCAGGATACATCCTCAATTTGCAAAAGCAAATAACAAGAGCAGTACATATATCTTCATTCAGAGGTAGATTATCCTCTTTCATACGAGAAACCAATGAAGTCACTTCATCCAATCTTCTATCTTCAGAAAACCCTTCCAGGATGGTCAAATAAGCTCTTTCACTAGAAGGAACACCATTCTTCTTCATTAACTCAAACAATTCAAAGATATCAGCAAGCTCTATGGTTGTCCAAACACGACTTGCTTTCAAAGGCACATGTTCAGCCAGCCTCCTCTTTAAAAGATGTCTAAGCAAGATCAGGAAGGTAAAATGGTTTGGCATAGAAGCCACACTAGTCATGTGCTTCAAGATTGTGACTGCATGATCTGTCTGCCCAACACTTGCATACCCATCCATCAAAGTGTTATATGCCATTGCATCAATATTGACCCCACTTTGGTTCATTTCCATCACAACATTTTCTGCTTCATCAAGCCTGCCTTCATTGCAATATGCACGGACAGACGTAGTATAAGTGACTACATCAGGACTGCACCCTAGTGACACCATTTGTCCCCACATTCTTGTGGCTGATCCATAGTTTCTCTCCTTGAAAAGCTTGTCAATTACAATCGTATAATTGACTGTTGAGGGCTTCACATCCTTTTGCAGCATCTCATCTATAAAGGATAATCCTTCTCGCGATCCCTTGGTCTTGCATAGATTTTCAATGAATGGACTGTATGTATAGGTATCAGGTGAACAACCTGCTGAGATCATCTTTTCCAAAAACGTATGTGCGACATCGACTTTACCAGCCTTGCATAACCCATATATCAGTGTATTGAAAGTCACAGAATTTGGTCTTATGCCTCTATCTTCTAGGCCATCAAAAAAAGAGCAAGCTTCATCGATTTTCCCATTTTTACACAAAGCATCAATCAGCGCATTGCAAGTATACTGATCAGCAGCTAAACCATCTCCTTCCATCAAACGGAGTAATCTGAAAGCACTCTCTATAAGCCCATCGATGCACTGGCCTCGAATCAGCAAATTGTAAGTCACTACATCTGGCTCTACTCCACATGCCTTCATCTTATCCAACAAAGCCATTGCTTTGTACACTTTCCCCTCGTTACAGAAACCATGCACCAATGCATTGTATGTCCACACATTTGGCTCACACCCCTTCAACTTCATGGATTCAAATACCCTCACTGCATGACTCATCCTCCCCTCCCTGCAGTAGGCATTCACAACAGCAGTGCACGTGACAACACTAGGGGCCAACCCGCTGTCAAACATCTCCTCCATCATTTTCTCAGCCTCATCAACCTTCCGCTCCCTACACCATAAATCAACCAGTGCTGTATAAGCACGAGTGGTTGGCCTCCATCCCCGTTCCTTTATCTTCTGCAGCATACAGAGCCCCTCCTCCCCTCTTCCAGCATCACACAACCCCTTCACCAAGGCCACATATGTGTGCATGTCTGGCCGGTCCATCTCCCTGAACAACTCCAGTGCCTCATCAATCCTACCTGTCTCACATAGTCCTTCAATCAGTGCAGCATAAGAGACAACATCTTGCGGGAACCCTCTGAGCGGCATTTTATCGAACAGGTCTTGGGCCACTTCAACCTGCTGTGTGCGGCAGTAACCCACGATCATGGAGTTGAACGTGAACGCGTCGGGGCGCCAGCCAGAGCGGACCATGAGGCTGAGGTACCGTTGCGCGCGGCGGAGGTCGGCGCGGCGGCAGAGGGCACGGATGAGCGCATTGTAGGTGGCGCCCGTGGGTGCGAGCGGGGCGTAGCGGTGCATGTGCGCGAAGAGGCGGAGCATGAGCGGCGTCAGGGCGTAGCGGGAGAAGTGAGCCAAGAGGGAGCGGAAGGGGCGGTCGAAGAGCGGGCGTTGCGGCGGCGGGGAGAGCGCGTGGAGGCGGAGCACGACGGGGAGGGAGATGTCGAGGAGGTGGCGTGACGACGCGGCGGCACGAGCGACGGCCGCCGCGAGGCGAAGCGGGAGCGGGACGAGGAGCGTGCGGGGCAGGGACGGCGCGAGGAGAGCAGGGAGGTGCGGGAGCGAGGGGTGGAAGCGCCAGTCCGGCAAGGAGAGCACGCCCGCGAGATGAGCGATGAGCGCGGCGGGGGATGGCGTGGGCGGAGGGGAAGCCATGGGATGATGGGAGGTGTTTGGGGGAATGCCGGAGATCGATCGCTTGTGGGCGGTGGCGGCGACGGCCTGGTGTCTGATGGAACGTTAGCAACTAGCGACGGACCCGCCGCACGCCGCCGTCGCCGTTGTTGGGATCTCGTGTGCGGTTTGACGCCCAAACCAGCGCTCGTAAGATTTGCGCTGGAGATGTTTCGAAAAAAAAAAGATTTGCGCTGGAGGACTGGAAGGGGCCCACGTGAGAGTTTTTGGGTGAATTCCGTCAGAATTTTGTCATTTTTTTCATAAACAGACTTTTGTCAAATTAAGCCATGTTTATTTCAAGAGTGAAAATTTTAGGACTTTCTTTCAAAATCTATTAGGGGTAATAAACATAAACTATTTACAAAACTAATTATATGGACGGAAAATCCCGAGATGAATCAATTAAACCTAATTAATCCGTCATTAGAGATTAATTACTGTAGCATGACGTAATCTAATCATGACATAATTAGGCTCGTTAGATTCATCTTAAAAATTAAAGTAGGATTGTGAAATAAATTTTGTCATTAATTCATACTTAATACTCCTAATTAATGTCCGGAGATTGATGTGAAGAATAGTTAGTGAAATATTTGCGAACTAAATTCCCACTACAAAACTTTTAGAACGCAAACCTCTATATAAGACTGAACCTCAGACTTAAGATGAAGATTATCGTTCTGAAACAAAAGAATTGAAGCTTATAGCCTTGGGTACAAACATTCAGTCGGACAATAACGCCCTGTTCGTCTGGTTTATCAGCCACCATCCAACAGTACTTTTCTCTCAGAAAAAACCAGCCACCAGCAACCAATACTTTTCTCTCAGAACAAACCAGCACCAGCCACCAGCAACCAGCCAAGCGAACAGGTAAAACCTGTACTCTGAACACTGTTCGCTAGTAATGCTCCTTTCGTGTTCAACTGCAGGGTAAACATCAGTCTACAAGTACAACTGCTGTGGAGCTATATGAACTATTACAGACTTCAGCAGAGTGAAAAAACAGAACTATCATGATTCCAGCACCAAAAACGCCACACAATTCACTCGAAACATGTACGGACGAATTAAGCTAAAACCAAAGGGTGCCAACATGCAAGAATTTTGTCAACCATATAACTCGCGCCAAGGTTCCTGAATGATTGATGATTTTTCGATCCCTCTCTCGAGAATGGATTCTTTGCTGAACTCCAAGTTGGTGTGCCTGGCCAAGTGCTCCCCTACGCATTGCAGTATCTGACAAGAGGGTGAAATTGGGTGAGCCAAAAGCAACGATCTTTGCAATTTGCAACTGACAAGAATATAATTCACATTCTTTCGCAGTATTCTCTTTTCAGAACTTTACTAGATGTTCGTATCATATAGGCTTTTACTGCTATGTGCAGCTTAGCGCACAGCTTCATACAAAAATATTATAACTCAGGATGTGTAAATGTTTTACTTTGCAACAACAAATATACAAACTCCGAAACACCAAGAACTAGATGCGATGATCATAGCCAAAAACATCATGTATTTCCTTTCTATTTGCACACAAGAAGACTGAAAAAGCAAATGCTATCTACTGTTGACATAAATTTTTCAGAGAGTTAAGCTTAAGTTACAGCCTTAAAGGCTTGGGAGGTGCCAAGGTCACAGGTTAATCCATTTTGAGATTGCTACTTCATGTGCCTATTGCTTCAGTATTGTTCCCAATTTGATCAGGACAATTCTGACAATTTTCAGTACCAACAGTCTGCAGAGTTTCTACCAAAGATGGGGGTTACACAGAAGAAAAGGAAAGCAGAGATAGAGTTACACATAATTATCCAAGGCATGGGCTTTTATACATGGGTAAAGAATAATTCAATCATATTCAACAGAATAATCAAGATTACCTCAAGATCAGAAACTGTAGAGCTTTTGCCTTGCTGCTGCCCACCAGAAGCGACAAAAAGAGCTGTAGGCATCTTTAACACACGCACCATTTCCAGCAAACATAATATTGGTTCACTACGTATTGGAAAGGATGTAGGAGGTTTCGTAGTCCCATCAACCAACAAGTGAGTAAAGTCAGTTGATGCCCCTATTTCAGCACCATGGAGTACAGGTGATGCTTTTGCTGCATTTTCCATTCCATGATGATAGCTTGATGATCTTGTGATGAATGGGACAATCAGAACTCGCTCAGTGGAGGTAGCTTCAGAAGAAATTAATTCTAAGACCTCATTCATAGCACAAGCCGCAAGAGGGGGCTTATAATCTGGCACAACAAAAACAGACACCTGGCAACAAATGACAGAGCTTAAATACAACAATTTTCTTATGGAGTGCAGAAGGGAAAACAGTGCATACTTAATATCAGCCATCAGAAGCACAACTGACGTTTCATGCCATATGACAAAATATAGTCAATTCTTCATTAGCAAATAATCCTCAGTCTCAGTGTACTAACAGCTTGACAGGCAACAGTCCACATGGTTGTCTAACTAGGAAGTCACATTAGCTTACTGACAGCAGAATATCAGTTATACAATTTTTAAAAAGGACAATATTGACACAGAATAAATATTGTTAGCAGAAACAAGACCAATTGCACAAAAAACATGTTAAAAATTCCCAGAGCATTGCTTATTTCATTATTCCATCTAATAAACTCAAGCAAGAAAAAAATAGTGAACCCCGCTACAGAAGTGTCCATTTTCCATTAGCATCGATTGCCTCAACTTGCATAATGATTACCATGCAGTGTTATTTCGATGTTGTCCAAATGTGAGAGGTTGATTGAGATTAAAGAATAAAATCCATAAAAACGCATTTACTTTATAGTGGCTATAAAACATACTCCGTCCATACCCATAAAGCAAGTCGTTTCGGACAAGATTTTAGTCAAATATTGGAAATATAAATCATGAATAACTTTTAAGTTGTTGAGTTTGAAAATGTGAAAACTACATGAATAGATTTATCTTGCAAAATATTTGCATAAAAGTATACATATGTTAGTTCTTAATAAATATTTTTATAAAAAATAAGAAATCAAAGTTATGCTTTGGAGACCGTGTCGCTGTCCTAAACAACTTGTTTTATGGGTATGAAGGGAGTATTTAGTATTGATGCATCAGGCAGAGTATTCAAGTAAAGAGGTAGACAGGATCACAACAGCAAAAACAAGGTTGGCATTCAATGATCAGGTTCAGGATGCAAATTCATAAAAAACAAGGACAAAGTGGCACCCACAACCTAGCTTCAGTTTGTCGGTATGTTCTAAATCATGACAAGTTGATAATTAAGATATGTGAAACAAATCTTCTTCTTTTTCCACCAAGGAAGGTCTCAGCCTATACTCACTACTACCAAACCCAGAAGAATGGAAAGTTTCTGAACCCTGCAGCTTCCAGGAAATTATATTTCTCAAGGAATTCAAAATCAGCAAAACAGACACAGCCAGTGTTCACTCTCCACATACATTTTTCCCGTTTACACTGTCCAGGACTTGCTAAAAAATTTCCAAGCACACTTATGTTGCCATACCAGAATCTTCTAGTTTAGATTACACTTATGTTTCCAAGCACACGCACAATAAAAACTCCTTAAGGAGATCAATCTCTTCCTGTTTGATGGAGCAAATCTGTGATACTGATACCCCACACATATATTTGTTACAGAATTATAGTTATTTGTCTAGTAACGTTCAGCTCATTCACCCAACAATAGAAACAGCAAGCATTTCGTTCATTTAGATTTTAACTTTAAAGCACACGAATCAAATCGATAAGATTGGTAGACACCCTCTTGGGACTTACCTGAGGAGAGCCACTGGAATCGGCGAAGCTCACGAGCTCGACGGACGCCTTCTCGCCGTCGAGGCCGTACTTCCCGAGCGGAAGCTCGAAGGGCGAGGACTCCCTGTCGTAAACATCCAGCGGCAGTGAGCGGGAGCTATGCCTATGCGCTTGTTGGAAAGTCAGGCTAGGGTTTTGGGTGGGAAGGAAAAACCTCGTGAGCCCCGGCGGCGGGCAGAGAGCGTCGGCGAGGGCCGCGCCGTAGCCTGCGGCGTCGCGGACGTGGACGAGCACCCTGGGTGCCACCCGCATGGTCGCTGCCCGACGGTCGCCGGCGCCGCAGGCGAGCGAGACGATCGGAGGAGGTGAGAGAAGGAGCAGAACACAGCACGCAGGCCCGCCGCAGCTAGCTGGTAGAATTCTAGCTGGTACAAGGAGTGAAGGCCTTTTAGATTATTGGGCCTTCCAACTTTATGGGCCGCCTCCCCCACCCGCCCCTTGACGATGATGGGCCGGATAGAACGCCATCGTCTTTTTCAGATCGGATTTTTCAACTTAATCTCGGATTTTCCTGCAGATTCGGCTCTTCAATGGACGATGTTGTCAGGCTTGCGTCGGAGATGACTCAGAGAGATTTGATGTGCGCACGTGTTGATGATCACTACTAGCACTCCACTCCACTAATACTATCCCATCAGCTGACACGAGCATGCAGAAAGCTGGAGTGCTGGACGCATCACAGCGCTCTTTGTTTACCAACCAACGAGCCGCCAATTTCCTCGCTCGTCGATCTCACGAGCAGGAAAATCTTTGCCTCTCGAGACCGACATGAATCGTACTCAGAAGCTGGAAGATCTAGAGGCGGTTGACGCGAGAGCAAACGGACAAAGGCCCCGTGACTTGACCTCGCCAATGGAACAGGAACGGGCACTGGGTTTAATGCTTTGAAATTGAGGTTTTCTTCGGTACACAATACGACTTGTACGACCAGTTAGAAAAAGACTCGTATGTAAGAGAAAATGATCTATATGTAAAGATCGGACGGTTAAAATTAATTCTATACGACTGGTTTTTTAGCTGTCGTACGACAGTATTCAAAGATCGTACTGGTAGTTAAAAGGTATTATCGGAAATGTAAAATGTCATTTTTGTAATATATAAAAACGGAAGGAGGAGGTGTGCACGGGTGGATCGGGTGGGTAGCGGGGAATTTTTTTTCTAAAACATATATCAACCAAATTACTATTTTACCCTTAGAGAAAAAATCAAAAAAACCGACAATACGACCGTACGACCGTTGGAACGTATTGTGTACCGAAGAAAACCTCTTGAAATTCCCGGGGAGGGCGAACTGATAGCTCAATAGCTGGGACCTGGGATGGCCCATACTGTTTGGATACATCACCACTGCCCATGGAGCGTCAGCTAAGTTTTTTGTTAACCAGAGATGCTTGACGGAGCATTACTGGTTAGTTTATGCAGTGGAGTGAGCGCTCGTGATTCTTCGGTAATCCACTTCACTGACTGATTTGTTCAAAGGCTTTATTATACGGTTTCGAAATCCTGTCGGTTTCGTAACCTGGTCGTCAGCTGGACGATAGCTAGGATGGGCTTTATTATTTAGAGTAGTATATAAATATACATCTCGCAACTGCTAATTGTTTTAATCTACAAGTAGAAAAATGATAAGGAATCCACTAGCTGGATGGAGTGGCTGATTGTGATTCTTCATATATGAATGCATACTTGCAATTACCTGTCTACTTGCGTCCACAAATGTACTTTACACAGAGTATCTTAATTCTGGACAAATGCTTAATCAGCAGACGGCAGTACAAGTAGTGAGGACAGTAACTAGCATAGTAGTAGGAAAACTTATGTGGTATATATGTACAAGTACACTTTACAGTAGTTTGGCTCCTAAATGCTTGCGGTATTTACATGTTTAACAGGTCGACTAATTCTTCCACCTTGATCCATCCGACAGAAACATCTACAGAAATTTACAACCTTCCGCGCCTAATCCAAACCCGAAGAAAAATCACAGAGAGCAAATCCACACATCAAGATTCAGGAAGCAGCTGGCGGTTCCCCTGCAACCGCAACACCCTCGATCATGGCCGCATCACCTTCGCACGCGATCGAACGAAGACGATGCTTACAGTATGGTACAGGTGTTGCTGCCGCCGCCGCGGCGCGGCACCGCCTCCACGCTCTGCGTCCGCTTGCTGGAGGCGGAGGAGTTGTGGTCCATGGGCTGGTAGTCGTGCCTCTCCACCAGCGGCGAGTAGTTGGCCGGGTGGCTCCGCGCCGCCGCCAGCGAGTAGCCGCTGACCCCGGACCCGTAGCCGTACCCGTAGCCGCCGTAGCCGTAGCCCGCCGGCGACGGGTGGTAGTGGTACTGGTAGGCGTACGGGCTGGCCGGCGCCGCGGCGTAGCTGTTGTACTGCCACTGGTGGTGGTGTGGGGTGCTGTACGGCGACCGCGCCGCCGCCGCCATGGCTGCCGCCTCCTGCTTGGTCCCCGGGAGCGGGAGCGCCGCCGGCTCGAAGGTGTCGTGCGTCCGCAGCTCCACGATCTCCGCCTCGCCCGCCTTCTTCTTGAGCTTCTTCACCAGCGTGTTCGAGTCCACGCCGGTGCCGATCACCAGCAGCAGGCTCTTGTCGCCGCCGGCCAGCGACACGGACTCCACTCCTGATGCAAGAGGAAATTAATGATTTTTTTTTATGCTACATAAGAGCGACTGGTTCAGAATTTCTCATCGCAGACAAGAACAGAGCAAGGAAGCATACCGCTGACCGCCGCCGCCACTTTCATGGCCTTGGCCTGGCACTTGTCGGATTTGACCTGCATCCGGATTATGATCTCCTTCTGAAAGAATTCAACACAGGCGCAAATGACAAGTTCATAAATTACGCAAAACTATTCAACCCAACTACCCAAGCAAAAAGAATATACAGAACACAAAACAAGAAGAAGCTGATTGGGGCTGGAAAGAAGAAGCTTTAGATATTTACCCTCATGGTTGTGCTGGTGCTGTGTTTTGTGAAGCAGATGTAGAGTTGCCGTGTGGATGCTGAGAGAGGGAATTGAAGTGTGTGGTTTCTCCCGAGTACTGACAGCCAGGAGGAAGGGTAAATATGTACCTGCCGCTTGCGAGAAAGAGCCTTGTTTAGGTGGCACTCTACTACTAGTACGTCAAGCAAGCCTACGTAATCATGGGTTACTAAATCTTGCAAGTCGCGGTATTTAACTGAGACGACTTTGACCAAGCAAGAGTCTCACTACTCATTCATAGTTATCTGGAAAGTTTGGCGGTTTTATGCTCGTCACTGGAGGCCCAACAACATCTTAAAATTAAGAAGGCCCGGCCCACACACCGACTTCCGGAAAAATAGGCCCACTAAGTTGAAATTTAGCTACCTGCAATGTCCATCTCAGAAGTCTGTGCGCATACAGTTGTTCCGAATTCCTAAATATCTCCCAGTAACAGTTGAACCCTGGTGCTCTTCCATTGGTGCCAAAGGGAAGCTACAGCAGGCCTGGTTCAAAGTAGCAGGCATTCTAGGGGATCAGAGGGGTATCAGAACCATTGCCAAGGTGGGAGGACTGGTTGGCAAGACAGTGGTCAACTGGCCATTGATGAAAGCACAAGATTTAATCCTGATCATGTGAGGATGAAGATAGCTTGCAGAGATGTAGATGCTGTGCCTGAATCAGCTGAAGGGAATCTGGGGATGTATATCTATGACTTCTTCTTTGAAAAGGAATCTGAGAACTCCAACACATTGAACCAACAGAAAGAAGGGGTGAGACTTGATGCAAGTGGTGATCAACCAAGTCCAAAAAAGATGAAGACCCAGCATGACATAGGATCAACTCTTGAGAAAACAGCAAAAGAAGGTACCTATGTAGGGAAAGGATACACTGAAGGGGGATGGAAGCATGGTGAACATTGGGATACCAAATCTGCC
This sequence comes from Cenchrus fungigraminus, assembly GCA_036936925.1. Taxonomy (NCBI): domain Eukaryota; kingdom Viridiplantae; phylum Streptophyta; class Magnoliopsida; order Poales; family Poaceae; genus Cenchrus; species Cenchrus fungigraminus. The sequence continues at coordinate 29,854,197 of CM072773.1, read as the reverse complement.
CCTGAGAAGATGGGCTCCAGCAAGTTTGTCTTAGAAAAAGATTTAGATGAGGATGAAGCCATCCCTGCTGCTTCTTATGTTCCTAGTGACAGCAGTGAGGAATATCTAGCACAAGTTGAGAAGGTGTTTGGCAATAAAGTTGAATCTTCCAAGCAAAACAACAGAGCATGGTTGGCAAGATGTGAACTCCAGCAACCTGAACAAGGTACAGTGATCACACCTAACAAGGCGTGTGATGATTTGCCACAATCTGGGGCTTCTGATGTTTGCATTAGTGAAGCTAGCACAGGAGCACTCAAAGAAGTCCTTGGGTCTGAAGGGAGAACTGGAGACTTGGACTTAACCATGTTGGTTAACCCTTGTGAAGCATTGAAAGCCAGCAGAGAGGCAAGAAGGTGGAGTGAAAGAATCCAGGAGATTACTACCAAGAAGAATCAAGATGGGGGTCTGCCTGGGCAAGTTCCAGATCAAGGTAACAAATGCACATCCAATTCCTTTTCTGCTCTTAGTAATGATGAAATTGTTGATAGATCCATGAATATGGGTGTTATTATGGATAAAGAAAACTTGGTAGCTATTAATATCCTCACTGAGCTTGAGAATGCCAGACAATCCCTGTGTGATAAAATTATAAATAAAGAAAGTGATGAAATCAAGGATAGTAATGTAGTGTTTGATGTTGGTGGGGTGGAGAGTGAAAATGATGAAATATCTGATATCAACAGCATAATAGAGAGATCCCCATCTGAGTCAGATGGCTTCTCTCTTGTTGCTGGGAAGAGAGTAAGAAAGAAACCAAACAGACTATCTTTATCTGGGAAACCCCAGAAGAAAAAATCAAAGACAAAAAAAAGCAAGGGAGTCCCTTGCAGTGATGGAGAGGGGGGTGGAGGTATTCAGGGAGCCCCTGACACTTCTAAGCCTATCCCTCAAAAAAGAACAAAGAAGAAAAAATGAGAGGAATTACATGGAATTGTAGGGGCATCAAGAAAAAAGGTGTCCCTTCCTTTCTTAGAAACCTTATTCTTGAACATAAATTTCATTTTATTGCCCTACAAGAAACAATGCAGGAGAATATTGAGGATAAAATAATTAGAAAATTGGATCCTAACCAGGACTACCTCTGGAAATGGATTCCTTCCAGAGGCAAGTCTGGTGGAATTCTAAGTAGGGTCAATATAGACCTATATGATGTTGGTGCTTTTATAGAAGGCAAGTACATTCTACAACTAAATTTGTGGGATAAGAAAAACAAAGCAAAATGGAACTTCATGAATACTTATGGGGCTGCTCAGGTTGAAAATAAAGATGAATTCCTAGCAGAATTAGCCAATATGATAAATAAGAGTGCAGAACCCTGTCTGATTGTTGGTGATTTTAATATCATCAGATCTTCCTCTGAGAAAAATAAAAGGGGAATCCATAAACACACTAGCCTGTTCAATTCCATCATAAATACTTTTGAACTAGTGGACATACACATGACTGGGGGTGCTTTTACTTGGTCCAACAACTAGGTCAATCCCACTCTGAAAAGGCTTGACAGATTTTTAGCAAGTAAAGAGTGGGAAGATATGTTCCCTATGACCCTAGTTTACAAACTACCTAGAGAATTGTCTAATCATAACCCTCTGATCATGACCATGAATACCCACCAACCTCTAAGAGAACTGAGCTTCCATTTTGAGCTCTCTTGGTTGAAACAACCAGAATTCCTTGAGAAAGTTCAGAAAATTTGGCACCAGGGATACCATGCTGAGTCAACATTGGATAGGATCCAGGCCAAATTGAAGAAGGTCAAGCAATACTTTAAAGGTTGGGGGTTCAATCTTCAGGGGGAAATAAAGAAAAAAAGGAGTAAGCTAAGAGAAGAACTAATGGAGATAGAACAAATAGAGAACTTCCTACTAACTCCTGAACAAGTTCAGCAAAAGCTGCAGATTCTTACTTCTCTCCTTATCCTGATGGAAGAAGAAGAAATGCATTGGTACAAGAGATCCCATGAAACTTGGCTTCATAAGGGGGATAACAATACCAAATTCTTCCATAGGATTGCCAATGGAAGAAGAAGGAAAAACACTATCTTATCCTTAGTGGGTGAAAATAGGGTCATTGAGGGGGATGATGATATCCTGAAACATGCAACTGAATATTATAAGGATCTTTTTGGCCCAGGGTGTGGGAATGCTTTCCCACTTGACCCTGGGTTGTGGAAAGAAGATGAAAAAATCACAAGTGAAGATAACATAGAACTAACAAACCTTTTTCTGAAAAAGAAATCAAAGAAGCCCTGTTCCAAATGGAGAAGAACAAAGCAGCTGGCCCTGACAACATACCTGTGGAGTTTTATCAGGCTTGTTGGGGCATTATTAAAGCTGATATCATTGGAATGTTTGAAGAACTTCACAGAGGGGACCTGGATGTTTGTAGAGTCAACTATGGGATTATCACCCTGTTGGCCAAGGTCCCAGATGCCGAAAGAATCCAACAATATAGGCCTATATGCCTCTTGAATTGTCTTTATAAATGGATTACTAAGGTACTCACCATTAGACTGGAATCAGTAGCTGACAAGTTGATCCTACCCAATCAAACAGCCTTTATGAAAGGCAAAAATATAATGTGTGGGGTCATGGCCTTGCATGAGATACTCCATGAAACAAAAAAAGCTGGCAAAAAGGGGATAGTGTTGAAACTAGACTTTGAGAAAGCCTATGATAAACTGTGTTGGGCATTCCTTTTTGATAGCCTGAGAAGCAGGAACTTTTGCCCTCAATGGGTGGGGTGGATTAAACAAGTAGTCATGGGAGGGACTGTATCTGTGAAGATAAACAATAAAACAGGCCCATACTTTGTAAGTAAGAAAGGAGTCAGGCAAGGGGATCCAATGTCTCCTATACTCTTTAACATGGCTGCTGACTGTCTATCTAGGATGGTAAGAAAAGCCCAAGAAAATGGGCTGATCATTGGGCTTGCTGACAATCTAATCCCAAATGGGGTTGCTATGCTTCAGTATGCTGATGACACCATTGTGTGCATCAAGGATGATGATGAAGTAGCAAGAAACATGAAGCTTTTGCTTTACCTCTATGAAGTCATGTCAGGATTGAAGATCAACTTCACTAAGAGTGAGGTGATACTGATTAATGGGGATAACTCGAGAAGAGTACAACTTGCTGAACTCTTTAATTGCAAAATAGGAGATTTTCCAATCAAATACCTAGGGGTGCCTGTGAGCCCCTGCAGATTGAAAGTAAAAGATTGGAAAACTTTGGAAGAAAGGGGAGAGAGGAAGTTGGCTGTATGGAAAGGAGGCACTATGTCCTCTGCTGGGAGAACAACACTCATAAGCTCAAGCCTGTCTAGCTCTTTCACTTACCACATGTCAATGTATCTTCTGCCCAAAACTACAACTAACATTCTTGATAAACAAAGAAGGACCTTCTTCTGGCAAGGAGGGAGCACTAAGAAGAAATATAGACTCATAAAATGGGAAATAATTTGTAAAAGTAAGAAAAAAGGAGGATTAGGCATTAAAGATATCAGAAAAATGAACATAAGCCTCCTCTACAAATGGTGGTGGAGGCTTGAAAAAGAAAAAAGGCTTATGGCAAGATATCATCAAGGCTAAATATCTCCAAGGTTCTGAGATTAGGAATGTGAAACATAGACTGGATGACTCTCCAGTTTGGACTAATCTTCTGAAAATAAGACACATTTATCTCAGGGGGAGAAGGATTGAAGTTAGAAATGGGGGGAAGACTCTGTTCTGGCTTGACCCCTGGCTTTTTGACAAGCCCATTTGTGTGGTTGCCCCTGTGTTGTTTGACCTCTGCAATGAGAAGAATCTAACTATGTATCAGTTCCTGTTGCTAGAGGGTCAGATACCCTTCAGCAGGTGGCTTACTCCACTTCTGTTTGACCAATGGATACAAATTGTGGACCAAGCATTCCGTTTTAGGTTTCAAAACTGTGAAGATATTATTACATGGAAATCTGGTGGGATGAAACAGTTCACTACCAAATCAATTTACGATATGTTGACTAGTAACGATCAAGGCTGCTCCTTTGATCACATTTGGAAATCCAGAGTGCCCTTAAAGATCAAGATCTTCACTTGGATGCTTGAAAACAATGCAGTCTTGACCAAAGACAATATGATCAGGAGGAAGTGGGTTGGCAACCCCCTGTGTCTTTTCTGTAGACAAAATGAAACAGCAGATCATTTGTTTTTTCAATGCACGATTGCGAAATGTGTTTGGGGTTTGGTGGTGTTTGCTTCGGATCTTCCACTGTTCCAGGCGACATTCAACAATATAAAAAATGGATGCAAGATATTTTCCCCAATGGGAAGAACTTTCACCATTTTGGGTTCTCAGCCTTCTGCTAGGCTATTTGGAAATGCAGAAACAAAGCTGCTTTTGATGGAAAAAGATTAAGAAATCCAGCTGAAATAGTTATACACGCGTGTGCTTTTCTATCTTACCGGGCAGGTTTACACAGCGAGGAGTCTCGGTCTCAGGTGGCTGCTGGAGTGGAGACCATGCTGAAGATCGCCTACAGGCTGCTCTCGCGCCAGCCCAAGACGCCCGAAGTCCAACTGCTACCTGCTCCACAGGGCGATCCTGCTGCTGGAGACGAGGAGGAGGAGTGATGACACCAAGATGGTGGCGCGCTATGCTGATGGTGGTATTAGTCTGTGTGGCAGTTAGTCGTTGGTTGTGGTTGTTTTGAAAACTTGTACTATGTTGGTCAGGCCGCGTGTTCTGACTCTTAAAAACTCTGGTCTGTCCCTAGAAGTCCTGGGGCCCCTTTAGGTCCTGCTTAGCTTGAGACAGGTTAGGCGGGTGCCTGACTCTTGAGGTCTAGGCCTCCCCCCTCGTTTTCTTTCCGTTACCTTTTCTGTCACAAACTCCATGTATTTCCGTTGCTTTGGTAATGGAAATGGGGGCGATCCCTCGAGTCGAAAAAAATCTCCCAGTAATTTTCACTAGTTATAACCCAATTATGGAGTACCGTTAGTACAATAGAGTTTCTCATAGCTCAGTATCCCCCAGTAATTTTCACTAGTTAGTATTTTTTAATAAAACAAGCAGTTAAACTTGTGGTAAAAAAATCAAACAAATTAGAATTTGGAACGGAAGGAGTAGTATGAACTAGTACCCACCATGATTATCTATGTATACAAACTTCATTTGTTCTGACATGTGAGATATTTTAGTTTTGTGTTGAATCCAAAAGCTCCAACAACTTGAGCCAAGTTTCAAACTAGTTTAATTAAATGTCAATATTTGTTTTTCATATTGCATCTTTTTGCTATTGAAGATCCTAATAAAATTTCCTATAAACTCGATGAAAGTTTAAAATTTTGGCTTGCAAGACAAATAAATCAAGCTTTGCAACTTGGGATAGAACAATATTTTCCGGTTCGAGACTTCCAATTTATCACAGTTTGTTTGTGAAAATAGGAGCCACATACCGGTTACAATAAAAATAAAATTTATTTTTTGAGCGGAAAAATAAAGAGTGATCCATATTGAGTCTAGCCGTACTTCTATCGGCGGTCGAAACCGTCGGATGGAAAAGGAACTTGTTGAGGACTTGACTCGAGTTGGTTGGCTGGCCGTCCGGCCTCCGGTTCGTGCAATTGCCTTGCCTGGAGATGCGGGGAGAATCATATCCCAAACGGGGGAGTACGAGGTTATTCGTTCCGGGCCGGCCGGCACTCTCGCACGGATCCGCGGGGACAGGTTTCTTTTCGGAGCTGAAACATGAATTGTTAAACACCAGGACGCACCGCCCGCTAGCTAGCTTGCTGCTTTTTTTTGTCATCGGATTGTCAAAAGGATCCGTCACCCACACGGCCACACAGGGCACAGCAGGTGTGCTGGTCGGGATGGGGAAGCGCCGCTACGTGGACGCCGGCGGTACGGTGCGTGGTCATCAGTCAGAGCGCGAAACCCGTCGCCACGACGCCGCCTTGCCGGCGTGGCGGGCGCAGCAGCGGCCGGCCGGCCGGGGCCGGCAGCGCGGGTGCGTGACAGGAGCATCATATCGTGGTTATCCAAACCCTTTGTAAAGTGTACTCCATTCCTCCCGGAATGATCGTCGTCGTTGGTGTTCGTGTCACAAGTTTAACCGAATTTGTAAAAAATGTGTACAATATTTGTATTTTTAAATAATTTCGCTAAAAATTAGATTCAAATAGAAATCTAATGATATTAATTTTGTATAATAAATATTAATATATTAATATTTATATTTAGTCAAAATTGTTCATCAAAAAACGAAAACGACCATCATTCCGGGACGGAGGGAGTACGTTCTAAATGTTTTTTTACAACAACCATATATATTATATTAGAACAACACACTTACAACTAGGCCCTTCACAAAAGAGTCAATTACATCAGGATCTCTAAAGGACAGATCCAGATTCACCGATGAGCAGCTCGCCGGCGGTCGGCTCAAGAGGCGTCACAAACGCATGAGGCCAGTGCGGATGGGTCTCGCCGTGCGTAGGTTTGAAGTGGTTGAGGGCGGCGTCTTGGAGAAGCATCACCGGCGAACCGAAGGTGTTGTTGAAGAAGTCGTCGCCGTCGGGTAGGAGACCGCCGTCCCTAGAGTCGGTGGGTGGCTCAGTGCCCAAACAATGCCGGAGGAACTGAAGAGGGCCTGATGCTGGTAGGTGTTGTGCTGCACAGGAGCAGATGGTGGAGGATGCGAAGGAAGGGGCGGGGAGACGAGGAGGTGAGGTGAAGCGGTCTCGATCTGGTGGGGCGGGGGAAGGGAGAGGAGTATCCAGACCGCGGCGGAGGGGAGCGAGGGGATGAGGGCAAGAGATTATTCTAACCTTGGCGACGGTGTCGACGGCGACGATGAAGCCGAGGAACTCGGCGAGGACGACGACGACAGCGGTGCCTCCAAGGTACCGACTACCACAAAGGGCAAAAGCCATAGAGGCACTAAAGAAGAAAAAAAACTAGTAGTATTAGTGTTCGCACCCAAAATTTGCAGGTCTGGTCCGACCGGTCTGACCTGTGGGTCCCACCGGTCAGACCGGTGTGGTAACAGTCCACAAAATACAAATTGGACTTCACTATTGGATTGGTCTCGTCGAGTAGATCAAGATTCATATGTGAAACGTCCAAATCGGAGTCCGGATGAGGGAGATATGACTTCTCCAAGATCTACACGCCGAGTGCACCGGTCTGACCGGTGCCCATGACCGGTCTGACCGGTGCCCCCTGATTCCGAGCCAAATTGAGGAGTCCTGATAGATTAGGCTTGTAAAAGGATTTTCTTATGGGGCAAGACCTTCCCACCCTATAAATATAAAGGGCCACGGTCGATTGAGGGATATATCACAATCGAATCTATCTTTATCGTATTTACCTTTTCTTCCTCGTTCCCTTACTTTTCCAACCCCTACCATGCTGTTCTTCCTTCGTCTCCGCGACGTCTGAAGACGTCTTAGCTGGCCTGCCGAGCCTAGGACAACCCTGCGTGCGCCGCCCCGACGGGATCCTGCCCGGACGACGTTCGTTGGTCTCTCGCTGGATCTTCCCGGCGACACCGGTCTGACCGGTGACCCACACCGGTCTGACCGGTATGGCGTGGAGGCGCTGCAAGGAGTCCCTCCGCGTGCTTGTTGGCTCCAAAAGGTGTCAACAAATTGGCGACTCCGCTGGGGAACGAAGATCTGGCTATCATGGCTGATCTATCAGACCTTAGCGTCAAGTTATGCGAGGAATACATAGGAGAGCGTCGCTTGGCGGATAAAAGATTGTTTTTGTATTGTTTTCGCAAGACGGAGCAAGGTGTCATCCGGATTAAGGAGTGGCTGCCACCATCCACCATCGACACGTTGAAAGAGATGCAATCCTCAGGTAACTTATCTGATGAACTATCCGAATTTGTGAATTATTATCTTAAATCTTTGATTGATAAAGAGGATAGTTCAGAGTTAATTCTTGTTAATTTAGAGTCGGTTGTTGAAAAGCTGACTAATGATATTATTAATCCTTGCCAAACCTTGCCAAATTGTGTTGTTGTTGGTCAAGAAACAAGTCGGCCGTCTCTAGCCGAAATTGTAGACCTAAAATCCCCTAGCAAGAGCATAGAGGTTACATCTAGTACTTCGACGCTGGGGGGCAACAAAACAAAAGCAACGGTGCCAGTTGCGCCGCGACCGGTCTGACCGGTGCCCGCACCGGTCTGACCGGTGCCCAAACCGGTCTAACCGGGGAGCAACCCGGTCTAACCGCCTCATCTAGGGTTTTGCAAAATAAATCTAAACCAAAGATGGTTAAGTCGAAAAAACCCGAGATTGGTGTTTGGAAAAAAGTTGAATTCAAAGACCGTCATAAGCATCAAAGAGAAAAGCCGAAGTCTAATGAGAAACTTCCGGCTAAGTCTCAAAGACAAAATAATATCAATGGTGCTAGTCGGTCTAAAAATTCTAAATGCCCAAAACCTTCTCCTAGAGAGAAGTTCCATAACGAGAATCGGTAATGGAGTAACTCCCACAAATCAATGCCGTTTTCTCCGTATGGATCATCAATGCCTATGCCATGAGAACCTTACTTTAATATGCATTATTTTTGTCCTCCATGGTATTATAATTCATATATGCCGTCTCCTGGTTATTTTTGTCCAAATTATATTACCCATAGGGAGCCGGTAATTAATGAGTCATCACCTATGCGTAATGACCGTTTTGATCATAAAAATCAGTCAACACGGAAAAATAAGCGCAAAGTGATTAAACAAGTCTATCGTGTCAAAAAGGACGGTAGATTAAATAAAAATTCAGATTTGACACTAGACATAGAAAAGCTGACTATTGAAAAACCATCGGCTAGTTCTACTGATCAAATTGTCCCCAATAATGAGCATGTCATGAATAATATAGCTGAACAACAATCATGTTCGGCTGGAGGGCAACATGATCTTAAAGTGGTTGTTTCTCAAGGCACCGGTCTGACTAGTGTCCACACCGGTCTGACCGGTCTCGTCAGAAATTCTGGTAAAGTTGAGAACATCCCGCCAAACAGCAAGGTGATGAGAAAGAAGCCAAGTTTTACTGAATTGTTGCATAAATATCAGAGGATAGCCGAGCAAAAGCAAAACAATCGGTTAGGAGAACAAAAGTGGAATTCTTCATCACCAAAAACAAAGAAGCATCGACGGTCATCATATTGGTCTTCATCATTTATTCCATCGATGCATGTGCCATGGACTGCATATTCAGGTATAAATAATTATAGTCCATACTTTTGGTATAATTCTTGGTTTTCTTTTTACAATTATAAATATGCTTGTGGTACACCAAGGAGTTACAATTGGTCGCCATGGCCAAATCAGAGCTTCAATTGTTAGAATTGCTGTTCGGAAAGCCGAAATAGTAGTTTTATACATATTGTAATTACTAGGATTCAATTTCGGTTACAATAGCATCCATATAGAGTTTACGTATGGGCGATGCACATTGATCAACGTCTTCAGCTAATTTTGATCTTTGTGAGTGTTTTCTGGCACGCAAGCTTTACCAGAAAACAGGAGGGCATATGTTCGCACCCAAAATTGGCAGGTCTGGTCCGACCGGTCTGACCTGTGGGTCCCACCGGTCAGACCGGTGTGGTAACCGTCCACAAAATACAAATTGGACTTCACCATTGGATTGGTCTCGTCGAGTAGATCAAGATTCATATGTGGAACGTCCAAATCGGAGTCCGGATGAGGGAGATATGACTTCTCCAAGATCTACAGACCGAGTGCACCGGTCTGACCGGTGCCCGTAACCGGTCTGACCAGTGCCCCCCGATTCCGAACCAAATTGAGGAGTCCTGATAGATTAGGCTTGTAAAAGGATTTTCTTGCGGGGCAAGACCTCCCCACCCTATAAATATAAAGGGCCACGGCCGATTGAGTGATATATCACAATCGAATCTATCTTTATCGTATTTACCTTTTCTTCCTCGTTCCCTTACTTTTCCAACCCCTACCATGCTGTTCTTCCTTCGTCTCCGCGACGTCTGAAGACGTCCTAGCTGGCCTGCCGAGCCTAGGACAACCCTGCGTGCGCCGCCCCGACGGGATCCTGCCCGGGCGACGTTCGTTGGTCTCTCGTTGATCTTCCTGGCGACACCGGTCTGACCGGTGACCCACACCGGTCTGACCGGTACGGCGTGGAGGCACTGCAAGGAGCTCCTCCGCGTGCTTGTTGGCTCGGAAAGGTGTCAACAATTAGGTAGAGGACAACCGGATTTATCGATTGGGGAGCTCCCGACCTCGCTCGCCGCCGGCCTTGCCGCCAGCGGGGAGGAGGAAGGGGCTCGAACTGTGTAGCTGGAGAGGGGAGGGCGAGAGGAGGCTTCGAGAGGAGGAAGAGGCGTAGGTGAACGTTGGAGCTTGTACGTTCTAAATGTTGTCCTACCCATCCGCTTCCGCGGGCGTTGCGACCATAATATTGCAAACCTGTCGTGTCGCTGATTCAGAAGCGTGTATTGGTCTGAGGGCACGCAAACAGCAACAACATTTGGATATGATAGACTACTTGATTATGTTAACACCGCGGTTGCATGCACCTTAGAATTCCAAATGAACCGGGCACGATTGACGGTACGAGGCACGATCTTAAAAGGCACGGTCCTAACCCGGTACTAGGCATGATAGATAGTGCCTAGGGCTGGCCCGGCACGACAGGTCGATAGTGTCTGGGCCGCCACTTGGGCCCATAGTGTCGGCCCGAGACACGACCCGATTTTTGCCGGCCCGATAATAAACTTTTAATCTCATATAAATACCCCAAACCCTAATTTTTCTCAACTCCCTCCACTCCAGCCGCCCCTCTTCTTCCTGTTCCTCCCCTTCCGATCTCGTCGCGACCCGCTCACCTCCCGCTCGATCTCGTCACGACCCCTGCCTTCCCAATCCCGCCGCCGCCCAATGCCCCCACCCACCCCTTCCTGCTCCTCCTCCAGCCTCCGCCGCCGCCCGCCTGCTCACCCCTCTCTCCAGCGCCACCTCTGCCGCGCCGTCCTGCGCCGCCTTTGCCGCGAGTGGCAGAGCTCCAGCTGCGCGAGCCTGCGACGCCTCCGCCGCAGAGGCCGGAGCTCCGGCCGCGCCGGCCTGTGCCGCCTCTGCTGCGGGGTGCCGGAGCTCCGCCTCCGCCTTTGCGGGAGCTCCCAGGTTAGTGCCGGACCGAGTCGCGGCCCACCGGGCCGTCCTCGACGTCGTGCCGATCCGGCCCGTAAAACAGGCTATAGGACCGGGCCTGGGCCGGCAATCCGGCACGATGCATGACACGGCCTTGCACGATTTCATCGGGCTACATAGTGTCAGGCCGCATCGGGTCGGGGCGGGCCATTTGGACTAGGGTCGAGCTAGGTCCGGACGGCCCGTTTGGAATACTATACATGCACCACGGGGTTCATCGAATCCAGTGGTTCTCGATCGCATTTGGTTCAGTTATTTCTTTCTGTGTCGAGAGAACTCACACACGTACTTATTATTTCGCACAACCTCACTAGCTAGCTAATTAATTAAGCTAGCTTCACATTCTCAAAAAAAAAAAAGCTAGCTTCACCGGTTAGGTTTTATCACTAGACGTAATTCTTGATAGAGACAGTGAAGACAATTTGCGCACACACACAGCCAGCCATCACTAGGTCAGAAAAGATTTGTGCTGATGACTAAAACGCCTCTATGCTGACGGGCGCAGCACCCGCCAGCAACTTAGAGTCAGCACAAATGGCCCTCAGTGCTGGCGGGCGCCTTACATCAACCGCCAGCACAGAGGACCTCAGTGCTGACGGGCGCCTTAAACGAACCGCCAGCACTGAGGTTTTCTCTGCTAGCGGTGATGTTATGCCACCCGCCAGCACAGAGCATTTCTGTGCTGGCGGGTGGTTAAGCCGCCTGCCAGGAACTACGTTTTTCCATTTCTCATTAGTTTTTGCTGCATTTGTTTATTATTTGTATTTATCCGCCAATTTCACCCGTATTCAATAGTATTCGTATTTGTAGGCCAAATTCACCTGTATTTATTTGTATTTGTCCCACAAATTCAAATGTGTTTATCAACCACATAATCCAAACTAGCATATAATACTACATAGGTCTCACATATTAATCCACATTTAAAATAGATAATCCTCTACTACACCCATCGACGTAACTTTTCGTGCTCTTCTAGAATCAATACTCCTTCGTTATCGAAGAATTCTCCCAGCTCGTGGCAAATCTCACGTTGGAGGAACCTCGCCAGATCTGCACAAATGTTCTCGATGTTCTTGTCTCTCAGGTTCCCCCACGAAGTATCTATAGTAGGGAGCTGCACATACGCACAATAATTGAAGATTATTATGCATAATCATTAGAAAGTAAATTAGCACATAGTTGTGTACCAGAGGCTTACGTCTTCAGGATTCGTCCGATACCTTCCATTATTTCTCAACATCTCACACGCGTAATATCCACATAAGATACTGCCAGGAGGTTGCTTGTAGCACTGTAAAAAATAAAAAGTGATGAGAAATTATTAACGAACAGCACAACTATGAATAATATCAATTTGTTATGTTCTTACATATTTGGCATGTCGTATTAACATCTTTTCCCTATTTGCAGGGTGCTCCCCACCATTTATTATGTATAGCCGATACGCGCTTTGAGGATACAAAGACAGAAGTTAGTGATACAATTTCTAGTGTTTACATGCATTATTAAAGTACTACAATGGGTTTCCTTACTTTTTTAGAATTTTAATGAAATCCCCGTAAACGTTCTCTTCATAGTGTAATGAGTCGAAGATCCCTGCTTCTCCAAGCTTTGGACAGATACATAAGACAATGAAATGGTCTCTGAAAATAATTATGTTCCAATAATTAATATAAATAAACCACATATTAAATATATTTATCTATAGTAATTAGAAATAGCTTACTTAAAATTGTAAGCACACATGATGTGGCTCTTCTGCTTCATCCTTTTCTTCATTATCTTTGCAATGTATACAGTCACTTCATGTTGTCTAGCAGCATTTAATTTCTGTATTACAGCTTGTTTCTCCTCTTATGTCTTTGTTTCTTGTTCGATTTGTTTTTCAAATGCTTTCCTGATTATGTACGTGTGCGCCGGCTCGCTCACTTGTTGCGGGTCAAGGTATGCTACCTTCCACCTCCCGCCGGTTTTCCTTTCATCCAAGGCTTGCATCCTACAAAATATATAGATCGCTTAGGATGGTTATACTAAAGTAAAACTACACATATGGATTTGAAAATTGGTATGGGGTACATGCATGTTGACTTACATGCACCAAACGGTGACAAGATTCACGTCAAGGCATTCACGATGGAACATCGCGTGCAAATCCTGGAGATCGATTACCAACTTTCGCGGTATCGGGCTACCGAACACCCACGTTGGGACATTCACGGTAATAGTATGAATGCCTTGCTTCATGGCCAACATGATCCATCCATGCAGCTTATTCAGTTCCGGCGGCCCCTCCAACAGTTGCCACGTATAACAGAATGGTTTGCCATGCACAAAAACCTGGGGCACCTCTTCCGAATCAAATAAATTGAGTTCTTGCTTTTTCTTTCGAACAGAGGAGCGAGTTGCTATTTTATCACTCATGGCTGCACCTTTTTTCGCCTTCAGTGCATGTAAGAAGGTGTCAACTTGTGGTGTTTTCTTTTTTGGATCGTATGAGGTTATCATACGGGGTACCCTCTTGGTAGGTGAAGCTGGCGGGGGGGGATGTGAATTTGGTAAATTAACTTCAAAATTATCCACATCTGCATCCCTTTCTTCATCGTCATGGACAATTTCATGGATAGGTGATAGCACTGACTGCTCGGTCTCATTGTTACCTCCCTGCCCAACATCCATAGTCGTCTGCTCCTCGGTCTCATTGTTACCTCCCTGCCCAACATCCATAGTCGTCTGCTCGGTCTCATCGTTACCTCCCTGCCCAACATCCATAGTTGTTCGTGGTTCTGTGTTCTCGACTACAGGCTGCTGTGAGGGATTTGGCGATACATTAAGAATGATATCTCGGTGATGCCAAAGTATGTATTGGTTCCTTGCATCACCAAGGAGCTCGATCCCCTCATCGATAGGGATATCAATCTCGCACGCCTCATCAGACACCGAGACAACTTGCTCCCATGCATACTCTGGCGGGGGTGGATTCGGAAACGTATGACCCACGGGTGCCATGGCCGTTGCAACCTCGCGAAACTTATCTTGTTTCCTTCCGTAAGGTATAACCAACTTGCATGGGGTATCCTCTGTTATGTCATCAACAGGATACTTGACATTGGCAATAGACCCAGCACTACTTGGAGGAACGACGACAGTTCCACTCTGGGCAAGTAGCAGGCTTGGTAATACTCCATGTCCTTGAGCATCGGTTGCAGCCGATCCGGTGGCCTGTTGTTGGGTTACGAAGAACTATACCAGCTCTTGTTTGGTGATTTCTCTCATCTTGTTTTCAAGATCTTTCTTATAACGGTCGCGCTTCTTATACCTTCCTCTATCTTCAGGAAATGCTTTACCCCAAGGTAAGGTAGATGACATCCCTCAAACACGGCCAGTGTGCTCAGGGGTTCCGATCGCGGTGGTTAGCATATCTTTCTCCCTATCGGGCTTGAAAAGGCCGTGCTTTTGCAAATCGGTGAGTTCTTCCAACTTCTCATAAATCTATTCTGTTGTGGGTTTCTCGAATACAACCTTGCCGTCAGGTGTTATTGTCGGAATTCGAGCAAGGCACCAATTCTTGCTACGCTCATCCATGCCTTGAAACAATTCTGGTAAACCAGCTACCCTCCTCTGTTCTTCCATTTGCCTCCATTTTTGTAGCTTGGCAGCATATCCTCCCGAACCCAGGTGATGGGGGTTCTCAGCAGCTTTCTTAGCCTTCTCTATATATTCTTTACTCTCAGCTTTTGCTTTCTCTGTTGTCTTCTGTTCTTCGAATTCTTGCCACACCGCTAGCGGGATGTTACCATACACTTCCCTAGCATCCTTCCCTTTCTGAACAAATTCTGTATTAAGTGTAGACCTCCAAGTCCGTAAACATCTTCCAAGGAGGCCCTCAGCAAAACGTCTAGCCTCTCGCTCGGTCCCTTCCGAAAAAACAAACCTTTCCTTCAGTTTGGCCCACAATACATCCTTTGTTGCCACCGGCACTTTCTTCCAGTTAGTTGTTGTGATCCAGTTCCCCAATTGATCCCTGACAATTGCACCTGCTATGTTCCGAAATCGAGCATTTATCCCTTCAGGAAGGACGGGCTCGTCTTTGGCACCAAGTTGTTCTATCACATATTGTCCTCTTTCAGGGATCTGGTTTCGTTTGCGTTTTCCACGTCCCTTCTTGGGGTTACTAGTAGAAGTAGTAGTAGCCGAAGGTAGTGGTCCTGAACCTTCTATCTCATGTGCAGAATTAGTCAATGCTCTACGGCGACGTGGCGGGGATCGATCATCGTTCTACACACATACAAATTATATTCAATATATCTGAATGTGAACAACAAACACATCAACAACATATGAATGTGTATGCAGACCTGTTCATCTAGGCTAGGATTGTAATCAATGTCATCGTCATCTGCACACCTACGAGGCCGTGGTACGCTGGGTTCGTACTCATCTGGAGTTAAATAGTCTTCTTGAAATCCTTCTTCGTCTTCGTCCTCGGAGGATTCATGACTGACCGGTGTACAAGTTATAATTTAAAAAATCCAAATAATATCCAGCAATAACTATTTTATCTAATAATCCTCAAATCTATTCCAAATTCAAATCTATTCCAAATTCCAGTGTACACGTTATTATTTATACATTTTTACAAAAAAATAGACCATAAACCATATCAAAATTTCACACATAATAGATAAACATTTCTAATTTTGTCAATTAATAAAGATAACTAATATTTAAATACACACAAATTTTTTCACACTAAATAGATAAGCATATCGAAATCTACACCATATACAATATGTTTCAAAAAATTTCACACTTAATATATAAGCATATCGAAATCTACACCATACACAATTTTTTTCACACTTAATTGAGACATCTAAATACAAATTAAACATTTATAAACAGTTATAATAACACATTTAACCACAAATTAAGCATTTCTAATAATACAACTGTAAAAAAATAAAAAAAACCACCCATCCGGATCCGGCCGGTGAAGGGAGGAGGACGGCGGCAGGCCCTCGCCGGCGGCGGCTTTGCGCCGCGTGGACGACGGCAGCGGGCCCTCGCCGGCCGCGGCGTCGCGCGGCGTGGACGACGGCGCGGGGCCGGTGGGCGGAAAGGTATTGTCGGCGGCGGCGCGCGGGGACGGCAGCGCGTGCGGGGTGGTGTTGTCAGTGGCGCCGGGTTCTCCATCCGCAGACAACGGCGGGTCTTGGGGGCGGAGGAGACGACAGGGCTTGGGATGGATGCGGCGGCCGGCATCTTCGGCGGCGGCGCGGCTCGGGGAGGAAGACGGCGGTAGGCGGCGGCGCGGCTCGGGGAGGAAGACGGCAGGAGGCGGTGGTGCTCCAAGGGCATACGGCGAGGAGCGGCGGCGCGTCAGCACGACGGTGCTGGGGGAGGAGGACGGCGACGCGGTGGCGCTCGGGGAGGACGACGGCGAGGCCGGCGCGAAATTTCGGCTGCCTCACGGCGTCTTTTCGTTTTCGCGCCGGGACTTAGAAAATTTTCAGCCCCGCTGGCCGCTATATGGTCTGTAGCACCGCTGGCGGGCAGTATAAAGTGCCTGCCAGCACTGAGCTTCTGTGCTGGCGGTCGTCTTAAGCGACCGCCAGCACTGTTCATTTCCAAAAAATTCAAAAAATTGGAAAACAGCCCAAAATTTGATCAATTTAGTCCCAAATTTCTAGAACTATTGTAAAATAATTCAAAGTAAATTAGGTAAGTTTTTTGCTCATAGAAAAGTTTTAGTTTCAAAATTTTAATTCAAATGAGTCTCTTGGGTGAAACACCCTCTAACTCTTGGGTTGTTTCACCCAAGAGTCACATTTGAACTAACTTTGAAAAATATTTAGTGTTATGTGTCAAA
This sequence comes from Cenchrus fungigraminus, assembly GCA_036936925.1. NCBI lineage: Eukaryota > Viridiplantae > Streptophyta > Magnoliopsida > Poales > Poaceae > Cenchrus > Cenchrus fungigraminus. Next base: position 29,837,105 of record CM072773.1, on the reverse strand, counting down.
TAATAATTTTCATAGTTACTATTTAACATTTCAGTAAACTTGTAAAAGTTTCGAACAATTTTGAATTAGTTTAGGCATACTTTTATTTTTTTTTATTTTTGGGGAAAAGCACAATGCTGGTGTCACACCCTGAAATTTCTAAATTTCAGGATGTGAATAGGAAGAAAAATTAAACAATGATTTTCTCTTAATTTTTAAAATCTTGCCCAACATTTAATTCTTTATATGGAATATAGTACAGGAAAAAAACATTATTTGTTTTCCGAAAAATAAATAAATGGCTTCATGTTTGTTGCATACATGCTGCTGCATTATTTTTGTTTGGTTGAATTCAAATTGTTATTTGAATTCAGTTGTTTGAATCTTTAAGAAAAGAAAAAAACGAAACCCTTTTTCCTTTCTGTTCGTCGCGGCCCAGTTACTAAAGTCTGGAAGATGCCCTCAGACTCATGGCTCAAGTCGCAGGACACCCCTGAGCTCGGCAACCCGTTCTTCAGCCCGGTCCGTCTGACGGAAGTCCATCCTTGCTCCCTGGACTCCGCGGCTCTGCACACTCGTCGTCTTCAGCCCAACGCAACAGCAGGACGCAGCCCGGCTGGCCGGCCCAGCAACGGCCCAGCGCCGGTCCGTGTCCCGCGCCCCTCTCCGCGGTCGCCGACAGGTGGGGGCCACCTGTCATCCCCCACCTCCGGTCACACCGAGCCGCACCCGAGCTCGGGTCCGAGTCGCACCGCCCCCCGCGCCGTCTCTTGGCCCGCACGCCAAGACGGCTGCTCCTTTGGCCTTTATAAGGGACACCGCCGCCCCGCACAAGCTCTTTTCCCCCCGAAACCCTAGCCGCAGAGCTTCAGTTCCGCCGCCGCGAAACCCTAGTGCGCCGCCGCTCTTGATCTCCTCGGCCGTCGCCTCACCGCCGTCGTTAAGGCCACCCGGAGCACCGCAAGGAGGTGAGGAGGTTTCGGGTGTCGTTTGTTGGCGTCCTCATGCGTTGTATCTCCCGGGCGCGCTCGCCGCAGTGGCACCGCCGCACCGCTCCGCCTCGCCGAGCCGCACGTTGTCGTCGTCACCCGCGCGCCTACCCAGGTGCCCCAGATCGATCTGCCGTGCCACAAGCCGCGTTCCAGGCCAAACCGCACGCCAATCCGAGCACCATAGCTCGAGATTGAAGGAGCTCGCCGGAGCTCTGCCGCGCGCCGCCGCTCGCCGGCGTGACCGCCGCCGCGGGTTCCGCCGCAATCTCTTGCAGCCGTCCGATCTGGATCCCACGGCCCAGATCAAGTCGGACCCCGGGTCAAACCGGCGTATACCGGTCAACCCCAGAGCCGCACCGCGTCGTTTTGCAGAAAAGCCCCCGGGTTTTCCAGTATCGCAAGAATACCCTTCCACGTGCAAAGAACCCTACGGATAGGTCCTTTTCTTTACGTTTTTATCCCTGAGTTTTTATAGTTTTAGCGCTAGAAGTCCGGCCATAGTGTTTTTGCACCGCAACCCTTAGGTTTTTATATGTAATCACGTTTTAGCCCTCGGTTCTTACAGTTTAGCCCCTGTAGGTTTAGTTCTCCTACAGATAAGTCCCTACACCTTGTTTTGGCCGTAGAATACACGTTTTAGCTCCGTTTTTAGCGTTCTTTATATCCACGCGATCGTATCGAAGTGTAGAACAGTTTTACGCCTCTGTTTTGTTATGTTAGTACTGTTTGGTGATTGTTTCTTATTTTATTCTATTGTTTGCTTGTATGTGAATGATGTGGTGCGTAGAAGACGGTTCGTATGTGGAATACGCTGGAGTTGAAGATTTTCAAGACCTTGAGCAGCAGCAAGCGTTGGTAGAAGGCAAGTCCTTGATGCATGCTCTTTTTCCTATACAACTGCATTTTAATTACACTATTTACTTTATTGCTTGAATTAAATTGATGGGACCCTATGACTAAGGTGTGACTAGTGTTGTTTACCATGTCCTTGTTAACCTGGGTTTTACTTTATGTTGGGTAGCACATGCTTAGTTGCCAATTACGGGCTGAGGATGGTTTAATTGTACACAAAAGTAAACTTGATTTATTTTCTGCTCTACCCTCATTAAACAAGATTACCCCTGTTAATCGGAACATGGAGCGACCACCCAGGAACCAGGTGCAACCACAAGACAAATGGCTCTGTCTTGGCTAACTAATTAGAAACCTTAGTGTGTAGTATGCTTTACCTGATAAGGGTTAGGGGGTGCCGGTAGTTGGTGTATAGCCCGGCCCTCAAGCTGATCTGCTCTGTGGTAGCTTCGCAGTCTTGAGAGAGGGTTATGCATTGCGCTGTCATGAAACCTAGCGAGCAGCTCATACTAGGGAATCTTTGTAAAGGCCTCGTAGTGAAACCCATGCCACTCACCTCAGAAGTGTTTAAGGGAGTAATTAACCCAGGCATATATGGGGGACACGACTTGTGGGTAAAGTGTACAACCTCTGCAGAGTGTAAACCTAATCGATTAGCCGTGCTCTCGGTCATGGAGCGGCCTGGACCCTCACATGAGTAAACTATGAAAGATGGATTAAACTTGTTGCATTTACTTATATTCATGATGATGATGCTTATGTTAATCTCTGGGTTGGTATAAACTTACATTTGCTAGTAAATCAGCTTGCTTAATAAAATTAGACCAACTAAAATGCTGACCTGCTATGCAACCATAAGCTTCCACCATAAAGCCTTTGCATGTTGTTATAGAGTTTTCCCTTGTTGAGTACGACATGTGCTCATGCTTGTTGTTATTTCATATTGCATCTACACAACCCGGTTGCTGCTCAGACGGACGCTTTGAAGACTTTCCTGGAGAGTTCGACGAGTTCTAGGCGAGCGTGCCACCAGTCAGCTGCCTGTGGAGACGTCCTTTTCCACTGCTAGTACTCGCTTTTGTTACGATGATGAGACATTCAGTCACGTAATAAATGTTTAATACTTCCTTTACGGTTTTGGCACTGTTTTTGGTATTCACTAAGTCAATGCATGTGTGAAATTTGATCCTGGCGCACATGTATTCTATGCATTCGGATTTGCCCTTAAATCCGGGTGTGACAAAGTGGTACCAGAGCTGTGTTGACTGTAGGACGTTAGCCTAGTTAGAAAATGGTCGAACTTAAGGATTATATTATTTTAGAAGCCATTCTCACTTCATGCTATGCTTTAATTCTATTTTTAATATACATATCCTTGCTTTTACCCCCATCCTTGAAATTCTACTTGTTCTCTATCTTATTTTTGGCTAATCATTTCACTCTATGCTTCCTTGTTCTTGCTTTAAGGAATCTTTAGCACCTGTTCTATGCTCTCTGATCTTTTCCTATCTTTACCCTACCCGTGTTCAGAGTTGTTCTCAGTTACCTTATGACTTTATCATGTTCAACCCAAAGATCTTTGTTAGGATCTAGGATCTTTAGGCTTTAAGCTAATGTAATCGTTAGTCACGATCGTCGTTTAGGTGTGTTAGATTAGTGGTGTGTTTGAATGCTTGATCTTGCGTTAATGATTGATTTGGATCTTTGCTTGAGTGCAATGTGTTGTGGGTTGATAACCACAATGATATTGATTTAGTATAAGTTTGCTTAGTTGGGTTTAAGCTCTGTCACAACCATCTCTAACCTTGCAAACTCTTAATCCTTTATCTATCTTTAAGTATCCATCATGGAAATCTTCTTGTACAAAACCTGTTCACGTCATTCTCTGACACAGCAGCAGTGTTTCAATTATATCTCGAGCTACAGAGCTCCGATTAATGCAAAACCAGTTGGGTTAGTTCACAAATTTCATAACTAATTTTCTGTCAAAAATTAAGTCCCATCCAATAAATATCCTGGGAGTTATGCACGAAACATTGGAGCTATCAGAATCTGTAAAACTCTGCTGACATAGTTAACTTCATTATTTTATATCTGGAGCTATGGACCTCCGTTTGAGGCAAATCTAGTTGGAGAAGTTCATAAATTTCGTGGGTGTTTTTCTGTCCAAAATTCAGAAATTTTAATTACATAGTCAGAGAGTTATGCCCGAAACTTTGGAACTACTTGAATCTGTTAGCACTGCTGATATACCTGACTTGTTTATTTTATATCTGGAGTTATAGAGCTCTGATCGAGGTGATTCCAGTTGGACTAGTTCCGTAATTTCATTACCTTTTACTGGACAAAAGGTCATAATTTTTGGTTAGCCACGTTGAGAGTTATACCTGAATATCTGGAGTCAACAGGATCTGTCTAAAGCTGAATATCTTCATTATTGTACCTTCTGAGTTTCACTCCTGACTCAATCATCTAAAGTAATATCCCTAACACTCAGATGGTGAACACCAGGTCAGGATCCAGAGTCGATCAACCAGCAGTGAACCGCCAAGGACGAGGCAGCAGCTCAGGCAGTGCACCCCAGCAACCACAGATGGATCCGGCCATGCAGCAGTTTTTCCAGACTCAAACTCAGCTTCTCGAGAACTTGACCAACACTGTGGCCAGCCTGCAGGCTCAAGTCAACAATCCACCTCAGCAGCAACAGCAGCAGGCGCCCATGAACAAGCACAGGGAGTTCATGAGCCATCGTCCGCCGGTGTTTACACATGCTGCAGATCCACTTGAGGCTGATGACTGGCTGAAGACTATAGGCAAGATGCTCACTACCGCGCAGTGTGACGACAGGGAGAAGGTCCTATTTGCTGCAGGACGACTCCAGGGGACAGCAGGAGCATGGTGGGATGCCTATGTTGCTGCTCATGCTACACCAAACACCATCACTTGGCAGGAGTTCACCGACAGCTTCAGAAGCCATCACATTCCTGCAGGGCTGATGAAGTTGAAGAAGAAGGAGTTCCTTTCTCTCAAGCAGGGAGGAATGTCAGTGGCAGAATTCAGGGACAAGTTCATTGAGTTGTCTCGCTATGCACCTGAGGATGTTGCTGATGATGGGAAGAAACAGGAGCTATTCATGGAGGGATTAGCTGGACCACTTCAGTACCAGCTTATGTCTCACACTTTTGCGTCGTTTCAGCAGCTGATGGACAAGACTATCTGCTTAGAGTCAAAGCGCAGAGAGTTGGGAGATCTGAAGAGGAAGACCACTACCTCTGTGCAGTTTGGGAGCAGCACTCGCCCCCGTTTCATTCCACAGCAAAGGACAACACCCCATGTTGGAGGTTCAGGTAGTAACTCTGGGCAGAATCAGTTTCAGCGTAACAACCAACCGTTCAAGCACCCCATTCAAGAGTTGCAGCAGTCCACTCCACAGACTCCACACCCTAATAACCAGCAGTCTAGTCAGAACACCCCAGCGGGAACCCCAGTGAGACCTAGTGCGCCCAGTACTCCTGTTGGTCATACTTGCTTTAAGTGTGGGGAGACTGGTCACTATGCCAATAATTATCCCCAGAGGAGCGTGCAGAATACTCCAGTGCAGAGTCAGCAGATGAGGAATGGAAACAAGACCCCGCAAAGCTCCAAGGGACAGCAAAACTCCGCACGTGGTAGATTGAACCACGTCAATGCAAGGACTGTGTTTGGTACGTTCTTTATCAACACTGCCCCTATATCAATTCTCAAAATCTTTCTTAGTTCTTCCGAATCTCGAGGACGAGATTCCTTTTAAGGGGGGTAGATTTGTCACACCCTGAAATTTCTAAATTTCAGGATGTGAATAGGAAGAAAAATTAAACAATGATTTTCTCTTAATTTTTAAAATCTTGCCCAACATTTAATTCTTTATATGGAATATAGTACAGGAAAAAAAACATTATTTGTTTTCTGAAAAATAAATAAATGGCTTCATGTTTGTTGCATACATGCTGCTGCATTATTTTTGTTTGGTTGAATTCAAATTGTTATTTGAATTCAGTTGTTTGAATCTTTAAGAAAAGAAAAAAACGAAACCCTTTTTCCTTTCTGTTCGTCGCGGCCCAGTTACTAAAGTCTGGAAGATGCCCTCAGACTCATGGCTCAAGTCGCAGGACACCCCTGAGCTCGGCAGCCCGTTCTTCAGCCCGGTCCGTCTGACGGAAGTCCATCCTTGCTCCCTGGACTCCGCGGCTCTGCACACTCGTCGTCTTCAGCCCAACGCAACAGCAGCACGCAGCCCGGCTGGCCGGCCCAGCAACGGCCCAGCGCCGGTCCGTGTCCCGCGCCCCTCTCCCGCGGTCGCCGACAGGTGGGGGCCACCTGTCATCCCCCACCTCCGGTCACACCGAGCCGCACCCGAGCTCGGGTCCGAGTCGCACCGCCCCCTGCGCCGTCTCTTGGCCCGCATGCCAAGACGGCTGCTCCTTTGGCCTTTATAAGGGACACTGCCACCCCGCACAAGCTCTTTTCCCCCCGAAACCCTAGCCGCAGAGCTTCAGTTCCGCCGCCGCGAAACCCTAGTGCGCCGCCGCTCTTGATCTCCTCGGCCGTCGCCTCACCGCCGTCGTTAAGGCCACCCGGAGCACCGCAAGGAGGTGAGGAGGTTTCGAGTGTCGTTTGTTGGCGTCCTCATGTGTTGTATCTCCCGGGCGCGCTCGCCGCAGTGGCACCGCCGCGCCGGTCCGCCTCGCCGAGCCGCACGTTGTCGTCGTCGCCCGCGCGCCTACCCAGGTGCCCCAGATCGATCTGCCGTGCCACAAGCCGCGTTCCAGGCCAAACCACACGCCAATCCGAGCACCATAGCTCGAGATTGAAGGAGCTCACCGGAGCTCTGCCGCGCGCCGCCGCTCGCCGGCGTGACCGCCGCCGCGGGTTCCGCCGCAATCTCTTGCAGCCGTCCGATCTGGATCCCACGGCCCAGATCAAGTCTGACCCCAGGTCAAACCGGCGTATACCGGTCAACCCCAGAGCCGCACCGCGTCATTTTGCAGAAAAGCCCCCGGGTTTTCCAGTATCGCAAGAATACCCTTCCACGTGCAAAGAACCCTACGGATAGGTCCTTTTCTTTACGTTTTTAACCCTGAGTTTTTATAGTTTTAGCGCTAGAAGTCCGGCCATAGTGTTTTTGCACCGCGGCCCTTAGGTTTTTATATGTAATCACGTTTTAGCCCTCGGTTCTTACAGTTTAGCCCCTGTAGGTTTAGTTTTCCTACAGATAAGTCCCTACACCTTGTTTTGGCCGTAGAATACACGTTTTAGCTCTGTTTTTAGCGTTCTTAATATCCACGCGATCGTATCGAAGTGTAGAACAGTTTTACGCCTCTGTTTTGTTATGTTAGTACTGTTTGGTGATTGTTTCTTATTTTATTCTATTGTTTGCTTGTATGTGAATGATGTGGTGCGTAGAAGACGATTCGTATGTGGAATACGCTGGAGTTGAAGATTTTCAAGACCTTGAGCAGCAGCAAGCGTTGGTAGAAGGCAAGTCCTTGATGCATGCCCTTTTTCCTATACAACTGCATTTTAATTACACTATTTACTTTATTGCTTGCATTAAATTGATGGGACCCTATGACTAAAGTGTGACTAGTGTTGTTTACCATGTCCTTGTTAACCTGGGTTTTACTTTATGTTAGGTAGCACATGCTTAGTTGCCAATTACGGGCTGAGGATGGTTTAATTGTACACAAAAGTAAACTTGATTTATTTTTTGCTCTACCCTCATTAAACAAGATTACCCCTGTTAATCGGAACATGGAGCGACCACCCAGGAACCAGGTGCAACCACAAGACAAATGGCTCTGTCTTGGCTAACTAATTAGAAACCTTAGTGTGTAGTATGCTTTACCTGATAAGGGTTAGGGGGTGCCGGTAGTTGGTGTATAGCCCGGCCCTCAAGCTGATCTGCTCTATGGTAGCTTCGCAGTCTTGAGAGAGGGTTATGCATTGCGCTGTCATGAAACCTAGCGAGCAGCTCATACTAGGGAATCTTTGTAAAGGCCTCGTAGTGAAACCCATGCCACTCACCTCGGAAGTGTTTAAGGGAGTAATTAACCCGGGCATATATGGGGGACACGACTTGTGGGTAAAGTGTACAACCTCTGCAGAGTGTAAACCTAATCGATTAGCCGTGCTCTCGGTCATGGAGCGGCCTGGACCCTCACATGAGTAAACTATGAAAGATGGATTAAACTTGTTGCATTTACTTATGTTCATGATGATGATGCTTATGTTAATCTCTGGGTTGGTATAAACTTACATTTGCTAGTAAATCAGCTTGCTTAATAAAATTAGACCAACTAAAATGCTGACCTGCTATGCAATCATAAGCTTCCACCATAAAGCCTTTGCATGTTGTTATGGAGTTTTCCCTTGTTGAGTACGACATGTGCTCATGCTTGTTGTTATTTCATATTGCATCTACACAACCCGGTTGCTGCTCAGACGGACGCTTTGAAGACTTTCCTGGAGAGTTCGACGAGTTCTAGGCGAGCGTGCCACCAGTCAGCTGCCTGTGGAGACGTCCTTTTCCGCTGCTAGTACTCGCTTTTGTTACGATGATGAGACATTCAGTCATGTAATAAATGTTTAATACTTCCTTTACGCTTTTGACACTGTTTTTGGTATTCACTAAGTCAATGCATGTGTGAAATTTGATCCTGGCGCACATGTATTCTATGCATTCGGATTTGCCCTTAAATCCGGGTGTGACAGCTGGCGGTCGTCTTAAGCGACCGCCAGCACTGTGCATTTCTAAAAAATTCAAAAAATTTGAAAACAGCCCAAAATGTGTTCAATTTAGTCCCAAATTTCTAGAACTTTTATAAAATGATTAAAAGTAAATTAGGGAAGGTTTTTTCTCATAGAAAAGTTTTAGTTTCAAAATTTTAGTTCAAATGAGTCTCTTGGGTGAAACACCCTCTAACTCTTGGGTTGTTTCACCCAAGAGTCACATTTGAACTAATTTTGAAAAATATTTAGTGCTATGTGTCAAATAATAATTTTCATAGTTACTATTTAACATTTCAGTAAACTTGTAGAAGTTTCGAACAATTTGAATTAGTTTAGGCATACTTTCATTTTTTTGTTTTTGGGGAAAAGCACAATGTTGGCGGTCGTCTTAAGCGACCGCCAGCACTGTGCATTTCTAAAAAATTCAAAAAATTTGAAAACAGCCCAAAATGTGTTCAATTTAGTCCCAAATTTCTAGAACTATTATAAAATGATTCAAAGTAAATTAGGGAAGGTTTTTTTTCTCATAGAAAAGTTTTAGTTTCAAAATTTTAGTTCAAATGAGTCTCTTGGGTGAAACACCCTCTAACTCTTGGGTTGTTTCACCCAAGAGTCACATTTAAACTAACTTTGAAAAATATTTAGTGTTATGTGTCAAATAATAATTTTCATAGTTACTATTTAACATTTCAGTAAACTTGTAGAAGTTTCGAATAATTTTTAATTAGTTTAGGCACACTTTCATTTTTTTATTTTTGGGGAAAAGCACAGTGCTGGCGGTCGTCTTAAGCGACCGCGAGCACTGTGCATTTCTAAAAAATTCAAAAAATTTGAAAACAACCCAAAATGTGTTCAATTTAGTCCCAAATTTCTAGAACTATTGTAAAATAATTCAAAGTAAATTAGGGAAGGTTTTTTGCTCATAGAAAAGTTTTAGTTTCAAAATTTTAGTTCAAATGAGTCTCTTGGGTGAAACACCCTCTAACTCTTGAGTTGTTTCACCCAAGAGTCACATTTGAACTAACTTTGAAAAATATTTAGTGTTATGTGTCATATAATAATTTTCATAGTTACTATTTAACATTTCAGTAAACTTGTAGAAGTTTCAAACAATTTTGAATTAGTTTAGGCACACTTTCATTTTTTTTATTTTTGGGGAAAAGCACAGTGCTCGCGGTCGTCTTAAGCGACCGTCAACACTGTGCATTTCTAAAAAAATTCAGAAAAATTGAAAACAGCCCAAAATGTGTTCAATTTAGTCCCAAATTTCTAGAACTATTGTAAAATGATTCAAAGTAAATTTCAGTAAATTTGTAGATGTTTCAAACACTGTAGTGAAGGAAATTTGACATTAATTCAAATTTAGCATACTCAATTTCATTACCAACATTGCATACATGCTTACAACACCATTGAAAGGAAGCATGCCATTACAACAGAAATACACAGCAGGATACATATGCAACTAAGTTGTTCATTACAAATGGCTTTCAATTTGTGACATTCTTGTCTTGCCTCATGTCTGGAACCAAGCAAAATGTCCCATTGCCCATGAAAATGTTGCACAAGCTCTAACAAACTTCCATTCATAGACACCAGGTCCTGAATCACTTGATTTGCTCTCCCAGAAAATTCAGGGTCATGCCAGTACTTGAAATCACAAGGATTATCTACATTTGAGCATTGCAAGAACCTTCTCCCTGCATCCACTCCAGACCAGCAGCAAGCCAACCGTGGGTACTGTCCATGGCGGCATGTAAGCCCCGTCCTCACCACCATGCCTTCTTCTAAGTGTTGTTCCAGCAACCACTCGAGCTGGCATTAACCAAAGAATTTATCATCATAAGACGCAAACAAGAACAATATTGATTCAAAGACCAAATTTGTGGTTGAATGGATGCCTCACTGAGAGCCATGTGTGGTTCGAGGACCGGTGGATGGTCGCTTCCTGGTGTGATGAGTGATTGACAACGTGGTGTGGACTGATTCTTGGCTAAGTATTGCAGGTGCTGGTTGCGGCTTGACTGGTGTTGGTGCAGGTGAAGAACAAGCGCGAAAGGTCATTGCCGGTGAGGCCTCCAGGTGTGGAGAAAACAAGTAGGCTTGGTTCGAGGGACCCGGTGGCCAGCGGGGTCAAGTGCGGGCCGCATGGTGGCAAGAACGGCAAGATGAAGTCATGGACGGTTTCTTGGTTGAGCCTCAAAACCAAGGTTGAGCCGGGACTACGTGGGAGCCGAGTCATGAGTGGTGATTGGCGGAGGCTACACCGAGTTCGCGGGGTTTCCGGTGGTTCACCAGAAAACCACTGGGTTCCTTAGTTGATCCACAAAGCCAAGACAGAAGAACCGAAGATGGAGGTGCAGCAGCATCAGACCGGTCTGACCGGTGGGTCTGACCGGTCTGACCGGTGAGGTACACCGATCTGACCGGTGTGCGACGACGTAGTCCGGAATCTTCGAAGTGGAGGACACGCGTCGGGATCGCAAGGCTTGCGTCGAGGCTAAGCAAGTTTGCGGTCGCTGGGCATCCGTCCGATAGAGCGAAGACAAAGATTTCCGAATTTGCCCTTGAGGGGCAAGTATCCCTAGTTAGCTAGTAAGGGTATTTTCATCTTTCGGTTGCCTCCATATAACCCAAGTGGTGAGAGGATGGCAGCCATCTCTTGGAACCTTAGCTCATTTGTTTTCCTATTTTCTCTTCCTATTTTCCTTAGGATTTCCATAGGACTAGCTTGAGAGCTTCATGGTGAGATCTTGTGAGAGGGAAGGATGATCGGGCGGCAAGCTAGACCTTGTATGAACCTCTTTGGTATGTATAGATGATTCGGCGTGGTTCCTCAAGGCTTGGATGTGTCTTTCCCGTTTCTCCTTTGTGGTGATTTTCGGAGCCCTTTCTTGGCGATTTCCTTGGAGCGATTTCGAGGCCTTTCTCTTTGGGATTTGGTGGGATGTATGCTTGAACCCTTCGTGGTTCTTTTCCCTTTGATTCCCCACCCAAATCTGTGAGCAAAGGGGCTCGATTTTGGAGTTTTCTTGACTCTAGGGTTAGAGGCGTTCTTGGTGGGATTTCTTCGATTCCTCTTGGTTTAGCAAGTTTTGGTGGACCAAATCTTGGCTATGGAGTGCCCATGAGGTGTTCCTACCATCCCCAAAGTCTTCTGCAAAACCCTGGAGCGATTTGGGAGATCGGGAGTTGGATTTGGGGGAGTTGACCCGCGGGTGCTGTTCATCCCGAGAGCTCAGGTCACACCGGCCTGACCGGTGCTTCACACCAGTCTGACCGGTGCAGACTCTTGGTTGAGTTTTGCTCGGGTGAACGTCTTGGTGAGTTCCCTATTGTCCCGTGTTGCTGCTGTTTCGAGTTTGGTCCTGTTTGGAGCTCGGTAGGTCGGTTTGGTGAATTTGGGATTTCCTGGCTTGGACCGGTCTGACCGGCGAGCTACACCGGCCTGACCGGTGTAGAGGCCTTCTGTGGAAGTTCTCAGATTTTGCCAGCAGGGACCGGTCTGACCGGTGTTGCTCACCGGCCTGACCAGTGTAGTCTAGTGGTGCTCGAGTTGCTTGTTCCGCTACGTTCTCGAGTAGGTGTAGGTGGTTGTTGGTTCCTAGGACCAATAGCACTCCAGTGGCTGCGTGGTCTTGGCCAACTTGGGTAGTTGAGTCAGAGACGTGTTTTGGAAGCTGTGTTCGACTTGTTGGAGCTCTCATCTCCTTCGAGAAGAATTTTTATCGGCTCCCATTCACTCCCCCCCTCTCTGGTTCACCTAATCGGTCCTTCAATTGGTATCAGAGCCGGTTCGGGTCTTCATTGACTCTTACCAGTCTAAGATCCAAAGATGGCGTACCAGGAACGGGGTTCGGGTCCTCCGCACTTCGATGGGAAGAACTACCAGATGTGGCAGAGGCGGATGGCGGCGTTCCTCCGCGGAAAGGGTCAGATACTCTGGGATGTTACGGTGAACACAGCTTATGTTCATCCGATTAACTTCCTTGCTCCAGGATCAGGGGATATGTTCGACGCCAACAACAAGGCGGTCGACTACTTGTTTCGTGCTCTGTGTCAGTCCGAATTCGATCGGGTTCAGACAGAGGACTTAGCTTGTAGGATTTGGGAGCAGTTGAAGGATGCTCATGCTGGGAATGCTCAGGTTCAGGCTCGGATGTACGCGACTTACCGGAGAGAGTACGAGAACTTCACTCATCTCCCCGGCGAGTCCGTCGATGCCCTTTTCCAGAGGTTTACGGTCGTGGTGAACAACATGAGAGCCAATGTGGCCGTGCTCCCATACGATGATCATGATAGAGCCGTGAAGCTCTTGCACTCGTTGGATCGTACCGTATGGGACGGGAAGGTCGAGGCTATCCTTGAGTCTGAGAAGTATGACACCTTGACCGTGAACGAGCTGTTCTCGAAGCTCAAGTCGGCTGAGTTGGACCGTGGTATGACAGCCAAGATCGAGAGCCCGACTGATTCTCATAGTCTTGCTCTCGTTGGTGGCAAAGGAGCTAAGTCTAACGCTAACGCATCCTCCAGGATGTACTCTTTGTCCTCTTTGATGTCTTTGCCAGACGAGGAGTTTGATGTACTTGGAGAGGATGAGTTGGCGTTGCTGACACGGAGATTCGAGAGGATGCACGAGAACCGGGTGAACTCAAGAAGGAACTCGAGGACGTGCTTCAAGTGTGGCAAGACCGGACACTTTTTCGCCGAGTGTCCGAAGGTGAATAACCACGACAAGCACAAGTCCAAGGACAAAGGAAGAAGATCCAAGAAGAAGGAACATGAACATGGGAGGAAGACACGGACCCGAGAGAAGATCAAGAGATCGAGAGACATCGACTCTGACTCTGAGGACGTGTCATCAAGCTCGAGTGAAGAAGAAGAAGAGGACATCAAGAGGAAACACAAGAAGAAGAAGAAGAAGGACTTCAGTAAGTACTTGAACGGCCTTTGCTGTACCGCAAGCAAGACTTCGAGAGGCTGCAACAAGAAGGATGGTCTTTGCGGCATGGCACGCAGCTCCGGCAGCAAGAGAAGCCAGAAGAACGCCTCGGATTCAGACTCTGACTCCGAGGATGAGGTATGTGATGATCTCTCTTCTTTGCGCAAGGAGAATGAGGAGTTGGTTGACTTGCTTGATAATCATGATCACATGCTTAGAGAGGCTAAGAAGCTTAGGAAGGAGCTTAGAGCTTTGCTTGAAGATGCTAGGACTAGAGTGGCTGAGCTAGAAACACAGGTTCTTGATGACAAGCTTGAAATTGATTCGCTTAAGGCTAGCCCTGTGGTTTCTGATGAGGTTGATTGTGCTGATTGCTCTGTTTTCCTAGCTGATTTGACTGCTCTTAGGGAAAGGCATGCCTCCAAGTGTGAGGAACTAGATGTGCTTAGGGTTGAGTTGGCTGAGCTGCAATCTAGACCCACTTTGCTTGGTGCATGCTTGCCCTGGTTTGCATGAAAAAATTGCTGAGCTTCGATCTCGCATTGTTTCACTTGAGGCTGATTTGAAAGTGCCTATTCCTACTTCTTGTTCTACTTGTGAGTTGCATGCTGTGAAGAATTTGGAACTTGCACAATGTGTTGACCATTTGCAGGATGAGAACAATAAGTTGCGTGAAGTGCTGAGTTGGTTGTCTAGTCAGGAACCTCAGCTTGGTATGATGATTGCTAGTTATAAGCGCTTTGATGGTTGGGCTTTGGTATCTGATAAGTTTGGTGAGAGCAGTGGTGAGAGAGAAGGAAAATTTGGGAATATTCCAGTTCCACCACAACCCACACCCAAAGATAAGTTTGTACCCAAGCCAAACCAGTTGCTTAAACCGAGAGAAAAACCAAGTGAGAAGGCTAGTGCAAAGCCTAGTGAGAAACCTAGTGAGAAGCCTTGTGAAGAGCCTCACCCCAAGCCTAAGCCAAGACCAATCCGTTTCCATTGTGAGTTTTGTGGAAAGGATGGTCACAAGAGAGAGTTTTGCTATAAGAGAAGAAGAGAAGCTAGAATGACTAAGGAGTGGGCAAACAAGGACAGGTACCACCCTTCTTATGGTGTGCCTGAGCCTCGTATGCCACTACCTAAGGGAAAGGGTGTTGTGCATACGGTTCCAGCATGGAGAGATAGGAGAGCTTCAGGTGGAGGCAAGTTTGCTGGCCGAGGACCACCGGCCAGACCGGTCAGAGTGACCAGTCAGACCGGTGCTAGGCAGAGTGCTGGACAGTTTGGTTTCCGGGGCTGTGATGCTAGAGGGTTCAGCCCGTTTGGTCGTGGAACAGATGGTAGGCGCTTTGAGTCTGGTGGTGTTGAGTTTGCTGGACGTTCTCCACCTCGTGATCAATACGAGTTTGGGAGAGGTCGCAGTTTTGAGTCTCAGAGGGGCTACGGACCACGTTTTCCTTTTCGTGGTACTCGTACTCCTCCAGTGAGACGGGAGTGGTTTTCCCATGGTGGTTCCAGGTTTGATAGGTTTGACGGGATGGATCGCAGTTTTGATAGGCGCGGTAGGATGGATGTTGCTAACCCTACTTTTGAGGAAATGGCCCGGCACTGGTTTGACACCTTTGGTACTAACCCTAGTGTTGAGTCGTTTGCTCGCTCTCACTCTTGGTTTTGAGTTGCAGGTGGGAGGCCCGGAGAACATTTGGTTGATATCGGGGGTGGTTCTCCGGCCTCATACCCCGGTGGTGACATGGAGGTACATCACTCTCGGGGATGGTGGACAAGGACGAGTGACTTCTGAAGAAATGATAAAGGTAAGTGAATTTGTGACCCTCAAGTGTGTGGCCTTGGTCAAGCCACTTGGTTCGTTTTGCTCCTTGCCCTATCTCATGTGTGTAAGGTGAGCTTTGTATGCTCTTTGACCTTAATGCATGAGTTTAGGGGGAGTCTATGTGCTTAGTGTGCTCTTTGCTCTATCATGTGTACTATGGGTGAGCTTTGTATGCTCTTTTGCCCTAGTGCATGTGTTTAGGGGGAGCTTGTAAGTGTTGTGCTCTTTTGCTCTTTTGCCGGTGGTGTCGAGCCCTTCTTGCCTCCCCTTGAGGAGCCGGTCTTTTGTGAGCTTTGTGTGTGGGAGCTCCTTTGTAGCATATGTATAGCTTTCCTTTGTGCATTTCTTGCATTTGGCATGGCATATGTAACATGATGTATAGGCATCTTTGTATCTTAGGTTGCATGCATTTTGTATCATATGCATTGTTTAGGAAAAGCTTCTCCTATATACATTGTTCACCATGGTATGATATATATGTCCTTGTGAGCTAATTTGGTAAGCTATGGTTAGTTTGGCTTAGCTCTTGATGATCTTGATTTATATCCATGGTTGATGGCTATGTTTTTGAAAAATATCACATGTATGCTCTCTTGTGAGTAAATGCCTTTATATGAGCTTGACATGTTTTAGTGGCTTGGCTATGCTTAATTTGTGGTTGGATAGCTTATTTTGATCATATGGGGCCAAAGGCTCATTTGCCATCATGAATGTTTAGCCCCCATGCTTGATCTTGTGGAGGGGCATAAGTTCCTTTTTGTCGCAAAGACATTTCATGTACCAATTTCCAATCTGAAAATGAAATGTAAATTGCTTGAAAAATATGCTCCCATGTCATATGTGCTAATTTTAATTTGCTTTGGGTGCTAAACCGTTGCATGATGTCTACCAATGAGAAGTCTCATATATAGAAGTAGGCACATGGCTCGGTGGCTTTGACATGACATGAGGTGCTTGTGGGTGTTTATGATGGTGTTATGATTAGAATGGTTGTCCTAGCATGAAGTTTGTGTGGCTTTGTCATTTTGACATGTTTTGCTCATGTTTAGGACTTTGCTCATGAGAGGGTAAATTTTCGCAAATTTGCTCAATTCTGTCTTAGCTTCGCCCAATGGTTGTGAAACTTGGTGATCTTGTAGTTGATGTCATTACGAAGCTATAGAGTATCTAACTTGCTCATTTGGACATGTGTAGCATCTTTTGTTGAATTTTGTCTATTTGAGAAGCTCTAGGTTGCAATTTTTGCATTTTTGGCTTGATTCATGCATTGTCAACAAGGGGGAGAAGTTTGAGCATGTTTTGGCTTGCTGCATGCATTTAGGAGGTTTCCAAGTGGTTTCGAGCTAGTTTTGAGCTCGGGCAGTTCCCAGTTTTTCCTAGGTGGTCATCGGCCTGACCGGTGAGGCACACCGGTCTGACCGGTGTGAGGTTCAGGTGTTGGGCGATCTAGCCCACCGGTCTGACCGGTGTGGTTGACCGGTCTGACCGGTCCAGAGCAAAGCTGAAGCAGCTGCTCTGTTTTGTGAAGTGGTTTGCATGCATTCGTCCAGGGGGAGTTGCATTGGTTCAGGGGGAGCTCTTTGTGGTGTTCGAGCTTTGGTTTGATGGTTTGTGCTCTTTGCTTGAGCATGGTTTTTGTCTCGGATGTGTCGAGCCGTTGCCCTTGCCTAAGGGGTCCGAGACTTGTCTTCTTCAAGTGATCTTGCTCTTTGCCTTTCTTTGGCTTTCGATCGCTTGTTGGAGTTTCTTTTAGTCCTGTTTTTTTTCTTTTCCTTTTCTCTGTTGTTACCAAAACGTGTGTGTGTTGTCAATGCACTCATCAAGGGGGAGATTGAGAGCCATGTGTGGTTCGAGGACCGGTTGATGGTCGCTTCCGGGTGTGATGAGTGATTGACAACGTGGTGTGGACTGATTCTTGGCTAAGTATTGCAGGTGCTGGTTGCGGCTTGACTGGTGTTGGTGCAGGTGAAGAACAAGCGCGAAAGGTCGTTGCCGGTGAGGCCTCCAGGTGTGGAGAAGACAAGTAGGCTTGGTTCGAGGGACCCGGTGGCCAGCAGGGTCAAGTGCGGGCCGCATGGTGGCAAGAACGGCAAGATGAAGTCATGGACGGTTTCTTGGTTGAGCCTCGAAACCAAGGTCGAGCCGGGACTACGTGGGAGCCGAGTCATGAGTGGTGATTGGCGGAGGCTACATCGAGTTCGCGGGGTTTCCGGTGGTTCGCCAGAAAACCACTGGGTTCCTTGGTTGATCCACAAAGCCAAGACCGAAGAACCGAAGACGGAGGTGCAGCAGCATCAGACCGGTCTGACCGGTGGGTCTGACCGGTCTGACCGGTGAGGTACACCGGTCTGACCGGTGAGGTACACCGGTCTGACCGGTGTGCGACGACGCAGTCCGGAATCTTCGAAGCGGAGGACACGCGTCGGGATCGCAAGGCTTGCGTCGAGGCTAAGCAAATTTGCGGTCGCTGGGCATCCGTCCGATGGAGCGAAGACAAAGATTTCCGAATTCACCCTTGAGGGACATGTATCCCTAGTTAGCTAGTAAGGGTATTTTCATCTTTCGGTTGCCTCCATATAACCCAAGTGGTGAGAGGATGGCAGCCATCTCTTGGAACCCTAGCTCATTTATTTTCCTATTTTCTCTTCCTATTTTACTTAGGATTTCCATAGGACTAGCTTGAGAGCTTCATGGTGAGATCTTCTGAGAGGGAAGGATGATCGGGCGGCAAGCTAGACCTTGTATGAACCTCTTTGGTATGTATAGATGATTCGGCGTGGTTCCTCAAGGCTTGGATGTGTCTTTCCCATTTCTCCTTTGTGGTGATTTTCAGAGCCCTTTCTTGGCGATTTCCTTGGAGCGATATCGAGGCCTTTCTCTTTGGGATGTGGTGGGGGATGTATGCTTGAACCCTTCGTGGTTCTTTTCCCTTTGATTCCCCACCCAAATCTGTGAGCAAAGGGGCTTGATTTTGGAGTTTTCTTGACTCTAGGATTAGAGGCGTTCTTGGTGGGATTTCTTCGATTCCTCTCGTTTTAGCAAGTTTTGGTGGACCAAATCTTAGCTATGGAGTGCCCATGAGGTGTTCCTACTATTCCCAAAGTCTTGTGCAAAACTGTGGAGCGATTTGGGAGATCGGGAGTTGGATTTGGGGGAGTTGACCCGCGGGTGCTGTTCATCCCGAGAGCTCAGGTCACACCGGCCTGACCGGTGCTTCACACTGATCTGATCGGTGCAGACTCTTGGTTGAGTTTTGCTCGGGTGAACGTCTTGGTGAGTTCCCTGTTGTCCTGTGTTGCTGCTGTTTCGAGTTTGGTCCTGTTTGGAGCTCGGTAGGTCGGTTTGGTGGATTTGGGATTTCCTGGCTTGGACCGGTCTGACCGGCGAGCTACACCGGCCTGACCGGTGTAGAGGCCTTCTGTGGAAGTTCTCAGATTTTGCCAGCAGGGACCGGTCTGACCGGTGCTGCTCGCCGGCCTGACCGGTGTAGTCCAGTGGTGCTCGAGTTGCTTGTTCCGCTGCGTTCTCGAGTAGGTGTAGGTGGTTGTTGGTTCCTAGGACTAGTAGCACTCCAGTGGCTGCGTGGTCTTGGCCAACTTGGGTAGTTGAGTCGGAGACGTGTTTTGGAAGCTGTGTTCGAGTTGTTGGAGCTCTCATCTCCTTCGAGAAGAATTTTTATCGGCTCCCATTCACTCCCCCCTCTCTGGTTCGCCTAATCGGTCCTTCACTCACCCCCATCTCTGGAAGTCGGTGATCCGATTCATCATCGTGGCCAGTTCTTCCCTCCATCCCGTGCCTTGGCGTGCTCCTGTGACTCCTTCCTCGAGCCATCTGGCCGCCGGGCCGGAGCGGTGGGAGCAAAAACAACTCTAGGGCGGGGAAGGTCAGCGAGGCTCTTGGCGCGCGCGACGGGAGCAAAAGCTCGGCGAGGTTCTAGGCGTAGTTGGCGGGAGCAGGAGCTCGGCGAGGATCTAGGCGCGGGCGGCGGGAGCAGCAGCTCGATCTAGGGCGCGACCGAGGATAAGGTAGCACGGGGCATATATGTGCCTCCGGGGGCCTTAGCGCTGTCGTGTGGCCTTAGTGCTCGCCAGCAGTGAAGGGGAGCGCTGGCTGGCGGCCTTTTAGCCCGCCAGCAGACACTTAGAGCGCTGGCGGGCGGCCTTAGTCCCCGCCAGCAGCGAGCGTTAGCGCTGGCGGTCGGCCTTAGTGCCCGCCAGTAGTTTAATTCTTCTATATAGCTCGCCGACCACCTGAAAAATTTCTAAGTGCTGGCGAGACCTCGAAGCTACGCCGTCAGGCTGCCGAAATTTCTCCCCACCGCAGCTCCTCCGCCGCGCGTCGCAACTCCCTCCGCCGCCGCAATAGCTCCCTCCGCCGCCGTCGCAGCTCCCTCCGCCGCCGCCCGCAGCTCCATCCCTCCGCCGCGCAGATCCATCCATCTTCAAGCACAGATCCCCCTGCCGCCGCGCCGCAGCTCCCTCCCTCTGCTACCGTGCCGTAGCTCCCTCCCTCCGCCGCGCCAACGCTCTCTCCCATCGTCGCCACCGCCACCTCGACCGCCGGCTGCCCCTCCCTCCGCCGCGCCGCAACAGCTCCCTCCCACCGCCGCGCCAACGCTCCCTCCCGCCGTCGCCACCGCCACCTCCACCGCCGGCTGTCCCTCCCTCCGCCGCGCCGCCGCAGCTCCCTCCCTCCGCCGCGCCAACGCCCCGGCCCACGCCACCACCAGATCCGGTCCACCGCCGGCCAGGGGAGAGGAAGTGAACGAGGCGGAGAGGGAGGAGGCCCGTGGAGAAGGAGATGGAGGAGGCCGAGGGGGAGGGGTAGGAGACGGCCGAGGGAGAATAGGAGGGGTGTGGTCTGGCCGGCGCCGTCCTCCATTCGACTGCACCTGTGGTGAGTGGTTTGAGTGCCTCCTCAAGATTTCAGTTTTTTAGTTACACGTAGTGATCAATTAGTGATGTTGGATCAAAATTTTGTTGAATTTTTGATGAATTAGTGATGCTAGATGAAATTTGTGATGAGTTTGTTGAACTAGAACAATATAATTTATTACCGACTCTGTTTTGACCTTTGTTATGAACTTGGTTGAACTAGAAAATTTTTGTGTGGCCCGCCCTTCGTGTCGTGGCCTTTACTTGCAGGTTTTTGGAAACCTCACCGTACAGGGGAGGTGTTTCGAAAATTTTGAATATACAATAAGCATTGGTTTATTTTGGTAGGGAAGGAGGAGTAGGCGTTGCCGTTGCCTTGGAGGCCCCCGTCTTGCTTCCGCCACCAGCTCCTCACAGAAGGTGAGTTCGAACACATGCAACTCAGTGCAATCGTTCTATGATCGTTACTCTGCCCTAATACAAATGTCAAGTTTGATTGTTACTGTACCCTAATACACTCGACTATTATTTTACAGGAGTAGAGCCCCTCAGAGCTGATGGCGGGGAGTTTCCACTGTCCAAACCTCGTTCTCTTTGACGAGGAAGAGGTCAATGCGTATGATGCATGCTATCTTGGCATCATGGTACTTTTTAGGACCGGACGTAACTTTGATAACATCGGTCGCATTAAGATACAGACAGCCATTCATGATCAGATGGATGTGGCGGTTCCGCTAGAAAATATCTGGCACTACCTTAATGATTATGTGGTTGTGACCACTTCAGCGGCTGACTTGGAACGAATCTTGGACCATAGATTGCTTCGAGTTGATGGATATAAGCTCCAGATCTGGCCAATGACGCCATTTTATGGTTCAGCTGAATGTTCTCTTGATTCCACAATACCCATCACCCCGATGCCACCGGCTCCAGTCCCACACCCACCACAATCTGCGCAACCACTGAGGATCACCATGCTTGGAGTGCCACCAATATTTTGGAACATTCCTAATTTCTGTGCAAGAGTCTTCCAGAACATATGTCAGGTTAACGCTGTGCAGAGGAGGAGGTCCGATCTCGCTATGCTGTTTACCACATATGCAAGCCCATCATCTATACATGAAGATGCAAGTGTAGGCATCCGCAGAAGAGCAACAAACGGTGATACCATTATGAACCTGTGGGGTATTTGGATTGAAGTAGAATCAGCTGCACCAGCCGGTGATGGACAGAGAAGTGCTTTGGGCAATGGTAATATCATTCTGAACATGTGACCTATTTGATTTCATTCTGCAGGAAAACCTTACTCTGATAATTGTACATTGTTCCCTCTAACAATTATCACTCTAACTGTAGATAACCGCAACCAACGACGTCGGTTCATGTTATATCCTCGAGCCACAGGTGGCGATGGTTCGGGGCCTTCCGCCGCACAAGGAGGTCAAGCTAGTGGAGGTCGTCAGCATGCAAGTATGATACAAGCAGCCCATACATCGTCTGCACCTCCAACCCAACGAGGGTACTACTACATGTCGTCGTAGGACTCCGGAAGCTCTTTTGGCTCTCTGCTCTCCGGCCAGTTCTCAAGCGATTAGATTATGAATGTTGTAATTGTTTTCTAAATTACCTAAGACATGTTTGGAGTACCAACGTCACATGATCTAGGTAGTTGTGACGTACATGTCATTTGCAAATTTAAGTATGAAACTTTATGTGTTGTAGCCTTATTACTTCTGACCATGTTTGAAGCTATGATATATTCGGTTGTGATGTCTTAATTTGATACATCTGGACTGAGTTGTTTTTTAAATTGCCAAACACTAAGTTGTGATGTATTAAGTAAGTTGGCATTTGCGAATTGAAGTGATGAAACTTTCATGTGTTGTAGTTCTATTTCTGGAAGCTGCACCCGTCGATTCATCAAACGATGGTTCAACTGATCAAACTAGAGAGGACATGTCAACATCTACCAACAGTCCGTCCATTGATCACGATGGTTCTACTCCAACTAGAGAGGACATGTCAACATATGTCGACATTGTATCTGCCTGCATTGGTGCACTTGAGGACGATGCTAGCACCGAGATTTGAGCTTCAGTTGTTCACTTCGAATCCGTTATGAATGTATTTGTATCTGTGGAAAACTACGTTTTGTGACGCTGTGAGCTTGCTTGTGAACTGTTGTTGTGAACTTCGCTTTTGAAGGTTGTGAACTTGTGATATTTGTGAACTTATGTAATGTACCCTGTTTGAACTATCGATGTACCCTTTTATGTCTTGAGTGGTTATTACTTGTGATATATTCGGTTGTGATGTCTTCAATTTGATACAATAATATATTCGGTTGTGATGTCTTCAATTTGATACTATTTTATTGCAGCAGAGGAATTTTAAAAACTAATTGTAGTAGTGGAATTTTAAAAACATCTGAATACTGTATGATGGCGGGCGTCATAAGCGCTAGCCAGCGGTGACGATCACTGCTGGCGGGCGTCATAAGGGCCCGCCAGCGCTGACAGTTACTGCTGGCGGGCCTCATAAGCGCCCGCCAGTGCTGTGGTTGTGGCAACAAAAGTCAATGCAGACGGTTTGGATCGATGTCGGTAGGCTGCCCGAGCGCCACCGCACCACCCCCAGGTCGAGCGCCGCCGCACCACCCCCAGGCCGAGCACCGCCGCACCACCCTGCCTGATCGAGCCCCACCAGCGCACCGGCCGCGCTAGCTGCCTCCTCCACAGGCCGCGCGCGCCCCTGCCTCCCGGGCCGCGCCCCTACCGACGGCGCGCCGAACGAACCTCCCCTGCCCGCCTCCTCCTCCTCCGGCCGCTGCCTCCTCCCCTGCCCTGCATCGCCGCGCAGCGCCTCACAGGCCCGAACTTCGCCGGCGTCGTGCCTCCTCTCGGTTTGGTATAAATTAATTTAATCTCATATTGCAATTTAATAATGTTCGATTTTTGTGTAGATTAGAGATTTTGTAAAAATTGAACATGTTTTGATTATGTGTAGATTAGAGAATGTGTAAAAATTTTATGAGCAAAATTTTGTTAGACTTGTGAATGTGTAGAAAATTTTAATAAAATATTGTGCATATTTTAGGGATAACGATGACAAGTCACTTTGAATTTTTTAATCCTGATGGCGGCCGTGGAGGTGGTCGTCGTCCTGTCCGTTGTGGTCCCCCTGTCCCAGAGCCTCCGCCACCACCCCCAGGGCAGCCTGTTGGTGCTTCCTTCCCCGTCAATCAAGAACCCATGCCCATTACCCAACAAGAGTTATGCCAAAATGTGGTATGTACTTAGATATTCTATTTTTTGAATTTGTCATTATTTTTACAATGATAATAATGTGTATTATTTGGATTATAATGAAGCTGGTTTCACCAATGCAATGGTTAGAACGAGTTATATATTGTGTGACTGGACAAGCTCCAATGGTGAGACATGAACAAACAACTTCATCACGAGGAAGATTTATTGTTTCTCTATCAATTAACGCTGCGGGCATGCGAGAGCAAACACTTGGTGATACAATTATTATCCATGTCAATTCTTTTGCTGCACTACAACCACATGTTGCCGCTTCTGATGCCGTGAGGAAGGCACTTATCGAAATAGAAGCTCAAACAAGACATGTAATCCCAGACTATAGTTACTTCAAGATTAAAGCCTAAACGGATATCACCATCGTATGAATCGCCCATTGTATGTAACTAAAACTTACTCGTTATTTTCGGAATTTGTTTTCTTAAGAACTGTCTACTTAGACGTTATGTTTTGCTTGCTAATTGAATCAGGATGCATTGTATAACAGTTTCATGCATGCTGATCAAGGTATGCATGAGGTCTTACGTCAAGTATTACATAACATTGGATGGACATTCACGACACTGCACCCAAGTCCAGTACGCGGCGGTTGGCAAGCTGGCATTACCCTATCATCATTTACGAATTCGGTGCAAATATTTAGAGAGATATTCATGACACCCTACATGGCCAGAGATAGTGCATACATATATGCGCTGGATTATGTTGATAGGTTCTTAGGAATCAACATCATCGATATTAATCATACTTTGTACGTTGCGATGATTCACGGTCATGATGTGAACGATCCTAGATTTTAATTAAGTATGAAATATGTACCCTTTTAATTCTATGCATTTGAACTTGTAGTCTTTGCTAAGACTAAAGTACTGATGTATTAATCATACGTTGTTGTATTAGTATGGTTTTACTTGTGAGTTTTTAATGACGTGAAATAGAACCGAATGCAATATAATAATGAGTGGAAAATGAGACTTAATTTAAAGTCTTACAACGACATTGATTAATAAAGTCTTACAAGAGATACATCATCAAGCCAGACTAGTAAGAAATGCTAATTTATCCTTTAACAATTCTTCCTTCACAGTCTGTATGTAACCATGGCTTCTCCGATTTAGGAATGCTGCTTTCAATTTTTTTTATTCTTTTTTCATGATCTTTGAACAAGACTAATTCGTCATACTGATTGTAATCCTCAATGTCATCTACACCTTCAACTCCAAGAATTCTTTGTTTTTCGGAGAGAACAATGTGCTTCTTTAAATTCATAGGATCAACTATGTAGAAAACTTGTGCAACACGCTCAGCGAGTACCCATGAGTCATCTTTGTAAGCTAGATTGGCAAGGTCTACAAGTGTTAGCCCATAGTTGTCATCTGTAACGCCCTTCGGGTGTTTGACCCATTGGCATCGAAACAAGGGGATCCGGATATTTGCTCCATAGTCAAGTTCCCATATTTCCTCTATGAAACCGTAGAAAGTGTTGTTGTTTCCGTGAGCATCAATTGCATCATAGCGAACACCACTATTTTGGTAAGCGACACTCTTGTTGTCTCTTGCCTTGGTATAGAAGGTGTACCCATTAATTTCATATGCTTGCCATGAGGTGACATTGCTTGATGGACCAGTCGCCAACCTGCTCAATGTTGCGTCGTGTATGGAATTTCCTTCAAATAGATGTCCATGTTCTTTTAACCATGATGGGAAATGACGCTTTTGTTGTTTGATGACCCAATCCTCGTCCCGATCATTATTTTCCACACGAATGTCATTTTACAGTTGCTCAATGAATGGCTCCACTATTGCAAGTTGTTGTAGAGCACTTGCATGTGCTTTCTCCAATTGTTGGTTGTCCTCGTCAATGAATCTTTTCCTTCCAATGGTACCTTGCCCCGACAATCTCCCTTCGTGTCGAGATTCCGGTAAACCAGCCGCTTTCTTATCTTTTATGTAATCTATGCAACAATCAACACTCTCTTCAGTATGGTAGCTCTCAATCATGCTGCCCTCCAGAAATGCCTTGTTTTTCATCCATCCATTGAGAAGTGACATGAACCGTTCGTACGTCCACATCTCATGGAAGTACATAGGTCCTAGTTTAGTAATTTGCTCGACCATGTGGACCACTAGATGTTCCATGATATCAAAAAAGGACGGAGGGAAGCACATCTCGAGCTGCGCTTGAGTTTCTGACATAAAAAGCTGAAGCCTTGCCAATTCTACTGAATCGATGACTTTCTAAATGAAGTTGAAAAAGTAGCACATCCTTGTGATAACCATCTTAAGGAATATTGGTTTGACAGCTCGGATCGCAATCGCAAGAAAAACAGTGATCATCACATGGCAATCATGAGAGTTATAATCAGTAAGCATCATGTCCTTCAACGAGACTAGTGAACGGATGTTCGATGAGAATCCGGTAGGCACTTTCAGCCCGCGCAAGCACTTGCAAATAGCCAACCTCTCATCTTGTGTTAAGTTGTAGCTAGCAGGGGGAAGGTATTGCTTACCATTAGGACGTTCTTGCGGGTGGAGCACTGGCCTGATTTTTAGGTCAACAAGATCCTTACGTGACTTCAGTCCGTCCCTTACCTTGCCTGTTAAGCCTAAGAATCTGATTGTGCTATTAAACACATTCTTCTGAAGATGCATCCCATCAATGGCATGGTGCACCGCCAGGTCTTTCCAGTGTGACAAATACTTAAAGAATATCGACATCTTCTTGAAAGGCACATCATTGGCCTTCTCTGTAGCTTCAGCCTCCTTCCTTCCAACGCCATCTTTATCTTTTGACTTCTTATCGAGTTTGAACTTGACCTTCTGACACATTTCAAATACGGTTTACCCGTGGCCGGTTGTGGGGCAGAATGTCCCTTAATTGTTCCATCAAAATAGTCCGCCATCTTCTGGTACTTGTGACTCCTCAGTAGCCAGCGTCTGGCCCCCATATACACTGTCTTCGTAGATCTTTTAGGTACATAGATATTGTACCATTAACGCAAACTACACAAGCTGTCTTTCCTTTTATCTGACCCAACACAGAAAATAGGGCAGGGTAATCATTAATGGTAACAAAGATAATTGCATAAAGTGTGAATTTCTCCTATCTGTACTCATCCCACATCTCAACCCCATATTTCCAAAACTTCTCCATATCTTCCATCAATGGCTCCAGGAAAACATCTATGTCAATACCAGGTTGCTTCGGCCCTTGGATTAGAATGGTTAGCAAAAGGAACTTTCTCTTGTGACATAGCCAGGGGGGAAGGTTGTATATGGTCATCAGCATTGGCCATGTGCTGTGCGTGCTGCTTCTTTCACCAAATGGATTCATGCCATCTGTACTTAACGTGAACCATATATTTCTTTTTTCATCTCTAAAGTCTTTATGCTCGGAATCAAAGGTCCTCCACTGGCGAGCATCAGAAGGATGTCTAAGCTTCCCATCGGACTTCTATGGGCGATCGACATGCCAAGTCATTAGTTTGGCGGTCTTTGGGTTCGAGAACAATCGCTTTAGACGGTCCTCCACCGGCAAATACCACATCACCAAGGCAGGGACTTTACGTTGACTAGTCGTGTCAGTGGTACCAATACTAGACTCATCCCCCACTTGAGCACCTGCACTTTTCTTTCCACCCTTCTTCCTCTTCCCGCCTTTTGTGCTAGCGACACGTTCTGCGTCGAAATCAGCATTACTTTTGTAACGACTAGCCTCACAATTAGGACACTTCTTCATTTCTGCATAGTCGCCGCGGTACAATATGCAATGGTTCCTGCATGCGTGTATTCTTTGCACCCGCATCTTCAATGGGTTGATGATCTTCTTTGCTTCGTATGTGTTTTTTGGCACAAGGTTAGGCTTCGGGAGCAGGTTGGCCAACAAAGTAAGGAGTTCGTTAAAACTATTGTTAGACCATCCGAATTTAGCCTTAACAATTAGAAGATTGAGGATGAAACGCAACACTGTCCACTCCTTCCCACAACCCTCATACATACGTTTCTTTGCTGCCTTCTTAAGTGTCTCAAAATTTTCTAACCCTTTAGCAGTCCCTACCAACACCTCCGGTTCAATGTGGCGCAACATTTCCTCCATATCAACATCACATTCATCGTCCACGTGTGGTGCATCTGTTTCATTACCATTTTCATCTCCACAGTCAAAAGCATCATCCATCATGACTTCATCTTCGTCACCCACTTCATCATACCCGGTGCCAATGTCTGCATTGTTGAAGGTAGACACTGCCTCACCATGGTGGGACCAAGTTGTGTATCCTTTCATAAAACCTCGCTGTATCAAATGCATCTTGATGTCATTAGGATCCTCCCAAACAAGTTTGTTGCAACAATCAGTACACGGACAACGTATTTGCTTTGACTTGCAAATGTGAGCGTGCTTCTTCGCAACCTCGAGAAACTTTGATAACTCTGTCATGAATGTAGAAGAATGTCTCTGTACGCCATACATCCATGCTCTGTGATCCATGTTAAACAACCTATGAAAAAATTCTACATTTTAGAAACTAATTTAATCATATAGTACTAATAAATGAGTCACAATAATTAAAAACTCAATTCTACCTTTTATTTAATGAAACTAATTATATTAATGACAAAAATAGCGAATCTACAATTAATATGCATAACACTATACTTAAAAAATGTACAATTAATTTTCTCTCTTTTCACTTCTCTCATTTTTATTTAATGAACCTAATTATATTAATGACAAGCATAGCGAATCTACAATTAATCTGCATAACAATCTACTTAAAAAAATAATCTACAATTAATTTTCTCACTCTTCACTCCTCTCTCTCTCCCCTAGCTAGCAAACCCTAGATCTAGAGAGCTAAATCTATAATGAAGCTAGAAATGATGGATAAAAGGTAAAAAAGAAGGTTGGAATAGCACAAACTCACCTTATATAGCCACCTCCTCCAATGAAATCAAGTGCAAAACCTTCCCCCCATAGATTGGGTGTTTTTGGAGCTTTTCCCGAGCTCCTCTCGGGCAAAGCTCCAATGGAAGGTAGCTGGGGAAGAAGAAGCTGTCGGGTTTTATTGAGGGCCACAGTGCTGGCGGGCAACATATGGCAACCACCAGCAGAAATCGTCCCCATTTCTACTGGCGGTTCCTTATGTTGCCCGTCAGCACTGTTATGCTACCGCTGGCGGGTGATGAACCGGCACCCCTTGTAACACCCTAAAATTTTCCATCACTAAAATAATGTAGCAACATGGTGTTTTAGTTTTTGTTTCTAAGGTTTTAAATAAATTATCAAATAAATTTGGCTCTAAAATGTTTAAATATCATTTTAAATAATTTTAGAAGCAATAAGTGCTTGTGCATCATATTTTGAAATGCATGGTTTTTCTTGTTTGCTTGAGTGAAGAAAAAGAGTTTTAGCTTTGGTTTGAAAGTTTCAAAAGTTTGAAATGTTGAAAAGGTTTTGAAAAAAAAAGAAAACCCCCCCGAACACTTCACTCTCTCCCTTTCGACCCACATGCCCAGCCTCCCTCCTCCTCTTCCCGCTTCGGCCCGTTTTCTTACATTGGCCCAAACCAACCGCGTGGTCCAGTTCCCTCTCCCCCTCCTCTTCTCTGTCTCGCTGGCAACTGGGGCCCGCGTGGCAGATCCATCTCCCACCTCCCGCCGCCTCCCCTGCTCCTTTGCAGCCGCGGCCGCCGGCAGTTTCCCCGCATCCCTCGCCCTCCCCCCTCCTTCAAACCTCACCATAAAGGTGCACCAAGGCACCGGCTTCACTCTCCCTCCATTATTTCCCTTCAGTTACTCCTTTCCCTCCCCCTTAATTTCCATCAAAACCGCCGGCCGCCATGGCCATCAATGGCCTCTCCGCCCCTGGCCGTCGCTCCCTCTCCTTCCCTTCCCCCTATAAGAGCCGAGCTCGTGCACCACGTGTTCCCTTTCCACACCGCTCACGCCCCTGCACACCCCCATCCACGCGCTCACGTTGCCGCTGTCGAATTCCGACCGCCGCACCAGTTGGTCGCCCGAACTCCTCGCCGTCGGTGAAGTGGCCCCTGCCCTTCCTTCTTCCTTCTTCTTCACGCTCGCTGCTCACCCGAACCTTCCTCTGTCCCAGGGCGCCCCCTCACGTCGCCGACCGTGCCGCGCCCGGAGCGCCGCCGTCGTCTTCAACCTCCAGCCGCCGGCGTCTATATCCCTCTGCGTCGCCTCGCGGACGCCATCATCTTCGCCCGAGGCTTGTCTCCGTGGTGAGGACTCGCTCCCTCTTGTTTTTCTCTGCGCCTAGAGCCCGTAGCCCCTGTGTCCGCTCGCCGGCCGTACGCCGTCCGCCACGACCGCCGCGGTGCCCTCTCCGTCGCCCGAGCCCCCTCACAAGCGCCTTGGATGTGTTAGCCACCTCTCCAGCAAGCCCTAGGGCCAAACTGTGTTGAAAACCGTGGCCGGGAGCTCTGTTTCGGCGAAACTCCGGCCATCCTCCGGCGAACCACCGCCGCGCGCCACCGTCTCGCCGCCGCGCGCCGCTCACACGCCACCGCAACCGCAGATCGCGAGATCAACGACCAAGATCGCACCCCGCCCCGGTCAAAACAGAGGCATACCGGTCAACCCAGGCGCGCGCCGGACGTTTTGCAAATAGGCCCCTGAGCTTCCCAATATCACAAAAGTGCCCTCCCACCAGTAGAAACCCTTGCATCTAGGTCCTTTCTTTTGCGTTTAGGCCCTTGAGCTTTTTGTTTTCTCCGCAGCCGTCCACGCCCTGATCGACGGTCCAGATCTGCTCAAAGCCGAGTCAAACCCATCACGTACCGGTCAACCTGAGCTGTTCGTGGTCTTTTTGCAGAAAAGACACTGTGCTTTCTAATATAACAACCATGCCCTTCCACCACAAGAAATAAATTGTTAGGTTAATAAAGATAGTTTGGGTTCAAATCTGGGTTGTCTTTTCCTTTATCTATCATACAAGATGGTTGAAGTAAAATCTCTTTGCACAACTCTTTGACACAACATCACTATTTTAATCATATCTTGAGCTATCAGAATCTGTCTTAGTTTTGAAATTCATGCTGCTTCATCTTTTCGAGTTTATCTCTTCATGCATCAGTTCAATGTTCTTGTCTGAAATAATTTCTCTAACAATCAGATGGTACAAACCAGGTCAGGAGGAGGTCAAGACGTACCACCTGTTGTCCGTGCTCACATAGCCAATCGACAAGTGCAAGCACCACCACCTCCACCCCCACCGCTTAACCAAATGGATCCCGCATTGCAACAATTCCTTGCCGCTCAAACCCAGCTGCTGCAAAACCTCACTGCCACCGTCCAGAACCTACAAGCTCAACAGAACCAACCTCCCCCACCTCCGCCATAGCCGAGGGACAAGCATAAGGAGTTTATGAGCCACCACCCTCCTACCTAGTCCCATTCCTCCGATCCGTTGGATGCCGATGACTGGTTAAAGACAATTACCAAGAAGCTTGAGATCGTTCAATGCACCAACCGAGAGATGGTCCTTTATGCTGCAGGCAGATTGACAGGACAAGCTGTTGATTGGTGGGATGCATATTCGACTGCACATCCTAATAGAAACAACATTACTTGGCAGGAATTCATAGATAATTTCCGTACATATCACATTCCTTCAGGAGTAATAAAACTAAAGCAGAAGGAATTTCTTGCACTGAAGCAAGGGAATATGTCTGTCACAGAGTATCTCGACAAGTTCACTCATTTGTCCCGTTATGCTCCCGATGAAGTGAACACCGATCCCAAGAGGCGGGAAAGATTCTTGGAAGGATTGATTAGACCGCTCAACTATCAGTTGCAGAGCCATACATTCCTGTTGACACCGTTTTTTTGGAAAAAAAACAGGTCAAAAAGGGTAAGGAGAAGCAGCCAATGAAAACCGGAGTACAATCGGCCGATTGAAGGAAGAGGAGAACGGTCAACAAGATTCGCCGATGGTCAGAAGGGCTCAGCCCTGACAGTGGGCCAGTTGGTCAAAGTAATCGGCCGATGGTCAATCAGGAAATCAGCCGATGAAGGAAAGGAGAAGGCGGTATTCAAAAGAAATACGCCAAAAGGAAAGCATGGTGGAGGCGGGTCAGTCCACGATTGACAACGGGTCAAGAGTCGGTTCTTAGAAGGTCTTTGACTCCTGCGAGAGTCCTTTTCTATTTTTAGTCATTTTTATCTTTAGATGCAAGTAAGCAATGCCGTGATCGGCTAGGAGTCGGGTTTGTCCTCAGGACATAAATAGCGACCCTGCGTGGTCGGAAAAACTGTACACACCAATATCAAACAAACCGCCTCTGGGCAAACCCTTTATTTTACTGCATCTACTTTACAGCATCTACCTTTACAGCATCTACTTTTCGGCGACTTCGCCATTGCGTTTTTCTCTTTTCTACAACGCCGTGCTTCGGGTTCGTCGGGCTGCATCAACTGATCTCCGGTAAGCTTGTGAGTACCGTTTTACCGAATAATCCTAGGCTTTAACCTCCAGGCGCATCGCTGAGGTTTCATCTAGTTCTTTATTCACCCCTTACCAATATTAGCTAGATCTACAAGTTTTTGTACCAAATTCTTGTAGTTTTAGCTATTATCATTATCATCCGCTCGATCTAGATCCTATCGGCTTTCGTCACCGCAGCCGATTCCGAGCCACTCGAGCGCTGACGTCACGATCGGCCGATCCAGTCGATCGCATCCGCGCTTCGGTCGCTTTCAAGCCGGCCGATCTCGTTTTTCCCGTATCGGCCGATTGGCTGGTACACGTGTCGCTGAAAGGCCATCGGTTCTCTAGCCGATCCCTAATATTTTCCGTTGTCAATCAACAGGTCAGATTGGCAGGCACGCCTCGCTACAGACCGGGGAGTCACGTGTGTCGCGCGCAAGGGTGATGTCCTATTTTTGCGTCAACACACTTTTGGCACGCCCAGTGGGACACGAAAAAAGTCAACAATGACGAAGCCTACGAAGACTGGTCCTCATGAAGTTGATCCAGACAATGTCCAACCAATCACCAAGGATCAGCTGAAAGATTCAGACAAAGCTGAGTTAGAGGCTCACATGAAGCATTATGAAGAGCTTTGTCTGGCATCATACGGTCAGACTAAAAGTGGAGTCTTCAAGAAGAATCTGTTGCCAACACCTAAACAAGTCACCTTTTCATCCGATCCTGAAGGGCTTCAAGACATGATGACCAAAGCTATGCATCAAACAATGATTGATCAATCCAAGGTATTCGCAAATACTATTCAGAATGCCATAATTGATGCACTTAAGAAAGGAGCAGAAGGAGGATATCTGGGACCTGCATACTTTCAACCAAGGCGTACTCCTCCCATGTTCTAGCAAGACCAATCGGCTGCACCGCCGATTGATGATCCAACAGCGAAGGTTACACCATCTCCACAAGCTGCTACTGGTTCTTCATCGGACGTCCAGCCGATTCAGAACCGAAGTGGTGATGGTAAAGCTAAAGACCCTGCCGTCACAACACCAGTGCAATCTGCCGTCCAGGATAAAGTGCTTCTAGTGCAGAATCAGCTAAAATATCCTGCGATGAGAGATCAAGACGGAAATCTTACAGATGGAGCTTGCCTCACGATCATTTTGAGAAGGATATCGCAAACTTCTTTGAACCTGTGCCTGAGGAAGTTCCAGAAGTAAAATACCCACAGTCTTACCAAGCTACATTCGGAGGTACTCCAGGGACTGTGCACATGAATGGGGAAGGAGTGGTGTTTGTCTACTTTAATCGTGGGAGCAAAGCCTTTGAGAGAGTCAAGATTAGCCCAGCTCATGCTCATATGGTCATACCAACAGAGAAAAGGGCTCCTATTCCACCTCAGAGGCCAAATCCCACTCCACCTCAGAGATCGGCTCAACAGCTGATACTCGGGATGCCTGTGCAAACTGCTCCACTACAGCAGCCAACACTGGGAATGCCCATACAGACTGCCCCATTACAGTAATCAACGTCAATGCAAGCTGTCTTAACCCCAGCCAATATGGTGGCACATATAAGATCGTCGCCTCATCAGCCGATCAACCAAGGAGCAGTAGGGCAGCCAGTGTTTCCATAGGTGGATTCAGCACAATTGCTGCAAACACTTCTAAATCAATTGGCTATTTCAAACCAGTTGAATACGCAGCAACCAGCTCCATCGGCTAGTCAGCCGATTGAACAGGCTACACCTATTACAGGTCATTCAGACACTCAAGGTTCTACTGAGGCAAGGACAGTTCTAGATCCAAAGACAAGAATCTTAGAAGATCGACCTCCAGAAACTCCAGCTGAGATACGAGCAATTGAGCAAGTGGCTACAGAGTTGAAGTCTCATGTGAAGCAGGAGTTAATCGACCACTTTTCAGAGATGCTACTGAAGCAATATGGGATAAAACCCAAGCAGCAATTCTGCATGTACAGGACACCGTATCCTTCTGGCTACGATCAAATACCGTTCCCTCCATGGTTCAAAGTGCCAGACTTCACCAAGTTCTCTGGACAAGATGAAACATCCACTATGGAGCACATCACTCGGTTTATCATCCAATGTGGAGAAGCAGGGAATGTTGATGCACTCAGGATACGATTATTCTCTTCATCTCTATCAGGGCCAGCATTCTCATGGTTTACATCACTGCCGGCTAACTCCATCATCAAATGGTCCGATTTGGAATAGCAGTTCCATAATTATTTCTTCTCTGGCATTAATGAGATGAAGATCACTGATCTGACCAGGCTCAAGCAAAGGAACGATGAAACAGTAGCTGGATTCATTCAAAGATTCAGAGAGGTCAGAAACAAGTGTTATAGTCTAAACTTGGGAGACAAGCAGCTAGCTGAGTTAGCTTTCCAAGGTCTCTTGCCGACCTTGAGGGAGAAATATGCATCACATGACTTTGAAAGCCTCAGCCAGTTGGTCAACCGGATGAGTCAAGAAACTGCAAAGTCCTATGAGCCTAGAAGGAACTTTCAGAAGAAGGTGTCGTATGTGGACTACTCCGACTCGAAAGATGAAGATAATATGATAGGGTTCGCAGATTGGGTCAAAGGCAAGAAGACAGTGTCCTGTCCCTTTGGCAAGAAAGAGCCAGAGAAATTCGGCTTTGATATCACTAAGGCTGATAAAATATTTGATCTGTTGCTTCAGTAAGGGCAGATTAAACTCTCCCAGTTCCATACCATACCATCTGCAGAGGAGCTAAAGAGGATGAAGTATTGCAAGTGGCACAATGCAACATCGCATGACACCAATGATTGCAAGATCTTCAGACAACAGATCCAATCAGCTATTGAGCAAAGGAGGCTTAAATTTGAAACTCCTACCAAAGCTGAAAAGCCGATGAAGATTGATCAGCACCCCTTCCCAACTAACACAGTTGAAGTGTCTAGCAAAGACACGTCACGAGTTAAGTTGCTGACATCTGATTCGGCTCAAAATAAAGGAGCCGTTGACCCCAAAGTACCAGTAACCGCTGCCGATGTCAAAGGAAAAGGGTTACTACTTGGAGAAGGAGAATCAAAGCCACGCCAACCCGTCACGTCACAAATGTTGATCAACAAGTTCCAGCGCCGACAAGAGAAGGCAAAGGAAAGAGAGGAGTGGGCACGGCGTAATGAAGGACATTGGAGATGTCCGTTCTTCAAGTACTGTTGGGAAGAAGGGATCAAACTGCCGACGGCAGAAAACTGTCCAGAGTGCAACGGGGCTTACAATAATGGCAATTCATCCAAAAGGATTTGCTTTGATGACAGAAGACCTGCAGCCAAGGATCACCGTGGATTCAACAATCAACGAGTCTCGGTTCACGATCGGCTGGGGGGCAAAGCCAGAGTCCACGATCGGTTGGGGGGCAAGGCCAACGTTCATGATCGGCTAGGAAGCCGAGTCAATGAAGAGTCAAACAATCGGCTAGAAGAGATGGCCGATTTACTGGTACCTGATGAAGATATCATGTGCCGAGCTCCTGAACGTCGACGCACATTACAACTGGATGACGAAGGATCAAGCCAAACACGTAAGAAGCCTAATCCACAGTGATGTCCAGATGGCTTGACTAAATCCCAGAAGAGAAGAGTCCAGCGCCTACGTCAGCTGGAACAGCATGAAGAAGTAGAGAGACTTGTGCTGGACAAGAAGAAGGTTCGGTCTAAAGTTTGGCGCCCAAAGCCTAAGGCCGATGATGAAGCAAAGGATGACAAACCATACGCTGATTTAAACATGGTTGTCTTCCTACCAAAAGAGTTCATGACTACAATGGATTCGGATCTGTCCGATGAAGAACTTGGCATGGCTCAGCTAACACTGGAACCTAGGCAAGCCATCTTTGAGAAACCAGAAGATGAAAAAAGACAACACTTGAAGGCCTTGTTTCTCAAAGGATTTGTCAATGGCAAGCCAGTCACCAGGATGCTCGTAGATGGAGGAGCAGCAGTCAACCTGATGCCGTACACCATGCTGCGCAAGATTGGGAAATCTGATGAAGATTTGACCCAAACCGACATGATGTTGGTGGACTTCGAAGGCAATGTCTCTCCGGCTCAAGGAGCCATCTGCGTGGAGCTCACCATCAGCAGTAAGACCCTTCCGACCGCTTTCTTTGTCATTAAAGGGAGGGGATCTTATAATCTACTGCTGGGTCGGGATTGGATACATGCCAATTGTTGCATACCATCTACAATGCATCAATGCATCATCCAATGGATTGGAAATTCAGTGGAGGTGGTGCAAGGAGAAACCTCCTTGACAGTAGCAGCTACAGAAGCACAAGGATGGACGTATAATCATGTGAGCTGCATTTCTGGAAAAGCCTGGGATACCAAATATCTCAGAGTGTCCGATTTTGGACTAAAGCCGGTTCAAGCAGTCGGCTCTGATGACAAAATTTAATGGATCAATTCATTGAAGATGAAGGAAAGCTTGGGCATGGGTTTACATCGGTCGATGAATTAGAAAAGATAGATCTTGGAGATGGAAGCAAATCAAAGCCGACATACATCAGTGCCAAGCTAGAAGAAGATTACAAAAAAGAATTGATCCCATTATTGAAAGAATTCAAGCATTGCTTTGCTTGGGAATATTATGAGATGCCTGGCTTAGACCGATCCATTGTTGAACATCGATTACCTATTAAACTAGGATTTCGACCTTTTCAGCAACACCCAAGGCAGTGTAATCTGAAGATTTATCCTGATATAAAAGCTGAGATAACAAAATTACTCGAAGCTGGTTTCATTCGGCAATGTCGATACGCCGAGTGGATTTCTAATATAGTTCCTGTCTACAAGAAAAATGGCAAACTACATGTATGCATTGATTTCAGGGACTTGAACAAAGCAACGCCGATGGATGGGTACCCGATGCCAGTGGCCGATGCGCTAGTCAATGCTGCTGCAGGACACAAGGTCATCAGCTTCATGGATGGTAATACCGGGTATAATCAAATATTCAGGGCTATAGAAGATATTGCAAAGACTGCTTTCAGGTGCCCCGGTCACGTCGGATTGTATGAGTCGATTGTCATGACCTTTGGGTTGAAGAATGCTGGCGCCACATATCAAAGAGCCATGAATTACATTTTCCATGAACTCATCGGCAAGATAGTAGAAATCTACATTGATGATGTAGTTGTCAAGTCAAAAAGCCACAAGGAACACTTGGCAGACCTACGAAGAACGCTGGAATGCACAAGGAAGCAAGGTTTGAAAATGAACCCCAACAAATGTGCTTTTGGTGTTTCAGCTGGCCAATTCTTGGGTTTCTTAATACACGAGAGAGGAATCGAAGTGGGTCAGAAGTCAGTCAGCGCAATTGACAATATAAAAGCGCCATCAAACAAGAAGGAGCTCCAGTCATTAATTGGCAAAATTAATTTCATCAGAAGGTTTATATCTAACCTATCGGAAAGAATTCAGCCATTTACACCTCTACTGAAGCTCAAGGCCGATCAGAAATTCATATGGGGAGAAGAGCAACAAAAGGCTTTAGATAATGTCAAGCATTACCTAAAATCTCCTCCTGTCTTAATGCCTCCTCAAGACAAGAAGCCGTTCAAGTTATACTTATCGACTAGTGAGCAGGCTATTGGATCGGCCCTCGTGCAAGAGTTTGAAGGAAAAGAGCGAGTGATATATTTTGTGAGCAGAAGACTCTTGGCCGCAGAAAAGAGATATTCGGCAGTGGAGACACTGTGCTTGTGCTTATACTTCTCATGCACAAAGTTGAGGCCCTACCTATTAACTGTCGAATGCACTGTGGTGTGCAAGGATGATGTGGTCAAATATATGTTGTCATTACCAATCTTGAAGGGCAGGATCGGAAAATGGATCTTAGCTTTGTCAGAATTTGATTTGACCTATCAATCGGCCAAAGCAATCAAAGGGCAAGTAATGGCCGATCTGGTAACTCAGCATTGTGGACCTGAAGTCGCAGTTGTAGAACCTATTCCATGGACTATGTTCTTTGATGGATCATCATGTGGAGTAGGAGCTAGGATCAGAATTGTCCTCATCTCACCTCAAGGAGCAAATTATGAATTTTCCATCCCAATTGAGAAGACTTCGACAAACAATCAAGCTGAGTACCAGGCAGTGTTAAAAGGGACAAAGTTACTACGAGAAGTCAATGCTGAAGTTGTTGAGATATTTGGAGATTCTCAACTCGTGATAAATCAGTTGGCAGGGGAATATGAATGCAAAGATGACATATTGAGGGTTTATCATGAAGAATGTCTTCAGCTACTCTGAGAGTTCAAGATAGTAAAACTTGAACATATCTCTAAGTGTCATAATAGTGAAGCTAATCGGCTGGCCCAAGGGGCATCAGGATATCGGCCGATTCTAACCGTGGAGTTGTCAGCTGAAGATTGGAGGAAAGAAATAATAGATTATCTGAAAAATCCATCCAAGAAGGTTGATAAAAAACTGAGGTACAGGGCCATTAAGTATGTCTTGCTGGAAGATGAGCTGTATTATCGTACCATCGATGGAGTTCTACTCAAATGTCTCGGAGAAGAAGAAGCTAAAATTTTAATGGGAGAGATTCACGAGGGAGTCTGTGGAGCTCATCAATCAGCATTCAAGATGAAGTGGATGATCAGAAACAATAATTATTATTGGCCAACAATATTGGAAGATTGCTTCAAGTATTACAAAGGATGCCAAGAGTGTCAGAAGTTTGGAAGCATTCAAAGGGTTCCGGCATCAACAATGAACCCGATAATCAAACCATGGCCGTTCAGAGGTTGGGCAATTGATTTGATCGTTCAGATATATCCACCATCAAGCAAAGGTCATAAATTCGTGCTAGTGGCTACGGATTATTTCACAAAGTGGGTTGAGGCCATCCCGATCAAGACTGTAACAACAGGCAATATGATTGACTTTGTCAATGAGCATATTGTCTATCGGTTTGGTATACCTCAAACTATTACAACCGATCAAGGAAGTCAATTCACCTCAGGAGAGTTCGAAGAATATGCAAATTCTTTGGGGATCAAACTGTTAAATTCATCTCCCTATTATGCTCAAGCGAATGGACAGGCAGAGGCAGCAAACAAGGGCATCATCAAATTGATCAAACGCAAGATTGATGAAAGTCTTAAGCGATGGCATACGGTCCTTAATGAAGCACTATGGGCATACAGGATGGCATGCCACGGAGCGACCAAGGTATCACCATATCAACTAGTGTATGGTTGATGCTGTACTACCTTGGGAACTGAGAGCCGGATCCAGGAGAACTTCTTTACAAGACCAGCTATCGGCCGATGATTATTCAGCTATGATGAAGGAGGAATTAGAAGATCTTGCTGGTAATCGGTTGAGAGCTTTGGAGAGTATTGAAAAGAACAAAAGAAGGATAGCCAGGTGGTATGACAAGAAGGTCAAAGTTAAAGAATTTGCTGAAGGGGATCTAGTTTGGAAGCTCATATTACCAATCGGATCTAGGGATCCTAAATATGGGAAGTGGTCACCTAATTGGGAAGGACCATATCGGATCAGCCAATGCGTACCTGGAAATGCATATATTCTAGAGACATTGGAAGGAGAGAAGTTTGCCGGAGCATTGAACGGGAAGTATTTGAAGAAGTACTATCCAAGCATGTGGGTAGATGCTTAGTCTAATCAGAGCCTAAAAGCGGCCGATTCGAGACTCAAGTTACAGCCGATTGTGAATAAAGTCGTCTTTAATGGCAAAAAGCCGAATCATCGAAACATGTTCGGTTTCAGGTTATGGCCGATGTACAAATCACCCTTAGAACTATATATATATATATATATATATATATATATATATATATATATATATTCTCTCATCTTCAATTACAATGATGACATTACAATGCAGATCTGAAAGAATACATTGGGAGGGCAAACTTGAACA
Source organism: Cenchrus fungigraminus (assembly GCA_036936925.1). NCBI lineage: Eukaryota > Viridiplantae > Streptophyta > Magnoliopsida > Poales > Poaceae > Cenchrus > Cenchrus fungigraminus. Next base: position 29,797,168 of record CM072773.1, on the reverse strand, counting down.
ATTCATTACAGATCGATTACATTGGTCATCACCGGACAAGTGGTAGGGACGAAGAAAGAGAAAAACAAAAAAGAATAGGTTTGACGAAGATGAATCACCAGATGCGGTAACTCTCCCCGTCAAATTTGTTGGGAAAGAAGACATAGGGTTGTTCTTCTTTCCGCAACACCCAGGGGCAACCTCCATCCTCCTCCACCAGCTGATGCACCTAATTGCTTCACAAGGATTCTTCTAGCTGTTGAACCTCCTGGCTTCACAAAAGGAGACTAGAGAGAGGAGCATTTTCTAGGCTATTTCACAAGAATTCTTCTAGCCATCTTGAGTCAGAGAAGAAGAAAGGAACCGAAGAGCAAGAGCCTAAAGCTCCCTGGACCTATATCTCGAGCCATGGGTGAAAGGAAGGGTGTGGTCTCCATAGGGGTATGAGGACGGCTATTTATAGCCGGAGCACCAGAAGAGATAAAGATGAAGAAGCCGAAAAAGACGGAAACCGAAGATGCCAGATCCAGCAAAAGGGGAAACAGATAACCCGTGAATGGCTTAGTTTCCAAGGAATGACCGATTCAAAGGAATCGCCCCAAAAATAAAGGATACAAGACGATGGGAAGCTCCTCTGTCACATCCACAAACTGCAGAGCATAGCTCACAGAAATCTTCTACCCAAAATTACAGACATAGTTTACTAGCTCGCTAGCAGTACTCAGGAGGAATGCTATTTCGAGTTAACGTCTGTCAATGGCCAGGGAAGATCATCGACGCTCATAAAGTTTTCCAGGGGAAGATACCTCTCATACCCATAAGACTGAAAGAGCAAACACCTACATTAGGAAAAACCCAAGGACGAAAAAGAGATACGAAGAACTGCCGGGTAAAAGGGTGAGTCTTATAGGAAAGAGGAACGAAAGAGCCAAAGAGTCACATGGTGTACAACCCCAAAGAAAGTCAGATAGAAAGGACATGACATTATCAATGGTGATTGATCAGGTCGATCACGTGAAGAGATTTTGCTATTATTCAAAAAAGATATCAGATGAATTTCAGAGCAAAAGGATCATTTACTCCGAAATTGGGGGGCATGTGTTGACACCATTTTTTGGAAAAAAAATAGGTCAAAAAGGGTAAGGAGAAGCAGCCAATGAAAAACGGAGTACAATCGGCCGATTGAAGGAAGAGGAGAACGGTCAACAAGATTCGCCGATGGTCAGAAGGGCTCAGCCCTGACAGTGGGCCAGTTGGTCAAAGTAAACGGCCGATGGTCAATCGGGAAATCGGCCGATGAAGGAAAGGAGAAGGCGGTATTCAAAAGAAATACGTGAGAGCCAGGAGTGGTTCAAGGACCGGTGGATGGTCGCTTCCTGGTGTGATGAGTGATTGACAACGTGGTGTGGACTGATTCTTGGCTAAGTATTGCAGGTGCAGGTTGCGGCTTGACTGGTGCTGGTGCAGGTGAAGAACAAGCGCGAAAGGTCATTGCCGGTGAGGCCTCCAGGTGTGGAGAAGACAAGTAGGCTTGGTTCAAGGGACCCGGTGGCCAGCGGGGTCAAGTGCGGGCCGCATGGTGGCAAGAACGGCAAGATGAAGTCATGGACGGTTTCTTGGTTGAGCCTCAAAACCAAGGTCGAGCCGGGACTACGTGGGAGCTGAGTCATGAGTGGTGATTGGCGGAGGCTACACTAAGTTCACGGGGTTTCCGGTGGTTCACCAGAAAATCACTGGGTTCCTTGGTTGATCCACAAAGCCAAGACCGAAGAACCGAAGACGGAGGTGCAGCAGCTCCAGACCGGTCTGACCGGTGGGTCTGACCGGTCTGACCGGTGGGTACCAGTCTGACTGGTGAGGAGCACCGGTCTGACCGGTGTGCGACGACGCAGTCTGGAATCTTCGAACCGGAGGACACGCGTCGGGATCGCAAGGCTTGCGTCGAGGCTAAGCAAGTTTGCGGTCGCTGGGCATCCGTCCGATGGTGCAAAGACAAAGACTTCCAATTTCGCCCTCGAGGGGCATGTATCCCTAGTTAGCTAGTAAGGGTATTTTCGTCTTTCGGTTGCCTCCATATAACCCAAGTGGTGAGAGGATGGCAGCCATCTCTAGGAACCCTAGCTCATTTGCTTTCCTATTTTCTCTTCCTATTTTCCTTAGGATTTTCTTAGGACTAGCTTGAGAGCTTCATGGTGAGATCTTGTGAGAGGGAAGGATGATCGGGTAGCAAGCTAGACCTTGTATGAACCTCTTTGGTATGTATAGATGATTCGGCGTGGTTCCTCAAGGCTTGGATGTGTCTTTCCCGTTTCTCCTTTTTGGTGATTTTCGGAGCCCTTTTTTGGCGATTTTCTTGGAGCGAATTCGAGGCCTTTCTCTTTGGGATTTGGTGGGGGAAGTATGCATGAACCCTTCGTGGTTCTTTTCCCTTTGATTCCCCTCCCAAATCAGTGAGTAAAGGGGCTCGATTTTGGGGTTTTCGTGGCTCTAGGGTTAGATGCGTTCTTGGTGGGATTTCTTCGATTCCTCTTGATTTAGCAAGTTTTGGTGGACCAAATCTTGACTATGGAATGCCCATGAGGTGTTCCTACTGTCCCCAAAGTCTTGCACAAATCCATGGAGCGATTCGGGAGATCGGGAGTTGGATTTGGGGGAGTTGACCCGCGGGTGCTGTTCATCCCCGAGCGGCCCAGCCTGACCGGTCTGACCGGTGCAGAGGCTCTATGGGTTTTGCCTCGGGTGAAGGTTCTGGTGAGTTCGTTGTAGTCCCGTGTTGCTGCTGTTTCGAGTTTGGGTCAGTTTGGAGCTCGGTAGGCCTGTTTGGTGGATTTGGGGTTTCCTGGCTTGGACCGGTCTGACCGGCGAGCTACACCGGCCTGACCGGTGTAGGGGCCTTCTGTGGAAGTTCCCAGGTTTTACCAGTAGGGACCGGTCTGACCGGTGCTGCTCACCGGCCTGACCGGTGTAAGTCAGTGGTGCTCGAGTTTGTGTTCCGCTGCGTTCTCGAGTCCGTGAAGGTGGTTGTTGGTTCCTAGGACCAGTAGCACTCCAGTGGCTGCGTGGTCTTGGCCAACTTGGGTAGTTGAGTCGGAGACGTGATTTGAAGGCCGTGTTCGTCTTGTTGGAGTTCATCTCCTTCGAGAAGAATTTTTATCGACTCCCATTCACTCCCCCCTCTCTGGTTCGCCTAATCGGTCCTTCAATTGGTATCAGAGTCGGTTCGGGTCTTCATTGACTCTTACCAGTCTAAGATCCAAAGATGGCATACCAGGAACGGGGTTCGGGTCCTCCGCACTTCGATGGGAAGAACTACCAGATGTGGCAGAGGCGGATGGCAGCGTTCCTCCGCGGAAAGGGTCAGATCCTTTGGGACATCACGGTGAACACAGCTTATGTTCATCCGATGAACTTCCTTGCTCCAGGATCGAGAGATATGTTCAAAGCCAACAACAAGGCTGTCGACTACTTGTTTCGTGCTCCGTGTCAGCCTGAATTCGATCGGGTTCAGACAGAGGACTTAGCTTGTAGGATTTGGGAGCAGTTGAAGGATGCTCATGCTGGGAATGCTCAGGTTCAGGCACGGATGTACGCGACTTACCGGAGAGAGTACGAGAACTTCACTCATCTCCCTGGCGAGTCCGTCGATGCCCTTTTCCAGCGGTTTACGGTCGTTGTGAACATCATGAGAGCCAATGTGGCCGTGCTCCCATACGATGATCATGATAGAGCCGTGAAGCTCTTGCACTCGTTGGATCGCACCGTATGGGACGGGAAGTTTGAGGCTATTGTTGAGTCTGAGAAGTATGACACCTTGACGGTGAACGAGCTGTTCTCGAAGCTCAAGTCGGCTGAGTTGGACCGTGGTATGACGGCCAAGATCGAGAGCCCGACTGATTCTCATAGTCTCGCTCTCGTTGGTGGCAAAGGAGCTAAGTCTAACGCTAACACATCCTCTAGGATGTACTCTCTGTCTTCTTTGATGTCTTTGCCAGACGAGGAGTTCGACGTGCTTGGAGAGGATGAGCTGGCGTTGCTGACCAGGCGGTTCAAGAGGCTGCACGAGAACCGGGTGAACACAAGGAGGACAGCACGGACGTGCTTTCAGTGCGGCAAGCGAGGACACTTCGTCGCCGACTACCCGGAGAAGACGGAGAACAATGACGGCTACAAGGACGGCTACAGGCACCGGTCGAACAAGGACGGCAAGTACCGATCGAGGCGCGATCACAAGCACAAGAACAAGCACAAGGACGAGCAACGGTCGAGGAAGAAGGACGGCCGCGGCAGGAAGGCCCGAACGATGGTCGGAGCAAGCGACGTCGACTCCAGCTCCGCCTACTCTTCCTCGAGCTCGAGTAGCAGTGAAGATGAAGTTGATCGGCACAAGAACAAGAAGTCATCCAGGAACTTGAGCAGGTTGAGCTACTTCGCGGGAGATGGCTTCTGCGGCATGGCTCGTAGCTCCGGCAGCAAGAAGAGTCACCAGAGCGACTCGGACTCCGACTCCGAGGATGAGGTATGTGATGAGCTCTCTTCTTTGCGCAAGGAGAATGATGAGTTGGTTGACTTGCTTGATAATCGCGATCACATGCTTAGAGAGGCCAAAAAGATGAGGAAAGAGCTTAGGGCCTCACTAGAAGATGCTAGGAACCGTGTGGCTGAGCTAGAAACCCAGAACCTAGATGCTAAGCTTGAGATTGATTCGCTTAAGGCTTCTCCTGTGGTTTCTGATGAGATTGATTGCTGTGATTGCTCTGTGTACCTAGCTGATCTTACTGCTCTTAAGGATAAGCATGCTTCTACTTGTGATGAACTAGATATGCTTAGGGTTGAGGTGACTGAGCTTAAGTCTAGACCTGCTTTGCTAGGTGCTTGCACTTCTTGCCCTGTTTTGCATGGAAAGATTGATGAGATGCATGCTTACACTGTTTCGCTTGAGGCTAAGTTGAAAGAGCCTATTCCCACTTCTTGCTCTACTTGTGAATTGCATGCGGTTAAGAATTTGGAGCTTACACATTATGTTGATCGCTTGCAGGATGAGAATGATGAGCTGAGGAAATGTATGAGCTGGTTGTCGGGTCAGGAGCCTCAGCTTGGTATCATGATAGCGGCTTTCAAACGCTATGATGGTCAGGCACTTGGGGCTGACAAGCTTGGAGAGAACAGTGGTGAGGGAGTTGAGAGAGTAGGAGAGATTCCTATCCCACCACCAAACAGATACAAGAACAAGTTTGAGCCTAAACCTAACCATCTCAAAAACAAACTTGACACTACTCCAGATCCACCCATATTCCCTCACCCAATAAATGATTTTCAGAAACCGGTAAAGTTTGTGAGCCCAAAGGGAGGTGAGGAAGGAGAGAAGAAGGGCGAGAAACCGAGTGGGCAGCCCCAACCCAAGCCAAAGCCTAAGCCATAGCCCATGAAGTTCCATTGTGGGTATTGTGGGAGAGATGGTCACAAGGATGAGTTTTGCTTCAAGAGGAAGCGTGAGGAGAGAATGGCTAGAGAGTGGGCTAACAAGGGATGGTACCACCCTTCTAATGGTGTACCTGAGCCTCGTATGCAGATGCCCAGGGACAAGGCGATTGTGAGGACGGTTCCGGCTTGGGGAGACCGGAAGGCAACAGGTGGTGCTGCTGGCCGAACTACACCGGTCAGACCGGTGCAGGTCTGGGCAGACAGCGAGTCGGGTTTCGTGCTCGTGAGGATGCTCGGTTTGGTTCTGGTGGTCGTGGTTCTGGTGGTTGGTCTGGAAAGTTTGCAGGTGGTCAGTTTGCTAGGCGTTCTCCACCTCGTTCTCAATACGGGGGTGGGAGGAGTCGTAGCTTTGAGATGGAGAGGAGGTCCGATCCACGGTTTTCCTTTCGTAGCTTTCGTCCTCCTCCAGCTAGAGAGGGTTGGTTCCCTCGTAGTGGTTACCGTGGTGGTGTTCGTGGTGGTAGCTTTGATAGGCGTGATGATTTGGTTTGTGCTAACCCCACTTTGGAGCAAATAGATCGGCACTGGTTTTACTCTTTTGGTACTAACCCCAGTGCTGAGTCGTTTGTTCACTCACGTGCTCGCTTTTGAAATTCAGGTGAGAGACTTGAGGAACGTTTGGTTGATTGACTCCGGTTGTTCGAGGCATATGACCGGAGACAAGGGGTGGTTCTCAAGTCTCGTCCCGGTGGTATCCAGGACATACATCACCTTTGGGGACAATGGGCGAGGGCGTGTACTATCAGAAGGTGAGATCAAGGTAAGTGACAAGGTCACTCTCAGGCGTGTTGCTCTTGTTCAATCGCTGGGGTTCAATTTGCTTTCTGTGTCTCAGTTGTTGGATGAGGGCTTTGAGGTGTTGTTTCGGCCTGGTGGTTCTCGGATTTTAGATTCTCGAGGGGACCTTGTTTGCATGGTCGTTCCCGAGGGTCAAGTGTTCCGAGCTGATTTCTCTCAGTCTTCTAGTGTGGAGCGTTGCTTTTTGGCTGGTTCTTCGAGTGAGTTGTGGAAGTGGCATAGGAAGTTGGGTCACTTGAGCTTTGACCTTTTGTCTCGCTTGAGTAAACTCAATTTGGTCCGAGGATTGCCACGGTTGAAGTTTGAGAAAGATTTGGTTTGTGCGCCGTGTAGGCATGCCAAGATGGTAGCCTCTTCTCACCCGCCTCTCACTGATGTGATGACTGAGCGTCCATGCGAGCTGCTCCATATGGACCTTGTTGGCCCAGCTCGTGTGCGATCTGCGGGTGGGAAGTGGTATGTCCTTGTTCTGGTGGACGACTACTCTCGGTATGCTTGGGTGTTCTTTCTTGAGGAGAAAGGGGAGACGTTTGGTTTTGTTCGAGATCTTGTCTTGAGGTTAAGAAACGAGAGGCACGGAGATGCCATACGAGCGATCCGCAGTGACAATGGCTCGAAATTTAAAAACTCTCGCTTCGAAACCTTTTGCCATGACTTGGGTCTTGAACACCAGTTTTCGAGTCTGTATACGCCTCCCCAGAATGGCATGGTGGAAAGGAAAAATAGGACCTTGTGCGAGATGGCTCGGACGATGCTCGACGAGCATAGGACTCCGAGAAGGTTCTGGGCTGAGGCGGTCAATACCGCGTGCTATGTGTCGAACAGGATCTACCTCAGGGTTCATAAGAAGAAAACCTGTTACGAATTGATGCATGGTCGCACACCCAAGGTGAGTCACTTCCATGTCTTTGGTTGTAAATGCTTCATTCTGAAGAAAGGGAAGAAGTTGGACAAGTTCGAGGCTAGGTCTGTCGATGGCATTTTCTTTGGTTATGCATCTCATTCTAGAGCATTTCGTGTGCTCAATCTTGAAACTAACCAAATCGTGGAGACTTGCGAGGTAACCTTCGACGAGACACAGCCACGTAGTCAGCTTGTTTTTGAGTGTGCAGGTGACGACGAACTTGGCGAGGAGATCTTTCAGGAGGAGGAGCATGAACATGGAGATGATGAAGATGGTGGTGTGGTGCCCGCGGCTGAACATGTACCTACTACTTCGACGACGATCGAGAACGGACCCTCTCCCACACCTACAACGACAAACCCAGATCAAGGCGAAGCTGCTGTTGAGGGGGAGGTAGCATCAAGGTGAGAACCTCCCCGGCGAGTGCAAGTGGATCACCCAGCTTCGAGAATCATCGGCGACATGAATGAACGTACTACACGGTCGAGGGTTCGGAACAATTCTCATTTCGCTCATGCTGCTTTTGTTGCCACCTTTGAGCCCAAAGATATTGGACACGCGTTATCTGATCATAATTGGGTTAACTCGATGCATGAGGAGTTGGAGAATTTTGAGAGGAACCAAGTTTGGGTGTTGGTTGACCCTCCCCCAGGGTGTAAGCCGATTGAGACAAAATGGGTGTGGAAAAATAAAGAGGGAGAGAAAGGAGAAGTGGTGAGGAACAAGTCGAGACTTGTTGCTCAGGGGTGCAGTCAGAAAGAGGGGATCGACTACGAGGAGACTTTCGCTCCTGTAGCTCGTTTGGAGGCGATCAGGATCCTTCTAGCCTTTTCCGTGGCTAAAGGGTTCAAGTTGTACCAGATGGATGTGAAGAGTGCTTTCCTGAACGGTGTGTTGGAGGAAGAGGTGTTTGTGAGGCAACCATCGGGGTTTGAGAGTGAGAAGTACCCCCACCGGGTGTACAAGTTGAGGAAGGCGCTGTATGGGTTGAAGCAGGCGCCTAGAGCTTGGTATGGTAGGTTGAGGGGATTCCTGTTTGAGAGAGGGTTTGAGATGGGGAAGGTCGACCAGACCTTGTTTCTCCTCAGGCAGGGCAGAGATATCCTGATTGTGCAAGTATACGTGGATGATATTGTATTTGGTGGCTCGTCTAACTCTCTTGTTGCAAGGTTTGCAGAAGACATGAGCAGGGAATTTGAGATGAGCATGATGGGCGAGTTGCAGTTCTTCCTCGGGCTACAAATCAAGCAATCAAAGGAAGGAACATTTGTGCACCAAGCTAAGTACACCAAGGACATTGTGAGGAAGTTCAAGATGGAGGACTCCAAGGCCATGGCGACACCTATGAGTACGACTACATCTCTTGATGCGGACGAGGAAGGTGAACACGTGGACCAGAAGGAGTACCGGAGCATGATCGGGTCACTCCTCTACTTGACGGCGACGAGGCCGGACATCCAATTCTCGGTATGTCTGTGCGCTCGTTTTCAAGCGTCTCCGAGGACTTCGCATCGGCAAGCGGTCAAGCGCATTTTCAGGTATTTGCGACACACTCCCGACTTCGGCCTTTGGTATTCTGCGTCTTCTCCTTTGGCGCTTCATGGATTTTCAGATGCGGATTTTGCCGGGTGTCGGTTGGATAGGAAGTCCACTTCTGGGACTTGCCAGTTCTTGGGTTCCTCTTTGGTGTCTTGGTCTTCCCGCAAACAGTCAAGTGTTGCTCAATCCACTACCGAGGCAGAGTATGTGGCCGCAGCTAGTTGTTGCTCTCAGCTCCTTTGGATCACATACACCATGAGTGACTTTGGTGAGGAGTATACCCATGTCCCACTTCAATGTGATAGCACCAGTGCCATAAGCGTTGCAAAGAACCCAGTGCTCCATTCCAAAACCAAGCACATAGAAGTGAGGTATCATTTCTTGAGAGACAACGTAGAGAAAGGGAAGATAGCCTTGATCCATGTACCCACACATGACCAACTAGCCGATATTTTCACCAAACCCCTAGATCAAGCAACTTTCACTCATTTGCGGGGGGAGCTTGGTGTTTGTTTGATTTCTTGAGTTGGCGTGTGGGAGCTCCTTTGTAGCATATGTATAGCTTTTCTTTGTGCATTTCTTGCATTTGGCATGGCATATGTAACATGATGTATAGGCATCTTTGTATCTTAGGTTGCATGCATTTTGTATCCTATGCATTGTTTAGGAAAGGCTTCTCATATATACATTGTTCACCATGGAATGATATGTTTGTCTTTATGAGCTAGTCTGGTAAGCTATGGTTAGTTTGGCTTAGCTCTTGATGATCTTGATTTATATCCATGGTTGATGGCTATGCTTTTGAAAAATGTCACTTGTATGCTCTCTTGTGAGTAAATGTCTTTATATGATCTTGACATGTTTTAGTGGCTTGGCTATGCTTAATTTGTGGTTGGATAGCTTATTTTGATCATATGGGGCCAAAGGCTCATTTGCCATCATGAATGTTTAGCCCCCTTGCTTCATCTTGTGGAGGGGCATAAGTTCCTTTTTGTCGCAAAGACATTTCATGTACCAATTATAAATCTGAAAATGAAATGTAAATTGATTGGAAAATGTGCTCCCATGTCATAAGTGCTTAATTTACTTGCTTTTGGGTGCTAAACCGTTGCATGTTGCTTACCAATGAGAAGTCTCATACATAGAAGTAAGCACATGGCTCGGTATGCTTTGACATGACATGAGGTGCTTGTGGGTGTTTATGATGGTCTTATGCTTAGAATGGTTGTCCTAGCATGAAGTTTGTGTGGCTTTGCCATTTTCACATGTTTTGCTCATGTTTAGGACTTTGCTCATGAGAGGGTGATTTTTCGCAAAATTGCTCAATTCTATCTTAGCTTCGCCCAATGGTTGTGAAACTTGGTGATCTTGAAGTTGATGTCATTATGAAGCTATAGAGTATCTAACTTGCTCATTTGGACATGTGTAGCATCCTTTGTTGAATTTTGTCTATTTGAGAAGCTCTAGGTTGCATTTTTTGCATTTTTGGCTTGATTCATGCATTGTCAACAAGGGAGAGAAGTTTGAGCATGTTTTGGCTTGCTGCATGCATTTAGAAGGTTTTCAAGTGGTTTCAAGCTCGTTTTGAGCTCGTGCAGTTCCCAGTTTTTCCCAGGTGATCATCGGCCTGACCGGTGAGGTACACCGGTCTGACCGGTGTGAGGTTCAGGTGCTGGGCGATCTAGCACACCGGTCTGACCGGTGTGGTTGACCGGTCTGACCGGTCAGAGCAAAGCTGAAGCAGCTGCTCTGTTTTGCGAGGTGGTTTGCATCCATTCATCCAGAGGAAGTTGCATTGGTTCAGGGGGAGCTTGCATGTGTGCAGGGGGAGCTCTTTGTGGTTTTCGAGCTTTGGATTGTTGGCTTGTGCTCTTTGCTTGAGCATGGTTTTGTCTCGGATGTGTCGAGCCGTTGCCCTTGCCTAAGGGGTCTGAGAATTGTATTCTTCAAGTGATCTTGCTCTTTGCCTTTTCTTTGGCTTTCGATCGCTTGTTGAAGTTTCTTTTAGTCGTTTCTTTTCTTTTCCTTTTCTCTTGGTTACCAAAACGTGTGTGTTGTCAATGCACTCATCAAGGGGGAGATTGAGAGCCAGGTGTGGTTCAAGGACCGGTGGATGGTCGCTTCCTGGTGTGATGAGTGATTGACAACGTGGTGTGGACTGATTCTTGGCTAAGTATTGCAGGTGCAGGTTGCGGCTTGACTGGTGCAGGTGCAGGTGAAGAACAAGCGCGAAAGGTCGTTGCCGGTGAGGCCTCCAGGTGTGGAGAAGACAAGTAGGCTTGGTTTGAGGGACCCGGTGGCCAGCGGGGTCAAGTGTGGGCCGCATGGTGGCAAGAACGGCAAGATGAAGTCATGGACGGTTTCTTGGTTGAGCCTCAAAACCAAGGTCGAGCCGGGACTACGTGGGAGCCGAGTCATGAGTGGTGATTGGCGGAGGCTACACCAAGTTCGCGGGATTTCCGGTGGTTCACCAGAAAATCACTGGGTTCCTTGGTTGATCCACAAAGCCAAGACCGAAGAACCGAAGACAGAGGTGCAGCAGCTCCAGACCGGTCTAACCGGTGGGTCTGACCGGTCTGACCGGTGTGCGACGACGCAGTCCGGAATCTTCGAAGCGGAGGACACGCGTCGGGATCGCAAGGCTTGCGTCGAGGCTAAGCAAGTTTGCGGTCGCTGGGCATCCGTCCGATGGTGCGAAGACAAAGACTTCCAATTTCACCCTCGAGGGGCATGTATCCCTAGTTAGCTAGTAAGGGTATTTTCGTCTTTCGGTTGCCTCCATATAACCCAAGTGGTGAGAGGATGGCAGCCATCTCTGGGAACCCTAGCTCATTTGCTTTCCTATTTTCTCTTCCTATTTTCCTTAGGATTTTCTTAGGACTAGCTTGAGAGCTTCATGGTGAGATCTTGTGAGAGGGAAGGATGATCGGGCGGCAAGCTAGACCTTGTATGAACCTCTTTGGTATGTATAGATGATTCGGCGTGGTTCCTCAAGGCTTGGATGTGTCTTTCCCGTTTCTCCTTTTTGGTGATTTTCGGAGCCCTTTCTTGGCGATTTTCTTGGAGCGATTTCAAGGCCTTTCTCTTTGGGATTTGGTGGGGGAAATATGCATGAACCCTTCGTGGTTCTTTTCCCTTTGATTCCCCTCCCAAATCAGTGAGTAAAGGGGCTCAATTTTGGGGTTTTCGTGGCTCTAGGGTTAGAGGCGTTCTTGGTGGGATTTCTTCGATTTCTCTTGATTTAGCAAGTTTTGGTGGACTAAATCTTGGCTATGGAGTGCCCATGAGGTGTTCCTACTATCCCCAAAGTCTTGCACAAATCCGTGGAGCGATTCGGGAGATCGGGAGTTGGATTTGGGGGAGTTGACCCGCGGGTGTTGTTCATCCCCGAGCGGCCCAGCCTGACCGGTCTGACCGGTGCTGCTCACCGGTCTGACCGGTGCAGAGGCTCTGTGGGTTTTGCCTCGGGTGAAGGTTCTGGTGAGTTCGTTGTAGTTCTGTGTTGCTGCTGTTTCGAGTTTGGGTCAGTTTGGAGCTCGGTATGCCTGTTTGGTGGATTTGGGGTTTCCTAGCTTGGACCGGTCTGACCGGCGAGCTACACCGGCCTGACCGGTGTAGGGGCCTTCTGTGGAAGTTCCCAGGTTTTACCAGCAGGGACCGGTCTGACCGGTGCTGCTCACCGGCCTGACCGGTGTAAGTCAGTGGTGCTCGAGTTTGTGTTCCGCTGCGTTCTCGAGTCCGTGAATGTGGTTGTTGGTTCCTAGGACCAGTAGCACTCCAGTGGCTGTGTGGTCTTGGCCAACTTGGGTAGTTGAGTCGGAGACGTGATTTGAAGGCCGTGTTCGTCTTGTTGGAGTTCATCTCCTTCGAGAAGAATTTTTATCGGCTCCCATTCACTCCCCCCTCTCTGGTTCGCCTAATCGGTCCTTCAATACGTCAAAAGGAAAGCATGGTGGAAGCGGGTCAGTCCACGATTGACAACGGGTCAAGAGTCGGTTCTTAGAAGGTCTTTGGCTCCTGCGAGAGTCCTTTTCTATTTTTAGTCGTTTTTATCTTTAGATGCAAGTAAGCAATGCCGTGATCGGCTAGGAGTCGGGTTTGTCCTCAGGACATAAATAGCGACCCTGCGTGGTCGGAAAAACTGTACACACCAATATCAAACAAACCGCCTCCGGGCAAACCCTTTACTTTTACTGCATCTACTTTACAGCATCTACCTTTACAGCATCTACTTTTCGGCGACTTCGCCATTGCGTTTTTCTCTTTTCTACAACGCCGTGCTTCGGGTTCGTCGGGCTGCATCAACTGATCTCCGGCAAGCTTGTGAGTACTGTTTTACCGAATAATCCTAGGCTTTAACCTCCGGGTGCATCGCTAAGGTTTCGTCTAGTTCTTTATTCACCCCTTACCAATATTAGCTAGATCTACAAGTTTTCGTACCAAATTCTTGTAGTTTTAGCTATTATCAATATCATCCGCTCGATCTAGATCCTATCGGCTTTCGACACCGCAGCCGATTCCGACCTACTCGAGCGTTGACGTCACGATCGGCCGATCCAGCCGATCGCATCTGCGCTTCGGTCGCTTTCGAGCCAGCTGATCTCGTTTTTCCCGTATCGGCCGATTGGCTGGTACACGTGTCGCTGAAAGGCCATCGGTTCTCTAGCCGATCCCTAATATTTTCCATTGTCAATCAACAGGTCAGATTGGCTGGCACGCCTCGCTACAGACCGGGGAGTCACGTGTGTCGCGCGCAAGGGTGACGTCCTATTTTTGCGTCAACAATTCCCCAACTTTCAGACATTGTTGAACAAGGCTATAGGTTTGGAGAATAAACGTATGGAACTTGGTGAACAGAAGCGCAAGTTCAAATCTCATGGACAATCCAGCAGCACACGCCCCCGCTTCAACTCATCTCAGAGTTCTCAGTTTCACTCTGGTGGATCAAGTGGAAATTATACTCAGAATTTACAGTTGCAGCACTCAACTCAACCACCCCAGCATTCTAGCCAGCAGACACCACATGTTCCAAGTCATCATCAAGATCGTTCAGGAGCACCAGTGAGAAGCAACTCCCCGGTTCGCCCTAATGGTTGTTTCAATTGTGGAGAATTTGGACATTATGCCAACATCTGCCCGAAGCGCAACATGCAGACTCCTCAGAAAGGTAATGGTCAAAGGTTTGGACAACCGTTATCACAAGCTCGCATCGGGAACTCTACTCCTCGAGGTAACAGAGGTCAACAGAACTACGCACGTGCTAGAGTGAATCATGTGACGGCTGAACAAGCTCAAGACGCTCCAGGTGTTGTGCTGGGTACGTTCTCTGTCAACTCTGTACCAGCAACAGTTTTATTTGATTCCGGAGCATCACATTCATTCATTACTGAACAATTTGTAGCAAAGCATGATATACCTATGAGTTCTATGAAGACACATTTGTTGGTTAGTTCCCCGAATGGTGAAATAAAATCTACCTATGTATGTCCACGAGTCAATCTTAAAATCGGGGGAATAGATTTTCAAGCTGATCTAGTAGTCCTTACATCTAGTGGAATAGATGTGATACTTGGAATGGATTGGTTAGGCGAATGTGATGGAATAATTCTGTGTGCCAAGAAGTCAGTGCTCTTAACCAGCCCACAAGGAGATAGGATTGAAGTTGTTGCTACCACCCCATCCAAGGAGGAAGGAAAAGTGAAACAAGATAAAGGAAAACCAGTGAAGGAGCTATGACTACCGGAAGAACTCAGCATACAAGATGAGCTTATAGAAGAGTACCTTTAGTTTTCCTAATCTCTCCGAATCTCGGGACGAGATTCTTTTTAAGGGGTAGATTTGTAACACCCTAAAATTTTCCATCACTAAAATAATGTAGCAACATGGTGTTTTAGTTTTTGTTTCTAAGGTTTTAAATAAATTATCAAATAAATTTGGCTCTAAAATGTTTAAATATCATTTTAAATAATTTTAGAAGCAATAAGTGCTTGTGCATCATATTTTGAAATGCATGGTTTTTCTTGTTTGCTTGAGTGAAGAAAAAGAGTTTTAGTTTTGGTTTGAAAGTTTGAAAAGTTTGAAATGTTGAAAAGGTTTTGAAACCCCCCCCCCCCCGAACCCTTCCCTCTCTCCCTTTCGGCCCACAGGCCCAGCCTCCCTCCTTCTCTTCCCGCTTCGGCCTGTTTTCTTTCTTTGGCTCAAACCAGCCACGTGGCCCAGTTCCCTCTCCCCCTCCTCTTCTCTGTCTCGCTGGCAACTGGGGCCCGCGTGGCAGATCCATCTCCCACCTCCCGCCGCCTCCCCTGCTCCTTTGCAGCCGCGACCGCCGACAGTTTCCCCGCATCTCTCGCCCTTCCCCCTCCTTCAAACCTCGCCATAAAGGCGCACCAAGGCACCGGCTTCACTCTCCCTCCTTTATTTCCCTTCAGTTACTCCTTTCCCTCCCCCTTAATTTCCATCAAAACCGCCGGCCGCCATGGCCATCAATGGCCTCTCCGCCCCTGGCCGTCGCTCCCTCTCCTTCCCTTCCCCCTATAAGAGCCGAGCTCGTGCACCACGCGTTCCCTTTCCACACCGCTCACGCCCCTGCACACCCCCATCCACGCGCTCGCGCCGCCGCCGTCGAATTCCGGCCGCCGCACCAGTTGGTTGCCCGAACTCCTCGCCGTCGGTGAAGTGGCCCCTGCCCTTCCTTCTTCCTTCTTCTTCGTGCTCGCTGCTCACCCGAACCTTCCTCTGTCCCAGGGCGCCCCCTCACATCGTTGACCGAGCTGCGCCCGGAGCGCCGCCGTCGTCTTCAACCTCCAGCCGTCGGCGTCGATCTCCCTCTGCGTCGCCTCGCGGACGCCATCATCTTCGCCCGAGGCTTGTCTGCATGGTGAGGACCCGCTCCGTCTTGTTTTTCTCTGTGCCTAGAGCCCGTAGCCCCTGTGTCCGCTCACCGGCCGTACGCCATCCGCCACGGTCGCCGTGGTGCCCTCTCCGTCGCCCGAGCCCCCTCACAAGCGCCTTGGATGTGTTCGCCACCTCTCCAGCAAGCTGTAGGGCCAAACCGTGTTGAAAACCGTGGCCGGGAGCTCTGTTTCGGCCAAACTCCGGCCATCCTCCGGCGAACCACCGCCGCGCGCCACCGTCTCGCTGCCGCGTGCCGCTCACACGCCACCGCAACCGCAGATCGCGAGATCAACGACCAAGATCGCACCCCCGCCCCGGTCAAAACAGAGGCGTACCGGTCAACCCAGGCGCGCGCCGGACGTTTTGCAAATAGGCCCCTGAGCTTCCCAATATCACAAAAGTGCCCTCCCACCAGTAGAAACCCTTGCATCTAGGTCCTTTCTTTTGCGTTTAGGCCCTTGAGCTTTTTGTTTTCTCCGCAGCCGTCCACGCCCTGATCGATGGTCCAGATCTGCTCAAAGCCGAGTCAAACCCATCACGTACCGGTCAACCTGAGCTGTTCGTGGTCTTTTTGCAGAAAAGACCATGTGCTTTCTAATATAACAACCATGCCCTTCCACCTTTAAGTATCCTTACAGAGAGGTCCTGTTTTTAGCGTATAGGCCCCTAACCTTTCCTGGTTTTCCCACCCGCCGTCCTTAGCTGCCTTTTATCACTCGAGGCCCTCAGATCTTTTGTAAGTTTATGTTTTAGGTCCCTGATTTCTTGCAGTTAAGCCCCTGAAAGCCCAGTTTCTTCACAGAAAAGCCCCTGATCCTTGTTTTGGCCGTATCTTTTGCGTTTTAGCTCCGTTTCCACCGTTTCAAGTTGCGTTAGGTTCATATCAACTCAAAGTACGTGTTAGGACCAATGTTGAACATGTTCTTTATTTTATAATTTATTTAAATATTAAATATGATTAAATCCTTATACACATGCTTTTCTAATTAAAATCTAATTAGAGTTCAACACGTGTTTTCATAAGAAAGTTAATATGATTAATACTAGTTAAATATTTCTTTCAATTAAAAACCAATTAGATGTATACCTCGGTTTTCAAAATCAAACTTAAATTGATTAATGATTATGCAATTTGCTTTCTAATAAAAAGAAACATAGGCTATATCCCGAGTTTTCTTAATTAAATGTTAATTTGATTAATATGAATATAAATGTGTTTTTAAGTTATAATTTGATTAGTACAACTCGAAATATAAAGATGAATGTTTAGATGTTTTACATGCTTCTTTTAAATTAAATGTTTAATTTGCATAAATAATACTTGAATATTTATAAATAAAATTGGACTAAGTTTACATCGTCTTTTAAATATAAAATAACTTGCTTAATTATAAATAGGGTATTTCTTTAAAATAACCTATGCACATCTTTGCTTAATTAAAAGATACCTAGCACATAGCTAGCCCTTGTTTGTGATCATCCGAATCTCCCGATAGTTCCGAGTGTTTTTACGTTCGCGGTCCTAGAGCCAAACCTTGTCCTCTTTTTAAGCTTTTCATGATGGTGTATTGTTTTGTTTATTGAATGTCTTTATGTGTGCTCGTAGACATCGTGCCAGTTTCAAGTGAGCAGCCAGTTGAAGTGGACCAAGAGCAAGTTTTTGAAGAAGAAGAACACCAGTGTTTAAGCAAGGAAGGCAAGTGGACTTCTCCCTCTGCATATTCCTCTTTGACCTAAATAATTGTATGTTAATTAATATTTACATTTAAATGTTGTATTGCATAACTTGATGGGAAATCACCTTTTTAAGGACATAACTAGAATTTTACCCTCATTACCTTGAACAACCCCTTTTAATTAAATGTTTTGGGTAGAAATGCTTAGTTGCTATACCTTGGGATGGTTCAAATGAATCTTTGCAAAATGATGAATGTTGATCATGATAATTATGGTGAAGATGATGTTTATGGTTAATAACAAGATCATATATTTTAATCGGAACATGGAGAACCACCCAGAAAAACAGTGCAACCACAGTCCATATGGCTCTGGCTTAGCCAATTAATTAGGTGTGTGAATGTACTGATGACCTTATCCGAAAGGAGCAGAGGGTGATCGGGGTTGCAGGGGTATAGCCCGGTTCTTTTGGTGTAGCAGCCTTTGCTAAGGTGCTGACCACTAGGGAGGGTTATAGTCCGCCTTGATCTGTAACTATGTGGGTCGTTGGTCTTTTGCATACCTTTGTAAATGCTTCGTAGTGGACCCCTAGCCACTCACCTCGGAAGTGTTTAAGGGTCTGATCAACCCGGGCAACATGGGGAACACGAGCTGTGGTGAAAGTGTACAACCTCTGCAGAGTTAAAACTGATCGATCAGCCGTGCTCACGGTCAAGAGCGGCCTGGACCCTCACATGATTAATGAACTTGAAGATGGAATTAAATTGTGGTTTATGTATGGTTTTGAGATGGAAAGTTTTCTAAAGTTTAAGTGGGTTGGTATAAACTTACACCTAGTAAATAGGTGCTTGCTAATAAAATTTGATCAACATTAAAAATGCTAACCGTTCAATAACCTTAACCTATTCTTGATAGCCTTGCATGATTCTCCCCACTTGCTGAGCTTCAACCATAAGTGTGCTCACCCTTGCTTACCCGCTGTTCAGAGAAGAACACTGGAGAAGAGTACTTCAGCGACTACGATGAGTTCTGAGGCTTGCGTGCCCCCAGTCATGTGCCTGTGGAAGCTGAAGGCGGAGTTGCTTCGTCTGGTTATCATTTGTTCGTTTTAAAGACCTTCGAGTCTAACGTCTGAGTGTAATAAAGAGTTAATGTAATGGTTTAACTCTTGTACGTTTTGATTACTGTTTATGATATTACACTCTTTTGTCTATCATATGTGTGTAAATTTGATCCTGGCGCACATATGAGATGCATTTGGTTTTCTTCGGAAAATCAGGTATGACACCCCTGCAAACCACAGTGCTGGCGGTTGCCAATTGCACCCGTCAGCATACTAATTTGTAAGTGTCAGTGCAAATCGTTTGTGGCTTAGTGCATGCATACACGCAAGTGTTTAGTTAATTAATCTTTGAAAGCTACTAGCTAGATGGCGACTCGTAAATATACATGCAGCTGCAGAAGCTGTGTCAGTGCTTAGTTTCGCGCTGGCGCCCCGTATTACATGAACGAGAACGACACATGGTGAGATAATTAATAGTACGTGTGACGGTGGTTCTGGTATAGTGGTATATCAGGCATCAGCCACGTCTAAAACGATGACTCAATATTTTTTTTTTGGGAACAACGACGATTCAAGATTGAAGAGTTGACCGTGCATGTAACGATAGGGAAAAAAGGGTGGTGGCCACTCCGCCACTGGCCAGGGTTATACCGCACTAGTAACCGGTCTTACCAGTCCGAGAGGGTCTGCATCCGGTCCGGATACTGGTACCGGCCCGGATCGGTAAGACCGATAACCGCGGTATCCGGACCGGTACGGTCGCTACCGGTTTTTTAAACTCTGGTGGTAGCCACACACGTCGCATATCGATCTGTACGTCCCGGCCCCAGATGTACATGGCTCTGAACACGGCACACGGCATAAGTATACAACAACGTCCTGTCGTCCTCATCTCGCTTGATGAGTTGTTGCATGGACGAATAATGCAATTAATCTGCCCACACGGCTTAACTAAGGGAAGCGCACATTGATTAAGCAAAAACAGTAGCGGCACAAATATGCAGCGGGGAGAGGACAGAGGTGGCGTGCAACCCTTCATTCTACCAAGTTCCTGGCAATTCGTGTGGTGTGCTTCGGAGCTTAATGAGATCGAGCCAGCGGCAGGCGCCGCAAACGGCGGCCAAGCAGCTTCGGAGCTGAAACTTGCCGGTTGTCGCGACTCCACGGCTCTGTGGTCATGCTCTCCTGCACATAGCGTGTGCTCGATAAACAATATGATTATAAAACTCATCAGGTCTAACTGATAATCCTAATTAAATTCAATATTTCAAAATTTACATTCAATATTTTCTAAAAAATATAAATAAATATTTGCAAATGTTTATTTCAACATTTAATATTTTTACAACGCTCACCATTTTTACCATCTATTTTTATCAAAGGTTCTGTAATGTAGTTGGTTAAAGGGTGCTGAGGTATGGTCGGGAGTGCGCGGGAACGGTGGCAGCGGTCATGGAAACAATTTTCTAGGGTTGAGCGCGGGGTACATCGAAGTGATGAGATTATTTTGCACGAATCTTAGAAATTGGAAGCTATATGACATATGGGCTTCTGGAAGCTCAGTGTCCGAAAATATTTCTTGATTGTGCATTTATTTGGTATTGCATATGTTCCTGTATTTAATAAATCATATCAAAAGTTAGACAGGCTGAACTTAAAGAATGATAAAGTTTAAACTCCGATTTAGGAAGCACACAGCTAGCCGGGCGGCCTTCTTATCTGAGAATAAAGAGAGTCGAGCTACGAGCGAGGTTCATTCCTGACGATCCACGCCGCGTCCCGTGAGCAGGGTTTTTTTTACCAATCTGCCGGACCAAACCGCCGGCCTTTGATAACGGTTTACCGGAGCGGTTTGAGCGGTTAACAAAAAAACTGCTCAAATTCAAATTTGTAAACCAAAACCCCGTTCAACTGGTTTCTGGCAGTTTACCGGACGGTAAGACCGGTAAACCAGACCGGTTTGACCGGTTACCGGTCTCTGGGACAAAAAAATCGGTGCAGTGAAGAATTTGATGTGTTTTCAAATTTGAATTAAAAAATTAGAAAATATAAGAAAAATTTCTAAAAATATTACAAGGTGCGTAGAATCTAATGGTGTCAAAAATTTTCAAATATTAGTGCATTTAGTATTTTTTTTGCAGGCATTAGAATTTCAACCAGCTAATTTTTTTCCTTTTTCTTTTTTAGTTGAACTTCTAATGCCCGCAAAGTATACTAAACGAACAAATATTTGAAAATTTTTGACACTATTAGATATGTGACAACTTGAACTATTTTTGAAATTTTTTATTTTTTAATCCAAATTTAAAATTTTGAATTTCGACGGTTTGCAACCCGCCGGAACCGTAACCGGGCCGGACCGGTTCCAGCGGTAACCGGCCCGGTTACTGTCGGTAAAAACACCATGCCTGTGAGTCGCACTTGTTGCACCGTCCATTCGCTGCTTTCGTTTTCCTCCCCGGTTTGCCAAGGCATCCGTAATCCACACAAGGCAGGGCAAGTGTTAGCACTGGTCGGTGTCGGTTTAATCAATCTACTAGTAGTATAGTTGGGAAGCGGAAGCAAGGAAACGCTACGTGTACGGGACGCCGGTGGTCGTCGGTCAGACGACCAACCCTGTCGCCGGCCGGCTCGCCGTCGTGGCGGACGCAGCTAGCGGCAGCGACCGTAACGGGAGCATATCGCGGTTATCCAAACCCTTTTGTAGTTGTGTACATACTGATCGACCCGATATCCGTTCCATTTTTGCGCGTTATTACGCCCTTTTCGTCTCTCGGCGTGTTTCTTTTCTTTCAGAAAAAAGGACCTCCAGCTCCTTTGGAAACAAACCTATTGGCCACAAAACTAAACCGCGTACGCGCTACAGTTTAAAAGGAGCTTGATTTTCGCATATATACGTACGGTTTGTGACATGATCTGGTGCCGTTGCCGATGGTTGAGCGACCTGAACAGAGCTGAGATCGTCGTCGTCGACACTCTTGCTTTTGCTTTGTGGGGAAAATGATGGGCACTGAACTTTGGCACCGTCCTTTGATTCCCTCTCTCCTGGAAACGTGAAAGGTGGTGGAGGAGAAACACGCACTACAGCTGCCGAGCACAATTTCGCGAAACGGCTCTGTTCGTCTGAGTGTGCAGTGGCTGGTGGTTGGTTCTGATTTATTCCGAAAGAAAAGTATTGTTGTTTGGTAGCTGGTGGCTGATTTGTTGTGAGAGAAAAGTACTGCTAGCTAGTGGCTGATAAAACAAACGAACAGAGTGTCACTCATTAACCTCCTAACAATCGATTCATCAACAAGAGCGCAAATGGTTGTGAACTGGAACTCAATCAGGTGCTCTTATAAAAAAAATGGAAAACCTAAAACTCAGAGCACACATTTGTTTCTCCTTTTTTTTTTTTTGTGCGAGAAAGCTCGCTTTTATTTCACATCTTTTCACTGGCTTCACAATCCACGACACAAATGAATGAAATCGAACAGGGGCACGACTAAAACAAGCCCCCTGTTCTGCACTGCAGGACAACAAAGAAGAAAACCAGACGGTTGCACACCTAGCTAGAGAGAAGCATATCCTAATCCTACACACTAGCAAGTACTAATATGATTACTACATGATGGTGCAGCCGTTGGGGTCGGTCGATGGCGGGTAGTACTCGTGGTGCACGACCGTAGGCGCCGCGGCGGCGTACGCCGGGTAGTACCCGTACGCCGACGACGACGGCTGCTGGTGGTGGCCGTAGTACTCCGGCGCGTAGCTGCTGCTGCTGGTCGTCGTCGTAGGGTAGTAGGACGACGAGCCGTAATAGCTACCCCCACCGTACCCGGAGTCGACGCGGGAGAGGCTGCTGCTGCTGCCGGCGGCGGCGTGCAGGGTGCGGAGCTCGACGAGGTCGGCGCGGCCCACCTTGCGTCGGAGGCGCGTGGTGAGGCGGTTGCTGTCGACGCCGTCGCCGACCACCCGCAGCAGGCTCTTGTCCTTCCCCGACAGCGTCACCGACTCCACGCCGTCGGAGGACGCCGCCACCTTCATCGCCGCGTGGCCCTTCTCCGAGCCACCCTGCATCCGGATCATCATCTCCGTCTGCGAATAACAGGCAACAAATTAAGCATCCGATCGAATTACAAATCGAGCTGAGCTCTCTCGCAGATGTCGGATCATGGACAGGCGGGCGGGCGGGCGTGCGTACCCTCATGCTGTGTTGCTGCTGCTGTCGTCGAATGTCCAGTGGTGAGCTTGAAATCGGTTTGCGAGAGATTGAAAGCTTTGTTCACACGATCGTCCGTTGCTATTTGCTGCCAAGCTGGTTTGTTGAGAGCAGAGGAGAGCGCCTGCCTCGTCTTATATAGACGACGCAGCTTGCACAGGGAGGAGAAGGAGACGGCACGTCGCTGATGGCCGGCGCGGTTAGTTTCAGGGCAATTGCCTTGGCAGCGCGCGTCTCCTTCTCGTCCCACTAGATTCTTTCCCTTTGCCCCGAAGCAGAGTAGCGCCCACGAACGAATCCATCAATAAAATACGGCGCCACGGTTCAGATTCAGACTTCAGACCGTGAACAGAGTATGCCTGTGTACACTTGGATTGCACATCTCTATATACGATTCACGCAACAAAAGAAGGCCAACCAGAGTGGCCACGTCGCGGGCTATCCTCGGCCGTCGGATCGGGCGCGTTAACGGCCCGGATCGGCATTCACGCAACAAAAGAAGGCCAACCAGAGTGGCCACGTCGCGGGCTATCCTCGGCCGTCGGATCGGGCGCGTTAACGGCCCGGATCGGCTCATCACACATATACGATTCACGCAACAAAAGAAGGCCAACCAGAGTTGCCACGTCGCGGGCTATCTTCGCCGTCGGATCGGGCGCGTTAACGGCCCGGATCGGCTCATCACAGGTCATTTTGCAGAAAAGTCCTTCCACTTATCAAAAATCATACCCGTGGTCCATAGAATTTTACGAAAAAACCCCTAAACTTTTAGAGAATCTGCTTCCCACCCACTTTTTAACAAAAAAGACCCCGCATTTTGCAAAAATTGATCCAAAACCCAATCTTTCCACGAAATTTTGCAAAAAAACCCCTTCCACTTAGCGAAAATCGTGCCACGTCGCGGGCTATCCTCGGCCATCGGATCGGGCGCGTTAACGGCCCGGATCGGCTCATCACAGGTCATTTTGCAGAAAAGCCCTTCCACTTATCAAAAATCATGCCCGTGGTCCATAGAATTTTACGAAAAAACCCCTAAACTTTTAGAGAATCTGCTTCCCACCCACTTTTTAACGAAAAAGACCCCGCACCTTGCAAAAATAGATCCAAAACCCAATCTTTCCACGAAATTTTGCAAAAAAACCCTTCCACTTAGCAAAAATCGTGCCCACGATCCATATAATTTCGGGCTATCCTGGCCGTCGTATCGGGCGCGTTAACGACTTGCATCGGCCCATCACAGGTCATTTTGCAGAAAAACCCTTCCACTTATCAAAAATCGTGCCCGCGGTCCATAGAATTTTACAAAAAATCCCTAAATTTTTGGAGAATCTGCTTCCCACCCACTTTTTAACGAAAAAGACCCCGCACTTTGCAAAAATCGATCCAAAACCCAATCTTTCCACGAAATTTTGCAAAAAAACCCTTCCACTTAGCGAAAATCGTGCCCACGATCCATAGAATTTTTTGAAAAAAGCCCTTAAATATTAACGGCTCAGATCGGCCAACCAGTGGTTCTTTTGCAAAAAAGAACCTTCTATTAATAGAAATAGAACCTGCAGTCCAAATATTTTTTTAAAAAGCTCCTAAACTTTTAAGAAAATCTACTTCCCTTCCATAATTTTGCAAAAAAAAAATCCCACACTTTCCGACAATCAGCATGAAGACCTGAGTTTTCCACGAAAAAGACCTTTGGTTTTTTTAGAAACAAACACATAGCCTAAACTTATTAGACAAAATCCTAAACGTTACAACAATCACTCTGTAGTCCATACATTCTTACAAAAAAACCCTACACTTTCAAAAAATTAACACTCTACCACGGCTTTGACCTGTGCTTTTTTACGAAGTAGCCCTTGGACTATACAAAAATTACTGCAGGTAGCCGACACACTGGCCATTCGTGGCAACGTCACGAGCATTTCTAGTTTGGATACGAGGAAAGCCGTCGAAAAATTTACCAGCAGATCGATTGCAGATACGCGGTTGCGAGAATATTATACGCGCCGGCCGTATGCCTTGCCTGCGGGGGGAAGCAGCTCGGTGGCATGGA
The DNA here is from genome assembly GCA_036936925.1 of Cenchrus fungigraminus. Classification (NCBI taxonomy): domain Eukaryota; kingdom Viridiplantae; phylum Streptophyta; class Magnoliopsida; order Poales; family Poaceae; genus Cenchrus; species Cenchrus fungigraminus. Next base: position 29,772,582 of record CM072773.1, on the reverse strand, counting down.
ATTTCCCGGCTTTGGGCTGGCTTGCTGGCTGCGGCTACCGTGTCGAGAGTGCAGAGCGACCTCGGCCGCACGATGTCACAATGCAGAACGTCGGTTGAGGGGAGCGGACGGTTGGGATTGCATGCGCCAGAGAGTCGGTTACTTTGTTTGAGAGGCCACTGACAAGGCGGTGCAAGTCAAGATTGCTGGCAAGACCATTCGATCAGCTCCACAAAAATCCTGCGGCGGTTGGAAATGGTTGCCGGGGTGCCAGCTAGTCAAGCCAGCCTCAACCGATCAACAGCATCTGGCAAAGAGAATTCGCCAATCATCGAGGTGATTTGTTGGTGTCCAATAGGTTGCTTCGCTCTCTTTTTCCCAGCAACAATAATAGGGGCGCCTTGTTCATTTTTTCAAGATGCGACGGGGTGGGAGAGGACAGGTGTCCCCACCTAAATTCATTCAGCACTAGGTGATCCAATTCCCACGCCTGGTAATTTGTTCCTGGTGTAACGAAATTCCAAGCTCTGAATCTTTCTTTTCTGTTCCTGGTAATTTGGCGGCTCTTCGTTTTTTCTTTTTTGGAACGTACTTGCTTCCTTGAAATTACTTATTTACTATCGCAAGCATCAAACTGACTCGGCAGCGCTTTGCGATCCTGACTTTGTCCTCGTTACGCCACAAACTTTTAGGTGCGGTTTAGTTGGCTGAAATTTTGGTGAAATTGATGAATTTTTTTGCATTAGGGTGCGTGCACAAAGAGAAGAAGTGAGTGAAATTTTGGTGAAATATGTGAATTTTTAACACTCTTTTTTTGGTCTTTCAAGTTTCTCGTGAAATAAAAAAGAACTCAACCTATGAAGAATAAGACTACCCACCACATTGTATCAAGAATAAAACCTTCTCACACAACATAGGTCGAAAAAAATTCTCGAACCGCCGGTCAGTGCAATTGAATTTGTCTCGAGTTCGTCTCTAGGAAGGAAGCCGATGGGAAATGTTAATAGGAATGGGCCAAATACAAACAGATTCTTGAGCCCATTAAGCTCCTCTCCCCCCCAAGAAACAAAATCACAGATGGATTCAAAGCCCAAAAGAAATCTACACCTTTACTATTATTATTTTTTTGAAGAAAAAAAAACTCTACCCTTTCTATTTTTTTGAAGAAAAGACTCTACCCTTTCGTCAAAGCAGAGGAGGAGGAATCCGTACGCCGTGCCCGTGCGTCCTCTACATTATGGAGCATATGCCCCCGGGCGGCGGCGCTTGGTACCCGTACGCGTACCCGGTGGCGGGTGGCTCGTAGACGACGCTCACCGGCGGCTGCGGCGGCGGGTACTGGTAGCACCACACGTACTGGGGCGCGGCGGCTCTGGCCTGGCCTCCCCCGGCAGCGTCCTTCTTGGCCTCGGCGGCGGAGGCGACCTGCACGATCTCCGTGGGCCCGACCTTCCTGCGCAGCGCGCTGGCGAGGCGGACGGAGTCGACGCCGTCGCCGACGACGACGAGCTGGTCCCGGGCGTCGCCGCCGGCGAGCGCCACGGAGTCGACCCCGCGCGTGGCCGCCACCAGCGACAGCGCCTTGGAGCGGCACCGGTCGCACGTCATCTCCACCCTGATCACGATCTTTTGCTGCGACGAAACAAGAATGGATGATCTCAGTGTCAGCGTGAGCACAGCGACGAAACAGGAGACATGAACAATGGTGAACAGATAGGAGGAACAGGATAGGTGACTCGTGCACCTTCGTCATTGTCGCTGCTGATTCCTCCCGCGGCGTGGCGCTGCAGCTGCAAAGCTTCAGAGCAAGAGACGAATTGACAAACTGAATGCAAGCAGAAGCTGCAGGGATGTGGTGGTGGGAGAAGAGGCCCTCCGGGGAGCTATATATAGCTAGCACACCTAGCAGAGGGTGTTAGGTGTAAAAGTGTAAGTTCACGTACCGAAGACCTGAGGTTGAAGTCATGGCGTAGTCTTTGGGGTTGTTAGCATGCGATTAGACAAACATAAAGAAATTAAGAGTGAGAGCGCTTTGCGAGGGGAGATGAGTGAGTGATTGAGTGAGGTCTTTTGTTTACGACTTGGCCTTGCAGTCTCGCAGATGAGGTCTTTTGTTTCGATCTTGAAGCGTCCCCTCATCAGAGGTGACTAAATGTGATACAAATACCAGTCCCAGAAGGCTGGTAACACATTTATTACATCAGATGGTTCATTGCCGTACATCACGGCGGCATAGTGGGCACGGAAGCGTCATTGCCACGAGAAACAACACAAAAGCTAAAGACCAAACTACAATAGCGAAGGCTTCTAAGGCCTCATCAGAGTACCACGCCATGGAAGCTCTCTGTGGCGACCCTGAATCCACAGGCACGGTTGGGTGTAGGGCAGCGACCTACTCGACGTCTTCGGGAACGAAATCAGGATCCTCCTCTGAAAAAAGTTAAACAAGCAAGGGTGAGTACATACGTACTCAACAAGTCCAACCCCACCCACGGAGGGGCTAATGAGCAGATCATGCACAGGATATATCAAGGGTCAGGATACGGTTTATTTTACAAACGCACTCACTCATGCAAGGGTTTGTTTTCGAAAAGGTTTTCGCAAACAGTTTTCATAACTCAAGTAACTCACTTGTTTTGTGAAAACCAAATGCAGACTACCGGACTCCCCGTCCGCAGTAGCCCAGGCACACAGCCACACACTTTTCCAGAAATCAACTCACGCCATGGAGATCATCCCAAACCCAAACACTAGTTTTGTGACCCCACCGTGACTCGTCCAATACCGTGGACACGGCTATTCGAATAGGTTTTACACTCTGCAGAGGTTGTACATCTTTACCCACAAGTAGGGTACCGCCACACGAACACCTTAGTGTCGGCGCGGATCCTATCAAAGCCATTACCCACCTTAGCTAACCCTGCGAGCCACCACGGGAGCAACCAAGGGGTTATCTCACATAACCAGGGCGTACCTCACACAGATCGTACCCCTACTCCTTGATCTCCCGCTGCTCACCCGCACTCCTGATGGCAAGTAGATTAGCTAGTGGGATTTATGCTAAGCCGTTGCCACATACAACGGTCGAGTGGTAGTACGATAATTGGGCCAGGTGAGATGTCACGCAACCCGGTCCTTAACGACAAGATGGACATCTCCAACACGCTCAACCACAAAGGTACGAGCTCACCCATACTCCTGACACACGCGTCCATCCCGTCTACCCAGTTCTTTACTCATTTTCCAAAATATCCCATTCCCGTTTTTAAAGAACTCACTCATTTTAAAGAAATCATTTAGGGCAATCAAAGATCAATCATAGCAATCAATGGTGGCTATCCTACCAGGTTTTAACAGTAAAACATTATGCAATTTATAAACCGGGTCATAGGGTTGTATTTATAAAACTGGGATCAAAGCATGCATCAAAGGATGAGATTGAACTTGCCGTCTTCAAAGTCTTCGGGAAGTCCCTGCTCGCGGTTCGGGACCTCGGGTTCCTGCTCGCAGTACTCGGCTCCAAGCTCCGGCTCGCGGTACTCCTCCTCGTTTACTCCGTCAGCTATAGCGCACACATAAACAAGCATGCAATCAAAACAAGCACACAGGATTTACCGGCTGAGCTCGAGGAGAAAATAAATAGAAAAGGAGGGATAAATATTATTTAGGGGAAAAGATGGGTGGCTCGGCGGAAATGTAGAGGAAAAGGCCGGGACAAGAGCTGGGATTGGTCGGGCGGAAAATATAGTCATGAAATGACGCGTTAAAAGCATCATTAGGATTAATTAGGCAAGGTTAAGGACCTAGTTTTAATAGAAGAGGGACTCGGTTATAAAATATAAATAAGGTGAGGTGTAATTTAAAATGGCCCAAGGACCTATTTGTAATGGTCTTTGGAATAGAAGAGGTTGGTTTGTAAATTGGTTTATGGCATAGGGTCTTATTTGGAAGAAATAAAAGAGAGAGGGAAAAAGTGAAAGGAGGGGGGGGCTTCGGGAGGAAAAGAAAAAGGGCAGAGGGCTCTGGGTAAAAGTCCAAGAGAGAGGGAGAAAGAGTGGAAGGGTATGGTTGTAAATAGGGAAAAGGGTAGGGGGCTTTCGGCCAAACGGCCCTCTCCTCCCTTCTGAACATAACAGAGGAGGGGGAGGAGGAGATCGGCCGAGCGGCCGGCCGGCAGGGGTGCTCGCCGGCGGCCCAGGCCTTGGCGACGGCTGGAAGATGGGGCAAAACGGAGAGGGGGACGAGAGAAACTCAGCCCCGTGCTCACCTTGGGCTGAGGTGGCTTGTGGAGGCGGCTCCGCGTGAGGAGGCGGCAGCCGGTGTGCTTCGGCGGCGGTGCTCAGGGGCGGCGGCGCTGGAAGACTTGGGAGAGGGAGTGAGGCTACTGTGGAGGTGCGAGGCGTGAAGGGCGGCGCCGGCCTCTTATTTATAGGCGCGGGGAGGCGGTGGAAGGGCCGGGTCGAGCACGCGGTCCTCGTGCGGCCGGTCGGCGATGGCGGTTCGGGAAAAATCCCGGCGTCGCGACAGCGGCTCGTCCGGCGAGGCTTCGGTCGCGGCAGGGGAGTAAAAGCGACGCTGTGGAAGGTGACCCGTCGAGCAGAGGTGTTGCTCTGGCGTGCGAGCCGGGCAGCAGCAGCACTGGCAGCGGCGTGATGCGGGCGGCGGCTTGCGGCGTGCTGGTGCTTGGAGGCGACGGCTCATGCAGGCGAGGCGGCGGGGAGTAATTGGTGGCGCTGTTCGACGGGACGTGGCGGGCAGGGGTGAGCCGGCTGTGGCAGCGGCGGGCGGCGACGCGGTGCGGACGGCGGGTTGCGGTGGTGCTGTTGGCGTGGAGGCGACGGGTCGTGCAGGCAGAGTAATGGCGGTCGTGCCAGAGCACGGTCACGTCGTGGGGGACGTTGCGGCGTGTAGAGGAGGGGGGAGCCAAGCGTGGCGTGCTGGGGCAGAGGCGCGGGGCCGGCGACGCGACGCGTCGCGGCAGCAGTGCAGGGCCGGCGTGCGCGGCCTGGCGCGTCGCGCGCGGTGCGCGGGAGGCGTGGCGTGGCGAGCGACGAGCTCGGGCTCGGGCAGGGGAGGGCGTGCCCGGGGGAAGCAGCGGTCGTCAACGCGGAGCGGGTGACGGTTTGCGGCAGTGTGGCCGGCGTGACGGGGCGGTGGAGTTAATGCGGCCGCGGCAGCGTGCGGTCGCGTCACGGCCGGCGCGGCGGACGGCAGCGGTGTGGGGTCGCCGACGTGACGCGCCGGGCAGGCGCGGCGGTGGTGTCCGCGGGGTCGCGACCGGCGGTCCGCGGCCGCGGGGTCGGCGACGTGACGGCAGCGGCAGGCGAGCGACGCGGCGTGGGTGAGGGACGCGGCGGCCACACGGTCCGTGGCGAAGGACCGGCACGGCAGCGGTGCAGCGGCGTCGCGGCGTGGCAGGGCGGGGTCCGGCGCGGCAGCGGCTGGCGCGGTCGGCGTCCTGGCGCGGTGCGCACGCGTGCGTGCGTCGGGCCGCGCGCGGTGCGGTGGTGCCTGCTGGTGACTTGGAGCGGCGAGCAGGGAGGGGCGGAGGAGGCTGGAACAGCGGCGCCGGGGCGTGCTGCGGGGCGGAGGCCGGGCATGCGTCGTGCCGCAGAGGAGCGGGGCCGGGGCAGAGGCGCCGGCCGAAGGAAGGAGAAAAGAGGAGGGAAAAGAAAGAAGAAAAAGAAAAGGAGAAAAGGAAATAGAAAAAAAGAGAAGAGAGAAAAAGGGAAAAGGAAAAGGAGGAAAAGGAGAAGAGAAAAGGGTTGGAAAAATTGGAAGAAATTCTAGAAAAAATAGGAGAGAGGAGAAAAAAGGATTTTTCTCGGGTTCGCGCACTCGCGGGGCTGACGCGGTGTCGGCAGCGGAGCAGGCCGGCTGGCGGGACCATGGCGGGCTCGGGATTCCTGGCGAGGTGGCCGACAGCGGCGCTGCAGCGGTGCTGTGCGACACGACGCGGAGGGCGGTGGTGGCTTGAGTGATGGCGGGCGGGATGGGCGGTGCCGGCGGGATTCGCGGCACGCGCGCCGAGGGGAAGGATGATCGGGGTTTTGAAGGGACGATCGAGCTCAGCAGGAAAATTTTGAAAACACGTATGATTTAGCAGGTGATTTATTAAGGCTGAAAACGCGGGCGTTACAGATCTGTAGCTGATTGCTGCCAACGCGCTAGCTGCGGCGCCGGAAACCGTGTCTCGGCGTGATGGTGGACATCAGACAAGTCAGCGGCGAGGAGGAAGCATGCATGCATGTGCTTACACAGAGAGGAGTAAGGAACTCTCTCCACCGGCGGCCAATCACAAAGCTGGTGCTGCTGCTCATGGAATCAAGCAAGAAGCAACCGAAGGGTACGCTAGATTTTACTCCCTTGCGCTTGCGCATGTCGCACGTTTGGATTTGAAATTTTGAATCCGTCAAGCACGTTGGATCGAGGGCCCGGCGTACAGAAGTGCTGCACAGCAACAGCAGCAGCACTCGCACTCTGCTGCGCTGTGTGTTAAAAGATAGACAATATTTTGACATATTTTAATTCCATTATTAAATAGATATTTCATAGAAATGACTATCGTGAGTGATACAAAGCATGTGCATGTGTTCATGTTTAAACAACTATTAAACATGAATATAATAAACCAAATTAGTTTGAGAGTGTACCCAGAAGCAATACGGGTGTCGGAGACACCCGATGCGCTGTTGTCCGCTGGATCAGTCATGATCGTGGGCGGACCTTGCTTAATGTAGTCGTACTAAGTCGATGCAGGAAGATGATCGCAGTGAAGCCGGGAAGTAGTTGTACAGGGAGCGAGCAGTCGCGTGAAGACGCTCCCCAAAAACCTTATCGCCCGCGTACCCCGAGCAGGATCTTCGCAGCAGGACGAGGTTCCGGAGGCTCTGCTCTCGTCAACACCGTGCGCGCGGTGCAAACGATGAGAATGCAAAAGAGCAGCAGACAGAGAGGAAAAAGGGAGAGGTCTCCTAAGCAGGAGTACCTGGATTGTTAATTAGTGTGTTGAGGAGGAGGAGGGCCTCCTTATATAGGCGGGTGGAGGCGGAGGGGGTGCGCCCAGATCCAGATCTGGGACGCGGAGGGAACATGGTGGATGAACCTGGACGGTCGCGGTTAAGGAAACCAAATCACCGTTGGGAATATGCCAAAAGATTATTCCCTTCCAACGGCAAAAAGGTGCGTCACGTCACGCCCACGCCCTCGGCTCGGCGAGGCGAGCGAGCACGCGCGCGTGTGGCACGCCTTTCTCCTTTATTCAACTTCACAAGAGATGTACCAAAGGTCTACCTCATAAGTCGAATAAAAGGCTCCTCAATTACCCGTACGGTATTTCTCACTTTTCCTTAGCATTAAAACAATGGGCTTTAATTCTTTAATTATTAAAATAAATGGCTCTAGGCCCATTTATTCTAACAGACACCACGGAGAAGGCCGAGACGGCGGCAGAGTGTAGCACGATGGGCAGGAGGAGGTGTAGAGGAGCTTCGCTGGCAAGGTGACCCGCCGCCCTTGCACGTCTCCGGAACGCATCGGCAGCAGCACGTGGCAGCCGTGGAGGAACACCGCAAGGAGCAGGACGAGGAACGTGGCAACCACTCCAACCAGGCTACCGGTCACGCTCGGACCCCGGCCGGCGTCCGCGATCTTCCAGATGATCTTGCCGCAGGTGTTGGTGGCGGCGAGCAGGGAGAAGGCGGACGCCCTCCGCAGGCCGTAGCCCATCCCCAAGAGGCCGTCGAGGAAGGCGACGACGGCGCCACCGGAGAATAGCTAGAGGGCGATGAGCGCGCACCGCCGGTCGGGCCGACGGGCCCGTACATGCCCAGCAGGACGTGTGTGGCGGCCTCCACGAGCGCGATGGCCACGGCGACGGCCATGCGCACGGCGACGACGAGCTCGCAGTCGGTGGAGTAGCAGCGGCGGTCGACGAGGCCGAGCAGCTCGGAGCCGGTGAGGAGCTGCACCACCACCAGTGCGGCGACGACGGGCATGACGCCGAGCTCCATGAAGCTCCCACGGTTGGAGTGTTGGACGCGAGGATGGAGCGCGCCCAGTACAGGGGTCCTAGGTGGAGTGGCGGCGGACACCATAGAGCGGGATCAGGTGGGTGCCCACCATGAAGACGGTCACGGACATGCACGTGCAGAGGACGCACTGGCCGAACGGCGGCGCCCCCCTGCCCGCGCGCCGCGCCGCCGGTATCAGCGCGGCCAGCGGCCGGAACCGGAACAGGTGCAGGTGCAACACACCACGGGAATCCAGGGCCATCGCGCGCGCTAAACCTAAACCCCGGCTTTCTCCCCCTGCCTTTTGGCGATTCCAAAATCCAAATCTTACGACTCGAGAGGGACAATCAGATCGGAATGTGTGTGCGCAGGACATAACTCTGAGTTCTCGCGTCCCCTCGCGTCGCTCTCCTCCTGGGGAGCGACCCGGGCCCCCCCGTCGCGCCGCCTAGCGCCATCCGCCACCGCGCCCGCTGACCACCGTCGCCACCTCTGCCGGCGGCGGCGGCCCCCTCTCCTCCCCCTCTCTCCCTCTTCCTCCCCCTCCCGCTTCCCCTCTCCTCCCTTCTCTCCACACCACAGCACCGTCCGGTCCTCGGTCGCCGCCGGCCGGTCCTTCCCCCGCACCTGCTCGTGCCGGCATCTCGCCGCCCCTCACTTTTCCTTAGCATTAAAAGCTAGTTACACCAAACATATTCCTATCAACATTATAAGGTTTTTGGATTGTTAAAAGATAGGCAATATTTTGGCATATTTGAATTTCATTATTAAATAGATATTTCATAGAAATGACTATCGTGAGTGATACAAAGCATGTGCATATGTTCATGTTTAAACAACTATTAAACATGAATATAAGAAACCGAATTAGTTTGAGAGTGTACCCAGAAGCGATACGGGTGTCGGAGACACCCGATGCACTGTTGTCCGCTGGATCAGTCATGATCGTGGGCGGACCTTGCTTGATGTAGTCGTACTAAGTCGATGCAGGAAGATGATCGCAGTGAAGCCGAGAAGTAGTTGTACAGGGAGCGAGCAGTCGCGTGAAGACGCTCCCCAAAAACCTTATCACCCGCGTACCCCGAGCAGGATCTTCGCAGCAGGACGAGGTTCCGGAGGCTCTGCTCTCGCCAACACCGTGCGCGCGGTGCAAGCAATGGGAATGCAAAAGAGCAGCAGAGGAAGAAGCGAGAGGTCTCCTAAGCAGGAGTACCTGGATTGTGAATTGGTGTGTTGAGGAGGAGGAGGAGGGCCTCCTTTTTTTTAAGATGTGCAAAGCACGTTTTTCATTAAGAGAGGAGAAAAAACATCCGGTTTAGATTACAATAGGCACTGGGCCTAATGAAAAGAGGAGAAGACGAAAACATCACAACACCCGCACCGGGTGAACACCTAACAACCTAGCGAGCGGGAGGAAGCCCGCACGCGCCCAAGTCGTAGCCTCCTCCTGGATTGCCGGAACGAGCGCCACTGGCATGAGAGCTTCCTTGTCATGAACGCGCCGGTTCCGCTCCCTCCACAGCGACCAAGCGACCAACCAGACGAAGGAGTCGAAACCTTTCCTCCGTGCCTTAGCGACCTGTTTCCTGGCGGAGCACCACCACTCGGCGAACCTCACCGGGCGATCCGGAGGCAGGTTCTGAAGGAGAATGTGCCTGAGGGTCATTAGCCAGGTCTCTCTAGAGAAGACACAGTCCACCGTCAAATGGTCCAGCGTTTCGGATTCCTGGGCGCACAACGCGCAAGTGTCCGAGTCCCTAAGCCCGTGACGGTGTAGCCGGTCCGACGTCCAGCAACGGCCCTGCAAGACCAGCCAGGCAAAGAACTTGCACTTCCCCGGCATGTGAACCTTCCAGATCTGTCGTGCACCGAGGATGTCGACGCGACCAAGAAATAGGGCGGAGTAGGCCGAAGCTGATAAGTAGACTCCGCTAGGTGACCATTTCCAGATGAACCGGTCAGGTTCGGTCGTGAGCCTGACCTCCTGCAGTAGGTCCCAGATGACAAGGTACTGCAAGACCACCTGCACAGTCCGGGCGTGGGTTACGTCTGCGACCCAACGGATCCCGGCCGCCCCGGTCTGCAAGGCCTCAGCGACAGTGCGGGCCCGATGCACCCTTGGTGAGACCGCGGCCCAGAGGTTAGGTGCCAGGGATTTGATGGAGCACCTAGAGATCCAGCTGTCCTCCCAGAACAGCGCACAGGTACCGTCCCCCACCTCCACGGAAATGGAGGCGTTGAAGAAAGCCTGGGTGGCCTTGTCAACAGGAAAGCGGAACGCCGCCCAAGTCCTGTCCGGGTCAGTCCTCGCCAGCCACAACCAGCGTAGGCGCAGCGCGGTGCCAAAGACACGAAGGTTGGGCAGGCCGAGTCCACCGCATCGGGTGGGGCAGGTGACGTTCACCCCAAGCGACCAGACAGCGACCGCCCGAGGCCACCTCTGTGCCGGACCAGAGGAAGCCACGGATTAGGGTTTTGACCACGCGCAGTGCCCAGGGGGAGATGGAAATTGCCATCGAAATGTGAATCGGGAAGGCAGAGAGAGTGGATTTGGCAAGCACGAGGCGGCCACTGCGGCTCAACAGTCTGCCCTGCCAAGGGGGCAGGCGCCTAGCGACCTTATCGACCAACGGCTGCATCGCCGCTTTGGGTAGCCTCTTGATAGAAAGGGGTACCCCAAGGTAGGTGTAAGGGAAGTCGGTGATCGTGCAGGAGAGAATGGATCGGACCAAAGACAAGTGACCCTCAGAGCAGTTGATGGGGTAGACCTGGCTTTTGGTGTAGTTTGCCGCCAAGCCGGCCGCGCTTTCGAATAGCGACAAGACCGCCTTGACAACCCGCAGATCTAGCTCGACCGGAGAGAAGAAAGCGACCACATCGTCAGCGTAGAGAGAGGTGCGAAAGCGGATGCTCCTCCCTAGATCCAGAAGGAGACCACGGGATTCCGCCTTGTGGAAGAGGGCATGGAAGCATTCCATGACCAGCACGAAGAGCATGGGGGAAAGGGGGTCGCCCTGACGCAGGCCTCGACCGTGGCAGATCTACTGCCTCGGGGCACTGTGAAGCAACACCCTGGTGCTGGCGGTGGACAGAATGACTAAGATCCAGTCGGTCCATCTGCGAGGGCAGCCGACAGTCGAGAGGAGCTCAAGAAGAAAAACCCAGCCGACCGAGTCGAAAGCTTTGGCTAGATCAATTTTGAACATGATCCTAGGGAGCGTTCGACTAGAAAGTGCTCTCGCCATGCCAAGGACGTAGCGGAAGTTGTCGTGGATGAGGCGACCTTTGATGAAGGCACTTTGGTTGGGTGAGATTAGAGAAGAGAGGTGTGGGGCGAAACGATTGGTGGCTGCTTTGGAGAAAAGTTTCCCAAAGCTATGGATTAGACTGATAGGTCGGTAATCCGAAAGAGCGACCGGGTCTGGTTTTTTAGGCAAGAGGGTGAGTAGGGCACCGTTCAGGTGGTGGAAGCTGCGGAAGTCCATGTCAGAGAGGGTGTTGAACGCCCGCAGCACATCACCCCTGATGATCGACCAGCAAGATCGGTAGAAGTGACCCGTGAAACCATCCGGGCCGGGGGCCTTGTCCAGTGGGAGGTCCTTGATCACCTCCCAGACCTCGACCTCCGAGAAGGGAAGACCGAGGTCCTCCAAGTCCATCCGCGGGAGTCCCAGTTCCTCAAAATCGAGGGCGCATGAACGCTCATGGTGGGCACCCAGAATTCGGTCGAAGTAGTCAAAGGCTGCCGAAGCCTTGTCCTCTTCCTGAAAAACTGAACGACCATCTACCAGAAGGGAGGGGATGAAATTTTTCCTCCTACGGTGGTTGGCATGTAGGTGGAAAAGTTTAGTGTTGGCGTCCCCCTCACGCAGCCACATGAGGCTGGACTTCTACCGAGCGATCGTTCGCTGCAGCGATGTCAGGCCTAGGTAGCGTAGTTTGAGGAAACGTCGCAAAGAGATCTCCTCGGGAGAGAGTGACCGTGAGTCCTGTGCGACCTCAAGGCGGAAGATGACCTCCTTGGCAACTTGGATCTGCAGACGAATGCTGCCTACCACCTTGGAGCTCCACTTTACAAGCGCCTTCGCTGTCTCACGAAGGAGGTGGTCGATCATACGGAGCGGGTCAGCATCCGGGCGCGGCCCAGACCAGACCGCCTTGACTGTGTCCAAGAAGCCTTCGACCTTAGGCCAAAAGGCCTGAAAGGTGAAGCGTTTCTTAGAATGCACCCCACAGTCGAGAAGGAGGAGGAGGGGAGCATGATTGGAACACCTAGATGAGACAGCATGTAGAGCAGAGGAGGGGAAAAGAAACTCCCAGTCCTGGGAGACAAAAACTCTATCGATACTCTCCAAGGTGGGATGCGACCTCTCGTTGCTCCAAGTGAAGAGACGGCCCTGAAGATGTAGTTCAAGAAGCTCAAGGTCGTTAAGGAAACGACGGAAGCGACCCATCATTCTGCGCGAGAGGCGACCATTATTCTTGTCGGCTGCCTGGCAGATGAGGTTGAAGTCCCCGCAAACAACCCAAGGTCCAGAGAGCATCGGACGGAGGGTACGGATCTCAGCGAGAAAGGAGACTTTATCCGCATCGGACTGTAGGCCGTAAATGGAGGTGAGCCACCAGGACTGAGAGGGTGCGGAGAGCAGCGTAACCTTCACCGTAATGTGGTGAGTGCCAATGGAGGGGAAGGAGACGAGCCAAGTGTCTTTGCGCCAAGCGACCAGAATGCCACCATGTGAGTCCGCAGCCGGCAACACAACATAATCAAAGTCGAGCCCTAACATATCAAGCATCAATGAGGGGAGTACAACCACGAGCTTAGTCTCTTGCAGACAAAGAAGAGAGACACACTCGGAAGCAACCAACTCGCGGACAGCCGAGCGTCTAGCACGCTAGTTAAGCCCATGGACATTCCAAATAGCTATGTTTACATCCATTTAAACACAAAAAGAGACGACCTCTCGACTAGCACAGGCTCAGGCCTGCGCGTCGACGACCAACTGCTCCTCGGGGAAGAGCTCACGAACCGCCGCCTGGAACTCGTCGTCTTCCAGCACGGAGCACTGGAAGGACCCCTCGACCTGGGCACCGAAGAGCTCTCAGATAGCTCTGCAGTGTTCCTCCGACAGGCCTACAGCGAAGAGCCTGGTGTAGCGCTGGAAGGCGGTAGCGTCGGGTGCCTCGCGCGGCCCCACGACTCCAATCTTCCGCATCAGCAGGTTCTGGCCCGTGGTGACCAGGTTCGGACCCCGGGCCCTGGAAACCGCGGCGAGACGGCTGCTGCGGCGGAGCGTGGTGAGTGGCGGGCAAGCCTTCGCCCGGCAACGGGGCGGCGTCCCCAGAACCGGGGGAGGGGGTGGCCGCTGTAGAGAGGCGCAGAAGTCTGCCACCAACGACTCAAGGTCTCCCTGAGATGGCCCCTCAGTCACAGCAGACGGTGGGGAGTGCGACCTGGGAGCCTGGGAGGGGGTAGACAGCTCCGTAACCATCGGAGGGACGTCCGGCGAGTGACACGACTCGGCGGGCTCGGTGGGGGGTCGGAGAGGCAGAAGGCGACCAGAACGGAGGCGGGGTGACCACGAGGGAAGAGCCCGCGGGCAACGTCAGCTGGCGGGCCACCAGGGGGGGAGAGCAACCTGCGGAAGACGTCCGCCACCGGCACCATGCGAGGGGGGGCAGTGCTCTCCCCCCACCTGCGGAGGCAGTGTCAGGCACGGCCGAGACGAGAGCAGCCGTCGTCGCACGGAGCCCAGAGGCCGACGGGCCACCAAGGCCGACCGCGGCCAGAACAGAGGCGGCGGCCGGGCCGCGTCCGGCAGAGGCCAAGCTGCCCCGAGCAGCGGCCAGGCAGTGGCTAGTAGTGGCCAGGCTACAGCCAGCAGCAGCCAGGCAACGGCCAGCAGCAGCCGGGCGACGGCCCGCGGTGACCGGGCGGCAACCAGCCGCTGCCAGGCTGAGCTGGCAGCGGCAAGGCTGCTGCCGGCAGCGGCTGGGCGGCAGCCAGCCGCGGCCGGGCGACGGCCGGCAGCGGCCGGGCAACGGCCAGCAGCGGCCGTGTCAAGGCTGGCCGGTCCGAGGCTGGCAGCAAGCGGAGCTCGGCTGGCGACGGCCAGGTTGGCGCGAGCAGGCGAAGCAGAAGAGGCAACCAGAAGCTCCGCCTCAAGAAGCATCGGGTCGTCGGCGAAGCTCCTGGGAGGCGTCGACTCGCGAAGAGGAGGGAGGTGCTCCGGCAACGTGTACATGTCACAACAGAAGTGCCGCGCGACCGGAGCCAAAGAGGAAGTAGAGGAAGCCCGGGCCGCCACCGGCGACGCACATACCTCGGCTGCCCGCGTAGAGGAGGGGGCAGCAGGAGCGTGAAACGGCGTAGTAGCGGCGGAGAGACGAGACGACCGAGGCGGGGCGGCAGGCGGGCAGTGGATGCCCTGCAGCACCCAGTAGGGGTAGGAGGGAGCCGGAAGGACCGGCGGAGGTGCATAAGAGGGGGCACCCCAGCAGGCGGGTCCCTGCCCACCCCCTGCGGCACGACCAGACCGCCCGTCGGACGCGGGTGGAGGCCCCCCCTCGGGGCCCGTGACGGCGCGGCAGCTGCGCCCCCGACGGCCGAGGGCCCCGGCTGTGGAGGGGCAAAAGAGCGACCAGAAGAGCCAGAAGGACCACCATCCGACCCCCCGACTGGGAAGCCCCATCAGTCGGGGGAGCCAGAGTGTCGATGATCAGGACGATGTCGATCGTCGCCCGGTAGCGCAGGCAGGGCTGGGCGGCGCCCAACCCGGGAAACTCGATCGGTGCCAGCATGTCCTTCTGCACCGGGATCAAGTCCGGGTCGACGCAGCCGGCCAGGACGACGAGCTCCTTGAGGTTGGCCTTCGACTCTGACTCAGGAGCCAGGTTGATGACTGCGCAAGAGGAGCCGAGGACGTCCTGCGTCGTGGAACACAGCCACAGGTGCGGAGGCACGCCCTTGATGCCCACCCGCACCTGGTAGCGTAGCGCCGCGTCGACCGCCCATTTCTCCCGCCGCCACCGGCGGAAGGTGAGGCGAAAGGGGCCGTCCAGGGTGGGTGCCTGAAGAACCCGCAACATCACGGGGCCGTCCTGGAAGACGATGAGGAAGTCCTCTGGGTGGTAAGGGTAGGGCATGAACGTCCCCGGCTGGACGCCCAAGCGACCGGTGAGGTAGGCAACTACATCCGTCGTAGTGGCAGACGGACGAGTGCCCGCGACCATAGCGACCAGAGCGCGCTCCAGAGCGACGTCGTTGGCCTCGACATCAGGAATGCGTGCGACAATGCACGTCTCCAGCTGCGGGCGACGAGAGGGGTGCCCCAGGGGCGGCGGGGGGGGGGGAAGGGGGCGGAGGCGGAGGGTCCTTGGCTTCGAGAGCGGGGACCACAGCGGAGGCCCCCGCGGGAAGCGGAGGTGGGGGCGGCGCCCCCCAGGCCACCTCGCCCGCCCTGGCCGCGGCATGACGAGGTGACGGAGGCACGTCATCCCGAGGCGCTACGCCGTGGCGCGCCGCGGAGGGGGGGCACGCCCGCGGGCCACCTGCGGCGGTGGCGGCGGAGCGTCAGGTGGGCGACGACACCCCTTCGGCGGAGGAGGCGGCGGGTCGCGGGCCGCTGGAGCAGGGCGACGACGGGGCTCCGGGGGCGGTGGCGGCCGCGCCTCTAGCCTCTGCCGAAGAGGTGGAGGCGGAGGCGGACGGGCACCCCTCCCCTGCACCGCGTGAGGCGGGGGCGGGGAGCGGCCGGCCGGGCGCGAAGCGACCAGGGGTGGGGAGGGGGTGCGACCTCCCAGACGAGGACGGGCGCCCTCCACCGTCACCAGGCAGACCTTCGGGCGCCCGCACGAGCTCTCGTGGTGTCCGCGCTGGTGGCACCGGAAACAGCGCGGTGCGTGAGGGTAGGAGGCGGCGATGTGGTCCTCCCCGAAGCAGTTGAAACATTTCCCCACCAGATCCGGGGGGACGGAGGACGGAGGCGGAGGTGGCGGCGGCGGCGGCGGCCGCTCAGCACGCAGCTGCTTGCGCGACCGCACCTCGACGAAGCTGTCAGCGTCCACCCGCGGCCCCCGGGCGCGCCCGTTAGGAGGCGGCGGTGGTCCCGCGGCTGCCCCCCAGCACAGGGAGGCTCGGCCGCGGGCGGACTAGCAGGGCGGCCAGCACGGCCGCCCCCCGCCTTGGCACGCCGCCGAGGAGGGGGCGGAGGCGGCGGCGGTGGCGACAGCAGCCGCTTGCCCAGGATCCCCCTGGCGGAGGCGGCCACGGGTCGCGGCGCGGTCGTCGACGAAAGCTCGGCAGCAGCGGAGGCAACCTGGGCGGGGGGAGCACGGAGGAGCGACCGAGACGGGTGCGGAGGCGGTTAGGGGGTGCGCCCGGGCACCAGGATGCCGGCCGCCCGCACCTGCGCTGAGAAGGTGGGGGAGGGGGAGCGACCGCGCGGCACCGGGGAGTACGAGCCCGAGGCGGAGGAGCCCGAAGCCTCAAGGTCCCAGAGCTCCCTGGAGGAGGGAATGGAGGGGCCGGGCTCCGCCGAGCCAGGCTCCACTCTCTCCACCGGCACGACCGGAGGCAGACGGGGGCCAGAAGGGCCGCCACCTCCCTACCCAGCAGAACGTGCTCCCGCACCTGCAGCAGAGACAAGTGGTAGGCGGTCGCCGCCCGGCGCCTCGAGGGGGCGCGTCCAGGCCGCGGGGGTGGAGGGAGAGGGTGGCGCCTTGCCACCGGCGAGCCCCGCGCACACCTCCAGCTCGCGGAGAGGACGCGGCCAGGCAACAGGGGTGGAGGTGGAGGGCGGCACCTTGCCGCCGCCATGCCCCGCGCACGCCTCCAGCACACGGAGGGCAGAGGCAACAGCGGCCGGCCCGGCGGCGGCGAGCGCGGCGGCCGTGGCGGGGGAGAGGCCCAGGACGGCGGCAAGCGCGGCGAGAGCGTCCACCTCACCCACGAGCGTCCCCCCGGAGGAGGAGCCTACCGGCCCAACGGAGGGAGGGAGAGGAGCGACCGAGAGTAGAAGGGGCGAGGGGGAGGGGACAGCCTCGACCGGCGGTGGAGAGCCCACGTCGAGGCCATCGTCCAGCTCGTCGAAGCGAGACGAGGAGAGAGCCTCACGAGGGGCAAAACCCGGGGCGGCGGCGTCCGGCCTACCGTCCCTGGCCGCGGCGGCAAGGGGTCCAGCGGCGGCCAGCGGCCGGGCGGCGGCCACGGCGGCCGAATGCCCACCAGCAGCAGCTAGCGGCCGGGCGGTGGGCGTCCCAGCCAGAGCCGCCGCCACCGGCCAGACCCCGCCCCCGGCCGTCCGCGCGGCAAGGCCGCAGCGGCCAGCGGCCTAGCAGTGCGGCACCCGGCCACGGCGGCGGGGCACCCTGCCGAGGGCCGCCAGCGGCCGCGGACGGCAGGGGCGCCTCCCCGGCCAGCCCGCAGGGCCGCGACGCGGCGGCGGGGCAGGCCGCAGCGGTCGGGGCAGCGACGGCCGCGGCCGGCCAGGACGCCTCCCCGGCCGGCATGTGGGCCCGCAACGAGGCAGCGGTGGCAGCCGTGGCGGCCGGAGAGGAGCCCGACGCGAGCAGGGGTGGCGGGGGCGCGGCCACCGCCGGCACCGACGCGGGCGCGCGACGCGGGGCGCCCCTGCCACCGTTCGGAGCCACGGCGAGGGAGCGCGAGGGTGGGGCCGAGGGCAGGGCGGCCTCGCCGCCGGCCTCCTGCTCCTCCAGGACCACCATGGCGGCCGGCCCCGGCGGGAAGGAGGAGCGGGGGGCGGAGCCGATCTGCACGCACACAAAACGAGAAGGGGAGAGGAGGGTATGGATGGAGAGGAAATGAGGAGGGGAAGCCGGATCCGCGGTCGGCTCGGGCGGAGGTCGCCGGAGCAGGGAGATCGACCGGCGGCGGCGCCAGCGGCCCAGGCGGACGGGGAGGGCGCGAGGGGCGCCTGGGTCACGGGGTCCGTCCGGAGGAGGGCCTCCTTATATAGGCGGGTGGAGGCGGAGGGGGTGCGCCCAGATCCAGATCTGGGACGCGGAGGGAACGTGGTGGATGAACCTGGACGGTCGCGGTTAAGGAAACCAAATCACCGTTGGGAATATGCCAAAGGATTATTCCTTTCCAACGGCAAAAAGGTGCTCCCGCCCCGCAGACTCGACACGTCACGGCCTCGGCCCGGCGCGGCGCGGCGAGCGAGCGAGCGCGCGCGCGCGTGGCACGCCTTTCTCCTTTATTCAAATTCACAAGAGATGTACCAAGGGTCTATCTCATAAGTCGAATAAAAAGCTCCTCAATTACCCGTACGGTATTTCTCACTTTTCCTTAGCATTAAAACAATGAACTTTAATTCTTTAATTATTAAAATAAATGGTTCTAGGCTTATTTATTCTAACACTGTGAATGTCCATCTCGTCTTCAGTGACGACCACCACACTGAGCCCGTCTTCCAAGTTCTAACCGGAGCAGAGATCATGTGGAGCTAGCCTTTCCCCTGGAGCGGGTACCGTACCACTCGTACGGCTGGCACCTCGCAGCACGGCTCCTCTTCCGTGACGCATGCAATTTCGATGATGAGCAACGAGCCAACGAGAGGAGCAAGTAGCGGCCATCACGTGCGTAATTGGTGCAAAGCTTCACACGGTAAACCGTTCTTCTAGTGACAGTGCATCCATGTGAGCGTCTGCGTTTGTGGTGTGATTCGGGAAAAAAAACAAAGCTGGTCTCTACTCTCTACAACCACTAGAAATTACGATGTCGTTTAGTACTCCTAGTTACAGACTTGACATATATCAACAGAAACATCCGCGTACAAATACTGAATACAAGGTACGACAGTCAATATGCATGATACTATATCATATATAGGCAATATTTCATTGATAACCCAACGGTCATTGCATATCAAACTATTCTTATGGTACTTGAAGAAGGGGATTATTTTAACAAAGGATAATCTAGCTAGAAGAAATTGGAGGGGTAATACAACATGTAGTTTTTTTAACCCTGGGGAATCTATTAATCACCTCTTTCTCGATTGTGTGTATGCTAAATTCTTGTGGAGAGCAACTCATTTAGTATTTGGAATTGCTCCTCCAAGAAGTTTTAGCCATCTCTTCGGGACATGGGCAAAACAAGGAGGACAAAAACCAAATCTTCTTCTATTGATAGGGTGTAGCAACATTATGTTGGACAATATGGATTACTAGAAATGAAGTGGTCTTTGATAAATGCTAATCTAAAACTTGTTTGCAGGTATTGTTGAGGCCTTAAGGGGAACTTACTGGCTCAGGGTGTGGCCCAAGTTGCAGCGGCTTGAGAGCGACCAAGACCTTTTAAGAACGACGTGCAATTCTTTAGAGATACCCGCTTTACGTTTTTTTTAATTCCCATGGATGGTCCTCTAGGTTTCGGATTGGTGTTTAAGAGACACTTTTTTTTTCTATGTAGTATGTGGAGAGGTTTTGTAATAATTGGGACTGATTCTTTTTTGTTTCGAAAAGAGTGAAGCCGGATATTTTTCCTATTATCTAAAATATACTCTTGCCATTACTAACACCCCAAAGTATACCATCGGAGCTTCCTACTTTGCAAAATACAGCGCCAAGTGTAAGATAGCTGATCGAGGTGAGCTAACATGCTAAAAAAAATTAGTCAAAGGAAAATAACGATCCTTTAGGACCCTTGCACATAAAGATTCTGTTTCAGTTAGACGTGTTTATCCTTGACATAAACATTGCTTGGTTAAAGAGTTGGAGATCTCTAAAGCCAAGACCAAGATGTTTTTGCACAAGAAAGTCATTCCTATGAACGTCAATGCATCTTTTTCTTTCCATTTCCCATACCCCACCATGCATCTGCAATACTACCTCGGTTCGCATATAGTTGACGTTTCAGACAACAAATGCTATTGAAATTAGCCTAAGATAGTTGGTCGGAACGTCATCTAAAAAAAGATGGAGGTAGTAAGTTTCTTCATCCTCTCACAAGTGGTTGTCGCTTGCCGGTATCTAAAAGCAGCTCATCACAAATGTTGGAATTGCTTGAACAACTCGTTTTATTAAGACCTCTTGGCCCGCTTTGGATGGTGGGCGATCAGAAAGCGAGTGATGTGGCTATTTTATTAATTAATGAAGCTGCCAAGTTGGACTTCAGTTATTAGTTACTCCGACGGACTTCAAAGTTAGGAAAATTCGGGACCACCCCGACGGACTTCAAAGTTGATCAAGTTGTTGTCATACTGATTTTTTTTATATATCCTTACGAATTGTTTTATCTCGGAAAATCGATGAAGATTATTCAAAGGTTACTTTTCTTAATGATGTGTAATTTAACCATTATAGTAAGAGTTCTACTTGGACATTTTTGGAATAACGTACGTAGGTGTGAAATTCTCCAGAACAGAATTAATCCACATATTTCTATTTTTATGTGGCTTTCTAGAATTTAGATATTTTTCAAATGCAGGTCCCAATTCGGGAGGAAGAACCGGTAATATGTCTAGTAAGAAAATAACTAATATGGTGTGGTTATGCGAGGAGTTAGTAACTTTCTTCAAGGAGCACCGTAGTACCTCTAACATAAAGTATTTAATTAGCAATATTAAGACACTCGCTGACGTTATACAGTATACGGAGTATATAATCATAAGTAAATAGACATGTTACCACCGAGGGTACTTGGGAGGATTATTCTGGAGGTTGGCGGAGCAACAACAAACGGGGAGCGATCGAGCTTGACGACTCGCAAGTCAGCGGTTTCAATAATGCTGAGATGTACATGTACTACAACGATCTGGAAAGCGAGTGATGTGCGTATTTTAATTAATGAATTGAAGCTGGCAATCTGGGTTTCAGTGATTTGTTGGGAAAATTCGAAACCACTCGGACGAGAGCTTGACTTCAAACTTGGTGCCATACTGATGTTTTATACGTACGGAAGTACTTCTTCCGTATCGAAATATTTGTCGCTGTTGACATTTTCTTACAACTTTGACCATTCGTCTTATTTAAAAAATTATTGCAGATATGTAAAAGGGTAAGTCAAGCTTAAAATACCTACAATAATAAAACATATAACAAACAAAATGGATGGCACTTACACAATATTTTGAATAAGACGAATGGTCAAAGTTGTAGAAAAAAATCAATAGCGACAAGTATTTCGATACGGAGGGAGTATATCCTTGCGATTTTCTTTTTCTCGACCCCTAACAGAAAATGAATTTGTCTAAGCTTCTACAAATTCATATGCGGTCAAAACTTCAAACATATATATTCTCCTGAGGTCCTCTACTTCCAAATCCAGTAAACACTGTAAAATAACTCTACTGCTCCTTCCGTTTTTAATATATATGACGTTTAGGGTAAGAAAACTAATTCAAAATGAACTAATTTTTTTGTCCTAAACGTCATATATTTAAGAACGGAGGTAGTACAAGAGTACTGTTTTTGTATGTATAAAAGAAAACGACAAGAAATTCCTGGAAAAGCACTCTACTGTACTGTATGGACTACAGTATCCCGTATACGTACGAGTGCGTGGTTTGTTATCTACACAAATTGTAGTCTACATTATGGAGCAGCCGGTCTCTTCCCGCGTCTGGCAGCCGTACCCGTAGGGGTGTTCGTAGACGACGTAGCCACCAGGCTGCGACGGCGGCGGGCACCACGGGTAGTAGGGCGCCGCCGCGGGGGGCGCGGGCGGCGCCGGTGGCTTCTTCTCCTCCTTCTTGTCCTCGCCGACCGTCAGCAGCTGCGCGTGTCCGACCTTCTTCCGCAGCGTGCTGGTGAGGTCGATGGAGTCGACGCCCTCGCCGACGACGACGACCTGGTCCCTGTCGGCGCCGGCGATCGCCACGGAGTCGACGCCGAACTTGGCCGCCACCAGCGACATCGCCTTGGACCGGCACTTTTCGCAGCTCATCTGCACCTTGATCACGATCTTTTGCTGCACCCACGTGTTAACAAATCATGCTATTACCGCGGAGATCACAAGCTGCTGGCTGTGTATCACGAATTGTACCTTAGCCATTGCTGAAACACAGGTGGTTGATCGGTAGATCGAGACGACGGGCGTTGCGTCTTGCGTGTAGGAAGATCGAGCTCGGTTGCTGCGGCCTTCTTCGCTGAGCTCCGTGCAGGGTTAGTGTTATATAGGAGCACCAGCTAGCGACGGGGGTGACCGGGTCATCAAGGCGTTATGTGTCGTTGTTAGGGCCGGGCGTGGTTAGTAAGAAAAGTTTTGCTTTCTGACCTGAGGCCTGACCGCCTGAGCGAGGCGAGGGGTTTGATTATGACTTGGCCTCGCAGAGATCGATCACTTCAGCAGCTAGCTTGTGATTGGCGGCGAATGCTCTTGAAACTTGGACGAAGCCGCGTCCTATGAGGAAAGGTATAGTAGTAGTACGGGTCAGCTAATAGCGGCGTTCACAATTCACACGCCTGCGTGGCTGTGACTTTGAGGTTCGAGAAGCGAGAGCCAAGAGGTAACTAACCGAGCTCCTTCCTGGGGAGCACGTAGGAACAGTCGCCGTCTGCTCTACCAAAGTATACCAAGTGTCCAAGTGCTAGACCACCCTGTGGGGACCGAGCTTGAAAACCAGCAGGGATGTTTCTTTCTCTGGCTGACTTATTGCAATGCTACCACACCGTGCTTCTCTGTTACTCCATCGTCTTGGCTTGGCTGGCTCTTGAGGATTTTTCAAAGTCCTTGCGGTTGGTGGCCTGTGGGGATCCGTCTTCCTGTGCTCTTCCCAAAAACAGAGCAAGGATACTGTCTGTTCGGAACAATCTGCATACAATGCTGAGGAATAAGATTTGATTTTTTATTGTATTTTTCCTTAGAGAATAGTATACGTTACACTATTGCACTGGCCAGTGTTTCGCCATTTGGTGTTGGAGCTGGAGTCCGACAAGATCAGTATACGCATGTCCATGATTTAGGAGGAGTGTGGCTTGTGAATTCTTGGGGGTCCTCCTTAAGCTGATCCAAAACTTACAAATACACTATTTTGTGGGATAATTTTTAAACTCTAAAACATCACTTATTTTGAGATGAAGGGAACAAATTTCAGCTTCTCTGTTTGTGCAGTATTTTGCTCTCACATCAAATCAGCCATACAAATAAGCAAAAGCTGCTTACATCACGGACACATCTTTCACGGGCAGTTTGCTTTGCGACACATGCAAGAATATAACTTTTTGTTATTAATGAGAAGAGCGCATGCTCCCTCGACATATACTTCTCCTGGATGCATTCAGTCTGGCATGCCTCCCTCTTCTTCTACAAGGGAAAGCACTGAATCGTCTTTTGGGTTCCAGCATTCCGGTTCCCGTAATTGAGCCGTAGGTTCCCAATCTGAGAAGTTTTTTTATTAGGAAACACGATCTTACATTTAGCCTACATGTATAGATGTACAAAAGAAAGATGTGTTTTTGGAGCGAATACTTGAAGCAAAGACAAGCAATATGAGAATCATGTAGCACATCGCTTGCTTTGTGGTCGTTGCCATCTCTATCAGGTGATGAATTTAAGTTGGGTTGTAGCACTGCGTGGTGGTATCTGTCACCCAAGAGCAAGAGGTCTTCGATTTATAATAGGGTGGTGGAGCAATTTATTAATTTTTTTTGTCGTTTATCTTCCTTTTTCTAGAATGGAATATCTTTCTAGCCTTGAGATATAGAAGCATATGCATAGTGATTGCAGCTATATTTTTCAAGAGCTTTGGTTATCGTTCTTATGACTTTTAGGACAAACTAGTTAGTTCATTTTTTGAACTAACTAGCTTGTCTTAAACATCATATATGTAAAGATTGAGGGAATAATTAATAGTACTTATCACTAAGCAAACAAAACTGAAAATGTCGAATTTGCTGTCAATTTTACTCTCCAACGGTTCTAAATATAGGGCTCTATTTTATAATTCCAACCTAAGGTCACTAAGGACATGATTTGTTTAGAGCCAAAATTTTGACGTGAGTTAACGACGAACTGAATCAGCCGCGTGAGTTAGCATGTGCTACGTGCAAGTACTCTGTTCCCAGGCTTCATCGGTGCCAGTAGGGGTGTCAACAAAACAGAGTGTATACCAGTTTGGAAAATCAGAACGGTTGTTTTTTTTTGTAATATAAGTACTACTAGTATAGGATTAGTAGCTAGTATAAAAGGTTACAAAATATAATGTTTTACTTTCTCTTTGAAAGGGCATGCCGTTGACAAAAGGGGAAACTTGGAATTTCCTGAGCCGCCAAGCTCTTTATTTGACATCGCCTCGTCTGCCTATTCAAATACAGCCACAGCTCACAGCTATCAGCGTCGCGTTACGCGTTTAGAGTTCCCAAATTTTTTCCCAGCTACCCGTCACATCAATCTTCAGACACTAATTAAGAGTATTAAATGTGGATTAATGACAAAATCCATTCTATAACCCCTACCTAATTTTTCGATACGAATCTAACGAGCCTAATTATGCCATGATTAGACAACGCTGTGCTACAGTAAACAATCTCTAATGACGGATTAATTAGGCTTAATGGATTCGTCTCGCGATTTCCCGTCCATTCATATAATTAGTTTTGTAATTAGTCTATATTTAATCCTCCTAATAATAGACCTCCAAAGGGACCCCAAAATTTTTTTGTTTGGGACTAAACAGGCTCTTAGTCCAGAGATCGGACTTCAATTTTGTTTTCCTCTGAAAAACTAACAGAACGTTGACATTGGCTGACCGCCAAGTCGATGATTGGAGTTAGCGTGTGACAGGATCACAGGAGTGAGGTGTGTATCTTCTATATACAATTTATCAGTGTCGTCCTGAAAACTCCTGGGCGCGGCCAAAGCAACTAATACTAGGGTCTAAACTTAAGTGCCGAAACAAATTAAAGCATCTGCATAACTACTTTATTAGATAGATAGAGTTAGTACTTCTATGCT
This sequence comes from Cenchrus fungigraminus, assembly GCA_036936925.1. NCBI lineage: Eukaryota > Viridiplantae > Streptophyta > Magnoliopsida > Poales > Poaceae > Cenchrus > Cenchrus fungigraminus. The sequence continues at coordinate 29,747,673 of CM072773.1, read as the reverse complement.
TTTTATTTCCAGCATCAATCGTGTTTTCCCTAACTGATTTGTACAAGTTTGCTTGCAAGTTGAAACACTAGATCAACCGATGCATATACACAAAAAATGAAAAAACAAACAAACTATGCAAATGTATACAGGGGCGGAGCTTAGTTAGTTTAAGGTCAATGGCAAACTCCACTACATGAATTGTAAACCATGACACTGTTCATTGTTTTTTAGAGCAAACAGGCATGGCTCTTTGAAGCACATGCAGGCATGCAAATCAAATAATTTTGCAGGTACGTACCTATTTAAAATCATGACGGACCGGACATCCTCAGCAGGAAACATTCACCTACGGAGAGACAAACTACGACGCCAAGAAGAGCAGGGTTCGGGATATTCACTCACGACAGCTCACGAACACTTCAGAGAGGCATTTTAGTGCAGGCACAAGTACAAGATGCACAGGGTCCACCTCAAGCAGAAGCTCTGGCAATTTTTGTTGGCCTCAAAGCTGATCAGCCTACTAAGCATGGATCATATATATTACCTACATCACTGATAACCAACTGTTTGCAAATAACTCACAAAAAGAAGACATCATCTCCCCCTGCTTTCGGTCAAAAAGACATCATATCCGGTCCTCTGCATTGGCAACTCAGGCTAATCCTTGTAGACTTCATTACAAACAGCCAAGGGCCGGTGCTGGAAGATTAGCAGGCAACTCAACAAGGATACTCAAAGATTAGCAAGGAAAGCATGGAAACATTCACCTCCTCCAGACATCTTGCAATCATATAGCTCGCTTTTCTGATTCTCGTGTTAAGCAGGCGACGCAAAATGTACAATGGGACTACTTCAGTCTCATATCTGTTACTTGTCTCTGATGATTGAATAAAATCTTTAATTGTACAAAATAGTAAAATAAGAAGAATGATGTTATGGTGCTTGGAATTTCCTCTCATTTCCTCCACCAAAAGTATTTTTCTACCGCAAAGGGTATCTTGGTCATTTCGCGTTTGAGTGCCGCCCCCCAAAACCGCGCCTCCACCCACGTCCGCCCCTCAGTCGACGCTCACGCAGCACGCGAACCGAGAGGCGAACGCCCTAGACTGCGGCGACGGCTCCTCCGGCGAGGATCCCGAACGGCGGCCCTCCCTCGCACCTCCCTGCTCCGTAGCCGACACAACCCTCATCTCTCCCTCCCTTTAGCTGCCGCCGGCGCCCTCGCAAGGCGTCACACCGGTGGCCCGGCCGCGCCGCCGCATTTGGACGCTGGCAACTTCTCCCTGCCTCTCCCTACGACGAGCCCCGGCGGCAAGACAGGTCGTCACGGCGACGCCGACACAGTCTTCTTCCCTCAAGCGCCCATCGCCATCGGACCCTGTTCTTCTCGCCGGTGAGTAAAGCAACCACGCCTTTCTCCTCATCTCTCCTGTGCTTTTTAGGATTTCTTGATTCATGAAGAAGAACCTTATCGATGTAGTATTTCTTGATTCATTTACTAGTTATTGATCTACTGTAGGCACCCATTGTAGATGCAGTAGTTGTTGATTCCTTTACTAGATCTTGTAGATGTACTGGTGATTCATCTCTGTACATGATAATTCAGTGGGATTTTTCGTAGATAAGTGTGTGATATACTAGTGATTCTTGATTCGCAATAATTGGTGGTGATTTTGAATATTATATCTCGACATAAAAATTGGCAATGATTCTGTTGGTGTGAGCTCTGATTTCATAGGTGTTTGGCTACCGATGTCTGTATGATAATTGTTTTGTTTGCCCGGCTAGTATAGGAATGGAAGGTTGCTAGTTATATTCAGTAGCTGCCAAATTAGTTGTTGAATTCATACTCTGAATTTATGAACTCCTGCAGGCAGCAACACTTGCTCTTAGTTCTTTTCTTTCCTGGCGGAAATGGCCAGTGATAGTTCTTTCCTGGAGTACAATGAAATAGTTATGAAGATGTTTACCAGTGAGGATGAAGGATTTGAGTTTTATAACAAGTACGCTTATGAGAAAGGATTTAGTGTGAGGAATGATTACTGCGAGTGGGACATGGACCACAATGAGAGGAACCTTCGCAAGTTTATTTGCAGCAGTCAAGGTTTCCGCGCAGAGAAGTACCTGACGAGGGAGATCAAGTTGCGGAGGTCGCGGAATATCACTCGCACTGGATGCCGTGCTAAATTTGTGATTGCACTGGATTATAACACAGAGCAGTGGTATGTGAAGGATTTCATCGACGAACACAACCATCCGATGATTCAACCAGACCTTTCTTGTTTCCTTCATTCTCACAGAAATATTAGTGATGAGCAGAAAGCAGAGATTGTGCATATGCAGGTTTATGGAATCCGCAAACACCAGATAATGGACAGTATGCTGAAGCAATACGGTGGTTATGATAAGGTTGGATTTACAGTAAGGGACCTTTACAATTTCTGCCATCGCAATAAGTTGTAGACGCTCTCCGCCGGTGATGCTCAAACAATCATGAATTACTTGATAGCTCAGAAACACAGAGATCCAGACTTCCATTTCGACCACAAGAGAGATGGGGGAGGGCATCTGACGGGAGTTCTTTGGTGCGACTTTGAATCTAAGATGGATTATAGAGCATTTGGTGATGTCCTCGTATTTGATGGCACATACAAAACCAATAAATACAACCTGCCTCTTGTTCCATTTGTTGGGGTGAATCATCATAAAAGCACAGTTCTTTTTGCTTGTGGAATTGTTGCTCATGAGGATACTCAGTCCTATGTGTGGCTGCTTAGTGCATTCACTAAAGCCATGTCTCAGAAACATCCAGTATCTGTGATCACCGATGGAGACCTTGCTATGCAAAATGCAATCAGTATTGTGTGGTCGAATGCATCACATAGGCTGTGCGGATGGCATATTGAGAATAACATTGTGAGTAATATTAAGGACGACGATGTGAAGGAAGGGATTATGTGCTTTCTTTATGATCATTGCTCTATAGAAGAGATTGAGTTGAAATGGATAGTTTTCTTGAGTAAGCATGATGTCACAGATGAGAACTCGTGGCTATATCAGATGTACGAGAGGAGGGAATCCTGGTGTGCTGCGTATCATGCTAGTAAGCGCTATTTAGGACTGAGGAGCAACCAGCGTAGCGAGAGCCTACACTCTAGGATCCAGTTTAATCTAGATTGGAAAATGACACTGCTAGAGCTTTTTCAACACTTTGACAACTGTCTTGAAAAGCTGCGCACTAGAGAAGCGAATCTGAATTTTGTATCCAATTACAAGCCATGCTTGGAACCAGATGCTTCAATTTTGGTGCATGAGGCTGCAAAAAGGTTCACAACAAGTGTTTTTTATGATGATGTGCTGTACAGTCTGAAAGCAGCCGATAAGTGTTATTTGGTTGAGGAAATGGATGGCTATGAAATTGTTGAGTATAAAGTTGCAAGGGTTGATAAGGGAGAAAAACGATACTCTGTGAAATGTCACATATGTGTTGTTGAGGACAAGGTCAAGAAAATTTCATGTTCTTGTCTAAAGTTACAGTCCCTTGGAACACCATGCTCACACATCTTCTTTGTGTTGGGCCTTCACGAAGAAAGTAAGCTTCCGGACTGCTGTGTTGTGGAAAGGTGGACGATGGGTGCCAAGTGTGGATTTCCTCCTACAAGGAAGAGCACACTGTATGACTATTCTGATAGTGTACAGAGGTACAATGACCTACACAATATCAGTGAAATGACAACCTTTGCAGCAGCTCAATCACAAAAAGCATTTGAACGGCTCAAACACGTTCTTGAAGAGGAAGCTGCTATGATCCATCGAAATAGAGGAGAGGGTGGACGCAAGACGTTTGGTCCTGTGCTCCCACAAGCCCTGGATGTCGATTCTGCGGAGTGCTGCAATGTATTGGATCCCATACGTGTGCCTGGCAGAGGGTTCCCGAAGAAAAAGTTGAAGTCAAATTTAGATAAACCTGACAGGAAATGTACCCTATGTAAAGATCAGGGTCACAATCGGCGAACATGCAACTTGAGAGATGAGGTAAGCTAAGAGTAATTGTGATCAAAGTTAAAAATTGGTTGTCTGTGAGCCATGTGTACTTTTTGCTAATGTCCCTCTTCATTTGTAGGATAAAATGCTCCCTGAGGATGTGTTGGATAAATGATTTGGCAAAGGTATACATTCCAACAAAATTCTAGATCCCTGTATATGACTTCTCTTTCTCCTGTACCTGTGGGTTCTTGTTTGGCTTCATGAAACCAACACCTTTGATTGGAGAGATGAATTCTGTATTATAGGTGTGCTGTGTTGTTATCAGTTGTATGACAGAATAATGTTCACGTGCTGTGGTTATATGGTACTCAATAAAAGCACTCGGACGAAGCTAAAAGCACTCGGACGAAGCTAAAATTTTAAACAGGTGTTGCACAAGTTAGCTAAAATTTTTTGTGCGGCCATATGTTAGTATTGTTTGCTAGGTGTTTCAGGTAGTTGTGTGGGTGTTGGTCCAGTAACTTGTCTGCATTTCTTGTTGATTGAGAGTGCAAAAGGAACGTTAACATACCGTCGTTAAGTTAACATGTAATGTATGGATAACATATCATCGACAAGTTAACATATCGGTGTTTAAGCTTCCTCACCACAGATAGACGCCACATTGTAGTTAGCATACCATGTCAAGTTAACATACCCTATGCAATTGTTTAAGTTACCATACTACTGATAGGTGACACACTGTAGGTTAACATACTATGTGAGTATTTAGGTTAACATACCATGTCAAGTTAACATACCATGTACGTTAACATGCTATGTGAGCATGTCCCTTCTACTGTACCCAAGTTGCCTATCCATGGTTTTTTTGTTGACAACAAACATTTCATGACAATGTTAATGGTTACAAGCTGACTCTTCATTCATAAATAACAGCGTGAAGCTGTTAAAATCATTACAATGTTAATAGTTACAAACTGGAGTGGACACAAAAGAGGGCACCTATGAGAATGTATAAGATTACTGCATAATGTGGAAAGTCACTTGTAGCAACTGAGTCTTCCATCTGGTTTTGAGCTCTGGGTATCTTGTGTACCTTGGAGGAACCTCTGCAAAAATTTGCAGAACCTCTGCGAAAATTTGCAGAACCTCTGCGTTCTGGAACACAGCAGCTCCAACAATCATCACAAGCAGATAGATACATCACTAAAACCAGCAAATAATAGGATCTAGATTAAGAAATAAGCAGAACAAGCTCATCTAGTCGTATTACATCACATCACATAGTTTTAAAGTTTTAAATCCCACAAATTTTGTCCACAACCAACCATCATGGCTTGCCAACAGAGGCAAGGCCCAAATATCTTACAGACCAGGTTCAGAGATAAAGTTTAGAGAGAACACTCTCACATCTCACAAAAGATAAAGTTTTTCAGCCCAGATGCATCTCAATCTTTCTTTATTCTCCCCCTTTGTCAACAGATAACAAAAAGGGAAGAAAAGAAGAAAGAGAGGAAGGGGCTTCAACCTGTTCACCTTCTTCACTCCTCCTGGCTCCAGTCTGTCTCTGGAGATGTGGATCTGGTGGCTTCAGGAGTAGCAGCAGTAGCTTCTTCATCTTCCTCTGTCTCAGAATCAGATTCAACTTCTATGAGTTTCTTCAGGGGTATCTTGGAACTGATTTTCTTCCTCCTAGCAGCTATCTTGGGTCCCTTGCGAGGCAGCCTGTCACTGAGTGGCTCATCATCATCAGGTACTTCTTTTGCCACTTCTTCCTCACTAGATGTGTCCACAAAGAAGGGAGGAGGAGGGGCAGGGGTAGGAGTAGAGATGTTGGCCTTGAACATAAGCTGATTGACATCCTTCCTCAGCTCAAAGACCTGAGTGGCTGTGTACCTACACATAGCAAAGGTGTCCCTGATCATGGTCCTGAGTTTCTTGCCCTCATTCCTTGCAGCAGTGCTAGAACCAACTTATGAATGATGTGTTCCTTTAACTGATTGCTCATGAAGGGACTTGAGCACACTTCCCTTCAGCTTGTGACCCCAAGAGGTGAGCTGATAGGACTTGTGAGCACAGTCCTTAGGGAACCTCAGGCCACTGACCATCTCAATCACATACATGATATAGGGTGCATAGGGAAAATTGTTCCTAGCATCATTCAAGGAATCACTCAATTCATACCAGATGTAATTGCTCACTGAGAAGCGTTTGCCTGTAGGGAGCATCCTCTTCAATAGATTCACAGCATACTTGCGGAGAGAGGTAGCATCACTGTCCCCCTTTGGGTTTATGGTTTCCCTAAACAGATTGTTGAGTGCATAGTATACTGGTTTGAGCCCTGTGGTCTTGTTGTTTGCCATCTCTTCACACTCAAACAGCTCAGGCACATCTCTTCCTCTGAGCTTTCTCTCAAAGTAGATATTGTCAGCATTCCTGTCATCTTATCCAAATCCCAACAACCTAGAGAAGGTGGTGAAATCCACCTTGTAGTGCACACCTTCTGTCATCCAGTGGATGGTGTCATGCTTGGCTTCCCAATGGAAAGTGGCATGAAATTGATTGATAACTTCAGTGTTCCAGTCATAGTTGAAACCCATAATGTCCCTCAAATCATGTTCATCTACAATTTTGAGCAACTCTTTTGACTCAGAGATCCTTTTCCTCTCTATAGGGCCCCAATCCACCCACTTCATGGTCATGATCCTACTCTTGTTTCTAATCACTGTGTTGTAGAAGTCATAATGAAAGGGTGACTAGAACCTATAGTCAATAGCAGCACATCTAGCATATTGATATGGATTTACTTCTCTAGCAGTCTTGACTTGAATTCCCAATCCATCATAAGTGGCATGTTCTATGTGATAGGTGTGATCATACTTGGTGGGAGGTTGCTTTTGGGGAATACCTCTGAAGGTTCTGATGTGGGAGGTGTCAATGTCTCCAAGCCTGGTTGCAGACTCCAGCTCCACAGAGATAGTTTTGCCTTCAATGACTCCATCATTCTTCACAGGAGTTGCAGCTGCACGACTGCCCCTACCACTGACAGGTCCTGCTGATCCTCTTCCCCTCTTTGGAACAGCCTTCGTTGAACTGGACTGGTGCCTTCCCACTGATTCTCTAGTCAGATTGTATGCCTCCTCTCCCTCAGAGTCATCAGAGGGCACAACCCTCTTGTCCTTCCTCTAAGAGCTCCCTGGCTGCATCTAGAGATAAAGAGAGCAAAGATAAGGTACAAGTGCAATGTGAAACAGCAACACCTTAGATACAAACTCAGTTGAACTTTGAATCGAGGACATGGTGACTGTCTCTGCAGAATGCAGAACTTCTGTGAAAAAACGCGGAACTTCTGCGTTCTGCAGTGACAGGACTGTGATACTCGATTCACCTTTCAACTGAGCCTCAATCCAAAATGCACTAAATGAACAACACTAACAGGAAAGGATGAGAGGATCTACACAAGAAATTGTCCTTAGAACCGAGAAAGAAGACAGATCTGGTAAGAGTTAGGGTTAGGTTTTACCTCTAGATTCAGGGGTGAGAGGAGAAGCTTGTGAAGCTTTTGCGCCGAGGACGTAGCCCAGAGGCCCTCCTAGATCACAAGGTGATCTAGTGGCGCTGGAGAAACCGACCGGGAAGAACCGGTTTGTGCAATGGTTTCCCCTGCTTCACAAGGTAGGATCTACGCTGGAGGAGGGAGAAGTTGTCGAGAGGTTGACGAAGATGTGCAGGAACTCCTTCTCGATCTTCTCTTGACTTGAGGATGCCCGAGGTTCTCGCCAGCGTAGATCTAGGTCACCACGGCACGAGCGGCTCCCCCTTCCTTCTCCACCTTCAGCAACTCGAGCATGGACGAGCAGCGGGCACAACACCTTCTTCGTCTTGAGGCGTGGCCGGAGGGAGTCCCCGGCGACAAGGGCGGTGGCAGCGCGGTGCGGTGGATGCAGTTGCGGCCTTGCGGGAGCGGGAGAGAGAGAGAGAGATGCGAGGCGCGGTGAAAATGGGAATGACTGCGGTAGATGGAAGTTACCCTAGCGGGGTAAAGGATAAGGGGGAAAGAATATTCCCTTCGTCGTTGACCGAGTCGCTGATCCCTTGGACTGTTGACGAACTGAATCGTTTTGATCTTTCAGATAAAAATGCAGAACCTCTGCAAATAAACGCAGCGCCTTTGCAGCAGATAGAACTGCAGCACCTCTGCATATAAATGCAGAACCTCTGCAAACTGGAGAACAGAGACAGAGAGCTGCCAGATTGATCTGAAGATTGGTCTTTTCCTTTTGTTTTTCACTTAGGTCATGGACACCTTGTCTCAATAGGCTTGGAATCAATCAAACATCACACAACTATAGCCATTTGAGACAAGTTGGGATATAAAATAGATTTTGAAACACATTATTTAAGTTTTGCAAAAGCAATTTTCAGGGAGATAGCACACATCAACAAAGTGTGCCAGAGATCAAACCACGCAGTGAGAATCAAGGATATTTAGCTCATTCCTTAAACTACAAAACCTTGACTCATCAAGAGGCTTTGTGAAGATATCGGCTAGTTGTTTTTCGGTGCTCACATGACTAAGAGCGATATCTCCTTTGGTTTCGTGGTCTCTCAAGAAGTGATGACGGATGTATATATGTTTTGAACGAGAGTGGCTTACGGGGTTATTTGCAAGCTTTATGGCACTTTTATTGTCGCACAAAAGTAGGATATAGGAGAAATGGCATCCGTAATCTTTTAAGGTTTGCTTACTTTACATAGGAAAAAGTACCCATCACATTGTGTGTTATTCTAGAGTTAAAGCAGACATGCAAATCTACTGATAAGGGCGGAACATATTACGAATTCAGACAAAATATTGGATCAGTGAAATCAACTATCTCACACTTTCAGCAGAAGCACCCAGAAAGCTTATTAGAAGGATTTTCTCATACTCAGATCAGTACCATGGCAGTGAAGGATAATTTGCTAGTAGCCGGTGGTCTCCAAGGGATGCTAATATGCAAAGAATGATCAAGTCTCACAGTTGCTTCTCGTTTTTCTTTGGTTTGCGAAGCCACAGGCAAATTAAGCTACAAACAATTGAAGTTGTTAATGATATGCGTAACAACAGAACAACCTTTGTGCTATGTTTGCAAACTTACTGTTCCTCCGTCCAACCCTTCCTTCTCCCAAGCAATTTGTCGATGCTTGGCATTTTCTTCATCCCAGAATACCATTACTGGTGGTTGGGTTCTCTTTTCGTCATCATAGTTGATGTTATAACGGCTGTTCACTCTAAGTCGCTCCCAGTACCAATACTATTTAAAAAATAAACACATATGTATGTCAGAAAATATACATTATTTAAAGGGTTTGATGTACAGTAAAGAACTGACCTGTAGAAGAACCAAATTACCCTTCAGGGTTCTTTCCCCACTATTCTTGTAAGAAGCACATGAGTTCAATAGATGATTCAGAGTAAATTGGCCCCAGTTCAAATCTCGAATTTGTGGTACATCTCTAACAGCTTCTATATAGCTCCAATGGATGCTGGTCCCTGTGTTTGATGATAGGAAGACACCAATCGTGAACAAGACGAAGGCTCTCATAAAATCTTGGTCCGCAGGTGGACCTTTGTGAAGCATGTTTTCCAACCCTAGTAGCTCGAGCTTCTGGTTATCACTTGCAAACCTTTTGTAAAGTTCACTGCCCACAGATTCATGTTCACTCTTTATTTTTCCTTTTATATGTTGCAATACATCATTGCCTGCAATCTGGAGTCCCATTATATGGTGCACATCATCCAGAGCAAACCTAACCACTTGACCACATATCTTGAAACCTTTTTCGCTGCTGTCGTATGTATCTGCAATTTCCTGTATCATTAATTTCCTCAAAAGGATACTAGGCATTTGAAGCAGTCCACCAAAGCCAATAGACTCAATAGCATCTACGTGTGGTTTAGAATCCTTGAATTTTGCCACGGTATTACAAAATCTCATAGGAGAGTGGATCAAACGCATCTTATTATTAGAATTCTACAGCAACCAGTTGGCGATGCTTTAGTTGGTATAAAAAAAAGAGGCAACGTAAAGGAAAATAAAACTTCATACCGTGTTGATGGACCCATCATGGTTGTTTTTAGTGTGATACTTGCCACCATTGGCACCTGCATAAATGTTGCAAACAAGAAATGTACTAATAGTGAGGATTCAATTTGGCATCACAAGAGAACCCAAAATAACACCATTTTATTGTAGCATGCAAAGAAAATAGTACCCACCCCGCGGCAAACTTCATCATGTACAAAACGATCCCCACCAATGCAATCATGCTTTCCTAGCATAAACCTGAGCTTCAACCCATTGAAAACCCATTACGAAGCCTAAACCTTTTTGCTGCACCTAAACCCTCCACAGAAGCATACGAGCATCGCAGGCTACCGTGAGCGCGACGCGCGCCACACCGCGCTCCTCACGATGGCCGTGCTGCTCTCCACCCTCGCTGTGCTCCTCGTGGCCGCAGCGCTGCGCGGGATTTGCCGACGAGGGCGCCGACTCGTCGCTGCCGCCGTTCGCCGGATCCTACCAAATAAAACCACTAACACCAATCCAACGTACCTGTCGGATTGTTGATCGGCGTAGCTGGCGTCCGCTCTCCAGCTCCTGATGTGTCCATGGTTCCTGGGCCGTGTACCAGACCGCAGAGCAACAGAGAGAGAAATGACGAACACCTGGCGGCTTCGGTAGGAAAGAAAAGAGAAATTTAGATCCTATAATTACGGTCATGCGACGTAAATTACGGTCATGCGACGTAAGTTACGCTGCCGCCAAATCCCACGCACGGTTTCTCCCTCGACACACCCACCTCCCACGTCGCGCCCAAATGGGCTTTTGCTTTGAAGGAAGTCCTATTTACCTCCCTGAATGGTGCGCCGAGGACATGTTTTCGTCCCTCGACTCCAAAATCATATGTTATATCTCCTCGCACATCCTACGGTAAGATAAGTACAAAAATGTAAAAACTTGCATGGACACACCATTTTGGTTTAGTCATGAAAAAATATTCAATTGATTCTGACAAAGTGGTGGTGCACATCCTCACAACTGCATACATATCCCACTACGACCAATGTGACTATGTCAGATATGTCGCCACATGTGATATGTGTATCACAACTACCTCCAAATATTTTGTAACTTTACTAGGATGTACATGGAGACAAACTAAGATGTCATGGGCATTTGTGCATATTTCAGAGCATCTTTTTCCTTTTTTTGGTAATTATGTGTTGATTACTAAAGAATAAATTTTAAAATACCCTAAGCTAGGTAGAAAAAACTAAAAACTTGCATGGACAACATATTTTGGTGTATGATCATGACATAAAAATGTTAGATGATTTTGAGAATGTGGACACACACATCCTTCACAACCAAGAACATGTCTCACATAGACTCATGTGACTTTAGTGAGAGTCGTTCAAGGTTGTGATGGATGCGTAGTGTAACTTTGTCATAATCATTTCAAAACTTAATGGTTTGCTCATGGAGGCAAACTAAGATGATGTGTGCATTTGTGCAATATTCAGAGCAATTTTTCCTTTTTTTAATTATGTGTTGATTTACTAAAGAATAAATTTTAAAATGCCCTAAGCTAGGTAGGAAAAACTAAAAACTTGCATGGACAACTTATTTTGGTGTATGATCATGGCATAAAAATGTCAGATGATTTTGAGAATGTGGTCACACACATCCTTCACAACCAAGAACATGTCTCACATAGACTCATGTGACTTTAGTGAGAGTCGTTCATGGTTGTAATGGATGCGTAGTGTAACTTTGTCATAATCATTTCAAAACTTGATGGTTTGCTCATGGAGACAAACTAAGTTGATGTGTGCATTTGTGCTATTTTCGGAGCAATTTTTCATATTTTTTGTAATTATTTGTTGATTTACTAAAGAATAAATTTTAAATTACCCTAAGCTAAGTAGAAAAATCTAAAACTTGCATGGACAAACCATTTTGGTGTATAGTCATGAAACAAAAGTTTCAATTGATTCTGACAAAGTGGTGGTCCACATCATCACGACTGCATACATGTCTCACTACGACCAATGTGACTATGTGAGAGATGTCGTATATATGTGTACCACAACTATCTCCAAATCTTCTGAAACTTGACTAGGATGTTCATCGATCCAAAATGGGGTGTCTATGCAAAAAAAGGTATAGGACATAGAGAAAAAAAATGAAAACAAATAATTTAATACAAACAATGATGAAAAATATGCCCCCCTGGGTTTCGAACCTTGGAGTCGGGGGTTTACAGTCAGTTGGTCTTACCATTGGGCTTTGTAAGTATGTTGGGTAATGACAGAGAATTATTTTATTTAAACAATGTACAGGACCTATGGAGCCCACCTGTCAGCACCTTATTTTTCCTTATCAATTATTTCTTCCCACTTCTCTCAACACTCCAGTCCATCTTCCTCATTCGGTCTGCCCCACCCACCTCGCGAGCACCCGCCTCTGTCCCCTACCCTTCTCCCCTGCCCCGACCGCTGGATCTCGCGACGCGGTGGTGACGGCGACGACGACGGCGCCGGAGCCCGAGCTCTGGCGGCCCCTCCACTCCTCCCGGCCTCCTGTGTGCCCCAGCATGACCGGATCTTGCGGCGCGGGGTGGATCTCGTGGTACGACCGGGCTGCGCGGCGAGGGGCGGCACAAGGAGCTTGCGCGGAAGCGCAACGAGGGGTTCAAATCGACGGCCGCTAGTGCAAATCCACAACAAGGTGAGTCCTTCTCCTCCTCCACCGAGTGCTCGCAGGAGGCAAAACCGCAGTACCGGTCCAGTAGGGGCCTCTCTTGGGAGGGAAACCGTGACCGTGATTATCCGTGACTGACACGAAGTTTTCAGCCGTGAATACAGGGCGCCTGACCATGCTCCTTGGCCCTCTGTCCCCGCTTGTCCCTCAATTATAAGATCAGAAGCAACTTACGTGGAATCGGCGGCGGCCCTATCGTAATTTTAGGATCCTTCCTATTTTGTTGCGCCCGGCGTCACCCTACCACGATATAATGTGGGAAGCCACCTCGGTTGCGCCCCTTCCCCTACGCACTCCCATCTCTCCTGCATCCCCAAACCCCACACACCTCCCATCTCTCGCACCCACTGATCGATATGGTAGATTCCCGCAAAAAACAGAGCACAATCTTTCAGGGGTTACAGCCTCCCCCATGCAGTCACTGCATAAGCCGATGCCAGCATTACTTATGTCCTAACCATGCAATTTTTATCTCTCCATGCAAATCTCCAATTGGTGGCATCGGCAACCCCAATGCGATGTGCTGCAACTGCTGGTGCACAGAGATACGCAGATGCGTCATGGGTTGCAGTCTCTCGGATTCGAGTTCCGACGACGACATCTCAGATTATGAGGTAATCTTCTGGCAAAGCAACATTGACTTTTGTACTACACAATCCACATGCCACATTACTGCATCTAATTTGTTGCATAGGCATTAGGTTTTTCATGTTAAGTTTCCTCTTCTCAGTCACGGAAATTGCAGATGCTTAAAAGGAAGGCCACATTACTGCATCTAATTTGTTGCAAAGGTATTAGGTTTTTCACGTTAAGTTTCCTCTTCTCATTCACGGAAATTGCAAATGCATAAAAGGAAGGCCACATTACTGCATCTAATTTGTTGCAAAGGCATAAGGTTTTTCACGTTAAGTTTCCTCTTCTCAGTTACGGAAATTGCAGATGCTTAAAAGGAAGGCCCGTGCTACAAAAAAGAGGCTTGTTGGTATGAAAAATGAACAAATCTACCAAGCAAGGCCGATATACAAAATGTCCCAGACTATCGCTGATATCAAAAAGACTATAGCTGATCTCAAAAGGATGGTTGAAGCCAGGCCTGCCAACATTCAAGTTAGTTTCTCACATTGAGTTACTTCTGTACCACTTTGTGGCTTGTTTGTTTCCTTTGCTCAAACGATGTTGATCTTCAGTATGATGAATTATCTCTTGCTCTTTGGTATTTTCTGGGTAGTTGTTAGGCGTGCCTGCTGAACATCATGTTTAATAGTCTTGGTACACAACCTACTATCCTACTGTGGGCTTTCACTGCCCTTGCAATGCTTTCAGAATGAATGTTTTCACTATATCCCAATCCCAAGCTCTCCTGATACTTGTTTTGCAGGTTGTCGATTGATGCATTTATCTCTCGCCCACCAACCCGTTGCAGTCAGTAGGGAAGTCTTCTTCGTCGTCGTCAGCCTAACTCGGCATTGCTGCTGCCGCTGCGCGTTGGCCTCTGGACGCTGTCTCTTCCTCTAGATGTAGCAGTAGTAGTTCCTCTGGATGCCTTGGCTGTTGAGTTATCTGTCATAAATTTCCTTGGTCTTGTGAGATAGAAGCATGACAATTTATAAATTATGATTTTCAACTATTCAGTTTGAGTTCTAGAAATTTGTGGTGCAGCCATATGTTTTCTGATATGGTACCTTTCAGCTGCTGCAACTTGAGAATTTTTACATGTATACATGCCTTGGCTGTTGAGTTTCTTGTATGGATGATAATCTGTCACCTGTAACATTTTCTGGCAAAAGAAAGTTAGGGTTTGTAGATCACATTGTATGATGGAACAATGTTCAGGTTTTGTGGTTATATAGTAATTTTATTCTCTTCATAATTTTCATTGTTTGTCGTTTTTATCATGGAGTGCTTGCTGTATCGAGTGTTCAAACTGAACAAAGATAAGATTTATCAAGGATTGGGTCATTAACCTGGTCAGACCAGTTATAAAGCATTCGGATGGATCATGGTACTCAATAAAAGCACTCGGACGAAACTAAAAGCACTCGGACGAAGCTCACATTTTAAGCAGGCGTTGCACAAGTTAGACAAATTAATAGTCAAATTATATTTTTTGAGTTCAAATTTGAGTTCAAAATTCAATATATTTGTTTGAAACAAAAATAGTCAAATTAATTTTAAAAACATTTTAAATTTATTATTTTTGTATCTCCCAAAATACTTTTAATTGGAATGCGAATTTAGGTATAATGATCTCATCCGTGCACACAAGTTCCAAAAAATCTAAAAAAAAGAAAAAAGAGGATGCAAAAAATTGATAAAATCTTTAAAAAAATAAATGTACAAGTTTTTAAAATTCATGGAATGATTTTGAATTGAGTCACTGGCATGTGGGGTCGTCGATTGTTTTACGTGTTCTTGACATGGAAACGTACTTCGCTGCTAGCAATGACAAGTGGGACCTCGTCGGCTCCTCTCGTCCCATCCGTGCACAGAAGTTTCAAAAAAATCTAAAAAAAAGAAAAAAGAGGATGCAAAAAATTGATAAAATCTTTAAAAAAATAAAAAAAGAGGAGAGTGGAGATTTGAACTCAAGACCTCAAGTAATCTTTAAACCAGACAAACCATTAAGCTACACGTGTTCTTGTGAAATTCTATGATCCTTAATTATTTTTGTACTTGTTCCTTGGACGGCACGTCACCAGGCCGCCCCTGCCACCTCACCCGGCCACCCCCGCTGCATCAGTCTCTGACATGTGGGGCCCACGTGTGGGCGCCCACCCTAACGTTATGTTCTTCGCTGAGTTCATGGAATTCCACTGTTTTTGTTTTTGATTCGTATTAAAAATTTCAAACTTATTTTTCTTCGTCATCTGAACTCCAAATAGTTGATTTTTTTCCTACAAACTTTTAAAAGCACCCTCTACCAACTAAACGCATTCCATTTAGCTTTCAAAGTTACATTAAACATTAATAATGAAAACCATTTAGTGGTGACTTTTTGATTTTCTCAAATATTTTCTAAAGTCGCAATCGAAACGAATTTTGTTCTAATTTCTTGTGTAATGACTTACCTTGTTCATAGACACAAGCACAATTTTTGGTAACTGATTTGCAAATGTTTACAGTTGATTTGAGTCATATCGTTGGATGCTTGTGTTCAAGTATCATATCACATGTAGCTCGATGTCCCTTTAGAATACAATTTTTTTACCCGAAATCTAAAAAAAATATCTAAAAATATAAGCATGTTAGGGATGGTTTGAAACCTCTCCACAACAAACTTGAGTTCAAAATTCATTATATTTTTTGAAATAAAAATAGTCAAATTAATTCAAAAAATATTTTAAATTTATTATTTTTGTATCTCCTAAAATACTTTTAATTTGAATGCAAATTTAGGTATAGGGATCTGTTACATTCCTGAGGAACTGCACCAATTTTGGTTCATTTTTTTGAAAATATTAATATATGTACAAGTTTTTAAAATTCATGGAATGATTTTGAATTGAGTCACTGGCATGTGGGGCCGTCGATTGTTTTACGTGTTCTTGACATGGAAACGTACTTTGCTGCTACCAATGACAAGTGGGACCTCGTCGGCTCCTCTTGTCCCATCCGTGCACACAAGTTCCAGCCGAGTCCTTCTCCTCCCCGTTCCACTCGCCTCTCACCGCCGCCAATTAGGGTTTCGCCACCGTCCCTTCCGCCTCCATCTCGAAGAGGGGCAAGGTTGGGAAGAACCATGGCCAGTCAGCACACGCCTTTCGACAAAAGCGGGACGCATTCGGGAAGTTCACCCGGGGATCTGACGTCGAGGTGGCGCCTGAGGCCAACGCGGGTCGGGAGATCCCCTCTGCCGCCGAGCGCGCGCCTGAGGACAGCGCCGGCTGGGAGATCCCCTCCGCCTCCGAGTGCGCGCTGAGAGCCATCACGCGGGGTGAGATGCGCTCCGGCTCCGGCGTCGTGGCCAAGAAGACCATGGCCGGCGCCACCGCGTCCTCATCCTTGTCGCCGGAGCACAATGTGAGTACGATTTTTCTCCACCACTGTCCCTCTCTAATCCGCGTCCCACTATCATCTCCGGCGAGGTTAGGGTTCCGGATTAGTGTTCCGAGTAGATGGGGCTCAAGACTCCGCAGGAGAAGGTGAAGAAGGGTATGGAGAAGAAGGTGAATTAGTCCCCTTTCTTCACTCTTTCAGTTTCAATTTCAACTGAATCATAGGTTCATTCCTTAGATGAATTAGATGAGGCGATGGCGTTGTTATTTCGGTTGCAATGCGGTACTTACGAAATTAACTTGTCCTCTGTCGATAACAGTTCAAAACAAAGTATGATATTTTTGCTGTGAAAGCTTTTATCTCTTAAATCTTTGCTGAAATATAGAATCTTTTCAAATTTATTGAGTACTTGAACTAAATAGTTCTTCTGTAGAGCACTGATATGTGCATAACTCATTGTAAGTCCCTATTGTGTCTGATTTATTTTATGAGCACTGGAACTAATTAGTTGTCTCATTCAACTTACAAAGTTTGCTAGATGGTGTGTGTCCTGTTCCTATATTTGGGTGGTTTTGTGGGTTCTATGGATTACAAGAAATGAATTTGTTATTGAGGGAGGTGTGTCCTAATTCTCCATCTTGCATGCAGCTAAGAGCAGAAGAATGGCTGATGCAATTTCAGGAGAGTCCGAAGGAAAAAGCACCCGTCTAGGACATCTTGTGAAAGGAGTGTAGGGGATTTAGCCTGTGCTGTCTGTATGATCCGTTTTAGTCTTTCCTATTTTTGTAAGCTTTGGCTGGTCTCAGCCCTGGTTTTCTCTCGGTGATCTTTATGTGTGCCAACCCCAGCGTGTGTGAACTCTTGGTGACACAGATGGTCGATGCTTGTGGCTGTTGCTGCAGTCGAGAAGGCAACAAACAACAAGTAGTGCTTTTGTGCTGACTGAGTCTGTAAATAGGGATGAAATTCCAGAAGTTATGTGAACTACTTCTGAATCCAGTACTCATGTTCAGTAGTTAATTACTTGTGGTTTCAGCTGGTGAATGGAATTGTCTGTGTCTGAAATTTTACAGTTTTGATCTTTTGATGTGAAATGCCTACGTTATTTGGTTCAGCTAGTATATATGCAAATCATGCATATACAAATGCCCGAAATCAGATGATATTTGTCGTTGAGATTGTAGAAATAGCTGTGACAGGCAATCGATGCCTGATGAATCTCAAAAGGATATCATTCTGTTTGTTTGTTACGAGATAGTTTAGCAGTCGTTGATCTGATGCCTTTCCCTGTACCACTCCACTAAGCCACAAATATAGGTTTAAACACTACCATTTCAGCACTAGCTACAACCAATTATGTTTCCAGAATGTCACAGATGAGATCGATCATCACGCAGAGCTGCAGACAGTTATGCTTCAACTCTTAGGTTTCTTATAACACGAGTTCAGACACAAGACATGAACATAAAACACCTAGATTTCACAGGTTTCAATGGCAACCCTACAATCTACCAACATCACCTAACAAAAGCTCATTACATGGTACCTGACTTAAAACTGAAATCTATGACATCATTTGCAGTGTTCATTCATCTCAAAAAACTAGATTCATGGCCCAGGGATCACTTCACATTCGGTCAGCATAATTCATGGCATCAATATACTTCAATGCCAAGCTAGTTCAACTGAATGCAATTACTATTCAAATGATCTGTATTGTTTTGCAGAGTAATTCATTCAGCAAGAACAAGAAAAGAAACACAATTCATGAACCATATGTCATTGATCTGAACTTACACCCAAATAGACAGTATTTGCCATGACATTCAGTTATCAAAATATAACTCAGCCATCAATTCAGTCAATATCTGAACAACTACTAAATCACTGAAACTGAACTTGTCAATGTGCTATTTTCACAAGACATTCAAAACCTCAACAGATTTCAAAATTCAAAATTTCATTTTCAAATCATACTTCTTCAGCCTAATGTGCTCCCACTCATCGTCGTACTCCTCGTTGTACGTCTCAGGCGCCATGAAATGGAGCATGTTGATGATGTTGTGCACCATCGGGTGGTGGCGGAGCATGACCGTGAGGAAGAAGGGCACCGATCTTGACCTGGCCATGGTGGCCATTGACGAGGATGTTGTCGCACTTGAGGTCGTGGTGGATCACCGGCAGATCGTGGGTGTGGAGGTAGGCGAGGCCGCGCAGGATCTGTCGCGCCCAATCGGCGAGGCCCCCGCCGCCGCCGCCGTCTCCCCTCGACCGTGGGCAAGAGGAAGATAGGGATGGCAAGGTCGCAGCTGCTCCGGTGGTGGTGGAGACGCTCGGAGACTCTGGCCGGAGCTGCGGACTGCGGTCATCCCCGCGGGCTGTGGCTTCCGCCGGCGGCGGCGGCGGCGCCCTTCACGAACCCTAGCCGGCCTGATCTTAAAAGAAGAAAAAACTATACTAGATCAATGATATACATCTTAACTATAATATTCCAAATATTATCTTCACAATTTTGAAGTTACCATTCTACCCTTATTAAAAAATAAAAAGTACGAAACTGTCATTTTTACCATCTCCTAATCCCCACATTTGTGGAGGAAAGTGGAGGAATTTTTTTCCTCCAAGACCCACTCGTCATAGAGATAGGAGGAGGAAAATTTTTCCTCCATCTCATTTCCTCCTAGCTTCATAGCCATCCGATCGACGGCTCTGGGTCGACGTAAGCCATTCATTTTTTCCTCAATTATAATAAAATTTTTCAAATAAGAACTGTGATCTTTCAACTTTGCTTCAAAGAGTCAATTAAGCTTGTTCCTCAACTTTCAGATCAACCAACATAATCTCTCAACTTTGTTTTTAGATCAAACTCGTACCATCAACGTACCTAGTGTAGTAATTTGGAAGATGATACGAGAGTTCCAACCCAAACATATATAGAGATTTTGCTGGCACTACCATTTAATAATTTACACGTGGATTGAGTGTAAAAGAAAAAAATACAAGTTTTGTTTTAGCACACCCGAAAACGTAATAAAAGCTTTCTCACCGCCCTGAACCGCATACGCGTACCTCTTTCTTGCCTTCTACCAAAAAAAAAAAATCCGCCAAATGCAAAAGCTCCTCTCTACATTATGGAGCAGCTGGTGTCCGCCGGCTGCGAGTAGTAGCCGCCGTACGCGGCGGCGTGGTGGTCGTAGACCACCGGGTGCGGCGGCGGCGGGTAGTAGTGGTGGTACCACTGGTTGTTGTACTCGGCGATGGCGGCCGCGACGGGGTCGGCCGGCTTCTTCTCCTCCTTCTTGTCCTCGCCGACCTGCACGAGCTGCGCGTCGCCCACCTTCTTCCTTAGCGCCTCGGTGAGCTTGATGGAGTCGACGCCCTCGCCGACGACGACGACCTGGTCCTTGCCGTCGCCGGCGAGCGCCACGGAGCTGACGCCGCCCGTGGACGCCACCAGCGCCATCGCCTTGGACCGGCACTTGTCGCTCCCCATCTGCACCTTGATCACGATCTTTTGCTGCAAAAAGTGAAGAAGCAGAGCGCGTTGATTAATTCGCTTTTTCAGTCGAACGAAGTGAGCAGCTGGAGGATGGATGGAGCAGAGTGCAGAAAGGAAGAAGAAGCTGGTGCGGATGACTGATGATTGTGACGGTACCTTCGCCATGGCTGATGATTCCAAGTGGCTTCTGCGCGGTGGTCCGAGGTTGAAGAACTCGAACGCCTAACGTACTACCGAGATCGGGGTAGGAGAGCTTGAGGTGAAGGTCTCCCGAGCGCGTTGGTGCGGAAACAGAGGCGCGGATCAGTGGGGAGTGGAAGAGGTTGCAGTTGGCTGTTGTGTTGGTGGGTGCAGAGCTGCGGCGCCTGAGCTGCTATATATAGCCGCCGCCGCGGCGTGCACGCGGCTTTCTCTCCTGGCGCTTTCCGCTTTGCGCCCTGCGTTGCTCGATTGTTTATGACTTGGCCGCTCTGTGGGCGTACGCGTACTCCAGGTCAGTGTCAGTCACTGAAGCAGCGAAGACTTGGCCGTGGAGGTCGTCTCCTCTACTGTGATGGGCGAACGGAAACCGTGTTCCGACTTCCGAGCACGCTACGGGCACACGTTAGCGGTCAGTCGAGTCGCTGTCCAAAGAACGAACTTGGCAGCCAAGGAAGCGCCAGCGCGAGCTCCTTGG
This sequence comes from Cenchrus fungigraminus, assembly GCA_036936925.1. Taxonomy (NCBI): domain Eukaryota; kingdom Viridiplantae; phylum Streptophyta; class Magnoliopsida; order Poales; family Poaceae; genus Cenchrus; species Cenchrus fungigraminus. The sequence goes on along the minus strand of CM072773.1, from coordinate 29,726,723 downwards.
TGCTCAAGGCTATCTAGTTATCGTCATCAGTGGAGGCGTCGGTCGAGAAAGACGACGACGTCACTGCCTCTACGAGCGCCGAAACGTTGGTTGGACTTCCAGGTCAAGGCGACGTCGACGTACGGTGTCCGGTCCCGACCGGAGAACGATCAGTCTTCCGGCGATGACGTTGCTATGCCTGATGCTACCGAATCGCTCGTAACCATGGTGTCTTTTGGACGCGCACGGCTAGCTCAGGTCGTCGATCGCCGCCACTGATCGACGACAGAGACGGCGACAGGTAGCAGAGTCCGAGCGACAGTACCAAAACCACCGTGGTTGACGGGGTTTTCAATTGTACAGGTTCTTGAGGCGCCCGTCTCGCACGCAATACGGCTTCGCCACCGCTCTCAGCGTACTAGACTAGTAGCCGGTATGATTGCCCGCGATCGATAGATGATCTCCTTCTCGTCTCGCGGTGAAATCTGTTTTAATTACTACCCAAAATTGAGGATCGATCGGAGCTTATATTAATTAATTGACCTCAAGGTCGTCGTCGGCGACAGCAACGCGTCGAGATGATAGAGCGAGTGAGGTGTACGATTCCACTCCGATCGGCACGTGCGAAAACGAGTGATTAGTCCTAGTGACATTTTTTCTTTAACTGGGCGGGTCCCGAGCGATTAACAACCGCTAGCTGCATCGCTCGTCGCGGATTAAGATAAGCCCCCGGACGACTTGACCTGGGGCGACGACCGGCCGGAGGGAGACTACCGATCCACACGGCGCGTCACGCCGCAACGATCGCGAGATCAGGGGCTCCACATGCCTCGGCTTCGGGTGGTACCGGCACGTACGCGGAACGCACGGCACCACTACAACAGCATGGATGTTTTATTTGGTGCACTAGTTTTTTTTTACTTTCATGTATATCTTGTCATGTTAATTTTGTAATAATATATCTTGATATGGTTGATCCAAATGAACTTGTATCATGCTTTTTGCTTAGCTCTTGCATTGAGTTTGGTATGTTGTTCATGGTATTATTTTTTATTTAGTATCCTTGTATAGGTTTACACCTTGTTGACATACTTGCTAGCTCATGCTTTTGTTGACAATGCATCAATCAAAGCTAAAATGCTTAGGCCCCGTTTAGTTCCCAAAAAGTCCCAAAATTTTTCGCATCGCAGACCGTGTCACCTCTCACAGAACATGCTTCTCAATGCAAAAATTTCACCACTTTCACCAAAATTTCACGGAACTAAACGGTGCCTTATGTAAAATTCATGCAGATCATAGACAAACTACTTCTCAAATAGATTAAAATAGCTAGTGGAGTCTGTAAATGAGATGAAATGTAAGCTAGTCATCCACATAGAGCAATAGCATCACCACAAAAAAGATATGATCATATAAGCATGTGACAAAGCAAAATTCAAGTTTATTCATTATTTTACAAAATGCTCTTTTTTAGACCTTTTGGAGGTTGTATTCTAAAGGGGGGAAATTGGAACCAAAGCAAGTTATGTGTGAACATAGGAAGAGAAGGTCATGAAAGGAGGAGTGTTTCGGAGCATTTCGCAAATCTTCGGCACGTAACACGATGCAAAACTCGTGTTTCGGGTCTAAATGCACTAGTTCGGGGTACCGAATTTGCGAAAATAGTTTTGCAACTAAAACACCTACTCGACTGCATTGGACCGAGCAAGACGTTTGTTGGGATGGAGCAAGCGTACAAATAATGTTTCATTAAAAAAAAGGAGTTTGCCAGGGAGAGTAGCACCTCAGCGAGATGTTTGTTGGGATGAAGCAAGCGTACAAAGTATGTTTCGTAGGAATTTGGTCGTAAAAAAAAAGGAGTTTATCAGGGAGAGTAGCACCTCAGCATGATTACCTTTCATCCGCTTCTTAACGAAGAGGGGTTTCGGCCGGGCACACTTGATCACAACATGCCCCTGCCTATCGCTTATGCACGTATCGAGGGGTTAGCTCGATACACACACGCTAGCTACTAGCTAGCTAGGTGTGAGTGTGCAAGGGACGGCCCAACGGTTCGGCCAGCACAGCTAGTTCAGGTCAACTAGCAATGCGACACACGATATGCTATTTGCATGTAATGTGTGAACATGAAAGATGTTACCCTCCCGACCAACTCCTTTACCCCCTCCCGGCTAGGGTAACAGGCCCGCGCCACCGGACCTGGCGATGGAGGACCCGACACGTCCTTTCTTGTGGTGCCGTAGCTTGAGACGAGTTTTCGGTGCGGTACTAATAAACTTACATGAAACGTGTGACACGGCGGCTGCGAAATCAAGCTGTCCGCCGGATGGACGTAAAAAGGCCGGCCCGTTTGATTCCAGTTCCAGATGATATGGAGCGACAGACACGGTCCAAATCCGGAGACATCCCGTCACGCACGCACGATTCGAAAGGATGCGCGCCTCCGAACACTGAAGACTGGTGTGTGGGTGCTGGGTGCAGGAGAGGCATTATTGGATCCCTGTTGTTCAGGGACTTCAGGTGAACTCACTCATGGCTCGGTCATCGGCAGTTCGGCATCTCTCGGCAGGGCAGCAGGCTGAACCTGTCTTTTGTTTGCTGACTCGATCAACTGGTGCTGCCGTCCACAGCATATAATTTTCGGACGGCCGCACATCACGTATTCACGTTCGCACAACGATTGCAGAGGGTTTTGATTTCTGAATCGCCAGAGAGCATACTGCCACATCGCCGTTCCCTCTAAAGTATAGTAGATTAACACTCTTTATGAAGGTTGCGATAACTAAAAGGCCTATTAGCTCAGTTGGTTAGAGCGTCGTGCTAATAACGCGAAGGTCGCAGGTTCGAGACCTGCATGGGCCATCAATTTTTTTTATCTTTCCTGTTTTTTTTCCTTCTTTTGAACTCCCGACGATAAATGCGAGATTTTTTCTTCTTCTAGATGATGCTTCTCGATCTTATTGAACAAACACACTGTACTGCTGGATATGCTAGCTGAGCAGGGACCTATCGTGACACTGACAGACGAACTGACAACATAACAGAGGTACGACGTGATTACTTCATCCGGCCCTCGTTCATGTCCGCGGCCGCCGCCACCACCGCGTCGACGACGTCACCCTTCCCCCCGGCGGCGCCTGCCCTCTTCCTCCCCTCGTTGCGCGCGGCGGCCGCTGCCACCTTCACGGCGTCCTCCCTCGTGGCCACCTTGTCGGCGGGCAGCACCGCTGCGGCGTCGCCCAGGACGTCCCTAACCCGCACCACCCTGCCGCCGCCACCGCCCTCCTCCGCGGCCGGCCTCATCATCGTCGTGTTGGCCTGCGCGGCCTGCTGCGCCGCCGCCGCCACGCCGCCGGGGACGTTCCCGCCCAGCCCTGTCGCGCGCATCTCGGCGGCCTGCACCGCCGCCGCGTCGGCGAGGCCCATCGGCCTGTCGCCCGCCGACGTCTGCGCCGCAGCCTGGAGGGCCTCGCCGACCGTGACCGCGTCAGTGGCCCCCGCGACGTTCTGGTCCGGCACTGGCACGGTGAACTGCGCCATCACCTGCAAAAGAGATCAGAGTGGCGGTTGGTTCCAAGGGCCAAACGCCATGAACGATCTTGGAACGTGCGGCGGTGGTGCTTCTATATGCATGGTGTGATAGTATAACGTGCGTACCTGGCCGCCGGCGCTGGTGGTGACCATGCGCCTGCCGGCGGGGAGGTCGGTCTCGGAGACCCGCATGCCGCCGCTGGCCGCGCGCTGTTGTTCCTGGCCTTGCCCGATGACCTTGTCCCGCTCGCGGCGGGCCTCGCGGCGGTCGGCGGACGGTGGGTACACGTCGCCGGTGCGGACGGGCTGGGGCTGGCTCATGCTGCCTATCTGTGGTGGACTCGGAAGAAGTCTCGAACGTAGGCGAAAAAGCAAGGAGTTGGGGTGTGCAAATGCAAAACAAGGCAGGGTCTGCGGCAGGAAGTGGCCGGTGAGGCTACGCACAGACACAGATGCATATAAATTCTTCGTACTGGTCGGTGTTGGAGTATGCACGGGTTGCTGGCTTGCTGCTACACGTTCACGTCTGGCAGTGACACGTCTGGACGCCTAGAAGGGCTAGAACGACGCGTGTGCCGGAGAGCGGCAAAGGTTCGCCCCTCTTGCAGGTCTGCACGACACCTGCAAAGGTGATGCCGGCTTGATGAGCTACCTACACGCGCGTTTCTTGCAGTTGCTGGGAAAAGAAATGTGCTTTTCTTTTGCGTGAATGAATGAGTGCGTACTGATGTGTGCGTCTTTTGCACAAACGAAAAACAATACTGAAGAAAAATTAGTAACGAGGTAACCTAGCTCAGTAGTTTTTGCTGAAATTTACTACTTCGTGTCCTTTTTTGGCAAGAGAAACTTACTGTTGGCTACAAAACCCAGCAGAATTCTTTGCAGCTGATAGCAAGCGCCGGCCCTGTTTAGTTGGTTGAAATTTTGGTGAAATAGGTAAATTTTTTTTGCATTAAGTTACGTGTACAGAGAGAAAAAATGAACTGACACGATGCTCTAGGTGAGAATTTTGTTGAAATATTTGAGAACTAAACAGGATGAGTATTAAGACTGGCAATGCAAATTTCTCGTTGAAGAATGGAAGGAGCAGAGCAAACAGGATCAGTTTGCAACAGCCTTCAGTTGCGCCCCTCAAGCACACCGCCTTCAGTGCTTCTCCTCTCCCAGTCCCAGCTGCAACTTCTGTTGGTTTTTCATCATGCATGTATGGACAGGTCTACGATCAGACACCAACCATCAGTTGCGGTTTTCTTCCATGGAACTCCAGAAGCCTGACCAGGCAGAGTAATTCCCAGTTCTTGAGCAATGTCATATTCCTCCAAGCTGTATTCTGAAAAAGAAAAAATTCCTTCGAGATCTCACATCAAAACATAATAATGAACAACCCGTTCACAGTTCTTGTTTTTGCCAACTCCTGCCCCACTAATGGCTGGGGTTACAGGTCCTCACCATTATCGGACCTGGCAATCCTGAGTTATCATGCGTCCTATTTAACGAGATTGAGTCTGACGAACATTTTCGGTGTGGAATTATTTTATGAACGAGAAAAAATAGAGCGAGACGTACCAACTGTTATTGAGACAATGCCCAAAAATTCTGGGCCAAAAAAATGCCGGCCCGCTAGATCCCAGATGCCAATAGCTAGGCATCGGGGACACGTCTCTTGCTTGGCCTGACGAAGTGACATGAGAAGAATTCGGGATGGCTACGCGCACCAACAATTTCTGTGGTTAAAGAAAACTCGTGGTGTTCTTGACACAGCAACACCACGTTTACATAGCCATCAACAACAAACCAACTTGCGTAATTGCTTCACTTTTACATTGATTTCACTAGTGCCTAAACTGTTTATTTTTAGTCCACAGGTGCTAGCAGCTTCGGCTAGTTCGTCGCATCGCACACGCACAGCTAGTAGCAGCCTAGCACTAGAGCGTCGATCCCTCGTTGATCTGCGCGGCCGCCGCCACCGCGTCGGCGACCTCGCCCATCCCTCCGCCTCTGCTCCCCGCGCTGCTCCCGCCGGTGGCCGCGGCGACCTTCTGGGCATCCACCCACGTGACCGCCCTGTTGCTTCCCGCCGGCATCACGGCCGCGGCGTCGCCCAGCACGTCCCTGATCGTCACCTTCTTTGTCTCCACGCCGCCGGCGCCGCGCGCATCGGCCGCAGCTTCACCTTCGTTTCTCTCCGCGGCCCAGTGCGCCGCGGCGGCGACGCCGCCGGGGACGGCGCGGCCCAGCCCCGTCGCGCTCTTCTCCACGGCCTGTATCGCGGAAGCGTCGACGCGGTCCACCGGCCTGGCTCCGGCCGGGCTCAGCGCCACCGCCTGCAGAGCCTGCCCCACCGTAACCGTCTCCGTTGCCGCCGTCGACCCCTCCCTGCTGGCGCCGTCGTCGTTGACGCCGCCGCCGGACGGGCGGCTAGGCTGGGCATGTCTCATGCTGTGCCGATCAGTGTGTGCCACGGTAGCTACCTCAGCGCGCGCGGCTACAACGACGCGAGGACTGAAGAGAGGTTAGAGGCAGACCGGCAGCACCGCAGCAGCAGGAGCGCTGAGTACACGCACGTATATCGTTCCTTGTGATGGCCGGCGTCACACCACGTACGAGTCCACGATCGACACGTACGTCTAGGATCGGACGAATCATCAAAGAGTGGGTGAAGCGGCAAGATTTGGCAACAACCTGCATCTCTGCTCGACACGTATGGCAAGCTGGCCTGCAACGACACCTGCATATACCGGATGCTGTGAGGTGGACGAACGCTCTGTTTTTTCAGATCGCCGGTATGTAGTACGTAGATGAAATATGAGGCAAGAGGGGTCGTCCTTTTCTTTGACTATGAATAAAATTGGGGTAGGAGTTATTGGACAACATTTGGTTCTTGTGCTCCTTTATTATCTTTCTATCTATCTACTTATTATCTTTGTAGTACCTACACTATTAGGGAATGAGACTTTTATCCCAGGGCAAATTTGACATTAGTATCGGTTATTTCGACGCCCGGTACTAATGTCAAAACATCCAGTACTAATGTGAGGTGAGAAGGGAGAGCCCCCACTGCGCCCCCGTGAAAGTATATTAGTACCGTGTGAGAACTAACCCCGGTACTAATGTGTCCGCATTAATACCGGAGCTAGTTCCCACCCGGTACTAATGTGGTCAAGCCACATTAGTACCGGGTGGGAACTAGTCTCGGTATTAATGCAGACACATTAATACCGGGGCAAAAAGAACACCGGTACTAATGCGTACGCCCACACGATGCCGTTTGCGCGCCGTCTGCGCTCGGCCCCCTCGATCTCCACCCCTTTTCTTTCATCTGCGCCCGGCCCCCTCCCCCCACACTTAGAAAAAATCCCTTCTTCCCCATTCATCTCCTTACCTTATCTTTCCAGCACCTCACCTCTCTCTCCCCTGCATAGGCGGGCACATCACGGCGCGGCCAGGGCGCGGGAGGGCGCGCGGCCGGCGGGATCTGCCCGCGGTCGGTGGGATCCGCGGGCGGCCGGCGGCCAGGGCGCAGGAGGGCAAGTGGCCGGCGGGATCCGCCCGCGGCCGACCAGGACGGCGGCCACGGCGCGGGATCCGTGCGCGGCCTTCCAGGCCGGCGGCCACGGCGCAGGAGGTGTTGACCATATACCCCTGGGTACCCATATAAGGAAGAATACAAACTCATAACATAAATCCTTGTAATCATACTAGGACTCGTATCATGTAATCCTACTAGGACTCCTATCTTGTAACCGACTAGGAACCCGCCCCCTGGACTATATAAAGGAGGGCCGGGTACCTAGGAGGACAGGCCAACACCTCAAGGTGAATCCCCCAACCCCTCTAGGGAACACCCAAGCGCAGGGCGTCATACATGATACTACAAACAGGACGTAGGGTCCGCTACTCCGGCGGTCCGAACCTGTATAAATCTGTGTCCCGTGTCCTCGCGCGTACCTTCGAGTTCCAGGTCTGGCGATCCTCCACCGCACAATCTACTACCTCGGGTACCCCCTTGGTAGGCTCAGTGGCCAAAACACTGACAGCTGGCGCGCCAGGTAGGGGAGATTGTCAAGATCATCAGGCGAATTTGAAGGACTTTCATCAACAAATTCCATCTGTATCGGCGTAAGACCGGCGCTCTGTTTCCGAAGCAGAGTCGACGTTTCTCGTCCTCACCTAACTTGCCGACTCGGCGAGAAATTCAAGGTCGTTTTCCCTCACGTCCGAAGCAGAAAAGAAAAACAACTCAGTTGTCGTTGTCTCCATGGATCAAGGCAGCGCGCGACACGAGTCCTACCAGGAATCGGTCTCTGCACTCAAATTCAAAACTCGCGCAGCACTGGTCGAATTTCTCTCTGGAAGGCAGACCTGCCGTTGCACTCATCAAGCAGCCGTATCCGTGTCCTGGTCCAAGACGCAAACTCTGTGCGCAACTATACCGTTATTCCGAGTACGAAGCAGAAGAAATCCTAGGCCGAATCATTTCTTTTTCTGTTTTGGAATCGGAGTCACGTACGAGCGGCCGGCCAGAACCTCATGATTACGTGCATGAAGTCAAAGTGGAGTGGTCCTGTTCCTGGTTTTTGCATACACAAAAATTCAATTTCTTGGATTTTACTATGCGCACACCATCAAGCTACCAAGGAAGCTCCACGATCAACTCTTGATGCACACAAGCATTGTACTCGAGTACAATTACATCGACGCACTCATCGTCAAACTACTCGAGTACAACTACATCGCGGCTCGACTACTCGTCGTCTGGTTGCACCGGCTCTACTGCGCCTATGCCGTGCATCCGGACACGTCACCTCGCCGCTCGACTTCTCGTCGGTCGGTCGCACTGGCTCTCGCCGTGCGCCCGGTCACTCTGTCTCGCGGCTCGACTACTCATTGTCTGGTTGCACCGGCCCTACTGCGCCTATGCCGTGCATCCAGGCGCGTCGCCTCGCAGCTCGACTTCCCGTCGGTCGGTCGCACTGGCTCTCGCCGTGCGCCCGGTCACTTCATCTCGTGGCTGCACCGTTTCTACCTCGACAACGCCATGCGCCGCTGCGACATCGTCTCGTGACCGTACCGGCTCTACTTCGACTACACCGTGCACCGCCTCGACATCGTCTTGTGGCCACACCAACTCATCGTGGACTACTTCGGCTACTCTTCTCGGCTAGTTTCTACTAGAAAACTAGTCGAGAACAGCTTCTACGCCCCCCACAAACTAGTCGGACCCGCCTTCGACTAGTCGACTTCATCAACACTCGTCCACGAGTTCATTCAAAACCGGCTCCGACGGTACAAGCCGACTTCGGTCGCATCTCCAGACCGCTCTTGCGGTATCAGTAAGTCATTTATTTTAAATGATTACTTTCTTCTTCTTCTTTGGCTTGTTTTGCGCATGTAGGACAACATGCCAAGGACTACTTATTGGTGTACGCTTCTCAACGGATTTTTCCACAAAAGCTACACTATGCCGACTATTCTTGGGACATATCAACAAGTCACCACGAGCTCACTCCATCAACTCGGGGGCTTTCCCAAGGAGGCAACTTCTAAAGTCCGCTCCGCGCGGTAATCTAAAGTCGACTTACCTAAGTCGCATCTCAAAGTTGACTTACTCAAGTCGCATTTAAGTCCATTCTAAATGGCATAAAGTCGACTTCTTTAGTCGCAACCTCAAAGTCCGCTCCGCGCGGCACAAATTCGACTTACTCAAGTCGCATTCTTAAAGTCCACTCCGCGTGGCAATCTAAAGTCGACTCCGGTCGCACCTTCGCCCGCTTCGGTGGCATACTGCGTGTGTAAGCTTCGATGGAACCTAGCTGTAAGTGGCCCTCGCGTCCTGGCAATATTGGTACCTAGCTGCACGTGGTCTTCACTCTTCGTACCATGGGTCTGAAACACATGGCCCTAAGTACTCTCGCTCTGCCCAACTTACTCTGGGTCTCCCTATTATCATGCCGATCCATACTCTAAGGTCTCCCTGTTACCATCCGATCCTTACTCCGGGTTCCTGCTTCTATGCCGATCCCAGGCTGTAAGTGATTCTCAGATCCAGGCGATTACCTAGCTGTATCCGGTTTTCTGATCCAGGCGACTACTCAGCTGTAAGTAGCTTTTGGGTTTGAGCTACACTCTCTCCAGTCGGTTTCGGCTGCGACTACTCGTAGGGGATCATGACAATCCTCTCCAGGCGGCTTCGGCCGCGACAACTCGTAGGGGGTCACGATAACCCTCTCCAGACGACTCTGTGTCGTATATTTAATCAAGAGGCTGCAGCCTAGAGTAACACCCTTCATAGTAGGGTCTCAGTGGAACTCCAACACATTGAGTTCATCACACTGTCTCCTACGGTCTTACTCATTCTTTGGAACATCCTTGCGAGTACTCTCTCACTAGGCTCATAGCCTCAGAGGTACTTAAGACATTGTAAACTCTGTACAATGTGTTCAGTAATAAGTTGTTATCTTGCATATCGACTTGTTACTGTCCTTTGCTTATTCACAACAAAGCCTTCTTTTACGCTGCCACAGCTAAGGTGTTCAACTCGTTGTGAATAAGTTCCTTTCGAGTACTCTCTCACTAGGCTCATAGCCTCAGAGGTACTTAAGACACTATTACTCAATAGTGTATTTGGACATTGTTCTTGACGCAATGTGTTTTTTTCCAGACGGCTCCGAAGGCAAAACAATTTGTTTTTCTGTTTTTTAATTCGCTTTTTTGCCTTCCGGAACGTGCTTTTTTGGCTTTTCAGCTTTGTGTTTCGGGTTTCATTCTTGGCTCGAAGTACTCAAAGTCCGCTCCGCGCGGCACAAAGTCGACTTACTCAAGTCGCATTCTAAAGTCTGTTCTGCGCAGCACAAAGTCGACTTCGGTCGCATTTCAAAGTCCGCTCTGCGCGGTATAAAGTCGACTTACTCAAGTCGCATTCTAAAGTCTGCTCCGCGCAGCACAAAGTCGACTTACTCAAGTCGCATTCTAAAGTCTGCTCCGCGCAGCACAAAGTCGACTTACTCAAGTCACATTCTAAAGTCTGATCCGCGCAGCACAAAGTCGACTTACTCAAGTCGCATTCTAAAGTGTGCTCCGCGCAGCACAAAGTCAACTTACTCAAGTCGCATCTCTAAGTCGACTACTCTAGTCGCATCACAAAGTCGACTTACTCAAGTCGCATTCTTAAAAGTCCACTCCGCGTGGCAATCTAAAAGTCGACTACGGTCGCATCTAAAGTCCGCTCTGACGGCAACATTACCACTCGAAGACGACTCGAGTAGTCTATGCTACTTCTCAAGTACAACAGCTTCACGCCAAATTACTACTCAGAGACAACTTCAGCATGCTCCATTCGTTCTTCAGCACGGGGGCTCAACTCCAATTACTACTCAACGTGGCTCATATAGCTCACTTGGCTCATAATCTCGGGGGCTGGACGCTACAAGAGTACTCGGATGATGGCTTTTTACGAACCGAAGACCCTTGGATTGATCATCTAATCACTTCAAGACTCGGGGGCTACTATGCTACAACCATCAACCTCTTTTTTCAAAACGGAAGATGCAGATTCTTGATTGACCCTCAGCTTGATTCTTCGATTCAAACTCAGGCTCGGGGGCTACACTCCATTTGGAGTGCGATTTTTGCAAATAGCACCTCCATATAGATCAAGACTTCAAGACAATATGGGTATTTTTTGGAGACTTCCTGGGTTAGAACTCGAGGACGCCTGGGAACTACTCGGGAATGATTCAAAAGTACTCATAGAGGAACTAGAGCACATTCCACTCTTTCGGAAATTCAAGTACTATAGAAGACTTCAGCTTGCAGTACTCGAGACGATCAGAAACTACTCGACGAAGCTTCAAGACTACTTGAATTCGCTGCTCAAGACTACAAAGTGCTCGGGGGCTTGTCGACCATATACCCCTGGGTACCCATACAAGGAAGAATACGAACTCATACCATAAATCCTTGTAATCCTACTAGGACTCGTATCATGTAATCCTATTAGGACTCCTATCTTGTAACCGACTAGGAACCCGCCCCCTGGACTATATAAAGGAGGGCCGGGTACCTAGGAGGATAGGCCAACACCTCAAGGTGAATCCCCCAACCCCTCCAGGGAACACCTAAGCGCAGGGCGCCATACATGATACTACAAACAGGACGTAGGGTCCGCTACTCCGGTGGCCCGAACCTGTATAAATCTGTGTCCCGTGTCCTCGCGCGTACCTTCAAGTTCCAGGTCTGGCGATCCTCCACCGCACAATCTACTACCTCGGGTACCCCCTTGGTAGGCTCAGTGGCCAAAACACTGATAGAAGGTCGGCGGCCACGGATTTTTTTTGGTTTTGTTCACCTTGTGATACCTGTGTTCATCTTCTTCCCTCTTTCCTCACTTCTCTTTGCACAGATTCATGATGTATTCTTTGATGTATTTTTGCGATTTTTTTGTAAGATATGTGATTGGGAATATATGATTGTAGATGTATGTGACTGTGAATATATGATTGAGAATATTTATGTGTGATTGTGAATGTGTGATTGAGAGGGAACAAGAAAAGAAAAGGAAAAAAGAAGAAGAAGGAGGAACAGATCAATGGGGCGGACGGCAGAACGGGGCTAACGGCGGACGGGGGGCTGACGGCGGACGGTGCGTTGGATAGCATTAGTACCGTGTCAGAAACCCGGTACTAATGCATCTACCCCTTTAGTACCGAAAGAACTGAAAGACCGAATAGATGACCAGAGAGGGGGGAGTGAATGGGAGCCGATAAAAATTCTTCCCGAAGGACGAACTCGGCCTATACCCTGATTGCCACTCCGAGTACTCACACACACAAGAGAAGCTCTAGACTAGGCACACACAAGCCTACAAGTCCTAGAGACAAGCCTTGAATCAAAGCGCAGAAGCACAAAACAAGAATCAAAGTGCTTGGCCAATTCTGGAAAAGCCAACGCGGACTGTCCGTGCAGTACGGGCGGACTGTCCGCTAGGCACAGGTGGACTGTCCGGACCGATCGTGCGGACTGTCCGAAAACTCCAACAGAACCACCAGAGACGCACCGAGAAAATCAGACAGTCCGGCTGAGCCACGCGGACTGTCCGCCAGTGTCGCGGACTGTCCATGAGGGCTACGCGGACTGTCCATCAAACTCGCTGAAAACCCCAGACAAACTCAGCTCAACCCCAGACAAAAACTAGACCACGCGGACCATTCGTGAAGGACTCGCGGACTGTTCGACAACCGCCTGCAACAAAACCCTAAAGGCGAAACGGATCGAAACGCGAACACGCACGAACACGCGACGAACTGCGACGAACAAGGGTCACGCGGACTGTCCGCGGCTCACGAACAGAGCAGGAACAGCACGCGCGCGCGAGGTCAACCCTCCAAATCCATCACCGGATCTCCCAAACGGTTAGAGCTCTTGAGACAAGATTTGGGGTAGATGAGAAGCGTCACTAGGTGAAGCTATGCCCCAAAAATCTCGACCTCTAACTCACTAAAACTCTGGGAATCACGGATCACACGAACCACCACCAAGAACTCGGGCTCCGACCAAAAACTCACGAATCGAAGGTGTTTCCCGACGTTTGAGCGGTCAAGATCACACACAAAGATGCGCAAGACATCCACCCATGATCACCTCAAAGAAATCCGAGAGAAAACGTCCTCAAATCCACGAATCGAGCGAAGAACAAAACACCCCAAAAATAGCTCTGAAAATGACACGAAAATCACAAAGAGCTAGGAGATCACCGCAACGTCGAATGCTTCCATACATCCAAAGGTCAGAGTCTATACAAGAATCTAGCCTAAGGAAGGCAGAGGAAAAGAAGCAGTCCAGAGCGATCTACTGGGGGAGGAAACCCTAGAGTCCAAGCCTAAGAGATGCCATCCACCTCTCCGCTATTTATACGAAGTTCACCGGAGGAGCTAAATGACCACGCTACCCCTACAACTTGAAATAGAAGATACACACCCCTCAGGAGCAATATGGTCAAGTCTTCATCGAGCGGGCACGCTTCCACCGCGGACTTTCTTAGTCTCGACGCAAGCCCCGCGATCATGCCACGTGCCCCCGCCTCGGAGCTTCCCGATGCTCCTGGATCCCCGTCTCTGTCGCATCGGGCCTCCGACTTGGTTTTGCGGCCCAAACCAAGAAACCGTCCACCGATGGTTTTGTGGGCAAACCAACAAACCCCGCGTGCAAGCTTCGGGCTCGATCCGCTACCTTGCATCGGCCCATATTCACGACTCCAGCCCGCTAGTCTTGCACCGCATGGCTCGCACTTGACCCCATTGGCCACCGGGTCCATCGAACCAAGCCTACTTACCTCTCCATCACCCGGAGGCCACCACGGCTAAGGCCTTTCGCGCTTGTTCTTCACCTGCACCAACACGAGTCAAACCGCAACCTGTACCTGCATACTTAGCCAAGCATCAGTCCACACAACGTTGTCAATCACTCATCACTAAGGAGCGACCCTCCACTGGTCTTCGGACACACCTGGTCCTCAATCTCCCCCTTGATGAGTGCATTGACAAGACCCATAGTAACCATCATAGAGAAAAATAAAAGAAAACAATCACTAACACAAACCTCCAAGCAAGTGATCCAAAGCCAAAGAACAAGCGAAAACAAAATCACTCGCCAGACCAAATCTCGGCCCCCTAAGGCAAGGGCAACAGCTCAACACAGCCGAGACAGACAAAGCTCACAAAGAGCACACTAGAAAGCACAAAACTCAGGAAAACACAAAGGAGCTCCCCCTACACATATGCAAACTCCCCCTGAGCAAATACAACCTCTTTTCTCAATTTTTCTCCCCACATGTAAAAATCTCACAAATGCATACATATTCTCCCCCAAACTCTCAATGCACCACAAACTCTCCCCCTTGTTGACAATGCAAGAATCAAGGTATATGAAACTCTTCCCCTTGTTTTCATGAAAAATGCATGTCAAAGCATATATACAATCTACCAAGCTTCTCAAATATACAAAGAGCACAATAAAATGCTACAAATGAGACATAGAGCAAGCTAAGTAGACACGGTGTAGTTAGCGCATTGCTGTCAAGAAAGTAGAGACATATAAGCATGTGACATGGCCAAAAGCAAGTTTAAGCAATTTTCATAAAGAAACATTCATCTCATGAGCAAAGCCCTATCCACGGTAATTTGAACAAAAAATACACTATATCATCCAAAGCTCATACAAGATCACAAGTTCTCATTACAAGATCATGGTAAACGCCCACAAGCCACTCAATGTCATGTTAAAGCCACCGAGACATGTGTCTACTTCTTAAAATGAGACTTCTCATGGTAGACAACATGCAACGGTTTAGCACCCAAGATATGAATATCAAAACACAAAGACTTGATTAAGAGCTCATTTTTCAAGCATAAGGCAATTCATACACCAATTTCAATTTCAAGTTTAAACATGGTACATGAAATGCCTTTGCGGCAAAAAGAAGCTTATGCTCCTCCACAAGTAAACAAATGGGCTAAACATTTACAATGACAAATGGGTCTTTGACCCCAAGCAAAGAGAACATGATACTCAAGCACAAACTAAGCATGATATAGGCATTTAAGCAAAAATTGAACATAGACAAGTATCTACTCATGAGTGAAGCAATTTTAGCATTTTCACAAACATACAACTATCTCATCATGAATATATGGCAAAACCATCAAGAGCATAGCATTCACATTACCATTCACCAAACATGCACATATCTCACATATAGCACATCAGTGATCAAAGTATATAAGAGAAACTTGTCCTAGCACAACTGATCCAAAAATGGCTATCCTACCAAGTTTTGTACATAAAGTAAAATGCATGCATGGAATGCAACAAAATGAAATATATATCACATATATACATGAGAAGCTCCAAGACCCAGCTAGAAAGGGAAGCACACTCCAAGTTCACCTCGCAAGCATGTGAAGGTGACTTGGTCAAGTGGTTTGGTGAATATGTCGGCTAGCTGATCTTGGGTAGGTACATAGGACAAGGATATGTTTCCTTTCTCAACATTGTCCCTCAGAAAGTGGTATCTCACTTCTATGTGTTTCGTTTTGGAGTGAAGGACTGGATTTTTGGCTACACTTATGGCACTGGTGCTGTCACAAAAGAGTGGAACCTGGGAGCACTCCTCACCAAAATCGCTCATAGTGTAGGTCATCCATAAAAGTTGGGAACAACAACTGGCAGCAGCTACATACTCGGCCTCTGTAGTGGACTGGGCTACACTGGATTGCTTGCGAGATGACCAAGAGACCAAAGAAGAACCAAGAAACTGGCAACACCCAGAGGTAGACTTGCGGTCTAAACGACACCCAGCAAAATCAGCATCGGAGTACCCGTGAAGTCTGAGTGTCGAGGAGACAGAATACCAAAGACCAAACTCAGGAGTGTAGTTCAAGTACCTGAAAATCCGCTTGACGGCCTGCCGATGTGAAGTCCTCAGTGAAGCCTGAAAACGAGCACACAGACACACACTGGACTGTATGTCCGGCCTCGTCGCCGTCAAGTAGAGGAGGGAGCCGATCATGCTCCGGTACTCCTTCTGGTCCACGAATTCGCCATCCTCATCCGCGTCCAAAGCCATAGTGGTACCCATCGGTGTAGTCAGCGGCTTGGAGTAGTTCATGCCAAACTTCTTCACCATGTCCCTGGTGTACTTCGCCTGATGTACAAACGTCCCGTCCTTGCACTGCTTGATCTGGAGTCCTAAGAAAAACTGCAGCTCACCCATCATGGACATCTCAAATTCCCTGCTCATGTCATCTGCAAATCTGGTAACAAGATCATGAGAAGAGCCACCAAAGATTATGTCATCCACGTAAATCTGAACAATTAAAAGGTCATTTCCATGCTTAAGAAGAAACAGGGTCTTATCAACTGTGTCCATCACAAAACCCTTACTCAGCAAAAAGCCTCTCAACCTACCATACCAAGCCCTCAGTGCCTGTTTCAACCCATAAAGCGCTCTCTGGAGTTTGTATACACGGTGTGGGTTATTTTCACTCTCAAACCCCAGTGGTTGTCTCACATACACTTCTTCCTCTATCACCCCATTCAAGAAAGCACTCTTCACGTCCATTTGGTACAACTTGAACCCTTTAGCCACGTCAAAGGCTAGCAAGATCCTAATTGCCTCCAAATGGGCCACGGGAGCAAATGTCTCCTCATAATCTATACCCTCTTTTTGGTTGAACCCCTGAGCCACCAACCTCGACTTGTTTCTCACGACCATCCCATTCTCACCCTCTTTGTTCTTCCACACCCACTTGGTACCTATGGGACGGCAATTTGGTGGTGGATCAACTAACACCCAGACTTGGTTTCTCTCAAAATTCTCCAACTCCTCATGCATGGAATTCACCCAATTCTCGTCAGACAAAGCGTGTCGAATATCTTTGGGCTCAAATGAAGCAACAAAAGCAGAGTGAGCGAAATGAGAAGTGTTCCTTGACCTCGACCGTGTAGTGCATTCATGAAGGTCACCTATGATCGTCGTCGGTGGGTGATCCACCTGTACACGCCGGGGAGCCTCTCGCCTGGACACAATCTCCCCCTCAGCAGCAGCCTCCACTCGAACAACCTCAGTCGTAGTGGGTGCAGGGGATGGACCATCCTTAATTGTCGTCGTCGTAGTGGAAATAGCATGTACACGATTAGCCACGGGAGCATCACCACCATCATCGTCGTCGTCTCCATCTCCATCCTTCTCATCCTCAAAGATCCTCGCTCCAATCTCCTCGTCACCTGCACACTCAAAAGCAGAAGAGCTACATATGTGTCTCGTCAAAGGTTACCTCGCAAGTCTCCATGATTCGGTTAGTGTCAAGGTTGAGCACACGATATGCTCTACAGTGAATCACATAACCGAGAAAGATACCATCTGAACATCTAGACTCAAACTTATCCAACTTGCCCTTCTTCAAAATGAAACACTTGCAACCAAAAGCTCTAAAGTGACTCACCTTGGGTTTTCGCCTATGCATCATCTCATAAGAGGTCTTCTTATTGAAAGCACGAAGGAAGATGCGATTTGAGACATAGCAAGCGGTATTGACCGCCTCGGCCTAGAAATGCCTAGGAGTCCTATGCTCATCGAGCATCGTCTTGGCCATCTCACAATGGGTCCGGTTCTTCCTCTCCACTACGCCATTCTGGCAAGCGACGTATGGAGAAGAATACTGATGATCAAGACCAAGATCACCGCAAAAGGCATCAAAATGAAAGTTCTTAAATTTTGTGCCATTGTCACTGCGTATAGCTCGAATGGCATCACCATGTCTCTCATTCTTCAACCTCAAGATCAAGTCTCGAACAAAGCCAAATGTCTCGCTCTTATCCTCCAAAAAGAAAACCCAGGAGTACCTCGAAAATCATCAACCACAACTAGAACATACCACTTCCCACCTGCAGAGTGAACACGAGCTGGCCCAACCAAATCCATGTGCAACAGCTCACAAGGTCACTCGGTCATGACCACAGTCAGAGGGGTGTGAGAAGCAGCAACCATCTTTCCATGCCGACAAGAAGCACAAACCAAATCCTTCTCGAATTTCAACTTAGGCAATCCTAGGACAAGATCAAGACCACTCAAGCGGGAAAGCAACTCAAAGCTCAAGTGTCCTAATCTCCTATGCCATTTCCAAAGCTCAGCCGAAACGCCAGCAACAAAGCATCGAGGAGGACCAACAGACTGGGAAAAATCGGCACGAAAGATTTGACCCTCGGGGACGATCGTACAGACAAGATCGCCTCGAGAATCAAGCACACGAGAAGCGCCCAACTTAAAACGAACCTCAAAACCTTCGTCAAGCAACTGTGATACTGACAACAGGTTAAAACCAAGTGACTTGACCAAAGTCACACTCTTCAAGGTCACCTTGCTACTCACCTTCACCATACCTTCAGCAAGCACTCGTCCTCTCCCATTGTCCCTGAAAGTGATGTACTCCCTCGTACTCACTGGGGTGAGGCTGGAGAACCACCCACGATCTCCGGTCATGTGACGTGAACAACCAGAGTCGATCAACCAAAAGTCCTCCAAGCCTCCCACCTGCAATAAAAAACGAGGACGAGAATGAGCAAGCGACTCAACACTGGGGTTAGTACCAAAAGAGTCAAACTAGTGTCGAGCCATTTGCTCAAAAGAAGGGTTAGCAAAATCCATCCTACCAAAACCTCTAGGTGGATCCCTCTCACGCCTACCACCGAAGAACCTGTCACGTCTCACTGGAGGAGTACGCGCACCACGAGGGGGAAAACGTGGCCCGTAGTCCATCTGAGACCCAAAGCGCTGATCGTGCCTCCCAAACTCGTAATGGTCACGAGCAGGAGCACGTCCAGCCAACTCACCACACTCAAACCCAACACGCCTATCCCTTTGAGGAAAACCACCTCCACCTCCACGAGTGGGAACTGTACACACAAACACCTCACCCCTAGGTAGAGACCCTCTATGAGGCTCAGGCACACCATGAGGAAGGTGGTACATGTCATTGTTTGCCATCTCCCTAGCAAACCTCTCATCTCTCTTCCTCCTGAAACAGAACTCATCCTTATGCCCATCCCTCCCACAATACTCACAATGGAAGCGAATCGGCTGTGGCTTAGGCTGTGGTTTCTCTATGGGCATCTCAACAGCTTTCTCTCCTGACTTCCCACCAAAGACACTCCCCTGGGTGCTCACAAACTTGATGGGTTTCTGGTAGTTTTCTGACTTGTGGGGGAACACTGGAGGATCTGGGGTTGTATCACGCTTGTTTCTGAGATAGTTTGGCTTGGGTGCAAATTTGTTCATGGGTGTGGTATGTGGTGGGATAGGAATCTCTCCAGCTTTCTCTTCTCCCTCACCACTCTTCTCAGCCCCCAACGCCTGACCATCAAACCTCTTAAACCGAGCCAACATCAAACTTAATTGTGGCTCATGCCCAGACAACCACCCCATCATTTTCCTCAACTCATCATTCTCATCCTGCAAACGGTCAACATAGTGTGCAAGTTCCATGTTTTTCAAAGCATGCATTTCACAGGTAGAGCATGATGTAGGAAGAGGAGCTTTCAATGCCATCTCAAGAGAAACTATCTTGGTGTGAGATTCATCTAGCCTAGCATGCAACACAGGACAAGAAGTGCAGCACCTAACAAAGCAGGTCTAGATTTCAATTCATCACACTCAACCCTAAGCACATCTAGTTCCTCAAGAGTTGAGGCATGCTTCTCCTTGAGAGCAGTCAAGTCAGCCAAGAAAACATTGCAATCACTACAATCAACCTCATCAGAAACCATAGGAGCAGCTTTCAAAGAGCCTATCTCATTTCTAACATCAACAAGAAAGGATTCAAGCTCAACTATCTTGTCCTTAGCATCACCCAACAAAGATCTAAATTCCCTCTTCTCCTTGTTGGTCTTCCTAAGCACATCATCACGGTTATCAAGCAACTCATTGAGCCTAGCATTCTCCTCTAGTAAAAAGTTGGGATCATGTCGTACCTCTTCCTCGGAGTCGAAGTTCGAATCCGAGCTGTGCTTCCCACCCTTCTTGGAGTGCGCCATGCCGCAAAAGCCTCCTTGTGCGACGAATCTAAGGCCGGTGAAGTTCTTTCCCGTGTGCCGCTTGTCCTTGCGCCGATCTTGCTCTTCATCGCTGCTCGAGTCGGAAGAAGCATCGCTTGATGTGGAGTCGATGTCGCTCGCTCCGGCAACCATCGCTCGAGTTGTCTTCTTCTTGTATCCGCTGCTCTTCTTTGGCCTTCTCTCACCCTTGTCCTTGCGCTTGTCCTTGTAGTTGTTTCGGGAATGGTGCTTATTGTAGTCGTGCTTGGGCTTGCCCTCGTAGTCGTTCTTGATCTCCATGGCTTCAGGGCATTCGGCGATGAAGTGTCCGTGCTTTCCGCACCGATAGCACATCCCCGAGCTCCGCCTTGCATTCTTGCAGTTCTCATACATCCGCCCAAACCTCTTGCTCAACAAGGCAAGATCATCCTCGCTCAGCACCTCAAAGTCCTCATCTGGCAAGGACATGAGACAAGACAAAGAAAAACCAACAGAGTTAGCATTAGTCCTTGATCCTGAGACAAGAGCCAAACTATGAGGATCAGTGGGGCTCTCGCTCTTGGCTCTCAAGCCATGATCAACCTCCGAAGACCTGAGCTTGGAAAACAGCTCATCAAGCGAAAGCGTATCATACACGCTCGACTCCTCAATGGCCTCGACCTTGGCACTCCACACAGACCTATCCAGGGCATGCAAAAGCTTGATAGCTTGATCATGATCCGTGTATGGGAGCTCTGTCACATCATCAGAATCAGGTACTCGAGGCTGCTTGTCACCATTTAAATCATGTGCATAGTAAGGGTCATCATCTGCATATCTCTCAAAAACTTTCTCATATGCTACTGCAGCCACCAACATTTTATATGTTGAGTTCCATCGTGTGACAACATCAAGACACAAGAAAGCTTTGGTCTTTACCTTCTCTAGCTCAGCACATTTCTTGAACCTAGCGATCCTAGAAGGGGAGCTCTTGATGAATTTAACAGCTGCACGAACACGCTGGACAGATGTGTCAAGCTCTTTTAATCCATCCTGAACTATTAGGTTCACAATATGCGCAGCACACCTCATGTGAAGCAACTTGCCTTCAAGGATGCTGGTCTGTGCTTTATTACTAACCTTTGCTATGTAGGTGACTGCACCATCATTTGGTGAAGCATTATCAACAGTTATGGTAAACACCTTTTCCAATCCCCAATCCACCAAGCATCTCTCTATGTCTTTCCTATGTCATCTGCCTTGTGACCTTTCACCATGAAAAACCCTATGATCCTCTTTTGCAGTTGCCATTGCTCGTCAATGAAGTGAGCTGTCACACACATGTAGCTTTGGTGTTGGCTAGACGTCCATGTGTCCGTGGTCAAGCATACTCTTTCACAAGACTTCTTGAAGAATTTTTTAGCTTCTCTTTCTCAGTGTTGTAAGCAACAACTACATATCTAGTTGCTGTCCTTCTTGATGGAACACCAAACTTTGGACAAGCCTTGGACATGAACTTTCTGAAACCTTGTTTTTCAGCAAATGCAAAAGGAAGCTCATCTGTAATTATCATTTCAGTAAAAGCATCCTTCAGCATCTTTGGATCAAACCTCCAAGCAGTAATAATAGACTTAGAACCATCTTGACCTACTGACGCTAGCAAAATAGGTTGCTTGTCATCATTGACTTTATTGGGATTCTTCTTGCAGATTTTCAAATGCTTGCCCAGAGAAGATGTGCCATTTGTCTTTGACTCACATTTGATAGTTATCTTGCAATAGTTGCACGTTGCTTCCTTCACAACATCAGAATCTTTCTCTCGTATTTTTGTGAAGCTCTGCCATGCCTCTGATCTGGGTGCCATTGCTTTCCTTTTCTTAACCTCTTTAACTGCTTCTACAGTCTCCTTCTTAGTTACTTTATTCTCCTCAGGTGACTCTCGTCCATCATTCAGTGCCAGGAGAGGCATCTTCTCTCCTGTTTCAGACATCTACATATTACATAGGAGTACATCAGTACTATATTAGTGACAATGATGTTTTGCTCTGGAAATTAAAAACTAGATCCACCTTTGTGCACAAAACTATAAAGAACTATAATGCCACTTACGCACAAGACTACTGAGTACTGACTACAGTCTACAAAATGTCCATGCATCTAAATACATCTGATCTTGAATTAATGAACCTAGATCAAAAAAGTAAAGAAGATCCATGCATCTAAATAATTCAACCGAGAGCAAAACAAGATCCACCTTTGTGCACAAAACTATAAAGAACTAAAAAGAATGTTACCACATACGCACAAGACTGCTGGCTACGGTCTACGAAATGTCAATGCGTCTAAATACATGAAATCTTGAATTAATGAGCCTAGATCAGAAAAGTAAAAGAAGATCCATACATCTAAATAATTCAAACGGGATCAAAACAAGATCCATACATCTAAATAATTCATGAGAGCAAAGAATGGGGAATACATAAAGAATTGACGAGCAATGGTGGAGGCCACTCCGCCAGGCGTTGGAACTGTTGCGGCGCCGGCGAAGATGTCGTGTAAAATACGTTGGGGAATGGGGAGCAAGGAGGGTACGTGCTAGGGTTCAGGAGCGATGGGAGGTACAAGTAGTGGGAGTAAAGCATGCTTGGGCCGAGCGAGTTACTGGGCGTCGACCTTTTTCCACTGCATCGATTGAGGGGTGTCTTATATTTCGGTTTTTACGGTCTATTCGGATTCTGGATGCTGAGAACCGAACCCCGAACTATTTTGGATCCCGGACCGACCCCGTAACCCGTAGACCGAACAGACCGACATTTCGGGCTATCCGGGTTCGGTTCGAGTCGGGTTTCGGGTTACGGGTTTAAAGTGCCCAGCCCTCATCCAATCAACTTCACCCCCGAAGCATGGGGTAATAGGCATGCACCACCAGACCCGGAGATAGAATGAACAACACACCTCTTTTATCCAGATTTTGACGTGCCAAAAATTTCCATTCCCTTATATTCAGATTTGGATGTGCCAAAAATTTCCGTATTCATGCAAAAGTTTCCGTCTCCGCATTGGAGACGGCAATATAGTTAAAAAAAGGAGCCAACCATTCCCTTATATTCAGATTTGGATGTGCCAAAAATTTCCGTATTCATGCAAAAGTTTCCGTCTCCGCGTTGGAGACGACAATCTCTACCTAATAATATTAAAGCAAGGATTGTTTCTGCCTGTTTTTTCGTCTGTCGTCATCTCCTAATAAGTGTCGGTGAAAGTTAGGAAAAAACATTACGTGTCACGTGAAAATCGGACGAAAAACAAACTAGAAAACACAAAATAGGTTCCCAATCGGTTTTGGTGCTGAACCATGAGCCGTGGCAGCTGAGCGGGCTCGAATGGGCATGCGTCAATAGTAAGTATCTGTGCAGATTGGTCTGGGCTAAATTGTGCTCCATGGACTGGGCTGATGGAAAAATGAAAACGGGCCAAAATGGTGCCGGCCTAGATTGAGAAAGGAGGTTAGAAAAAGATTTAAAATTTGGTTTAAAATTCAAATTCAAACTTAACTAAATACCCTTCAAATCAAACCTGATATAAATTACATGGACATGAGGTGCCCAGGAAGCTCGGATCTGAGATGTGGTGATTATTATATCTCTACACTTAGCACATTATTTTAATTACATGCATATATAATGGAGGGCTACATAAAAGAATAGTTTGACCTAATTCAAGAGTCAATACCTCATACTAGAAGATGGTGACAATTTGCATAGTAGGAGTATCATCATGAAAACGTAACAGACTTATAGTAACATCATCCTTTCTCTCCACACATGAACCACCTCAAAATACACACGAACCGGCGCAACAGGTATCAATAGAATGAAAGAACAAGTGGTTCAAACCTAGATTTCAACTTCAGAGGAAGTAAAACCAGCCGCTTGGGTTGTGTAACATTTGTGGTTAGAATGCATATTTTAGCTTTATTTAACCACGAACCGTGTATACAAACTAAAAAAGGAATTCCAAATGGAAGACTGCGGGTAAGGGTTTCGATATAGTACTCCAGCGTCCTAAAATGAACACCATATTTGATCAAAATTGAATGTTCATCGCTAGGATGGAGGTCACCCTTAAACCTGCTATAATGTCATATATATGCGATAATAATAGATATATATTCATTTTATTATCATGATATTAAAAAAGTTCTTTGATCACAGATTATGTACATGTATCCACACATAACGAGTTTTTTTTAAAAAAAAGTCTAGCTATACATATTTAGGATCATTTGTCATCATGAGACGATAGAAATGTAACATGCTAATAAGCTATGTCGTTGCGAAAAAGTAAAATAGTCAGACGCTACTTACTTGCGCAGAGAAACAAGTCCACATCTACTAACGCATGAACACCACAAATTTTGCAATTGATATGTTGGGACAATATGTGAAATATAATCCTCATCAACTCGGATAAGAAAGTACTATTAGAGAAATGATCACATTGTATGGTGCAATATAACATCAGTGTTTGTCTTTAGCAAATCTCTTGCATAACAAGAAAGATAGAAATGAACAGTTATATATTTGGGTATAAGGAAATATGTTACTCAAACATGATTTTTCCTAGCAAATGTGTAGAGAATAGAGATACACTGAGTGGAATAAAAATATAGTAATAAAAATAGAAAAATCTATAAATTTTACAAATATAATTTGTATTTTGCCGTAACAACATACGGGCATTTTGCTAGTATAGTTAAAAAAAAAGGAGGGTTGGCTGGAGGAACAACTTGCGAGAGAGCTCTTGGACCTTGAACTCCAATTAGGGCTACGAGGAGGGTAATTTCTACCTTCATCTTAATACCGCCGGGTCGATCCAAGGTGTCTGCATACACCCCCCCACACTCTCGTCCGGACGAGAAGCAGGCGTGAGAGCCCATCATCGGGAAGAGCTCAACCAGTGCCAACCAACTCCCTGCCCCCCAAAGACTAGGGTTACAAGCCCGCGCTACCAGACCTGGCGGTTGAAGGGTCAGGACATCCTTTTTATGTCGGGCTCATGTGTTTAGAATAATCCTTTTGGCACCAATATAGTAAGTACATCGCATGTGTACAAACAAATAAACCGGATTTGCTAACACAATTATCGATAAAAAAGGCCGGCCCATTGGGTTAACCGATGCACTCATTCATTTCACCAGTAGTCAAAAAAGGCCGGAAATTCTATCTATCTATCTAACGGAAGGTAGCGGCGGTATTGAACCTTCCACTCAAATTCACTAGTAAGGTGTACGTGCGACACGTACGCATTTTTAAAATATTAGAGAAAATTTGTAATTATTGGAGAAAAGGGCGGTCCATCCTAAAAAATCTAAGAGTTGAAACAAAGAGAAGTACCAGGAAAGAGAAATTTATATGCATCCTAGTGTTTAAAATAAAAAATGCTTTATAGCACACAAAATAAACACACCTAAAATATTTACCAATACTTTATAGAATAATGGAAGAATATACAAAACCAAAACATCATAATCTAATACGATAACTAAATTGAAGAAGCACAATCAATTGTTTCTTTATCATGAAATGAATAGAATTATATATTATAACAACCGCCGGGGCTGCATGAGAGTTGCGTCCAGAGGGCTAATGGTGAGCAGTCAAATGAACAACATATTCAACTTCTGTATTTCTACTATTCACAAAAAAACTTATGTATTTCTACTAATGTAATCTACTAATAATGGAGTCGATATCTTCAACCAATTGAACTCAACAGGCCATGCCCATGGTCCAAGCTAAGGCCCATGCACTCACTTCCTAGCGTGTGCTGCTGCCAGCCTGCCAGGCATCATCAACTGGCAAGTTGAATCCATGGAGTCTCCGACTACGCGTTCGTAGGCCTCCGCGTACGACATATGTACTTCTCAATTCTCATGGCTCGAACCCAGCGCGCGGCTGCCCCATCAACCGTCGGCATCGACAAGATCATCGTAGGCAACACCACTTCTCGCACTCATGAGTCATGACTTCAGCCAATCACACCACCATGCACTGGTGAAAAAACGACCTTTGTTCTCAAGCATTTGTCCCGGTTCAACTTTGGAACCGGGACAAATACTTTTGGGGCGACGTGGTCTCGGAAGGCTGTTTGGGCCGCTTCCAATACCACCCGAGACTAAAGGCCTGACGTCCAACGGTTCCGAGTCGTAATTATTGGCGCCAGACTTTAATCCCGGGTGGTGTTACGACCCGAGACTAAAGGGTGAGCCTTTAGTACCGGGTCATAACACCACCCGGGACTAAAGTTTTTGTCCCGAGTGGTATTACCACCCGAGACTAAAGTCTCATCTTTAGTCCAGGGTGGTAATACCACCTGGGACTAAAGGTTGCGCCTATATATCCCTGCCTCTCTTCTTTTTCTTCTGCCCGAGCTCACATTCACCCGAGAGCTTAAGAGATAGTTTGTGAAGAGCTAGCTAGTTCTTCTCCTAGGGAGGTGATGTCCAATTTTTTTGTCATCAATTTGTGAAGATTTCTCTCCTCCAAAGTGTTGCTAAGGTTTGATTCTTCATCCTTCCTTCATTTGTTATGATTAAATTTCGTTTTAATGATTAGAAATGGAGAAAATATGGATTTAGATTTTTAGGTGGTAGAAGGAGCTAAGAGATGATGTTTTCAGATGTTTTAGATTTAGCTAACATTGTATTTAGTTTCACATATTTTTTAAGCATAGTTTCACATATGGATTTATCCTCTACTTTTATAGTTTTTGCTATAGAGATAATTGATTTTAACTTTTAGATGAGAGATGCATTTAATTTTACATTTAGCTTAATTTATTAGAAGTTAGTTTATTAAAAAAATGTTCATTACCAAATGAAAATATACTACGTACCTACCTATTTAATTCATTTTTGCTAAGTATTTCTTGTATTTATTTAGAATACATTTAGGCATTCTCTTATTTTTTCTTTTTTCCATATATACAGTCGGTTGGACGTTCTGTACCAGTAGCCTTACATCCTAGCTAGCTACAGTCCAACATCACCTACGAGCTGGGGCTATACATGGCTCGGTGATGTTGGGCTGTAGCCAGGTAGGAGATGCAGGGCTGTAGCTTGGCGATGTACTGTAAGTGGGAGAGCGAGGTGTGTATATGATGGTGAGGTGAGGTTGTACTTCCTAAATGATCAGGGTGATTAGAAAAGGTATAGTACAGACTTACGTCGCCTCCGGGCTCATGCACCTGAACGAGCTCTTGCACTTAACTGTTTAGTTATTAGAAAATGAGAAAATAGGTCTTATATATTATGTTTTTATATATAATAGATTTAAGCATTCTCTTATTTAAGTATTGTTTTATATATATTACAGAGTAGTCCAGAATAACTATGGCAAGTTATTCTGGTCACGGTGGTCGCCGTGGAGGTCGCCATGGCGGCGGTCGTGGAATCAGTTTTGATGACCGGCCACCTTTGGCTCGTCGTCCAGGCATACACTTCACCCATGGTGTGATTGAGTTACCTACTGGTGATCGAAGCCAGGGACCTCGTCCCAACATAGTAATATTCTTTCGTTGTATAAATTTGATGTTTACGTACTACACACGGATAATAATATTATTTTCATACAATGCAGGTTCTCAATCATTTGCAGTGGCTCGCACATGTTGTTGAAAATTTAGGTGGTACCCCTCTTGTTACACAATACGCCATTGTCGGTCCAAACAATTGCATACTATTAAAAATCTCGTTTGACATAGCCGTTCGAGGACAAAATTACTCCTCGCTGTCTTCAGAACCCATCCAAATGGTATCAATTGTTGGGTGGGGTACCCCTGCACTGGTTAAGAGGACTTATGAAAGGACCGCTGTGCAGGCATGTTTACAACAACTAAACGCTAATGGGTATTTTGTGCTAGATTACTCTTATTTTCTAATAAAGTCACTCGAGGAAGGAGAAAGTGTCACCACGATCGCAGAGAGACTTTGTCGGCTAAATGAACATGACATGGTATGGAGCACGATTTAACTTTTTTTAATCTTCTTATTCAGCATTTTTAATGCGTCGTAATAACATTATTCTTAACTGTAGGATATGTTTGGTCAAACCTTTGCGGCAATGAGCTTTCATGTAATTCTAGAGCAAGTGATGGATGTTGTGGGATTTTCTTACACAGATTCAAATGCTATACAAACAAGAAATTGGAAGTATCAGGCTCATCTTTCATTTTACAGGCCACATCAGTTTTCCTCGCCACCACTGTTTGAAATTTATGGAAGTCCATGTGACCGTAATTGTGAAGCGATAGAGAGTGCACTGATCCATTCTCTGGCATATTTCGCTGAAGTTCTCGACTTCAAGATCGGAGACTTCAACTATATGGACTATCTAAGGAAGAAGAATGAAGTATGAAATATGTGTCGTGCATTGATGCACCCCTCTATCTTTATTAAGACCGTACCTTAAGTATTCATGTATGAACTTTTTATGTTTGTAAGACTTTAATTAAGTATTGATGTATGAACTTTTTTATATTTTTTGTTAAGACTTTAAGTATTGATGTTAGGCCAGTGACTAATTTATTGGAAACCTTAATATTAGGGTTCTCTCCTCCAAAGTATTGATTAAGCCTTAATATTAGCATTTATCACAAATTTTGGAGACCTTAATATATATTAAACTAAAAAACAACAGGGTCATTGGGGGGGGGCGACCCTTTAGTCTCGGTTGTTAATCCAACCCGGGACTAAAGGCCAGCCCTCCACGGCCGCAATGATTGGGGTCGGCCTTTAGTCCCGGGTGGTAAACCAACCCGGGACTAAAGGGTTGGCGGGGCCGGCCTTCAGAGGCCTTTTGTCCCGGTTGGTAAAACCAACCGGGACAAAAGGCCTCCCTTATACAAAATCGACAGCACGCTCCCTTCTTCCCTGCGCGACCATTTTTCACCGAGAGCTCAAAGAGCAAGCTCCTCTCAGCTCCATGGCGCCTCAAACCTAGGGAGGTGCTGCCCAAATTTTTTGTCATCAATTTGTGGAGTTTTCTCACCTCTAAGGTGTTGCTAAGGTATTATTCTTCATCCTCCATTCATTTGTTGTGTTTAAATTTCGTGTTATGATTTAGAGAAGGAGAAAATAGAAATTTTGATTTAAGAGCTAAGAGATGAGGTTTTTAGTATACTTTAGATTTAGTAATAAGTAGTTATCATTTGTTATGATAATCTTCTATCATTCATTTGTACTAAGATTTTTTTGTTTTTATAAAAATTTTACTTTTAGCTAGCTTTATTTATTATTAGAGAAAATAGAATTTATTAATTTAGTTATTAGAAAATGAGACCTAGGGATAGTGTATATTTTTTATACTTAAAATTTATGCCATAATTAAGAAAATAGAAAATTTGATTTAAGAGCTAAGAGATGTAGTTATTATATTAGTATACTTTAGATTTGGTAATAAGTAGTTATCATTTGTTATGATAATCTTCTTTCATTCATTTGTACTAAGATTTTTTTTTTGTTTTTATAAAAATTTTACTTTTAGCTAGCTATATTTAATATTAGAGAAAATAGAATTTATTAATTTAGTTATTAGAAAATGAGACCTAGGAATAGTGTATATTTTTTATACTTAAAATTTATGCCATAATTAAGAAAATAGAAAATTTAATTTAAGAGCTAAGAGATGTAGTTTTTATATTAGTATACTTTAGATTTGGTAATAAGTAGTTTTCATTTGTTATGATTATCTTCTTTCATTCAATTCATTTGTACTAAGATTTTTTTTGTTTTTATATAAATTTTACTTTTAGCTAGCTATATTTAATATTAGAGAAAATATAATTTATTAATTTAGTTATTAGAAAAGGATACCTAGGGATAGTGTTGTAGAATTAACATGGATATTTTTCACTTAATATGATGCAGATGAACCGGCAATGGATGTACAACACCGACAGACGGTCAGCGGAGTACATTACCGGCATGCATGGTTTTCTCGAAGTGGCGAAAAAAACAAGGATGCGAGTGGGTTCATGTGTTGTCCATGCTCCGATTGCAGAAACGAAAGAGACTACCATGACCCGGGCACACTTCACCTCCACTTGTTGAAATACGGATTCATGCCGAACTATGTGGTTTGGACCAAGCACGGTGAAAGAGGGGTTGTGATGGAAGACGAAGAAGAGGATGAGGGTATTCCGGACTGGGCTGCAGGTCAAGCTTTTGCAGATACTTTAATGGAAGATGCTGACGAAGAAGAGTTACCAACACATGCTGACGGGCCTGCTGATGATCTCGGCCAGGTTCTACAGGATGCACAAAGGGACTGTGAAAACGAAAAAGAAAAGACAAAGTTCCAACGTATGATCGAAGATCATAGAAAACCGTTATACCCAGATTGCAAGCCAGGTCACAAAAAGCTTTGTACTACACTAGAAATGCTGCAATGGAAGGCAAAACATGATGTGTCTGATAAGGCATTTGAAGGGATGCTAAAAATTGTGAAGGACAAGCTTCCGGAGAACAATGAATTACCATCCACCACATATGAAGCAAAACAGACTGTGTGCCCTCTTGGGTTGGAGGTACAGAAGTTCCATGCATGCCCTAATGATTGCATCCTATATCGGGGTAAGGATTACGAGAATTTGGATGCTTGTCCTGTGTGCAAAGCGCTACGTTATAAGATTCGGCGAGATGAAGATGCTGGTGATCTCCAGGGGCACCGTGACAAGACGAAGAAAGTTCCAGCGAAGGTTATGTGGTATTTTCCTATAATATCACGTTTGAAGCGTTTGTTCCGGAACAAAGCACATGCTAAGTTGATGAGATGGCACGCCGAGGAACGTAAGCAAGACAACCTGCTGAGACATCCGACTGATGGGTCTCAGTGGAGAAAGATTGATAGAGAATTCAAGACATTTCTGAGGACGGGGAAAGGAACATAAGGTTTGGTTTAAGTACGGATGGTTTCAATCCATTCGGGGAGTTTAGCAGTGGTCATAGCACTTGGCCTGTGACCCTATGCATGTTCAACCTTCCTGGTTGGATGTGCATGAACCGAAAGTTCATTATGATGTCGGTGCTCATCCAAGGTCCAAAACAACCCGGCAACGACATTGATGTGTACCTAAGACCGTTGGTCGATGAACTATTACTGCTATGGCGGGAAGAGGGCGTACATGTGTGGGATGAGGATAGGCAAGAGAACTTCGATCTACGAGTATTGTTGTTCACAACCATCAACGATTGGCCTGCCCTAAGTAACCTTTTTGGGCAGACAAACAAGGGATATCGGGCATGCACGCACTGTTTACATAGAACACAAGGTATTCATCTCAAAAACTGTAAGAAGGTCGTGTATAATGGTCACCGTTGTTTCCTTCCAACTAATCACCCCTTACGGAAGAAAGGGATGCATTGGAAAGGGAAGGCTGACCATCGTACGAAGGCACCCCATTTTAATGGAGATGCCATATTTGAGATGGTAAATGATCTAAGGGTAGTCTTTGGAAAGGGTGCTGGTAGTGAACCTGTTCCAACTGACGCTAACGGGCGTGCACCAATGTGGAAGAAGAAATCTATATTTTAGGAGCTACCTTATTGGCGTAGCCTTGAGGTCCGACACGCAATTGACATAATGCACCTTACGAAGAATCTTTGCGTGAATGTGCTAGGCTTCATGGGTTGTTACGGTAACCCGAAGGATACCAACGAAGCACGAGAGGACCTGAAAGAATTTCATAAGATTCCCAAAGTTCCGCGGGAGGGTGATGATGAAACTGATCCGGAAGAGGATGATGATGATGTTGATTACTATGGTCCTGCTAGTTACACTCTCACCAAGAAAGAGAAGGAAAGCGTGTTTGATTGCCTAAACAGTATTAAGGTTCCGTCTGGCTACACGTCGAATTTAAAGGGGATCATAAATATGAAAGAGAAGAAGTTCACAAATCTAAAGGCCCACGACTGTCACATGTTGATGACATAGTTGCTTCCAGTTGCGTTGAGGGGTGTTCTATCAGAGAATGTACGATTACTGGTCGTAAAGCTTTGTGCATTTCTCAATGCAATTTCACAGAAGGCAATCGATCCAATCAAGCTAGGAAAGCTACAGAATGATGCGGTTCAATGTCTTGTCGGCTTTGAGTTGGCATTTCCACCTTCCTTCCTCAATGTTATGACGCACCTCCTGGTACACCTTGTGAAAGAAATTACTATTCTCAGTCCAGTATACCTTCACAACATGTGGCCTTTTGAGAGGTTCATGTCGATCCTCAAGAAATATGTTCTTAACCGTGCCCGTCCGGAAGGAAGCATTGCTAAGGGATATGGAACTGAGGAGGTCATTGAGTTTTGTGTTGATTTTGTCGACACAATTGACTCGATTGGGCTTCCAGTATCACGACACGAGGGGAGGCTACAGGGAAAGGGTACCATCGGAAGGAAATCAAGTTTGAGCAATAATACTGATTTGTTCCATAAAGCACACCTAACAGTCCTGCAACAATCATCACTGGTGACTCCGTATAGGATGGAACACGAGCAGATTATTGCTTCTCAAAATCCAACCAAATCCCCAGTCAGGATTGCACGCCGTCACTTGGAAACATTTCCCTCATGGTTGAGTGAACAACTCATTAGAAACTCAACGATTCATCCACAACTAGCTTTGTTAGCCAGGGGACCTTGTAGCACAATTACAAGATTTCAAGCTTACGATATGAATGGTTACAATTTTTACACGAGAGCTCAAGATCGCAAAAGCACAAACCAAAATAGTGGTGTTCGTATGGACGTCATCGGAAAAGATGGGGGCAAGACCTGCTATTATGGTATCATAGAAAAGATATGGGAGCTTGAGTACGGAGCGATGAACGTCCCTCTGTTATTTTGCCAATGGGTAAACCTGAATGGCGTAAAGAAAGATGAATATGGAATGACAATAGTGGACCTTACCAAGATTGGGTTCAAAGATGATCCATTCGTGCTTGCCAAAGATGTGCATCAGGTTTTCTATGTCAAGGATATGACTACCATACCGAAGAATAAAAATCCCCAAGAAGCAAGACCACAAGAGGCAAAGCGTCACATAGTTCTTCCAGGTAAAAGAGTAATCGTGGGAGTCGAGGGCAAAACAGATCAATCTGATGATTATGATCAGTTTGATGGCATGCCTCCGTTCGCTGTCGAAGTTGACCCAAGCATATTGCTTGGACGTGAAGAGACACCGTACTTACGTGCTTGAGATTAATGTCGTAATGTAATAATTATTGATCAAAATTTTTATGAAGCTTGAATATGTCATGTGAGATTGACCCACCAAGTTTGAGATTTTTCTGAATTAATTTAATATTTTTTTCGGTTTAATTGAATTTCCGTGCGACATCACCTAGAAATTAAAAGTTGACTGAGAGCACCCCTGAAACGATCCAGAATGGTGCCAAACTTGGCCACAAGTTCTCTTGTGCCTTAGGAGTCTAATTTATCTGGAAGCCGAATCATAATTCTTGAGTTATTGATGTGTAATTCACAATATTCTAGCTCCCTTAGCACAAAGAAAAAACCTAAAATATATTTAGTCATCAGAAAAATCTAAGATCTTGCGTGAGCTAATATTTTCAGTGTAAATGACAACCAAAAAAATTTCAGACCATTTCGACATAGATAGAGTACACGTGCTTCACAAAGCTATATAGAACCTTTCATCGAACCATGTCTATACCACTTATGTCTTAACGATTCTGAAGTCTATGCACTTTGCAATGTTGTATCGGTCTCAAATTTTTTATGAAGCTTGAATATGTCATGTGAGATTGACCCACCAAGTTTGAGATTTTTCTGAATTAATTTACTATTTTTTTCAGTTTAATTGAATTTCCGTTCGACATCACCTAGAAATTAAAAGTTGACTGAGAGCACCCCTGAAACGATCCAGAATGGTGCCAAACTTGGCCACAAGTTCTCTTGTGACTTAGGAGTCTAATTTATCTGGAAGCCGAATCATAATTCTTGAGTTATTGATGTGTAATTCACAATATTCTAGCTCCCTTAGCACGAAGAAAAAACCTAAAATACATTTAGTCATCAGAAAAATCTAAGATCTAAGATTGTTGACCCAAAGTTTAACGACATAGAGCTAGACATCCAAGGAGGTGACGGGGAAAGGACACTCCACGATGTGCTTCACAGTATCATATTGTGGCCCAAACATTACATCATAATACCTAACATGCCGCCACCAATCCCTCCGAGTGTTGCCGAGTAGCAGCCACTATCTCCCGGGCCGTCAACGATCCCTCTGAGTGTTGCTGAGCAGCAGCCACCATCTCCCGGGACGTCACCGGGCCGGTCGTCGCCGAATGATTGGAGCTCACTGTCTCCACAACGGGGGAATTCTCCTGCGCGAGCGATGGCGATCGTCAGCAATCACCACCAAAGCATCAATCACCACCAAAGCAGCCTTCACCAAAGCCTGCCAAGAGGTGGTCCTGATCAAAATCTACCGCGTCTATGCCCGTGCCAAATCTGGATCCCCCGAAGAAGAAAGGGAAAAAGCTGCCTGTTAAAAGGAAGATGTCATATGACATGACAGCATCAGAAAATGAGGCGGAGTGTGATAAGCAACTCAAGGTGTGGATTGAAGGGAATAAAGAGACTGCTAGACAAAAACTGCTCGAAGAAAAGGAAGTAGAAAAGAATAAAGATCATCCGCAGAAACTCAAAGCTTTCATAGAGAAGAAGGAAGCAGAAAAGAGACAAGAAATTATAAAACCCTACTTAGTGATTATGACCGGTCGCTGCACAAGTCCCTAAAGAAGAAGAGACAAGGAGGGTCACCAAATAGTTACATCAACCAAGTACCGGGGTCGATGATGCCACAGGATTATAGGAAGAAGAAGAAGGCAACAGAAGCGTCGACGTCGACGAAAGAGCCTTCAACGAAGAAGGCAACACAAACGTCGACGTCAGCAAAAGAGCCTTCAACGAAGAAGGCAACACAAACGTCGACGTCGACGAAAGAGCCTTCAACGAAGAAGGCAACACAAACGTCGACGTCAGCGAAAGAGCCTTCAACGAAGAAGGCAACAGAAGCGTCGACGTCGGGAGTACAGACTTACGTCACCTCCGGCCTCACTGCAACTGAACGAGCTCTTGCACTTATGGACACAGCACAACTAGCAAATGTCATTCAAATGCAAGAAGCAACAGGGCTCCCACTAGAATATGTTCTCGACCACGAATCACCTCCTCGGGACAAAAACTTCGTACCTAGATGGCACTACGAGCATGAGAAATCTTTTGTCAGGCCTGAGTTGGTGAAGAAACTCCCTACTTAGATGCACAGATTGCATGACTTCTACATGAAGACGTCTAAGGCGGGCCTGGAGATGATTGGCATGCTTGTTAAACCGGGAGATTTTGCTGGTGAAGGCGAGAAGTTGGTCTGGCTGCAATTCAAGGATATTTATGAAATTTACCATCTTGACTCCTTGAATACCGATCTTGTCATGGCCTGGTGCCTGTAAGTGACGGTGCAATACATACCCTAATTAACAAATTAATACATACTCTAATTATTAACTTTGTCTTTCATTTTCTGTAGCCTGGAAATGCATAACATGCGGAAGAATGGTTACCAACGAATAGGTTTCATGGACCCATCTTTAGTTAATCAAGATCAAGTAAAGCTCCAACCAGAAACAACATTCAAAACAATCCTAAGGACCTTGTGTAATTTGCATTACAAGGATTTGATACTTCTACCTTACAACTTCGAGTAAGTGTGATTACCATCTTAATTGCTAAGGGTTCGCATTTCTAATTATCTTAGTTAACATTATTTAGTTCTAATCTTTTGAGCTTCTATGTATATACAGTTTCTACTGGATTCTTCTCATAATTGATGTCAACAGAAGCAACGTCCTTGTCTTTGATTCGTTGAGAAGAGATCCGAACAAATACTTGGACCTTCAACATATGTTTCAAGAGTAATAATTCTATCCATACGTTCCCTTTTATGCAATAGTGTGCTTTTACTAACACTATCTAGCTCTAACTTTCATTATTTTCTGCCAGAGCTTGGGAAAAATTCAAGGCTGTCAACCCTGGACAATGGAGACCTAGAATAAACTTCTCTACAAATTTTCCGGTACGTAAACCAAATAACAACTTCAGCTTGGGCAAATTAAAAATGTATAACACTAATTTTTCATAATTATCTTCTTCAATTTAGTGTATGAGACAG
Source organism: Cenchrus fungigraminus (assembly GCA_036936925.1). Classification (NCBI taxonomy): domain Eukaryota; kingdom Viridiplantae; phylum Streptophyta; class Magnoliopsida; order Poales; family Poaceae; genus Cenchrus; species Cenchrus fungigraminus. Next base: position 29,690,400 of record CM072773.1, on the reverse strand, counting down.
GAACAAGGGACACATTTATGTGCATACTATGTGTGTGAGTTCATCCACAATTTCTGTGAGGCAGACCCGTCAGATTATACTGTAAGTATTATTTTAAACCAGTTAATAATACATTTTCTCTAACCGCTTATATAATTTTTTCTTGTGTGTAATGTATTAAATTATTTGCACATTACAGAACAATATGATTAGGGATGCAATCATTGAGAAGGACCGACTCTTGGCGATTCAAGAAAGTCTCTGCGGATTCATAATGGACCAGGTGATTAATCCACAAGGCATAAATCACTATGACGGTCATCGAATTGATAAAGTTTAATTAGCACCTCCGGTGGAACTTTAGACTAGAATTAGAATGAAATGGTATTTTGATGTATATATATACTACTTTCAGAAAATACTATCTATGCTTTTGATGTAATATAATGTGTGTATATATTTATTTATAAGTTTATTCTCTTCATATAGTACGTATAGTAGACACATATAATTAGTGCAAACATTTATACGTACACGTAAATTACACCCAAATACGTGAGAATATACGCGTATAACATTATTAGAACAATTGGAATTGAAACAAAAAAAATGACAGCGGGGTCTTTAGTCCCGGGCGTCCAAGCGATGGTGTGCCCTCCCTTTTGTCCCGGGCGAGGCTACCACCCGGGACTAAAGGGGTGGCGCACAGGCGCTGGTGTGCCCTTCCCTTTTGTCCCGGGTGGGGCTACCACCCGGGAATAAAGGCCACCCTTTATTCTCGGTTGCCCACCCGGTGACAAAGGGGAGGGCCTTTTGTCTCTCCCTTTTCGTCCCGGGTGGGCTTTAGAGACTTAAAGCCTTTCCCACCCGGGACGGAAGGCTGTTTTTCCACCAGTGATGGGGGTGCTGCAATTCTGCAGCATAACCACAGGAAGCTCTTCTACGTGGTGCGCCAGCGCCATGATAGGAACCGATATGGAAGCTTGGTGGGAAGCTACTCGCGCGCGTGACATGATAGGAACTGATACGGAGCTTGGTGGGAAGCTACTCATCGACTCGAGTTGTTGAGGACAGAGAAGCAACGATGATGGCATATAGATCGACGGCGGGATGGTGGCGGCCGACGATGTCAGCGATTCAACGATGCTAGGGCTCAGAGAACGATGCGACTTGATGGAAAGGATATGCAAGGGACTGTGTGGTCCAGCTCTCTTTATATATTGCGCGAGCGGCAGACGTCAAGCCAAGAGTTGGAGACGAAACCGAATTTCGAGTCTGGCTCGGTTATGTGCGATGATGCGAAGCAGGCGCGTGTAGTCAGGGCATCAACGAACGGACGACGGTCCAAAGGCAGAACACACGAAGAAGGGTGGGCCCAGCGGGTATGACGGTGGGTACAGGGGCGGGTATACGCCGAGTGGGTGAGAAAAAAATTAAAATTTCGGCAGAAACGCTCCCCAAATTGTATTTTTATGGTTGTTTCCCCTTTTTGGTCATCACGCAACCCGACGGGTGGGTCCGGTGTGAGGGGTAAAGTGGGCCCGAATTGGATGAGAAAAGTTTTCAATTGTTTTCGCTCCTTATAGTATATAGATGCAACAACGACGACGATGACGGGAATCCTATATCTTCCCGAAGTTAGTATGCAACCAACCCACCTCGCAGTTCAACAACAACCTAATAACAGCCCAAATTACTCAAACCCTATCTACTTCACACATTCCTTCTTCCCCATGCGCCACCGCTCATTGGACTGCTCCACCGCATGCCGTTGCCATGCAGCCTCACCATCTCGCCAGCCAGCCCCACCGCGTCCACGATCGGGACGGCACGTTTCTCTGCGCCACCTTCCGCGATCGTGGTCGGCCACGCAGCCATCGGGCGCTGCCGGCGCCAGGTGTGTCTGGCCCCGATGTCGTAGTGCGCTGCCGCTGCGGCTGGCCCCGCCTCTTCTTCCTTGGCTCGCCAGCCGCCGCGCGCCTCTCCTGTTGTCCGACGTGCCTCTGGGCCTAGACGACTGCCACACCGCAGCCCGCCGTGGGGCTCATCGCGCGCCCCCTCTTCTGCTATCTGGCGCGCCTTCGGGGCCAACCGCCAGAGCCGAAGAAGATGGTCCAACATTTTTCCATTTTAAACAATTTTTGGAAAAGATATTGATCCAACATTTTGTGAAAAATATTGAAATGTTGATTCAACATTTTTTTAAAAAGGTTGAAAAAATGTTGGTCTACTTTTTTTTGGAAAAAATGTTGGCTCAACATTTTCTGAAAGAATGTTGAAAAATTATTGGTTCAACATTTCATAAAAATGTTGACAACATTGGTGAAAAATGTTGACCCAACAATTCCGAAAAATGTTGGTCAACATTTTCTAATCAGTTGAAAATGTTGAATGAATTATTACTGTCTGGATATTATTAGTGGGTTGATAGCTTTGGTGGGCTGTCTTTAGTGGGCTAAGTGGGTTTATAGTTTGAATGCTTATCCACATTCTGGTAGATATATAGGAGCCCCCACAACTACGAAGCATTAGATGTATACCAAAACCGTAGCCCATCATCCTTCCTCCCGTGACCCGCACCGCCAGCGCTCTTCCCCGCGCGCCGCTGGTGCCCCTACCGCGGCTTCCCCCACACTCGTTGTTGTCGGCCCGAGCGCCGCTACAGCCCCCGCGTGCGGGGCTCGTCGTCCCAGGCGCCGCTGCTGCCACCCCCGCGGGGTTTGCCGTCCCGGGTGCCGCTGCGGCCACCCATGCTGGGCTCGCCAACCGCGGAGCTCACCGGCCTCCCCACCGAGCATGCACCCGTGCCTCGACCGTCGCGTCGACAGTGAGGCTTGTCGGCGGAGCCGGGAAATAAGAATAAAAAATGTTGAGTATTTTTAGAAAAATGTTGAAGCAGTTTTAGAAAATATTAATCAACATTTGTAGAAAAATGTTCGAGCAACTACTTTGAAAAAATTGTTGGATTCAACATATTCTCTAAAAAAATGTTGGAACAACTTTTTTTCAACAATGTTGGTTCAACTTTTTATGAAAAATGTTGGTCCCACATTTTTTAAAGAAAATGTTGTAACATTTTTGAATTGAGGACCATGAGGTGGGAGGGTTGAAGAATAACAACAAGCAATTTAGATGAGCTTTGGTGGGCTGGAAGTTTCAATGGTTGTCCACCTTTCGGTATGGTAGCCACCCAAAAAGACTAGTCCTGTTGGGTTTGAATTCAGTCAGATATATGCTTGAGAGTAAGTCAGTCTCACATTAGGGCATGGCATATTGAGCACAGATTGGAGGGGAGGGGGAGCACAAAAAATAACAAGGACCTGACATTTGAATGTTCTTATTCTGAGCTTATTAGAGCAACTCCAAAAGCCTAACTATCTTGAACTTGTTAGCTAAAAAGTGAAATACTGCTCAAAAAACTGGATCCAACAGACTCTTCAAACACTACCCTCGCTATCCCCACTAGCTATTCCTGGATGTGCGCTAGCCATCTTTGGCTAGCACCTCGGCTCGGTATCCTCTGCTCGTGCCCTCCTCCAGCCTCTCCCGCGCCCTCCTCCCGCCTCTCTCCCTCGCACCTTCCCTCGCCGGGGGCCTGGAGCAATGGAGCTCGCCATAGTGGAGGATGGGGAAGAGCTACCCGTGCTGGAGGACGGGGAGGAGGTGGCCGGAGGGTGGAGGAGGAGGCACCGACGCCGGGGTGGCGCCGGCCCGGAGCGAAGGAGCTCGCCTGGGCATGGGTGTGTGGAGGACCCGCGGCGGCGCGAGCGCAGGGATGCCGGCGGTGAGGACGGGCGCGACGATGTGGAGGCGTGGGGAGGAGGACCCACGGGGAGGACGGGGCTGGGCGAGCGGAACTCCGTCAGGAACCGCATTGCGGGCTGTGCGAGCGGAGCTCTGCCGCGAGCTGCGCCGCCGGCCGCGAGGCTAAGGTCCTCCGTGCTGGCCGGCGAAGCAGGGGGCAGCGTCAGCAGCAGGGTGCTCTGTGCACCATGGACGAGGAGCGCAAGGAGCAGGCATCAGATAAGGTTGCGCAGGTGGAGTCCGTAGTTTTTTTTACTCCTAACTGGTGAGCCTAGTTGCGGGCTTATCAGATGGCTATTCAATTTTAGCTAATTTGTTGGAAGAAGAAGATATATAGAGAAAGAATACTAGCTAAATGTGAATTTAGCTAGTCTAATTTAGTAAGTCTCTTGGAGTTGCTGGAGTTTTGAGGTTGAGCCATGCAGTGCATGGTTATCGAGCAGACAAACATGTTATCAATAAAGCTTAATTATGTTTGCCGAACATAAAACAAGGAACATATGAACTTTAGAGAGGAATAAATATTGCCGTATCTCAGTAGATGTTGATGAGGACACGAGTCCTTTTTTTAATCATTGTACAGACAAAACAGTCTCTGATGAATATAATCGGGATTCAGCTGGTGGACAACATTTCATAAAACAGATTAAAAACATCTAAAATAAATCACATCTACTCCAATTTGACAACAGATAATAACAAGGCTATACAAGTTAAAGTTTTTTTTAAAAATTATGTTTAAAAAGAGAGTTGACTGGAGGGGGACAGTTGCCGGTAACTCATGGATCCGGAGTTGCTGATGACACCCGCCGGCAGCCTGGATGGGTGCTGATGACAACCTAGGCTAATGAGCGTACCTGAACATCCCCATCCAATCAACTCTGCCCCCTGAAGCATAGGGTAACAGGGCTGCACACCAGCCCTGGCGATAGACGGGACAACACACCCTCTTTTATCCAGATCTCATTGTGCTAAAATTTTCAGTTTGGAATTAAAACACGTTGCATTGTTCATTTGTGCTGTCCAGAAAGTACGTGTATTGGTTCATGGGCTCTTTCATGTAGGCCGAAAGTCCAGCCACGCACGCATCATGATCCATGCATGCATTGCATACGGGAAAAAGTCCATATTATCTCCCTCAACTTTCATAAAAGTCAGTTTTTTCCCTAAACTAGACCACTATATATTTATTTGTGCTCCTCAAACTATTGAAACTAGACGATTTACCTCCCTAAGCAGTTTTCAAAGCGGTCATGAGAGAGGTAATTGAACATTCATGATAGTTCAGAGAAGTCCATTAGACTTTATAAAAAAATATAGAAATATATTTCCAGAATAAATGAACATTTAGTAATAGTAAAATGATATTTAATGTTATAAAAATCATAGAAAGTTCATTTTAAATAAAAAATATCATAGTTATTCCTCTCTTCCTTATGTACTTTTTTAGACAATAGAAAAATAAAAATATTTCGGCTTCACACCTCTGAAAAGAGAGAAATCAGACCACCAAAATATTCTTTTCTCATGCCTCTCTTGTGAGAGGTGTGAAGCCGAAATATTTTTCTATTATCTAAAGAAACACAGAAGGAAGAACAGAATAACTATGATATGTTCTACTTAAAACAAACTTTCTAATTTTTATAACATTACATATCATTTTACTAATTTTAAATGTACATTTATTCCAGAAAAAATATTTGGATTTCCTGAAAAAGTATTTCTATATGTTTTTATAGTCTAACGGACCTCCCTGAACTACCATGAGTTCAATTTTCCTCCATCATGGCTGATGTGGCGTCACGTAAGACGGCTGACACGGCACCACGTAGCAAAACCGCCTAGGGAGGTAAATCATCTGGTTTCAATAGTTCGAGGAACTCAAACATCTTGTTTTCTAGTTAAGGGAGGAAATGGTGACTTTCATAGAACTTAAGGGAGGTAATATGGACTTTTTCCTTGCATGCGCGGAAAGCCGGCCCATGGTTGTTCTATGGTGCAACTGCATTCCTACCTGCAAGTTTCATCCCTGCGCGGAAAGCTGGCACGAACAATGCAGTGGTGAAGGAGTCGCCCAGGATTCACCATGACCCACATGATAGTGACACAAAATGGACCCACGTGTCAGAATCTGAAATCCCCCTCCCCCTAGTAGAAACGGAAGAGGAACGACGGGTGGTGGCGCGGCAATGAGGCGCTCGGGCAGGGGGCCACGTCTCACGACACGACGACTGTTCGATCCGGTGAGCTAAAAGCCTGGTGGAGGAGCGAGTTATTACGCCTCGTGGCCGCCGGCGAGCTCGCCGTCGACGTAAGAAACAACAATGGCGGAACGGCAGAGGAACGGGAGGAGCGTCGAGCTCCTTTACCCGGTCTCCCTTTCTATTTCTCAATTAAAATGGTTCATGGTTCGATACAAGCCAACTGGGTTCCTTTTAAACACCACACTATGCCAACGATACAAAGATGCAAACTCCAAATAACGAAAACGTAAACTACAAGAATACGTCTCCACCGCGTCCTTGTGTCTTCGCCTTCCCGTCCTCCAGGCGTCACGCCTCCGCTGTCGTGACATCTCCCCCCGCTAGAAGACCTACTTGTCCCCAAGCAGTTGCTTCAGGGAATCGATTTTTGACGACGTAGTAGTCCTCCCAAGTTGCGTAGTCTTCAGACAAATGTTTCCATTTGATCAACACTTGAGGAATGGTTGTTGTTGGGGGTGTGCCTCAGGAGGCCTAAGGCTAGGGACCCCCTTGTGTGTAAAAGAGGCCCGAAAATGGGGTATAAGGGCATATTTGTAAGGGCTGAGGACCCAAATGTAACAACTAAGTACTCAATTGTAATGGCTAGGGACCTCGAGTGTAAATATTAGGGACTTGAATGTAATATTCGACCCCACCAATGGAGATAATGTAAACAGCCACATCCTCTCTCCTAGGGTTTGGAAGGGGAGGGCACCTCCTCTTCCTATAAATAGAACCCCAAGGGGTGGAGGAGGGAGGCACTTGACCTTGGTATTCATTGATCTCTTGTTCAATTGTCTCAAGTTTTCCCATCCCTCCTCTCTTTCTATCTGTTCGGGATTTTCAGATCCCAACAGTGGTGCCCACTGTGGTCTCGCACGAAATAAAATTCACGATTACCATGACAGAAAAAGAGATTTCAAGAATCGAAGGATTCCATTTAGTCGCAAAAGTCTAGAAGTTTTCGTTGAGCACCCTCGGAATCTCGGAATAAAAAATTTCGGAATCTCAAAATTTTGGAATCTCGAAATCTCGGAAGAAAAAATCTTGGAATCTCAAAAGGAGAAAAATTTCGGAATCTCAGAACAAGAAAAATCTTGGAATCTCAGAAGGAGAAAAATCTCGGAATCTCAGAAGAAGAAAAATCTTGGAATCTCAGAAGAAGAAAAATCTTAGAATCACAGAAGAAGAAAAATCTTGGAATCTCAGAAGAAGAAAAATAAAAATCTCGAAATTTTTTGCACGAGTAAAAAGTTCATGATTACCACAACCTTTTTTTTCAAAAGGTTTTTTGCACAACAAATCCACCGTGGTTTTTTGCACGAAACAAAGTTCACGATTACCACTACGAAACATATTCTTCCAAAATTCGAAAGTGCTAGACATGATATTTGTCGCTGATGTGATCTTTCCATCACCCTAGGAGGTGATTTCTCAGAATCTTGAAATCTTAGAATGTTAAAATCTCAGAATCTCGGAATCCGAGAGAAATCTCAAAATCTCGGAATCTCAAAATGAGAGAAATCTCGAAAATCTCAGAATCTCAGAATATGCACGAAAAAAGTTCACGATTACCATAGCCAAAACATTTCATACAAAGATCGAAGGTAATAGACATGATGTTTGGTGCCCGTGTGATCTTTCCATCACCCTAGGGGGTGATTTCTCGAAATCTCAGAATGAGAGAAGTCTTAGAAATCTCGAAATCTAGGAAATCTCGGAAATATCAAAATCTCGGAAATCTTGGAATCTCAGAACAGGTGATTTCTAGGAATCTCAAAAATCTCGGAAATCCTAAAATCTCGGAAATCCTAAAATCTCAGAAATCTTGAAATCTCAAGAATCTCGAAATCTCAGAAACCTTTGCTCGCTCATTTGGTTTTCTTGTTTCTATGAAAACTTCTGGTTATTTTTGTACTTGGAGTTTATGATCTTTCATGTTTATAAACTTCCTAACTTTTGTGAACCACGAGTGGAGAATAGAGATGTTTTCTAAAGCAAATATTTGCATTTTTAGGAAAATAGTAAGAAAACAAAGATTCCCACGACAAAAAAGTTGTTTCCAAAGATCGAAGGTACCAGACATGATTTTTGTTGTAGGTATGATCTTTCCATCACCCTAGGAGGTGATTTCTCAGAATCTCAAGAATCTCAGAATCTCGGAACAAGAAAAAAGTTCACGACTACCATAGCCAAACAATTTCTTCCAAAGATCGAAGGTACCAGACATGATTTTTGTTGTAGGTATGATCTTTCCATCACCCTAGGAGGTGATTTCTCGGAATCTCGGAACACGAAAAAAGTTCACGACTACCATAGCCAAAAAATTTCTTCCAAAGATCGAAGGTACTAGACATGATTTTTGTTGTAGGTATGATCTTTCCATCACCCTAGGAAATGATTTCCCAGAATCTCATGAATCTCGGAATCTCAAAACGAGAATCTCAGAATCTCGGAACAAGCAAAATCTCGGAATCTCAAACTCTCAAAATCTCGAAATGAAAAAAAAATCTCAAATCCTAGAACAAGCGAAATCTTGGAATCTTGGAGTGAGCAGCCTGCAGGAAACAAAGTTCACGATTACCACAACCAAAAATATTTTTCGAAAGATTGAAAGTGTTGGGCATTATTTTTGGCACTACCATTTTCACCTCATCACCCTCGGTGGTGATTTTTATCACTTTTGAGCAACACCGTCTTCTCCTTGATTCCCGAGCTTCAACTGTTCGCAAATTTTCAGTTGTCATTGTGTTTACTTTTTCAGGAATGTGGACGATTCCGTGAATCAGCGCAAAAGAGGAATTCTGGAATCTCAGAACCTCGCAACCTCAAGCGGAAACTCATAAAATAATAGTATACTTATTATCTATGCTAACTCCTATGTTCGCAGGCTGTATCCTTTAAAAATACACAATTTATTCATACTTGCGTATTCTCATCTCCTTTAGAAGTTTTTGCTATGTTAAAAAATTTCTCTAGAGCCCTAGAGGGGCTACACTGAGAAATTCTTTGCCTATTCCTTAGAAATTTTTTGCTAACCTGCAGGACTTCACCAATATGAGTATTCCTTTGCTAGTAAAACTAATTTAGGCAATTAGGTGATCATTTTTGCACCACGTGCACATCCAATTGCTCAAGCTTTCCATAATATTGTTAACACTTTAGAATATAGTTCGCTTTTACTAAAAAGTTCCCCCATAGAGCTAAGTGCAAAGTTAATAGTCGAAGCAACCAAGAGTTGCTATATCGACTAAAACTGGAAGTAAGTCCACAAAAGCCTTCCATCAAGCTTTTGTCGACTTATCTCTTTATTTGTGATGCTATTATGTTTCTGATCGAAACATCCTTCAAAAAATACCGATGCTTTCTCCTTTGCAGGTATATTGGTTTTCATCAAATTGGAACATGATACTTTGGTTCAGATACACATTTGGATTTCGTTATCCATTAGAAATATCTCAACACTTGGTTTTCATCATCCATTGGAATTATCTCTATTGGTTAATGGACTATTATGAAAAGAATGGCTCTCAAACCACCAAGTTATAATCTTTGGAAGTAGATCAAGGCAATTCAAGACACTATTCTGTTGAACATTCCCCTCTACTATGAGATAAATCTATGCACATCCAAGCATTTTCATTCATATGCATCAGCATGCATCAAAAGCATTGCATTGCATGAGTTATTCTCATTTTTACTTTAAGCCAAAGGCAACGGGAAGTTGCGGCCATATCCCAAAAAAGTGTGGTTACCCAGAAAAACCACGAGGCCAGGATGCAACAGGAAGTTGCGGCCATATCCCAAAAAAGTGTGGTTACCCAGAAAAACCACGAGGCCAGTATGCAACGAGAAGTTGCGGCCATATCCCCAAAAGAGCATGGTTATCCCAAAAAACCACAGGGCCAGGAGGCAACAATAAGTTGCGGCCATACCCCAAAATTTCGATTAAAGCCCAGAGGGGGCAGCAATAAGTTGTATGGACTGAGTTCCAAAGTTTATTATTATGACCCAATAGAGGCAACAATAAGTTGTATGGGCTAATTTCTAAAAACTAGGGGCCTCGAGGACAACAGTTTGTTGTGGCCATATTTTCAAACTCAAAAAAATGCTTGGGGCTGTGACTCCACGAGATTCCAACCATCAGCAAGCATAACCTCAACGATCGGGTGATGCTAAAGCTAAGTTGTTCATGCAAAAGATACTGTTGGGGATTGACCAAAAAGTTAGCTAGTCACCCTCGGAGCGTCGGAAGAAATACAGAACCTCCGAATTTCTCGATTCGAAGATTTCCGGATTTCTCAGAACTCTCGAGATTTTGGACTTTACAGAATATCACTCATTTCTAACTTGGATGAAGAAATCATTGACTTATTTGTCCGAGGCTAAAATACATATTTTATAGCATGAATGGGATTAATCTATGACCCTCGGAACAGTAAAGTGTCAAGGAAATATACGTTTCTTGTTTGGTTTCAGGAAAGAAGAGTTCTTCGGACTTACATGTCCAAGGGATTGCGATTCTCTGGAATGTCGGTTCCAGGTCCGAAGGTCCTCAGAAAAAAGATACTGATGTGTGATGTCCAAGGGTTGCAGCACCCTTGAACAAAATGCATATCAATTTTCCAGATCAAAGCTGCCCGTTACATAACCAGATAAGTTATTCATACACCACTTTAGTTTCGCAAAAATCCTACTTATAGGATAGCTTCGCTTATTTCTGTCTACATTAGAACAACGTTCCTTCATTTAATATTGAAACCAACTCCGCATGTTTATGCTTTTTTAGCTATGTGTCTTTGTATCGAGGATAATGTCAAAGCCATACACAACAACTAGAATTTTCGACTACATGCTAGGGGCTAGGGGCTACCATTCTTCTTTATATAAGAGTTTCTGACTAAAACAATTAAAAAAATTTTTGCCAGCAATTGCTAAACACAAGTGGACCTTTTTTGTGGCCAACTAAGAATCATAAATTTTTCAGCCACGAGGGTTATCTTCTTTTTTTTCCGGACAAAATTCTTTAGTACCGTATGGTCCATGTAAAGATAACTAGCTAAAGTATGTACTAAAATAGCTTGCGAGGTACAAAACTGAAAGTGTTCTCGTATTTTAAAACCTGGAGAGAGCTTCGAATGGCAGTTGGCCATATATTCAACGATCTTTTCAGCCTATATGCTTACTGGCCAAAACTCCAAGGTTTCGGTTAAAGTAGACAAATTTCCAAAAATCTCCACATCCGAGGATCTTTAAAGGCTATTTTTATACATTTCCTAACTTTGTGAGGGCCTCAGATAAGGAGGTATCAGTCCTTTTTGTTCTTTCAGCGGTCTAAGAGAAAGAGACGTCATCATAAGTGATAGTCGCCAGAACCCGGAGATTTTTAACTATACGAGGAGCGACGTCTCCAAAGAAGCACTCTTTTTCATCCAACAATTATGTTTCTTATCTCTGAGAAAAATTCTTGGGAATTTCTACACTCGAAGCTTACAACTTTCTCAACAGTCAGATAAGTTTCCTACCTATCCTTAATCTATAATCAATATTCATTTCTTATTTATGATTCTACAAAATTTACGTGACATGCAAGTTATTCTAACTAGCAAGAAATATCGTACCTTTTGCTGAGACATGTGATACAAACTCTCTACACGGCATAAAACAACTCATATTCATAATGTATTATGGGTAACATATAAGAAAATGATTGTCATCAGTACTATGAACTGCACAGTTTGTTGTTTTAGCTTGCTTCTTACTAGCCAATTTATTACAAGCTAAAATTATCTTAACAAATTACTTGTCAACTGGCAACTTTTTTTTTTAATGGTCGAGACTACTTTTCAATTTCGTAGAAAAAAACTTTCAGGCTAAAGGGGCTCTCCCTCGGAATCTCTAAAATCCTCGACTCTGCATTTTTGGATACGATGGATTAAGGGGCTCGCCCCCGGAATCTTGGTCAACCTCGACATCGCCATCTACCTCATCGCCTTAAGGGGCTCACCCTAGGAATCTCTGTCATCCTTGGCTATATCAACCTCAACATCGTCCTCATCAACCACAAGTCTTCCACTCCATCGGCTTGAGGAGCTCAACCACACTACTTCCACTACATGCGGAGCTTCTCTCACGAACACCAGCCAAGAAGGGTGGGGGTGTACTGGAGAACCAGTCCATCCTAGTTGTCTGGTGCTCGTGAGAGAAGGTTTGAAGATATTGGAGCTAGCTTCGGAGGCGACAACATCAACTCTTGAAACAAGGAGCCTGTTTAGTTGCCAAATTTTTTGGCAAAAAATTTTGGCAGCCCATTCGAAGGTCTATTAGAGGTAAAAAAATGTAGACTAATTACAAAACTAATTACACGAATGGACGGGAAATCGCGAGACGAATCCATTAAGCCTAATTAATCCATCATTAGAGATTGTTTACTGTAGCACGATGTTGTCTAATCATGGCATAATTAGGCTCGTTAGATTCGTATCGAAAAATTAGGTAGGGGTTATGGAATGGGTTTTGTCATTAATTCACATTTAATACTCCTAATCAGTATCGGAAGATTGATGTGACGGGTAGTTGGGAAAATTTTTTGGAACTAAACAGGGCCAAGGTCTTCCGATCAAGGCTTAGGAATGAAACCCCGGATCGAAGCTCATCATTCAAGACACTTGGATGCATGGTACTTGGAGTTAGAACATGAAAACCCGAGAATGTGCATACTCTTTTCTCCATGACCTTTTTTCTCATTAGGGTTTTTGGGATGGAGTTTTTAGTGAGGTGCACACAGGAAAGTTGTAAAGGACATTCCTTTGCAACCGATGTTTAAATTGTAATTGGGCCTCTTTTAACCAAGAGCAACTATTTGGTTTTGTTGTACCGGCCAAGACCAAATAGTTGAGGGGCTGCTGTTGGGGGTGTGCCTTAGGAGGCCTAAGGCTAGGGACCCCCTTGTGTGTAAAAGAGGCCCGAAAATGGGGTATAAGGGCATATTTGTAAGGGCTGAGGACCCAAATGTAACAACTAAGGACTCAATTGTAATGGCTAGGGACCTCGAGTGTAAATATTAGGGACTTGAATGTAATATTCGACCCCACCAATGGAGATAATGTAAACAGTCACATCCTCTCTCCTAGGGTTTGGAAGGGGAGGGCACCTCCTCTTCCTATAAATAGGACCCCAAGGGGTGGAGGAGGGGGACACTTGACCTTGGTATTCATTGATCTCTTGTTCAATTGTCTCAAGTTTTCCCATCCCTCCTCTCTTTCTATCTGTTCGGGATTTTCGGATCCCAACACTTGTGTTGCCTTTCTTCACCAATCTTCTGTGGAAAATAGCTTCTGGTGTTATGTCAGTTGTATCCAGTTGCAGTTGCTTAGGCAATTCAGTATACACTGGTGTATGATCTGGCATAAATCCCTTGAGTTGAGACACATGAAAAGTAGAATGTATCTGGCAGTCAGATGGAAGCTCCAATTTATAAGCCGCATGTCCAATCTTCTCTAGCACAGTGTATGGACCAAAGTACTTCATTGCCAGCTTTGGAAAAGGTCTATTCACCAATTACGACTGAGCATATGGTTGTAGCTTCAACAACACTTTATCCCCAACCTGAAACTGCACATTACTTCTAGATTTATCAGCAGCAGCCTTCATTTTTTGTTGTGCTCTCAGTAACTAATCCTTTAATAGGCTGAGTTGAGCCTCGCTGTCACCAATAAATTCATCCACTGAAGAGATATCATTTGCTGGTACTGATGGACTAACTCCCAGATCAGGCTCATATCCATATAACTCTTTGAAAGGTGAACAACCCAATGATGAATGGAAATTGGAATTGTACCACAACTCAGCTTGTCCCAACCATGTACGCCATTGTTTTGGAGAATCTCCGACTGCACAACGCAAATACATCTCCAGGCATTGGTTCACACGTTTCGTTTGCTCGTCAGTCTGCGGATGATTGGCCGTGCTATATAACAGCTTAACACCCATTAACTTGAATAATTTAGTCCACATTGTACTGGTAAACACTTTATCCCTGTCAGACACTATTGACTTTGGCATACCATGTAACTTCACTACTCCATCATAGAGAATTCTAGCCAGATCTCAAAAAAAAGAGGATTCTAGCCACAGATAGTGCTGAGTAAGGGTGCTTGAGAGGGAAGAAATGAGCATACTTGGTTAGGCGATCCACCACTACAAAAATAATATTGTACCCATCATTCTTTGGTAGGCCTTCGATAAAGTCCATAGAAAGATCCTTCCAAACCCCTTCTGGAATAGGCAATGACTGTAGAAGCCCTGCTGGTCTTGATTGTAAGTGCTTTGCTTGCTAACATATATCACATTGTGATACGAAAGCTTCCACATCTTGTTTCATGACTTTCCAGTAAAACATTCTCTTGATTCTGTAATAAGTAGCTTTCTGTCCTGAATGACCCCCAACAGCACTAGAATGCAGTGCAATTATGATTTTGGTCTGCATGCCAATATTAGTTCCCACCCATATCCTATCCTTGAATCTGATTATCCCTTGATGCAGAGAGTAGCCTTTGTCATTTGGGCTATGTATTACCAGTTGAGCTAAGAGTTCCTGAGCTTTCATATCAGTGACATAGGAGTTTGCCACTTCCTGAAGCCACATAGGTTGAACTTCAGATACAGACTGAATCACCATAAGATGTCTCATTCTGGACAAAGCATCAACAGCCACATTTTCTTTCCCTTTTCTATACAAGATTTTGAACTGTAGACCCATCAATCTTGTCATAGCTTTCCTTTGCATATCAGAATGAAGGTTTTGCTCCTGGAGATAAGCCAAACTTTGTGATCTATGATAATCACAAACTCCTTCCTTTCCAAGTATTGCCTCCATTTTTCCACTGCCATAATAAGAGCTAAAAACTCCTTCTCATATATATAGACAAGTTCTGGTGCATAGGTCCCAGAGCTTTACTAAGAAACGCTATTGGTTGCCCTTTTTGCATGAGAACTGCCCCTATGCCCACATCAGAAGCATCTATTTCTACTTCAAAGGTTTCTTGGAAGTTGGGCAAGGCCAGCACAGGAGTAGATACCATGGCCTGCTTTAATTGTTCAAAGCCTCTCTGAGCATTGCAATTCTAGATAAACTGATTCTTTCTCAACAAATTGGTCAGAGGTTTAGCAATAAGGTCATAATGCTTGATAAAACTTCTATAATAACCAGTTAATCCTAGGAAAGCTCTTAACTTAGTCACTATTGTTGGAATAGGCCACTTCATCATGTCTGTTGTCTTGCTAGGATCAGTAGTTAGTCCCTGTTTAGTGAGGATGTGACCCAAGTACTCAATCTGGGGTTGAGCAAAAGAACACTTACTTCTCTTTAGAAACAAACTGTGCTCCCTTAGTTTTTGCAACACCTGCTGCAAGTGTGTCACATGAGTTTCCAGGGATGGGCTATATATAAGGATGTCATCAAGGAAAACCATCACAAACTTTATAAGGAATGGAGACAATATCTCATTCATTAGGCACTGGAATGTGGCTGGTGCATTGGTCAACCCAAATGGCATGACCTTGAATTGATAATGCCCTTGGTGAGTTTTGAACGTTGTTTTGTATTCATCTTGTGGCTGCATCCTCACTTGATGATAACCTGCCTTCATGTCCAACTTTGTGAACACTTGACTACCAGCCAGCTCTTCCGTTATTTCTTCCATAATAGGCATTGGAAACTTGTTTTTAATAGTAAGGTCATTGAGCTTCTTGTAATCAACACAAAAACCTCCAGCTCCCATTTTTCTTTTGAATCAACAATACAGGAGATGCAAAGGGGCTTGTACTTGGCACTATCAGGCCAGCTTTCAACAACTCTTTCACTTGTTTCTCAATCTCATCCTTATGTTGAGGGGAGTATCTATAAGGTCTAGAGTTTATTGGTACAGCTCCTGGAGTCAGAGGTATTGTATGATCATGGATTCTCTCTGGAGGGAGTTTTTGTGGTTCAATGAACATATCATCATACTGTCCCAACACCTGTTGCACCTCTGCACATGGTTGTGATTCATCCCCTTCAGAGTGTTCAGTCAGAATGACCATGGCCCAAATGTCATTGCCTTTGTACCATTTGACCAGTTGTTCAGCAAACAACTCTTTGACTTGTTCAGTTTTAGTGAGGATTCCTTGTAGAAACACCTTTTCTGCCAGCATCTTCAAACTCCATTGTCTTATTTGCCCAATGACAATTCATGGGACTGTGTGGTTTTAGTCAATCATACCCTAAAATGGCATCAAAAGCATTCAAGTCCAACACCCTCATACTTGTCTCCACTCTCCAAAGTAAATCCATTACCCCACCATGATAAATTGGGTACAATTTTGTCTAAGATAAAAATGTCTCCATTGGACACCTTAACTTGCTTAGGTGTTGTAGGTATAGGCACTATTCCAGCTCTCTCCAGAAACTGTGAACTTACAAAACTGTGATTATTGCCATTGTCAGTGAGTGTGAGCATCACTTGGTTGTGCACCAATAACCTGATCTTCAAAGCATCTCCTTCATCTATTCCTGAGATTGCATTTATAGATAGATGACAAAATTCAGCAGTTAAGGAATCCTCTAGAGCTAATTGGGCTAGTACTTGCTCAGGCAAATGCATGTCTAAATCATTCACCACTAAGGCATTAACTTGTGCTTTAGGCCTCTTAGTGCATACTTCAGCATGGGCAGGTGTATATGGCTCAGCATAGTGGAAACAAAGATTGTTAGCTCTTCTGTAATTCATAACTTGCCTATCTTTCCACAGACTATTCACTGGAGGAACTGGAGCCTTACCATCTCCCTTAAAGCTTCAACTTGGAACTTTTGACATAGCCTGATTTCTCCAACTCTTGGCCTTGGCCCAAAATGGCCCTTTCCATAATTTCAGGAACTAAACATTGAACTGCTATCATGATCTCAGGATTAAGTCCATTGACAAAAGTGGTTAAGAAAAACATCTCCCCCAACCTAGAATTAAGCATGGTTAATTGATATTGTAAGTCTTCAAATGCTGAGATATATTCATCCACAGTTGTAGTCTGTTTAAGCTCCATCAATTCTCCAAGAGTTGTTCTATATTTATTGGCTCCAAACTTCTCCTCCACAGTATGAATAATCTGTTCCAAGTACCCAAATCATTCTTCAGCTTGTACACTTGCAGCCACTTGACAAAATTCTCATCCATGTGCATAGATGCAATAACAGGCTTCATCATTTCTAGAATCTCCATAATTTGGAAGTAGTTTTCACACTTATCTTTCTATATACGAGGATTCTTTCCATCAAAGACAGGAAAGGCCAACTTGGGTACTTGTACCTTACTTGGATGTTGTGGTGGTAGGTGTTCCTTGCCATTGTAATGTCCAGATCTGTGCGGATGAGGTTTTGACTGATTAGCTACACCCTGAGCATAGAAAGGATTCTCCTCCTGAGAAGCTTCAGAGGATGTAGGCTTAGTGGTTGTTTTTCATGACTCTTTGTGAAATTGATAGTCAACTGTGCCACTGCCTGCCTTGTAGCATTGATCTGTTGAGACAACATCTGCTGAACTTGTAACATACGCTTTACCACCTTGGTACTTATGATCTTGTAACATACGCTTTACCACCTTGAAAAGCCAATTCTGCTAACTGCTTGTCAGTCAGAGATAAACTATAACATTTGTTCTTCGTCTCTTTAAACCTTTGGACGAAGTTTGACACTGATTCATCGTTCCTCTGTTTCAGGCCGGTCAAATCAGTAATCTTCATCTCATGTACCCCAGAGAAGAAATATCCATGAAATTTTCTTTCAAGATCCTCCCAACTCTGAATAGAATCGGCTGGTAACGATACAAACCAAGCAAAGGCTGGCCCTGATAGTGAAGATGAGAATAGACGCACTCTCAATAATTCATTTGTTCCTACATCTCCACATTGGATGATAAATCGGCTGATATGCTCAACAGTGGAGGTGTCATCTTGACCAGTAAACTTGGTGAAGTCGGGCACTTTGTATCTCTGAGGGAATGGAATCTGATCGAAATAAGCAGGGTATGGTGTCTGGTATATGTTGGTCTGCTGCTTTGGTTTCAACCCAAACTGGTTTTGTATTAAATCTGTAATCTCGACCACAAACTTCTTATTCTCGTCAATCGGCTGATTACCTGCCGAAGGACTTGGCCGACTCTGCATAACTCCGATTGCTCCTGGCTGTTCGTACATAATTGGCTACGAAGCCAAAGGTGTCTGAAAAGCCGTATATTGAGGAAACCGTCCTGAATGAGGTATTCTGTGCTGAGTTCCTTGATGCATGAGTTGCTCATTCGTGTTTCCCGACTATCTTGGGTGTTGAGAAACTGAAGATGTAGGTTGCGCGATCTGATCGAGCAGTATGGCTTGATGCATTGCTTTGTTATAATCTTCCTGAATTTTTGCGGCATAAACTCTTACTGCATATGCTTTATCAGCTGGACTCATCCGCTCTGGTATGAACTGATAACTGGAAATCGGCTTTTCAGCCGATGTCGTCTCAAATGTTGAAAGCTGAGATGCTGTAGGGATTTCATAGGGTTTCTCTTGTATTGGTTTGACAAGATGAGCATGTATAGCTGCTACCTGAATACGTTGAGATATTTGAGCTTCAGGATTAAAGTATGTGAATGAAATCCCTTTGTCATGCTTGCTGGCCAATCCCCTCAATTTCTTGAAGACTGCTAAATAAGGAAGAGGAAATTCCTTTGATTTCTGTTTTGATTCCTCTGTAGAATCTTTCGGCAAATCAAATCTAATCAATTTTCCACTTGCATCCCTTATTGCTGGATATACTTGTGCAGTTGATGTAGGAGAACTTTGAGACTCTGATTAGCCAGGTATTTCCATGGTTGTTGCAAGCTGTTCTCTGACAACCTCCTTTATACTATTGTGAACAGTATTGTTGAGAACAGGGGCTTGATCCACCAGTGTTTGCCGCAGAGCTTCTGTCATCATGTCTTGAAGCTTCTCTGGCTCGACCTATATTATCAATTGGTTGAGCCTGGGAAGAGGACTCATTTTGAATGCTCCTTCTTTACCCGAGCCGAAACTTCCCAATAAAAGTTGTCGATATTCTTCCATGCGTTCTTCATATTCATCTCTATCTTCCTTACGGAGTTGATCCAAAGCGATTGGTTGGATGTTGGACTGATCAACACCTTTAGGCTATTGAGGAATTGACATCGTGGAATAGTTCTTCGTGTCCCACCGGGCGTGCCAAGATGTGTTGACGCAAAAAACGGAATAAAGTTCTTCAACGGCAACACGTAACGGATCCCCGGGATGTAACAAGGCGTGCCAGCCGACCTGACCTATTGATCGGCACGGAAAGATATGAAACATTATATGCGGGTTAGATCGGCTAGAGAACCGATGTGGGTCTTCGACAAGTAACAGCCTGATCGGCCGATACCACTGTAGAGCAAATCGGCTAGCCGGAGCAGTCGAAGCGCAAGTATAACCAAAACGGCTAGATCAACCGATTTGATGACGTAGGCAAAGCGCAAGCAAAAGCAGAGCGAACTAAGCGCTACGAGACAACACTCGAAACCCGATCTAAATCGACTAGATCGTAGTGAAACGATGCAAGAGCAACGATAGCCGATACGGTGAGATTACGAGCTGGATAAATTGGTGATAAAAGCTAAATAAACAAGAAAAGACTTGCAAACCTGGCTGATATCGATAAGTTGAGAATAAAACTTAGACGAAACCATAGCGATGCGCTCGAAGGTTAAAGCCCAGTTGTTATTCGATAAAACGGTACTTACAAGATTGCCGGAAGTCGATCGATGCAGCCCGACGAGCTAGAAGGATGGCGTTTGAAGAAACAAGAAAATAAGAAGTAAAAAAGGGGTGGCGAAGTCGCCGACTTGAATAAGTAAAGGTTTTGTTGATATTGGTGTGTACAATCTCTCTTCGACCACGCAGGGTCGCTATTTATGTTCTGAGGACAACTCGATTCCTAGTCGATGACGACAACATTTACTTGGATCTAAAGAAACAAAACTACCAAAAACTTAATGATTCTCATAGGAATCGGACTCTCTAAACTGATTTTGACCCAATGTCAACTCGGTTGTTGGCCCGCCTCCGTCTTCCTTCCTTTTGACGAATTCCTCTTTTGCCACGTTTCTTTTCCATCAATCGGCTGATCCCAGATTGGCTTGTTGCCTCTCTCCTTTCTTCATCAGCTCTGAGGCCTTTCCGACGTTTCTTCACCTTTCCTCTGACACGTGTCAAAAAACGGTGTCAACACATGCCCCCCAGTTTCAGAGTAAATTTCTTTTGCTCTGAAATTCTTATCTTCTTCCTTAAGGACTCTTCGTAATCTTCTTCTTCTAGAGTACATTTCCTCCTGTAGCGACTTTCAGATCCTTGTTCTTCTTTCCAGGGGAAACACATCACTGACCTCATTATGAACCATTGGAGGTAGAGCTTTTCACGGGAAAACTGTTCCATTTTGACTATGTTTGGCGTCTTCTGAGATTCCATCTTATCCTTTCGTTTCCTTGCCCCCCTGCGTTTGACTATAAATAGCATCTGAAACCATCGGCCTTTTCACAACTTCAGCCATGGCACGACCAGCAGATCTGATAGGATGTAGGCTCCTCCTTTTCGTCTGTTTCTCTTCTTTCTCTTCCTCTTCTTTGCAGTTAGAAGAATTCTTGTGAAGTAGTGTAGCGGCCTGTTTCTCTCGCTGGCATCTTTTGTGAAGTCAGGAGGTGCAACAGCTATAAGAACCCTTGTGAACAGCTTGGGTTCAATGGCTGTTAGGCAGTAGAAAGAGAGAGTGCTAGTTACACATTATCGATGGAGAGCACCACAAGGGAAGGTGAACCATCTTGATCATCAACTCGGCGAGTTTCTGGAGGAAGGTTGCAGAATCTGGAGAAGATTTTCACCAATTCTTCCTCTTTGGTATTCATCGATTCCATATCCTCATCATTAGATGATGAGCCTTTTATGTAATCCGTAGTGTCTTTGAACAGATGTAATCACCATGTGTTGAAATATGAAAGAAATAAATATTCCCATTTTTTGTTCTAAGAGCGATTGTTACATCGGCCATGATCCGAATCTCTCATCGGCTAAGAAAAATACTTTTTATTTTTATTTTTTCTGCTAAAGACGATAACTAAGTATCGGCTATCCATCTTAAGAACGATTGCTAAGAAATCGGCTGACCATCCGAAATTCCAATCGGCTTTAGAATCAGTAGTAACAATTGGTTAATAACCGAAGGTGAATCTGATAAAATATCCACAACTAAATCGACTAGAAGCCGAAAGTAGTCTAAGTATCAACCCAAATACTTGGATAATATCTCTTCAGATATTTCCCATTTAAGGCTCTTGAAAACTTTTCTCCTTCTAGAGTTTCCAAGATATATGCATTGCTTGGAGCGCTTTGACTGATACGAAAAGGTCCTGTCCAATTGGGTGACCATTTGCCGAATTTAGGATCTCTGGTTCCAATCGGCAATATAAGTTTCCATACCAAATCACCTTCAGAGAATTCTTTGATATTAACCTTCTTATCATACCACTTGGATATCCTTTTCTTATTTTCCTCAATATTGATCAAGGCCCTTAGCCGATTACCGGCTAGATCTTCTAACTCTTCTTTCATTAAATTTGAATAATCATCGGCTGATAGCTCATCTTGTAATGACATGCGTCTGGATCCTGTTCTTATTTCCCAAGGTAAAACAACATCATCTCCATAGACTAATTGATAAGGAGAAACTTTAGTAGCTCCATGACATGCCATCCTGTAAGCCCATAATGCTTCATTAAGTATGGTATGCCACCGCCTTGGTCTTTCATCAATCTTCCTCTTGATCAATTTGATAATACTTTTGTTAGAAGCTTCAGTTTGTCCATTGGCTTGAGCATAATAAGGAGAAGAATTCAGTATTTTGATTCCCATACTGGTAGCAAATTCATCGAACTCTCCTGACGTAAATTGGCTTCCTTGATCTGTGGTAATGGTTTGAGGTATTCCAAATCGATAGATGATGTGCTCTTTCACAAAATCAATCATATTATCTGATGTCACATTCTTGAGGGGAATCGCTTCAACCCACTTGGTGAAATAATCAGTAACCACGAGTACAAACTTATGTCCCTTACTTGATGGAGGGAAGATTTGTCCGATAAGGTCAATTGCCCATCCTCTGAACGGCCAAGGTTTGATTATTGGATTCACTGCTGATGCTGGAGCTCTTTGCACACTTCTGAATTTCTGACAATCTTGACACCCTTTGTAATATTTAAAGCAATCTTCTAATATAGTTGGCCAGAAATATCCATTGTTCTTGATCATCCACTTCATTTTAAAAGCTGATTGATGAGCTCCACATACTCCTTCATGAATTTCACCCATCAATATCTTTGCTTCTTCTTCGCTCAAGCATTTGAGTAAAACTCCATCGAGCGTCTGATAATACAGTTGATCATCAAGTAGGACATATTTGAGAGCTTTGAGTTTAATACGACGATCTACCTTTTTTGAAGGATTCGAAAGATAATCGGCTAATTCTTTTCTCCAGTCATTAATATCATACTATGTGACTTGAATCGGCTGATACCCAGAAGCATTTTGGGCCAACTGATTCGCATCTTCGTTTTGTGCTTTCGGAATATGCCATAATGTTGCTGTCCTGAATTCTCTGATCAAATCCAAGCAAGCATCATGATAGATCCTTAGGACATCATCTTTGCATTCATATTCCCCAGTTAGTTGTTTAATAACCAACAATGAATCACCAAAAATTTCAACTGCTTCAATTCCTTCTTCCCGAAGTAATGTAAGTCCTTTCAAAAGAGCTATGTACTCCGCTTGATTATTGGTAGAAGTCTTCTCAACCGGCACAGAAAGCTCATATGATTGTCCTGTAGGAGAAATCAAGATGCTACCAATTCCAGCCCCAGCACTGCATGATGACCCATCGAAGAATAATGTTCAAGGAGCAATATCAACTCCATTTGACCCCAAATGTTGTGTGACAAAATCAGCCAGTATTTGTCCTTTGATTGCTCGTGCTGACTTATACCTGAGATCAAATTCTGACAAAGCTAACATCCAATTGCCAATGCGTCCTTTCAATATCGGTAGAGATATCATATATTTGATCACATCATCTTTGCATATTACTGTACACTTAGCCGATAGAAGGTAATGTCTTAATTTTCTGCAGGAGAAGTACAGACATAAGCATAGCTTCTCAACTGGTGGATATCGAGTTTCCGCATCTAAAAGCCTTCTGCTTAAGAAGTAGATTACCCTTTCTACCCCTTCAAATTCTTGGACCAAGGCTGAACCAATAGCATCATCAGCAGTTGATAAGTACAATTTGAATGCCTTGCCATGCTGAGGAGGAACTAACACAGGAGGAGACTTTAAATATTGCTTGATATCATCTAACGCTTTCTGCTATTCTGGTCCCCATATGAACTCTTGATCTGGCTTCAACTTCAACAAAGGGGTGAATGATCGAATTCTTTCGGACAAATTGGATATGAACCTTCTGATAAAGTTGATCTTGCCAATAAGTGATTGCAATTCTTTCTTATTAGTCAGAGGAACCACCTTATCGATTGCAGTAATCGATTTTTCTCCAATTTTGATGCCCCGCTCGTGAATCATGAAACCTAGAAATTGACCAGCCGGTACACCAAAAGCACACTTGTGAGGATTCATCTTCAAACCATGCTTTCTCGTGTTTTCCAGTGTCTTTCGTAAATCGGCCAGATGTTCTGCATGATCTTTAGATTTCACGACTACATCATCAATGTATATCTCCACTATCTCACCAATAAGGTCGTGGAAAATATAATTCATTGCTCTCTGATATGTAGCACCCGCATTTTTCAAACCGAATGTCATGACTACCCACTCGTATAAACCGACATGACCAGGACATCTGAAAGTTGTTTTCACAATATCTTCAATAGCCATAAATATTTGATTGTAACCGGCATTACCGTCCATGAAGCTGATGATTTTATGTCCAGCAGCTGCGTTCACTAGTGCGTCAGCTATCGACATTGGGTATCCATCCATTGGTTTTGCTTTATTCAAATCCCTGAAATCAATGCATACACGGAGTTTGCCATTCTTCTTGTAGACAGGGACTATGTTTGAAATCCATTCGGCGTATCGACATTGCCGAATGAAACCAGCTTCGAGTAACTTAGTTATCTCGGCTTTTATATCTGGAAGAACTTTGTCGTTGCATGGTCTCGGCCTTTACTTAAACGGCCGATACCCTGGTTTGATCGGCAGCCGATGTTCTAAAATTGATCGGTCTAAACCAGGCATCTCATAATACTCCCATGCGAAACAGTCCTTGAACTCTCGCAATAATGAGATCAGTTTTACTTTATAATCTGCCTCTAACCTCGCACTGATAAACGTCGGCCTCGGTTTACTGTTATCACCAAGATCTATGTAAACCCGTGCCCAAGCTTTCCTTCGTATTCTCTAGCCGATGTTCTTGCAGCTGGAATTCCCTTGTACTTGTTCCCATTCTTGAACACTACAAGTGAGGCGAAATCTCTTGAGTACCTGCGTGCTTCTAGCCTTGGTGTTCACAGTGCTCTTACTAAGGTAATCTTTAATTGAGATTATAGATGACTGAGAAGATTAGTCACATCTCTCAACAACGAATTAAAATCATGGATCTGTTTCACTGAAAATGCAATAATCAATTAAGCTTCACATTCATATTCTCTAGCTTCTTTTGCTGGCTACGAAATTGAGACACATCTTTGTTCTCTGTGGAAGCGAACGATAACTAGTTTACTTTAAAAGTTAGGTTTATACTTTAGTGTAATGATTCAGTGTTGATATAACCAATCTTGTCACTACTAGATTAGTTCTGATTTTTTGTTTGCTAGCATTTCCACCATCTTTACCTATTCTATAATTCGATGCTCGGAAAACTGGATAACTCAGCAAAGACTAAGAAAAACTGGATAACTGGCGTGAGTGGGAATGATGCTGATGGATTTATGGAATATTCGTTATGTTTATTTAGTGCAATCATTTCTCATGTTCAATTCTTACTGGTTTCAGAAATTGTTACCCTAACCACGATAAATTCACATCCAAGATCCATCTGCTGCTTTTAACAAATACTAATTCTGCAAATGAGAAAGAAACATCTGTCTTGTGATACATGCAGGTGGATGATGCTGAAGTTGTCAAATTCCTGCTGAAAAGTGAAGTCACGCAAATCATGGGGACAGGCAGTGAGCTTTCAGAAACAGTATGTCATTCATCTTTTGCATCTGCTCAGCCACGTCACATCATATTATCTTGTCATATTCTTTAGCATGTTTGACTTTCTAAGGTTTGTGTTGATTTTGGCACGATATGGGTCATGCAGATTTTGGTACACTATATACATAACTGAGGATTTGTTATTAATTGGGATGATTGGTCACTCTAATGCCCATCTACTGTCTGTTGCTTGTTATTAACCATATGTTGTCCAGATAACTCAGGATTTGTTATTATTTGGGATGATTGGTCACTCTAATGTCCATATACTGTCTTTTGCTTGTTATTAACCATGCGTTGTCCAGATCATGAGTAGCTTATTTTGTATGATATGCTACTCTCTTTGAACATATCATATAGTTTAAAACTTTACAACCTACTAGGTATTGTATGTTCTAGCAATCTAGGATGTATAGGCCTCAATCCTTATCACGATCATTTTGATCCAGGCTAGGGTTCTCTTAGAAAACCATAAAATTACTTTAAAAATTCTAAGCACAAAATGAGACTTATGAAAGAAGCTTTAGAAACTGTTCAGTAATGTTGTTTCTGCAACTTTTTTATGCTGCTAGTTTCAGTAGCAAATATATCATAGCCTCAACAGAGTTTTGTATATTTTCCTTCATTTGGGGTTGAGAACAGTCGGAGAGGACCCCTCCAAATTGGTTGCCAGATAAATGTTGTGTAAACCACAAGTAGTTGAGTAGCAGGAGCCTAGGTTTCCATTTGCTGGTGAAATTAAGTAAATCCAGTAGTAAGTCCTCAGTAAAGCTTGGCCAATTTTGCATTACACTACTAATTTCATAAGTATTACTTTGATTCACTAATAACCGAATGCATATGCAGGTGGCCACATTCATCGTACAAAAGATTATGCTAGATGAAGTTGGGCTACAGCGCATCCGTGCGGCCCCCGAATGTTTCTTTCAAGCAGCCAGTGTTTTAGCAAGCATGGTGATGGCATTAACTGAACAACCCTCCACCAAGATGCTGAAGCTCATTATCGGCTGCTACCTCAGGCTGACGGATGATCCCAGGTATGTGCTATCATTTGCATAGTAGTATACTAGCAACTTAATAGCATGTACATTTCTTCCCACTTGATGATGTCAGATGTATGTCTCTAAACCCCTTGATTGCAGGGCCATACTACGCTACGAACTCACCTCCTTGAGGCTCCGAGAGACGGGACATTCGACAACTGCATTATGGTGAGTTGTGCTCCCAATTCATCATCTGACTCCAATCGATGGTTGCTCCATGTGCACCATATTGATGATTGCAATTGAACACTAACTGTATCTCCATACTGCAAATACAGGACGACCCTGCTGCAATGCATTTTGTTGACCAACTTCTGGGTAATCTGGCTGGTCCTGCCAGCGGAACCCAGGTCTTGCGGTAGGCACAAACCATGAAGGACCCTCTCAGGCAGACCCAAGTCACATGAGTTGATGTAAACCAATTAATCCAGAATTGGCTACTACAATGCAATTATCTTTCCTCAAATTGCACTAGTGGAGAAGACCCTGTTGCAGCTCTCGAATAAAGCGTTATGCTGGAGTTTATTACCTTTTCAAACAAGCACTACTGAGAGCCAGTCCATTGCGCTGTTAAAATCATAAGTGATGCGGATGTTGCAATGCCTATTTTAGTATTGATTTATGCATTCTTGATATTTTGGACACCTAAATAAGCAAAATCAGTGTTTTATTAAATATTAACAGTGATCTATAGGATTTAGCAGCAGCCTTTTCCAGAGTAGCTGTAGCACTGTTATATATAGAAACATTGTTGTGTGTGTGTGTGTGTGTGTTGTAACTCTGTTCTATGAATGTAATGATAAACAAAACTCTTGCGTGTTCGAGGAAAAGAAAGCATTGTTTTATATAGCCTGCTATTTAAAAGTCTGAAGAAAATAAAGTAGGGAAAGTACCCTATTGATTAGATGCAAGGCATATACTGGGTGTTTATTTTTTGGTGTGTGGACTGGATTCTTGCTTTACCTGAGAATCTGTTGGTGATCTGCTGCTTACCGGCTGTACAAGCTAAGCCGGCTAATGCAGAAAATGAATGAGGAGTACTATGCTGTTTGGACGTAGAACTGGTGGATGAGCTGCACTTTGTTGTGTGCCTGCCCTGAAATCCCCATTTGCTTCTGTTGTCCTTTGTCCTGCCTCCTTATGTTGATAGATAATTGTACACACAACAGCCATATTGATGAATTATTGACTTCTTTTTCCTTTGATATATTTACTAGATATATACTGATCGATCAACTGGAAATAAGGAACAACTTTTATATTGGCCGATTTTGAACTTCTATAGAGAAATTTGGAGAACGCGCAAGAAAAACAAATCAGCTCTTTAGGATCTATAGGGGTTTGACCGGGAATTTGAATTTTGACCAAGGTCATTTGTGCAAATGTGTGTGAGACCAAGTCAAACACGCTTAGGAGCTAATTAACCTTGATTAGCACTTCTACTTAAGGTCATTAGCATAATCAAACATCAGGGATGTTACACCCCTTCCCCCAACCCTAGCCGCGCCCCCAGCCCCCCACCCACCTCGCCCGCGCAGCCGCCCCCTCGCCCGCGGCGACGGCGACCTCCCCGGCGGCGCGGCCTCCTCCCTTCCTCTTCTTGCTCCCGCTACGCCTCCTCCCCTCCCCTTCTTCCTCCCGCGACTCAGAGGCAGCCACAGCGACAGGCGGGGCGCGACTCTCCCTCCGGCGGGGCGCGGCCTCCTCTCTCTCTCCCTCTCTCTCATCTCCCTCCCTGTTTTTGTCCACAGGTGGTGGCGGTGGCGACCGGGTGGTGGTGGCGGTCGGGTGGTGGTGCCGGCCGGCCTCCTCTCCCCCGACGCGAGATCCGGCGGCGCCTCGACGTCCGGCTGCGTGGCCATCTTCCAAGGCGTGGCCTCGGCATGGCCTCCTCCGACCCGGCGCAGCGTGGTCTCCTCCCCGGCGCAGGTCGGCAAGGCATCCTCCCCGGCGCGACTCGGCGCGGCCTCCTCCCCGGCCCGGCGCGACGCGGTGGTGGCACGGCCGGCTCCCTCCCTCCTTTCGCAGCGACCCGGCTCCCTCTTCCTCCCCTCCGACGAGGGGACCTAGCGGCGGATCCGGCGCGTGGAGCAATGCAGGCACCAGATCTGCGGCGGCGGCGAGCTCCTCTTCCCGACGGCCTCCTCTTCGTCCCCTCTGGCGCAGCGGGCGGTGGAGAGCCACGGCGAGCGGCGGAGAGCCGCGGCAGTGGGCCCGGCCTTTTGGTTTTTTTGTTTTTTTATTCTTTTGAAAAACTATTTGCCGAGAGTCTAAAGGTACTCACGGCAAACCATTACCGTGAGCTTGAGCTTAAGCTCACGGCAAAGAGCTCTTTGCTGGCAGAACTTTGCCGTGAGTTCTTTGCCAGCGGCTCCTCACGGCAAACTCGTTACCGTGAGTAGACCGCTCTTTGCCGTGAGGAACCGGCTCACGGCAAAGAAGCCGTTTCCGGTAGTGCGATCCACTACCCTTGAGGCTGTGAACAGGATGTTCTTACGGTCTATAGATATGGTATTATTTCAACCTTTATTATAGGCTGCCTTCGGTTAGGTAATAAGTACAATGTCAATATAAAATTAATTTTAATTTTTTCTCTCTAAATGTCAAAAACCAAAAAAAAATGGAGCTAATAGGAAACAAATGAGAACAAACACATTACAATAGTTGTGCTTGGATTGGCACGGCATGAAGATGTGCTAGCATGCCGCGGACTGTGCTTGGGCCAAGTAAAAGATTTATCGTGCCACGCCAACACGGCACAACATGCCTAGCATCCATAAAAAGTCTGGGCACAAGGCATACGAGGGTTGTACCACGTTGTTACGGGCCGGTCCAAGTCGCAACACTAGCTACCGCTAATATGTCACTTCCAATCCACTACCTTTGAGGCCGTGAACACGGCGTCCTTGTGATCTATATATGACACATGTTTTTTCTTTCAACCTTTTTTGTATAGGTTGGTTTCTACTGGGCAAAGTCCAAGATCAATATGGAACTTATTTCCGAGGTTTTCTCCTAATAATGCCAAATCCGAAGAGGAAAAATAATATATGGAGCTGATATGAGTAACCAACACCATCAACTGCGTGTTGTTCTTCATCTCTAACTCATGTTTTTCCTTCAACCTAACTCAAACTAAAAAAAGAGGGGAAAAAAGGAGCTGATAGGAGTGTGTTAAACCCAACCATTTCCTTCGGACCGTTATTCACAGGGGGCTTCGGCTTAACGGGCTTCGGCTGGGCAAATTCATGCCGAACCAAGTTTTAGGTGAAACGTGTGGCCGTGTTAGACAAGCTAGCCACGGCATGCAAGCCTCACACGTTCGATTCCTAACCCGATAGGTCGGTCGCACATCTTCTCATGCTAGTGAAGCAGAGCGAAGACATGACTACACACTACATACATTGCTGTAATGTGAATGTGTGATGAAAGAAACGATCGAGGCTGTGCACTCCTACCAACTCCTGCCCCCCGAAGCCTAGGGTCACAGGCCCGCGCCACCGGACCCGGCAATGGATCAACTGAGCGTCCTAATTTTGTCCAGGTTTTGGTGTGACGAAAGTTCCCGTATGGGACTAATTACGTACGTTGTCCGGCGACACACGTACGTGTAGCTGGTGTCCCATCTTAATATGTCACGGCCGGACTCGGGTCTTCTCTTGGGCTTGCTAGCTGATGACTTCTTCCTTGCATTGATCAGGAGGTGCCGCCGTCCTCGCATGATGGACTGCATGCCACACAATTACTAGTACGTAGTACTGCTCCAGTTGAAACCGATTGTGCTCTTGAGTGACACACTCGTATATACTATGATACAAATCAGTTATATATGGTACCAGGGCCGGTCTTGTGTTTTCTGGGGCCCAGGGTGAAATCAAAATTTGAGGCCCCCATTGACCATATATGTCAAAAAAAATTGCCGCTAAACACTTACATACATGCAAATATGACGTCGTTCATTTGTGAAACCAAAGGTATACCAATAAATCAAACACAAATAGTACAAAATACTACTGAAATTAAGTATACGTAGACAAAATACTAAGGATACCACTTTTCTAGATACATTTTTAATGATTTCTTGTAACATTTCTTGATGTGAAATAATGTTAGCATTTGTGCTTGGTTTATAAGAGCTGAATAGACCTTAAACCTTGACAAATATATTTGTTGTGTACATGTTTTGGGGGCCCTGGGCGGCTGCCCCGGTTCACTAGACTACAGGACCGGCCCTGTATGGTACCCTTTCGTTTCAAATTACTTGTCGTTTTGACTTTTCTAGATACATTCATATATATGTTAGACACCTGTAGGATCGATGGCCTATAGAAGGAGGGGTTGAATATAGGCCTTCTTCAAATTTCTAGAACAAGTAACAAATCTTAACCTAGATCTCTAGTGTTGCCCATCTAAAAAGGTTTCTCCTTACCAACTAAGCACACTAGCAATCAAGTTCCTTAGCAAGAAACACACTAACAAGTGTAAAGCACCCTAGTCAAGATATGCAACAACCAAAGCAAACTAGAGGGAACAAAAGCAAAGGAACTTAAGAGCTGAAAATAAATGCGGAAATGAGTGCAAGAATGTAGAAAGGGAAGACACGAGACAACCGAATTTTTTCCCGTGGTATCGAGAAGTTGATGCTTCTCCCTAATCCACGTTGGAGCACTCACAAAGAGTTTTGCTCCCCCTCAAGCCACTTAGACTTGAGTGCTCACTAAGAGTACCCGTTCTCCATGTCCGGAATGGTGGGTCTCAATCCATTTACACCAAGAACTTCCCGGGGCTCCCACAATCTCCAAGAGCTCACCAAGAACCTCAAATCACCGAGACCGTCTAGGAGCCGTCAAACTCCAAGAGTAACAAGCTCACAACCTTTCACTTGACCAATGCACTCAGCTATGCCAATGAAAGCACCTTGAAACCCTTGATTGCCAAGAAAGAATCCCTCTTGGCTAGGAAGATGAAATCCAAATGATCAAATCACTAACTCTCCTTCTCCTTGGCTGCAGTAGTAATTCAGAGGGGCAAAGGCAGCTCAAGAGACGCAGGGGGATCCAATTTATAGGCCTAGCAAGGGAGGCTAGCCATTGGAAAAGTCCTCTGAAAAGTAGTACCGTCGGATGAACCGACGGTTTCCCCTGCGACAGCGTCGGTTCATCCGGTGTCACTGAGTCTCCAAATATAGCCGTTGAACACGAACGTTGTACCACTTCATCCGACGCTCATACCGTTGTAGCTTCGGTTTATCCGGTGCTAAAAGCGTCTTCACTCAAAACGTCCCTGCGTAGAATAAACACGGTCGCCAGATGAACCGCTGATGGTGTCCATGTGTGTCGGTTCATCCGGTGCTGAAGCAGGTCCACTCGGTGCGTCTCTTTATAAAATATATGCATGCGCCGAATGAACCGCTGCCTCGACCGTCGCTTCATCCGGTGCTGAAGGCTTTGACTTGATTTGTCACTGTTACCAAACCCTAGGTCACCGGATGAACCGATGCCTATGCTGATACACCGTCGGTTCATCCGGCGGTGCTGAATTCTGCTGAGGCTTTCACATCAATCATCCGGTGCAACTAAATTTGATAGCGTCGGATAATCCGGCGCGCCCTTTTCAATTTCAACTCATCCAATTCAATCATCTTTGAGTTTTTCTTCAACTCTTTTGCTTCCAATGTATTTCAATGAGTGTCTTGAGCTGTTTAGTGACCAAGGAGCTTGATAGTGCATAAATATGGCATAGCATTTGGCATGGTAAAGCTACTCAAGTGTGAACCCCTCTTAATAGTACGGTCAAACACTACAAACTAGCAAATCAAAGTGTCCTTCGTCTCCTTGTGACACTTGGAACTAGAAATGTCCTTAGCCTTGTAGTCTTTGTCCATTGATCATCCATTAATTCAAATTGAGGGGTCTCTTTTCATTAATTACTTATGACAATAACCCAAGGATAAATCCGCTACAAAACAAAGGTTAGTCACAAGTATATGGTTGTCATTTATCACCGAAACACACCCTTACCAAAGGTGCGGTGGGGCCTTGATGCTTACAATCACCCCTTTTTGGTGATAGATGACAACACAAGTAGAGATACACGAAAATTTGAAATTAAAGCATAAACTCTACAACTAATGCATGAAAAGGATAAACACAAGCACACACATGCATTAATTAAACAAACACACAAGCATGAGTGGACATGTAAACCATCAACATACACAAAATCCAAATACATGTCTCATCATGAACTCCACAAAATATACAAGGGGCACAAAAGCTCTCAAAACAAACTCCCAAGCTCCCCTATCTATCTCCCCCTTTGGCAATAAGCACCAAAAATGGTCCTAATCCTGCTGAGGTGGAGGAGAAGCCGGCGGCGTCGAGGTAACAACCACTGAAGGTGCGACGTGGTACTCGGAGGTGTCACCGTCATCGGACTCGAACCCAGACAGCTCAGACGATCGGACTGGCGAAGACCGGACAGGTGAAGAGATACGAGCTGTGTCGGTGCCGGTAGAGGTAGGAAGTGGCTGAGTACTCGCGGCTGCCATCTCGGACTCGATCTGCTGAGTGATAGAGCGAAGTGTGGTATCCTCCTGATCGAGTCGCTCTGCCTGAGGTGTAACCATGGAGGGCATGGGCGAGGTGAACCCCAGAGAAGGACGTGCTAGTGTCTCGAAGATCAGTGGTCCTGTCGGGAAGGGAGACATCAGCTGAGTCGACGGAGTCTAAGAGAACTGTCCTGCTCTAAGCTGCTCAAGTAGAGTCGTCGTCTATGGAGTCGAGAGCTGTTGAGCGGTAAAAGTCCCTGACGGAAGGAGTGGTGAAGTCGAGATCGAGACCGTCGGGATCGGGAGGCTCACCATACTAACAGGAGGAAGAGAAGCTGCCAGCTCAGGCTGAAGGAACTGCTGGGTAGGTAGAGACGGAAGCTGAAGCCCCGTGTGCTGAAAGAGCCGACCCAAGCAGGTGGACATGAACAAGAACATCTGGGCAGTCATCATCGGGTGCTGCTGCAGCTGCTGCCTCTGAGCCTCATGCTGCTGCTCGAACTGCTGTCTCTGTGCCTCCTGCTGCTGGCGTATACTATCGAGTATAACCTGTTGTGCCTCCTA
Source organism: Cenchrus fungigraminus (assembly GCA_036936925.1). NCBI lineage: Eukaryota > Viridiplantae > Streptophyta > Magnoliopsida > Poales > Poaceae > Cenchrus > Cenchrus fungigraminus. The sequence continues at coordinate 29,656,891 of CM072773.1, read as the reverse complement.
CTGTCTCTGGAACTGCGCCTGCATCTCGCGTTGCATATCCATCGTGGCCTTGGACTGGTCTGCCAATGACTGAATCACTGAAGCTAAGGCGTCGAGCTGAGTGACCTGAGAGGTGGTGATCTGTGGAATCGGTGACTTAGCCTCTCTCTGTCCTGGCAAACTGGAACCCCCAGCCTCGTCGTCATGAGTACAACGAACACAGAAGACGGGCTGGGGCTCGGGCTCATAGTCCTCGTCATCGCTTGAGTCCTCCTCGGTGTCGGTGGCCAGGTATGCAGGTAGAGGCCCCTCAGCTAGAGCAAGTAGCTCGTCCTATCGAGCGGCCTCGTCCATCACTGCCTCAGCTGCAGCACGAGCCTAGAGGTCCTCTACTACTCGTCTCCGTCCCATGGGACCCTGCCTCCTGTCCCCTGGCATCGGCGGCTGGTAAGTCTTGAACACATACTTGGATCGCTCCAAGACTGAGATATAGCGCTAAGACTCCAACCGAGAAAGTATCCAGCTGATCCAGTGGGCAAAGGGGAACTGCCTGGTCATCCCCATCCCATCCATAATAGCATCCTCGATCTCACTCAGTAGAATGTCCACAATGTCGAACGTCCGGTGAGTCATGATATACAAGAGGATCCACTGCTGAACTCCAGTGATCGACTCGGCATTCCCCATCCTGAAGAGAAGGGACCTCCTGAGTGCGAAACAGGAAGCTGATCTCCTCGTGTGGAGGTACTATAGGAGAGTGAGCACGACGAGGAGCCTCAACGTCGGGGTAGGCCAAGTAGTGGATCGAAGTGTTGTTGACCTGAACCCCAAGGAACTCTGCGATCCCCTCTCGAGTGAGCCTGAACTGCTGCCCCATGAACATAAACCTGATCGAGAGCCGGGCATCCTCAACGTAGACAGTAGAGTAGAACACTCTGACCCACTCTGGCACATATCTCGGCCTCTCACTGACAAGAGCTGCGAGCCCCGGTAGGTAGTCGAAGTGAGGGAGTATCGGAACTCCAGCTGCTGCTGCCCTGAGTGCTATCCACTGTAGCATCCTGTGCTGGCTCAACTGTGATCCCTTCCTAACATAGGAGGCATAGAAGCTCTCCTGAAGAATAGTCCAGAACCTGGGGTCACAGTTCTCTCTCTGAGGAGGGAACCACTCGTCCTCTGTCACGAACCTCAACTTCCGGATCTTTGGGCCAGAAAGGCTCCTCAGATCATGGAGGTAGACCCTGAAGGCCTCTGCACGCTGTGCTCCAATACGAATCTCAGGGCCCTCTCTAGACTGATCCTCCTGATCCTGCTCCACCTGCTGCTCTGCTGCTGTCCTCCTCTGCCTCGGAGTCGGCTGAGCCTGAGTGTGTCCACCACGAGTCCGAGGACCGGTACGTGGTGCAGAAGGAGGTGACTGTGTCTCTGTCTCTGTCTGCCTGGTACCAGTGCGGCCTGAACGCCGTAATGGCTGCTGCTCATGGGGCTGCTCCCCCTGACCCTGTGCACTGCTGCCAATCTGTATGCCCCTCTGCGGCTGACTCTGGGTGTCGGGCACTTGGAGCACACGCTCCCACTCCTTATCCTGTTTGCTCTTCTTCTTTTTCGGCTCAACAACGGCCTTGCCCTTCCTCTTGTCTCCTGCCATCTGTCAAAGAGAGAAGGTGGAAGATTATAGAATGGCGAGCAAAGAAATATAAACTAGAGAAATATCTAAGAGAAGAGGTCCTTAAGCAAAGCATATGAGTAGATAGAGCCTATGTATGAATCCTAGAAGATGATCATGTCTTAAGATAAAGAAGGGTGAATCTAGGACTGTCCTTATGTGTACAGATGTGTATGTGTGAGTGCGAGAACAGAGTATAAGCTACTGTGATAGATATGGCAGTGAAAGAGCATGAACAGTGGCACAAGAACTCAAAAACCTAGAGATAGAGCAAGGCATGAGTAGCATGTATAGGACAGTGATCTAGTACAGGATAATAGGAGCAGAGCATGAACAGTTGCATGAACAGGGCTCAAACAGTGACATTAGAGCTCAAAAACATGAGATTTTAGCAATTCTTCATCGATTTGAGCAGGATGTGTGAACAAATGAGCAAGATTGATGTAAACTAAGAAGCATAGCTCATGAATATGTCCTTAAACCATAGAAATTCCATCAAATCCCCCACAAGAATGAAGAATAGAAGAGCAGAGGCGGGGGAAGAAAGGAGGTGCTCACCCCTGCTGAAGGAGGTCGTCGAGAAACGTCAAGGGAGCACAGGAGACGTCCTTGCGCACCTCCAGACACCGGCCGACGAGTAGCGGCGTCGCCGGCTAGCCGGAATCGGCGGTGGTGCACGAAACCCTAGCAGGGAGCCGCGGGCGGCGCGCGCGAAAATCCGTGTGGAGGGGGCGGCGGAGATGGCCGGCGGCGAGGCTGGGAGGCCGGCGGAGGTGTAGGTGCGGCGGCGCGGGGCTGCGGTGGCCGGCGGCGACGAGAACAGCGGCGTACGGGCGCGGAACGGGAGACGGTCGTTTTTGATTTGGGGGAGGAAGACGGCCGTGAAACGTTATGACAGGTGGGACCATGCTGCAGAGAGGCGCCGGATGAACCGATGGCAAGAAAACGTGCAGCGTCGGTGTATGCGTTGGACGATATGGGCAAAACTGTGAAACGCATCACTGGATGATCCGATGGCCTTGATTTTAGATTCGTCGGATGATTGTCACGCGGGTCTGAATTTGCCCCAGATTTTAGTAGCACCGGATGAACCGCTGCAACCACAGAGGTGAGTGTCAGTTCATCCGACGATAGCTAACAGAGGCGCGCTGAGCAAAATTCAAACAGACCCGGCCACCGGATGAACCGACGCCGGAACCTACTTAGCAGCGGTTCATCCGATGAAGATAAAAACAAAATGTTGAACTAAAGCTCATTTTTGATCCGACAAATGCCACACACAAGCCAACTCAAGCACATTTTTGGATCAATCCTGAGTGACAACCTCACCCCTCAAGCACTCCTTTGCAAAATAGAAGTATATAAACCATAGATTCCCTTCAAGGGATAGACCTTATAAATTTTTAGAAAAATAGGCGAATAAGATCCAAAAAGGGAATGTATGAGTTATTGCCTTTGAACTTAGAGATAGAAACTTTAAGCTCGTTAGGACATAACTCAATAGGCATTAAGCACCATCATTTGTCTTAGCACACTATTGGAGATGTTGATTTGCATTGAACGCTAAGCAACTTTCTCATAGTGTGATTTTCCTTTGTGACACCTCTCACGCAATGCTATGCAAGAACAAGTGCATTAAATTAAACATGAATGCATACTACATGACAAGCAAAGATGCAAAGCGGAAAGATAAACTATCTTGCCAAGTTTGAACCCTTGTTAAGCTTACTCATGGTGAGCCTTTCAACATGCCTTGAGCGAAACTTTGGAACCACCGGCTCAAGCAAGACCCATACTCACCACTATCTTAACAAGGTTAGACAAGCCCCTACACCATGTACATATGCAAATGCAAACTATATGACAAGCATCACATGATGTTAGATGCATTAAGCACATTTAATTCACTCCTTAGCCTACAAAAGGTGCTTTCATCAAGAGGCTTAGTGAATATATCTGCCAATTGCTCCTCGGAGCGAACACCACAAAGGAGAATATCACCTTTAGCCACATGGTCTCGCAAGAAGTGATGGCGGATATCAATGTGCTTGGTGCGCGAGTGTTGAACCGGGTTGTTAGCAATTTTTACGGCACTTTCATTGTCACAAAGGAGGGGAACCCTATCTAGAACCACACCATAATTCAAGAGGCTTTGCTTCATATAGAGGATTTGAGCACAACAATCCCCGGCGGAAATGTATTCCGCCTCCGCGGTGGATAAGGCCACGGAGTTTTGCTTCTTAGAGGACCAAGCAACCAAAGATCGACCTAGCAAATGGCACCCACCCGAAGTACTCTTACGGTCTACTTGACATCCGGCAAAATCCGAATCCGAATAACCCAAGAGCTCAAAACAAGCACCATGGGGGTACCACAAGCCAATGCTAGGTGTGTATTTTAAGTATCTAAGGATCATTTTCAAAGCACTTAGATGAGATTCTTTAGGGTTGGCTTGAAACCTAGCACACATGCAAACACTAAACATGATATCGGGCCTAGATGCGGTAAGGTAAAGAAGAGAATTGATCATAGAACGGTAAAGTTTTTGGTCAACTAGTTTACCTCCCTCATCTAAGTCGAGATGTCCATTGGTAGGCATTGGAGTCTTGATTGGCTTGCAATCATCCATCTTGAACTTCTTGAGAATATCATTGGTGTACTTTTCTTGATGGATGAAGGTTCCTTCCTTCAATTGCTTGATTTGAAAACCAAGGAAGAAGTTGAGCTCCCCAATCATAGACATCTCGAATTCCCTTGTCATGAGCTCACTAAAGTCCTTGCACACTTTAAGATTGGTAGAGCCAAAGATGATATCATCAACATAGATTTGACATATGAAGAGCTCTCTGTTGATGATCTTGGTGAATAGAGCATTGTCCACTCTTCCAATCTTGAAGGCTTCCTTGATGAGAAAATCCCGGAGCCTCTCATACCATGCCCTAGGAGCTTGCTTGAGTCCATACAAAGCCTTGATCAACCTATAGATATGGTTAGTATGTGTGATATCTTCAAAACCGGGAGGTTGCTCAACATAGACTTCTTCATTGATGAAGCCATTTAAGAAGGCACTCTTGACATCCATTTGGAACAATTTCATTTTGTGACAAGAAGCATAAGCAAGAATGATACAGATTGCTTCAAGACGTGCAACCGGAGCAAAGGTCTCTCCATAGTCCAAGCCTTCTACTTGCGAGTAGCCCTTGGCGACAAGTCTTGCCTTGTTCTTCACCACTACTCCATGTTCATCTTGCTTGTTCCGGTAGACCCACTTGGTGCCAATCACGTTCTTGTTCTTGGGGCGCTCTACTAAGACCCAAACTTCATTTCTCGTGAAGTTGTTTAGCTCTTCTTGCATAGCCAAGATCCAATCCGGGTCCTCTAGAGCTTCCTCTATAGTAGTGGGTTCTACAAACGAAACAAATGCATGATATTTGCAAAACGAAGCATATTATTTGCGGCGAGTACGTGTACCACCCTTGGGATCACCCAAGACAAGATTGATTGGGTGGTTTGATGAAGTCCTTATATGCCTTTCAAGTGTGGTAGAAGTTTGATCATCTTGAGGTTGCACTACTTCCGGTTCTTCTTCTCCTTGATCTTGGGTGTCTTGTGATGTAGGCGGTGGTCCATTTGAGGAAGATGGGCTTCCTTGTCTAGTCCGCCTTTGATGGTCATCATTATCATCATCGGAAAAGGATGAGTCTTCATGGTTGTGGGAAGTAGAAGGTTCATCATCATCCTCTTTGGGCTTGATGTCCCCAATAACCATCTTCTTCATTGCTTCTTTTAGAGGTTCTTTTCCTACATCATCACAACAATAGCCATCTCCTTGGGAGCCATTAGATTCATCAAACTCCATGTCACATGTTTCTTCAACTTCACGTGTAGTGTTGTTGAATACTCTATATGCCTTGGAGTTTGATGCATAACCAAGAAACATGCCCTCATCTACCCTACTCTCAAACTTCCCTAGGTGCTTCCTCTTCTTGTAAATGAAACACTTACACACAAAGACTCGGAAGTAGGAGATGTTGAGCTTCCTCCCAATGAGAAGCTCATAGGGTGTCTTCATTAATAGTCGGTGGAGATACACCCTATTTGAAGCATGACACGCTGTGTTGATAGCTTCCACCCAAAATCTTTGAGAGGTACCATAATCATTCAACATAGCTCTAGCCAATGTGATGAGGGTCTTGTTCTTCCTCTCTACCACACCATTTTGTTGTGGTGTGTAGGTTGAAGAGAATTCATGCTTGACGCCTAGCTCATCACAATACTCTTCCACTTTCGTGTTCCAGAATTCCGATCTATTGTCACTCCAGATCTTCACAATAGATGACTCAAATTCATTTTGAGCCCTTGTAGCAAAGTTCTTGAAGATCCCGAATGTCTTGCTCTTGTCCTCCAAAAAGAATGTCCAAGTGTAGCGTGAGTAATCATCAACAATGACAAGACAATAGAGATTACCACCAAGACTCTTGTATGTAGTAGGGCCGAAGAGGTCCATGTGCAAGATTTCCAAAGGTCTTGAGGTAGATACATAAGCCTTCATGGGATGGTGACTTGCTACTTGCTTGCCGGCTTGACATGCTCCACATAACTTGTCCTTCTCAAATGTGACATCCTTCACACCAAGAACTAAACCCCTTTTGAAAGCCTTCTTGAGTTGACTCATGCCTATATGTGCAATACGGCAATGACATAGCCAACCCTTGGATGTCTTGGTGAATAGACAAGTAGTCAAGTTTGCTTCATGAGAGGAGAAGTCCACAAGATAGATGTTCCCATGACGAAAATCTTTGAACACAACTTCATTAGACTTCTTGTTAGTAATGATAACTCCCTCATCATCAAACAAGCAAGATAAGCCAAGATCACAAAATTGAGCAATGGAAAGCAAGTTATAACTACAAGAGTCTACAAACAAAACATTGGAAAGAGAGAGATCTTTTGCAATGGTTATGTCACCCAAACTGGAAACTCTTCCTTTAGAATTATCACCAAAGGTGACTTGCTCATGATTCCCCGCATCATCCACTAGAGAGGTGAACATTTTACTTTGGCCGGTCATGTGTTGAGTACATCCACTATCAAGAACCCAATGACTTCCTCCGACCTTGTAGTTCACCTACACACAAAGAGATCAAGTTGAAGATTTAGGAACCCAAGCAAGTTTGGGCCCGATCACATGAGTTACTAAAGCTTTGGGAACCCAAATTTGCCTAGGATGATTCACTTTAGCCTTGGTCCCTATGAACCTTGCCGCCACTTTTTCCTTGCTATTCTGCAATAACAAGAAATGGTTATTGTTGAACATGGAACGATAGTTGCAAGGTAATTTAGGCAATGGACGTGAAGGTATAGGACACTCCCTTGTGTGATGACTGGTGATGTTGCAATGTTGGCAATAAGACCCAACTTCCTTCACAAAGCACCCATATAGTTCCTTTGACTTGCAAGTCTCTTTGATGGGTTGAGGGAAGGAGCCAAGTACCCTAGTGCCATAATCTCTTGCATTGTGATAGAGGATCTCCTTATGCAATGCTTCACCCTTGGCCATATTCTTCACACAAGATCTTAGGCTTCTTACTTCCTCTTCAAGTGCTTTCACCCTATCATGGTTAGTCTTGGAAGAGGAGGCAATATTCTCATCATTTGGCAAGATCTTAGGTTCTTCAACCAAGTCATCACAAGAAGTAGAAGCATTTGTTTTAGTGATGTCTCTAGCAATTTCTTGCCCACTAGCACAAATAGCCTCATAAGCAAGCTCAATCTCTTGATACCTCATCTCTAAGACCACATGATCTTTCTTAAGCATCTTTTGACTTGACTCAAGAGACTTGTTAAGCACGGTTATATCATCATGTTTGACAATTAGCACATTGTGCTTATCAAGTAACTTGTCATGGTCATCTCTAAGTGACTTATGAGACACTACCAAAGCTTCATGTTCTTTGCTAAGGTCATTGTGTTTCACAAGCAACTCATCATTTGATAGCTTAAGCTTCTCATGGGTCTCTTCAAGAGCCTTGAGCTTACTCTTTTGTTTCTTGATCATGTCGGTGTATTGATCTAGAAGACCCTTAAGAGCATGAGGTGAAAGTTCATTATCACTATCCGAAGAGTCACTATCTTCACTATCGCTCACCTTGGAGTGTTTAGCCATGAAGCACATGAGTGGTGGAGGAAGAGGAGGTTCTTCATCATCCATGATCACAAGACCGGCAAACTTCTTGTTCTTCTCATCTTCACCATCGCTTGATTCCCTTGAAGTTTCACCATCCGTGATCCACTCATTTGCCAAGAGAGAACGATGACCACCCTTTTTCTTGTTGTAGGACTTGCTAGAAGACTTCTTCTTGTATGAGTCCTTCTTGGAGTGCTTGTCATCTTTCTCTTTATCATCATCATTATCGTTCTTCTTGCTAGAGCTTGACACTCTCTTGTCGGGCTTGGGACAATCATATGATAGATGATCATAGCTTTGGCAATTGTAGCACTTCCTCTTGCCACCTTCACCACTTCTTTTTGAAGAGCGGAACTTGTTCTTCTTGGGATCATAGTTATAGCCCTTCTTGCCAATCTTGGAGAGCAATTTGGTGGTCCTCCTCATGAGGAAAGCAAGTTCACCATCATCTTCATCACTTGAGTCACTATTGTCTTCACTTTCACTTGAAGAGGGAGGAGGCTTCGATTTTGACTTTGACTTGGGCTTGTCACTAGCTTTGAGTGCAAGATCCTTCTTGGAGCTTGATGTGGAAGAAGATCCTTCAATTTTACCCATCAAGAACATCTCATGAGATCGAATCTTGTTCACAACTTCGGTGATGGTGAGAGTTTCAAAGTCCTTCTCAAAGATGAGTGCCTTCACGATGTTGTACTTGGGCTTGGGAAGCGTTTGAAGAATTTTCCGAATGATTTCCTGCTCGGACACGTTAGCAACATCGAGAGCATTGATATTTTGAATAAGAACACCCATCCTAGAATACATTTCCTCTACACACTCATCATCCTTCATCTTAAACTCATTTAGCTCAACCTTAAGCAACTCATACTTCTCCTCACGGATTTTCTTGTTGCCTACATGGATTCTTTTGAGCTCCATCCAAACCTCATGAGCGGTATCCAAGGCAAACACCCTATCAAACAAATCCTCCTCAAGAGTCTCAAAGATAAAGTTTCTAGCATGATAGTTCCACCTAGCTTCACTTTCGGTGGGAACATTTGGAAAAGGATACATGGTGGTGATCCATGCATCATGGTGTTGTGCTTGAAGAAAGCTAGCCATTCTATGTGCCCAAAAAGTGAACCGTTTCCCCGCCAACTTGGGAGGGCCATTTCCACTCCCCTTGCCCATCTCTCTAGGCGGTTAAGCCACCAAAAAGAGAGCCTAAGCTCTGATACCACTTGTAGGATCGATGGCCTATAGAAGGGGGGGTTGAATATGGGCCTTCTTCAAATTTCTAGAACAAGTAACAAACCTTAACCTAGATCTTTAGTGTTGCCCATCTAAAAAGGTTTCTCCCTACCAACTAAGCACACTAGCAATCAAGTTCCTTTGCAAGAAACACACTAACAAGTGTAAAGCACCCTAGTCAAGATATGCAACAACCAAAGCAAACTAGAGGGAACAAAAGCAAAGGAACTTAAGAGCTGAAAGTAAATGCGGAAATGAGTGCAAGAATATAGAAAGGGAAGACACAAGACAACCGAATTTTTCCCCGTGGTATCGAGAAGTTGACGCTTCTCCCTAATCCACGTTGGAGCACTCACAAAGAGTTTTGCTCCCCCTCAAGCCACTTAGACTTGAGTGCTCACTAAGAGTACCCGTTCTCCATCTCCGGAATGGTGGGTCTCAATCCATTTACACCAAGAACTTCCCGGGGCTCCCACAATCTCCAAGAGCTCACCAAGAACCCCAAATCACCGAGACCGTCTAGGAGCCGTCAAACTCCAAGAGTAACAAGCTCACAACCTTTCACTTGACCAATGCACTCAGCTATGCCAATGAAAGCACCTTGAAACCCTTGATTGCCAAGAAAGAATCCCTCTTGGCTAGGAAGATGAAATCCAAATGATCAAATCACTAACTCTCCTTCTCCTTGGCTGCAGTAGTAATTCAGAGTGGCAAAGGCAGCTCAAGAGACGCAGGGGGGTCCAATTTATAGGCCTAGCAAGGGAGGCTAGCCGTTGGAAAAGTCCTCTGAAAAGTAGTACCGTCGGATGAACCGACGGTTCCCCCTGCGACAGCGTCGGTTCATCCGGTGTCACTGAGTCTCCAAATATAGCCGTTGAACACGAACGCTGTACCACTTCATCCGACGCTCATACCGTTGTAGCGTCGGTTTATCCGGTGCTGAAGCGTCTTCACTCAAAACGTCCCTTCGTAGAATAAACACGGTCGCCGGATGAACCGCTGATGGTGTCCATGTGCGTCGGTTCATCCGGTGCTGAAGCAGGTCCACTCGGTGCGTCTCTGTGTAAAATATATGCATGCGTCGGATGAACCGCTGCCTCGACCATCGCTTCATCCGGTGCTGAAGGCTTTGACTTGATTTGTCACTGTTACCAAACCCTAGGTCACCGGATGAACCGATGCCTCTGCTGATACACCGTCCGTTCATCCGGTGGTGCTGAATTCTGCTGAGTCTTTCACATCAATCATCCGGTGCAACTAAATTTGATAGCATCAGATAATCCGGTGCGCCCTTTTCAATTTCAACTCATCCAATTCAATCATCTTTGAGTTTTTCTTCAAGTCTTTTGCTTCCAATGTATTTCAATGAGTGTCGTGAGCTGTTTAGTGACCAAGGAGCTTGATAGTGCATGAATATGGCATAGCATTTGGCATGGTCAAGCTACTCAAGTGTGAATCCCTCTTAATAGTACGGTCAAACACTACAAACTAGCAAATCCAAGTGTCCTTCATCTCCTTGTGACACTTGGAACTAGAAATGTCCTTAGCCTTGTAGTCTTTATCCATTGATCATCCATTAATTCAAATTGAGGGGTCTCTTTTCATTAATTACTTATGACAATAACCCAAGGATAAATCCGCTACAAAACAAAGGTTAGTCACAAGTATATGGTTGTCATTTATCACCGAAACACACCCTTACCAAAGGTGCGGTGGGGCCTTGATGCTTACAACACCTAGATATATACTTATGTCTAAACTAGGAATGTGCTCGTGCGTTGCTACGAGCAATACAATCTTGTGTACAAGCATAATTGTTTTGATGATGTGATATATTTATTTTGACAAAGTAAAATTAAGTGACTCAATCTTGGAATGAGTGACAACATGAGTAGGGTACCCAATGTGCAAAACAAATGACGTTGCAATGAGTTTTATAATAATAATAACATAAGCACGATCTTTGATGTTCTTTATCTCGCTCAACTTGCAAAAGCACAACGACATGACTAATTTCCAAACACTATTTGACATTCACCACTACAGATGAGCAGTCCAACATTGAATTTAGCTAGGATCTCAAACACATATCTTTTATATCCAGGTTCTGATTTAGGGTTGGGACAGAATCAAACCATTAATCATAGAATCATTTCCAAACTTGATAATATCTTTTGCAGTGATAGAACCAAACATCTATTACCTGTTTATGAACAGTATCAGATGATGGTGAAATAAAAAAAATTAAGATTGGTAAAATAAAAATAAAATAAAAATTAGGATCGTGTCCGTGCATTACTACGGGCCACAACATTTATATTACAATAAATATAGTATTCAATAGTATAATATTGATAATGAGCATAAATATTAAGTTCATTGGATTATTTACACCAGAGATACCCATGTCAGGGCACGAGTGCAAACTAAAAAGAGGAGGTATTTTAAAAAAAAAGAAAACTCAGATGAAAATGCTATCAGATTGATACTGCTGATAAACATGTAGTGTATACAACACAAACTTGTAACTGCAGGGTCGGGAAAGTTTGGATCGCATGTACATTACAAATGAGCAAACGGATGACACTTGAGTCGCATAACTACAGAAATCACCAAAAAGGTGTCGCTGCATCCTCTCAGAAATGGGAAGGAACCAAGTTCTTCACCATCAACTGCCTGACACACACAATAGTACATGTTATGCACTTATGCTCTACTGACTACAGCCCGTAGATCATGATCCAGTTTAACTCACATTTTGATTTTTCACAGTACGTGCTCACACACCCAATTCAGCATGGAAACTGTAAGCAAATCTCACATGCTTAAGGCAGTCCATCAAGAAGCGTAAATTTTGGCCAAAATTGATCTACTTTTATGTAACAATTTAGGGACCACATCACATCATGGAGATGCATTTGAGTATGATTGCACAAACTTACAAGCGAAACCTGCCAATGCACCAAGAAATGGTATTTTATGAGGTCAAAATATTTGCTCAAACCAAGTCAGCGAAAAGTAGAAACTCAGTAGTACCTCAAGAACTGGTTCTCCTTGGTTTGATGTCTTGGATCCTTTCATACTACTTCTGTTCTCCTTTATTTGAAGTCAGCCAACTCAAAAAATGAGCTAATGGACGTCAAATAAAAAGGAACTGAGGGAGTAATAGCTTTCATTTGGGTTTTGCTGACTTGTAAACTTGTCACAATTGGGACTACAGCTACTTCAGAGGCTCGGACCAAGTAATCACTACGAATTATTACGAAATAAGAAGAATATAAAGAAGTCTTCTGAATCTAAAGTCTCATATTTCTCTTAAAGTCTTCCCAATCTAAAGTCTCCCAGGATTAGCAAGCTTTGGACAGTTGTAATCAGGAGGGCATTCTTCAAAAACGAAGCAAAAGAGGAAATCAGAGGCCCAAGGTAACAATGGGAATCACTGGAGAAATCATTATTACCTGGTGCAGGCGAAGGAGGCTCAGGTTTGCATCCAAGAACCTGTGCATATGGAGAGAGAGAGAGAGAGAATAGAATGCATCATAAAGACTTGGCAGCTCAGAGACATCAGTTCATTGTGTTGGGGCAGATGGGCACTGATGAGCATATGTAAACACACTATACCATTGTGGTCGCCACAGAATTTTCCGCTCCGTACATTTAGAGGTGGCTCGCCATTGCCCTATGTCTGGGCGGCCTTCCTGTGCAACCAGTAAGATTTTTTTGGCAATTAGAAAGGTGAAAACGGGTGAAAATTTGTCTCAATATATGATGCAATAGCAATGCTCTGATTAAGACTCAAGGAGTCTCAAAATTGCAGTCGTCATGAGCTACTCCCAGGAACTAATCACACATGGTATTTAACCATATTCACAAAACCTCATAGCATTCAGTCGTATAAATGTATAACTAAAACATAAAATTCAGATGCATGTCAAAAAGTCCATCAGATAGTATATCAGGAAATGAATTAGACATTAGATCAGATGGTAAAAAAATGTAATGTGGGGAATGAATTAGACCTCAAGTCAAACTAAGATGTGAATTAAAGAAAATCTTCTAGACATGAGGACTCCTAATACCATAAGAATTGTTCCCGAAGGTCAGTCGTGTCTGCAGAAGGATGGTCGCTGGCTGCTCGGTGTCGTCGTGCTCGTGCTCCCTCATCATTAGCCAATCCATGAAATTAGGAATATTGATGATCTCTGAAAAAAGAAAGCAAAACCTCTTTAAGTTCCTTCAGAAAAGGTAGTGAAACTCTTTAGTAACAATGTACAGGTTGCTCATACTTCCTAAATATCAACAGTTTTCTGGAAGAACCAATTGCTCAGACTTCAGACATACTTGTATCATCCTGATCAAATAAATCCATAGAAAGATATTTTGTAATTCAGTTTTAGAGGAAAAATGCCAAATCGCTGATTCAATTTGTACCTCTACAACGAAACAAGAAACCAATATCGTTGCTAGAAAGAAAACAAACAGCAAGCCTAAAACATTTTTTTGGTAAATTAGGGTACAATGTACATTGTTTGGAGGTATTACTTCAGTAATGCGTATTTTAATGGAGGTCTCCCACTGCAGCATTGGATCTTTCAACAAAAAGAAAAAGATTCATGTAGCATTTCTTCTAGCTAGGAGCCTAGGAATAAGGAGCACACAATAGTAGTTTTGGGAAAACACTTACACTACATTTTCATACATGGTCGTATCAACACCTCATGCCATGGTTGTAGCTCACCTAGTCACATCAAGTGAAGCGACACATAAAACAGACAAGACATCCATTTTTAGACATAAATCAATAGACCACTTTACACAGGTCATTTACTTCTTGACGTAATCAAGAAACAATCTCTAGGTTATGAAAATAGAAATCAGAGTAGCAGCTCACACTACAAAAAATCTTGTGGTCTATGACGATCAATTTTCATCATGGATCATCAAAATTTCGTCATAAAACGGCATCTATGACGAAATTTAAGAACATCATGTATTGAGCGTCACAGATCACTTCTCGTGACGTTCTTAAGTTTTCGTCATAGATTAACATGATCCATGACGTTCTCAAGCCGTCATAGATTTGTCTAAAGCTCACTGAACCCAGCCCAAAGCCCAAAATCTGTGACGAATTTGACCGTCATGGATTACCTTGCCACATCACTCGTAGATGACATGGACGATGACCTGGATGCTGACGTGGATGAGGACGTGGCAAGTGATGATGTGGCAGACGACATGGCACATGATTACGTGGCAGTTGATGTGGCACTTGCTGACGTCAGCACTGGCCCGAAAAAATGATGACGTGCATGTGCCCTTTGTTAACAGGCCAAATTCAAGATTGAGCCTAAAATTGGACAGCCCATATAAATTTCGACCATATAAATTGGGCAGCTTTTTCAGCCCATATAAATTTTAGCCCATACAAATACATTACAGCTTAACCCAAATAAATTTCAGTCACAGCCCATATACATTCCAGACATAGCCCATATAAATATTCCAGTCCAACAAATTTATCCCAACAATTCAAAATAGCTATAAATCCTAGAAAACAAATCAATTCTGGACAAAAGATAAATCATGTTTATGTCCAGCATGACATCAAAACCCGATAAACAGATCAAGTCTGCAATTGTTGGCCTGCACAAGCACGAGGCTTTGTCTGCTAGTCCTCGCCAGTGCATTTGCTCTAGCTTTCTTTCCCTGAAGAGCATAGCATAGAAGTGATTTTAGCAATAGATCAATAAAATACACATTGCACATATAGAATAGTAAACAAAGTATGTAGATTAATCTCACATCTATGAACGATTCAAGAGCATTTTTAGTACTAGGTAATCAAGCTGCCATTAGCAGAAATGTGGGGATTCAAGAGCATTTTTAGCACTAAGCAACAGCTAACACAGTCTTAACTTCCCAAAACTGTATTCACCCAAAAAGCCACTAAATTGGGATTAGGCTAGGTGAATGTTCAACATAAAGTTTCAGTAAACCATCATGATCAGGCCATTTGCTGAATGGGATTAGAACATGCTCATTTGAACAAAATGGATATGCGGTCACAACTGTTTCACATCAATGGACCACCATGTTTTTTTAGATGCACATAAAGATTAATTTAAAAGAAAATGGATATGCAGTCAAATGATAGTGGGTGAGGGAAGTATATCAAGTGATACATATTCAGAGCTGAAGATGCATGTAACTAACAGATCCCAACATTTATTTACGCAAGTAGCAAGGATATGGAGCAATTGTAAAAGGAGCAAATAGCCATAGCAACTTCTTACTTCTGAACTATAAAGAACTATAAATTGAAGTCTCAGCTCAAAGGCATAGGGTCAATATTTAATTTGTTCTTCAACACAACATTATAAGTACTAAACCTAGCAAAATGGTGTTGTTCTGATAAGCTGATCTACCTAATGACATTCTTATATATGGTAGAAACTAACCTTTACACCACGCTTCCTGCAAGCTGCCCAATAGCTACCAATTTGCTTGCCTGAAAGTAAATTAAATGTAATCAGATAAGAAACATGGAGTTCACACATGCATTCACAATACACAGATTCATGGTACTTCAGATTGCGAAGAAATCATTCAACTGTTGAAGCAACATGGTTGAAACTTAAACGAGGGCGAAGGCAAATCCAACAATGAAACTGAGCTATGCACAAGTGAACTTCACTAGTGAAAAAGACTTAAGTGATATACACAATCAGTTATCTTGTTGTACAATTTACTGATGCATGGAGCTAACCAAGTGAGCAAACCAATCTGCTGTCATTGCAAGGATTAAACATCTCACTAATTAGTCTACTACCAAAGCTCCGACCAAACAACCTCGAGCTTTGAACAAATGATGGCACATAAACATAAAAAGATGCTGCAGATCTATGCAAGCACAAGGTCAATATAAGCAAAGCTAGCAGGCAGCCAAGGACACAAGCTGCACCAGTCTAATATTTTTAGCATTGTAATATGCAATACAAGTTGTATTTTTAATTTGTTGTAATCGCATATGAAACATCAACAGAAGCATCGAAGCAGATGCAACGAATCAGTAGGTAGTATGAGCGGGGAGAGACGTCACCTTACAAAGTATCATTTGCAGCTTCCCAATCGGTTCCAATGAGTTCTAAGAAGTAAGAAAACAAAAATGAGTGAACGAGTTCTGAGAAAAAGAAAAAGGACGAATAAATAAAGGTTGTGTGAGGTTGAGGGAACTAGGTGGGAC
Source organism: Cenchrus fungigraminus (assembly GCA_036936925.1). NCBI lineage: Eukaryota > Viridiplantae > Streptophyta > Magnoliopsida > Poales > Poaceae > Cenchrus > Cenchrus fungigraminus. The sequence continues at coordinate 29,640,586 of CM072773.1, read as the reverse complement.
CTGCAAAAGAACCTGGAGGCTAGCAGTTTGACAGAGGGATTCACTTGTCAACAAACACAACGAATTTGAGTAGACAACCAAGCAACCAAAAGATAAATGGGGCTACAAGATACGCTGAGCAAGCAGTCACCAGCAGGTCGAAAGCTATTGATGCTGCATACTTAACAGATTTGCTAGTTTGCTGCACACTTAAAGCTATTGTGGCTCATTTCAAGTATACTTAACAGTTGAACACAGGAGATTTTAAAAAACCTAACCAAGCACATCCTGGTCCAAAACTACATATTCTTTTCCAAGTATGACAACACACCTAGCAATTCCAATGAGCATCCAGATATAGGCATCAGTACCACAACAACAAGCAGAGAAAAATGTACCTTAATTAAGAAGGTATGAAACTGAATTAGGAGTATCAACAACAACTCAGTATCAAGGAAAACAGGTAGCAAGCAGACTAGCTGCAACATTAGGAGTAAGCACTCTGGAACAAAACAAAGGTTCTATTTATTTATTGTTTAGTAAATACTATTAACTAGCACAAGCAAACATGAGGTAAGAATTGCACTTACAGAATAGTAAACAAAGTCTACAGATTAATCTCACATATCTATGAACTGTTGAAGAACATTTTTACCACTAAAGAATGATTCCACAGAAGGGCCTAAGATCTAGCATTCTTGCAAGAAAATAGAGCAAGTCTTCTCTGATAAAAAAAACCATTGCCACAACCAAATCATTTGTGCTAGTTCGTGATAATAAACATGCAGGGAGCTACATTTTTGCAAGCACGTGCAGCACAGCGACGTGGCCGTGAGAGACAACCTCGGAATGGAGAGATCGAGGAGGTAGCCAGGGAGAGGGGAAGAGGAGAACAGATCGGCACCTTGGCAACGGGAAGGACAGCACGGGGACGTGAGGATGTGACCCAGCCCCAAGGCACGCCGACCGCGGATGCGACTCGACTTCACGCCGCGCGCGGATCCGGTCGTCATGGAAGTCGCCGCTGGGTCGTCGCGGCTTAGGGGCTCGCCGGCGTGGAGGCACCTTGATGGGAAGACAGGGAGGCGCACCGGCTCCTGCTGGCGGCCGCGGAGGAGGGGGCGGAGGGGAGACCGCGGAGGCGGCATCGGTGCAGACTGAGGAGCGGGGCTGCGGGCGGTGGAGGAGCTGGAGAGGAGTCCACCTCGCGTCGTACCGCTGGCAGTCCAGCCGAGGGAGAGGCGAGGAAGAGGGAGTGGGCGGCGGAGGCGTGGTTGGGGGCGACGGGAGGAGGCTGAGGGGAGGGAGGGGAAATGAGGTGCTAGGGTTTGACGGATGCAGCTTCTTTTTATACGAAGAAAACGCGATTTCAACCGTTCGTTCGCCGATGAACGGTCCAAAATGATTGGGTTGTTTGGGCCTAAACGGGCCTGTTTCATTCCTCCTCTGCTTAACGTTTTTCTTTTTATTTTTTTATTTCTTTGCAATATTGAAATAATTACAATTTGAACTATATGTATCACAAATAAAATTCAAAAAATTTTGCAAAACTATATTTTAAGTACTTCTGATCTACTATAACTTGTACTCTGAAAATAGATGAAAGTTTCAAATGTTTCTTGTCATAATTCAAACTTCTACTTGCAATTTTATTATAAAATAATGATAATAAAATCTAAAACTTCTTAAAAACTTCTGAAAATTGCCATGAAATCATTTTATGGATGTTTAAACTTGACATAAAAGTTTCATTGGATTTTGCAAAAAATAAGTATACATTGTTCACAAAATGAATGGATCCTCCACATTGTTTCATACATCTCACACACAAACTTTGAGATTTGAATACCTCATAACATTTTCAAACTCCATTGCATCTAAAATTTGTGTACAAACATATATTGACCATAACTTGAATAATTATAAAGTTTCATTACCACTATTGTGCAAAAACATTATTTTTCTATTTTTTAAATCACTAATGAATACACTCTTGTGAAGTAAGTTGCAAAATAGTTAACTTATATGCCCCCAATATATTTTCACACATAACAAACACCATATAAGTTTTCATATAGGAGTTTTAAGAATTTTCAAATAGTTTTTCTACTTTCTATCATTTAAATGAACTTATGCATGTTTACCGAAAGTAATTCCAAATTGACCTATATGTACCTCTAATAAGATTCAAAAAAATTCAAAAAAAACTATATTTAGGTGACTATGTTCCACTCTAGCTCACATCTTGAAGATTGAAGGAAAAATCAATTGACTTATAGCGAAAACTCGAACTTCTACTACTGACCTTGTTATAAAATAATGATAATAATACCTAAAATGTCTCCAAAAATTATATAAATTGGCATAGAATCATTTTATGGATGTACAAGCTTGACAAAAAAGTTTCATAAGATTTTGTAAAAATTAGAGTATACATTGTTCATAAACTAGCTAGTCTCTCATGTTGTTTCATACAACTCAACTCAAACTTCAAGATTTGAATACCTTATAACATGTGTTCCCAAAAAAAAAACCTTATAACATGTTTAGAGTCATACGCACTTCAAAATTGGACAAAACCTTACTTTTAACATGTTATTAACATTTCTGGATTTACATTAGCACTTGTTGTGCAAAAAAGTTATTTTTCTATTTTTAAAAATCATTAATGAATACACCCTTGTGAAGTAACTTTAAAAACTATTATCTTACATACCCTCAAAACATTTTTCACATGTACAATACAACATATAAGTTGTCACCTAGGAGTTTCAAAATTTTTTAAGTAGATTTGCTATTTTCTATCATTTAAATGAATTTCTGTGTGTTTATTGAAAATAGTTAAATTTTGAACCACATGTATGTCAAATAATATTTAACAAAAATCAAAAAAATTATATTTAGGTGCATATTGTCCATTCTAGGCCACATCTAGAAGATAGATGAAAAATCAAATTCTCTTCTACGGGCAAATCAAACTTTTATGTCGAAATTACCTCATAGTAAGTAGAATAATATTTAAAACTTCTCCAAAAATTACGTAAATTGGCATAGATTCATTTTATGGATGCTGAATTTTGCAAAAAATAAGTATACATTGTTCACAAAATGAATGGATCATCCACATTGTTTTATACATCTCAACACAAACTTTGAGATTTCAACACCTCATTACAATTTTGAACTCGTATGAACCTCACATTTGTACACAACCTTCTATTGACCATAATATGATCAAATATGAAGTATCATTACAAATTCTCATGCAAAAACATATTTTTTCTATTCTCTACTCAGTAGATGAAAACAAGCCATATACAAAATGTCTAAGAAAAAGAACTTTACATACAAACACACACCATTAGGTGAAAAATTGTGATTTTAAAAAAATTCAGAAAAAAATCCTATCAGATTTGAAGTTTATACGAGGGAGAAACATCAATTACAAATTTTAATTCGAGATTAAAAAGAGAAATGCAAACTCATAGGTGTTGTTCAATACAGCCATGTGGCACAACATAATTGGACTGACCAGATACCTGCGGACTGGGATCCGTGGATAAGGATGTAAGCAGGTCCATCTGTCGGCACTTGCAGGCCACCCACATGAGCCAGCTAGACAATCTAATCATTCCCGCAGGTCTCCGCCAACATCTACTTCTCGTGCTACAATGTCCTGCTGGGTTTAGCAGGAAATAGACAGGCAACCTGCGGGCGCCTGTCGAAGCCTGCAAGGAAGGCAAAGTACAATTCACACGCGTACAAACCTCCGGTATCTATCTATCCTAAACACCGATGCATATGAAACTCGCTTGAGCACCACCGACAACGAGGTGGGGTGGATTTGCGGTGACGGCGCAACCACGGTGTCGATGTGGATAAGGATGTAAGCCGGCCTATCTGCCGGCGCCTGCAGGCCACCCACATGAGCCAGCTTGACAATCTATTCATTACTACAGGTCTCCGCCAACATCTACTTCTCGAGCTACAATGTCCTGCTGGGCTTAGCGGGAAACAGACAGGCAACCTGCGGGCGCCTGCCGAAGCCTGCAAGGAAGGCAAAGTAAAGTTCACACACGTACAAACCTCAAGTATCTATCTATCCTAAACACCGCCGCATATGAAACTCGCCTGAGCACCACCAGCAGCGAGGTGGGGTGGATTTGCGACGGCGGCGCAACCACAGTGTCGATGTGAATAAGGATGTAAGCAGGTCCATCTGCCGGCGCCTGCAGGCCACCCCATGAGCCAACTAGACAATCTAATCATTCCTGCATGTCTCCGCCAACATCTATTTCTCGTGCTACAATGCCCTGCTGGGCTTAGCAAGAAATAGAAGGCAACCTGCGGGTGCCTGCTGAAGCCTGCAAGAAAAGCAAAGTACAGTTCACACGCGTACAAACCTCCAGTATCTATGTATCCTAAACACCGCCGCAATGAAACTCGCCTGAGCACCGCCGGCAGCGAGGTGGGGTGGATTTGCGATGCCGGCGCAATCACAGTGTCGATGTGGATGTGACCCTACTGCCCCTAGTTGGTTGAACCTGCAGGCTCCGCAGGCGTTGTGCGGATGTTGCAGGCATACCCCACTAAGCCCAGCAGGCCTTGCATTGCTGACCGCTTGAGCCCGCGTAAAAATTGCAGATGCCCGCGGACGACCGCAAATATATTTTCGCAGGACGGGCGTTGCAGGCTGGCAGACGGGCATGCGCCTGCTTACATCCCTAGTAGGAGTAGGTGACACTTGAGATTGGTCTCACTTAATTAGAGCATGTTTGGTTGCAATCTTGAATAATTTGCTTAGAACCTGCAGGTTCTTGCGAACGTATTCGGGGTCTGCGATGAATGACTTAACAAACTTGTGAACTAAAAATGTGCTTTTTAAGTTCATGAATCTAAATGACACCTCCTTGCAAGTTGATGGACCTATGATGTATTTTACTCTTTCTATTTTATTTGCAACCGGAGGGGTGTGCGCGGCAAAATGCAATAATGGATCCCTAATAAAAAAAACTGCACTTACTTTAATTCCAAACTTTAGAACAAAATACAATACGATATCAATATTTACAAATGCATAAATTAAACACACGAGCTCTACACCTAGTGGTAAGCTTATTGGTTTCGGATATATATACACAACCTTTATTCGAAGGCACGACACTTCGTTCTATACAAACTTCTCCAGGTTGTATTAGAAGACGACGACAGAATTGGACATGTTGTATTTCATCTTCTCCAGGTTGGGCGCGACGGCGAGCTGGATCATCAGCGGCGGCCCGCAGACGAGGGCCAGCGTGTCGTCGTCGCCGCCCTCCGGCAGGTGCTCCCGCAGGATGGCCTCCGTCACGACGCCGACGCTGTACTTCCACCCCTCCTCCGGCCGCCTCACCTGGCTGATCACGTACCACACCTTGAGCCTGTCGGGGAACTCCGCCGCCCACCGGTCGAGCTCGCCGCGCAGGAGGATGTCGTCCTCCGTCCGGTTGGCGTACACGAGGTGCATCACCGTCCCGTCCTCCGGCTGGTCGCGCAGCGCCGCCTGGATCACCTGGTAGATCGGCGTGATCCCGCTCCCGCCGGCGACCATGGCGAGGCGTCTCGCTCTGCGCGGCTCGCCGCCGCTGATCACGAAGCTGCCGCGGCCGACGTACTCGACGTGGCCGAGAGGGCCCTTGACGTCGATGTAGGAGCCAACCGGGAGCGAGTCCAGGTACTGGGTCATGCGGCCTCCGTCGGGGAACTTGGGGTGCTCGTCCTTGAAGTAAACCTTCACGAGGAGGTCGAAGTGGCCGACCTCGTCCACCGAGCTCGTCGGCGTGTACGCGCGCATGCAGAGCTTCCCGGCGATGTCTGCGCACACGAAGAGGTGCTTGCCAACGGGGAGGCCGAGCACCTGGTCCGGCGACGGCAGAGCGAAGCGGAGCAGGCGGGAGTCGCGGGAGAGCTCCTTCCTGATGACGAGGCGGCACCGGACCTTCTCGCGCGGGTTGGAGAGCGCGACGGGCATCGCCGCCGGAGCCTTCCTGACGGCCTGTTGGATGATGGGGGTGGTGTCCGAGCTGTCGCCGGCGCCGGCGGTGACGACGAGCTCGCCGATGAGGTAGGGGACAAGGAGCGCCTTGGCCTTGTCGGAGTGGATGGCGTCGAACTCCTCGGTGCAGTCGGTGCCGGCGTTGATGAGGATGCTGTCGGCGCCGCCCGGGTGGTCTTTGAGATAGTCGGTGCAGTCGTAGACGTGGCCGTGTACGATGATCCACGCCGAGTCCCGCGACGCGTGCTCGCGCACCTCGGACATGGTGAACGTCTTGTTGGAGGCTTTGGTGGTGGTGGTGTCCTTGACGGTCGCCGCGGACGTGCTCCGGTGGAGCCCCGGCAGCGGCGCGGCGGCCTCCGCTATCTCGAGGTGCTTCTGCCGGGCCATCCACCCGCCCGGCTGGTTGCCCGGCTGCACCGGGTGCTCGAACACCATACCGATCTCCCCCTTGCGCGGCCGGCACACGTTGATCCTCACCTTGAACCAGCAGTTTGTCATCATTCCCTGCCAAATCATGCGTGACGGATCAGAGACAGTGCATCACAAAACAAGAGCAGAGAACGCCATGGGAACATACAGTGAGGAATTGAGGCTAGCGTACCATGAGGTTCCAGGTGAGGTTCTCTGGCTGGGTGTTGAGCGATTGGTCCCAAGCACGGACGGCGATCTCCTTGGTGGCGACGAGGTCGGCGTCCTCGACGTCGACGGACCAGAAGCACCAGCACCAGTACTTGCCGTACTTGGTGGGCTTCTCCGGGTGGTTGAGTGCGCAGAGGAGTCATGTCTCGCCGCCGTCCAGGGTCACCTCCACCCGCGTCACCTTCTTGCCAGCACCTAGATATGCGATCAAAATTAAAGCACAGGGATGTGAATTGTGATAGTGTATACATATGCACGATTTTTTTTTTGCCAAAGTGCATATAAAACATCTATTTAATTGTCCAAACTCTGCAATTTTCAAAATAGCCTAAATAACCACTTAATTTATATGTAAATTACACATCTATATTATTAGAAAAAACATAAAGAAACCAACTAATGTTCGACAAATTACCAACACATACCATTATACAAAAACCTATAATGATCTTGTAATATTGATGAAATTATCCATACATGCCATTATTAAAGATTACTTAATATAAGATATAATCTGAATTTAAAATACCTAACATATTTATCATGAAATAATATACTAAAATACACCATACTCCCTCCATACTGGTATTAGATGATGTTTACGACAGCGACACGGTCTCTAAAGTACGGTAGAGACTCGAATGTACACAATCAATCCACATATGATAATTTTAGGAAATAGTCCAAATTACTTCCTCAAATATAACCAAAGTCTGGATAATCTCCTAAAGTATTTTTTCTGTTCAGTTATCCCATAAACTATGTCATTTGGTTCAATTTAACCCTTAATACAATTTTTTGTGTTTCTCCATGTACAACTGGAGTTTTAAGTTCAAATTTTGCAAAATTTATATCATGAATTTTAATCACTATTTTGATAAATAGGGTAAGATGTTTAATAATAAAAAATTACTATTAAGATACAAAATTATATGAAACTAATGATGAAAAATTGTCAAATGTTTTTTTAAATATATATTACTATGTCCACTACCACCTTGCAAAGTCTCAAATTAAAATTCAACTTGTGTATAGAAAAAGAAAAATGACAAATTACATTATTGGTGTACGTTGAGCCAAATATATAGCATAGTTTAGTGGGTTATCTAGACTTTTGCTATACTTGAAAGAAGTAATTTGGACTTTTTTCATAATTTTATTTGGTGCAATTTATTTTTTTTACCTTTCCATGTGTTTGGTTCGTTGCTGTTTTTCAACCCAAGATCCAAACATGCATATGAACCTATCCTTACATGACAATTGTGATAGAAATTAAACCATAGCTACAAAAACAGAATTATTTAGTTCGCGTCCATAATCAGTTAATCTGATTTTACAAGAAACCATGATTCATAAACAAGAGATTGTCTTCTCAAGTCTCAATGTTAATTTGATTAAAAATATCGATATTTTTGTCGGGTCATGCAATAACATCTCGTGGAGATACACACAGAAGATGCAACCATGAGCCATTAACAAGAGATTATTGTCTGCTCATCAAACCTCAAGTTCAATATTTGATTAGGCAATATGGATATTTTTTTTTGTTGGGTCGTGGCCATAACATCATCTCCTAGATAGCTGGATATACATACACACGAGATGCACTTGATTCGAATTTGAACATAAGGCAGGTCAGATAGCTAGTGTAAGGCTCACCCGAGTAGGCGAATCCTTTGACGGTGTAGGCGCTCTGTGTGGTGGTGGTGTTGATGGGCAGGATGTTGCCGTGCGCCGGCGTCGTGATCACCGAGTTGGTGTTCATCTCGTTGATCACGTACTCGGGCTTGTACCACCACCCTGTGTGTTCGTTGTTGAACCATCAGTAACATGTTCATCTATCTCATCTAGGAGCTAGCCATGAACGAAACTTTGTGCAAATGTGTCCAAACTGTTCGTAGCCATCACCTTCGGCGTCGGCGAGCTTGACGTCGACGTGGGACGGGAGGAAGCGGTTGTCCTTGTAATGGTAGTAGTTGTCGGACTCGGCGGTGGTGACGACGATGCGGCGGAGCCACTTGACCATGCGCCCCGCCGTGCACCCCGGCACGATGAGGCGCACCGGGAAGCCGTGGTCCGGCAGCAGGGGCCCGCCGTTCTGCATGTATGCGAGCATGACGTCCATGGTGGGATCCATGGCCCGCTCGATCGCGATGCTGGTGCCGTACCCGCACCCCCCGCCGGCGCCGCCGCCGGGGAGGTCGTCGGCGCCCTCGAAGCAGACGTAGCGCGCGGCGGGCTCGACGCCGCCGCACCGGCGGCGCAGGACGTCGCGGAGGCGCGCGCCGCGCCACACGGAGGTGGAGACGGCGCCGGGGCCCCAGTTGAAGCCCAGCGTCTGCCGCGCCATGTTCTGCTCCTTGCGGCGGCCGCTGGAGCATGCGAGCGTGACGGGGAGCTCCAGCGCCGGGAACGCCCCCGCGAGCTCCTCCATGGTGAGGCGCGCGGGGCGGCGGACGAGGCCCGACACCTCGACCGTCCAGGAAGCCCAGTCCCCCCGCGGCACGGCGCCGTGGTTGCGCACGTAGTGGAGAGGGCCCGGGGTGATGAAGCCGTTGCCCATGAGCTGCGGCAGCGGCGGCTCGCCGTTGAACGGGTGCTTCCCCGTGTGCCGGAGCAGGGACGGGCTGCGCGAGACCCACGCGTCCGCGGTGCCCTCGTCGCGAGGGTCGCGCACCAGTGGCTCCTCCACGGGCCGGAGGTGGCGCAGGTAGGGCGAGAGCTCGTGAAGATCCGGATGCTCGTCGTCGTCTTCGTCTGACGCGTCGTCAGCCGCCGGTTTCTGGGGTGACGAGACTAGGGAGGTGAAGCTCCTGCTGCGGTTGCCACGCTTCACGGGTGAGCAACCGGCGGGGCGCAGCACGTGTCCCGGCACCGCCGGCAGAGCCGGGAACGACGCCATGGCGGCGTCGACGTCCGTGGCACGAAGAAGCTGTGCGGCGGAGGCCAGGTCGAGGCTGGCGAAGTGAGTTGGCTCAACACAAGTGCCCATGATTTCCGGCAGAGGGTCGTCGGGTGGTGATCCTTGCGTAGAGCTGGTAGAGCTTGGTGGTGGTGAGGTGTGAACCCCACACAGAGGCAGGTGAAGCTGAAGAGCGAACTTGTATTGGTGACAGGGAAGGGCGTATAGGGTTGTGTATATATAGAGTTGCACGCGCGTGCCGATGTTGGTGAAGCTCCGGAAATCCGGCCAGCAGGTTGGGAGCCGCCATGCGTGCAGTGGCCCACGTCAGTCAAGGTGATATAGTAGGAAATAGAAATAGCAAGTGGGTGTGTCTTGTAAACCAAGTACTACTTGTACCGAATTCGTGGTGCTCGTCCGTTTGGACCAACGAATTTCGTTTGAACATTTGAAGAGATCAATCAAGATCCATTCAGCATGCAGCTAGTGTAATATATACACCACCGTTGATGATGAACATCATCTTTTATCTTAGGGATGCAGCTAAATTATGTACTCACTCCGTCTCAAATTACTTATCGTTTTAGTTCTTTTAGATACATTCTTTTTGTTATGTACCTAGATATAAGTGTATATCTAGGTGCATAGCAAAAAGAAAAGAATAATATATCCAGAAAAGTCAAAATATAACAAGTAATTTGAAACGGATGAGTAACAAGGAATCAAAGTATAAATCAATTGACGGCAGCAGCTAACATACATAGGCCCCACCACATGCCTATCAGTCTATGGTATAAGCAAGAAACCCCAGCCGAATGAGTACGTGGCCATTGCTTGGACGAGACAACAAGTCCATGTGATACACAACTCCACAGAGGTGCACAGCATAGCTAGCTAGCCATGATTCCAGGAACTACATACGGCACGATCATCTACCGAACCAATTGGAAAACAGAAACAAAATATGATGTTTTACTGCATGCGTGGTGTGTGATGATCTACCACACTACTGGAACTCGAAACTTTTTGGATACACACAAGGGAATTAGCATTTTCTTGTAGGTTTTCGATCAATAAACTCTCAGGAAAATAACCAAATCAACAGGAAAATTATTTATTTTCTTATCAGTATTTTGCCTTATTCCGTCGGTTTTGTCATCTATAGAGAAATCCAGAGTTTCCAGTAGTGCAAGTTTAAGCTAGCTAGCAAAACGGGACGGAATCTGAACTCATGTGGATCATGCGTGTTATTATTTGTGGCAAGACTTGTTGGAAAAGGATAGATAGTGTCGCATAAATATAAAAGCATATCTGAACTTATCTAGATCGCTTAGATTTCTTGTAACTAATTTAATGGTTCCACCAAGGTTTGAGCTTTTCTAAGTCAGAATGTGTGCTCGCATTCTTTCGGTGGTAGGAGATGGGACTGATACATACTATAACAACAGCATCATCATCACCAGGTATGAGGTTAAACACTTGCAACAGTTGGTGATCAGAATGAAGTTCCTCCTTGACTTTGCCCATGTCAACAAACAATTGAAAACATCTCGACTTTCTCAGAATGGGTCAAAGTTCAATAGCAGCTTTGAATCACACTACTTTGAGAAATTAACTTAAAACCGTTGGCTACATATACGTACTATTTAGACAAAACATCTGTACGTATATATTGCATACTCTTACGAAGTTTGAAACTTCAATCCCAGTAGATGCGATTGCGCAGCTGTATGCGCGTGGCGATAGATTCGTAGTGACGCACTAACGATATTTTTTTATCAAACAGGAGGGGGTATGCCCCCTACTGAATATATATTAAAGAAAGGAGAGAAAGGTTACAAAAAAAATCAACAAACAAACAAACCAAAAAAGAACAAAGAAAGCAAAATTACACGACTGAATGCAGCCATAAACTAATTGAAGGCTTATATTTAGCCTTTGCCCTGAGGAGCAGACTATAGAATTCTCCTTTGAAGACCTCCTTGCATTTCTGAACTGAAATATCTTGATTTTCAAAAATGAAGTCATTTCTTACTGACCAAATACTCCATGCCATGAGGATAATTATTTCCATGAAAAAGGGCTTATTAATCTGAAGTCTTAGTTGCTCCAGTATCTGATATCCAGATAGGTTAGCATCAATTTGCAGCCCAATCGAAGACCAGCAAGAGATGGAAAAAGGGCAAAAGAGGAAGAGGCAAACGATATTCGATAGCATCTGTGTATATTTCAAGATGGGAAAATAGCCTGTTTATTGGGCAGCGGCAACACGTATCCGCTACTATTACTTTGTCCATGTCAACAAATAATTCAAAATGCCATAAGATTTTTTCCTAACACAGCTAGCTAGCTCCAAGAAAGCCTTCAAGTTATTAAACAGCTGTAGTTTCGAATCATTTAATCTGATCCAAAAAAAATTGAAGGACTCGAACATGATGGTCCAGTGAAAGAATGAAAAGATCGATGACCCGTAGAGGGGGTTGAATATGACATTCTTCAAATTTCTACAACAAGTAAACAAACTTTAGCCTAGATTCTAGTATTGCCCGTCAAGAAAGGTTTTAATCTACAAACTAAGCACACTAGCAAAAAATTTCCTTAGTAAGAATCACACTAGCAAGTATGAAGCACCCTAGTTAAGATATAAGAGAGGCAAAGCACACAAGCAAACCTAGAGCAAGAAAACTTAAGTGCGGAATGTAAATACTGAAATTAAGTGCAAGAATGTAAAGAGAAGGGACACGAGACAACCAAATTTTTTCCCGTGGTATCGAGGAGTTGACGCTCCTCCCTAGTCCACGTTGGAGCACTCACTAAGAGTATAGCTCCCCCTCGAGTCACAAAGACCCGAGTGCTCACTAAGAGTACCCGTTCTCCATCTCCGGAACGGTGGGTCTCAAATCGTGTACACCAAGCACTTCTTGGGGCTCCCACAATCACCAAGAGCTCACCAAGAACCCTCTAATCACCAAGACCATCTAGGAGCCGTCAATCTCCAAGCATAACAAGTCCACACACCATCACTTGACCAATGCACTCAACTATGCCATGGTATGCACCTTGCAACCCTTGATCACCAAGAATGAATTCCCCAAGCAAGAGGAAGATGAATCCCAAATGAGCAAAGCACTAACTCCATCTCTCCTTGGCTGTTGTGGATCTTCAGAGTGGCAAGAGTAGCTCAAGAGACGCAGGGGGTCATATATATAGCTAAGTAAGGGAGGCTAGCCATTGGAAAAGTATTGCTGAAAGCTTCACTGTCGGATGAACCGACAGCCCCCCTGCGATAGCGTCGGATCATCCGGTCGCACACAGGCTGAGATATAGCCATTGAAATCAGCCGTTGCACAAACATCATCCGATGCATAGACCAACGCACCATCAGTTTATCCAGTGTTGAAGAGAAAATCTCCATAATGTCTCTGTCTTGAAAACATGAGCCATCAGATGAACTGTTGCTGAAAGCCAGGTACTGTCAGTTCATCCTGAAGGACTTGAGCTCCGAACGTCTCTGTATGAAATAAACTTAACTGCTGGATGAACTGTTTCTCTGACCGCCGGTTCATCCGGTGCTGAAGACCTTGAACTCAAAACGTTTCTATCTTGAAACCCTAAGGCACCAGATGAACCGATGCTCGACCGACGGTTCATCTAACGGTTTCTTTTCAATTTTCCATCCTCTATATTCATCCGACGAATGTAGAAATGTAGGCGTCGGTTCATCTGACGCTGCTCAATGAAGTTCAACTCGTCCATTTCAGTCTTCTTTGAGTTTTTCTTTGATTCTTTTGCTTCCAATGTGTTTCCAAGAGTACTCTGAGCTGTTTAAGATCCAAGGAGCTTGAGAGTGCATATTTTGCATAGCATTTGTCATATGGTCAAGCTACTAGTGTGTGAACCTTTCTTAATAGTACGGTCAAACACTACAAACTAGCAAAATCCAAGTGTTCTTCATCTCTTTGTGACACTTGGAACTAAGAATGTTCTTAGCCTTGTAGCATTTGTCCATTGATCACTTGTAATTTCAATTGAGGGGTAACATTCCATAGATATCTCATGACAATAACCCAAGATGAAATCCGCTTCAAAACAATGGTTAGTCACAAGTATACTGTTGTCATTTATCACGGAAACACACCCTTACCAAAGGTGCGCAAAGGCCTATATGCTTACAAAGAAGTTTTCAAAAGGTGACTACACCATATTTATGCAAAGGTCCAACAAATTAAATTTTTAGAAAAAAACAAAGGGCATCCACATTGGCCACTGTAGCGAACATGGCTTCCATAACCATTCGAGTATAATTTTGGTGATTCATGGCAACATGATCAATGGGACTAACCATTGTGGTTGTGCATATTTTTGTAAGCATTATAGGTCATATGGATGCAACGACAATCAAAGCTAACATACCACGGTTTAAACATAGCAAAAATGGTAAGTTAAGACTAAGTGATGGCAAGTTGAAAGAGAAACAAAATAGCAAAAGGACACCGTCAGATGAACCGACGATACCTAGGGAGAAGCAGCAGTGTATGCGTCAGAGCAACGGGTACACTACACAGAGGCAAAGTGGCAGTAGACCATCGGATCAACTGCTGCCCCTACTTCTAGTTGCGTCGGATCAATTTCTGAGGTGAGGCAACGAAGACGCAGAAAAGTTAGTAGCACTGGATCAACTGACACCCCGCGGTTCAAGCGTCGGAGTATATGTCAGATGAACCATAATTCTAATATTTCAAGATAGAGATGTTTTGGAGGTTCGGTCTTGAGCACCGGATGAACCGACGCGGTAGCGGTCGAAGCACTGGGGCCAATTTTGTCAGCAGAGCCAGCGGATAGTTCACGGAGACAGTTGCACTGGATGAACCGACGGTCAAGCAAGGGAGGTGCCGGTGCAAGCGTCAGATCAAGTTCGCCAGTAGAATCACAACAACTAGGTGCAGCTGATGCTATGGAAAATGGACCATCGGTTGATCTGATGGTGCACATTTCTGTAGCAGTTAGCCAACGGCTAGTTTGATGGCTTGGGCTATTTAATTTATACCCCTTCACTTGCCCATTTGAGGTTGCTAGATTGAGTGCAAATGCAGAGGAGTTCATGACACGTTGGAGATCACATCCATGCCATCCTAGTGCTTAAATGTTCATCCAAAGACTTTGGACATTGCTTAGAGAGTGTTTAGTGCAAGCATAGGCTTCGAGCTGAGTTGTATGCAAGGTGTGCCAACCTTATGAGGTGATTCTCGAGCGGATCAAGATGTACAAGGTACGCCAGAGCCATGAGGCCTAAGTGGCTCTCCAACAAAGTCTTCGACCCTCCTGCTTGGTGTGGAGAGGTGAGGACGCTTTGTGTGGGGGACATGGAGACCCTCTCCTTCGTGGAGAAGCTCCTTAGTGGAGGTGGCATCAAGGTGACCAAGGGAGCTTGACAAGTGCCTTCGTGGCGAGTCTTTGGGGCAAGTCAAGTGGTGCTCTTGGGAGAGACTTGGTGACCAGAAAGTAATACTCTTGTGTAGAGTGCTTCAACAACGTGGACTAGTGGTGACTTAATACCTATATATATGAAGATCAATTTTCATAAGACTGAGATGTTCAATTAAAGGGAGGCAAAAGTATTCCACGTGCAATAATACACACGATTGTATGATTGTAACCTAGGTAAATAGTCATTAGATATCAGGGTATAGCAATGCACCATAGGAAACTAAGTAACAAGGACTGAAGGGTGTTTCTTTTTTCACTTGTCCCAAAAAGTTTGAGTATCTAATCATCAGGAGCAGTCAAGAGCTTGCCTTGCTGCTTTAGCGAGGGACAAGCTTAACTTGTCCTAAAAGTTTTTACATTGAGGATTTTTACGATACTTGAAAAAAATGAGAGCCTTGTTTTTAGAGTATATGCTCGAGTGCACTCTTGGAAACAAGAATAAGAAACCTTCCATAATGATTGGGGTTAGCAACATTAGTGACTTAGTGTTACACAACAAATTTGAGTATTACACGTAAGGTTAATCGTAGTCGCGTATACTTTCCTTTTCACTGAGACACTCATCCACGGGATATACGTACACCTGCATATATTATAATATAGTATGTGTGTTTATCGTGACCAAGGTGCAACAGAGCCAAGTAAAGCCGCCAACGATATTATTAAACTTACATGATATTACTGTCACCAGTCACACCTTAACGAATGATTAATTTTAATGCCCAGTTTGAATGCGATGTGCACCTACGGATCACGCGGTACATATGGGGCGTGCACCAATAGATCAAGTTGGTCCACTAGGCCGGCGACGACTTTACTTACTTGGATAAAATGGGACCAAATTTTACTAGGCCGGCGGCGACATTAACCAGGAAAACAATATGAAGCTCATATTTTGTGGATTGAGCAACTATATATAAGGCCTACATGAAGATCAAGGGCCTGATTGGTTGGATTCCAATTGGTGCCAAACCAAAATCAGGGTATGCCAAAATCTAAGCATGCCAAAGTTGGGGCAAGAAATTGAAGTACTTGGTTTAGTACCAAAACATGCTAACATATACTTACTCCTCTCAAGAAGCTTCTAGTGACATGCCATGAGATTGGCTAGAAATATTGGTGTGCAAATTTTTGGCAATGAACCAAGCAGGCTCCAATTTTCATAAGACTGATGTTCAGTTAAAGGGAGGCAAAATTAAAGTATGCGACGAGCAATAATACACACAATTGTGTGAATACTACTGCAGAAACAGTGGGCTATCATATAGCCCTCTATTAAATCAATGAGATATCAACCATTTTTGCAGGGAAAAAATGGAAGCTTGAAAAACTTTAAAATAAAAGAAGAAGAGACAAAAAAAAAATGTCCTAAGCTGATCACAAGTCAGAAGTCTGTTGGCTGATTGTAACTTTGAGTTTGTCAATGAAACTCCACGGGGAGATGTATATATATCAAGTCCACTGAAAAAATTTTGATACAAGGAAAATTGAAAAAGTACCATATGATATCTTTAGATGAAGATGATACAATGGTGCATACTTCAATTTTCACTTGTCCTGAAAAGTTAGTTCCAATTATCATGAGCAGCCAAGAACTTGCCTTGCTGCTTTAATGAGGATTTTTTAATTTCAATTTTTTTATGATTTTGCAAAAATAATAGTGCTTAACAAAATCTTGCAAAAATAGCATTCCATCATTGGATGAAATGGCAGTAACAACTTACCGCCCTTTCATCCTGCGGTTTCACCAAAAACTGTCAGATGAAACAACGATTTACTATAGCAGTTGGTTTTAAACTGTCATTTCAACCGGTAATTCTCCAACACATTTTCGAAAAATCATAACTATTTCATATGAACTTAGATGAAGATGAGCTTTATACCAAAAAAAAATTAGATCTTGATGGGACCTACAACTTTGTAGATCAAACATTTTTCATTTAGAATTATCTTCATGCTCAAATAATCGACAAAGTTGTTGGTCTCGTCGAGATCTACAATTTTTTTATAAAGTTTATCTCCATCTGAGTTCATATGAAATAGTTATGATTTTTTGAAAATACGCTGGGAGTTACTGCCGATTTAACTAACGGTTTATTAGCTGCTACAGTAAATTGCTGGATGAAATAGTAGTAGCAACTTTACCCCGTTTCATCCGGTAGTTGAGTGCTATATTTGTAGATTTTCATTAGGAGCAGTTATTTTTGCAAAAGCGTAAAAAAATCCTTTTGCAAGGGATCGGACAAGCTTAACTTGTCCTAAAAGATTTTATATTGAGGATTTTTACAACAATTGAAAAAATGAGGACATTGTTTTGAGAGTACTGTATATGCTTGCGTGTACTATTGGAAACAAGAATTACGGACCTTCCATAAGGATTGGGGTTAGCAACAAAGTGTTACATGAGAGATGAGACACTCATCCACGAGATATACGTACACATGCATATTATAATATAGCATGTGTTTTGAGAGTATATGCTTTGCGTGTACTCTTGGAATGTTTCGTATTCTTGTTTCCTCGAGTACACATGCATATTATAATCGTAGTCACGTATGCTTTCCATTTCACTGAGACACGTACTCATCCACGGGATACACATGCATATTATAATATAGTATTGTGTGTTTATCGTGACCAATTAAGGTGCAACAGAGCCAAGTAAAGCCGCCTGCGATTAAACTTGGATGCTATTACTGTCACCGTAGTCACACCTTAACGAAGGATTAATTTTAATGCCTAGTTTGAGTGCGCTGTCACCTACGGATCACGTGGTACCTGGGGTGTGCACCGATAGATCAAGTTGGTCGACTAGGCCGGCGGGGACTTTAATTACTTGGATAACATGGGACCAAATTAATATCAACTTGCATGTAATTATTCGTCGAGTGAGCTCAATCGATACGGAAGAGAATGGTAGTATATTCTCTGTTTCGAAATGATCCAAGAAGGATAGAATAGAAGAGGACACGTCGAGGCCAACAAGGAGAAGATGATGTATATGAACACTTGATTTAATTAGCTTTTCCTTTGATTTAAGATTGACATTTTTTTAACTTAAAACCAACTTGATTTAATTAGCTTTTCCTTTGATTTAAGATTGACATTTTTTTAACTTAAAACCAACCTCAAAATCGGTTGTCGCCCCAGGTGCTGCACAAACAAGATTGACATATTTTGGTGGTGTACAAACTCTTTAGCCTGATTTTATAGCATCGAACGGCGCGACACAAGAGTTCAGAGGGATCATCGGTCAAAATGTTCAGAGGATCGGTGGCTAGCTATACCCGTGTGTTGAGACCGTGAAACTCGCCGCCGCCGTCGTCTCGCCCGATCATGGGTGAGTCGTGGTTTTCCCTCTTGATTACTTTGTCTGTATCAATGAAGAAACTTCAAACTGCATTGACTTTACAAACCAGCTGGTCTGGGTCAAATACCCTCTTACCAGAACGAGTAGTAGTTAAACAATTGGGAAATTTTGCTGCTGGACATCGTTCTTTCTTCAAATTAGCTGCAACACACCGCAATCCATCTAATTGGCCCAGTACCATTACAAAAACCGGATCCTTTGCTGGCTCACACCGCAAGCAATAGAATACCCATTTCAGTGCTTGGGGAGAGAGAAAGGATTGGGAATGGACATTTTTGCCCTTGGCCAGTTATACAGGCCCGTTGAAACCTGCTCGACCTTATCCTCTCCGTTGACCCGTCCTCCTCTTTCTCTGGTCATCTTCTTCCTCCGCTCCAGTCTCCCACCCGACGACCTCCCCTTCTCCCTAGCTCCTAGAAACAATAGATCAGGAATGGAGGGGAGCTCGCAGTCTGCAGCAGGTTCCGGCTCCTCAGCACTTGAGTCGATGAGGGATGCAGATGGATTCTTGCCCCTTGTTCAGTGCCCGTACTGCGGGACTCGGCTGATTGGAAGGGTGTCGCAGCAGCCGCGCAGCTTTGGGAAAAGATTCTACAAGTGCCCAAAACTCGAGCATGTAAGCAATGTTTCCGTTTTGATGTTTGCACATGTGATTTTGTGTTGTGATTTTGGGTCGATCTGAATGTTGCAGACACCTTTGGCTTGCAAGTTCTACAAGATGGAAGAACATTATGTGGAGTATTTATCCACATATGGTGTGCATCAAGGAGTCACTGCAAATGTGAGAAGGTCGGATTTGATTGGTAGGGAAGCCATTGGATTGCTCAAGGCAGCCAAAGATGTAGTTCAGCAATGCAATGTGCAGATGCAGAGTGCTGCTTGTGCTCTAAAGGATGCAGAGGGTGCTTTGAAGTCTTCAGATGAGAGGCTGATGGCGATAGAGGCCAAGATTGAAAGGATTGGTGGATTTTTATGTATTGTTGGGTTGGCCAACATTTTCCTTGTAGTTCTTGTTCTGATAGTGTTGCTTGTAAAGTGAATAATGGTGTATCTGAACAATGCAGTTATGTTATGTGTGAATGTCACTGCCCCTGAAATTTGTCTCAGTACTTTTTTTGCATCACATAAACCTGACATTACTGATGGAAAGCCTAGAGATAGTTTGGCATTACATCACATAAACATGCCTAAATAGTTTGGCATTACATCCACTTGAAAATTAAAAGCCTACATAGTCTGGCATTACATCACATAAACATGCCTAAATAGTCTGGCATGACATCAACTTAATTAAACAAGCCTAGATATCATCTAGATTCTTGAGCAGTTGCTTCTTCACCCTTTTTCCTTTGCCTTTAGCCTTCACCTGCTTTAGGGGTGGTGAGGAAGCACCTTCTTCTTGTTCCAACTGTCTCTTGCGGCTATTGGAAAGAAAATGGCAGCAAGTTAGGAACTGAAAAAAAAATCTGAACATGAATAACAGATAATTGACTAGAGTACACACCCTCTAGTGTTGGCTGCTGGGCTATTGGTGAGCATTGTTTTGCTAGTGGCACATCCAGTCTGGGATTGTTGGGTTGAGACAGTACTTGTTCTTTTATTTGATTTCTTGGTTTTCTGCTTCTTTGACTTTGTTGCGGCTGGAGGGGGTGCATCAGAGTCATACACAGTCTCATTGCAAGTTTTCATCATATGGCCGAACTGTAAACACCTCTTACACTGCATTTGCCTAGCCATTTGTCCTCCTTCTTCAACGCTCTTGATCCTCCTTGTCCTTGGACGACCAGCTGACCTCTTCAACATAGGTGGCCAAATCTTGAACCCCAAATCCACCTTAGGCCATTGGCTTCTATCAGTCATGGGCATGACACTTCCTTCATATGCTTTCTTGAACCTCTCAACAGAATAGCAGTCATCCACATAGTCTTCTATGTTTCTAGTACGGCTAGAGGTGATGAGGCAAAGTGCATGTGTGCATGGTAGCCTAGTAATTTGCCACCTTTTGCAGCTGCATTCCTTTTTGTCCAGATCAACTGTGTGTCTCCATGTCTTCAACTTCTGTGTAGTTCCTTCAATCTCTGCAGTGTTATTAGGCCCCTTGTGAATGACATACTTCAGATTCCTGCTTCTCTGATTTAGGTCCTTTGTAATATGAGGCAGAATTCTATCCTTCATCTTTTTGACTAACTCCCTCCTTACTTCATGTTTCTCCATGATTTTCTGCCTGATCTTGTCCATAAAGGGAATGACTGGTTGAGACTTCTCATTTCTAATCCAACTATTGAATGTCTCAGCAATGTTGTTAGTGACATAGTCACACTTGCTCACTTCAGAGAACCTATGCCTATTCCATAGATGCTTGTGTGTGTTTTCTATCCAGTTCATGGCATTTGGTGAGGCTTTCTTCATGATGTTGTAGTGGTAGTCATAGTGATGTTTATTGTAAGCTCTACAAGCTGGCCAAAGATGCTTCTTGAACACAGCACCTCTGTACTTCTTCTGAAAATTCTTCACTAGATGACGCATACACTCCCTATGCTCAACTCCATTTGAAAACACTGATGTAATTGCACTGTCAATTCCCTTGCCAGCATCTGTTGATATGACCAAACCTGGTGGAGAACCTATGGCTAACTGAAGCTTCTCAAAAAACCACTTCCAACTATTGGCGGACTCTGACTCAAATACACCATATGCAACTGGGAAAAGCCAGTTGTGCCCATCAACTGCTGAGGCAGATGCTAGTTGTCCCCTCCACCCACCTGTAAGCACGGTTGAATCCACTCCTAAAAAGGGTCTACAACATTTCAGAAACCCATCGACACATGTCTTTAGTGCAACAAACATCCTGGTGAATCTATTTTTCTTGCCCACTTTCTCATACTCAATCTCCACCAAACTTCCAGGGTTAGTCCTCTCAACCTCTGCCTTGAAGTTGAAAGCATCATCAAAACTGTCATTCCATTTTCCCATGATCTGTTCCATTGCCATTTGTTTTCCATCCCATACGACATAGTATGACAGCTGAATATTGTACTTCTTCTCTAACTCCTTCTTCAGCTCTGCAGCTCCAGTGGTAGGCGCATCCCTTAGCACATCAATAACTCTGTCCCTCACCCATGCATTGCTAGCCATGGAATTGTGTTTAAGCTTGGATGTACTAGCACAAGTATGCGTTGGTTGCAGCTTTTTTATCTGCAGAAAACAAGAATACAACCCATCAGAATGTCATTTCAACAAATATAATAGCAAGGCAAAATTAAAGGTAGGATCAGACCTGCCAAGTCATGCCATCCTGCAGTTGAGAAGCATGAATCCTCCACTTGCAGTTCTTACCCTTCCTCTGTTTACCCTTGCAATGTCCTCTGTACCTTGCACTCTCATTGTAAGGAGCTGCAATTTCAAACTCATTCAGTACTGCATATTGCCTAATTGCTCTTTTAAAAGTATCCCCATCCTCAAATGTCACACCAACAGCAATGGATGGGTTTTCTAAGTTAGTAACATGCTCAACAATTTCACAACCAATTGAGTCAGCAACTACAAGTTCATCATCCTCATTTAAGTCAGAATCAGAAGACTCATGATCTGAACCAATGTCTGACATGTCTGCAGCCTCATGCCCAGAAGCAATGTCTGCCTCAACATCAGACATGTATGGAGCCTCATCATTTAAACCAACATACTCTTCCTCATCATCAATCCATGGTTCCTCATCATCATCCAGATCTTTTCCTTTCTTTCCTTTCCTTGATTTATGTACAGATGGACCATCAGAACCATGCTGACTGGCAGAGCCGTCAAGACCGTGAACAACATGAACATTTAGGTCAGATGGATCTTGGATCAAAGCTAAATGCAGATGGTCCTGGCTAGACTGGGTAGTTTGTTGCTGGCTATACACAACTGAAATTGTGTCATAAATGGTCACAGTCAAAGGAATCAATCTAGGGTCCCAATACATGTCGAAAGCACTCATCAATTGGGAGTCAGAAGTGAGAATGGAGTAATCTGAGATGTCCTTATTCCAGAAAGTTAGTGTCATACCCTGATGGGTTCCATGCTTCACCTTCAATGCTATATCATCTGAAATATCCTTCACATTTGTTGTATCTCTGTCCACTACCAATTGGAAATCGTTGCCTTTGTGAAACAACTGACTACCGTCAGCGGAAGTCTCAACATAATTCGCAACACGCACATCAATTCTGCACGCGGAACTAGGATCCATCCTATAACAAGAACAACAGTCACCCTAAATTTGTCAAGCATCAGAACAAACCGATCTTTCAAGTACTACACATTCGTGAAGAAATTACACCAACAAACACTAAATCTGCGAAGGAATCTACTAAATAGCATGAGAAACATACCCTTTAGGGACCCATTCCAGATTCGTGGCCTTCTTTGGGGAATCCAAACTTGGGCGCAACAGCTTCCTTCGACCTGGAGACACCATCTTCTCTTCTGTCTTTGCTACTCCATCATTTGCTCGACGCGGCACGGGTGAGGTCGAGCAAGGGCGGCCGACGAGTCTGCGGGTGAGGACAAGCAACTCAAGGGCGGCGGCGGTGTGCGTCAGACTGGGTTAGGGTTTGGGCTGGTAGACTCGAACAGGATAAGGTGTGGCCCGAATTGCTCCAGGGGCACCAACAGTCATTTTGAAAAGTTTCTTTCTCTCCCGAGCACTGAAAAGAGTATTCTATTGCTTGCGGTGTGAGCCAGCAAAGGATCCGGTTTTTGTAATGGTACTGGGCCAATTAGATGGATTGCGGTGTGTTGCAGCCAATTTGGAGAAAGAACGATGTCCAGCAGCAAAATTTCCCTAAACAATTATAGGGATAACATTGCATCCGAGAAGTTTTCAGAAACTGACGACACCATATCCATCCAGGATTGACTCCATTGTTATTTTAGAATAACAGTGTATATAAACACCACGTACGCGTGTTGCATGCTACGGATATAGTAGCAGCCGTAAATACGAGTTTGAATAATTCAATCTTAGCAAATTAACAGCTACTCTTTCTGTCCCAATCACGGATTGTTTTGATTTTTCTAGATACACACATTGCATTATTTTGAAACATACAGGAAGTACTAAACATAGTGAATGAAAAAAAAAGAGTTGGCGAGAGATGTGGGCTTCTCGTTCCAGACGAGCTGGCTGTACCCTTACCAAAGAAACCATACAGGCTGCCTCTGACTCTGAGTCTCTCACTGAGAGACAAGCAGATTGATCTCGACGTGGGGAGTGGCACATCACTACCATCAAGCTCGCAGGAAGTGCCTCAAAACTCGTCAACTCTTGCCCCCTAAAGCATAGGGTAACACCGTAACAGGCCCGCGCAAGACACAGGTGAGCACGTCTTGTTTTATGCAGACTTGCCGTGGTACGATTTTTCCTTCGGGGACTAAATTGCTTTTCATCTAATACACACGTGACGCAGCCGGCTGTGTCCGTGTCAATTTTGCCGAACGCGATCTGCTGCAGATCATCTGCAGGCCGAACGAAAATCCATAGTTGTTGCGGGCCGCGCCAGAACAGCCCGACACGTTTGTTAACCGCAATAATGATTGGGCATCAAAGAAATTTAAGATAAGAGCTTTTTTTTAAAAAAATAACGGGCTAAGACAAACATTCAGCGGCAAGCGTTTTTTTTATTTTTTAAGACATGCATAACATGTTTTGCTACATAAACGTAACTTTAGCAGAAACCTCAAAGCGTAACAACACAAAGGGACACACAGACGACCGAAACAAAACCTCAGGCGAGAACAACACGAACAGAAGCGGACGCAACCGCGAACAACACGAAAAGAAGTAGGCGCAGCCGCGAACTGACAAACACGCTACAACAGAGACGCACGAGGGGGGAGCCCAACCCAACCTAGCCACCAGACATCGCCGACCCGCGAGCTGAACCTACAAAAAGAAGCACACCGTGGCTAAGACAGACATTCAGCAGCAAGCGTTCCAAACGGCTAATATATAGCGAGCTATTTTTCATAGCGGTGGCTTTCAAAAAAATGCTATATCGGAAGATATAGCGGCGGCTATTGTAGAAAATAGTAGAAGCAATGTTACCTCAGTAGAGGGTGTGCCTGTGTGTTATATGGAGCAGGGAAACACCCCCGCGTGTGGTTTACACAGTGGTGAAAAACTTGGCAGGCTAAGCCTCCTATTTACAAGGGATTACTCTTATGTAATCTAACTAACCAGCACTTTTTAGTTGTTCACCGTGTTACAAGACACCCACACACACATTTACATGTTTAACACCCCTCTTCAATCACACCTAATCTAGGTTGAGATTGCGTCTAAAATTCTCAAGTTGTCGAACCAGAATAGATTTTGTAAAACCATCAGCAACTTGATCTCTTGTAGATATAAGCCTGATCTGAAGAAGTCCTTGGGCTACTCTTTCTCTGACAAAGTGAAAATCCACTTCTATATGCTTGGTTCTATCATGAAACACTGGATTAGCTGAAAGGTATGTTGCACCAATATTATCACACCATAACCTAGCAAACCTAGGAGCTTTAACTCCAAGCTCTCTTAGCAAAGTTTGTATCCACATAACTTCTATTGCAGCATTAGCCAAAGACTTATATTCTGCTTCTATACTTGATCTCGACACAGTTGCTTGTTTCCTTGCACTCCATGATATCAAATTGGATCCAAGATAAACTGCAAAGCCACCTGTGGATCTCCTATCATCTGAGCATCCAGCCTAGTCAGCATCAGAAAAGGCACACACAAGTGTAGACAATGATTTATGGATCCTGAGCCCCACGCCAACAGTATGTTGTAGGTATCTCAGTATTCTCTTAACTGCACTCCAGTGAATAGTGGTTGGCTTATGTAGAAACTGACAAACTTTATTAACAGCAAAGGATATATCTGCCCGTGTTAATGTCAAGTATTGTAGAGCGCCAACAATACTTCTGCACTCAGATGCATCCTTCGGTCCAAGCAACTCACCATCACGAGCTGTCAACTTATCAGTAGAAGACATTGGAGTGTTCATAGGTTTACAATTTTTCGTGCCTACTCGATGTAGCAAATCAGATGTGTACTTTTCTTGTTTCAACAAAAATCCATCATGTACCTTCTTAACCTCAATACCTAAGAAGTAGTGGAGCTCACCAAGATCCTTGAGAGCGAAATCAGCTTGGAGGTCCTTAAGCAATGCCTCAGTAACTGCAGGAGATGAGCTTGCAACAATAATATCCTCCACATAAATGAGAAGGAATATCACAACTCCCCCTTTGTTGAAGAAGAACAAGGACACATCAGCTTTGGAGGATTTAAAACCAAGACTCTGAAGCTTCACACTAAGACAAGAATACCAAGCATGCGACGCTTGCTTTAAACCATAAAGAGCTTTATCTAGCTTGCAAATATAATGTGGATGAATCTTACTCTCATATCGAGGAGGTTGCCTCATGAACACTTCTTCCTCGAGAACACCATGAAGAAACGTGTTCTGTACATCTAGCTGATGAAGACTCCAACCATTTGACACTGCAATAGAAAGCACAAGACGAATGGTTGTAGCCTTGACCACCGGACTAAAAGTGTCCTCATAATCAGTACCATATCTTTGTTTGTAGCCCTTAGCGACTAAACGAGCTTTATACTTATCAAGAGTACCATCAGCTTTCCTCTTTTCCTTGTAAACCCATTTGCTATCAATAATATTGCATTGTGACCTTGACTCGGTAGAACTAGATGCCAAGTATTATTCTTTATTATTCTTCATGAGAGCCATATACTCAACATCCATAGCCTTCTTCCAATTTTTATCACGCAAAGCATCAGCAACAGAGGCCGGTTCAGCAGTAGCAAACAGACCATACTTGATTGTGCCATCAGTGTACTGCTTTGGTTTGTGGATGCCTGCTTGTGCTCGAGTGCGAGGACGTTGAGGCTAAACCAGTGGAGTGACCACGATAGATGCTGCAGGAGAGGATGGAGTACCAGATCCAGACGGCGCCAGGGGCTTTAGCAGATTCCATCGCAGGAGGGAGGTCGGAGCCTGTGACGGCGTGGCGCGGGAGGTCGGAGCCTGTGACGGCGTGGCTCGTGGCATCCACGTCAGGCACCCGCACATGCGGCTGCGGTGCTGCATCATCCGAGGGACGCATGGTGCCTGCGGGTTGGTGCACAGAGGTTGAAGGCCGCGCCGGTGAAGACGCAGGCGCCGAGGCAGATTCAGGATCCGAGCCTGATGTTGATGTGGCGGCTGTCGCAGGTAGATCAGCCTCGTGCTGCGCGCCTGTCTCCCCCTGTGAAATAGCATGGAATACATGCTCCAGGGAAAATTTTCCATAGGAGTTTGATCAAAATTATCACCAAAAACTATAGAATCATTAACCACACTAGTGCTGCTAGTTGTAGTACTCCCAAAAATCATAGTGGAATCAACAAGAGTAGAACGAAGGAGCTCTATTTCAGCTCTCAACCGGGCACCAACATTGGCATGAAGCTCAGCAAAGGGAAAAATTTGTTCATCAAAGACTACATCCCGTGAGATGTATATGCGGCCAGAGGAGATATCTAGGCATTTAAAGCCTTCATGCATGTTGTTGTAACCTAGAAAGGCACAGCATTTAGAACGGAAGGCAAGTTTGTGTGTATTATATGGGTGAAGATTTGGTCAGCAAACACATCCAAAGGTTCTAAGCATAGAGTAATCAGGTGTCTCCTGAAATAAGATTTCAAGAGGACAGGAGTTTTGAAGAATCTTGCTAGGGGTGCGGTTAATTAGATAGGTGGCGGCCAAAAAGGCTTCGTCCCAATATTTTAGAGGTGTAGATGAATGACCTAGAAGTGAGAGACCAACTTCAACAATATGACGGTGTTTGCGTTCAGCGGCACCGTTTTGTTGACGACCATGAGGACACGAAACTAGATGAGATATCCCAACTTTACGAAAGAAGGAATTAAGTCTCTCATACTCACCACCCCAATCGGTTTGAACAACCACAATTTTACGATTAAAACGTCTCTCAACTAGTTGCTGGAACTCATGAAATTTCTCAAACACCTCAGATTTATAACGCAAAAGATAAATCCAAACAAATTTGCTATGATCATCAGTGAAGATCACATAATATTCATTCCTCCCAACGGAATCAAGAACGGTTCCCCATACATCAGAAAATATCAAATCTAAAGGAAAATGTGAAACGCTAGATGACTTGGGGTAGGGAATTTGATGACTCTTGGCTTGTTGGCATGCATCACAAACCATCTCTGGATGATCTTCCCTAGCACAATGTAATTTATTCTCATGAATGACTCGATGAACAATGGGAGAAGCAGGGTGACCCAATCTACTTTGCCATCTAGCCACGGATGGTTTGACAACAATGTGAGCTTCACGTCTCGACTCAGAGAGGGGATACAGACCCTCTTCACACTTGCCTTCCAAAAGAGTTTTCCTCGTGGCCTGATCCTTGATCAAGAAAAAGTTGGGGTGAAATTGAAGGAAAGTATTGTTATCAGTAGCAAGATGATGCACATATACGATATTTTTCTTAGAGTTGGGAACATGAAGAACATGATTAAGATGTAGATTGTGATTAGGAGTACTAACAATAGCATGGCCGATGTGATTAATGTTCATACCTGCACCACTTGCAGTGCGGATCTGATCGGTGTCGTTGTACTTGTCATGGACAACTAACTTGTCGAGCTCGCTGGTGATGTGATATGTCGCCCCCGTGTCGGTGTACTAATTGCTGTCAACACCATAGCTATGGATGGCAGAGTTAGCACTCCTCTCATCAAGTATGCAGTTTTTGTCGAAGCGGTGCCGACAGTTGATGGTGTTGTGTCCCTCCTTGAGATATACTTGCCACCGCCCATTGTAGACTTCTGTCCTCCATCTTTGTTGGGCACATTGAATCCACGCCCACGTCCTCCATTGCCACGACCATGTCCTCCTGGATGGCCATAGCCGCGACTTGCACCGCGGTTGTTGGAGCCGCGTCCACCGCCACGCAGCACGAAGTTGACAGAGGATTGAGATCCACCGCCTGGAGTCAGCATTTCAAGGCGATTCTCAAAGCTCAAAATCTGAGACAAGAGTTTGATGTAGGGCACCAGCTCAACCCTGACCAACATCAACGTGAGCCAAGTCAGGATGTATGACATGAGCTCTTCATCACCGAGAGGTTTCCCGGTGACCGCCATCTCATCAGGCAATGTCTTCATCTTGGCCATGTACTCCGAAGTAGTCATGGCGCCCTTCTTCGTGGTGGCAAGGGCGATACAGGTGTTCACCGCCCTTGCACAAGTCTACGACGAGAAGATCTCCTCAACCGCCGCCCAAAGTTCGACCGCCGTCGTCGCAACGCCAACTTGAAGCATGACGTCGCGCGTCAAGGTGGTCAGCAGGTAGCTCAGAACATGTTGATCCCCGGTAAGGCACTTGGCATACTCGGGGTTGGGAGACTTGATGACAGGCTCGTCGGCCTTGGTGTCGATCTCCTTCGGCGGTGCATGAGTGAAGCCATCGAGGAACCCTTCCATCTGGGCACCTCGAATGGCAGGGAGGACCTGCAGTTTCCACAACTGCAGATTGGTCTTCGAGAGCTTTTCAGAGATTGGAAGGCCGACGGGAGATGCGATCACTTGACCGCCGGCAGGAGAACTTGAGGAACTGGAGTTCGTCATCTAGATCTACTAGAGGTTTAGGCTCTTCATATCATGTAGAAAATGGTGGAAGCAACATTACCTCCGTAGAGGGTGTGCCTGCGTGTTATATGGAGCCAGGAAACACCCCCGACGTGGTTTACACGGTGGTGAACAACCTGGCCAGCTAAGCCTCCTATTTACAAGGGGTTACTCTTATCTAATCTAACTAACCAGCACTTGGTTGTTCACCGTGTTACAAGACACGCACACACACATTTACATGTTTGTAAGGAATCAGATGCTCGTAGCCTAAGAGGGGGAGGGGGTGAATTAGGCAACTTAAAAACTTAACCTATGGCTTATCACTATTTGCATCACGTAAACTAGAACATACTATCTAGATGTGCAACTAAGGTTGTTCTAGTGTGAAACTCCCATCCCAAAACAAGTTTTGCAACCTATAGCCAATCCTAGCATGATACTACTCTAGGAAGGTAAAGGTAAGCAATGATTGCAAGAGAGTAATGTGGAAACGTAAAGGGGGATGAGAGGAAGCAAACTCTTGACACGCGATTTATCCCGTGGTATCGGTAGGCACTAAGCCACCCCTAGTCCACGTTGTTGAAGCACTCTACACAAGAGTATTGCTTCTCGGTCAACAAGTCTCTCCCAAGAGCACCACTTGACTTGCCACAAAGGCTCGCCACGAAGGCACTCGCCAAGCTCCCTTGGTCACCTTGATGCCGCCTCCACTAAGGAGCTTCTCCACCAAGGGAAGGGGGTCTCCACGTCCCCCGTACAAAGTGTCCTCGCCGCTCCACACCAAGCCGGAGGGTCGAAGATGTTTACCGGAGAGCCACCTAGGCTCCAAGGCTTCCGGCGCACCTCATACAACTTGATCCACTCGAGAATCACCTCACAAGGTAGGCACACCTTGCACTCACTCAGCCCTAAGCTAAGCCTAGCACTAAGCACACACACAAAGCATGTGCAAGTCTATGGATGAGCAATTTAGCACTTGGATGGCTTGTATATGATCTTCTATGAGTCTTGAACTCCTCTGCACTTCCACACACTCCAGCAACTCCAAATGGGTGAGTGGAGGGGGTATAAATAGCCCAAGGTGTCCAAAGAGCCGTTGGCTAAAAGCTGCAGAAACTCGTACCGTCGGATGAACCGATGGTCCTCATTTCCCACCGTCGGTTCATCCGGTGCCCCTCCACGTCATGTAGCCGTTTGAATCCTGCTGACACAAATCATCTGATGCATACACCGACGGTCCTTCTCTCATGCCGTCGGTTCATCCGGTGCTGAAGGATTTCATCGCAAAACCTTACTGGTAGCTACTTTGCTGCCGTCAGATGAACCGCTGCTCAATCCCTTATGTCCATCGGTTCATCCGGTGCTGAAGACTTCGCAGCCAGAACCTTACTGTTAGCAAACACACGGCCACCGGATGAACCGTTGCTACACCGTCGGTTCATCCGGTGCTACTAACCCCGCTGCTGCTCCTCCAGGAAATCATCCGGTGCATGTAAAACAGGGGGCGTCGGTTTATCCGGTGATGCATGCTGACTCGGGTCTTTCTCCGCAGTGTACCACTTCATCAGGTCGTTGCACCGACGCTTCTTTCTAAGGTACCGTCGGTTCATCCGACGGTCTCTTTTATCTTCTTTTTCTTCTTGTCGGTTTTGACCCTTGAAAAATACATTATCTTCTCATTTTGGCATATAGTATTTTTGCATCCTTGGGACCTAGAAGTGTCTGCAAAGTCATGCTCAACAATATGGTTAGTCCCATTGATCATGTTGTCATTAATCACCAAAATCAAATTTGAACAAATGGCATATGAGGCCATGTTCGCTATAATGTTTAACAGCTATAACTATTTAAAACATTGGATAAGAGGGACACGACTGCTAGGATGATACAACTTCACCTTTGTCATCTCTCGCAGCAATCTCAAACAACCCTATAATCTGATCCTCTCCTGCAACTATCTCTTCGGCATATCGCAATTCACACTCATTCTTCCCTTTCCATGTCCAGAGATGATTTTTGTTGTTGTCGTAGAACTAAGTTCTTCTTTGTATATGACACATACCTGTCATTAGATTGTTGTTTACTTCTTGTTGATGTGTTGTACTCCATCCGTTTCAAAATACTTGTCGTTCTGCCTTTTCTAAATACATTCTCTTTATTATGCACCTAGATAGTTAGTATGTTCACATACATAATAAAAAGAATGTATCTAGAAAACTCAGAATGACAAGTATTTTGAAACAGAGGGAGTATGAATCTAGGTGATTGTTTCTGCTACTGTAATTAATCGCCTATAGTTCTTGATTATAGATAGGCTTGGAGCGGAACGGTTGGTCCGTGGGTTTTTATGCCTTCTCATGAGGAGATTTTCCCACAAAAATCGTGCTATATATACCATTCTGCTAAGTACTACTAGATGCTCTTCTTAATGTTCATGATCACAAGATGCATAAAGTATATATAGGTGCATCGTTGCTGCCCTTAATCCCAACAGCTGCCTCGTCCTCCAGAGCAGGCGAAATCGGCGTTGGCTGTCGAGAAAATATGAGCAACAGAAGAGAAAATGGGACAATACCTGCACTACTGCTGTGTAAGTATGCGTACGGCGTCGCCAATGCATTACGCCAATCTGCACCTATACCTAGGGTTTATTAAGCTATCAATCTCCCTGTTCCTAGCATATAGCATACACACACTGATACACAGTGGTACACGCTACACAGAGTCTGTCCTAGGTCTCTGTTACCCGGCGAACCAAGGGATCTGATCAGACTGCTGGCACGATATCTCTATGGGCAGGCCTCTCTTGAACTCCACGTACGGGTGCGCCGTTGGAACGTCCTCGCCGTCCAGCCTCCACCTGCATATATACATACAGTTTTTCAGACACAGCGGCTTGCAATGAGCAACCAAATGGTGCATAGTTTCAGTGCGTAAGGGGGACTACGTCCCCCTTGCTTTGCATTGCTTGTCACCTGTAACTGAGCACGAGGTGGTGCAGGAAGAAGGCAGCCTCCACCTTGCTGAGCTCCGATCCCGGGCACAGCCGGAGTCCGCCGCCGAACGGCGCAAACTTCTTGCCCGCCGTCTGCTGGTTCAGCACCTACACATTCAAATAACTCATCTCAAGTTCTCTCAAATCTCAACAAGCAGGGAAGACACGAAACTGAAACAAGAATGCATACCTCCCATCTCCCAGGATCAAACTCTTGGGGATTCGCGTAGAGCGCAGGGTCCAAATGGACAGAGCTCAAGACAGGCAGGACTTTCCAGCCAGCTGGGATCACATACCCTGCCAAATTATAGTAGAAAACCGAAGCCACGGCTAATGCATTATGATAGATGACACCAAGTCACAATCAGAGCCTCAAAAGGTTACCATTATATCTGACATCCTTGAGGGCCCTCCTGTGCAAAAACTTGACAATGTTGCCGCATCTCAATGTCTCGTTGATAACCTGCAACATCATGCAAACAATCAAATTGCTCTCCATGAACGGCAGCTTGCTGTTGCAGTGCTCTTCTTAACGGAAATGAATTGATCGATTGACCATGTATTTCTTACGCATTGGGTGTACTCCATCTTCTTGTAGTCCTCAGCAGTCAAGAACTCCTCCGTACCCTTGCTGGACCTTATACTTTCATGCTCTTTCAGCGTTTTTATTTTTTATTTACAACAGTTATTATTACTCCAGTATATATTTAGCCGAAAAAACACATAACGACTAACTGCTATGTACAAAAAAAAAGCACATATACCTTCAATTGCTCCAGGTATTTGGGGGATTGCCCGACGAAATACACTAGCAAGGACAGCAAAACAGAGGTGGTCTCGTAGCCTGCTAGCAGGGAGTCCAGCACGAAGGTGACCTTGTCGTCGTGGGACAGATCGCTGTTTGCGAGGAGCACGTCTAGGAACGCAGCCTTCTTGAACGACCCATCACCACCCTTCTTCCTATCCTCCATGATTCCCTCCAAAGTGACGGATATCTTCCTCCTAGCCTGCAAGTATCCCAAAAACATTTAGTTAATAACCAGATGACGGAAATCTAAGGGGTAAACTGAACCAAATGTCAGTTTAAGGGTGAATTGAAAAAAAAAGAGTTAGTGGCTACCCAGACTTCAATTATACTTGCGGAGAGAAATTTAGATTTTTGTTAAAGAAAATTGTATCCAGAGGTGTCAATACGGTACAACATTGAGACACCACCACACCAGAGTGCAAATCTTACCTCTACGGCTCTGGCGTACGGTGTTCCTGGGATGTTGAGAGGGAGAGAGACGAGCCCCTTCATGAAGGTGGAGTAGTCCTCCAAGATCCTGGCGGCCGCCGTCTCGTCCGGCGACAAGCCCAGCACCTGCTCCAGCTCCACGATCACCCCAAACGCAAACTGCAAGTGCCAACAAAAACATACAGGCCAAAGTCAAGCCGAGCGCAGACAAAGCTCTCTGTTCAAGAGGGCCACGTACGCACGCGTAAAGAATGACCCACGCACGCGCGCGCAGACAAGACATGCACACGAGCGGCTACAGCGCGCGCAGAGTCGCAGACGCTGTCCCTTTCCCCACGGGATCTTGTCTGACCACCGCACCGATCTGATCGATGTGGTGTGCAGGCCCTTCCCTTGCACACGAGCGCATGCATGAAGGGATCGGACGACGGCGAGAGCTCGAGCTGTTGAGGGCGGTGATGAGAGGACGTCACCTGTTGGGCCTCGGCGCAGAAGGCGACGGCGCGGCGGCCGCGCCAGGACGCGACGGCGGCGCGGGCCGCCCGGTCGACGCCGGCGAGGTACCCCCGCCGCAGCCCGGCGGAGGCGGCGAGGGCGACGGCGAGGGCGCGGATCCGGCGGTGGCGCTCGCCCGTCACGACCAGCAGGGAGGACCCGCCGAGGATGCCGCGGATGGAGCCCGGGTAGCTGCACCGGAACAGCCGCTCCTCGCCCTGGAGCACCAGGTGGTTGAGCTCCGCGTCGCACGACACCACCGTCGGCGCGCCGAACAGGTGCGACGTGAACACCGCGCCGTACCTGCACGGACGAACGGCATCGCGACGACGGCGACGACGCATTCCATGAACGTCATGAGCAACGACGACGACGCTTGCACGTACTTGCTGGTATCGATCAATTTGAGTAGATAGAACGTCGTCTGTTATAAGCATACGATCGACGCGAACCTGGTGATGTGGTCGTGCAAGAAGGCGCCGGTGGTGTTGGAGGCGTGGGGGCGGAGGAAGCCGAGGGTCTCGCCGACGAGGGGCCAGCCGAAGCTGCCTCTGGGGGCGCCAGGGTTAAGGAGGAGCGGCAGGAAGTGGCGGAACACCACCACCGCCGCGACGACGAGGGTCACCAACGCAACCAGCAACAGAACAACCATCACCATCGCCTTCTAGTAGTCTTCTAGAAGAGAGAGTACACGCAAGACCAACGGGAGGAGGGACGCGGCGAAGCCCCTTTTATATACTCACTGTTTTGGCTGATGACGGTTTGCTCGAAAGGAAATATTATTAAACATTGATTTGTTGTTTAATTTGGCAGAAGATAATATTATTCCGATATCCCAAGATCAGAATTATCTTGGGATGGGAGATACGTTTCGATACCTCATTATCTTATTCATAGATTTGTTGCTATGCACACACACCTACATGACCATTATGTCTAGATACAAGCAAATCTATGAATCAAAAAATCAAAATGACCTACACATTTTACTCAAATGGAAATATTGTTAAACATTGATTTGTTGTTTGGCAGAAGATTATTCCGAAGACCAGAATCATTCCATTATTTCCTAAAAAAAGATTTGTAGTTTTTGGGGCTTTTAGTTTAGGAGATACATTTTGATTCCTAAGTAACTAGTAATTCTTTAATTTGAACTACACAAAAGTTAAGGTTTATTTCTTTTTCTGATCTGATTATACGAACACAAGTGCTAGGAGGCATTAGCTTCGTAGTATGGATGTACTATGGTGAGTGCACGTTATAAAGCTAGATGGGGGTGAGAACTCTCGAGACCATGGATGTACTCTGATTCAAGCTTACAGAAAGATTATGGTGAGGGCACGTTATAAAGCTAGATGGGGCTGGGAACTCTCGAGACCATGAGACGACGAAATAAAACATAGCAACAGGTGTCAGCAATTGTGTGGATGCAAGCTAACGGGCAGTGCGGGGTGGAGGAGGCATGAAAATGGGTCATTACTTCAACAAGCTGGGGATGGCAGAGGGAGAGGGTTGTGATCATGAATACGACAAATTTGTAGATGGCGGAGCGGGAATTCACATGTTATTTGTGACATCATGGTCTATCGTAACCATCTATTTTCAAATCGTAACAGTCAATTGTTGGATGCGCAACTGGAGAGCGTTCCGATTTTGCAAACGGTACCACTATATCGGTACTAAAGGGCTCTAGATGGACCATATATATGGTCGCATTACATGAGCGGGATGAACGGTCCAGATAGACCATATGGCAACACTACGGCGAATGAGCGGTCTCAAGGTGGGAGAAGGAAGAACAACATTAGACGTACCTCCTATATGGAGGATCCAAATCCAAGGGAGGGGATGAATTGACAATGGAGAAAGAAAACTCGAGAAATGAGGCAGCCGTTAGCGCTAATTAATTGCACTAAGTCATTTGAGATTGATCGACGGTGACGCAACAAAGATTCCGATCGAACACGACCGACATATATACTTTTGGTGGTCAACTCACTTTGCTTTGACTGCATCCATGATGATGATCGAGTAGTAGGTTGGAACTACGTGCGGCCGAGACTATCCAAAAAAGTCAACAACTAGCTAGGCGTCGACATGCTACCTTGCAAGCTATAGTGCCGCCGTTGACCACTACACATTTTTTTAATATAAGACCCTGTTTAGTTCCCCAAAAGTCCCAAAAATTTTCGCATCGCAGACCGTACCCCTCTCACAGAACACGATTCCCAGTGCAAAATTTTCACCATTTTTCTCAAAATTTCACCGAACTAAACGGTGCCTAAAGATATCATCATGCAAAACATGGTGATGACGTCGTCACACGTACTCCCTCCATCCCGCTATATATGCGGGAACATGAATCCCTCTTTCAGACATGACTTCATACTTCCTAGCAACCTTAAGGTCCTGTTTGGTTCTCACAAGTAGGGTGACTTAAAGTGCAAAATAAGTCAGTAGTGAAACCAAACAGCCATGACTTAAATGACCTGACTTATAAGTTGCATAAGTAGCTTCACCCCTACTTAAAGTGACTTATTTTCACTTTTTCTCTCTCCAACCCTGTGTGGAGCCCACTAACTTATAAGTCACTGTAACTATACATGACTGACTTAAATCCAACTGACTTATAAGTTGGGTGACTTATGAGAACCAAACAGAACCTAAAAGAGGACATAGGGACTATATCTTTATATTGAAGGATGCTTAAACAGAGGGTGATCCTCGTGCGCAGACACGCTAAGGAAAGAAGGAATCCAAAAAGAAGCAGAATGTCTAATTAACCATGGATTTTGATGCTTAGCACAAAATAAAAGAATGTTTAATACGTACTCCGTGTAGACTTATTAAGCTATCATGCGCCGCATGGAAATACGCATTGCCTAGGGATTATTTGACCCAAAGTTCGATATCATTGCATATAAATGGTATCCTTGCGTGATAGAATCATTTCGGATGACAAAGCTATTTGCCATGGGTACATACATGTGCATGCATGTATACCTCACGTTTGACAGTTACAAAGTTTGTGTTCTCCTCCCTACGTACGTGACAACAAAGGGCACTAAGCTCTTGTCATGTGTGTAGCTTCTGATTTGCTGTGTCTTGCTTTCAAATAAAATGTTGCATAGGGTAACGACGTTATCAATGTTTGACTAAGAATTAGTCTTATGAAACAAATATTTATTTGACAGAAACAATATCATTATATTGGCGTCGGACACCGGCATGATTGTTGTTTATCTCTATATACATCAGTTGTACGTTACTAGAATCTTCTAAATTCTTTCTCATATATAGATGTATACTCATCAGTTGTATAAAGTAATTAATGGAAGCATTTCTTTTCGGATGACAACGGACGCTACCAGGGATTTAACAAAAAATGTCCCATTTTATAATATATGGTTGCTTGACAAAACTGAGTCCAATTCAAACACGTTCATACTCTTAAAATTACATCTCCAATAACACAAGGCAGAATAGTTTAGATTTGGTCTTTCAACTTTCGTCTAAGGTTTGTTTTTCCACTACCATAGAAAACATTGAAAATGTATTTGCAGAGGTGCTCCTGCCCTCGACCTGCCTTTGCAAATACATCTCCAGGCGCGGACAAAAATAAACCCTACCCTGCCAAAGTTGTTTCCAAGGGCGGGTGAGGTGGTGACCTGCCCCTGGAAACCAAAATAAATAAATAAATAAATAAATGCAACCAGCACTGGGCCATATAGATGGCCAAACAGCGGCTCGACCTGGCCTGGCCCGAGCCCGTCTTGGCCCAGTCATGTTGGCAGCCCGGTTGGGCCGCCCATCGTGGCACCTTATAGGTCCAGGCCCGGCCTGAGTATGGCTTATGCAGGCCATGCCGGCCCAATCGCCTACGTGCTAGGTGGGTCGGGCCGCTCATTAGCTCACCAAGTAAAAAAAAAATCTAAAATCGATGACAATTGAAGCATAAATACATGTAATATACCCACATTCTTAGAATTTTGATAGTTTTAACATACATATAATGATACACATATACATGGTGTCATATATTGACATATATATAGGTATAATATGTTTAGACAATCACAAACATGACTATTTTTAATGTGTGAGGAAAGATATAGTGAGTCAAATCGTGCTATCCACTTAAACAGGTTGTGCCCCGTGCTGACCCGCGTGTCGTGGCAGCGATCCAAGCCTGGCCTGCCATACTGGGTTGTGTCGGCTCGGCCCATCCTTATGCGGGCCGTGCCGTGCTTGGGTCGGGCCAAATCGTGTCGTGCCTCGTGCCGCCCGTTTGGCCCGACCCATTTGGCATCTATACTGGGCCACCACACACCGTGCCTACCTTGGGACCGTCGTGATTCTATCGTCGGGACGTGCACTATGAAGTGTAGTGCCACCACTGGCTAGAGCCGCCGGGCTGCCTGCTTTGTCCAATCGTGCTCTACTACTAGGGAAACAGGCTTCCGTCCCAGGGCGTTTTTCACATTAGTACCGGTTATTTTGCCACTCGGTACTAATGTGAACAGAAACCAGTACTAATGTGTGGTGGGAAGCGAGAGCCCCGCCGCGTCCTCGCGTGACCCACTTTAATACTGGTTTGTAATACGTACCAGTACTAATGTGCCACATTAATACCGGTACGTAATATGACCTGGCACTAATGTGAAGCCAGCATATTAGTACCGGGGTAACCAACACCCGGTATTGAAGGATGGCACGTTAGTACCAGGCCAAAGGAACCTCCGGTGCTAATGGCCTTCACCCTACAGCGTGCCACCGCGCCCACGCTCTGTCTCTCCCTTGCCTTTATTTTTCTCACCGCACACCATCTCTCTCTCATTCTCGATCTCTTCTCCCAACTCTATCTCTTTCTTCCCTTCTCATTCTTCTCATCATCTATCTTCTCTCTGGCTTGTAGGGGAGTCGAGCGGCGGTCGTGGGAGGGGAGCGGCAGTGCCCGCGAGCTCCCGGCAGCGCGGGCCACCGACGGCCGGGCAGGCGCGGCGCCTGGAGATGGAGCGCCGGCCGACCCTTCGCCGCGACCTGGGGCCGGCGGAGCGGCGATCGCAGTGGCCGACGCAGCGGGCTCAGTGCAGCCTGGCCGGCGCGGCAGGCGTGTCTCTCTAGCCGGTGCACGGCCTGGGCCTTCCCTCGCGAGGGCGCATGCTCGCGGAGGCCGTGGGAGCCAGGGCGCGGCGGCTCCGGCATGGGGGGCGCGCGGCCACCCCAATGTGGCCTTGGCGGCTCGATCTGGAGGCCGACGTTTGGTGGGTGTTCGTTTTTCTTGTGAGATGCATTAATTCTTGGGACTGAGATTGATATTTTCTTGTGTTTGCGAGATTGTGAGATGCATTTTTGACTGTAACTTCTTGTGACTGTATGATTGATATTTTCTTGTGATTTGTAAGATATGAGATTGTGGGATTGAGATGTAAACATGTGATATCTGTGATGTGTGTGATTGTGACTTTTGTGAAGTTTGTATGCAAAGGAACTTGTGAATGATTGATTCTTGAAGTTAAGATCGAAGTGTATTCTCTTGAGATGAGATGAGAAAAGAAAAAAAAAAGGAGAGGAGAGGAGGCGTACCGGGTCATACACATTAGTACCGGTGTCTAACTCCACCCGGTACTGATGTGCACATTAGTACCGGGTGAGTTACCCGGTACTAATTTGTCTCCGCATTAGTACCAATTGGACAATACCGATTTGGGAACCGGTACCAAAGAGGGGTCCCAACAGGTATTGAAGCCTGTTTCCCTAGTAGTGCTCCCACCGTTGCGTCGGGCTCGTGGAGAATTTGCTTGAAGAATTCTTGTTCCCTGAATTTGTGTCGTGCGCCGTCGGTTGCAAAGCAGGCAGCCCGGCGGCTCCGTGAGTTTGCTTGAAGAATTCTTGTTCCACTCAGGGAGGAAAGGGTCAGTATAAACGACAGTCACGTTCAAAGAGTGTCAAGGAGCTCAGGGAATGAAAAAAGGCAATGTAAAAACTTGGTGTTGGCCTTTTCCCTTTGACCCTTTCCGTTTCAATATACTCAATCCGTTCTAAATTATTTGTTGTTTAAACTTTTATAGATTAATACTTCCTATGTCCCACAATATAAGCATTTGTTGACTTTTGCTGATCGTATTTGACCACTTGTCTTATTCAAAAAATTTGTGAAAATGTAAGAACTATTGTAATATACTTAAAATATATGCGATGATAAAACATGTCATAACAAAATAAATAATATTTTCACAATTTTTTTAATAAGACAGACGATCAAACGTGAATTGCAGAAATCGATAAATACTTATATTTTGAGACGTGAATCGGGGAGTATAGATATTATTACGGTCAAACGTGAATGGGGGAGTATAGATATGACTATGTCTCTAAAAGTTAAAATAACCTACAATACCTACGAAATAGCTGTGAGCCTGTGACGACCTACAATGAACCTGTAAATAGACATGGTGGAATGTATGTACGATTGGCGATGAAAGTGAAATTCTGGAGGCACGTTTTTGACCCGGCCGTGTTGTGTCTTGGTGGTACGGTTCGGCATGCAACACGATGAGACAGTGGCAGCCGAAGCACTGGGGAAGTGTGGGAAGGGACCCCAAAACATGAGTACTCTCTGTACTCGGTACATGATGCCTGCAGCGCGCGGACACGCACACGTGTGGACGGTTTCTGTCGGACGCGTGCAAATCCTAGCCAGGTAGCAGCGCGCGGTCCCGCCGTCGCAGGCGCGCGCGCCGGCATGCAATGCATGTGAGTTTTTTTTCTAAGTACTAACATGCATGTGAGTTGTGGCTGCATGCGTAATACAGTAGTACTATGAGCAACGCGCGTGTGATTTTCCACGGCTCGATCTGCTGAGTGTGCTGGCCTGGCTGTGTGTGGGGCTCTCTCTGCGTGCGGGCGAGACGCGAGGGAGACGACACCAGGGGCGCGTTTGGTTTGTTGCCCATGGGAGCCTGGCTAGCTCCTACTGGCCAGGCTGAGTTGAGAAAGGTCTTAGACTGACTCCAGCGGAGTCTTCATCGGCGACCGCATCTGCATTTTGCAGAAAGAAACGGCACTGTACTGCCTCCAGCGGTCACCGCATCGTCTCCTTCATTTTGCGAGACGTGCCCTCGCGTGCCGCATTCCTGGGATGTCCGCACCGTGCTGCATCCCAACCGCCTGCTCCTTCTCTCTTCCTCCGCCTCTCTCCCTCCTCGCGACTCCTCCTCCTTCCGGCGCGGACGACAGGGCAGAGCGGCCGACGAGCTCCGATTGGGACGAATCGAGCAGGGGCCGATGCAGATCTGACCGCCGGCGGCCCGAATCGAGCAGGGGCCGACGCAGGAGGCGGCGCGGCCTCTCCGCCTCGAGCAGGGGCGCGGCGGAGGGGGAGTAAGACCCGCAGCAACGGCAGATCGAGGCCGCGGCGGAGGAGCACGACCCACCGCCCGCTGACTCCTGCTCGAAGCCACGGTCGCTGCCCAGCTCGTGCTGCGCGTGAAGAAGGCCTCGTTCTCGCCGTCCGCGTCGCTGTCGTCGTCGGCCGCCTCCTTCTCCTCCTCCTCCTCCGGGAGCGGCGGCGGCCTCCTGGAGCGGCCTCAGCTTGTGGTAGCCGTTGCCGTCCTCCAGCAACAAGGCGCGGCGCGAGGGACCTTGCAGCCCCGTGCTCCCGACCTTCCGCATCCCCGGCGGAGGCCGCGGCGCGAGGGAGCGAGCGGCGCAGGGGCGCGACGGCGGGAAGCGGACGTCCTCGGTGGCCACGTCGGCGCGTGGACGGCCACCGCCACTGGATCCGGCGCCCGATTCCCTCTCCTCCTCCACCTCCGCTCTCCCTCTCCTCCACCTGCGCCTTCCTTTCCTCCACTTCCGTTCGATTCCCACTGCCCGCGGGAGGCAACCGCCCCGGGAGATGCGCGGCCGCTTGCGCTCGACTGCTGGAAGCCGTCCTCTTTTGCAGGCGCCCTCCGGCTCTATCCAGTGCGCAAAACTGCTATATGCAGATGCGGATCCGCTTTCTTTGCTGGAGACAGTCTTAGGCATGCGACTAGTTGATGTTTGGTTGTCTGGACTAACATATACAGGTTGAGCATAGCATTTGTTTGGTTGGATGCACTAGTATATCTTGCACAAGATTGATATGAAAAAATAAATGCCAAGATAATATTTATTTTGCTTAAATGAAGTATATCATACTTATTTTTATCATTTTAAACTTTAATTTATTTTAAAATATTCTAATATGCTTTAAAATGTGTTAATCATTTGCTAATACATCATTAGTTTGTTAATGTGTTGCATGCGACCGGCCTAGCTCTGGAGAAACTGATTCCATTCTCGTTTCCCGGGAGCCAGCCTCGTGGGCATCTTTTGCATGCCGTGGGACAGGCTCATGATTTCACGCAGGCAACCAATCATCAAGCGCCTGCACCGATGGAGCCTGGCCGATCCATATGCA
The DNA here is from genome assembly GCA_036936925.1 of Cenchrus fungigraminus. Taxonomy (NCBI): domain Eukaryota; kingdom Viridiplantae; phylum Streptophyta; class Magnoliopsida; order Poales; family Poaceae; genus Cenchrus; species Cenchrus fungigraminus. Next base: position 29,598,309 of record CM072773.1, on the reverse strand, counting down.
GGGAAGCAAACGCGCCCCAGACGATCGAGGACGCCAGCTTGCAGGCATGCTGGCGCACGTACAGCTCACACCTCGGAGCCCGTGACCTCACGTCCCTCGAGGTCGCACGAGGCCGTGTCCGTGTCTGAGAATTTGTGTCTCGCTCTCCTGTCGTGCCTCCTGGCCCCTACAATTTCTCGATCGAGATCTCAGATCTGGCTGCGCGTACGCTTTCTGCCACGTCCACTGCGCAGTGGGTACCCTTACTTTGACTTGACCTCGCCCGGCCGGCCGGGTTGCCATCTATCGCGCGTCACGCGCGCGTGTGGCGTCGAGAGAAGAGGGAGGCAACAGGCAAAGGATATGGATGTATGATCATATCAATATGATGGATGAATTATGGATACATCATATAGCCATATAGGGCCTTGTTTAGTTTGCTAAAAATTCTAATGTTTTCTCCACTCTCTCCATCACATCACATTAAATACGTCAAAAGACATAAGTTCAGAGTATTAAATATAGGTAAAAAAATAACTAATTACACAGTTTTGATGTACTTCGCGACACGAATCTTTTGAGCCTAGTTAGACCATGATAGGATAATATTTACCACAAACAAACGAAAGTACTACAGTGTGCTACAGGAGTTCCAAACGTTGAAAAGACAAATTTTGCCACGAACTAAACAAAGCCTAGATGTGCTAGTATATCGATCCGTACGTATAGCCCTCTATGACTCTATATCCGAAGACGTACTATGCGTCGACTTAGATATATCGATACGTCGACTTAGATATATTGATACGTCGACTGTGTGTGGGATATATATTGATATATCCGAAGACGTACTAACCGTCGATGATCTGCTCGTGGGACCGATCCAGGGTGCACCCGCACGTGTACGGTATGGTCAGTTCTGTGGAGGTGCTGCCGCGGCCTCGTTCGTGGCGACACGCACGATTTCAGAGTGTGCCGGCCGTCGCCAGACGTACTTGGGCCGGTCAAATCTGACGATTTTCTTCCCCGAGAAAGAATTTGCTGCTGGGCCGGGTAGGATGAAGAAAGTAGGAGAGGACGCGCGCGCTTGATTTGTTTGGTTGGATGGATCCATGTGTAATTTGGGCCTCCTATCTCGAATCAATATGTGCCCTACAAAACGAGTCTTCTTCCTTCAGGCTTCAGCACTGAAAATTTTACCTACGGCACCACACACTACTAGCTTACTCCCTCCGTATCAAAATAGGTATTTATAGTCATTGATATTTTTTACAAAATTGATCATTCGTCTTATACAAAAATTTATTGTGAATATATAAAAGTTGAGTCATGCTTAAAATATCTATAATGGTAAAGCATATCACAAACAAGATATTTTATACTTCCACAATTTTTCAATAAAACAAATGGTGAAAGTTATATAAAAAAGTTGATAACGACAAATATTTTGATACGGAGGAAATATTATGGTGTGCGAGGTCATCTACAAGATTCAAACTAAAATCAGCTTCCATGGAACTCTATTTGATAAAAAAAATTGTACTTTTGTGAGGACCCGAAATGCGATGACCCTTGTGTTCTCTTAATAATATAAAGCACAACAAAATTGGAATTTTGTGAAACCCCTCTGGTAGAAATACTAGGGAAAAACACCAGTGTATATCCTTAGTTTCACAAAACGGCAAAATATGTAGTGTAAACTCAACGCTGGGTGCAATCGTGCAAACCTGAAACGTGGACCATCAGATCGCGAACGTACAGCACCAAATAAACCAATTGACCTCACGGAACATTTTACAATTTACCACTCGCACTGACTTAGCATATTGTCTATTAGACCCCTGCACCTCGTACAAATGTGCCACCAGGTCCTCGAACCGATCCCCATGACTAGCTGGACTGAAGAATGCGGCTAGGTACCAGCCCGCCACCTCTGCTCAAATTAATCCCCCACAATCGACCACACATGCTAGGGTTCATGTAGCCATGGCGGGCATCCACGAGCTCCACAATCTGTGCCTCCCCCATCTGTATTAAAGGTAATTCGATTTTCCCCCAAATTGTCATCCCAACGTGACCTGCCCTTCATCTCGCATTTCCCCAATCTTTATAGGATCTAGGGTTTCTAATTTCGCATTGCGCGGATCAGTGGGTGTAATCAGGCCGGGGCACGCCTCCTCCTGCGACCGTCTCCTAATCTGGCAACAGCAGAGTTCATCCTCAGCTTCCTCTATTACTGCTACTACTCCGTCCACTAGTTCTGACCAAGCTACAGTTTTTTTGGTAAACAGAAATAAGGTTTCCTCCTTCTAGAATCTCTTTATTGTTGCACTTGTTCAATTGGTAGGCTTGTTGCTCTCTCGATCAGTATATTTCATTTGGAATGTGTTAATTCTGGTCCAAGCCTAACTCGATTATTTTGTATTTCTTTTGTCAAATCCAACGGTGTCTGTTTCAAGGCTATCCACTACCTGCAACCTGCTTGACTGCTTGTTGTTAGTCTTATGTACAAGGCTTGTTCTATCAATTTTCATAAGCTAGCTCATTCAATTAATAAGCCTTCTACCTCAACATTTGTAATTTCTGTCATTCTTCTAATATAGAACTATATGTGATCCTTAAGGGTGAAGTGAGCATGGCAAGGCAATTGGATTTTAATGATGCACACTCGGATCGGGAGTCATTTGCTCCCACTATTCCTGCTCCAGAATGTACCACACCGCAAAAGTCCTATATCATCCCATTTTGTGTAAGTCTCATGTGAACATTACTTAATTGCAATGTGTCCAGTCTTGGCATATTATTTAACATATATTATGTACTCTGTAGGGTTCATATAATACTCCAGATTGTGATGAAACCATGAAGCCAACATTGGGATGACTTTTGACGATGTGGACTTAGAGGGAGTTCTATAAGCGCTATGCCCACCATGTTGGTTTTTCACTTTTCAGTTCGTATTGGGCAGCACAAAGTCGTCGATGGAGTGACCAAGTACAAGTGCTTCTTATGTGCAAGCAAAGGTTTTTGCGGGTTAAGAATGGGCAATCTGGAATCAAAGAGAAAAAGTATGAAAAAAGCATCACTAGGTGCCGATGTGAGGCTATGATTGTTATCAAGCAGACCAAGGATGATAAATACATCGTGACAAGATTCGAGGAACACCATACACATGCGCTCGCGACTCCTACAAAGCAACAGTTCATAAGATCCAATAGAAAAGTTACATTGAGGGCCAGAAACACATTGTTTACATGCCATAAAGCAAGCATTGGCACATCACAAACATTTGAGCATCTATGACTTTATTAATACCCTCAGAGCACTGTGGTAATTCTGCAAGTCCCTTTTTAAGAACCCAACATTCTCAAAACCACTTGCACCGACGCCCCAGGTTTTTAATTAGGGTTAATTAAATAGGGATGTAAACGGTCGGGAACGGTCGGGAAAATGTCTCGACCATTCCCGTTCCTGTATTTTTTGGTAGGGAGCGGGAAGGTCGGTCGGGAAAATGAAATCGGAAATGCGGGATATCGGGAACGGAATATTTTGAGCGGGAAAATGTCGATAACGGTCGGGAATCGGTTGTTCAAATCGGGAATGTTGATACAGATAACCACCTCAACAATTCAACTCAGTACAAAATATTACAACTATCTATACTATAAGGAGCAAAGACAATTGAAAATTTTTCTCACCCAAATCGGACCCACCGTACCCCTCACATCGGACCCACCCGTCATATGTTTTTGGGAGTGAATAAGGTGGAAGGACTACAGAAGTACCAAAAAACGCAATTTGGAGAGCGTTTCTGCCAAAAAGGGACGATTTTTCTCACCTACCCCCTCCATACCCGCCTGTGGTACCCGCGTCGGGCCCACCTACTCAAGCACCCGAACCCCACGCCGCGGTAAAAAAAACGATTCAGACTTTTTTTTCCCACCGTGCCGTCCCACGTTGACTCCTATCGCCGGCCGTCGTCCTGCCCACCGCGATGGCAGCAGTGATCCGGCGCTCCCACCGGGGTACCGGTTCTACCCGACGGAGGAGGAGCTGCTGAGCTTCTACCTCCGCCACCGCCTCGCTGGCACCAGGCCACAAGTTGACCACTCCATCCCCGTCGTCGACATCTACGCCTACCATCCCTCCGAGCTCCAGGGTTAGTCGTCGTAGTTCGTTCATCGATCTCCTTCGTCCCTCGATCGAATCATCACACGATCGATGATCTGTGCATGCGTGCAGCGATGGCCGGAGCGGCGAACATGGGCGACAAGGAGCAGTGGTTCTTCTTCTGCCCGTGGGCGGAGCGGGAGCTCCACGACGGCCGGCCCACGCGCACCACGCCGTCGGGCTACTGGAAGGCCACGGGGTCGCCGTCCTACGTCTACTCCGCGCCGGCCAACCGCGTCATCGGGGAGAAGCGCATCATGGTCTTCTACGAGGGCCGCGCGCCCACGGGCAACAAGACGCGCTGGAAGATGAACGAGTACAAGGTCGCCGCCGAGGCGCCGACGACAACCGCACCATCACCGCCGCCGATGGCGCGCCGCGCCGCCGCCGCTGCTAGCTGCAGGAGCGCCCGTCAGGGTATGTACGCGTGCTACTGCTGGCTGCATGCGATTTGGTTGCGCATTTATGATGGTAATTGTAATTAATTAATACATACTAATGATTATGGTCACCACTGAATGATGATGTTTGCAGCTGCGGAACGAGTTCAGCGTGTGCCGCGTGTACATCAGCACCGGCACGCTGAGGTCCTTCGACCGCCGGCCGCTCAACCTGACTGGCGGCGGCGTCGAACAAGCCGCCGTCCACTGCTACCAACAGCATCAGGTGCTACCACCGCCGCCGCTGCCGCCGGCGAGCCAGACGATGATGACTGCAGTAGGAGTGGCCGTCACCAACAGGCAGTCGACAGAGAACTCCCACGACAGCTCGTCGTCGGAGTCTCGAGGGATCGTCGTGTGGACGACGGAGCTGAAGAAAACACCAGCGCCACGGCCATCGACTGGGAGTCGCTGACGGATCTCTGATTCAGCATCGTCGATGACTGTGACGCCCCAGGTTTTTAATTAGCATCATTAGTGCTAATGACCGAATCAACCGAGTCAAACACTGTTGACTTTGGTCAAACCTTGGTCATCACCTCGAAAACCGAGTCAACAAGCCCTAATGACCCTCTTGATCAAGTCAACACCCACTTGTGGTCAACCCTTGGTCAAAACCCCGGTCAAACCCCTATGTCTTTGAACTTCCTCCAGAACTTTTGCCGCGTTCTCCAAATTTCACCTAAACACTTCAAAATCGGCCAATATAAAAGTTGTTCGTCTTTTCGAGGGACACACTTTTCATAATTGGCGGCATTTGAGATTTGGAGTGGAAATTGGTGAAATTCGCAGTCAAACTCAGCTGTTACTATTCACCAGAGTCATAAAAACCAGCAACTTTGTGCGCAGTTTGTGCAACATCCATTGCTCAAAACCCCTATGAGCCTTTGTAAAAGTTGTAGGGGATTCATTGACCTACAACTTTCCTATTTACACTGCAGTGCACTTCTATTCAAATTTTTGGAGAAATTGTCAGTCAAACAGTGTTAAGTGAAAACCGAGCGGGCGACGTCGCGCCGCGCCGACGCGTCTGCGCTCCAGAGCGCGCGCCCGCGCGCGCCGCGTGGCGTCCCTGCCGGCCTCGGCGTCCGGGTCCCCCGCGACGGCCCGCGCGCCCCGAGGTCCGGCACCTCTCCCCAGGCCGCACGCACCCCGAACACTCGCCTAGGGGCTCGAGTCCTCGCCGCGTGGAACGCCACCGCGCGCCGCCGCCGGGCCCCTACCGCGCCGTCCGCCGGCAAGGCGTGCACGAGCCACACCGCGGCCGGGCCCCCTTTATCCCTCCCTCTTGCTTCGACGCGAAGTGAAGGCGGGCTATAAAAGGAGCCGGCCCTCCCGCGTGCGCGCCCGAACGGTCATCCCTGAGCTCCGCCGGCGCCATTGCCGCCGCCGGGCCGAGCCACCTCCTCCGTTCGTCTCCGGCGCCGCCCAGACACCCCAACACCCTTCCTAGCCTCCACTCAAGCTCCAGCGCCCGCTCGTTGCTCGGGACACGCCGCCCCTTCGCCGGACTTGAAGCCGCAGCGGCCGGCGCCGCCCTGCGCCGCCGTCCGAGCTCGCCGGAGCCGCCCCGCCCCCTTCTTCGGCCACAAAAGGGTCATAGGTGAGCTCGCGCGCCTCCCCCACCTCTTCCCCGGCCACCCGCGCCGCCGGCTCGCCGGGATTTGGCCGGAGTCGCCGCCGGCCATGGCCAAGGACCCAATTGCAAGCAATCATTTCTTTCCAGGGATCTGAGTGCAAAGCAAGGGCATTTCTGTAAGGCTTCTAAAATTTCCAGGGACCTTGTTGCAAGTTGAATCTTGAATAGTAGTGGCAGTTTTGCTGATTTTTGGAAAATCCGTAGAAAATCATAGAAAAATAAGAAAAATTAAAACTCAATTTTTTTGGTTTCCTTGTGAGGAACACTACAACTTTTGTAAAGCATGACCATAGTTTTTCCTAATAGTTTTTGTATGAAAAATAGAAAACTGTTAAACCTAGATCTGTTGTATCTCAAAATTTACATGTGCTCTGTAGCTGAATTTTGGATATATTTTGTTTTATGTTATGCCTAGCTCCTGTACCAAAAATTTCACAAAGTTACTGAGTAAATAATTTATTATGATTTATTTTGGGTTTATGCTGAATCTTCCTAAATGATTTTTGTAGCTAAAAATAAATATCTGTTTGTGCTCAACTTCTGGATATAACCTTGTTATGCATAAACTCACCTCTGGTGAATTCACCATGATTTTATATTTGCCAGAAATATTTATTCTTGAAATATGCTTGTTTTTCTTTGTAAATGCATAACTCAAGATCTACAGTAGCTCTAGGTGTATATGTTGCATGCCTAGCTTAGTTTTGGACCAGAGGCCATGTGTGAGAAAGTTGGAATCATTTTGGTGTGTATTTAGTTTTGTATGCATTTCTCTTGTTGTGGTAACTAGTTTTTGTTATTTTCGGTTTGATTAATTTCGTAGCTCTCCTAAGTGTGCTTGTGTGTGCAGTGGCTTTGTATAGGCTTGTTGTGCTTTAGGAACACCCTTACTGAATTTTATTAATTTATTTTATGAATAAAAGCATTGTAGGCCATTTAAGCTTAATATAAAGATTAATTGGAAAATTACCTTTGCCACACCTAATAACCTTATGCATGTGTTGAAAAACATTCTAAGAAGGTTGAGACCACCTCCTTGCTGTTTTGTGTTTTTAAATTAATTAATTTTGCATAAATGTGTACACAGTCGCTATTAAAAAGGATAGTTAATAAAGAACAACATATTGTTCCTTTATTGGAAGAGTATGCTAAATGTGTGTTTGTCAAGGTGATTGTGGTCAACCATGTACCCCATGGTTGTCATTTGTTGTTTGTAGTTAATTAAATTAAAAACCGTCAATTAAATCTTGCATTTGCATCCTCGTGTAGATCTTCCCGACGGTAGATGTACGCTCGTGCCGGAAGGAGGAGACGAAGGTGCTGACGAAGAGCTGCAGTACGTGGACGTAGCTCAAGACCTGGACCAAGGTCCAGAAGGGCCCAAGGCCAACCTTGCCAGCGAAGGCAAGCCCCGGAATTATGCAATTATCCTTGCTATGATTGCGCATTTACATTTCAGGAGTTGAATGAAACCCTAGATGCATGATCCCTAGGTACCTATGCTCTTTTACTAGTATGCTAGGTCGATAGCTGCTATGCTATAGGACCGGTAGAAGACGAGTGATGTTCGTCACTCGCGAGAATAGGTTCTTATGTTGGAATCATAAGATCTTTCTAAATGGATTGCTCATGTGGTAAGAGCATGGGATTTGGGCTCCGGTCCAGTGGCTTTCGTGGGCTAAGCTTTTGAACGTACTAAGCACTTGTCAGGAATGGGACCGGTAAGCCTAGTACCTGATGGACACGGCAAGGGAACTTTTCCCTACTACCCCTAGGACACCTGGTGTGTCCCCCTGCCTGCAACAGTGGGGTACCTGTGCGATTCTGGGCGGTCCGGCGTGACGTACCAGTAAGCCTTGTACCGAGGATTGTAGGTCTGATCCCGACCCGAAGAAAGATGGGAACCGCCTGGTGGTTGTCCTCGCGGGGGCACCCTACCGTGTGTTTAGGTTTACCTTGCAAGGTTATAAATCAATCGATTGTCGGCCTCTCACCGTTATCCGAGACTGCTTAATCAACTGGCCATGATATCCCTTAATGATGGAATTTGATGAAGTTTACTGCTTGAATTAATTGTTTGTACAATTCTTGATTGAATTAGTTGGCACACTTAGAAATGGTAATCAACTAGAACTTGGTGCTAAAATATTGAAAGTAAGGACATACTCTTTGTTGCTTTTCAGCAAAAGAACTCCACCGGCCAAAAAGCCTCTCATGTCTAGAGTTTGGTGATGTAGTTATCACCCGACGGTTAAGTCTTGCTGAGTATTAGTATACTCAGCCTTGCTTTAAAACTGTTGTTGCAGGTGTGGTTTGACCTGGTGAGATTCCACTCGGCTGGGAGCAGGGATGGGTGGATGACGATGAGTGTCGGCATCACGGACGGCCTCCTGTGATGTTTACCGTTGCGCTAGATTATCTTATTTCCGCTGTTTTCGAACTCTGAACCTTTACTTATTGTCATGAACAATGGTTTGTAATAATTAAACCCTTCAGGGTAGTTCGGATGTTAATCATGTGTGGTTCTCTGGACTCGCCTTCGCGTGAGTTTATTGCATATATGTCGATCCTTGTTGCTATGTAAGTGATTTCACCGGGCGTTAACCCGGCATCTAACGACAGGATGATACTTTATTATTGCTTAATGACCAAAGTGGATTGGTTTAGGCGATAGTACCCATCCGTGGAGGAGCTCGAGGGGCTCGAGGTCGGGGTGCTGATGTGCCACCGCCACCACCGCCGCCCGAGGGCCCCGAAGCTGGAAACGAGGAGGAGGAAGCTGAGCCCGAGCCGGAGCAAGACCAGCCTGAGCCGGAGCAGCCGCCACCGCCACCACCCAACTTGGTGGACGTGATGGCCCTGCAGACTCAGCTGATGCAGTGGATGGCGGAAGCCATGGAGCGCCGAGGCAACGGTGGGAACCGCGATGCCCCGCCAGAGGAAGACCTCACGAAGAAGATTGAGAGGTTCATCCGCTTGAAGGCCCCCACCTTCAGCTACTCGGATGAGCCGCTCGACGCCGACGACTGGCTGAGGGTGATCGAGGCCAAGCTCGACCTCACCGTCTACACCGACGAGGAGTGCGTCGCCATCGCCGCGCACCAGCTGGAGGGTCCTGCCAAGTCTTGGTGGGATAACTACTTCGCCAGCCACCCGAACCCAGCTTTCATCACTTGGCTGGAGTTCTGCGAGGCGTTCCGCGAGCAGTACCTGCCCAGCGAGCTGATGGTCCAGAAGGCTCAAGAGTTCCGCACCATGACGCAGGGTGCGATGAGGGTGGAGGAGTACGAGCGCCACTTCATGAAAATGATGCGCTACGCTCCCGATGACACCAACACCGACCAGAAGAAGCAGTTCTGGTTCCTGCGAGGCCTTCACCACGGCCTTCGCCAGGGACTGAAGGCAAGTGAGCACAAGTCTCTGCGTCACCTCGTGAACTGCGCCATCACGCTCGAGGACGAGAGAAGGAGTCATGAAGACCGCATGAAGGACAGGAAGAGGATGGGAGAGCGGGACCACTTCGACCGATCATTCCAGAGGCCGAGGGATGGGCCAAGCAGCATGATGAGAGGGAACTTCCGCTCGGGGTATAACCAGCATGGAAGCAACTTCGGAGGAGGCACCAGCCACTACTCAGGAGGAGGGAGCTTCAACTACCAGCAGCAGAATGGAGGATACAACCGTCCGCCGCCGAGCACTCCAAGACCCAGCACCGGAGGGTTCACCCCGACTTGCTTCGCCTGTGGCAAGCCTGGGCACAAGTCCTTCCAGTGCCCTGACAAGAAGACCATTGCTACGCCCGCCAAAGCACCGACCCCAGGAGGAAGACCTCCTGAGTCTGCTCCTAAGCAGTCTGCGAACCATGGAATGCTTACCCACCTGAAGGAAGGAAAGGCTACCGACGTTTCTACCGGTGTGATCGGTGAGTTTTAAGTTGTGTTGCACCAGCTTTAGCTCTTTCGGATGCTAGTGCAGCTAGTTTCTTTCGTTTCCTCTTCTCTTTGAAAAACCGGGAGTCAACTCTTAATCTCGAGGACGAGATTCTTGTGAGGGGGGAGTTCTGTAACATCCTGGAATTTTCTCCGGAATGTTAGTGATGCAAAAATGTGGATTTCAAAATTTCGATTTGTGATTGAGTGCTTGATTAAAATATAAGGATGTCTTCTTTGATCCTTCCCTAAAATCCTAGATTTATTTTGCGCAAAATAATAAAATTTAGGAATTATAAATTGTTAGTGTGAGAACTTTGGAGTTTATTGAATTTCATTTGGATTTTCCTTGCTTGTGTTTCAAATTTGAATCTTAAATTCAAATTTGAATTGTGTTTAAATAAGGATGAAGGATATAGGAAAATAGGAAAAACCCACAAACCAGCCTGGGCCGAAACCTCGCTTGCCAAGTCTGCCGGACCACCCCTACCTTTTCCCACCGACCTGCAAGCTCGCCGGCCCACCTGAACTCTCGGCCCAACAGCCTGCTTATCACCTACCACACCCCCGCTGCCGCTTACAGGTGGACACCGTGCGTCAGTCCTCATCTCCCCCCATGCTTTTCTTCTTTCCCGTGACGAACGCACCTGCGCGATAGCGACCGGCGCCGTGGGGCACCGCTCCGCTCCGCCCCGCCGGATGCGCGCCGCGTGGCCGTGGGCGCGGACGCCGAGGAATCCCCACTGCTGGTGGGCGCTCACAAACCCTAGGGCGCCACCCTATAAATTCCCTCCGCACCGGCCTCCCTGTTCCGCGCCGCCCCTGGGGAATTTTTCCCCAAATCCAGTTCGCCGCCTCCACCGTAATCAGAGGAGAAGGGGCGGAGAGAAGGGGGAGGAAGAAAGGAGGAGTTTGGAGACGCCGGGGGAAGGCCGTCTGGGGAGAAGCCAGAAGCAACCGTTTTCGCCGTCGACCGCCCGTGCGTGGACCGCGGCTTCGCCACCGCTGCGAAGCCAGAGCAGCCCGAGCCAAGGACGCCGACGCCCTGAAGCCGGAGCCGTTCGTGGGAGCTGCTGTCGCCGAGAAGCCGGAGCCGGACCCGCCAAGGACGATGCCGCCCCTGTTCTGCTTCTTCACCTCCGTTCTGAGCCGCTCCCTCGCTGTACCCTCTTCACCGCCGCCTCACCACCGCCTGCAGGAGCACGAGGTGAGCGCCGAGGCCCCCTCTTGCTGTGGCGCCCGGCCATCGAGCCGCGGACGCGTACGAGCCTTGTGCGCTCGTGTGATGTCTGGATGTCGTTGCTTGCTCGCGCCGCCGCGCAGACCCGCCGTCGCCTGAGAGCCGGCCATCGAGCCGAGCCGGACGCTTCTTGCAGGTGCCGCTGCCGACATCGCCGCGTGCGCTCTCCCTTGCCTTGCAACCGTGTCGTTCCTTTCATTCCGACGTGCGCTCTCAGAGCTATGGCCGCCGTCGTTCTTCACGCACCCACACGTGCACTCCCGAGGTCCATAGTCCTGCCTTTTCTGGGCAGGGACTCATGGCCAATGCACACACACACACACCGCAGCGAGCCCGGGCGCCGGTGCTGCCGAACCATCCCTCGCCGCCTGGAGCGTCGCTCCCGCCGCGCTTTGTCGCCGGCGCACACATGCCCGTGCACGCCACCGCCGGGCCAAAGCTTTGCCTTTCCTGGCCGAACCTGTGCACGCGAACGCACACACCTGAGTAGCCGAACCAGTGGGTTTTTCCTGTCCAACCTGTGCACGCACGCACGCGCGCGAGTGGGCGAGCACACTGGCGTAGACACCCCAGTACTTGACGTCGTATCGCCCGTGTCTAACCTCACTGCCCGGTCCTTCCCCCTGGTCTTGTTCGCTGTCGTGCACCCCAGCACGCCGGCACACGCGCACACATCATGCGGATGCACACAAGGCCGGGCCTTCTGGCCGTCTCGACCCCCTTTGCGCAGCCTCGCTCTTCTGTTCGCCTGAGGTATTCCCCTGTTTTCCGCCGCGCCGTCGTGCCGGCCGGGGCCTTGTCTCTTGGCCAGATGCATGCGCATGCACGCGATCGAGCCATCGCCGGGCAAGCCCCGTTCTTGACCATGATCTTCTGTTCGCAAGACGGCTTCCCCGCCGCGTAGTGCGCCGTCTCTGTCGTCCTCCGCCGCGCCGAGCCGCCGCTCTTCGGTCATTGCTCGACGCCGGGTGCACCTGTTCGCAGCCGCGCGTCCGTGCGCACTCACGTGCACACGCGCACACACCCGTGCCGCAAGATAAGCACCTCCCGGGCACGGACACCCCAGTCTCGACACCGTGGATCTCTGTTCCGTTCGCCCTTGTCGAACCTCGCCGCCGTAGGCACCCTTTCCGCCTAGGCGTGCGAGCACCATGCCAAGCTGGTGCACACCTTTGTCATGCGCACACAGGCGAGCGCACCGGCGTTAGTAACCCCAGGCCGTGACGCTGAAGCCATCGGCTTTGCCTGGCCGCGCCGAGCCGCTCTCTTTCGCCGCCGGTGTATTGCACGCACACGTACCCGCACGAACACTCGCGAGGGATGCCGGTGCCAGCACTTAGGCCAGCGCCGCTGAGTGGCCCTCGTCGCCCAAGATCCCTTTCCCGACCGCCCTTCCTTGGCTCTCCGTCGTGCGCGCCGACCGGTGTCTGTCGCCGTCGTGGAGCTCGGTCCGCCGCACCGGACCACATCTCGTCGCTACCGGGCCGGAGTCCCGAACAAAAGCTCTCCCTTTCCTTGCCCAAACCGAGCCCTAGGGTCTGATCGTCCTCGCCTTGGTGCGTGTTGACCAGTCGCCGAACCATCTCGCTGCCGGCGAGCTTTTACCGGTCCGCCGCTCCTTAGGAGCATATCGTCGAGCACCTACCGGCTGTGCCAAAACCCGCCTGGGGTTTTCCTTCACACGCCGGCGCACACACCGTCTCAACCGCAGCAGATCCTGCTGGATCCCGTGCGTCCGACCAACCAGGACCCTACCTCACACGCGCCTGCACCGAGCCTGTCCACACCGGATCCTGCCGGATCCTTCGCGCTGTCCTATCACAAGCGAGCCACACCACCGCCTAGTCTGCTGCCTTGCCGCACCCGATCCGCCAGGATCATTTGTGGTCGCCACCCTGTCAGCCAAGGGGGGATGCCACGCGTGCAGGAGATGGCTTTAAGCCGCTTGCGTGGCCGCCACCTCAGCAGCAGGAGTTAGCCAGCAGTTAGCTTGTAGTCAGCTTAAAGTCCTTTAGAGCTAACCCGTAGTTAGTTTATAGTTAATGCTATTGTATATGCGTATTTTAATTTCAGAAAATGTATTTTATCTTCAGAAAATCCTAGAAAATCCATTTCAACTCCGAAAATTACGAAACCTTTTCCAAAACTCTTCTAAAATTATAAACTCCGTGTTAGGCTAGTGTTCGCTCTCTTTTGGCTCTTAATCGTTGTTCATTTGGAGTTAATTGCAATAGGATCCGTCTTTATTTTATTTACGCGTTAATAGGAGTAGCTGGAGCCGGGGAGTTGAGCTCGGAGATCGACTACACCGACGACTACGCCGCCGCCGACTACTCGCACGCAGGTGTTCACGCCCGACTGATTCTTAATACCTATTAGGCATTGCTATGTAGAATGCTAGCGCTTTACTTTGTATGCATGTTGATGAACCTTGCACTGCCTACTTTAATTATCCTGTCCTTGATTGCCCTACTACTGTATATATAAGCGTGTATATACGCTGAGCTTCGCGATGCATGTGTTGGGATGGGAATAGTGGTTCTTGGCGTGTGTGAGGTAAAACCGGCAGGAGAAGGCGTTTTGGGTACTTTGGCGGGGGTGAGCTCGAAACAACCGATCTGGGATCGGGGATGGGGGTGCACTCCTCAGTGCATTCCCGCTTGTACGGTTTTCGGAGCACAGGTGTTGGGGTTTTTACTGACGTTTGGAGGACATGAGCTCGCCCCGGTCTGAAACCGAGTGGGCCAACCGCTTCACGGGACTTTTTCGTACACACCACCTCGCCGAGAGTGGGGTTAGGGCCGAGTTGAGCTCGGCAAGTGCGGAACCATACCTGCCAGCAGGATAGAGGGTATCAGTGGGGGAGAGGTGGGAGTGAGACCACCTTCTCTCACTGCGTCTCCCGTGTGGCCACACAGGAGCATTTCACAGTTCCGGTGCAATTCCCTTTGCGGAGGGGATCGCTTTGAGGGATGGATGCAGGATGGGACCGTAACTACCGAGAGTTCGCACGGTAGGGTAGGCTCGGTTGGCTGATCACCGCCGGGTGCCATCCCGAGTTGGGTACAGGTGTACACGCTCTGCAGAGTTTAGATCTATACGTATAGCCGCGTCCTCGGTCATGGACGAGCCCAGTGGATTGTTGGTTCTCATGTTTTGGGATTTCTATCTCCCCCTGTAGTTGAGAGTGTGGTGAGCCGTGGTTGCAGTCGGCTAGAGGAGAGTGGCTCCCTCTACCTCGTTGATCTGATTGCAATCATTGAGGTGCGAGGAGAGGAAGTTCTCGCATCGACCCTAGATGGAGATAGGTTGTGGAGACAGGGCCCTGGGGTACCAGGTGTTTCCGAGCTGTGTTTGAGAGTATGGTTTGGGACTTATATGGAGATGATTTCTATTTATACTTTGCTGCTGCAGCATAGGAAACCTGAGCTTCTACCTTGCTTCTTTTCTTACCCTTTAGAAGATAGGCCACTTAAAGCTGCATACAGTCGGTGACGTGAACCTATCCCACTCCTTGGGGATAGACTTTGGGTGTGCAGGGTACGAGTCTGACTATGACAACAACACAGACGGATGGTACGACTGAGGGATGCGTCGCTGCGCTCAAGGATGCCTGTGGGTGTGAAGAATAAAAGATGGAGACCCTTCTGAGATGCTAGCTACCGCTGCGTAGAATTTCACTCTGATTCAGCCAAGAGGCTTGTAATGTTGTACTCCATTATGGACATGTAATAAATTATGTACTAATATTTGTGTGATGCGATGTATGGTTGTGATTTACCTTCTGTGATGAGATCTGTACGCGATAGCCACTGATCCCGGGACTATCGCAAAGGTACAGGGACTCGGGTTTACCTCACCGAAAATCCGGGGTGTTACAGGAAGAATGAGGGCAGAGAGGTCCGGAGGAAGGGCACCGTCGTCCGCCTCCCCACCGCAGCCGGAGGAGGGCCAAGGCCGACGCGTGGGAGCGCCTGCTCCGCGCTCGCGTTCCATCCGCCATGGCCTCTACTCCGTGCCCCACACCAGACGCCTCTGTTGGTGCTGCTCTGCTTGCGAGGCTGACCACGCTGGTGGAGATCGAGGCTCGCAGAGCTCGAAGCCCGGCGCAATAGGGTTGTGCCGGCTACACGCGATGGGGGAGGAGGCCTTGAATTGCCGGCGATGGAGCTCTGCCGGCCGCAATCTCGCACATCATTTTCGACATGGACGACCTCCTCCTCGGTACCTTTTCTACTCTGCTTCCTTCCCTGTTTCTTGTTCAGCAGAAGGGTCCACGCTGGTGTTCTTCTCCCAATCTCATGATGAATTCTCCGATGCAGATACGGAGGGGTTCAACACGGCGGTGCAGGAAAAGATCCTGGTGGGGTACGGAAAGGTGTTCGATTGGTCTGTCAAGGCCAAAGATGATGGGCAAGACTACGGCCGAGTCCACACGCATCTTGTCCGAAGAGTGCGGCCTCACCGGCCTGCTCAAACTAGAGCAGTTCTTCGAGGAGCTCTTGCCCACTTGTGTTCCCATGCCAGGTGAGGAAGATTATCTCTCAAACTTATCTGTGTCTAGGATGATTTATGCATTACCAATTTGGCATGGCTACATGACCACAGAAGTACTCTGTCATTGTAATTTGCTTGGCCCAGCAAATTTGTTCTATAAAAGAGACATCTAAAATAAGAACAAGCATCAACCGGTGCAGGTAAAGAAGAAAGTAAAAAACATTTTTTCTGTGTTCATGCCATCCTCTAATAGTCTAATGTCCTAGAGTAATTTTTCAATTTTTTCTCTTCTGACAAAACCATACAAAATGAGTTCCTTTATGGAAATGTCCTGTTCGTTTATGGGTGCACACTGGATTTTAGGCAACACTTGTTATAATTTCTGCAGTAAATTAAATTTTGATATTTTCACACTAATTTATTACTATAAAACTTTGAGTGTCTTTTAGCTCCTTTGTGTTGTTATTTCAAAGTGTAGTAATGCCCCTAATAAAGCATACCAAATTATATGTGTACATGGTTTTGCATATGCTGCTTGATGTATGATATGTTTATTGTAGGTGTAGTATGCCTGATCCATCACCTCTATTCTAATGGGATACCACTAGCTGTTGCAACAGGGTAATTTCTTTACATGTTATGATCTATTTTTTAGCTTCGTATTGTACAGTGGTCATTCAAGAGTGCTCATATACTTATTACTTATATGAACTAGAATTAAAATAATTCCAGGCATGATCTTTTGTTTGCTCTGGCTTTCAAAACCCATAAACATCACTTTGCACTAAAGACACAAACCACCAGGAAATATTCTCCCTGATGCATCATATTGTCAGGGGGGGTGATCCAGATGTGAAGGCTAGCAAGCCATCTCATGATATTTTCCTGGCTCCCATGAGGAGATTTGAGGTATACAAATTTCATTATTCCATTTGGTTGTTCCATCAAGTGAATGTATTTAAGCCCTGATGGAATTGCATTGTGCTCTGTCAGTGTGATGTAGAACCCAATAATTGCTTGGTTTCTGAAGATGCACCATTATGTGTTATAGTAGCAAAAACTGTAGGAATGTAAGTCTTCGTTTCTTGTCATGCATATTCTGCACCTTTTGATAGAAGACTTAGATTTTTATTATTTTTGCAGGCATGTAGTGATGTTACCAGATGCAAGGTTGGATGTTTCACATCACAAAGAAGCTGACCAAGTTCTTGGTTCACTTCTGGATTTCAATCCTAGCTCATGGGGCTTGCCACCGTTTAAGGATTAGAATTTAATCATTTATATATTTTCTGCTTGTTTGTTCCTTATGATCAACTTCTTTTAGGAGAGTATGAAATACGGAATGATCTTGTTAAAAGAAAATTCCAAACTTACCATGCTATATATACCTAACCCGGTACAGCTGTGGTCAATTGAAAAAGGCAGTATGCTCATTTCAAAGGTAGTCACATAACAAAATCGATGCAATCAAGCACCAAAGTTATTTCTTTCACATTGGCACTAGCCGTGCTCGTCGCCGGCTCGCCGCAGCCTCACTCTTGGCACTGCTGCCGTCGACAGCGTCACGGTGGTTGGTGCAGAGAGGGGCAGTGCCGCTGCTAGCAAGAAGGCGAGGAGGGGTGTCAATGAGTGAAGAGGTGTCCGAGGAAGACCAAGTTGACGGGAAAGAAACAGAAAATGAAATTAGTACACAACCCATGACATCTGGTCGTGAAAAATTTGAAATCATAAGAGGTAAAAGTAGGGGTGAGGGTGTTGTACAGTATGTTCTATCTATGCTATATATAAAATATTTTTTATTAGATTTTTCATACAAATTTTATTTCACCTTTTCTAAAACACGTGCGTGTCGCACGTGCACCTTACTAGTATATATAATAGATATAGGAATAGTACAGTAAAGAAAAAAAGAAAAGAGATGAGAAGTGCCGAATATGCACGCTGCCTGCTGTGGTGTGTGTCCTGGCACCATGTGGGCCGCGTCATGCCCAGCCCACTAGCCCAGCCACGGTACATGCAGGGCGGCAGACAGGCAGTCAGCTGTGCGGAGGCTGCTGTTCAATGTAGCATCAATGCAGCAACGCTCCCGCATGTGAGCTATAACTAAGAGCTGACGGGCTCCCTGCTCACGCATGGTTTGCATCCAAAGTTGGGAACGCAAAACGGGAACTTCCCGCAAGAAAAAAGGGAAATCCCGGCTGGATACGGGATCCGTTAATACGGTCACGAATTTGCCCTACCTGTTCCCGCTTGTTTATCCCGGGTATTTTCCTGTTCCTGATATTCGAGCGGGATATGCGGTATACGGTGCCGGTCGGTACAGGAACTTTCCCGTCCTGTTTACATCCCTATAATTAACGCTAATGGCCGAGTCAACCAAGTCAAACATGTTGACTTTGGTCAAACCTTAGTCAACCTGGGTCATCACCTCAAAAACCTAGCCAACAAACCCTAATAGTCAAAGCTTGGTCAAAACTTGGTCAAAACCCCTAGTTCATCCTAGTGCACATAAGTCATCTCTTGAACTTTTGTCGCGTTCTCCAAATTTCATTTAAACACTTCAAAATCGCCCA
The DNA here is from genome assembly GCA_036936925.1 of Cenchrus fungigraminus. Classification (NCBI taxonomy): domain Eukaryota; kingdom Viridiplantae; phylum Streptophyta; class Magnoliopsida; order Poales; family Poaceae; genus Cenchrus; species Cenchrus fungigraminus. The sequence continues at coordinate 29,579,842 of CM072773.1, read as the reverse complement.
AAATAAAAGTTGTTCATCTTTTCATGGGACACGACTTTCATAATTGGCGGCATTGCTGATTTTGAGGGGAAGGTGGGTAAAATCGTGGTCAACGTCCGGATCAGCATTTTCAGGCGCCGAGAAAAGCTCAATGTTGGCATGCCTTTTGTGCAAAATATGTAGACTAAAACACCTATGTGCCTTTGTAAAACTTGTAGAGGATCAGTTGATCTACAACTTTGCTAATTGGGCCTTGGTACAGTTCTATAGCGAAATCTGGAGTTCGAGCCGGTCAAACAGGGCCACACCGAACAAAGCACGCGCTAGGACTTGTCGAGCACGACGCCGTCGCGTCGCGCCGCGCCACGTCGGACGCCGGGTACGCACACGCCGAGGTTCCCCTTCGCCCGCCGGTCCGTGCGCTGCGCCCCTCCGCGTGCGTGCGCTAGGTCCCACGTCGCACCGACGTCCACGCCCAGTACTCCACCGCCACGCGTCGAGAGCCTACCGGCCGTGCCGCGCTGACCATCGCCGCCCATCCTCTCACGTCACCATCGTACACGAGCACCATGCCGCGCAACCGACCCTTTCTCGTCAACATGGTGTGCACCTCTGAGTCGTCGTAGTGCTGCCTTTAAAAGCCCGGGGCCTTCCATGCACGCGCACACACCGCCGCTGCCCTACTTGTCACCGCCATGTCCGCCATTGGCACCCCACGGTGAACTCCCCCTCCCTGCCTAGGAAGCCGCCGCCTGAGCCTGCTTCTGTCTCCACCAGCACACTCTGTAGCTCACCGAAGCACCCCTTCGTCCTGTCCGGCCTGCAGCTCGCCGGAATCGAGCTCGCAGCGGATGTCACCGCCTAGCGACACCGAGCGCCCTCGCTGGACACTCCTCCGACCTGTGCAAGCCCCGGGATCGGCCCATAGGTGAGCAAGGAACTCACCCCCCGCTCTTTCCCGGCCAGGTCCGGCGGTCCTCGTCGCCGGCGAGCCTCCCCTGCGCCGCCGGGGACCCCTGTATGACGATTGCAATCTTCCCAGGGCCACTTTGTAAATGTTGAGGGTATATGTGTGAAGAGAAAAGTTGAGCTGAGGGCCTTTGCATAAAAAGATTCTTCCTCTTTTTCATGTTTTGGCCAGATCTTTGAAAAATCGTAGAAAACCCCAGAAAAATCATAAAAATCCAAAACTAATTTTGTTAGTTTCCTTATGAGTAGATCTACATCTTTTAGAAAAGTTGTCTATACTTTTGATGAACAGTTTTTTGAATAAAAATTCAAACTCTATTTGAATAGGTTTGTTCATAACTTGAGTTGTACTCCTGTGCTAGGCCTGATCTTTGGATATGTTGTTAGTCATGACTAGTATAGGCTAGATCTAAGTGTTTACACAAAGTTACTGAGTGAATCTCTAGATATGATTTATTTTGTATTTATTCTAGATCTGTATATATATTTTGTACAGCTTCATGTGAATGCTTTCTATGGCCCTTCTTGTGGCTATCACCTTGTTAGGCTTGGATGTGTTCCTGGTGACTTTATCATGTATTTATGAACTATCTAGATATGTGTTCCTGATTTATGCTTGTGTTTAGGTTTAAATTCATAGTTCATGTTCTAATGATCCAGTGATGCTTATCTTTTGGCTAGATTGTGTTTGTGCCGTGAATATGCTGTAGGAGAAAGTTGGGATACATTTCAGTTATGTGTGTCCCTGTATAAAGTCTTTGTGAATAACTAGGCTGAAAATGGTTATTTTTATGTAGCTTGATAGAAATAATTTCTGGAGCTAATTTTTGGTGTGTAGTCCAGTTATAGTACCTAGAGGCTCTGTGTGAAATTTCAGCTCCAGTGCATGAGTAGTTTTCTCTATAATAAATATTCTTGCTTTTGCTAGTGATAACTTGTCGTATTTTTCATGCTTGATATATAGCTCTGTTTGATATGAATTTGTGGCAGTAGATCTGTTGTAGCACTGTGTGCTTGTACAAAAATTCTCATTGTAAGTTACTACATGGGTTCACCAGAATGATTTTTGGAAGAAACCAAGTGTTAGAAAAAGAGAAATAAAGAAATTCTTCTTTTAAGAACTTAGAAGTGTCTTACTTCAGAATATACCTCTGTGGAGCACTAAAAACCAAATTGTTGTTTTGTGAAGTAGTTCTAGTTTGTTTGTGTAGATGTGCACACAATCACCATCAAAATAATCATTAATAAATGGTTGTTTGTTTTATCTTATGGGAAGAGTATGTTGAATATATTCTTATCTAAGTGAATGTGACCAACCATGCACTCCATGGTTGTCATGAGATGTTTTGTAATTAAATAACTTAACTTCACCAATTAACTCTTGCATATGCATCATACGTGTAGAACCTTCTGACGGTAGCTACGAGTTCGTCCCGGACCAAGGTGACGGACCGTTCGAGGGAGAAGTAAGCTACGTGGAAGTGCAGCAAGACCCGGACCAAAGTTCGGAAGACTTTCCTACTAACCTTGCTAGTGAAGGCAAGCCCCGGTTTATCATTCACCTATGTGTTTACTTTTTCGCTTTTGAATTTATGATGAATATCTATGTGCATTTACGTTCAGGAGTTGAATTGAAACCATGGTTGTATGATCCCTAAGTACCTATGATCTTTTACTAGTATGCTAGGTCGCTAGTTGCTACGCAATAAGGACTCGGTACAAGTCGAGTGATGTACTTCGCTCGCAAGAATAGGTTCTTATGTTGGAATCATAAGATTTGATGAATTGGATTGCTCATGTGGTAAGGGCATGGGATTCTGGGCTCCGGTCTCATGGTTAAGAGATTAAGCATTTGAATGTACTAAACATTTGTCGAAAATGGGTACGGTAAGCCTAGTACCTAAATGATGCGGTGTAGGAACTTTAGGCTACTAATCTTGGATTGCGGACCCAGGCTAGCTACCTGTGGTGCATGTGTGACTCTGGATGCTAGTGTGAGGCGTGCCAGATAACCTTGTACCTAGGACTGTGGCATCCGATCCCAATCCGAGAAATGACGGGAACCGCCTGGTTGAATGAACTCTTTGTGAGGACATTTCTCCCGTATGTTTAGGTCCACCTTACAAGGTTATTAATCGATTGATCGTCGGCCTCTCACTGTTATCCGAGAGTGCTTAATTGTCTGGCCATGATAATCCCTTATTGATGAAATATGGATAAACTTGATGTTTGATTAATTGTATTGCAAAACTCATGCTTGCAATAGTTGCTTATTTAGTAATGATTTAATTCACTAGAACTTGAGCTAAAATATTGAAAGTAAGGATTAACTCCATAGTAGCTTTTTGGCGAAACACACCCACTAGCCACAAGCCAAGCATGATTAGAGGTTAAGTCATTTATTTTAGACGGGTAAGCCTTGCTGAGTTTTAGTATACTCAGTCTTGCTATAAATGTTGTTTTCAGGTGATAAGGTTTGGCATGGTGAATTTCCACCCGGCTGGGAGCTAGAATAGGTGGAAGGCGAGGAGTAAAAGCATTATGGGTGGCCTCCCATGATGCCTTTTTATCAATTAGATTAATTTCCGTTGTCTTTGAAACTCTGAACCTTTTTCTTTTCATGTGAGAAAAACGGTTGTAATAATTTTTGACTCTACGGGGAAATTTGGATTAATTTGTAAGGTACTCTGGGCTCTCTTGCGTGGGAGTTTAATGTATGCGTGTTCGATCCTCTGTGTGATTACAAGTGATTTACCGGGCTTGACCCGGCAACACTCAACGGAATGATTCTTTATTATCGCTTAATGACCAAATGGAGTGGTTTAGGCAATAGTACGGAATTATCTCGGGTGGGGTTATCACAGATCAGTTGAGTAGAAAGAGCCTTGCAAATCCTGGTTTTTACTTTGACTATGTTGTGGATGAGCACGGCAGGCTGATCCATGTGTTTTGGGCTGATGCAACTTGTAGGAAAAACTATGCTCACTTTGGTGATCTTGTTCCTTTTGACTCTACATACGACACCAACGAATATGGCATGTTTTTTACACCCTTCACTGGTGTGAATCACCACAAAAATAGTATATTATTTGGTGCTGCCATGTTATCCAACGAGAAGGCTGAGTCATATGTGTGGTTGTTTAATACATTTTTGAAAGCCATAGGAGGTGTTGCACCTAAGCTTATTATTACTGATGAGGCAGTAAGCATGAAGATTGCAATAGAACAGGTCTTTAAGACATATGTCCACAGGTTGTGCATGTGGCACATTTTGATGAAGGTTATTGATAGAGTTGGGCCGACTTTGAAAGAAGACGAAGAATTCCACAAGCGTTTGAGCTGTTGTGTTTGGTCCTCTGAAACGCCAACAGAATTCGAAGATAGATGGGAACGTATTATGTGCAAGTATGGGTTGCAAGGAAATGAATGGTTCATAACAAAGTTTGAGCAACGAAAATCATGGGTGCCATCTTATTTCAGTAGCATACCTTTGTCAGGCCTGTTGAGGACCACTTCAAGAATCACCAGTAATCTCCACAAGAACAAGAACCATTGCTGAAATGGTGGAATCTATTGGTGTCCCTCACAATAATCCCCCTCTCGAAAACTTTGGAGACATACTTGAAAGCAGAGTGGCAATCCCCACATATCCTAATGTTCTTCATGATCCAAATCATTGCCCCTGCAGGCATGTTCATCAGTGCAAAGGCAAGTGCAATCTTCTCACTATGGTACTGCAACTTTGTCTCCCTCTCTTGTTCGTTTATGTGCAGAAGCATATGATCTGGATTGGGGACATATCCTGCTTTTCTAATTCTCATGTTTATCTCCTCCCACATCCTATATATCTCTGCTGCATTCGGATGGGTATCGTCATCTACCACAAACATGTGAACTAAATTCTCAATCTCAACCCAACTGCATGTGGGCCCCTTCTTTACATTAGTTGCCTTCATCAGCTTCTTGACCCTAGCTGCATCATCCCACTTCCCGGTGGAAGCATATATGTTATACAACAGCACAGGTGGACCAGTATCATCTGGGTCAAGTTCAAAGACATGATCAGCAGCAAATTGTCCGATTTTAGCATTCTTATGCATTCTGCAAGCCCCAAGCAAGGCTCCCCAGACAACTGCTGTTGGTTTCATGGGCATTTTGAAGACATAGACCAAAGCTTCATTCAGTAAACCAGCTCGACCAAGAAGATCAACAAAACTAACATAATGATCGATCTCAGGCTCCACATTGTAGTCCTTCATCATGTCAAAGTAGTGTTTTCCTTCCTTCACCAGGCCTCCATGGCTACAAGCAGTCAAGACTGAAAGGAATGATACCTGATTAAGCTGAATGCCACATTTCCTCATCTCCTCAAAATGGGCAACTGCTTGCTTTCCAAGTCCGTACTGTGCATACGCAGTGAGCGTCGTGTTCCAAGTAATTAGATCCTTCTGATCCACACGGTCAAACACCTCTCTTGCATCCATCATGCTCCCAGACTTTGCATACATGTTAAGCAGAGTGTTCCCCACAAATGCAGTCAGCTTTTCTCCATACTTGATCATGTGTGCATGCACCCACTTCCCCTGCTCAAATTTATTAAAAAACTAGAATAAATGCATGATATTTTACTATGGTTATGCCCCCAAACACAGACAAGCAGACTAATGTTTCATATTGTCGGGGACAGCCATAAGGGTCTCCTAAAAAACCGGGGGAAACCCATTCACTTTCGCAAAAAATAAAACACAAACGAATTCACAAACCTAAAACACGCTCAAGATAGTCACGGCCCAGCGACCGGGCCCACAGCCCTGGTGGCCCCAGCGGCCCACCAGAACAGTCGGCCCAGCCACCCCCGGGCGAAACTCCGCTTCGCTCGAGGGGCGCAGCGCCGCGCTAACGAGACTCCGCCTCGCTCGAGGGCCGGTCGCCCCCTCGGGTGAGACTCCGCCTCGCTCGAGGGCCGGTCGCCCCCTCGGATGGGACTCCGCCTCGCTCGAGGCCCTCACGGCCTCGCCGCCCCCGCAGCTGCTCCCCCGACAGGAGCGTTTAATGCTCTGACACTTGCAGGCGCCCGGGTCAAAGACGAATCCACGCCGTGCCGTCCCTCTGACACGCCCGGGAATCATATCCCGGCGCTGTTCTGCCAACTCTCCCGGTGAGGCCATCCCCACCACTGTGCGGCAAGGTCAGTGTCAGCTCCGTGACACTGCGCCACCCACTCTCGTACGGCCAACGCGCCGCACCCTCGAAAGAGGACGGCGGAACCCTCGAAAAGGGGACGGACGCCTGCTCCGCGCCTGCCCGGGGCCACGCCATGACGTCGGACCAGTGGGGCGCGTCACCGTCGGTCCTGCGCGGCCATCCCCGCCATCACGACGCCATCCCGGGCACTGCAGCGCCATCCCTGACGCTGTGGGAGTGCGGGGCGACAAGACACCGCCACGCCCGCGGCTGTGCCCCTTACGACCTCCCGTCAGCCGCACCCTCGAGTCAGCGTACGAACGACGACCACACGGGAAGCTCCTACGCCGCCACCCTCGAAGCCGCTCCTGGACGGATACAGGGCACGCCATGACGCTCCGCCAAAAGCAAGATTCGCCAGGACGGCCGTCCACTCCGTTGCACTGTCCGCCATGCCATCACACGTAGCTAGAACAGTGCGGCACGCCTGTAAACTGCCTCCTCCTTGGCCTATAAAAGGAGGGGCAGTCCCCTGGCCGCAGGGGGACGACGGAGAGCACTGACCCACACGCTTTCTGCCTCCACCACGATATTGGCACTCGCCTCAATCAAAACCTCAGGGACCTGGAGGTCCGGCCTCCTCTCCCGCCCCGCTTGTAGCTCCCCTCTACAAGCACCACGGTGCAACGCAATACAGTGCCTCGAGCACACCACTGCTGGACGTACGGCCCCGGCCGGAACCAGGATAAACTTGTGTCCCCTGTGTTGTCGTTTGCACCGACCATCGAGAAGCTGATCACAGCGTAACTTACTAGTTAGTGTCGGGACTACTTTCCGCACCGACACATATTATGAATTTAGAAGCCAGGCTCATATAGTTAGCACTTTCTTTTGCTACAGAATAATGCAAAAAAGTGTCAAGCTTAATTGTTATGAGAAAATCAGTTACACAATAATGCTAATGGCTAGTACCAATGCAAATATGCAGTTTGGAGAAGCATAGGGACTACTTCAATCAAGCTAACAACAAATACAGATTGAAATTGTGCTTTCACAATGCAGAGTTTAAGCAGAACACTCACATCATCGCTGCAAAGAATGGAGTCGCATCAAAGCCATCGTCACCATCAAATTCGAGCTCCCCAGTACACTAGCCTGTCAGCCTGTCAGGAAGTCGCAGAGGATGGCGTCGGATCACGGATCTCGCTGAAGACGCTGCTCATGAAGGCTAGCGACGAAAAGCTTTTGATGGAGATGGGGCTCATTGGCATCGACGCCGGCGAGGACTGTAGTAGGTCGCGGAGACGGAACACATCCTGATCGACGAATGGGAACGGCGGGAGGAGGTCGGAGCAGAAAATGTTCATCGGCGAGGAGGCAAGGCAAGGCCGCTTTGGACCCCTAGCGAGGGGAAGCCGGCGTGGTACATGGAGGCAAGCAGCGCCACCGGCCGCCGCTTCTTTGTACATCTTGTTGGCGGCACTTTCAAGCCGTGTGCGGGAGCTTAAGCGATAGAGACGCGACCTGCCAAGGACGACAGCGCGTTGGTCACCTCCACGAGCATGGAGACCGCAGCCATGAGTACGCCGGGCGCGGTGGCGCAGGCGCTGGTTTGGCTGGGCCGCTGGGGGGATTGGTTCGTAGGACCTGTTGGCACATTTCGATGTAGCGCGAGGTTCCAATAAAAAAAATGTTCTGAGGCGGTGCGGGCGGTAAAATGTACCGTCAAGCCTGTTGTGTTATCTGGCCACACATTTCTGATCTGATGGTCCAGCTTTCAAGTTTGCAAGTTTGCACCTATTGTTAGATTTACACTACATATTTTGCCTCACAAAACAAGTTTCACATTGATCTTAAAAAACAGGTTTCACACTTCCTATCCATAATCGGCAACGACCAACGACGAGTTCCTTAGCCACGAAGGCGGGGGCCCTTGTTTGGGCCCGGCCATCCAGCGAGGCGCACCGTTGGAAACTTGGACGCGTTGCAAATTTGCAATTAGCTGTCGCGTCGGTTACGTTTCGCCCCCCTTCCGTTCGGCCTCCACAACCCCACCCCGCAGTACGCGAATCCACCACCCTCCGCTACCTCCCCAACAAGGTCGAATCGAGTCGAATCCTCGGGAACTCGCCGCCGCTTCCCCTCCCACCCCGGAAAGCCTCCGTAGCATCGCCACCGCCGCCGCCGGGACCGGCCGATCCGATCCGATCCGTCGAGGATGTCGTACGCCTACCTCTTCAAGTACATCATCATCGGCGACACAGGTCCGTCGCGCTCACCCCCCCCCCCCCTCCCGAATCCGCTGCTTCCGCGGCTCCGATCCCCCGCCCCTCCCGGCCCCGTGCGGTCCGCGCCCCGAGGGAGGACCGGATGGGATCCGCCGCTCGGGTGCCGCACCCGTGCCCGTCGGCGACCATGGATACGCGCGCGTGCGGTCATTGACGGTTCTGCCGGTTGTTTGTTCCGTGTTTTTCAGGCGTGGGGAAGTCGTGCCTGCTGCTGCAGTTCACGGACAAGCGCTTCCAGCCCGTGCACGACCTCACCATCGGCGTCGAGTTCGGCGCCCGCATGATCACCATCGACAACAAGCCCATCAAGCTCCAGATTTGGGACACGGTCCGTTCCGCACCTCCTCTGACCTATCTCACGATCCTGTTTTCTTCGTCATTGTGCCGATTATGATGTGTGGGCAGCTTGGAATTGTTAAGGGCCGGTAGCTGTAGGAGCATGATAATAATCTAGGCAAGCTAGTTGAACATTGACATGGTGATGTTGCAGTTGTAGAATCACACTGCAACATCCATTTACTTTGTGCGAAATCGATTGCAGCCCCCCAGCGTATATGTATTCTGGGTTAAATGTTATCCATCCTGTTTCCATATGGAGTATTGAAGATATATAGCACTTTAGGAAAGTTTTTTTAGAAGATTGAACCTGTATCATTTTCAATTTTATGTGGTTGCAACGTAACCCCTTGCAAAGTACCTTTTAGTCCAATGTTCTGATGCCATGGTTGACACGTTTTCAAGAATTAGCTCTTGTGACCACAGCACGTGATAACAGTCCCTTGGTATTAACATTTCCCACAAAATTTAGCTTTTCACAATCATGTTTATCTTTGGTGTTGCTTTGTTTTATTCATTATGATATTTTTCATGTTGGCTCTACTATTGCATAGCATTGTTTTGTGGTGATGACTGCGAATTTACTACGACACTGTTTATTCTCGGAAGTGCCTGTCTCTGGTGTTCAGTATATACCTTTCTTCTTGACTTTTATTCCATGAGCTGTGATAAACTCATTCAAATTATAAATGAAATTACAGGCTGGACAGGAATCATTCAGATCTATTACTAGATCATACTACAGAGGGGCTGCTGGTGCCCTTTTGGTTTATGATATCACCAGGTACTTGAGTCATTTTTTGGTTACACATTTACGTCTGCTTGTATAATCAATGGTAATGCTTACATTGACTCACCTGACTTTAGGAGGGAGACCTTCAATCACCTTGCAAGCTGGCTAGAAGATGCAAGGCAGCATGCAAATGCTAACATGACAGTCATGCTGATTGGAAACAAATGTGATCTGTCTCATAGGCGTGCTGTCAGCTACGAGGAAGGTGAACAGTTCGCCAAGGAGCATGGTCTGGTCTTTATGGAGGCATCTGCGAAAACTGCACAAAATGTCGAAGAGGTAATCCTTTATGCCCTACATATGTTTACTACAGTTCCCCATTTTATGTCTTTTTCTGACTGTTTTAACACCCTTTTTTTTTCCTGGTGTAGGCATTCATTAAGACAGCTGGAACAATATACAAGAAAATTCAAGACGGCATATTTGATGTATCAAACGAGGTCAGTTTTTAGCTGCACGCTTTCCTTCTTCGAGTGTTTCTTCAAGGTTATACTAATAATTATAGATTACTGGGATGTGTAAAATTGATTTAAATCTTGCTGCTGCTTCAAATTCTCATTGCTATCTTGCTGCTAGAAAATGCGACCAGAACTGCCACTCTATTTTAGTGGTATTTTGCAAACTAAATAAATAACTGACAATTTGCAAATGCCCTTAAATCCTTTTATCGGTGATGGTATATTGGTATATATAAATCTACAGAGATGTTTAAATCTTTGTAGAAATACAAAGTGATTGAACTACTATCTTGAATCACTGTTTGAAATATCTGTGGGGTACCTAATGCATTTGTTTACTGAGTTTAAATCCAGTAGTGCTTGAACTACTATCTTCGGGGTACCTAATGCATTTGTTTAGAGTTTTCTGGTACCCCCACAGAAAATATCTTGAAGTTATACTCCCAATATATGTTTCCATATATATTCAGTTCCTGGTTTCTTTTCTAAGTATTAAGTATAAATGTGCAATGATAGGGTACTTGTAAATTTGTATTGGTGATGTTCAAAACGAGGTTTTGTATTGTCGATAGTGTTGTGTAATCTACACTTTAGAGTACTATAACATTTATCAAGTACATGGAACTAACATTTGAATATTATTTCCGCCGTTTTTTTGTGAATGAGAAATTTTCTTTCTATAATGTGAATGTCAAGACTCAAGACGCAGGCTTGCACCTTACAATTCTTCTTTTTTAGATACCATGATCTTAAATATTTTACATTATATATAATGCCACATGCCTGATTGCCTTAACTAATTGATGCAGTCCAATGGAATCAAAGTTGGCTATGCTGTCCCCAATTCATCTGGAGGTGCTGCTGGCTCGTCCTCTCAGGCAGGTGGCTGTTGCAGCTGAGGTGGTGTCCAAAAGGCATAGCATTGCTCAAGATTCTCCCTGCAAATATCTTGATGTTGCCTATAGCTGGCACGAGATGATTTGTCCTTCACTTTCGATCCGTGAACAAACCTTAAATCAGTTTAGCTATCGTTTATACTGTGCAATCTTTCTGTAAATCCAAACTTTCACGATGTCTACCCTTAGCGTCTGCTGTAACAAAATTGAAATCGGTTTATGGTATTCATTTGTTCAAAATGTACATATGCTTCTTTGGCCTATCATGCTGTTTATTTTGGCTTGCCACAGTTATCAATTTATGATAAATCTTGCGTTGATACTGTTATCCGCTCACTAGAAAGCATCAAAAGAACCCTTTATATATATACCATCAAAAGAATGGACTTCAGATATATAGTATCAAAAGATGCCATTTCTTAGCATCTGGCCATATCTGTGATTGTGTGACCATGATACCCTTGTTGAGTGCCTACACTACATGAGCCGTCCATCTGCTACTGCTTTGTGCGTTCGCCTGTTTGGTCAGAATGCAGGGCAGGGTTGATGTGCTTTTGGCACGAGGGCGAAACTGGAACCTGGTAAATATTGAATCGTCCAAAACAAATTAGAATCAGCTATTAGCCTATTACAGTAACCGAAGCTAACGGAATGGTAGATATCCATGACTTGTGGTCTTTTGATGCTATATATCTCAAGTTGATTCTTTTAATGGTGTACATCTAAAGGTGAGTTATTTTGATGGTAAGAATTCAATTCTTCCTTTTATTTGAATTATGCCCAGATTTGCTTTGAAAAAAAACATTTATACTCATTCCATCAAAAAATCCAAAAAATCGGGTCATTCTGCGATTCAAAATTTATCCCAAAAATCATTATAATCAATTTGACATGTGAGCATGTACCCGTCAATTAGAACCAAATATGACTAACAAATAGAGCAATTAAGGTCGTTTTACCTTGTCAACCTGTCTTAAAATTTGGCGGAATAGCTAAATTCGTCTCTGAACTATCGTCGAAAGCTCGATTTCGTCCCTGAACTACGAGAACAGCCGTTCTCGTCCTCGAACTTTCGCAACCAGCTCAATTCCGTTCCTGAACTACAAAAACAACTGTTCTCGTCCTCAAACTTTCACAACCAGCTCAATTTGATCTCTGCCCAGTCAGCTATGGTTGTGAATTACCAATTCTACCCCCTTGGTCATCTCTTTTAGAAAATATGTGATGCACAAGGATAGGAAGAAACATGGAGTAATCAGAAATAGAAGATAAAAAAATTCATTTCGATGAGAGGAGGGTAGATCAACTAGGGATTGGTCAGGTATAACGTACGTTAAAGGTCTTAGTTATCTTATATATCATCAATAGCATCCCTGAAACACAATTATTAGCATGTAAGCACATAGTGATGTTCAGGTACTTTGAAGGGATTGCATCCAGGAAACCAAAGCTTTGTGACCAACGGCGTAGCTTACTATACTCAAAACCGGGCAAGACTTTTCATAACTACACCACGGTTAAATTACGTATATAGCACCAGACAACAAGCTTCTATGGTTTATTTGAAATGATTCAGGTGGCTTCAAGGTTGGGGGGAAATATGGCCAAGGGGGTAGAATCGGTAATTCACAACCATAGCTGACTGGGCAAGAACGAAATTGAGCCTGCTGCGAAAGTTTGAGGACGAGAACAGTCATTTTCATAGTTCAGGAACGAAATTGAGCCGGTTGCGAAAGTTTGAGGACAAGAACGACCATTTTCGTAGTTCAGGAACGAAATTAAGCTTTCAACGATAGTTCAGGAACGGATTTGGCTATTCCACCTTAAAATTTCTAGGAAGTTTTTTTTTTGGACGGATAGAGTCCCTGCCAGCAGGCTGGTCATAGAATGATCATCATATGCCAAACACGGTGAGAAATGTTAGGCATTGACCATCTGCAGTTAGCTAACAGTCAGATTGGCTGCGAACAGTAAACATTGCGCGGATTAAGTCAAAACTCAACAGGAGTTCAGGGTAAGATCATATGGCACAGAACGCATGGTGACAGAATTAAGTCAAAACTCAACATTGTAATAACCTCTAACATCAACATGAATCCACAGAACGGCTGACACTAACGCCATGGCCTTAATGAAAGCAGAACTCCTTACAAACATATAGGAAAGCAGATTACATTGCAAAGATGAGTGCAATGCAATTTCCAAATGGGCAGCAAGCTCAGCGTCCCCGACCCCGACCGCGCCCACGACCACGGCCGCGCCCACGTCCCAAAGGTTTCCCTGGTTTCAGATGAAAGTTGGATCAGACACTAGTGCAGGCAGTAAGAAAGTGTTTTCAAGGTAAGAAAAGTAATTTCTGACCTGAAGTTGGCTTCTTAGGTTTGACCCTTGGTGTTTCCTCAACCAGCAAAGTCTCCAGGTTTAAGCTATCAGGGAGGATATAATAGCGGATGTTGTTTCCCCTCACACTGAGGTGATCAAGGGTAACAGGATTTTTCCCTTTCAGCGTGAGCTTCACAGTCTTCAGATGAGTATTCATGCTGATGTCAACGCCTACAAAGTGAGCATAAATTCAGAACACAGCAACCAAGGATTACCACATAGTCGACAGAATGGCAGAGAAAATTCATACGATGTTCAAAACAAGCAATTACAATAACATGGTACCAAAGATGCTATCAGAAATGGTAGGCTGCACGGCCACTTGACCAGTAAAAAGACTGACAATGTTATTTCTTGCCAAAATCCCATTAGGTCCAATGTTATTATGGACTTGGACGCCAATAAATCATATAATGCCATTTACTATACTGTTTCTGGAAAGTACATTCAACTACAGCCGGAGTGCAACTTTAGGTTTTGCATCTGAATTATCACAAGTAATTTCCTTGTATATCGGTAAGGACTCGCCAATTCTACCAATGAGACTAAATGCAAAATGCCTAGAGTTCAACTGAGGGCTAAATTCCGCAGTACGTTCTTAAATCACAAACGAATTACAGAAATTTTCTTTACTCTTACTCCTTCCATCCCATAATATAAGGCCTCATGCAATTCAAGATTTAAACTTTAAAATGTTTGATCTACAATTAATCTTGTATAATAAATTTTATCTTACAAAAATAATATCATTGAATCTGTTTTTAAAAGTACTTTCATATGGCTATGTTTTGTTGCTACAAACACTATAATATGGGAGATATCAGGAGTCAAATTTTAGTATGGAAGACCATGCCAAGTTTTACCATGCATTATATTTTGGGATAGAGAGACTGTGTGCTTATTATTGGATTTAGTGTAATAAGTTATAAACGCCACCAAAATAACTCAGTACCTAAATTTGATTGCTTGGGTTTTGTGAGTCGTAATCGATCAGCAAGTCGCAATTAAAATAAAGCATGATAACCTATGACACATTACAATACGACTATGAATAATCAATGCTAAGTAGCATTAGTCCAGTAGATTAAGGGCATTTGGATATACAGCCTATGGTGTGGCAAATATAAATCCATAAGGACATTGATACGCTCTTTTATGACACATTGACTAATAATAATATCTATACAAGCATACTATTCTAAACATAATTTTTTATATTATTAAAGCATTTTTGTGATGAATGTAATAACACTAATCTTATTGTAAATCTAAATGATTTTTAGGTATTGATGGAAGCTAAAAATGTTTGCATTAGGACAAACCTAAATGGAGTTTCGTTTGGAATAAGAGGTAACTCTTTATCAGATATTATAGAACCTTATTGCTTACATTTTAGATACTACTCCCTCAGTTCCAAATTGTAGGTCGTTTTAACATTTCTAGATTCATAGTCTTTGCTATGCACCTAGAAATAGTGTATATAACAAAATTTATGAACCAAGAAAAGCCAGAATGACCTACAGTTTGGAACTAAGAGACTACATAGCATGGGTTTCTTGAAATATTCAACAAGATGAGGATACTAAAACTAAAAATCACTCTTAAGATTCAAATAAGTGCAACTAGTACACGTCAATAAGCCAGCAGAACAAGAAAATTGAAACCTAAATTGGAAACACCTATTAGAGAGTAAACATGGTCTATGAATCAAAAATACATGTTTGGTTCACCCACCATTTCCGCAAGCATCTACCTCAGAAGAATTTCGGAAGACTATGGACAAATTTGTTCTAGATTGCATTTTACAATGTCTTTCATTTTTTTTTCTTTTAACCTCATTTGGTTCTTCAGATCAAAACTACCTTAAAGTTGCTGTATCTACGCATAACTTATTGAAGCAGGAGTAACAATCCAGTTAAATAAGGCATTAGCACACATGACTACATGAGATCAACAAAATTAATCAATACTTCCCATCACACTTATTTTGCATTTTATATTGTCTTCCATTCAAACATTAGGCTTTTCAGAGTGAAGTCACATCAGCAACTTTCGATACCTTATGAACAAAGGAGCAACTAATCCCAGTGAAATCAGGCTTTAGCAACAGTGCAACCAACTGAAACTAATTAGCACTTCCTCCTAGACTTTCCAACCCCCCCAACATTTATCGTTAAAAGATAGCAGCAATCAGCATATACTACAGCAACATGACAACCCAACATGAGTTACAGCAAATGCTTAAAAATTATTCCAAATCACACAACCAGGTCAGTTATAAACGGAAATCATCCCAATATAGAGATGATGATCCACACTCAATTTGAACCTAGCGGCAACTGGAAGGCAGTAAGAGAAGTTACAGAAAATGCTAACAAGTTATCCAAAATCACACAACCAGATCAGTTATGAACGGAAATCATCCCAATATAGGGATGATGAAATCCACACTCTGTTGGGACCTAGCAGCAACTGGAAGACATAAAAGGCCACACATTGGCTCTGCTAGTCACACGTTCCAGATTTGCACCGGTAACACCCTCTGCCTCCTCCAAAAATCCCTAGTTCTCACAGCATTAGATTCGCAAGACATCACATACCTGTGATGGTACCATGGACGACGGTGCCGTTCTTGAGCTCGATGGTCACCGTCTCGTTGTTCAGCTTCATCAAGAACCTGCGAAAGCGCAATCCCCACCCAAATCCGCACGGATTCGTGCGAAAAAATTGCACCAAAACAAATCAGCCAAGTGGAATGAATCTACGGAAAAGAGGACGAACTAGGAGTGCTGGATTACCTGACGAGCTTCATCTTGGAGGCGCTTGGTGGGGGACGACGGGGCGGAGGTAAAGCTAGGGTTTTCGCGGGGGAGCTGCTGCCTCGAGCTGATTCGGAGCGGGGGAGAAGACATAAAACCCCTTCACGATATGCGGTGAAGGTCGCGAGATGGGCCTAAATGGGCCGTATGGGTTTGATGAAAGGAAAAAGTCCTTTTGACGTCCCTCATCTATTACTGAAGTCTAACTTTCTTCCTTCATCTGCAAAACCGGATATTTGGGGTCCCTCAGCTATCAAATCCGGTTATTTTTGGTCTCTCGGCTGTTTTGGAGGGTGGTTTTCGCATGACGTTGCCGCAACCGGGTATATAAGGTCCCTCAACTATCAAAAATGTTTATTTTTGGTCCCTCAACTATCAAATATATTTATTTTTTTCCCTTGACTGTTTTGGAAGGTGATATTCACATGACGTGGCGCTGGGTCAACATGCCAGGTACATGTAGAGGTGAGACCCATGTCACGTGACTATCTTCTCCCCTTTCTCATTCTTCCTTCTCTCTCCCTAACACTTCTTTCTCTCTATCTCTCATCCCTATCCAGAACGACGGAGCTCTAGGATCGTCGTCCAACGGCGGCGAGCTCGTGCGGTGGAGAAAGACGAGCGAAACTGCGACGGGCTCCTGTGATGGAGTATGCAGAGCGATACGGCATGACGGGCTCGTGTGGCAGAGCGGCTCGTATGGTAGAGCAAGAGGAGAGAGAAAGAAGGAAGCCACATGACACGTGGGACCCACCATCACATGTACCTCGCATGTGGGACTCATCATCACATTATGCAGAAACCACCCTCTAAAACAGCCGAGGGACCAAAAATAAATAGATTTGATAGTTGAGAGATCTCATATATCTGGTTGCGGCCAAATCATGCGAAAACCACCTTCAAAACAGCCAAGGGATCAAAAATAAACGGATTTGATAGCTGAGGGACCTCAGATATCCAGTTTTGCGGATGAGGGACCAAAATCAGACTTCGACAGTAGATGGACGTGAGAAGGACTTTTTCCTTGATGAAATTGTTGCATGGGCTTCAACAGGCTGTTTCGGACTTCTCTCCAAGCACGCTCGTATCTCTACCTTACGAAACTTGGCTAATAAGAAGGCCAGGGAAGCTGGCCACGTAGCTGGCTGCTCCCGGCCGTCGGATCGGCCCGGTGAACGGTTTGGATCGGCCAAGCAACGACCAATTTTCAAAAAAGTCCTTCCATTAAGTAAAAATCGATCTTGCAGTCCATGAATTTTTAAAGATAAACCCTTAAACTTTCGGGAAAATATGTTTATGATCAACAAGTTTGCTAAAAGAACCCCACATTTTACAGCAATCCAAAAAAAACCTCATAATTTTACGAAAAAGACCGCCAACATTCCAAAAATCAACAAATAGCACAAACTCTAGCAATGGTATCTCCGCAACAAGACCCTTCTATTTAGCGTAAATTGAACCCACAATAAAAAAACTTTACAAACAAGTCCCTATGCTTCTGAGGAAGTACGTTTGATATCCACGATTTTACAAATAAAACTCCGCACTTCTCAACAGTGGACCAGAACGCTCCAGCTTCCGTAAAAAAATCTGATCTCCCCAAAAGTAAACACATAACCCAAACTTATCAACAACAATAGTAAACTTTACAAATCGTATTCACAGTTTAATCTCACGTTTCCTCACAAACTAGCACCTCAATTTTATAAAAAAATAATCTGTAGCCCACGAATACGAAAAAACATCTTAAACAGTACACAGCTAAATCTCCAGAATGTAACATCACAAAAACTAATCTGCAGCCCACCAATGTTCCGATCCACATGTACTACCTTGGGGTCATTAGTCGACTACTTCCTTGGTTTCATGCAAAATCTCTTAACAAAAGCAACAATCTATGCTATAGTCTCAACACAGCCTGACTTAACGACAAATTAAGAATGATATAAATCGAACATTCTAAAAGTACTATTGATTTGACGAAGGGCACTGGCCTCACGCGGCAAGGCCGCGTTGCCTTTCTAGTCTAAACCTAATACGATTCAAAAAATCTAAACCTAACGTAATCCGAAACCACTTGCATCGGCGCGTCGCAATGTCCCTTCCCAACGGGCGGTGCCGTGGGCTTGCCCCTCCTTCCGGTCTTTCTCCGGCGAGTCGACGACGCCGGATTCAAGATCCTTTCAAAGGTCCTATGGGGGGGCTAAGGTCCGTTCTAGGTGAGCCGCCATCCGCCATCACCATCCTCTCTCAATCTCACCCACAAGGATATTGTGGTTACGGTTGTGTGGTTAAGCACGTTATTGGTTGTTTGAATCCGATGGATCAGGCTAGGAAGAGAAAATTACATATTTGGGACTCCAATCGTCGCGCTTCGCAGGGCTGGCCTTTATCCTTGGATCGAGGGCTGGCTCCACTCTTTTGATTTCTTGATGAATAATCTGTCTCCTAGTTTTGCTTGATGACTCCTGTGTTCGCAGGTGATGGCTTTGTGGATAATCACGGGGTTGTCTTGCTGCTGTTTGAGACGCCCTCTGGCTTTGCAATTTTCGGTTTCTTGGGGATCTACCTCTACAAACCAGGTGCACTAGAAGTAATTCAATCTTCCTTCCTTGGCAAATGATGTATTTGATTCCCCTCTTCGTGTTTGTTGACCAAAGTTTTATGTTTTATCTGCAGAGCATGTGGACAAAGTTTGCTCAGTTTAAAATTGTAAAAGATGTCAGTGGCCACCCCCCCCCCCCCTTCTAATTATTTCGTCAGTTGCCTGATCCAATTATTGTCGATCTTGCAGTGTTTAAGATTGACATGTTTTATCAGTTTGTCACCTTGCAGTTTGTATCTACAGATTGACAATAGGTTTAGATTGGCTTGACTGAGGCATTGCATGATATTTATTAAATATTTCTTTTGTCCCTGAACTGCTAATTTTTTTCATTTCTTTCGTCAGATTGTTTGGCTGAAGGAATTTCAAACTTTTGATGACAAGCCCAGTGCCATTAGTGTTCGTACTGGTGTCAACAGACAGCTTAGTGAGATGATCATGAAGTGGCGCCGCCCTGCGCAGACATTGGTTGTAGGAAAGCAGGAATATAAATCAGTCATTGAATCAAGCTTGGTGAGTATAAGCTGCTCCTTTGCTATTTCTGAACAAGTTCGAGCACAATTTTTGCTTGACTTCTTTCAGGGAGTACCTTGCCTGCACAATGAAATTGTGATGGAGCTAATGTGGGGCATGCAGTGTCACATGCACAGGTTGGTGAACAGAGAAAAATCAGAGCTGCTTAAAGAGGACCTTGTCCCTGTGAGTCAAGGACTGCAAATGCTCCTGAGTCGTTATGGCTTTCATGTCAAACCAGAGATTGTGAGTTTACAGTTGCAACTGTTTTTGCTTTAGCATCGCGGAAGCGCTTGGAATCCTTCATTTTCAAAGACCAAAGCCTGTTATTGCAAAAAAAAAAATCTATTTGCTTTTGCATTTTTCTTGCAGTGATGAAACAACACTCTTTGTATCCAGGTAAATGAGGAGATTGTTGTAGCTGCATCAACCTTGTTCAATTATGATGCTGCTATGATGGAAGAATATCCAGCATAGCGCACTATCGGTTGCTACCTTGAGGATGTGTCTGGCATTGACTGTAAGAATTGGGACGCGCTGCAACTTGCGACTGCTTTTAAGATCATATGCACCCATGAAATTGGCAACTCGGATGAGGTAAACCATACTATGTAAATGTGTTCGTTGTGCTACTTGTCACCAATGTTATGAGCAGGTTTATCTCTTGCAGTTGTTCTCAAAAGATCTACTACTGAAGTTGCTGAAAGATGCATACGAGTACAATGATTTGTTAAATAAGGCAGCTTGCATGATAACATACAGAAGACTAGCGTTTGCCCATCAAGTCAGCACTCAAAACAAACGTATATTGCCTTCCTTGGTTAAGAAAGCTAAAAAAGCGCATGAAGCTGAACTAGTGAAGGCCACTAAGAACTAAGACTATGAGTCCATGCTCAACAGTTGTGGCTGAGCCTCTTGCAGCAGCTAAACAATGGTTTGTCAATATGCAGTTTCCGTATGCATGTGCGTAATGCAAATTCTCTACAGTGTTGAACCTGTGAGGCTGTGACCTTTGTTTCCTTGTAACATTATGGATCTTCTGCATTGAAAGTCTGCTATGAACTACTTAGCATCATTTGGAACTAAGGGAATAAATTGATGTGTTTACTGATGAATACGTTCTGGTGGGCTTAAATTTTTGCGTCATCGCTGACCCGTGATCCTGTCCTGTTTTTGGGCCATGGGTCGGCTCATGTTTGGTTGAAATCCATTGGGAATTGGGATTGGAGTAATCTTTTTCTTTTGTTGGCTATATGGGACGGGTTGCCTTATGTTTTTTGGTTTTGTTAGCTTTAGAGTTCTCAATAAACCTTTAGCCTTTCTCAATGTTTCTCGATCATCATCCCAATTCAACTAAAACTTACCGACTCTTTGTTTTTTTCTTTCTTCGAGCTAATTCTCTCCGTGCTATAGATTTTTTTGGCAAAATTGATTCCATGACGGTCAAATTGGATCTGTGACACCGAAAGATATACAGTTTAGAAATTTACTATCGAACCATCTTAGATGTTGTGTTTGGTTGCTTGTATCATTTGGTTCATGTATGGAATGATTTGAAATAATAATGATCTTTTTGTTTCGTTAGTTGATTGAACCAACCCATCATGATGAAACCATCACACTAAATACATTATTCTATCAATATGAGTGAACTGTATGGTTAAAGCAAATTAGTTGAATCCTATCATTTAAAATCATCGATACATTAATACATACATCGGAGATGTTGCTGTCCAATTTGAATGTATCCAACCAAACACTAGCAAAAAAGATGTTGCTGTCCAACTTGAACGTTAACTATGGAATTGCCGACATCTTTGCCCTTGTCCTTCTAAGCTCCCGGTGTGGTTAGCCGAACGTAAATGTTTTCAATAAAAAGATTAATTGATGGTTGATACTGTTAGCTACAGATTTTCGACTGAGTAAGCATGTTCACTTGGCTGGTAGCTGGTGCTGATTCGGTGTGGTTAGCTGAACGTAAATGTTTCTAATAAAAAGATTAATTGATGGTTGATATGTTAGCTTCAGATTTACGACTGAGTAAGCATGTTCACTTGGCTGGTGTTGATTTGTTCTGAGAAAAAAATACTGCTGACTGGTGATTGGTGGTTGGTGTTGATTTGGTGTGAGAGAAAAAATACTGCTGGCTGACGTGGCTGATAAACCAGACGAACAAGGCTACATTTCAATCACTTTTTTAGAAAATGAGTTTTTAGTTCACTGTGCACTGCGTTTTGGAATCCCCTAGCTACGTCTCTTCGGAAACCACATGGCATCATCACTCAGAACACGAGGGAAAACCTTATGAATGTGCTGGAAGATCTACGGTTTCACAACTATCTGCCCTGTCCATAACTTGATAACATGTAGCGTGCTAACAAGGCAAGTTGGCAAACCCACAAACATCTCAAACCTGCACAACGCTGCCATCGAGTGTGTTGCATGTCAGGCCGCCTCGCTAAAACTCAACAAAAGGAGGAGATAGCTCCCTCCTATTTCATTAAGAGGGTAGGGTTCAAACCCGGGTCCGGCCTGAGAGCTCCCTCCCCTGACCAGTCGCCCGCGAAAGCACCTATTCAGGCCGGCTCGATGACAGTTGACAGACCGCAAAAAAGAGGGTGAAGTGGAGATCGAGTACTTTACGATGCATGCGTGGTTGGTCTCGGTATGAATGTATGATCCTACTATTTATTGTACAAGATTTTTGTGGTTCTTGTAATTCACTTTTCAGACAACAGAATGTTGAACCTGAAAGCACATAATGTTCCATGATGCATCTTGATTGCGCCCAACGAGAATTCATTTAACTCAACTATCAATACAAGTTAAGAGTTTCGATCACACAAAAAATGTGCAGTCCTTCTATTTGATTATTTCCACGGGCATGGCGAAGCTAGCTCTACATATTTTCATACTGAAAATGAAAGTGGTAGCATATTGGCATTGGTTTCAGTTTTACCAAGGAGAGCAAAACGAGCTTGTATGCTGGACCTAAACAAAGATGGTAGCAGCGCAAGAAGATGCTATGAGAAAACAGCCTTCACTAACTGATTAGAGGGTGTGATGATGTATCTTGGACTGACACCAACAATGAGAGGCAGTTTTGAGAGGCAAATTACAATTGCTTCGTGGGCACAGTGACTCGTCTCCAACAGCGAAGCCAAAACGCACACGCAAACCATCTCCGCTCCTCCCCCGTCTTCCTGCCCACAGAGCAGCCGAGCGCACAGCGCGACGGCCTCGTCTTCCCCGTGATGGGCGCGCATCCTCCGTCGGGCGAGTGTGGCCCCTCCTCACCTCCGCTGGTCTGCGCGGGTCCGGGCACTCAAGGCTCGGCGCCTCATCTCTCCGGTGGCCTGCTCCTAGCGTGAGGTCCAGTCTTGGCCTCCGCCCTGGCAGGCGACTTCCTCCTGCTCTCCTCCCTGGTGGCTTGCTCCTCCTAGCGTGAGGTCCGGCCTCGGCCTCCACCCCGGCGGCGCGAGATCCTGTCTTCCTCCTCCCGTGACCGATGGCGGGGTCGAGGCCAGTGATGGCGGAGTCCCGGCGGGCGGCTTCGGCGCCTCGTCGTTCGGCAGGCGGCTTCAGTGCCTCATCATCCGGCAAGCGGCTTCCTCCTCCTTCCCTCTCAAGCGGCTTGCTCCTCCCCGTCGGCCGGACTATATGCATTCGAGGAGAGAGGGATTATTTTGCATTGCCTCTCTCATCGAATGCAATTGCCTCTCGCGTTTGCACCTTCTGTTGGAGGTGATGCCTCTCATGTTGGAGAGGCAAAATTGCATTTGCCTCATATGTTGAAGATTTGAAGTCAGTCTTTGTCAGGGGGTGAGACCTGGACAGATCCGCTAGGGGGTTGCCCTAGTGGTTTGCAGGTTAATGGAGGATCAGGACCTAAGAGCGTAGGTGGTTATGCTCGTGGTGCACACGGAGCTAGGCGAGTATGGCGGCAAAGAACAGGGTGACAAGGGTTTATACTGGTTCAGGCCTCCGGAGAGTAAAACCCTACGTCCAGTTGTGGTGGATTATGCGAGGATGAAGATGAGTTGTCCCTGTGCATGGAGCTCTAGGCCGCCTTATATGGGGGGACGGGCTAGGGTTTGCATGCGCAGGTCGGTTGACCCGTGTCGGGGTTGGTTACAACTGCGGGAAGATTATTTCCCGGATTGCAGGGAGTATCCCGTGATACTCGGAGCTACAGGCGGCAGCGCGCCAGGTCGTCGTGTCCTTGTCTTGCACGCCAAGGCTTCACGGGTGTTCCGGGAGCTTGACCAGGTCGCTGGGCCCACTTGTAAGGTCGGCGAGTCTTCTGGAAGGTCGAGCCCACTTGTCAGGGGCCTCTGGGACCCTGGCCGGTGGGGACCCATGGGTACCCATGTCTCTCAAGCCCCGATCGACGTGTAGACGTAGCGGTCGAGGCGGGGTTGTGTCGAAGAGGAGCAGAGGCACGGCACCGTCGAGGTCGTGAAGGGTTCACGGGAATCAAAAAGAAAGAAACCCCTCCGATGCGCGCACGAAGTTGAACGTCGAGCTTCTGTGTCGAAGTACCATGAGGTCGAAGTGAAGACGAGGCGTAGATCTTGCAGAACCGCCGACCTGACCGGAGTCAGGAATGTTGTAGTAGGAGTTACGACCTTCAGAAAGGTCAACAAGCCTACCAAGGGTAGGTCGAGCCGAGATGTGGTGGAAGCGGGCTTCCATTAGGTCGAGGCGACCCGAAGAAAATAGTGCGTCGAAGACGCACTAGTGTAGTAGCCCCCGAGCAGTAAAGCGACCAGGATGGCCGGTTTGATGCTCAAAAGAAAAAGAGAAAAAGAATCCGAACCTACGACCTTCCGCTGGGGAAACTGATGCTCTTGTAGGGGCGACACTAGAGGACAAGAGCTCCAGAATCGTGCAGAAGGTAGCAGGCGTCAGGTCTGGCACAGCCAGAGCCACGGGTTCACTGTACGGTCACGGGCCGATGTACTCACGAAGCACGGTTTGCTGCCACCCGCAAAGGACAAATGCGCCGCTGTTTGCAGTCAGGTAGGGGTCAGGCGCGCCGATGCTTTTCGCAGGCGAACAGTAACCTCGTGCTCCACGAGGGCACAGTGTCTTCGAAGATAAGGACGCCACGCAAGCTGAATTGCGGATGCACGCCCAACGGCAGTTGCTGGAGTATAAATAGGTGCCAAGGGTTTGAAGCAAACCGCACCATTCTTCAAAGGGGGATTCAAGATGATCCAGTGTAGTAATATTGCCACGCCGTGGGCTTGTGTTCGCCCACCAGAGTGTAGAAGTAATGTAGTTCATGCTTGGAGCTAGAAGAATGCTTGCGAGGCTCGAAGAACTCTATCAGCTTCTTCTCCCGGCCCCGCTGAGGAACCCAGGAGGAGTATGAAGCAGCAGTTGCATCGTCGGCCCTCACATTTGTAGGCCTGATGTGACGCTGGTGAACACCGCGCTCCACCCGGTGAGGTTGGTGTTAAAGCTCAGACCTTCTGCAATCTCGTGGCGAAGCTCAGACTTGATGCTGGGCGCCGCAAGTGACCGGTTGGTACGCGAGTAGAGGTGGCTGTGTGGCAGCTGCCTCCACAGTAGCTGTAGAGGTCGTAAAGTAGGCCCTAAAGCCAGATGAAAGCTTGCGACAAGCCTTATTAGTGTAAGCTTAGTCGTAAGCACTTTGGAAGGTGATCCAGGACCTTTAATATCTTTGCATCTTGTAATTTGGCCAAGGGCCAAGCTCTTTGTAGCTTAAGAAGCTGTGAGTATGGTTTTGCATGATCAGTGTCATGGCTTTAGTAGATTATAAGGGCGTCCGGGCGGCAATAGTATGGATACCAAGGTCCCAGCGGAGCTGTTATAGCACGCCGACCTTCAGGAGGCCTTCCGTAGAGACAAGGAACCCGTGTCGACCTGGGTCGGCACGGCCGTTGTGCAGTGACACACGCAGGTAGTCAACCTGAAAGGTCCTAGGTCTGTATGACCTAGGAGGCAGCAGGGCCTTAGCAACCTCAGGGAGGTGCCACTTGACCAAGAGGTCGCCAACGGGCAGTAGAGCCATTAAGCACGGGGTCATCGGTACAGCCATTAAAGGCCATGTTAGTAGGTAGCAGGACCTTAGCGACCTCAAGGAGGTGCTACTTGGCCCGGAGGCCGCCGACGGGCAGTAGAGCCCAAGGGTGCGAGCCCGAATAGAGAGAACAGAGGCGACCTACCAAGCGGTAGTACCTGTCGACCTTGTAAAGGTGTTATCATGGACCCGGAGGTCGTCAGAGGCCAAGAGACCTTGAGAAAAATTGTGGGGAGGAGGCTTGAAGTAAGGCATAGCGAGTCCATGGACATCGGGCCGTTGGGCGCAAAACCAACGGGCATGGATTCCCGCACGGCTCGAGCCGTTACTGCCTGTGGCCGTTAGGCCGAAATAGCCGTTGGGCGATGTATCCGTTGGGCGATGTATCCGTTGGGTCGCCGGTGATGTCGCCGAATTCGAGGGGGCGTTTAGGGCACCGCGGCCCACCGCACTGATGCGGCCCAGTTATAAAAGGCCGAGTGAGGGGTCGAGGACCCCACTCGCTTCCATTCCCCGCAAAAGCTAGGGTTCCCAATCCGTCGTCGGAAGCTTTAGCGCGTAGATTCGCCGGCGCCGCCGTGTTTAGATCCGCCGTGCCTAGCGCCTCCGCATGCGCTAAAAGACTCTGGTAGTATTTAGAGCTAGATCCGTCGGCTTTGAGGAAGAGGAAATGGCCCCGGAGCGTGCGCCGACGCTGGAGAAGGTGTGGGAGCACTCCGTGGTGACGGAGGCGCAGCTCCAGGAGCTGGTGAAGCGCGGGCTGCTGAAGCCCAAGGAGCAGGTGGGCTGGAGGCCTGCCGCCGGCGAAGCGTTCCCGTCCGAGGGAACGGACGAGACCATCGCCTTCGTCGCGCACGTCGAGCGCGGCTTTGGAGTCCCGGCGGGCGACTTCTTCCGCGGGCTGCTGCACTTCTACCACGTCGACGTGACGCACCTCGTCCCCAATGCCATCACCACGGTATCCTCGTTCATCCATCTGTGCAAGGCATACCTTGGGATACCGCCACACTTCGACTTGTGGCGGTATTTCTTCAAGGTGAAGAAGACTGGGAAGAACGGTGTCGTCGGCGCCGTGGGCTTCATGCTACGCCGTCACATGAAGACGGTGTACATCGACATGGAGTTACCGGACAACACCCAGGGCTGGCGGCGGGGCTGGTTCTACATCGATAACCCCAAGCCAGCACTGCCGACCAGGTCGGGGCTGGTGCCGACCCCGGTGCCTGAGTGGACCAACCAGCTCACGTTGCGGGAGATGGACGCCATCAAGCCGCTGCTGGAGGACCTCAAGCAACGGAAGGAAGAGGGGCTGACCGGCGGAGCGGTAGCCATCAGTTTCAGCCGGAGGCTGCTGCAGCCGATCCAAGATCGGGTGCACCCTGCTTACGAGTATTGGGGGCAAACCGACCCAACCCGCGTACAACAGCGGAAGGTCTCGAAGGAAGAGATGGTGGCACGGGTGAGGGAGCTCTTCAGTGGAGTGATCCGGAACCGGACATGCCCCAAGGCGTTCTCCCTCACACGGCCCGCAGACGTGGTACGTCGCTGATCTTTCTTGATTTTTCTGCTGTTGCATTCCCCTTGTTCTGAAACGAAGGTCGTCTGATTCACAGGGTCGTGAAGGTCTGTTCTGGTGCCCAGCTCCCCTCGCGGACGAGGGGGAGCGCAGTTTCAAGGTTCGGGCGGCGGAGGACGTGAGAGCTCCACCGCCGGAGGTATTGGAGAACTACCTCTCCAACTCATCGGTGGGGGGTAGTGATGACGAGGATCCACCCGCGGCGAGCTCCGTGCCGATGGTTCATCGTACGCGGTAGGCCACCGCGAAGATTCCGGCGCACAAAGGCGTCAAGATCATCTCCGCCACCATTGAGGTGGAGAAGAAGAAGAGGAAGAGGAAGGTCATCACCGCGTCGTTGGAGGCGACAACAACTAACACTGAGGTCATCTTCGAGGAGCGTGACGACGCGGGGTCGCGCGATGTCGCCGGAGGGTCGGGCGACGTGGCGGCCGTGGGAGAAAGCAGTGTCCCACCCGCGGCTGCTGGCAAGCAGCAGCAGAAGCCGAGCGTGGAGCTCGTGAGCGACCAAGGGTCGCAAAAGAAGCCGAGGCGGGAGCCGCCCAGGCCAATGTCGATGAAGCTGAAAACCGGCAGCGGGTATGTTTGCTGAGCTTGATTCGTGATGTTTTACATCTTGGCGGTTGTGTTGAGTAGGTCGGTGCTGACGAACATGTACACCTTGTGTAGGTCGACTCTTGCTGTTTCTGGCAGCAGCAAGAACGCCTCAGGCCAAGAGGCGTTTGGCCGGAAGGTCGAGAAGGTGCCGGTAGGGCAGTCGCCGGCGACCTCAGGCGGGGACTTCACCAGTAAGCCCCCTGAGACCGTGGAGACAACACCATCGGCACCGGCTAAGGTCGCTGTGGGGGCCGCGCAGCAGGTGGAGGGCCCGTGCCAGCAGGCTTGCCGGAGTCAAGCCTGCTGGGCACGCAGCAAGCGGTAGCCGGAGGTGCGAGCGGGGAAGCCGACGAGCGACCCTGCTTCTACGAAGGTACTCCGTGGGAGGATGACGTCTGGGCCGATGCCCAGGATCTTCAAGACTTCAAGGCGGCGCAGGTGACCATTGGCAGGACGCTCGCGGTAAGTTTGCGTTACCTTTGGAGTTGCCTCTAGGGTTCACACCGACGCCATGTTTTTAACAATCTAGATGAGTGGTTGCAGACTCTTGCTGAGCGCGTGTAGAAAAGGGCGACCCTGCTGAAGGAGGGCGCCAATCTTCACGCGGAGCTGACAGCGGCCCGGGAGGCCGTACTTCAGGCCAAGGTCGAGGCCGTGAAGGAAGTAAGGAGCCTCAAGGACGAGGCAATCTCGAAGGATCAGGCCATCGAGGCCTTGAGGCGGGAGCTTGAAGCTGTAAAGCTAAAGGCGAAGGAAGCGGAAGATGAGCTGAAGGTCGCCGCTACAGGTACGTCGTGGGACGCCCTTGTGTTGTTGTGTAAGCAGGTCGTGCTAACCCGCTCATGACCTCGGTATGTATAGAGGCCAAGAAGAGGGAGACTGCCTTGAAGAAGGACCTCAAGGAGTCGAAGGAGCAGGTGAAGATTCTCAAGGAGAAGCACAAGGAGGTCGTCGCCAGTGAGTCTTACTTCACCCGTAAAGCTGCTTATGAATGTGGGGCGTGCAGGGATCTAGAGATCGACCTTGACCGGGCGATGCAGACCCTTATTGATCACCAAGAGATGACTGCAGATATGGAGAAGGAGCTGGACGACCTCAAGGAGGCCGCTGAGTACCTCGTGGACGTGTACGCCCCTAAGGCCGAGGGCGATCAGCAAGGGCTCGTCGAGCGGCTGGACGGCGCGGTAGGTCGCATAAAGACCTTGTTGATGGACGGTGGCAAGCTTGCCGCCGCTACCACGCTGGCCGTGGTGAAGCACCACGAGCCGTCGTTCAACCTTGAGAAGGTCAAGGAGGAGATCGACTTGGCGCAGGCGGTGGAGAGCGAAGACATTCAGGCCGCCGCGGAGGAAATTATGAAGAAGTTAGACTTGTAGGGGTAGCTTGGTAGTGATAAACAGTTAGTAACAATGACGGGTCGCGGACCCGTTTGATGTAAGATAAACATTTTGCATGAATTAAAAATATGTGTCCTGTGATCCCTTATTTGACTCTGTGTACGCCTTATAAGGACGCAAAGGCAACGAAGCTGCGAGACCCCTTTTCCTCCGCTAACCCTGCTCAGAGGAGGAACGGCTTACCGACCAGACGGCTCGACGTTGGAGGCTTAAGTGTGGCCAGCGCGCAGAGGGGGTCAGGGACCCAAGGTCAGGCATCCTCACGACCTAGGAATACTTATAAAACATACAAAAACCTGTTTTAAGAGAGCACTATGGAAAAAGAGAAGGGAGAACCCCAGGTCGAGCGACCCTTAGGTTGGCAAAGCTAAGCCCCCGAGCGTGAAGGGCCGGGCTTAGAGCCAAGCCCCCGAGCGCGAAGGATTGGTTTTTAGGCCAAGCCCCCGAGCGTGTCGAAGGGGAGGGGTAAACAGGAAACAGACAAGCTGAAAGAGAAATCTTTTTATATATATTGAATTTACAAGGGGTAGAATACATAGCTTTATTGTGATACAATGCTCCTAAGGATAGAAGCGACGTAAGTGCTCGATGTTTCAGGGGTTAGGAACACCCTGGCCATCAGCCTATTAGAGGCGATAGGTCGCCGGTCCAATGACCTCTTTGACGATGAAGGGGCCTTCTCAAGGTGCAGAGAGTTTGTGCATGTCCTTGGTGTTCTGGATCCGCCGCAGGACTAGGTCGCCAACGTTGAAGGAACGCTCCCGCACGTTGCGGTCGTGGTAGCGACGTAGCTGCTGCTCGTGGTGAGTGTGGCGCATGAGCGCGACCACACGGTGTTCCTCGACACTGTCGAGGTCGAGTCGGCGTGTTTGCTCTACTTCTCCTTCGTCGAAGTGCTGGATGCGTGGAGCACCAAAGGCCACATCGGTGGGGAGGATAGCCTCTGATCCGTAGACCAGGAAGAAGGGTGGCCGTTCGACACTAGATCGGAAACAGGGACGGCGGCGGGCGCCGTGACGACCTTCTCAGAGGTCGCTGGAGGAGTCGAAGCTGCTGGGGCAGGTGAGGTCACCGTGAAGGATCCAAAGCAGATCTCCACGGGGTCGGTGAGGAAGGCCGCCATGCTCGCCGGGAAGACGACGCCAGATTGGGCCACCATGCTGCACAGCGAGTTCCCGATCGCCCCTACCTGGCGCGCCAACTGTCAGGGGGTGAGACCTGGACAGATCCGCTAGGGGGTTGCCCTAGTGGTTTGCAGGTTAATGGAGGATCGGGACCTAAGAGTGTAGGTGGTTATGCACGTGGTGCACACGGAGCTAGGCGAGTACGGCGGCGAAGAACAGGGTGACAAGGGTTTATACTGGTTCAGGCCTCCGGAGAGTAAAACCCTACGTCCAGTTGTGGTGGATTATGCGAGGATGAAGATGAGTTGTCCCTGTGCATGGAGCCCTAGGCCGCCTTATATGGGGGGACGGGCTAGGGTTTGCATGCGCAGGTCGGTTGACCCGTGTCGGGGTCGGTTACAACTGCGGGAAGATTATTTCCCGGATTACAGGGAGTATCCCGTGATACTCGGAGCTACAGGCGGCGGCGCGCCAGGTCGTCGTGTCCTTGTCTTGCACGCCAAGGCTTCGCAGATCTTTCGGGAGCTTGACCAGGTCGCTGGGCCCACTTGTAAGGTCGGCGAGTCTTCTGGAAGGTCGGGCCCACTTGTCAGGGGCCTCTGGGACCCTGGCCGGTGGGGACACATGGGTACCCATGTCTCTCAGTCTTAGTATCATCTATGCTTCTATATCTTTTAATCTGGACGCCACCGTATCCACATAACAAACTTACCTACTTGGCATTGCTCATCATTATTAGGACAGCCTCAAAATAGTGAAAACTCAGCTCCTTAGTCATACTGTGCAAATAAAAAAAAGGAGGAGGGCTAGAGAAGAAGACAATTGTAAAGGCGGCCTTACAAACTAGTTACGTCACATGTGGTGTGGAGGACAAAATAAGTGAAGAGATATCTTGATGCGATGTGGGCGCCACACGACATCTATATCTTAACTTTTTTTTCTAATATATATGTTGGGTTGTGCGCATCTGACTATCTTAAGTATTTTCATTGTTCATGAATACGAATCTTGTAGATATGGTAGATACGACACAAGTAATGCGAGCACACCAAGCTCGATCGTGAAAACTAGTATTAAATATATTCTAATAAAAACTAAGGAAATCCAAGTTCGAAGATGGCAACACTTTTACTTTTCTTCCTTGAAGAGATATTCGCTATTTTTTAGAGCGCCGCCGCCACACAAGATATGGTACCGAAGGATGGATGCGAAGCCAAATACGATCTCCGAGCGCCTTGAGATTTAGCCTCTTTTTCCATTGTTGCTAGCTGAAGCATTTGCTATATATCATCAAGCTATATGATTTTATCTTTCTGCTGTATAATTTATGAAACTAGTAAAATGCACGTGCGTGTCGCACATGTTTTCGAAAACATAAATATAATTATATATTTATATTGAGAACATGAATTATTCATTTAAATGAGTTTCAAAAAATAAAATTTATTTTTATGGTACATCTCTTTTCTAGTCCACATGAACAAAAAAATATTATTAGTCAATCCATACATTTAGATATTCGAAAGCTATCAAACTAACATCAAGAAGTTGTTTGTTTTCCACTAAAGGAGGAGGTAAAATATTTAGATCATTTTCTCATTACAAAGTACAAATATTTTTCTCCATACATTGATTCAAAACTCATAAAATAGAGTACCAAAACTGAGATTTAAGAATCTTATTGCAGAACACTATGCTTTCTTGGCTAGCACGTCTCTGCAATATCCCACGTCAATCTCTACCTATGAACGAATTACATCATTGGTAGTGGTAAAACATGGATCATGTAACTTTGACTGACCAATCTGTAAATCTGGTGCACCAGCAACATCTTGCATATTTGAAGTTTGGTTGATTGCTTGGTCCTGCGTGTCTTGCATTTTGATGGTACCTGCATGGATTATCATATTCTCATTGGATGGTTGTCATTACATATTCTGATAACTATAGAAGGCTCCAAGTAATAGGGCAGTGCTAAGTTTCATAGGCAGCATTTACATATCCATCAACATGTGTGCGTCAGGTAAGTGTCTTAAGGAACCTAAGTTACCTGAACTTGTTACAACAGATCTTAAGCCAGCATTGTGATCCCCTTCTGATTGTTGCTTATGCACAGTAACCTACATTGAGCCACAATGTGTGTTGAACTGATATTACAAAAATGTAGTAATAACTAAGCTAACTTAATTGAGAAAATAGGACAATAAACGGGACTTCAGATACCAAAAACACAAAGAACCCACTGTATTAAATGGATAATCCATAGGCAAGTTCAAAATTTAAAATTATGGAAACATCTACTTTATTAATTTACCATGGAACTGTAAATGTGCATTGTACTCGTATAAAAAACATGAAACCCCCAAAAAAATTCTGCTTCAGATGACATGTCAATGCAAACTAAATATCCACATATCGTAGCAATAGAAACTTTGGTTGCTTAAAAGGATGTACAAAAAATGGTTATATGACTGTCAGATAGCAAGCTTTTGTTCATTCTCATACCAAAATATAATGTACCACTGGAACTAACAGCTGATACACTACTATGAACCCATCAATAATTAATAACATTACAATTTTATGACTAAGGTTAATACATCAAAACAAAACACATCAATGAAACAGATCCAAACAGGGGAGCAAAACGAGAACACTATGACAAGCTCCATCTGTTCTGATTTTATTTAGTTCTGAAATCTTTGGTCCATTATATTCAACTGCAGTGCAGCAGTACAAACTCATCCAAGGTTGAAACATTGCCAGCAACACATGCATTAAAAGGGGATGATCAATCTCAGGGTTGAGAAAAGGTCTGAAAGCCGGCTGCCGAGGATGCACCTGCAGGCTGCAGCACATTTTGATAGGTGAGGTGCCATTTTTTTGCATGACCCAGGGTTGAGCCCTGATTGGCTGGGCATCCAGTGGCACCACAACTGGGTGCCCAGCCACCAAACTACCTAAAGCAGAAACAACACAGCTATTCTATTTTGTGCCAAAACAAGTAAGTCTATCCATCACACAATTAGGTGATATATTTAGTCATATGCAATATTCATATGTGAGATACTAACCTCTACCCCAGCAAATCCTGAGTGCACTTCTTGTTATGCTACAGATGATGTAGTTCTAACTCCAGATAAAAGTTCCAACTTCAACGACACCTTTTTGTCATCCTTGCTCAGGGTCCCAGGAACCTTCTCAGAGCCTTTCTTCTCCCCACTTAACTCCAAGGATTTCTCCGTCTTCTTCTTAGTTTTAATGGATTGTAAATCAGAACTGGCCATATTTATTTCAGCATAACGATCCTCACGAGTGGCATCTCGAATGGCACAAGCCTCACTCTGCTGACACCATCCTTCCAACTATCAGGCTCTGCAACACATAGGGGACACATTGAAAACTTAAAAACTAAGAATGCTCTTTGTGCATCAATTAAACAAGAAATCGTGCCTAAATTATTCACCACTCTTCTTAGCCCCGGACAGAGGAGGCAGTGGTTGCTCATCTCCATCAATCTTATTGCCACTACAGCTTGGGCTTCGGACGTAATGCTTCTCCTTCTTTGGCTCAACGCCTATCATAACAGAATCAACCATCTCCCTGGGCTTCTCTCTAGCCAGTGCAAACAAAGCATCAGCACTGCCGTTTTCGTCAGCCCAGGAAGGGAACTCACAGTAGTGGAAGCCGAATCTCTTTGGCACGTAGCCGGTGCTGTGCGCCTGTGCTAGAGGGCAGTAAAAAAGGCCGGAGCGCCACGGAACAGGGCGGCATTGCCCCCGCCCGGGAGCCCGTGGACGTGGACGCGGGCGGGGAGCGGGACCTCGGCCCAGCGTCGGTAGAGCGGGGGCGGGCGGTGGGTGGGCAGCTCGGCAAGGAGCTCGGCGACCTCAGCCTCGTCTCCTGACAAATGCAAGATGAACCCACTGTAACCAGCAACATTTGCCATGGCATTCTGACAATTCTGTCGCTCCTGTGAAGGGTCTCCGATAAACACACAGTTCTGCAACTCAAGGAAGAGACCCAGACATCATATCACAACTGATAGTTATATTCGAACTGATTCAGTAGTTGTTTCCAATCAAATAGGATATTATGCTTTGATTAAGGCCCCCAACAATCAAAATAACAGCGCGGAATGTACAAATTTCCCACTAATTAACGCAGAAATTAGGGGAGCACACCTGACAAGAAGGCGACGAAATGCATGTACTGTGAATCCGGTGTTCGCCGATCGTCGGCGGCTGATGCGGCTGAAGCCATTGCTGGAGCCAAGCAACATCCTGAAAAACTTGAAGCAATCAGAAACGGAAGCATTCCCCGGTACCCATCCCGTCCAAGAGCTCCATCCTATCATGCGAAGGGGAAAACTACAAGCAAGCGATCCGTTCGGCCGCGGAGGAGTGGAGAAAAGGGCGAGGGGCGCTACCTCGGAGAAGCACGGGGAGTGGTATCTGTAGGTCGACATGGCGGCCGGGCCGGGCAGTCACCGCTGCCACGGGAGGAAGAGGGGCGGCGGCGTCTGCCGCAGCGCAGAGCACGGCCGCGCTCCAGCTCTGCCTCCCCGTGTGCCACCAGTACAGGCACGGTTCCCGCTGCTCATCGGTGGTGGATCCCAGACAACGACGAGATCTCGCTGGCCCTCGCGGTGGAGAAGGACGCGACCGTGGCCGGAGTGGACGGCTCGCAGGCGGCGGAGGTCGGCGTCGCGCAGGCGGAAGGAAGATGCGGGTACGAAGCAGAGGCGGGATTCGCCGGCGCGGTTGTAGAGGAAGCCTAGCAAAGGCGGGGAGCGGTCAGGGGCGCGCGGGGAGGAGGCCCACCGGCGGCAGTGACGGGTGGGGCGACGCGAGGGAGGGCCGAAGGCGGCGGCGTGGGTCGACGCGGCAGAGTGTGGGTGAAGGCGCGTGTGGTGGGCCCGGCGGGTATGGAGGACGGGTACAGCGGACGCGTGTGAGAAAAAAACTTCGTTTTTAGCAGAAACGCTCTTCAAATTGCGATTTTTTGGTACTTCATAGTCCTTCCATCCTATCCACTTCCAAAAACATATGACGGGTGGGTCCGGCGTGAGGGGTAAGGTGAACCCGATTTGGGTGAGAAAAGTTTTCAATTGTCTTCGCTCCTTATAGTATAGATAATTCAAACTTGCTAGTAATTTGCCACAAAACTTATAGAATCTATATGAAGTCATCTTTATATGAAGATTATTTGATTTGTTTTCCTCCACCAATTTCCCTTTTTTTGGCTCACACGTGAGGTGCATGCCCCTGCTGTCGTTTCCATCCCCGCAGTCCCCACACCAGACAGGCAGTCCCTGTGTCATCTCGCAATTCCGGCCTGCGGGCCTGCGCCGGAACACGATTCCAAGCCGCCGCCGCGGCGGCGGCGCTCCCTCCTCGCTTCTTCCTCCTTAAATAGGGGAGGCGAGCGCTAGCATTCGGCATTCGCTGCTCTTCTCCGCCTCCGCCTCGGCTTGTGTTCCTCCAGCGATCTTGCCGTGCCAAGTCGCAGAGGGAGCAGGCCGCCGCTGGAGAGCGACCGTTCCCCGAGCGGGCGCGGCGAACGGGGCCTGCGCGCGAGCGACGGAGAGATGGCCCAAGAGCCGGCCATCCGCGGCGTCGGCACCGATGAGGAACACCCCGATCCCCCGAGGAAGGGCGTCCTGGTGAGGCGCGGCGCGTTCGGCGTCAAAAGGGAGGTCTTTGCGGTTGCCAAGATGCCCGTCCCGGCGCGGCGGTTGCTCCAGAAGCGGCTGAGCTCCGAGCTCGACGCCGTCCGTGACGCCCTCATGAAGGCGGAGGTATTGTCGTCCCGCGGTGCCGGCGCCACTGGCGCGCCTGCACCCGCCAGCGGCAAGGACCACCGGCTCCTGGCCCCCGGGGCGTCGGTGGAGGAGGATGGCGGCAGGGAGGCGATGAAGAGGAAGGTGTCTCCTTTCGCGGATCAGGGCGCAGGGGAGCCGAAGCGGATGAGGCCGGATGGTCGGAAGCGGCTGGCCGGCCTCCTGGCCTCGCTGGCGGCGGCGCTGCCGGATCACGCCGTCGCGTTCCTGCTGAACCAGCGCGTTGGGGACGCCAATTCCCGTGGCGGAGGCGGCGGCGAGATGGAGAAGGACGTGCGGTCCATGAAAGGCGGTGCGTTGTTCCAGTTGAAGATGTTGCTTGACAAGTTCGCGCCGGAGAGCACGCCGCCCGAGAGTCACGGACGCGCGCCGCTGGTCGCCTCCGGCTTCCGCTGCCTGTCTCGGCATCAAGGAGCCGGTGGCAAGATGGCCACGGTGCAAGAGGAGGAGGAGGCGGCGGACGGCGTCGACATCTGTGGCGGCGTCTCCCGCATAGCGATCCGGGACATCGCCGAGGAGTACGGCGAGCTCGTGGAAGACATCGGAGTCAAGCTTCTGTCGCCGCTTCAGCGCAAGTACGTCGATTTCGCCGAGCAGGGCGAGTACGTCGACATCTGCGGCGACGCCTCGCCTGTCGTGTTCCCCGCCAAGGCCGGCGATGGCCGCAGCACCAGCCCAAGCTTAAGCAGCAGTTACTCCGGTTCATCGTTGGGTGATTCCGGCTCGAGCAGCAGCTCGGGCAGCGACTCCGAGAGTGATCCCGGCAAGAGCCTCAGCAGCCGGCCTCCGCCGGCAACCCTCCCCAAGGAGAAAGATACCGGTGCACAGCCACCGGTGCCTGCGCCGGAGCCGGTGCACACTGCGGAGCCAGAAGATGTCCAGGACCAGTGCGCGCCACCCGTGTCAGCGGTTCTTCTTCCCAAGGTGAACGACACCAATGCGCAGCCCCTGGAGCCGGCGCCAGAGATGGTGCACATTGCAGAACAAGAGGAGCTCCAGGATCAGTGCGCGCCGCCGCCGCCAGCACCGCCGGTGCACCCGGTCACCAGCAACCCGCCACCAGGGCCGGCGGCGCTTCCCAAGGAGAGCGACACCTCCACGCAGCCACCGGCGCCGGCGCCTGAGGCTGTCCAGATTGCAGCAGAGACAGAGGAGCTCCTGTCCCAGTGCGTGGCGCCCGCGGCGGGGCACCCGATCACCGGCGACAGCGCACCTCCGTCGGCGGCTCTTCCTGAGGAGAATGGTGCCTCTTCTCAGACACCGCCTGAGTTGGCGCCGGTGCCGGCGCAGGTTGCGGAGCCAGAGGAGCTCCAGGTCCAGGGCATGGGCGCCGCGCCCGGGCCGTCCGACAACCTCAGTATCCTGGTGGACAAGGCGAAGGAGGAGGCGGAGCGGCGGCGGCAGCTGGCCAAGGAGCGCGCGAAGGCGAAGGCCCGCCGTGTGCTGCTGGAGATGGAGAGGGCGGCGCCGCCCGACGAGCGCGTCCACCCGCGGGACCTGGAGCTGCTGGGGATCGCCGCGTTCGAGCACGTCGCGAGCACCGTGCAGGACGCGCGCACGGCGGCGTAGCCCCAGGTGGACGGAGGCGGCGGCCTCCGAGTTTCGCCCGGTGGCCCCAGCGTTCTGCAGCAGCTGGGGGTCTTCCTCAAGGCCGACGACGGCAGCAACGACGGCGACGAGGGGCAGCGGCCGGTGGCGCCGCCGGCGGCATTCGCTTCTCATGACGAGGACATAGAGATAGAGGTAGAGGACGGGGAGATTCGCTAGGAACGTAGGCACCATGCATGCATCAAGGCAGCGTTGTATCGTCGGTTTTGCACCCTGATTCCCTAAACCATGGAATCAGAAACTCCTAGTATGCCATTCTCAAGGGCTAATGGTTTTGCAACATTTTAGTTAACAATCAGGAGAATGCATGTTCGTCGATTTACTTTTCATTAGTGATTGTTTTTTACAAAATACAATCTCTTATTTCGGTTTGAATCATCTTTTGAAATATGGATGTATTTAAAAGGTTGATATTCCATTTCGAAACGGGATCGAGACACCTCCAGCGAACTAATTAGTGAGAATGTGTAATCTGTTTAACTGACAGAAGAAATTCAGACAGATGATACAGCGGCTTGAATCTTTACTATGGAAATACAGTGACTGAACTGAGACCACCAGGTAGGTGATGAAGTCAACCTGCTTCTATTTGGACAAGGACACAGTATCCTGGTGTGATCAATAGCGTTGATTTGCTCGATCTGTCGTTGGGTGAGGTCGTGAGGGTTTCTATTTTTTTTGCTGTCGCATACTGTATTTTACTAGGTTGCACAGTTTAGGATTTGAATGCCAACATTGCTGCTCTTTCTTCTTCATCTCCTTTTATATCTAGTTAACTACCCCCTCTGGTCACAAATACTTCGCATTTTGGACGAATATGCAGCAGGCTCACTAGATCATTCTTTACATTATTACAGTTTGCAAAAGCTTGGTTCAATCACCATAATCTCTAGTTCTAACAAATGAATTGAAACTGATAAATCGTCAGCATATTCCTCTTTAACGAGCACACAGATTTAACTGATGTCTAGTTCCTTCCTGCATTTCTACCCACCGCGCTGTACCTCTGAATTCAGTTTCTTCTGTTCAGGAATCAAGACGTCTGACTCTGAGCAACCAACATTTCTGCCTTCATTTATTTGTCATGGAAATTCATGATCAGCTTACAAGGGAAACCAAGCTTTGCAACGAATTGGTGGAGTTCTAAGACACCACCCCTCTCCCCCTAACTTAAAGCATCTGCTTCGTCACAGCCTGCTTGTTCCACCTGACCATCTGCATCCACCTGATCATCTGCATGCAAGTCAACAGTTAAAAGATTCCTAATACGCTTTGGCTTTCTAATGTTACTACTAAATCCCTTTAATATTTTACCACTAAACTGTACACGTGAATTGTTCGGCATCATGCCGTCATTCCCTGCTCCTCTTATGAAACTGCCTGATAGTGGAAGGTCAATTCATATTTGAAGACGGAACCATAAGTATAGAGTGAGAACATGTGATAAAACATAAATAAATCAGGTGTTTCACGCTCGTATTGCAAGTGTATTATCTGAATGTTGCATTTTGAATGAGATCTTTCATGTAACATGAAACAAATGCTGATGCAGATTTTTTTTCTCATCATCGATGGATGGATAGTAAAAATATTTCAACATGATTTTTGATGTTACAAGTGGTGCTTTCATATGTTGGAGATGTTCTACTTTGATGTTATGTGTATTATGAAAATAATATTGCGGTAAGATTTTTTCAACTGGGTTAGCGTCGGACGGCTAGCAACCGGATGTTCGGGAAAAAAAAGGAATCCAAACAACCTTGGCAGTGTGATTGGTGTGAACTGGGTGATATCGAGCCGGCCCACGAAAACAAAAAAGCCCTAACATAATGGGCCTTACCACTTACGCACCTGCGCTGTTGTTGAGCGATGTGTGGCCTACTGGGCCCTGACACCGTAGGTACGCGATTCCATCTCGTCTCTCTCTCTCTTCCCACACACGGCAGACCACAACCACTTTCTTCTTCTCGGCACCGCCGGTCCGCCGCGGTGGGGTCACGCCGTCAACACAGCCGCGCCCTGCCTCTTCTGCTACCGCGGCGGCCGGCGGCCCATTCCCTGCCGCCGCCCCCACGAAGTCTCCGCCGTTTTCTTTACAAAAAAGTCTCCGCCGTCGATCCGAGTGGCGGCGTGCGGCTTGAACTTCCTACTGCTGTGACGGCGCGGAGGGGAGAGATCCATCCAACTTGGATCGATTGAGCTTTTCCTGTGCTGGTAATTGGCCCTGCCCCTGCTTGGATGCCTGCTGTCTCTCGGAGTCGGCTCTGTTGCGCGCGATCTTTCCCCGTGTCGTGATTACCCAAATCCGAATCTGTTCCGCCCGATCTTTCCTTTGCCATGATTAGTTAAATCCGAGCCGTGAAATTTCACCCTGCTCTCCGTGGTTGCAGGGAGGAGAAGGGTTTACTATTTGCACTAGCAGCCATGTTGGAGAAGATCGGGTTGCCGCCGAAGCCCTCAATGCGAGGCGCCAGCTGGGTGGTGGATGCATCCCACTGCCAGGGTTGTTCTGCCCAGTTCTCCTTGTTCACTAGGAAGGTAATATCTTGTTCTTTTCCCTTGCAGCGATGTTTTCGGATAGGAGAATGAGAAGATATGCCATAATCTCCTGATCAGTTTTGTTAGTAAAAGAGCATCATGATTTGGTGTGATGATTTGTTTCGTGGGGATTTAATAATGTTTTGGCTCGCTTATGCTGTTTGGTTTAGATTATTTGCTCCTCTAGCAGCAAAATCACTAAGCCTAGAACTACAAAGCAAATCCATTAAATAAATTTGTTGATCAATGCTGGCAGATAATGGCCTTGATGTTCTTGATCTTATCATG
The DNA here is from genome assembly GCA_036936925.1 of Cenchrus fungigraminus. NCBI lineage: Eukaryota > Viridiplantae > Streptophyta > Magnoliopsida > Poales > Poaceae > Cenchrus > Cenchrus fungigraminus. Next base: position 29,539,601 of record CM072773.1, on the reverse strand, counting down.
TACGACCTTGTCACCCTAGATGCATCATGAACTTGCATGTTCAGACTTTTCTCAGACACTCATGACTCATCGCTTGGCGGCTTGGTCACGGTGGCCTTCAATTGATTACTGCTGGTCATGGACAAATGACAGTTGTAATGGAGCCTCAACTTATATTTGCTCGATGGCCCCATTTGTATGGAATCGAGAATTCAAGATATGTTGCTTAAATGCAATTTTGTTATCCATGCTGATAGATATTGTTTTAGTCTGAATCTAGAGTGTGAGAGTCTAGTGCTAAATTGGTAAAAGTAACTGCACTGGTGGTAAATATTATATGCTAAACTATAATCATCGTGTTTGGTTCATGTTATGTCTTTCTTTTCCTTTAGTCTTCCTGTAAATATGGTGTATCATGAAGTACGAAGCGTTATTCTACTGCTCAAAAATAGCTCACTTGTTTGCTTCAAAAAAATAAATGCTTGCATTCACCACTTTCGTGGTGCTTCTGAATTTACCGTTCAACTACAAGATGAACTTTATTGTAAACTTATGGTCTCAGCAGGAGTTTTGTTAACTTTTGTGTATTCGATATGTAGCACCATTGCCAAAGATGTGGGGGCTTGTTCTGCAGCAGCTGCACCCAGCAGAGGATGGTTTTACGTGGACAGGGTGATTCACCTGTTAGAATTTGTGATCCTTGCAAAAAGCTTGAGGAAGCAGCACGCTATGAGTTGAGATATGGACACAAAAACAGAGCAAGAGGTTTGTTTTCTTTTTGCCTATCCTTTCTATCAGTTATGTGTTCTGTGAGGAACTACAATTTGGTTTATAATTTTTGCTCTGTAAAATATATCAAATAATGTATGTATGGAAAATTGTAATAAACCTGTAGCAATGAAGGCGTCCTTAATTATTGTCTTATTACTATCATCATGGAATCCATTGAAGATGCAATTTGTACCTATATTTGATTATCATCATAATTTAGAGCACATGACCATATGGGCGCTGGTGGACAAAGTTTGAACTGCAGATCTGTACTATTTATAAAATTGATTTCGCACATGGATTATGCTTTATGGGAAATATATCCATAATGTCAGAAACGGTGGCGGGGGGGGGGGGGGGGGGCGCTGAAGGAGGGGTTGTGTGGTTTGTCTTTTGGTAGCTGCAACTACAATGACGTAGCCAGTTGTGGTCAAATGGTTTTGGTCTTTCATACATACAATTCTTTGTAGATATTCATATGTAAAGTTGTACCTTTTCATAGTTCAATAGCATATGTATAATTTTGCCTATCATTAAATTGTTGCACATGCAAATTTGTCCAAATATGATCTCCATGGTACCTATTATTAGTGGAATTATGCATACGCTAGTGGGTTATGTGTGCATGAGACTGAGCTATGATAAATGTTGCACAATCAAACCCAGAAAACTTGTTAGTCTTACCATGCTGGTCATTACATTTTTGGCTTCCAACTGTAGGTGACATATGATTACTCATAATTCATTGTGAAATATTTTTAACTTAAAGAAAATCCTTTCTACACTGTTTCCACAGCTATAACTAAAGCAGCTTCAACACCAGAGGATGAAATTCTAAGTGAAATTCTTGGAGGCGATGGAGTGCAAACCAAGTATTCTCGCAAGGAATCTCTGGATTCTGAACTTCCTGGAAGAACCGCAAGCAGTGCCAGTGCCTCCAGTTCCAGTTCCAGTTCCAGTTCCAGAAGAACTACTTTCAGCGTGGATGGAAATGGAGATGATAGCCTTTCTCCTGAAGCACACAATTATGAACTCAACAACACTGCATCTATTTTTACCCCAGAGGAGTTGCGCCAACAAGCTGTTGAAGAGAAGAAAAGGTACAAAACTCTGAAATCAGAAGGTAAACCAGAGGAAGCACTGCGGGCTTTCAAGCATGGTAAAGAACTTGAGAGGCAAGCTGCAGCGCTGGAATTAGAATTGAGAAGGAGCAGGAGAATGGCTACAAAAACTCCTAATGTAGTAGCTGCTGTGGGTACTACCCCGGCGGCTGATAGTTCTGAAGAGGTTGTAACAAAAAGGTCATCAGCTGGTAAAAGGGTTAAGAAAGAAAATGATCTTGCTTCGGAGCTCAGAGAACTAGGCTGGGCAGATGCAGACCTTCGTGATGAAACAAAGGCAGCCCCTATGAGTGTGGAAGGAGAACTGTCACAACTTCTTAGAGAGGTGGCCCCTAAATCATCGGAGGGCAAGAAATCTGGTGGTATCGATAAATCTCAGGTTAATGCTCTGAAGAGGCAAGCCTTACTGCTGAAGCGGGAGGGTAGACTTGCTGAGGCAAAGGAAGAGTTGAAGAAGGCTAAGATTTTGGAAAAACAACTAGAGGAACAGGAGATTTTGGGTGAAGCAGAAGACTCTGATGATGATTTGGCTGCACTTATTCGGAACATGGATGATGATAAGCATGATGACATACTGATGGATGATACAAAATTCCCTGCTTTAAATTTTGAACAAATTCTGGGTGCCTCTAATGATCTTGCCATTGATGGCCACTTTGATGTTACGGATGATGACATGAATGATCCAGATATGGCTGCTGCCCTAGAATCATTTGGCTGGAGTGAGGATGATGACAAACAGTTGGAAAACCATGAACCTGTTTCTTCTTCAAATCAAGTGGCAATAAAGGAGCAAGTGCTTGCTCTGAAAAGAGAGGCTGTCGCAAACAGAAGGTCTGGTAATGTTGCAGAAGCCATGTCATTGCTTAAAAAGGCAAAGCTACTTGAAAAGGATCTTGAAACTGAAGGGCCAGACTCAAAGTTTCCTTCTCCAGATGGACAGAAAACTACGAATGCAGAACATATTACTTTTGCTGGGACGAATGCCCGATCTGTATCAGCCCCAAAAAGTAAGCTAGCAATTCAGAGAGAACTGTTGGCTCTGAAAAAGAAGGCACTAGCTTTGAGGAGGGAAGGGAAGGTGGACGAATCTGAGGAAGAGCTGAAGAAAGGTAGTGTTCTTGAGAAGCAGCTTGAAGAACTTGAGAATTCTTCCAAACCACCTGTAGCCAAGGAAACCAGGAGCTTTGCATCTAATCCTCCATACAAGGTTGAACCCCCAAATCTCAATCTTGCTGACGAAGGATTTGAACCTGAGGTTACAGACAATGACATGCAGGATCCAGCATTGCTATCTGTGCTGAAAAATATGGGATGGGAAGATGTTGACACTGATTCTGTGAGAAGAACCGACAAACCATTAGTTTCTTCACATGTAGTTCCTCAGAAGTCATCGAAAACTAAGGGTCAGCTTCAGAAGGAACTACTTGGTATAAAAAGGAAGGCTCTTGCGCTCAGACGGGAAGGGAAAAACGTTGAAGCTGAGGAGGAACTTGAGAAGGCGAAGGTCTTGGAGCAGCAATTGGCAGAGATTGAAGAGTCAAGTGACTTGACTGTTAGTCAACAAGGTGTTACTACCTCTGGGCATCAGATTACGGAAAATAAATATGATGTTCAGCATATCCCTAGTGTTGATGCAACTGCACCCACATCTTCAGTAAGAACAGCATTGAAGGGGGATGATATCTTGCCAGGGCTTGCATCTGAACCTATTAAGTCAGTGGATACTCTAGGTGGTTCTCCAAGTAAACTGCAAATCGAGACAGTCATTTCTAAACAAGGTCATGCGGCAAAAGAAAGTAGTGGTGGAACATCTTCAGCCTTGTCACAACCAGCTTTTACCGATCCCTTAAGATCTGAAAAAGGGTCGCAATCACCTTCTGAAGTATTTGATCATAAAGAGCCTCAGAAAACACATGGAGGTGATACTCTTAAAGATGAGATTTTACTTCATAAGAGAAAAGCAGTTGCCTTTAAGAGAGAAGGGAAGATGGCAGAAGCTAGAGAAGAATTGAAACTGGCAAAACTATTAGAAAAACGCCTTGAGGGTAGTCAACAAGAAAGTGTGGATGTTGGTGATGATTCTACAACAGCTGTGCAACATAGCAGCATGGTCCAACAACTGGCTAGCTCCAGCAACCACACTGACGCTGTGGCATCTGTGCCTCCTGCACAAGCGAGCATGCCGATGCAACCTAAGAAAGCAATGTCCAGCCGAGACCGACTTAAAATCCAACGCGAATCCCTTGCTCACAAGCGCAACGCACTCAAGTTGCGGAGAGAAGGAAAGACTGCCGAAGCAGATGCAGAATTCGAACTGGCCAAGGAGCTAGAGAGCCAACTGGAAGAGTCGGACAACCAAGGTTCAGGCTCTGGAGGTGAACCAAACGACGCAGTCGTGGAGAATCTTCTTGATCCTCAGATGATGTCGGCTCTAAAATCCATCGGTTGGAGCGACATGGATTTATCCATGCAGTCTTCTAGTTCACAACATCAGAAACATGCACAATCTTCTGTGGCACAAACTCCAAAGAAAATGGAATCGAAGCCAGCGGCCGCCGCGACCAGCAAGTCTCAGAGTGAGAGGAGCCAGCTGGAAGAAGAGATCAAGGCTGAGAAACTGAAGGCACTCAACTTGAAGCGGGAAGGGAAGCAGGCGGAGGCCTTGGAGGCCCTTCGCTCGGCAAAGCGACTCGAGAAGAAGTTGGCCTCGCTTGGATAATCTTACCCTCCCAGATTGCTCGTGTTCTTTGTCGATTGGTCGATTTGGTTTTATGCTGAGAAGCATATTGCCATATTGAGAGGCTTATGTCTCGTGAGCTGTGAGCAGAGAACTTCAAGGCCCTTTCGTGTATCGGTGTATTGTGTATATAAATAAAAAGCTGATGGACGACTATTCTTTTCACGAATTGGTGTATAACATGAAGCAGCTAGAATTCAAAAATAACTCCCTGTAATCATGTAACAAACTGTATTTTTGTGGTTTTTGAATCAATATGCTTTTCAGTTTTATTTTGATCTGTACAGAGGGTCACGAGAAAACCAATCTCACACAAAAAAAAAAGTCCTTTTTGACCAAGCGTACTTTTTCCAAAAAAAAACAAGGGCAGTGTTTGGATGGGGGTGGAAAAAAATTTCACCCCCTATTAAATGCAAGTTTGACCACAAATTAAAGGTATTAAATAAAGTTATTTTCAAAACTACCTTCACAACTCTAGTTAAATTTCCGAGACGAATCTAATGAGGTCTTTGACCGCGTAATTAGAGGATGGTTACTGTAGCATTACTGTAGCAAATTATGGATTAATTATGCTTATTAGATTCGTCGCGCGAAGTTGCACTCATCTGTGAAAAGATTTTGTAAATAAATTTCATTTAGACCTCCATGCATGAAAGATTCCTTTTGAGTGGAAAAAAAGTGCTCCCTGTTAAGAATTGGATCCCAGATCTGTTTACCAATAATCCCAATCCAAGAATGAGGCGTGAGAAGATGTGGATTAGATCTCGTATTCCTGACCCTCTCATGCACAAAGAACACATAGACACATGATATAGGTGGAGCTTCAGGTCTCTTTCTCATTAGCTATAGATCAATACACATGTGTTTATTATATAGACGTGGAGAACCCTTCAGGGGTATATTTGGTATGAGCCCACAATTAGGGATTTCTTAACACTCCCCCTTGGACGAATACCGCGACAAACTCATGCCTCATTAAAACTCCTAAAACCCAGTGGGAAAAATATGGAGAAAGAGTGCATAGTACCGCAAGGTGTATCTACACATTGTTGCCTCGTTAAAACCCCTTTTGTGAGAAACTTCAGGAAAAACTCACCAAGGGGAAAAAGAGTACAACAAATGTCTTCAAAACAAATTACAATCTTCAAGATCGTACTATTATGGACTCTACAGAATCCTCAATAATGTGAAATGTTACAGGAGATTCTCCCCTGAACCAAGCAAGATTGTCTCTCTGTAACAAGAACACTTTCTTCAGGAAGTGTATATGCATAGAGGTTTTAAAAAATAAATCTTGTTACAATGGTTATTTCATAGATTTCTCACTTCACATGATCTAAATATTTGATAGAGCCTTCAAGATCATCAACAACACCTTCGAGGCATCCTTTGGGACATTCGGTGTCTCACAAATTATGATCAATAATAAGAATATCTCCCCCTGATGAGAACATCCATTAAAGTCTTTATTCTCCAATATTCTACTAGTATATGTATTATTCTTCTGGAATAATAAGAATAGAAAAATCAAGGTGCCACACTTTTATCTCTATCATACACCACAATATATTATAATTGTGTAATGCACTAAAACTAGCCCGTCCAGCGGACTAAGAGGGTAATATAATTACGATAAGTAAAATTATTACTCCCAAGATTTTGCTAATTGCAATCTCTAAAACAATGTAACAAAAAGTCAATTGTCCATTAGAGATTTTCTATAACCCTTCAGGGAGCACCAATCAACAAATGTGTTGTTATAGTCTGTTATTCTGGCATAATGGGGATATAATTGCCGGTAACACCGTACCTTCTGGGTTTGTACCTTCTAGGTGTTAGAGGATACCACTATTCCATACCTTCTGGTGGAAAATGCATTATAGAAATATAATCACAAGTGTGCACACATACACACTTAGAAATAAAACTCTTGAAATGCACATGTGCTATCTAATGATCTTCTGGCATTTTGGTTCCTCAATTCATACTTTATCAGGTCTTTATGGGTCTTTGTCCCTCAATAGGGATTATCAAAATTCGGTGTTCAATTCAGACTTATTTTATTTCTTCAAGAAAATTCTTTCGAGGATGTATCTCTCTACTGGGAGATTTCTACACAGAGATACGTGTATCTACAAGAAGATAATCTTCTTTGTAGAAGTAATATTGGTATGAGATTTACATGTTGCTTACATATAATTCAAAATCTAAGTCCTGCTGGGATCTCGTGATGGATATTTCAGAATCCTACTAAATGTATATTTCAGTTCACGCCTTTGCCAGATGTATTACACAATGGAACCGTATTTATTCAACACACATTGGGATTAGTCTCTTCCAAGACCACATGAACCATCGCTTTCACCTCTATCATATCAATATTGACCCATAGTTGTCCAAAATTCAAGCTCAGGACATTTTCCTTGCGATTTTTGGTTCAGCCTCAATTGCATTTTCATTGACCCGATAAGAGAGCTTCAAGCACTCATGCCTAGGACTTTATTCAGGATCCGGGTTCTCTCGAGGAGAATCATTTGCAATTAGAGAGGAAATACATGCGTCGACACATTTGTTTCCCACAATATTCAATTAAGATCATCGCGATTTCCCAAAATGACGGATCTATTGTTGTTCCATTTTCCTAGTAATTTATATTGCGTGCATTACTAGGAATTTCATCTTTAAGATGAACCTCTTCATGAGGTAAATCACCAGCAGGGTGAGTTCGTTAGAGGAGATATTTCACGTACAATGTGAATTTATATCAAGAGTATATGCTTTGACTAAGGCAGCTAGATCATATTCGTAGGCGTCCCCACAGAATTAGATCAAACCAGTTGGTCAAATATGGATATGATATTTATCCCGGGTATATCCACATCTACTTCAGGTAGAGGCATTTACAATATATTTAAACTAGTATTGTTACTCCTCAACGAATCAAACAGTTTTCTGGCAAACTCCATACACACAGGAGCATACACTGAACAACAAGTTCAGTTTGGCTTTTGTGCATTTTAATTATTTTACAGAAATATCGAGGCATTACACAAGATGGGCATATATCTCCCCCTAATGCCAAGATGTTTCAGAAAGCATACTAAAAAAATCCCCAGCCACAATCTTCTGGCAGTGGCCAATGTATGCTATGGTGGTGATATAATTAGGAAATCTTATGCACATTAATAAATGGAGGTTTGTATTCTACCATAATATGCAGTGAGCGTGGACATAGATTAATGCGGTGGCATGAAGACCACATTTGTTCCTTCTACGAAAAGAGTTATGCTCAACTTCTGGTGAGACCCTTGACTACTAGTCGCATGTTACAATTCTGCATGATCAGTATTACTACCACGTATACACACAATCTTCAGGACTTAAATTTTGTATGCAACACGACTTAGAAAATTCTTCAGGAAATAATTTTCATTAGGAGCAGTACTTGATTTCAGATCAACTTGTGTAATAGGTTCTTCAAGACCAATGCTCACAAATGCAGTTAAAGTTTGCATTATGATTTCAGATGCATAGGGTAATATGTGAGTAAATTGTGGTAGCAAAATGCATGGCATCAGGCCAATATTGCTAGGTAGTGATTATTGTTTGCAGAGTTGTAAGGTCCAGCTCTTTTTTATTACCCATGGTTTACCCAAATTCTCATACCATACAAAAATGGGTATCAACCTTTATATTTATTGCAACATGTTTAGGTATAATTGTTTTAATATAGAACTCAAACCACAACTTGTAATGGCCTCAAGGGCAGACAAGGGAATTCACAAGCATGCAGCCAATGAGAGGTTGAATTTCAATAGAATGATCGACAGGATCATTGTACAACTTGCATCTTCAAGTGCATGGTACATTGACAAATACATATGGCTCATGTATAATATGGATAAAGCCAAAACATAATCACAACTTCAGGTAGGTGATAATAATATTTGTCGATCAATAGATTCTCAAATCATTTTGTTTGTGGTTCAAACTGCCTACGAGACAAACTTTGTTCTCATGTTATATACCAATTGTCTTATAAAGCACGCTTTCAATCTCTTTATTGTTCAGCAAAAAGAGAAGCAATTAGAATAGAAGACAAAGCCAATAATTCACATTATCTTGGAAAAAAAAATCTAATGCAAAGTTTCTGACTAAGCAAAGGATGTCAATTGCTCGACGAGAGCGAAACATGATCACTATCCTTCTGGGACCACTGTCGAACGGAATAACTCTTCTCTCATACAAAGAAGTAATCAAGGATGCAAGAGAATTCATCAGGTCTCCACAAATCCTCAATTTTATATCACAAAAAAAACATTCACTAGAAGGCTAGATATGGCTTTTCAGCGCCAAATATAATATACCACTTAATTTCGCTTCTAGCTCTGCAATGATGTGGGATTTCAGGTCTGATCTTACTTCAGGTAGATAAGATGTAGATTGTTAATCTAATATAGTGCTTTGTCCATCAGGGACTAACCTTTACCATTTAGCTTATATAATTATACTTAATAACTTACCTCAGATTTGTCCATCAGGGACTACCCCAAGTCTAGTCATTCCATCAGGGAAGACTTTCAAAATAATACTAACCTTTCGGTATTCTCACAACTTCATGTTGCTAGAGGTTGGGTGATTGTAATCCTTTATCCTTTATCTTACTGTACGCCTCATGCTTTTTTCAGCAGCAAATAGAGCAAGATGCCAACATCAGGTTGTGCATTTTATTACTCAGGTTATAAGCCATTTTCTCATATTTATAATATTGGCAAGGTGTTACTAGCTCATCTGAGCATATAAGAGAATCCCAATTTTTGATGTCTTTTATGCCACATACTTTTATGCATTATGTTAAATATTTCTTCAAGTTACTTCAGGTAAATTAACTTTATGCATATAAGAGAGAGTAAAGAAATAGAGTGTGATCTATAACAGAATTTCTTATATTTCCCGGATTCGTACAAGCATCATGTGATTTTCTGATATTTATATTGGTCTTCTTAGTTCTTCGGGATTATATAACCCATATAATATCATATTCACACCACAATCAACAATGCAAGGATAAAAACAAAACCCATAAAACTTCCAAGGGAAAAAACAAAGTTATTGCTAATGTTTTTTTAATGGAAGCACCTACCTAAAAAAATCTAGGAATTTAGGGAGCACAGCCATCAGGGCTGTAGCTTAACCATTTTCACATGCAGCTAGTAGAACTGATTAACCTTCGAGATTCTTTTGATCTAATAGAAGTTCGATGCATATATCCCTCGGTCATGGTCGTGTGGGTGTGAAACGTGGCAACAATAGCTCGAATTCCACCATGGTCGCTCGGTGGTGACACGCCACAAATAGTAGTGGCCACCGGCTAGCAGATGACCAAGATTGCGCACGGTAAATTAGAGTCGTGGCGTGACCTCTCGGTTGCTCGTTTAAAAATACAACAAGCCAACACACTATGGGTTGTGCAGCATCAGGCCGCAGTGTGATCGCTATTAGTTATGGCCAGGACGATGCACTCGAACAACTTCGAGTGATCGAGTACAAGCATCATGCACTTCAGTTAGCGTCGATCAACAACTCATGATAGCGATACAGCAATGCTAGCTAACGAGCAACATCATAAAAAAAATGGGATGGAGCACGTTCAAGCATGAGTAGCTGCAGTGCAGGGCGCACACACAAAGGCTAAACAAACGTACATTCAGATAAATTTTCCGATATGCAAAAGCACTTCTACCGGCCATGTATACGGGATACATCGATCTACTAGCATGGTTAATCTACTGGATTAAAACACTAGTAGAAAGTAGATGCATGTAAAATTTATTGCAAACATGATTAATATGCTACATGATTTATCTACCAAGGATATTAATCTACAGGATTAGAACATGGTAGACCAACATTTAATTAGCAGGAAAATTGAGGGACAAACCGTAGTCCATTCATGTTGTGGTAAATTCATGCCGCGTGGGGCATATAGACTAGGCCATGACCTGCCCGCTTGAAGTAGAGTTGACGAGGAGGAGGTTACCGACGTGGTGGCCGCGACGATACGGCTGCCTGCGGCCGTGATCCTCGGTCACGTGCACGTACTAGATTGAAGCGGGCGACCTCCTGCGCCCTGCTGCTGAATTGTGTCTGCGGCCAGCGCAGCCACGAGCCCAGGACAGTGCCGTTTGCCGTCGTTGCGAGTTGATGTGGAGAAATCCGTCAACGTCGCAGCACAACCATACAGCAGCGGCTGCCCGCTGCCAGCCCTCACGCGTTGTGGCCGTCGACAGTCACGCGCGACTCCCCTTGCTCAGCATGGCCCCTTCTTTTGATCTTTTTTTCACGGGTGCATGTACATGCATGCCGTGCTTGATCCCCGTATGATGTGCGCATGCATCCGACCATGAGTCCAGGCATCGGAGGGGCCGAGAGAATGGCAGGCCAACTCCATGCGCCATGCTGCCATCCGCCAGTGTCTCGGTGAGTCGGCGGGAGCCCGCCAGGATGTCGACGGGTCGGCGGCAGCCAGGCGGCCGCCGTGCGTTCGTCGTCCCGTGACCGTGAGGAGCGTCGCGGATCGAAAACAAAATCAATCTATGATTAATCTGATGCAAATAATAGATTGATCTGAAACAAAAACCAGGAACTACTCACCCAGCGGTAGAGCGTGCTGATAACGTATTAAGAATTGGATCCTAGATCTGTTTACCAATAATCCCAATCCAAGAATGAGGCGTGAGAAGATGTGGATTAGAGAAAACACACGCTCGGCCCCCGCGTCGCCCCCGCTCGGGTGACTCGGGCGGCAGCGCCGCACCTCCTTCCTCCGGGCGCCCTCCCCCGTCCCTCCTCCCATGCCGCCGCCGGAGGGGCCGACCGGATGCCCGCTGAGGCCCCCGGGACGGCGGTGGCAGGGCCTTCTTCGCTCCTCGGCTGGTGGCGCGGGCTCCGGGGCGGTGGAGCGGCGTGCAGCGGCCCCGCCGGCCGCGGCGACGGCGGCGGTGTGGGGCCCGATTCGGCCCCCCGGGGGCGGATCCGGCCTTCCCCGCGTCGGATCTACGGCCGGCGGTCCCCCTCCTCCTCCCCTCCCTCGAGCTCTCTATGTGGCGGCCCAGCTGCGGCGTCCGCGGTTGCCGGTTCTGCTCCCCCAGGGGCTCCACCTGCGGGTCCGCGGCGGTGGCGGCCCTCGGCCCGGTGTGGCGGCGGCGCCAGCGTCCGCGGCCGGCCCGGCAGGGCTCCTTGCGGCGGCGTCCTCGTGGCGGCAGCGACGGGCCTTGGTGGCCTCTCTCAGCGATGGCGTCGGCTTGGAGGGTGGTGGCGTCGTGGTGGCGCGACCGTTGGTGGCGGTCTTGGTCGTGTGTTTGCTGTGTCGTGGCGGTGTGGCTGCCTGCGACTGGGCGGCGGAGCTCTAGCGGTGCCTTGGTGGCGCGGCTGGGTGCTCTGAGCTGCCTTCCTCCTGCGGCGAGGTGTCGGCGGTGTCGTGGTGACACTGCCGGCGACGGCTGGTGCGTGCTTCTGCCAGCGGTGTCGTGGTCTGGCGGGGATCCCGACTGCACCATGGTGGTGCCAACCGCCTTGCTGTTGGCGGTGGAGATGCGGGCGAAAGCTCATCCCTTGGACGACGTCGATGGCGCCCTGGTGTCATGCCCTTGTTGAAGGCGACGTCGAGCATCTCCGGTGCGAGCTTTGCATCCTGGGCGTCGTTGTGTCGTGGGGCTTCTTCGGCCTGGTGCTTCGGCTTTGACTGCCTCTGTGAGAGCTTTCTTTTCCTTTCTTTCGTTTTTTCTTAGTTGTTTTGCTTAAGGAAAAAAAGGGGGGAAAAGAGGGTAGAGTAGTCAGTAGAATCTCCTTGAACGGGGGAGAAGAAAGGGTTTGTGTGTGGTGGCTCGTGTCGACGGCGGATCAGAGTTGTGGAGACCCGGATCGATGTCCCAATCCGACTGGACCGATCCTTTACAGTTGTTTGAGTTGATCGTGTCGATGTCCCAATCCGACCGATGAGTTGTTGAGTTGAGCGGTGCGTGTTGAGGTCCCAATCCAACCCACCGAAGTGCTTAGTTGTATGGTCTGCGGACCGGAGTCGTTCGGGGTTCTCTGCTCCCCTAGTTGTGCGGTCGATCGACCGGAGTTGTATGGTTTTCGGACCCGGTTTCCCTTATAAACTGGGTCAACTCTCTTCTTCTAATAAAAATTCGGGAAAGCACAAGCTTTCACCGTCTGTTAAAAAAAAGATGTGGATTAGATCCCGTTTCCCTGACCCTCTCATGCACAAAGAACACATAGACACATGATATAGGTGGAGCTTCAGATCTCTTTCTCATTAGCCATAGATCAATACACATGTGTTTATTATATAGACGTGGAGAACCCTTTAAAGGTATATTTGGTATGAGCCCGCAATTAGAGATTTCTTAACACTCCCGTCCAACCACTGCCAAGAAGCTATACTCCACGGGCTGACCAAAACCGTGCGCTACAGCCCACAGGCCCACTCAAAAACTGCGTGCGGCCCGTCCCATTCCCACCTACCTCACGCGCGTAGCACGTGAGGCGGACCGCCGTTAGCCGACGCGACCTCGTCCCTCTCCCACACGGCCACACCCCCGCCTGAGCCAAACGGCGGCGATGCAGGCGGCCGTCGGCCACCGCGCGGCCAACATGGGCTTCCCGTCACGCTCGCGCCTGCGGGATGGCTTCCTTCTCCCCGGCCGCGCCCGCTTCTTCTCTGGTAAAGGTAAGCCGCTGAACCCTCCGAGGCCCCAGGTTGTTCTCCACCTTTGTTGCGTCGATTAACTTCGCGTTCCTCGTTGATGCGAGAGTAGAAGGCGCGGCGGCGGCGGCGCCACTACGCTTCGACTCCCTTCCCCAACTGCGGGCCCATGGCGGCGGCGATTTCGCGCACCTAGAGGCCGTGGATGGGGAGGCACAGCGGCTGCCGCGCGCCCTCCGGGGAATCCTTCTCGATCATCAGGTGTGCATGTTTACCCTTCCGATTTCTGCAACGAGAGGCGAATCGATCGAACCATAAACCAACCACACAACTGTTTACATTTCTTGTGCTGCGGGGTAAGTGGACTGTCTGACGCCACAACTGTTTACACTGCATCAGTGCATCTTTGAGGTGGCAAGCTGACATTGCAATTGAAAACCCTGTGGATGTGGCTGTGTTACATATATAATCTTACATTAGGTACATGCTCCAATTCCAGTCATTGAATTTCGATTGTAATTTTTCAAAAAAAAAAAATCGATTGTTCTTCAGTAGTCTGCGGTTCTTTTTCTGCCTATAGCTAGTTTTGTAAATCGTAGTCAGGCAGCAGTTTGAACTGAGCAGAATTTGTCTGCACACCTTTGAGGACCTGAGGCTTCATGCGGAGTTTCAATCTGGCAGTCTAGGGGCACAGTGGGCGCAATCTGCATGATTTTCTGCAGTACATTTTTTAAAAAAGAAGACTTTACATTTATTTCACCAGTGGAGCATATTCCTTACCACCTTTGCTTTAATAAGCTGTTATGTTCTCTATTGAGTTATTTTGCAGTGCAGATATTGGCACTAAATTTATCTCTACATGAAATTTACCCCTGCAGAAAATGGCTTGTACTTGTACCGACCTTCTGAAAGCTACTCTACTTTCGACCATGCCATTACTTGCTGTACCACTTAAGGCATCAGCCGAGACATGCCAACCATCTAATTCTTTTGCCAATATGCCAATTTTCATTGCTGTGGCTTTAATTGGAGCTGCTGTTGGTGGTAAGACATTTGAACCTATGTGCTCGCTAGTTTTTTTTTTGCGGGTAAAAAAAAAACTAGTGATTTAATTGATGATGAGGCTTGTTTTTTAGTATGCTAATATTTTTTTGCTCTGTGATTTTCTACATGTAGGATTGTTAGCACGCCGAAGAAAGGAAGAATTGAAGCAGCTGAATAATCAACTTCGCCAGATCAATACAGCACTTAGAAGGCAGGCACAGATTGAATCATTTGCACCTGGCCTTACTTATGCGCCTATTAAGAGAACAACAGAAACTGATGTTGTTGTTGACCCAAGGAAGCAGCAGTTGGTCTTGAACCTGAGAAATGGGAAGAATTACATGAGGAACCAAGATCTTGATAAGGCAGTGGTGGAGTTCAGGACAGCTCTGGAGCTTGCAGAGAGCATTGGAGATCGCTTTGAGGAAAAGAAAGCTGCACGAGGACTAGGTTCTGTTCTTCCTGATAACATCTATTATTTACGTTTTTTTTTTGTCAAAGTGGACGGAAAATACATAAAGTGATATTACTTTGCTGATCTTAAAAAAAATTCTGCTTATGCTTTCCCTGTGCCCATATAAATGGACCATGGTCAGTTAGGCTACATAATCACCAATGTGTAGTTGACTGATGGAATACAAGCTCTGCTGCCCTCAGTGTGCCATCAGGCATTAGCAAGTCAGTTCTGCTGTATATTAGAACTTCTGAAAATGACTGAATGTTTGGTGCTGTTTCACCTATGTTGCATTGTCATGCCATCTCTGTATCTTATTAGTTGCTCCAGCAAAAGATGTACTGTTGCTTGCTGTTTGAAATAATGAAATTTGAATATTTCCTTTAGTTAACCTTCTAGGAGGATTATTGCCATGTAAAGATCTTGAAGTAAAGATGTTATATAGCTACATACTGAAGAATCATCTGCCACTTTGTCTCAAAAAAAAAAAAAAGAATCATCTGCCACTCTTTCTCTATAACTTAAGATTTCATAAGTTGAAGCTAACTGACAACTGGTTGAAATGTTTTTGCTGAGCATAAGGTTTAATTTTATTTTTCATGACGAATTTAGATTGTCGTCTGAACTTGTGGTCCGAGTTGCCTCAAATGAACAAAGTTATGTGATTTGTTGAGGTTGCATTAGTTTATAGCAGTGTTTTATGTCTTGTTGGGTCACCCTTCTTTGTTGTTTCAGTGAAAATCCCTAGTTTTAAGGTTTAGCCACGTGCACTCGAAGATGCAAAGTATTCCAATGGATAGTTTATTCCTCAATTATCCACATATTGAAGATAATGCTGTATATTTTTATTTTGATGCGTGCTTAGTCTGTAGCATTGGGGATTTGCATGTAGGCCATTACTTGAAGTAAATTTCTGTTAACTAGTAGTGGGCTTCACATCTGACTGACACTGACTTAGCATAAGATTAGTTTAATTGTATTCCAAACAATCAAACCTCTGGTCGAGTTAACAAAGTTACGTAGTTTGTTCTTGCTGTATTGGTATATAGTGGTGCTTTATCTTTTCCCATTGACAAAATGTTTAGACGACCTTTTCTAACACCCCCAAGGAGAATTCTAGTATTAAGCTTCAGTTACTTGCACAGGCAAAGACAAAGCATGGATAGATTGTGTTTCTGTGACCTTTAAAGTTTCCTCACTCGGTACTTGGGCTTTTGGTCAGGTGCATCGCTGCAAAGACAAGGGAAATGCAGAGAAGCGATGAGGCAGTACGCCAAGGTCCTGGAGCTGTCCAAGGAGACGGGCGAGGACTCCGGGTGCACGGAGGCGTACGGCGCCATAGCCGACTGCTACACGGAGCTTGGCGACCTGGAGCGGGCGGCGAAGGTGTATGACAAGTACATATCGCGGCTGCAGCCCGGCGAGTAAGCAATTTCTTGCAGACGAGACTATGGTTGGGTTCCTTTTTGATTGGGAGTTGAGTTTTGCTCGGCGCAAGGCGCGCGAATTTTGTTGGTCTGTTCTGTTGAGCTTCGCTTCACTTAACTGGAGGGGCTTGGATTTATCTGACAACGGGTTTGATTGATCTTTGTATATACATGTCGGTGGTGCTATGGCACAGGTATTGGATTATTGTGGATACACTGAACCTTGGGCAGTTGGGCGGGCGGCCAGCTTTGCAACATTACTGACACAGGAAGACGACGGGTCGGGTCAGTCAGCACTCAGCAGGCATCGATCGATCTGAACCAAGTCCGATGCGTGTGTCGGCAAATGGAGTCCAAGAGCGCCCACGAACGCGCTGACGTCCTTTGTCCCCGGCCCTCACCCTTGTCGTGTTCAGGTGCTGGTCAGATCGGGCGGAACACGACCCTGAGCTGCCCAGTGCCCAGGCCGTTGAAGCCGTGGTGTCGCGTTCGCGGCGCGCCAGCGCGTCCTCCGATCGTCACCGCACGGGAGGAGGGGCGGCGCGAGTGAGTGACCTCGCCTGCCGCGTGGAACAAAATGGCTGGCGTGCGCACGCACACACGCTCGCGCCTTCGTCTCCTCCTCTTCCCGGCTCCCGTGCTTATCAGCGCCATCTACTATCGCCATGCCCGCAGCCCGCCTCGTGGTATAAATAAGCACCTCCTGCTCGCCATCACCATTCCTACGCGCTACACGGTAACACGGGCAGGGTTCAGATAACCGTAACCGCTCCGGTTTGCCACGTCAAAAAAAAACTGAACCAGTAACAGGTAGGATTTTTTAGTCCGGTTAGAGGTAATGGTACCGGGCCGGTCCGGTATCACCGGTTACCGCAGTTAATTTACCGGCCGGCGATTTTTACACCCCAGAAGTTAGCAGCAGTCATGGCCCCGTCCAAGGCCCTCTTCCTGCTCGCGCTCCTGGCGTCGACCGCCGTGCTCGCCGCCGCGGCGGACCAACAATCCCGTGCGTTACCGCACACATTATGCATTGTACTTTCGTTGCTTTTTTTTACCATCATGACGGCGACGACGACTAATTAGTTCGAAAATGCACGCACTATCGATCATAACATATAGTGCTTTGCTTGCACCGCGCAGATGACAAGAAGAAGGCGGCGACGACCAACAGCGCCGCCGCCGGCGTAAACGACTGGCACCACGGTGGCGGCGGCGGCGGCGGCGATTACCAGTGCGGGCACCGCCGCTGCTGCTACTACGGGCGCCACGGGTGCGAGCGCTGCTGCGCGACACCCGACCCCGCAGCCGCACAACTAGACGCATGCATGCGAGCTGCGCTGGTGGGCAGCGTACGTATATGCTACGAAGTGAATAAATAAAGAATAAACCTTCAGTACTGTACGTGCTCATGCTCAGTTTTAACACGCCGAAGCGAACATCACCACACAAACAACACACACGAACAACACACACAACAAAACACTACACCACCACAACAAACTGGGAGAGAAGCCTAAAGAAATCACCCATAAACAGCGTCGTTGTCACCACAACAAACTGGGTCGCGTCACTCGGGGCGACTCATGCTCAGTTTTTCGTGTGTCAGCACCATGGGACGCATCCTCCTTTTATGGGCCTGAGGCCATTTATCTAGTCTTCTTGCTTGGGTCTAAGGCCATGTAAACGAACTGGGCTGAGCCCATCTAAGATTAAGCCACTGGATCGGCTTGTGATCCAGATAAAGGACCCGCCAGGGAGGCTGGGAGGGGCAACGTAGAAACATAACGTAAACCATTTCCCTTCTTCTCGAATCCTTCTCTACCTCCACCAGCGGCGCCGCTCTCTTCTCCGGCGCCGATCTGCCCGATAGCTCGCTGGCGTGCCGCCGCGCTGCCTAGGGTCGTTACATTTGGTATCTAGAGTCTGGTCTAGTGGTCACTGCGACAGATCGGGGAAATTTTTTCCCTGATTGCTCTGTGACTACCTCGATCTGGCGAAGGACGCCTCTACCTTCGCCGCCGCCGAACCACCACCACCACCACCACCGCAAGGCCAAACCACCACCACCACCGCCCTTCCAAAAGGAAAACAGAAGCCACCCACCCTCACCACGAGGATGACGACCGTGGAAAAGCAAATTGACGAGCTCGCGCTGAAGATCGGGAATCTCAGCAGTAACATCGACCCTGTCACCAACAGCGTCAGCAAGCTCGTGACAAACGTCGGCAAGCTCACCGACACGGTCACCACCGTCCTCGACTCGTCGACAAGTGGAGCAAGGACGCCGACAAGTTCGCCATCGACTTGAATGCGGTGGTGACGAATCTCACATCGCGCGTATTGGCGTTAGAACAAGCACCCAAAGCTGTTCCGCCGATTGCCCCGTTGCGCGAGGAAGAGGGGCGGGCCAGCGGCCACGGCGATCCAACCAATCACCAGGGTGTGTTAGTGGGGGATTCAGATCCTCACTCCACCCTGGTCAAGGGTGAGAACAAACAACCTTTCCCCCATATGATTCATACTGAATTCCATGATGGCAATACTCATCCCAAGCAGATGTTGAAAACTGATTATGCTGCTAGTGGCATGAGTCCAAACCATGAGTATAGTGATAGAGGATATCAGTATAAGAATTTCAATAGGGATTTCAGAATGCCTAGGATTGATTTCTCAAAATTTGATGGTGAACATCCAAAAATATGGAAGGAAAAATGTGAGAAATACTTCATGATGTGTGTTGTTCCACATGAGTTGTGGGCTCCTTTTGCTACCATGCATTTCCATAGCCATGCTGCATATTGGTTACAAACTTTTGAAGCATAGCATACAAACTATAGCGGCATGACATCAGTAGTGCTATCATGCTCCACAAGCCGAGAACAGTTGATGCGGCTATGTCCCTTGCTGTTATGCAGGAAGAAGTGCTGGAAGCCGCTCAAAAGCGGTATCATCCAAGGCAGACAAGAGAATATAACAGGTTTTCTGCAAGACCTGCTGTCGGAATCTCTGCTGCTGGAATCTCTGTGCCTCCTGATAAAGGCATTCTTGGTGGGCATTCACCTGCAGAAGCAAAGTCTGAAGCCAAAGTTGATAATTCCAGCAAATTGAAAGACAGAATGTCTAATCTGAAAGTTGTGAGGAAGGCAAGGGGTGAATGTTTCAAATGTGGTGCTAAATGGGGACCCAATCATAAGTGTCCAGCTCAAATCCCTTTACATGTAATGGAGGAAATGTTTGATATGTTGCACATGTCTGAAGATACCAAGTCCACATCTGGAGATGATCAGTCTGACAGTGAGTCTGAGCTGCTGTCCTTATCATTTTGTGCAGTAGCAGGGACAACTGGGAAGAGGACTATGAGGTTACATGGATTGTGTGGGAAACAGGAAATTCTCATACTCATTGATTCTGGCAGTTCAACCACGTTTATAAGTGAAGCCTTGGTACAGAGAGCTCAGCTGAGTACAACAGTAGTTCCACAAATTCAAGTATCAGTGGCCAATGGGAGTAAACTGGCAAGTAACCAAGAAATCCAGAACTTCTCCTGGCTTACACAAAGGCATACATTTGAAACTTCTGTGAGGGTTCTTCCATTGCAATGTTATGATTTAGTGCTTGGAATGGATTGGTTGGAGAATCATAGCCCTATGTGGGTTCACTGGAAGAGGAAAATAATGAGATTTTCTCACAATGGTAAGAGGATTGCTTTACATGGGGTAAAACCAAAAACAAAGTCCTGTCTGAAAATATCAGGAAAGAGACTGAAGGGACTAATCAGAAAAGGAGGTGTGGCTCAGATGCTCCAGCTTTCCCCAACAATCCAAGATGAAACCCAAGAAACAGTTCCACCCCCTGTTAGTGATCTGCTTAACCAGTATGAATCATTGTTTCAAGAACCCAAGCAATTACCACATGAAAGGTCCATGGACCACCATATACCCCTGATTCCAGGAGCTACACCTGTGAATGTTAAACCACACAGGTATAGCCCATCTAAAAAAGATGAGATTGAGAGCCAAGTGGCTGAAATGCTTAAGAATGGGATAATTCAACCAAGTGTAAGTCCCTTTGCATCCCCTGTCCTATTAGTTAAGAAGAAAGATGGCTCCTGGAGGTTTTGTGTGGATTACAGAAGACTCAATGCACTGACAGTGAAAAACAAGTATCCAATGCCCATTGTAGATGAGTTACTTGATGAGTTACATGGCGCTTGTTGGTTTACCAAATTGGATCTACATTCTGGATATCATCAGATTAGGCTGGTCAACTCAGACATTCATAAAACAACATTCAAGACACATGATGGTCACTGGGAATTCAAGGTAATGCCCTTTGGGCTAACTAATGCCCCTGCTACGTTTCAAGCTATTATGAACAATATGTTTGCCTCACTGCTAAGGAAGTCAGTGTTGGTCTTCATGGATGACATCCTGGTCTTTAGCAAAACATTGGAAGATCATGAGCAACATCGTCTGAGAGAGGTCCTGGAAATTCTGAAGGACAGCAATATGTTCATCAAGAGGTCCAAATGTTCTTTTGCCCAGGCACAATTAGAGTATTTGGGACATATCATTGGAGCACATGGAGTGGCCACAGATCCAAAGAAAATACAGGCTGTGCAACAATGGGTTGCCCCAACCAATGTCAAGCAAGTGAGGAGCTTCCTAGGACTGGCTAGCTATTACAGAAAATTCATAAGACAATATGGGATGATCAGTCGACCCTTGACAGACCTGATGAAGAAGGGTACTCAATTTGTGTGGACTGGTGGGCATCAAGAAGCCTTTGAAGCTCTTAAGACAGCACTGATCACATTACCTGTACTTAAACTCCCTGATTTCTCTCAAGGATTTATAGTTGAGACAGATGCAAGTGATAAATGGGTAGGGGCAGTATTAATGCAACAAGGCCACCCAATTGCTTATCTTAGCAAAGGGCTTGGGCCAAAGAATGCTGCTATGTCTACTTAAGAAAAGGAGTGTTTAGCTGTCCTCATGGCTGTTGATAAATGGAAATCATATTTGCAAAATGGAGAGTTTCTAATATCCACAGATCACAAAAGCTTATTGCACCTCGGTGATCAAAAGTTGTCTGCTGGTATTTAGCATAAGGCATTCCTTAAACTGCTGGGTCTGCAGTACAAGATTGTTTATAAGAAGGGCAGAGAAAATGGAGCAGTAGATGCATTGTCAAGAAGTAACCCCACTGAAGAAATTACTGCCATCTCTGAATGCAAACCCAGATGGATGGAAGTAGTGGTTGAGGGTTATGACAAGGACCCAGAGGCCAAACAGCTACTGACTGAATTATGTATCATTGGGACTAACTCAAAAGGATTCACATTAGTTGATGGCATCATCAAATTTAAAGATAAGGTATGGCTGGGTAATCATAAGGAGGCACATCAAGCTGTACTGGTAGCTCTACATGACAGTGGCATAGGTGGTCACAGTGGAGTTAAGGCAACCTATCACAAAATCAGAAATCTGTTCTCTTGGCTTGGTCTAAAAAAGGATGTGGAGCAATACATAGCTCAATGTGTTGTATGCAAACAAGCAAAGTCAGAGCACTGTAAGCTACCTAGAACACTTCAACCCTTACTCATACCTAATCAAGCATGGACTACCATATCCATGGATTTCATAGAAGGACTGCCAAAGTCTCAGACATTTGACACAATTTTGGTGGTAATTGATAAGTTTAGCAAATATGGTCATTTCATTCCTATGAAGCATCCATACACAACATTATCTGTGGCCAAGACATTCATGGACAATATCTATAAGTTGCATGGGTTACCTCAAGTTATCATCTCAGATAGAGACAAAGTGTTTACCAGTGATTTATGGAAATAACTTTTTCGGTTGGCTGATACTACACTGAACTTGAGTAGTTCTTACCACCCTCAAACTGATGGTCAAACAGAAAGACTCAATCAATGCCTAGAAACTTATTTAAGGTGTATGGTACATGCTTGCCCCAACAAATGGTCCCAATGGCTGTCTCAGGCTGAATATTGGTATAACACTACATATCATTCAGCTTTGGGCAAGACACCTTTTGAGGTATTGTATGCTTATGCTCCAAGGCACTTTGGGTTGATCAAACCAGAGGCATGTGGTGGAGCAGATCTGGGGAAATGGATGGAAGAAAGGACAGCAATGCACCAGCTTATACAGCAACTCCTGCAGAGGGCACAACAGAGAATGAAACAGCAGGCTGATAAACATAGACAAGAAAGGCAATTTGAGGTGGGTGATTGGGTATATCTCAAGTTACAACCCTATACCCAGATGTCTGTAGCTCCAAGATCAAATCAAAAGCTGTCCTACAAGTACTTTGGCCCTTTCTTGATAACAGAGAAAATTGGCAAAGTGGCTTACAAGCTGGAATTACCTCCCAATAGCAAGATCCACCCAGTGATCCATGTATCCCAATTGAAGAAAGCACTTCCTCCAACAGAGATGGTGAGTACAGATGAGTCTCTTCTTTGTATCACTAATGGACTTGAAGTTTACCCAGCAGAAATTCTGAGCTCCAAGTTACTTCAAGTTGGCGCTGCGGCGGTTCCTCATGTGCTCGTGAGGTGGTCCGGATTACCAGAGACCTGGACTACTTGGGAGAACAAGAATGTCATCAACGCCAGATATCCAAATCTGCATGGACTGGTGTAGTTGCTCTGTGAACAACTCGAGGGCGAGTTGCTGCTTAAGGGGTAGGGAATGTCAGCACCATGGGACCGCATCCTCCTTTTATGGGCCTGAGGCCATTTATCTAGTCTTCTTGCTTAGGCCTAAGGCCATGTAAACGAACTGGGCTGAGCCCATCTAAGATTAAGCCACTGGATCGGCTTGTGATCCAGATAAAGGACCCGACAGGGAGGCTGGGAGGGGCAACAGAGAAACATAACGTAAACCATTTCCTTTCTTCTCAAATCCTTCTCTGCCTCCACCGGCGGCGCCGCTCTCTTCTCCGTCGCCGATCTGCCCGATAGCTCGCTGACGTGCCACCGCGCTGCCTAAGGTCGTTACAGTGTGTTACAGTACATGCATGGTTCCGGATAATATACGATGTGATCGATACCAGCTTGATATTGATATTTACTTCAACACTGTGGAATACGTGCTTGTATAATTTCTGCTACAAAACCCACCAATCTTGTACAATTTCAGCAGGTAATGCTAATTTATGGGTACCATGTAGCAGGGTATATTACTCCGTATCCATCAATTTTGAACTGAGTGTCGGAACGGTTTACCACGTGCCCCTTCAATTCCCATGAACCAAGGTTAAACATACAGACAAAATTTTAAATACAAATTAATACACAAGAAATTGTAAAACTATCTATTTATAATTATAATAATTTATCAAAAATACAAAGATTTGTGGAAATTGTAGAAACAAAAAATTAATATAAATAACGGGAAAGGAATTTTAAAAACAAAATCTTGGCACTTTTTTTTTTCAAACAAACGGAAGGACTCAAATGATCTGGAAATAAATATTCGAGAAAAAGTGGATACAAATAACGGGGAAATGGAAAAGGTGGCACGAGGTTTGCAGGGATGAAAATGGATTAGATCGGATAACACCTTTTGTCAGATGCAGAGTGGATATTGTCGTATGGACATCCCTGGGCCCACTACTCTGGTGGGTACCAGGACCGACTACTCGGTGGGCCCCTGGGACTACTCGATTTGGGCAACACGGCACTTGCTGGCGTGGAGCGCAAGGACTACAGAGGGATAGTACTCGGTTAGGAAGCTACACATGTCCGGATCCATGTAAAGTACTCCTAGCCGTACACGACTAGTACTCTCCCCTCAAACCGACTTGTAACCCTGCCTCCCGGACTATATAAGGCGAGGCAGGGACCCCTATCTCTTAATCCGCATCATCTTGTAAACACACCCAACCAATCCAGAGCTACGCAGCATACAGGACGTAGGGTATTACGCACCTCGCGGCCCGAACCTGTCTAAATTGTGTGCCACGTGTCTCTCCTTCGAGTTACCGATCTCGGCGAGGCCACATTCATCTACCTTGGGTACTCCCCTTGGTAGGTTGCCGGTCTAAAACACCGACAGCTGGCGCGCCAGGTAGGGGAACTCGCCGAAGATCACATGGCGAACTCGACGGCTTCAATCGTCATCAAGCCAACCGCCGCTTTCAATCGTGGCGACACCTTCGTCTTCGGCTCCTGGGTCTGCACCGCCGACGGCACTGGATCGTTCCAGCGCTACCTCACCATGACTCCGGATCCGGAGACCGGGCTCGTGACGCTTCCCGAAGCCGTCACGGGTCAACTCGTCGAAAAATTTGACGAATTTTCGCTCTGCGAACAAGTCGCCGACTTCGAGCTTGGATCCGCCTCCAACCCAAACTCGACGTTGCCCTGGATCGTTTCATGCGAGCCGGCTCCTGAGCCATCGTGTGAGACAGTCCCCCTCCACGAGCACTTCCCATACGGTCTCTGCAATGCTAGCAGGGTCCACGCGGAAGCCCTCGCCGCACGCCGGGCCGGCAAGGAGATCGCCTCCGAGTACTCCTCGGACTCCAACACCGCAACCGGCTACTACTCGGACTCTTCCTACGAGTTCGACTTCGGATCGGACCCAATCGAGTCCGAGTCCGAGCTCAACAAGGCTGAGGAACCGCTGTCAGGTCCTGCCACTGGCCTGGTCATTACATCCACTCCCGCCGGTAGATTCGTCTACTGGCCCGACCGCAAGCCCGCAGACTTGACGGACGACAACTCACGCTGCGTCGCCTACCTCGATTCACTCCCCTTCCAGGAGGGGACCCCGCTGGCTCTAAACGACGAGCACACCCCCACCGAGGTGGCGACTACTGACTCCAGTCTCTGCACTCCCGACCGTGAAGTCTTCATGACGGCCACAGATGCTGGGACTTCGGAAAACCGACCCGACCGGTACCTTGACGACATCTCAGAGGATGAGTTGTCTGCCAATGCACCTCCGAACGAGACCCCCGAAGACAAGAACGCCCGGCGTGACCGCAACAGGAAGCGGAACGATCGACGCAGACGTCTCCGGGAAACTCTCCCTATCCGGAACCTCAATGAGGCCCTGGAGCAAGTTGCCAACCGGGTACACACTACTCCTGAGCAGTGCCTCATGTCTATCACCATGATAGCACGGCAGGCCCAGGGGATCCGCGCGGGTGAAGTCATCGCCAAACTCGCTGAAGACGCCTACTTCATGCGGGTCGACAACAGGGTTGCTCAAGTACCCCCCTTCAGAACTCACAACGCCAGAAACCACGAAGCCACTAGCCGCAGCCCGGCAGACGGCGGACGCAACCGTGTCCGTGGTGAACACCAGCCAAATCCCAACCACTCTAGGGCCTCGGCTGGAGGACCCTCACAGGACGGCATCAGCCAGGGTGGCATCGGAGGTAGTCGCGGCGGCGGCGGCGGTGGTGGCAGCAGCGGCGGGAGTTCATCCCATGACGCCGGCAGAAGAGCTGGTGGCGGTGGCGATCACGGCGGCCGAGGCCACGTGACTAGCCACGCCACCGGCAACACACGTGGCGGCTACGACGCCCGCCACAAGATCGACGAGATCCGCCGCAAGAAGGCTACTGAAGCAAGCGACAGTGACGGCTTCCCCGCCTACTCTGCAAGACTTCGCAACCTGCTTCTTCCCAAGAAATTCAAACCCCTCGGGATCTCCAAGTATGACGCGAAGCAAGATCCAGTTCAGTGGCTCAGGTGCTATGCCTTGGCCATCGAAAATGCTGGTGGCAACAACGACGCGAAGTGCCTTTTCTTCCCCTTCTGTCTAGATCAGGCTCCACTCACATGGCTCGAGTCACTTGAAAAGAACTCGATCGACCAGTGGGACCAGCTGAAGGCTCAGTTCACCAGCAACTTCGCGGGCGCCATGGGGCGCTCGGGTACCCTCATGGATCTGGCAATGGTTAAGCAAGAACAAGGCGAGACACTCCGCCAGTACATGCGGTGCTTCTTCGACAAGCGCGCGACCGTAGTCGACGTCACCGACAAAGAAGTCATCGACCTCTTCCAAGACGAACTCTATCACCGTCGCACCTTCGAAGACTTCGGTCGCCGCCGCCCGAGCTCCATCACCAAGCTCAAAGACATGATCACGTCATGGGCCGACGAAGAGGACAAGGCGAACGCCAAGTACGACTCCATTCGCGGCAAGAAAAAGAGCAACACGGGCGGCAACAACAACAACAACAAAGATCAAGGGGATCGCTACAACAACAACTACTCGAGCTCCAACCGCAAGCGCAAGCCAGACAACACAGTCGCGGCTATACAGCGCCCTGCAAAGGACAACTCGAAAAAGACCTCAAGCGCCTTCAGAGACTTGCTCAAAGAGAAGTGCCCGTGGCATCTGGATGGTAATCACACCACCGAGCAGTGCTACCAGAGCACTCAAGGATACTCCCGACCCACGGCCTCCTCACAACAAGAAGGGCAAGAAAAAAGTCGACGAGGGCAATGGTGACTTCCAGGAACCCGACAAGACGGTGAATGTCCTATTCGGCGGACTACCCACCAAGCGGTCTCAGAAGGCCACCCGACGGGAAGTCTTGAACATTGAACCAGCGATGACGACACCTCTAAGGTGGTCGGAGGTACCCATTACCTTCTCCCGCGCGGACCAATGGACAAGCTTCTCCGAGCCAGGACGTTTTCCACTCGTCCTGAAACCTGTAGTCGCGGGCTCCAGACTTAACAAGGTACTCACCAAGACCTTGAAGAAGATGAAGCTCGACATCACCGACATGCTCACCAAGAGCGCGTCACCCTTCTACGGCATTGTCCCCGGTAACGCGGCTATTCCACTGGGCTCAGTGGTCCTGCCAGTTACCTTCGGGGAGACAAGGGAGAACTACCGCACCGAGTACATCAAGTTCGAGGTTGCGGACTTCGAAACCTCCTACCATGCCGTCCTCGGCAGATCAGCTATCGCCAACTTCATGGCGGTACCCCACTACACCTACTTGGTACTCAAGATGCCAAGTCCTGCCGGAGTACTCACACTACAAGGGGACTTGAAGGTCTCTTTCGACTGCGACACCGAAGCCGTGGAACTCGCAGCGACCAACCAAGTACCCAATGCAATGATGGAGATCTTCGCTGCGTCCAAGAGGCTCACCCCAACCGAACTCGAGATTCCCGAGAAGACCGACACCGCAAACAAGCCTCAACCATCAGAGGAAGTCCAAGTGAAGGCCATCGACCTTGGGACGGGCGACAGTAGCAAGACTACCATGATCAGGGCGGGTCTTGACCCGAAATAGGAAGACGCGCTCGTCAGCTTCCTCCGGGCTAACCGAGACATCTTCACGTGGAAGCCAGCGGACATGCCAGGGGTGCCCAGGAGGCTGATCGAGCACTCACTCAACGTCGATCCTAAAGCTACCCCCAAACGACAACACCTTCGCCGTTTCGCCGACGACCAACGGGATGCCATCAAGAAGGAACTCGCCAAACTACTCGCGGTGGGCTTCATCCGTGAAGTCTTCCATCCTGAGTGGCTCACCAACCCCGTCCTCGTCCGCAAGAAGAACACCAACGAGTGGAGGATGTGCGTCGACTACACCGACCTCAACAAGCACTGCCCCAAGGACCCCTTCGGGTTGCCACGGATTGATCAAGTCATCGACTCCACGGTGGGCTGCGACCTGCTCTGCTTCCTCGACTGCTACTCCGGGTACCACCAGATTGCTATCAAGGAAGAAGACCAGGAGAAGACCGCGTTCATCACCCCGTTCGGCGCCTACTGCTACACGACAATGTCGTTCGGGTTGAAGAACGCCGGCGCCACTTACCAGCGAGCTATACAGGCCTGCTTCAAGAAGCAGCTCAACAAGAACGTCGAAGCCTACGTGGATGACGTGGTCGTCAAGACCAGAAATTCCGATACGCTCATCGCCGATCTTGAAGAGACTTTCGCATCTCTGCGAGAGTACCAATGGAAGCTCAACCCCAACAAGTGCGTCTTCGGCGTACCATCTGGGAAACTACTCGGCTTCATCATTAGCCATCACGGCATAGAAGCCAACCCCGAGAAGATCTCCGCCATCACCAATATGAACGCTCCAACCTGCATCAAGGATGTCCAGAAGCTGACCGGGTGCATGGCGACCCTGAACAGATTTATCTCGAAGCTTGGAGAACGGGGACTACCCTTGATGAGGACATCACCATGCTAAACACACATACGCCACGACCTTTCCCATGTTGGACTTCGTCTCCGACTCAGCTGCCACGTCCATCTCGGATTCAGCCTACACTTACGCACGGTTTCGGCGGTAACTCCATCATACGACGTCGAAACGGGGCGTATAAGTACTCGTTGGAAAGAGGACGACGACACCGTCGATTTGGTTCTGGTCCTAGCTCCAGAAGTCGCATGGATCATGCTGTGTGACCACGACAAGGTGCTATGCTACCTATTTTGGGCCAACTTGGCCGTGTATCGAGTCGGGCCCTTGGCCCAAGTCGTGGGCGCCCCCTCCTGGTCTCCCACAACCCTAGGACGACCCTCCCTCTCCATAAACTCAGTAGCCGCCGCCGGTTTAGAGGTGGGTTTTGCTTAGAGTTTTCTGTCGTCGAACAGTCGCCGTTATCGGTTTGTGAAACCCCAACTTTCGTGTGTTAATCATTCATCTGCAGAGTCACTATTTTGAGAGCTGCTTCTTTCGAGTTCTTGCTTGTGTTCTTCGTTTCGCAGGCAGGGATTAGCCTTCGCGGCGAGGTCAACCGGATTGTGACACGGTTGATAACCAGAGGAATCGTGGTGCTAAGATTGCAGGGGTCCAGGTCTTTGGATCTGAAGCCGGATCGGTGCGTCACATCCGCCCTAAACGAGTTATCTTTCACCTGACGGAAGATCGGGCACCCACGTCCCCATCAAGTGGTAATCAGAGACTCAGGTATTCCCGTCAGGATTATCCCCAGTTTAGATTTCGCCTTCGTCCTATAGTCCACAAAAATCCTACAAAAAAAATTCTGCTGTCCTAGAACCCTTGTGTTAGCCTTGTAATTTCGTTTTAGTTTCGCATTGTTGAGTTTGTGTCCGTGGTCGAGTCTTGTTGCTGGTTTAGAATTTGTCTTGGTCATAGTTCAACTGCACCGTCGCTGTGTTTGTTTCCGCCGCTATCCCATCCACCGTCATCCAGATTACAAGTCGTGCCACTACACTACTCGACTTGCCCTCGCTAGCCGCCTTGTGTGAATTCTCGCCGTGCAAGCCCTAGATAGGTTGCGAGCCACCTTCTGTTTTTTGCCTTGCATCGCAGCCCCCCATTGTTTCATCATCTGGCAAATACCTATTGCAAATACTAGGGAAGCTTTGCCCTAGCCGCCGCTGAATTTCCTGCCGAGTTGTGCCTCTCAAAAACGTAACTTGAGGTACCTTCAGTAAACAGGGCATAAATTTTCGCTCGGTGCTCCGATTGAGCTCAATTTTAGGGTTTGGCATTCTCAAAAAATTCAAAAAAAATCAGGAAGATAAAGAAAAAATTCATTCAAGTTGATTTAGGGTTTTCGGTGAACCTTGCTGTTTTTCCCTAGGCCACAATACACTTCTATTTAAGGTGAATTTTTGTGAGCTTCTATCTTTTGTGATAATTGTTCAGTGGTAAAAAATTCAGAAAAAGATCAGGTTGTTTGATTCCTTTCTTGGAGGTCACTATCAGCAAAAATAGTGAAAACGTGTGCATTGCTTGCTTCTTTGCTAGTTCTTTGAGCTTTTTCCATTGTTCTTTGTTCAACTTGTTGTACTACGCCTAGGATACGTCTCAGCCAGCAATTGTGACTTGTACTTTGGATACTTATTGAACTTTGCTACTCTGTATTCGATAATTGTTCCACATATACTACATATTGTGCCATCCTAAGCTCCACATACAGATTCTTCGGATCAGTACAGCGAAGGACCCTTGCAATCTTGGTACCACGTGCTCACAGGTATCACGACCAGCCACCGGTTGTACCATCCCTTGCTTGCATTGGTAAGAACTTGGTAAGACGTGTATGAGCGTGTGATTCCATTAGCCAACCACCACATAGTGCATCGGGTCTTTACTAATTCTTAACCATGCCAGACGATATTCCTGTGTTGTCTAGTCAATTGCAGGAGATGCAGAATGAGATGAAGGACTTTTTCATGAAGGAGTTGAGCAAGCTCACTAAGGAGGTCCAGAACAACAACCATACTATTGAGAGTGTGAACAAGCGCGTCTCCACACTGACCACAAGAATTGAGCAGCTTGAAAGCAACCCTCCCAAGCATGATGGCACTAAGGACGAGGAGGACACCTTCGATGATGCTGACCATCCTGAGGATACTATTTATTTCCCTGATGGTACGGTCGACCACAAGATGACAAGTGAGAACCGTGCACGCCTCATTCTTGCATTCAACACTCGCGGTATGAAAGGTAAAGGTTCTCGACATAATTATGGTAACGATGACCCTTATGCTAAAGTTAAATTTACCATACCTACTTTTTATGGGAGATATGATGCTGAGGAATATCTTGATTGGGAGATGACCGTAGAACAAAAATTTGCTTCACACCTTGTTCCTGATCGTCATAAAGTTAGACAAGCCACTAGTGAATTTAAAGATTTTGCTATTATCTGGTGGCAAGAATGTGCTTCATTAAATATACAACCTACTACCTGGGATGCTCTTAAAATTGCTATGCGTGATCATTTTGTTCCTGCTTCTTATAAGCGTGATTTGCGTAAGAAATTACAACGTTTAGAGCAGGGAGATATGTCTGTGCAGGATTACTATGCTGAGTTACAGAAGGGTATGATTCGTTGTGGTGTAGTTGAGGATCCTGAGGATAAAGTTTGTCGTTTTTATGGTGGTTTGAGACGTGAAATTCAGGATATTGTTGACTATAAAACTTTCACTACCACCAACCAGTTGTTCCAGCTTGCTATACTCGCAGAAAAAGAATTGCAGGGACGACGCAGGAGCTCATCCACGCCTACGACCTTCACACCATCAGTAGCTCGATCGCCAGCTACCTATTCTTCCACGCCACCAGCAGCTACGACGCCTTCTTCTGAGGTGAGCAAAGTGTCTAATGTGCAGGTCCAGCAGAACAAGACCCAACCTACTTCCGCTAAGAGTTCTTCGAGTAAATCTGCCCACATTGTGTGCCACCGCTGCAAGGGGATGGGCCATATCAGCAAGGACTGTCCAAGTACTCGTGCTTTCATCGCTTCACCGGATGGAGATGGCTATGTAAGTACTAGTGACGTTGAAGATGATGATATTTTTGCTGCTAACACTGCTGCAGGTTCGGATACGAGCAAGGTGACCGCCATTAACTCCGAAGATGCATCCGCCGGCTTTCCTAGCCTTCTTGTGCAGCGTGTGCTCTCCGCACAGGAGCAACATGAGGACGACATGAAGGCCCAGCGCAACAACTTGTTCCACATGTTTCTTGTCGTTCAGGAGCGACGTGTTCTCACCATTATTGACACTGGGAGTTGCAACAACTTGGTGAGTTCAGATTTGATCCGCAAGCTTGGTTTGGAAACTCGACCTTTACGCTTTCCGTACAACATTGAATGGTTCAATAATTCTGGTAAGGCGAAGGTAACTCACTCCGCACGCATACACTTTTCAGTTGGCTCTTATCATGATTATGCTGATTTTGATGTCGTACCTATGGAAGCATGTTCGCTTTTATTAGGACGTCCATGGGAATATGATAGAGATGCTGCACATCAGGGTAGAACTAATACATATACCTTCACACATAAAGGCCAGGACATTACTTTGCTTCCTTTATCACCTGCTGCTATTAGGAAACATTTTAATGACCTTGCTGAAAATAATAAGAAAGAACCAAGTGACACTGAATCGTCTGATGTTAAACATGAAGGAATTAAATTAAAAGGGGGTGTTTTTCTTGCTACTACATCTGCTCAAGCTGAACTTTGTGATAATCCTGATGCACCTTGCTATACTATGCTTACCCGAGATGTTTCTTTCGCCAATACACCTATGTCTATATCTCGTACTTTGCATCGTGCGGTTCCTAACCTTTTGCAGGAGATTGATGATGTGAAGGAGTCGAGGACGACTCAGATTCAAGAAGGGGGGGATGATGAGGACATCACCATGCTGAACACACATACGCCATGACATTTCCCATGTTGGACTTCGTCTCCGACTCAGCTGCCACGTCTATCTCGGATTCAGCCTACACTTACGCACGGTTTCGGCGATAACTCCATCATACGACGTCGAAACGAGGCGTATAAGTACTCGTTGGAAAGAGGATGACGACACCGTCGATTTGGTTCTGGTCCTAGCTCCAGAAGTCGCATGGATCATGCTGTGTGACCACGACAAGGTGCTGCGCCACCTATTTTGGGCCAACTTGGCCGTGTATCGAGTCGGGCCCTTGGCCCAAGTCGTGGGCGCCCCCTCCTAGTCTCCCACAACCCTAGGACGGCCCTCCCTCTCCATAAACTCAGTAGCCGCCACCGGTTTAGAGGCGGGTTTTGCTTAGAGTTTTCTGTCGTCGAACAGTCGCCGTTATCGGTTTGTGAAACCCCAACTTTCGTGTGTTAATCATTCATCTGCAGAGTCACTATTTTGAGAGCTGCTTCTTTCGAGTTCTTGCTTGTGTTCTTCGTTTCGCAGGCAGG
Organism: Cenchrus fungigraminus; assembly: GCA_036936925.1. Classification (NCBI taxonomy): domain Eukaryota; kingdom Viridiplantae; phylum Streptophyta; class Magnoliopsida; order Poales; family Poaceae; genus Cenchrus; species Cenchrus fungigraminus. Next base: position 29,506,668 of record CM072773.1, on the reverse strand, counting down.
GATTAGCCTTCGCGGCGAGGTCAACCGGATTGTGACACGGTTGATAACCAGAGGAATCGTGGTGCTAAGATTGCAGGGGTCCAGGTCTTTGGATCTGAAGCCGGATCGGTGCGTCACATCCGCCCTAAACGAGTTATCTTTCACCTGACGGAAGATCGTGCACCCACGTCCCCATCAACCCTTCTTCAAACTACTCAAGCATCAAGAGAAGTTCGCGTGGACCGCGGAGGCTGATCAAGCTCTGGCGCAGCTTAAAGACTTCCTGTCTAAGCCACCGGTCCTCACGGCTCCTCGCAAAAAGGAGCAGCTACTGCTCTACCTCGCTGCGACTACTCATGTGGTCAACACTGCCATCGTCGTCGAGCGGCAGGAAGAAGGCCACGCCTACCCAATCCAGTGACCAGTCTACTTCGTCAGCGAGGTTCTGTCAGAGTCCAAGGCACGGTACCAGCCGGTCCAGAAGCTACTCTACGCAGTGCTCATCACCTCGCGGAAGCTACGACACTACTTCCAGGAGTACTCGATTGTCGTTATCACCGACTACCCGCACGGTGACATACTCCGCAATCAGGATGCTACTGGAAGAATCTCCAAGTGGGCGGTCGAACTCGGCGCCCTCAACATTGATTTCAAGCCACGTACTGCTATCAAGTCCCAGGCACTAGTCGACTTCATGGCAGAGTGGCAGGAGAATCAGCTACCAACTCCAACTGAGCACCCAGAACACTGGGTGATGTACTTCGACGGCTCACTCAAGCTCGAAGGGGCAGGTGCAGGGGTACTACTGATCTCTCCAAAGGGCGAACAACTCAAGTACATCATGCAGATCTTCTGGAAGGTCTCAAACAACGAAGCCGAGTACGAAGCCCTACTTCACGGGCTCCGCCTCGCAATCTCATTGGGCATCAAGCGACTACTAGTCTACGGTGACTCCGCAGTGGTCATCAACCAAGTCAACAAGTCTTGGGATCGCAACAAGGAGAACATGGACGCCTACTGTCTGGAAGTCCACAAGCTCGAGAACAAGTTCTACGGTCTCGAGTTCCACCACGTCGTCCGCGACAACAATGTTGCCGCGGACGTCCTGTCGAAGCTTGGTTCTACTCGCGCGCCAGTACCTGCTGGAGTCTTCGTCCACGAGCTTCACGCGCCATCCATCCCGGAGTCGGCGCCAACGGCCACTGACCCTGTGCCACTACAGTCTGGCCAGGAGGTCATGATGATTGACGTGGACTGGAGACAACCCTTCATCGACTACATCCGCGAGCAGAAGGTCCCATCCGACAAGAACTTGGCTGAACAACTCGTCCGCCGAGCCAAGGCCTACGTACTAGTCGGAGACAAGCTCTACAGGCGAGGTGCCACTTCTGGAGTACTCATGAAGTGCATACCTCGAGAAGAAGGCAAGGATATCTTGGAGGAGATCCACAAAGGCGTCTGCGGCAACCATGCGTCTTCTCGAATGCTGGTGAGCAAGGCTTTCCGACGAGCTTTCTACTGGCCCACAACTCTGGCCGACGCTGAAGAACTCGTCAGAAAGTGCCAAGGATGTCAATTCTTCGCTAAGCAGCAACACGTCCCGGCCTACAAGCTAGTGACCATACCACCAACCTGGCCCTTTGCCTGCTGGGGGCTCGACATGATTGGGCCTCTGCCAACTGGGAGGATTCAACAGAGTCTTGGTGGCCATCGACAAGTTCACCAAGTGGATCGAAGTCAAGCCGGTCACCTGCCCAAAGGCCGACAGAGTACTCGACTTCTTGGATGAACTCGTGCATCGCTACGGGCTGCCCCATCGCATCATCACAGACTTGGGTTCCAACTTCAACAACCATCAGTTCTGGGAGTACTGCGAGAACAGCGGGATTGACGTCCGGTACGTCTCAGTCGCCCATCCCCGCGCCAACGGCCAAGTTGAGCGTGCTAACGGGATGGTACTCGACGCCCTCAAGAAGCGATTGCACGACGCAGCTAACACCAAAGGAGGCAAGTGGATCAAGGAACTACCCAACGCACTCTGGGGGCTTCGTACTCAGCCTACCAAGCCGACGGGGTAGTCGCCCTACTTCTTGGTCTACGGCTCCGAAGCTATTCTACCTGCCGACGTGATGTGGGAATCCCCGGCAGTAGAGCAATATGACGAAGGCATCTTAGAAGACAGCAGATGGGTTGACATCGACGGCCTCGAAGAAGCCCACTGCGCCGCCCTCGTCCAATCAGCAAGGTACCTCGAGGGTATCTGATGTTACCATGATCGCAACGTCAAGGAACGCTCCTTCAACGTCGGCGATCTAGTCCTCCGTCGTATCCAGAACACGGATGGACTACACAAGCTCAGCTCACCATGGGAAGGTCCCTTCTCAATCTCCAAGGTGACCGGACCAGGCTCCTACCGCCTCCAAACACTTGAAGGCGACGACATCAGCAACTCATGGAACGTCGACCAGCTGTGTCGCTTCTACGCGTAGTTGCTCGACTACTCTACGGGTCCAGGTCTACACGACTACTCACGGACTCCTCGCTGTAAGCGGCCTTCCGGTCCTGGCACTAGTCTCCGGACTACTCTTCTCCAAGATCCAGCGTCAACGGCTACTAACGGATCTTGGGCTGCTTAGAGCGCCGAGGACTCTAGCGGCGGTCTGGAAGACCATGTACTCTAGATCCAGTCTATACGACTACTAACGGATCTCTAGCTGTAAGCGGCCTAAGGGTCCTAGCGCCACTTAGCCGTAGGCGGCCTCCGGGTCCTGGCGACTACACTTGTAAATGGCCCTGACCATCCAGGTGTACTTATTCATCAGTAATAAAGTTTGATTTTCATTCAACTTATTTACTGTGCCTTCCAATCAGGCATCTCCTACTGAGTATTACTACTCACAAGTTCCACCACGATTTGGTACTCCGCACACTTCGTTGCAAGTGGCGGCTACGAGTACTTATTTCACAGATATATCGTGGAAAACTTTCATTGATAATCCAAATAAGTTATTAACAACTCTGTTTGTTTTACATCAACTACTCTAAGCTACTCCTACAGGTACTCCTACTGAAGGTTGAGCTTCTCCGCCACTTGTTCAGTAATGGGCGCCATCTCCTCCAGGAGGGTCTTGTACTGATCGTCAGTACAGTTCACTGCAAGTCCACCGGTGACTACGTTCACTGGAGCCTTGGGGAAATATGACTTCATGTATGCCAAGACTTGGTTGGGGATCGACTTCGCCAAGTGCTTGACATACGTCGCCAGACGCCCGGGGCCTTCCTTCAACCGGTCCACCAGTGGAGCAATCTTCGGCCCGCCCGGGTGTGGCACCAGCAGCCTTGCAATGGGTGGCGCGGCTTCCTCAAGTTCCTTCAGCTGGCCTCACAGCTTCTCGCAATCTTCATTGAGCTTCTGCAGAGATTTATAGCAATTGACAAGGTCACGGTCTGAGGCTTCACGAAGCTCCATGTGCTTGATACACTCATGACGCAACTGAGCGTACTCATACTCAAGTACCTCTCTTTTGTCGGTCTCACGATACACGATGTTCTTGAGGTCGGTCTTTGATGCCTTCAGCTGGTCAACCATTGCCTCAAGATCTGCAGACAACTCAATTCAAGGTCAGACTACTCGCAAGTGTTTCAATAAGTACTCAGCACTCCGGTGGAAGACATACCTGTGTTCTTCTGGCGTAGCGAGTTGTTCTTCCGGACCAAGTCGTCCCTCTTCGCCTGCATCTCCTGCACCTCGTTATGGTACTGGGCGAAGGCACCATCCAGCTTGGATTGGAGCAGGGCGGAATGTTTCTTCGACTTATCGAGCTCCTTCTCCAAGGCTTCGACACGAAGGACTATGTCGCCGTACCCCTTCAGAAGCTCAGACTTCTCGCGGGATCTTTCAACAATATCCTGCGCAGACAGAACAGTCAAACGAGTACTTTGTATTTCGTCGTACAAGACTACTCGAGGTACTCGCAACGTACCTTGACCCACTGCTGGGTACGCCACCATGACTCCATGTTCAGAGCAACAACGGCCGGATCGACAAGATTGTCTTCCAGCAGCTCAAGACCCCCGCGGCTCGAAGATGCCGCCTCTGCCATGGCCGCCGAACGGATCGGCGCGACTTCCTCTATGATGGGCGAGCGGACGACTACGTCCGTGCTCGTCCCGGGGAGCGGATCGTCCTGCACTTCTGCACCCAACTCGGGGGTACCGCAGTCCCTAGCTCGGGGGATGTTTCTTCCGTCGTCCCGGCCACCGGTCCTGTGGGTTCCGCCTCCACAGTGGCCGTTCCCATGGCCACGGCTTCAGGAATCGAGGTTCCCTCAGCTTGTGCTCCTAGCACAATGAGTACACGCAGTCAATCTCAGCGGCTACGACTACTATGCATGATGAGTACCAGTGGTGACAGGACACATACCTTCAACCAAGGTGGCTTCCTTCAACGTCGACTCCACCGCGACTTCAGTCTGTGGCGGTGGTGTGGGTTCACGCTCCCCCGCCGAGCGGCCCTCTCCATCGGCTGGAGTGCTGGTCTCCCCACCGTCCCACGACAGGTCCGTGGATTTCCTGCATCACGAAGTAATCAAGTCAGCAATGCAAGTCTGCCGTCTACACGTCTACTTGAAAGTTCATAAGCATTTACAGTGTTGACCGCACCACGGTCACGGTCGGAGCACCTAGTATACTGGCAATATCAACTATGCCAGCCTCGGCGGCAGCTCCAGCCTCAACAGACGCCTCCTCTGGTTGCTCCACAGCTGTAGCCGGCGAAGGGTTTCGTCCTTCTTCAACCGATGGCTGCGGCTCCGCAGCGCCGGTCTCCTGCCGTGCCGCTGCTGGCACGACTCCTTCGGTTGACGGAGGCGGGCTGATACTCCTCTCAGCTGCCGCTCCCACGGTGTCCAAGACCCCCTCGTCGCCCTGGTCTACGGGGTCCGGGGAGGGGATATCCTGCAACATTACAAGACAAATCATCAGCACATGACTACTTATCAAGCTGTGCTCGACTACTCTAGTCGCGGTGTTTACCTCTTGGTTGGTCGTCTCGGAGATCTTCACCTTCTTGATGGCGCGTTTCCGCGCCACTTTGCGCGGCCTCCTGGGCGGCGCCGGCAAACTAGCCTCGAGGCTGGATGGCTTCTCGATGACCGGGCTGTTCGGCATCCCAGCCTGGCTGAACCTTGAGTGGAGTTGGAACCGCTGCTGCAGAGTCTCTTCATCCTCATCATCAGAGCTGTCCTCGATGACGACGGCATCACTGCCTTCACCGACTTCGCGGCGCTCCTTCCCTTTGGGCTCCACTTTCCCCTGCGCCTGTCCTTCAAGTCGCGGAGAGGAGGGCGGGACAGAGATGTACTTCTCCACATCATCCTACAACATTAAGCAAGCATGAGTACGACTACGTCAAGCAAATCAGTACTCGGGGGCTTATGTCACGACTACTGACCTGATTTGGCGGCCGTGCCGCAGAGTACTGTGGCACCGGGCACGGTGTGTACGGGGGCATATCCTTGAAGATTTTGCCCAGCCTCTCAACAAGGACGTCGTCCTCGACTTCGAAGCTAGGCATCCGGGACGTATCCTCGTCGCCGGTGTACTGGTACCCGAGGGTGTCTCGTGCCATCAGTGGCTGCACCCTCCTCTTCATAAAACTGAAGGCCACGTGCTCGGCCCTCAGTCCGGCCTCCCGCAGGGCCTTCATCTTCTTCAGCAGTGGGGGTAGTTAGATACTCTCCTGCATGGTAGGTTCCGTGTTCCACCACGGCGCATGCTTTGGTTGATGACCGCTCGGCTTCGGCAGCTCCGGATGGTGGTTGCAGATGTAGAACCATTTTGCCTTCCAGTCCTAGTTGGAGTCTATCAACTTGTACGGCAGGTACTGGTCGGCGGCATCCTCTCGCATCTGAATCCCTGTGCCTCCGACTACTCGGGGGTCATTGCTCGGTGGCGGCTTCAACCGGAAGAACTTCCGAAACAAGATCCAGTGGAGCTTGATCCCCACAAAGGCTTCACAGAAGTGTACAAAGATGGAGACGTGGAAGATACCATTTGGGTTGAGATTGAGGTACTCGATGCCGTAGTACCTGAGCAGACCCTTGAAGAAATCACTGGCGGGAAGCGCCAATCCGCGCTCTACAAACCGGGCGAACATTGGGATTTCGTCCGGGTTCTTCTCCATCGGGTATGGATCGCCGGTGGCGGTGCGCCATGGATCCACCTCCTTCTCACGAAGGAACCCGCTGTTGACCAAGGCGAGGAGGTCCTCGGTGTTCAGTTTCGCCTTCTTCCACTCCTTCGTCGGATTGGGGCGAGGGGACGAGGGTGGCGACGTCGACGACTGGCCGGCATCCCCGGTTTCTTCATCGCGGCTCCTTTTCTTCGACGCGCCGGCCTTCTTGCCCTTCGCTGGAGACCCCTTCATTCTCCAAGTGATGGGTGTCTTCACTCGCATTCGCTCGGGGGCTACAGCGGCGGGTGAACTGCGGCGGCGCGAGCAAATGGATCTAGGTCTCTGCGCGGCGGTGGCGGCAGCAGAGGAGCGGAGGGGGCGGTGATTCAGATCTAATCTGAGGAATGCAACTGCTAGGAGTGAAAAACCCTAAGGGACTCACCGGTTATTTATAACCGGCCCCGGCGGCTTGGTTCTCAGCGGGCAGATAAGGCGCTAGACGGGTGACTAGCGGCAGCAGCGTGACTTTTCAACTTCCAGTACTCGATGCTCTCCATCTCGGGGGCTCGACTACTTCAGATGACCTCAGTGGGATACAAACAGATTCAAGACCCACTCAGGACACATTCTACAGTCAAGATGACCCTTTAATTCGAGAGGAAGTACTCGACTCAAGGCTCGGAGGCTCCGTGCCACGTGTCCTTCGGTTTTTTCTCCGGATTTTTTGGGATAAGATTGGCAGAACTTCAGATTGACCCTCAGCTTGAATCTACGATTCGACCTAAGGCTCGGGGGCTACATTCCATATGGAATGCGATTCTCCGAATCGCATTTTCCATATGGTCTCTTCATCAAGACATCACGAGTATTATTGAAGACCTTCGAGAGAAGCACTCGGGGACGCTTGGGGACTACTCGAGAAGACTTCAAGACTACTCAAAGATCAGCTGGAGTACCTTCCAGCCTCGGGATGGTTCAAGCATTCTTGAGGACTTTCGGCTTGTGGAACTCGGGGACGCTCAAGGACTACTCGCCAAGGCCATCAAGACTACTCGAAGACATCCTGCTCGACTACAAAGTACTCGGGGGCTTGTCGTATGGACATCCCTGGACCCACTACTCTGGTGGGTACCAGGACCGACTACTCGGTGGGCCCCTGGGACTACTCGACTTGGGCAACACGGCACCTGCTGGCGTGGAGCGCAAGAACTACAGAGGGATAGTACTCAGTTAGGAAGCTACACATGTCCGGATCCATGTAAAGTACTCCTAGCCGTACACGACTAGTACTCTCCCCTCAAACCGACTTGTAACCCTGCCTCCCGGACTATATAAGGCGAGGCAGGGACCCCTATCTCTTAATCCGCATCATCTTGTAAACACACTCAACCAATCCAGAGCTACGCAGCATACAGGACGTAGGGTATTACGCACCTCGCGGCCCGAACCTGTCTAAATTGTGTGCTACGTGTCTCTCCTTCGAGTTACCAATCTCGGCGAGGCCACGTTCATCTACCTCGGGTACTCCCCTTGGTAGGTTGCCGGTCTAAAACACCGACAGATATATTACTATGCGGTTACGAATGCAAATTTTTTTGATGTCGAAAATGATGTGGAGTCGGATCGGTATCGGAACAGACACAGATTAAAATAGTCTGGTAATACATGCTTATGTGTAGCTTCTTATGGTGATCAATAATTTATAAAGTAGCAACATAATACACAAAATGCTCTTTATGGTTCGCAAACAATTAAAGTGATTGCACGTGAACACACCATGTGTATGGCTCAAATATTATGTGCTAAAAATGGCGTATAGGTAAAGGTCATGGTGTATGTACTACTGGAAATTCGAATTTCCCTGAGTGTGCACATACCATCAAGGAAATGCAAATTACCGTCAGGGAAATTAAAAAAATTATTTCCCGGTGCACCGACAGGGATAAATTTCCCTATGTTTTATCTAACTCACAGAGAAATGAGAAGTTTCCTTGTGGGTTTTGATATTGCCCTGAGTGTTCTTTCAAAACCGACAAGGAAATGTGAATTTTCCTGTGTGAGCACAAAAAAACCGCCAGGGAAATTCGTCACACAGAGAAATTTCAGTTTCTAGTAGTGATGGGTCGTATTGGGTTTGTCGTAATAGTCAGATATCCTATTATAAGTCTCGTATTATCTGCGTTCAATAATCAGATAATACATATCTATCAGATTTCGTTAACAATATGTCATACTCCGTAACCACACACAATCGGATTCAGATTATATATCCACATCCACATGGATATCAAAAACTCTTCCCCATATCTGTAAACTTCGAATTCAGATCTGATCAATACGCAAATTATTCGCACCACTTTCACCGGCAGGTGGAGTCCGCCACGCCTCGCCGCACGTGTCTGGACCATTGGATTTAATGGGCGACATTCCGCTCATCAACTAAACAAAAATAAAAAACATGTAGACGCCCTCTGTTTTCGTTTTCTTGAAAAGATGTTGTTTTATTTAATTATCGTGCCAATTCAAACCGCGAATTGCATTGGCACCGAACCCAGAATCACGTTGCCATGGAAATGGCCTTGCCAGTCTTCAATTCGTTGCTGTATCATGGCGCTGTATCACGATTGAGAGAAATAATGTGGCCCGGGGCGCGGGGCGTTTTTGACCCAGAACCCCGAGGTGCGCAACCAGGCCAGGCACAGGGCAGAGGCAGTCGTTACGGCAGCTAGGCGCATTCGTGGCGCAGCAGCAATCGCTCACAACCTCCTCGCGATCGCACCGATCGACACATACACTCCGCAGCTAGCTCTAGGACGAGCGAGCGAGGGTGACCTGCTGCCCGGCGCGGTTCGCCGCCGTAGCAAAATAAAGAGAGCTAGCTAGCGCACGCACATCAACCACCACAGTACACCTCGGCCGCGCCCGTCGCTCACGTACGCGCCCTTATCTCCTCGCCGCCGCCGTGCTCCCGCCTCCGCGCGGCCGGTATAAATACCACCTCAAACCCTGCTAGCTGATCTCGCCGCTACATACCTCCGATCGTCATCCCCCTCTCTTCACGTACATGTCCGGTAGATCGACTCGGCGGCCAGAAATGGCGTCCAACAACAAGGCCCTCCTCCTGCTCGCGCTCCTCGCGTCGGCCGCCGTGCTCGCCGCCGCCGCCGCCGCCGCCGCGGACCAACACCAAACCCGTGCGTCAGATTCTCATTCCTTTTTGCTTTTGTTATTGCAGGCGATCGAGACTAGCGCTGATGAAAAAAAAAATTTCCTTTGGTGAACCCCCAACGCTTGTGCAGATGACAACAAACCCGACAAGGCGATGGCGAGCGACGCCGGCGGCGTGGACGACGACTGGAATGGCGGCGGCGGGTCGGTTGATCATTACGGCCACGGCTGCGAGTACGGCTGCTGCCACCGCGTGTACCACGGAGGCTGCCAGAGGTGCTGCCCGCCCGGCGGCGCCCGCCGGCCCAAGGTCAAGAACTAGCTGCTACGAGTGAATAATAACGTACGTACGTGCAACGAGCTTGCATGTACTGATAGAGACCCGTGTGTGTGGACGTATACGTACACACGTACGTCTTGAGTCTTGACCAGCGTTGGTGCTGGTTCGGATTAAATAATGTGTCGTCGTGCCATATATAGCTAGAGTTATTTACATACAACATGATGCTTCAAATCTAAGAAAAATTGCAAAAAAGAAAAAGCGTATATCCACTACTAGGAAAACAGTTTTAGTACCGGGTCTAAAATCTCATTAGTACCGATTTTGGACTCGGTACTAAACATCCGGTACTAATTTTGAAGAGCACATTAGTACCGGAAGTTGCCACTCGGTACTAATACCCTCCGTACGTCAGGTCCGTCGCCCTGTCCGTCCCTGCCCCCTCCGTCTATCTCCGTTTTTTTCAATTGCTTTTCCTTTTTCTTCTTTTCTTTCCTTCTCATTTACTCTATCACAACTTCACAAGAACACAAGCACACACATTTTCCTTCTCATTATGCCATCACAAGAACACAAGCACACAAGAATCATAGTCACAGATTCACAAATCACAGATTCCTTCTGATCTTCTCATTTTACAGACTTCATAATCAAGAATGGTCATACAAATTTCATCACAAAAATCGTAGTCACAAATTCACAAATCACATCACAGGAATCCACCACAAAAATCACAATCAAATTCACAAGAATCACAAAATGAATCGCACATCTCATACAAATTCGGCCGCGGGTGGCCGGTCTCGCCCTCCTGTGCCTCTCGCCGGTGGCCGGACGCGGCTCCTCCAGGGCCGCCCGCGCGCCTGGCCGTCGGGGCCGCGGACTCGCGCGCCTCGGCTCTAGCCGGCCAGGGTGCCAGGCCGCTGCGCCAGGCTCCCTCCGCCGGGCCCTCAAGTCGTGGCCGGCTGCCTTGCCTCAAGATCTTGCCGCCCCTGCTGGACTCCCTCGAGATCCCGCCGCCCCTGCTGGACTCCTGGAGAAGATAGAGATAGAGAGAGTTAGAGAAGAGGATGAGGAGAGAATGAATGAGTGGTCGGCTTGGGGGAGAAAAAAAATAGATAAGTAAGGAACGGGTGACGGCGCGCGGTAGGGTGACCGGAGTAGTACCGGGGATTCTCACGGTCCGGTACTAATGTGGCCACATTAGTACCGGGCGGTGGCTAGATCCGGTACTAATGTGTGTCTGTCACATTAGTACCAGGCCTAGTCCCGACCCGGTACTAATAGAGGTCACGAGTGGACGTGTTGGGACCTCCCTTCCCTACCCGGTACTAATGTGCGCATTAATACCGAGTACAAAAATAACCGGTACTAATGTAAAAAATGGTCCAGGACCAAAATTCTATTCCCTAGTAGTGACCACGAGTCCTGAACGGATGAGAAGTGTAACGTATTAATTAGTACTAGTTTTTAAACACCGTATGGATACGCATAAACATACACTAGACGTCTCACTTGTAGGCCCTGTTCAGTTGGTTAGAAGTTTTTGAAAAAATTTTTGGAGTTCCCTTCCAAGGTCTATTAAGAGTATTAAATGTAGACTACTTACAAAACTAACTACACGAATGGACTAGAAATCGCGAGATGAATCCATTAAGCCTAATTAATCTGTCATTAGAGATTGGTTACTGTAGCACAATGTTGTCTAATCATGTCATAATTAGGCTCCTTAGATTCGTCTCGAAAATTAAGGTGGGAGTTGTGGAATGGGTTTTGTCATTAATTCACATTTAATGCTCCTAATTAGTATCTGAAGATTGATGTGACGAGTAGTTAGTGAAATATTTTGGAACTAAACAGGACCGTAATACCGGCTAGAAACCCCTTTAGTATTAGGTGTTATACCCGTACCACGTCATTTAGTATCGGTCGTACTAAACAGTTTGTCCAAAAATAAAGGAAAAAATTGACGAAAGAGGCCCTCGACACACGCAAGTCACAAGAATCTTTCTTATCCTATCAGGCCATTACCTACATAGCACACATGTGATGGAGATAGATATGGTTTCCTTTTGAAGTAAACCCATAGAGAGACCTTTAGTGGGGGTACTAAGGACCAAAAATTTCTACCAGATACTAATTTCTCACGTTAGTACCGAACGAAAAGTCGTCACGTCATGGATGAATGCTCAGTTTTCTAATACTGATATGCGAAAGACTATTTTTCTAGTGCAGTGATGGTTCCCTTTCCGATTTTCTTTCTTAAAGTATAATTTTTCTTCTATGTAACTTCTACTTCATAAGCTTTATTTTTTTGAAGAATAATTTTTTTCCACGAACTAAGTTTTCTTTTAAAATCTATCATTTTTATTTTATTTATCTATTTATTAGAAGTTTTATTTCTAAAAAACTTGTATGATAAGCATTTTACTATAAAATAGCGCAAGTTTTCACGATATTTATTCAAATATGTCCTTGAGATTATCATTTTTTTTCTGAATTCATTCGCACAGATTTTCTATAAAACGTCTTCAGATCAATCTCAGTGGGGAGGGTCATGAGTATTAAATATTATGCCACATCAACAAATTTATGAGGAGAGAGGAAGAAGAGTGTGAGTGTCATCACCATGACCCTCCTATAACACAGTTCTCAAGTTTATAGTCTTGGTAACTCTGTGATGACCCTCTCCACTAAGACTGACCTCAAATAATTAACTCTCACGTGGTTTCACCTTAAAAGAAATCGAGGAAGACACCAACACAGCTGCGGACAGCACACCATGGAAAAGGATTTCGGACCTCCAATTCCCAAGATTACCAAGTACTTTCTCCTCTCTCACCTTCCAACATGTATTCTAACTAAAGTTCTCTTTATCATCTCCCTCTCACTTGTATGTTGTTGTGCTTATTTTCTCCTCCTCTCAGTCTCTCACCTCCCTCCCTTCCAAGCATTTCTAATTAGCAGGCGCTTGTTGGGGAGGAGTCAGGGCAGAGGAAGGCCTAGGGCCTCTAGGGCCCACGGCCCTAGGTGTGGGCTGAAATTATCCACACTGTTGCACCGGAAATCCTATATATCTTCCGGAAGATAGTTTTCATTGAAACTATAACCCACTATAAGCCCAAATAACAGCCCACCTAGCCCAACAACAGCAAACCCTACCATCCTCATCTTCTTCCTCCCACCTCCGTGCCCGCCGCCGCGCCTGCATGCCGCGCGCGCCGCCGCCACGCCCGCAGGTTGGCCGGTGTGCCCACCGCGGCCGGCCGCGCCTCCTCCGCCGGCCACCGCTCCCGACCCCGCGGCCGGCCGGCGTGCCGCCGCCGGAGTAGAGTCCAGAAAATGTTGAAAAATTTTCAACATTTTCAAAAAATGTTGCAACATTTTGTAAAATGTTGACGAAAAATGACTAAAAATGCTGAAGAAAAAAATGTTGCAACATTTTTGAAAAAATTTAAACATTTTTTATTTAATAGTCATGAATTTTGGTGGGCTGAAATTATTAGCTAGCAATCTTAAGTGGGTTTTGGTGGGCTGGAAGTTTCAACCCTATCTATCTTTTGGTAGCTATATAGGAGCCTCTTGTTGCACACTGTAGCAAAAATTTCCAAACTAGGCTAGGCTAATCAGCCTGGCCCAGCTCCACTCTTAGCCCAATGGTCGATTCCAGAAAGTACCCGCACTTTTTTATTGAAAATTTTAGTTTCTTGCAAAATTCTATTTATAGAAGTCATCAACCGTCAGCATTTTTTTTAGCACTATCAACCGTCAGCATTGGGTGAAAAACTTTCAAAGTCATCAAGACACCCATTTTCACCAATGACAGCTGGTACCTATAGGTCCAATGCATTCTCATTTTTTTAACGATTCTTCACCCCCCTGACAAACTTAGCAGAAATAACTTATCCGTAACAGGAAGCTCACTAGATCGCTCGATCTATTTTTGTACATATATCTATCCTATCCATAAACAGCCTGTTCGTTTGGCTGGTGGCTGATGGCTGGTGCTGATTTGTTCTGATGACTGATTTGTTCTGAGAGAAAAGTACTGCTGGCTGGTGGCTGATAAGCCAAGCGAACAGAGCGAAAGCTTCGCCCGCCTCAGTGCCTGCATGCGTGCAAGACACCTCTCCTACGAGCCTGCAATATAAACAAATTTGCCTTGTTAATGCACACACATGCTGACATGCATATATGGGTCAAACTTGGTGTGCATGTTTTCCACCAAGGAAGTTTGTTAATTCCTCTACCAGCACACACGATGGAAGAGGCGGCGTCCGTTAATGCGATCTACCAATCTCCCAACTGCTAACATTTCATTCATCACCACGTACCTGATCTGTACGTGCATGGGGCGCCCCTGGAGTACACGTAGGGTTGCATGCCGACGATCTCCCTCGGCCGAGATGGCCGGCCGGCGGAGCCTTCCACTGATCGGCAGCTGGCCGGCCGGGCTGGCCCTCTCGTTGCTCTCTGCCTATAAATACGCATCACACATCTACACACATCCACACAACACTCGCAGCTACTACTAGCAAAGATCCACAGCCTGCAGAGAGCTAGCTAGAGAGATCAAGCATGGCGTCATCCAAGCCTCTCCTCGTGCTCACGCTCCTGCTCGCCGCGGCGTTCCTCGCCGCCACGGCTGGAAACGACGAGCAAACCCGTAAGTTCATGCACGCGTCCGACTAGCTGGCTGGCTTTTCATTCATTTCAAGCAGCTGCAACTAACTAGCAGAAACTTGCATTTATATATATATATATATATATATATATATATATATATATATATATATATATATATATATATATATACACACACATATAGATATACATATACATATATATACATATATATATGTATATATACATATACATATATACATACATACATATATACATATACATACATACATATATATATACATATATATATATACACATATATATACGTAATCTGTTGGGATGTAAGCAGAGGCGAAGACGACGACGGTGGAGGAGAGCAAGGCGGCGGAGGTGCAGGACTGGCACGGCGGCGGCGGGCGCGGCGGTGGCTACCCTGGCCGCGGCGGGGGGTACCCCGGCGGTGGCCGCTGCCCGTATGGTTGATGCAACCGCGGCTACTACGGCGGGTGCCGCTGCTGCTCGCACCCCGACCAGATCCCGGAGCCCATGTACCGCCCGGAGTCCGTCGAGGTCCACAACTGAGCTGCTGCCTGCAGGTTACTGACAACGTACGACCCGGCCGATGAGCAAGCTTGGATGGAATAATAAAAAGGAAGTGCACACGTTTGTGTCTTTGATCGTTTCTCTTCTATAGATGGGAATGGGATATCGTCGATCGGCTTTGCTGATCAGTATAATGTACTCGGTCTATCGTGTATTATGCATAATCCCATGGAAGAAATAAATTATGTATGCGCACCGGATATTCATGTGGCCGTCTCATCGCAACAAGCTCGGATTTGCAATCTTTTCTGAGGATCAGTTGTGAGTGGAAATTTTAAGAGTAAAACACCTAGTAGTTCCGTTTCTATCAACTCGGCAATGGTAGGAAAGTAATGAACACACAAGAATAACAAGACATGTTACTTACCTGAGGTTAAATGACTAAATGCAGAAGTGTAAATGTAGCAAGAGTAAACAGGTCGGTGATCAAGACTGCAAAAGAGAGTGCAGACTTGGCACAATGATTTTATCTCATGTTATTAATAATGCTCACTAAGACCACACCTTAGGTCACGTTGGAGCACCACTAAGAGTTACGCTCCCTGCCAGCTGGCACCTGATAATCTGTCATGCCTCCTTCACTAAGGTTGTGTTTAGATTGCAAAGTTTGCAAAAAAGATTCTGCAAACTTTCTTTACCACCAAATGCAAACTTCCAGGCTTTTAATTTGAATGAGGTGTTTAGGTGTTTAGATGCATCAAAAGCTTTGGCACAATGATGGGAGTGTTGGCACGCCACCCAATGCACTTCTTTTGCTAGGGTGTGTTTTTTTACAATAACCACATATAATATAAAAGCAGCAATCTTACATTTAGACCCTGGGAAAATGAGCCAATTACAACAAAGACCCTAGATCTAGATCCTGAAGCACCGCTGGAGGGCAGGTCGCCAGTGAGCTGCAGTAGAGGTGTCACGGGCGCATGGATGTAGTGGTGCGGAAGGGCCTCGCCGAGCAAAGGCTTGAAGCAGTTGAAGACGCCGTCAAGGAGATACGTCACCGACGGCCCAAGGATGCAGATGAATCTTGGCGTTGGTGGGTAGGAGGTCGTCATCTTCAGAGCCGGTGGGAGGCTCGCTGCCGAGTCGGTGACGGTGGATCTTGCAGGGACTTGATGCCAATTGAAGAAACGTTGCTTGATGGGTAAGGGCGAGGGCGGAGGCGGATGGAGGAGTGGAAGATTCTGGGCGATACAACTTGGATCTGTGGAATTGTGGAAGGGGAACAGTGAATCCAAGCCAGGGGAGAGGGGGAGGTTGGCGGTGAAGGCGGGGATCGGAGTGGGGAAGATGCAGAGGCGGATCTCGAGGACAAAGCTGGTGAGACGGGGTGAGGGAATCAGTGACGAGATCCGTCGGGGAAAGCGAAGGAACTACTTTATTTATACGTACCTCGAAGGGGTTGACGACGGTGATGAAGTAGCCGAGAAAGACCACGACGATGACGGTAAGGGCGACGACGAACTCCGAGCAAGACGCCATATGACGGAAATACTAGTATGAGCAGTACTACTAGGAGCTAAATCTACACCTACTACGAGACCGGGGGACCCCGCTCCCTAGCTGCTGCGGCGAGGCGAGCTTGCCGGAGCCGGGAGGAGGCGGAGCTGGGAGCACAAGCGGAGGCTTCTAGGCTAAGCGAAGCGAAGTTAACCCCTGGTTGCTAGGGTGTGTTGGTGTCCAATTGAAAAACTTTACAAGACCAAATTTTGCAAATGATATCTATATCATTTTGCAAATAGATGGCCTAAAATACCAAAAGTTTTTGCAAAACTTTGCAACTGTTGTGGACACCTCGCCGTCATGGGCATCTCGCAGGCTCCGCCGCCGCTGTAGGTGTGAGCGCGGGCTCCTCCGACGCAAGCCACCTCTGTCACCTAGGCCGACAAGCCCCAGCTGCCACGTCCAGGCCGACAAGCTCCGACCGCCCGCCAGGCCGCCACTCCTTTTGCGTTGGTTAGTGAGAAGAAGAAGGGCCTGATCTGACAAGTAGGGCCAGCTCGTCAGCAAGAGATTGGTCTTAAGAAATAGTGCTGGCTGGAACTGTGTTGTTTTGGAGGTTTGCATGCCTTTGTCATAGTTGATCTACTCTCCTTTTGTGTTGCATTTAATTTATCTTTTGTATTAATTCTGTTGTAGAAATCATGAGTTGGGAGAGATAGTTTCTACTTAGACGTTAATTGCTCATTTCTCTCATGGAATCTACCATCTAGAAACCTCTGTTGGGACACTGTCCTAATACAATTCATGAGCTTCGTATGTATACTTTACCTCTGTAATATTTGTGGCCTGATGTATTCTCGAAAGTGGATGTCAAGTCAGCATTTTATCTTCCATTACCTAAAAACCATAGTTTGCCCAAACTATGGCCACATTCTGCACACGGGCATGCTTCCCAAATTAGAGCAAGTATAGTAGTGCTTACTCAGCGGGCGAAATGAAGCTCCACGTCAACAAAATCCGAGCTGGAGGAGAGAGAGAGTGAAGCGGGCTGCTCGCGAATCGCTCGGCGGAGACACAAGAACCGAGAGAAAAGGCATCTGCTGCTACCTGCATGCTAGTCCTCAACCAATAGCAAAACGTGCATTGATTATTTTCATCTTAAATCTATTCATTCAACAGTCAACCTTGTCGCTGAACCATTATACGAACGGGCTAAATCGTTAGCTCCATATGACATGGCACTAGTAGTATTTCGCCTTCAGCTGGCTAAATCATTAGCCATCCTCTTAGGGTTGAACCTGAACATTTAAATTTTGCTATACGTTTCAATGCATGCTTCCCAGAGTCAAACTTGGCACGCTGCATGCATTCGATATCCATCTTTAATTTTCTAGATTTCAATTCAACTGGCAGTAGTGGCAGATTTCCTGCTGCATGCAAGGCTACGCTACTTGCAAGCACGATGGAAGAAGGCATCGTTAATGCCATTCATCTCCCAACTGCAAACGCCTCACTGACCTGCATGCAATTGCTTGCCACACGGTCGAACATGGCAGTGACAGATCGATCAAGCAGATGGGCCGGGTGCCGGGTTAGTCAAACCCCTTATCCTCTCCTGGCTATAAATACGCTTGCTGGTTCCCATGCATAGCTTCGCATCGCACACTCGCCGCAGCTGATCCTCCACCATATCGCAGACCATGGCGTCCAAGGCGCTCCTAGTGTTCGCGCTCCTGCTCGCCGCCGCTTTCCTCGTCGCCTCAGCTAACGAGCAAGCCCGTAAGTCCCCGTGTGCACTCTAACTAGCTTCCATTAATCTGAAGTCAGATTATTCGAAGTAACAGCTGGCTTACTTTAACTTGAAATTATTGTACGGGTTGGATCGTACAGAGCCCAAGGGGGAGTAGATCAAAATCCATATATGGAACGTCCAAATCGGAGTCCGGATGAGGGAGATATGACTTCTCCAAGATCTACAATCCGGGTGCACCGGTCTGACCGGTGCCCTTCACCGGTCAGACCGGTGGCTCCCCGATTCCGAGCCAAATTGAGGAGTTCTGATAGATTATGCTTGTAAAAGGATTTCCTTGCGGGGCAAGACCTCCCCACCCTATAAATATAAAGGGTCACGGCCGATTGAGGATCATCATCCAATCGATCAAATCTATTTACCTTTATTTGTCTCGTATTTACTTTTATCTCCAAACCCTAGCTTTTTCAATCTCATCTGCTGTTCTTCCTTCGTCTCCGCGACGTCTGAAGGCGTTCTAGGTGGCCTTGCCGACCCTAGAGCAACCCTACGTGCGCTAGCTCCGACGGGGTCCCTCCTGAGCTTGCGTTCTAGGTCTACCGCCGGAATCTCACGGCGACCGGTCTGACCGGTCCATCACACCGGTCTGACCGGTGTTGACGCAGAGGCGCTGCGACAGCTGCCTTTGCGTGCTGTTGGCTCCAAAAGGTGCCAACAAATTGGCAACTCTGCTGGGGAACGAAGATCTGGCTATCCTAACTGATCTATCCAACTCCGGCGACATGTCTCGGTGTGAGCTAGATAAAAACAACATCGTCGACTTCACGGATGAAGAGCTCTCACCAGAAGATCGTCAAGCTATGGAGGACTTCATGAAGCAAAAGGCCGAACAAGATCGCCAAGAATTAGAAGAGCTCATGAAGAAGAAGGCTGAAGAGGATCGGCTTCACTACTTGTCGCACTTCAAGAAGAATCACGAAGGCAAGGTGAAGAAGATCAAGGACATCGACACTCCACCGCCTGAGGTACCACCCAATGTGAGCACATCACCGTCTCTATCCTCTTTTGTTACCGTTAATGATCTTACTACCGTGATGGATAGCTTTCGTTTATCAATGATTGAAAATATGCAAAACATGGTAGATAAGAGTCTCGGTAAACAGGTAGAGGGTGATGATAATATTGCATCTGGTTCTAAAACTGTGGCACCTCAGACCCCACCTATTAATTCATCAGCTGCACGAACAATTAATCCTCAGTATGGTATGCCGTTGAATTATTTTGCGGGACAATCACCACCGCCGCCGTTTGGTCAGAACAGACCGGTCAGACCGATGGGTCCGACCGGTCAGACCGGTGCTGGCGCTGTGGTGCCTTTTCCCTCATCTCCGGAACCTATAGTTACTATTCCTCCCGTTCAGGCCGCTTTTGGCCCATCCGGTGGGAATACTTCAGTAGCTCAAGGTATTCCAATTATGGTTCCGTTTGAGACAGGCGTTGGGTATGGTTACGCACCTAATCCCCAAGTTAATAGCCGTTTGCAACATCATACTTCTGGCTCGTACACGCAGCCGAATATGGTGCAATCGAATGCTTCCACTACGCCAATGCCAACCACCATCCAGGAAGTCATCGATAGGTTTAATGCTAATCTTGCTAAACAAATGAAAGATGACTATGGGATAGAAGTGAAAAATAAAAATCTTTCATATCGAAAACCGTATCCTTCTAGGTTTGATTCGGTTCCCTATCCTATTGGTTGGCGTTGTCCTGAATTTGTGAAGTTTAATGGGGATGATAGCAAAACTACGTGGGAGCATGTTAGTCAATATCTTGCTCAATTAGGAGAAGCTAGTGCCATAGAGGAAATAAGAGTGCGTTTATTTTCTTTATCTTTAACTGGCAATGCTTTTTCATGGTTTGCTTCATTACCTGTTAACTCTATTCGCACTTGGGAACAATTAGAACAAAAATTTCATGACCACTTTTATAGCGGAGATAATGAGTTAAGGTTGAGTCATTTAACATCGGTTAAGCAAAAGCATGATGAACCTGTTACTAGTTACATTATGAGGTTTAGAGAAACCAAAAACCGTTGTTATAATCTTGTTATCTCCGAAAGGGATCTTGCTGAATTAGCTTTTAATGGTCTGCGATCCCATATTAAAGAAAAATTAGAGGGTCATGAATTTGTTGATGTTGCCCAAGTCTTAGTAAGAGCTTTAGCTCATGAAAGCCGAAACAAAGATACTCGGCTCAAATCTGATCGTCCTAATATGCATATGCTAGATTATGAATCATCGGACGATGAAAGTAAAGAAGTGTGTGCTGCTGAATTTACTTGGTTACCTAATGATAAAGCAAACACTTGTGCTTCTCTTAAGCCGGCTCATAAGAGTCAGGATGAGATGAAATTTACTTTTGATGTAGCTAAGTGTGATAAAATATTTGATGAGTTATTTAAGTCGGGTAAAATTAAAATGTCTCACACTATACCACCTATTGATCAATTAAAAAGACATGCATATTGTAAATTTCATAATTCTTTTTCTCATGCTACCAATGATTGCAATACTTTTCGTCGGCAAATACAATCGGCCATTAATGAAGGTCGTTTGAAATTCCATGAGATGCAAGTTGACGAAAATCCTTTCCTAATAGTGCCTTTGTTAATGCTCTTGAGTTGTCAAATCCTAAGGTGCTTATTCGGCCGGATCAAGCCGAAAATGCTAAAGGAAAGAATGTGATCATTGGAAAGCAAAGACACGACGAGAGGCAGCCTCTGGAGGTGATCCCCAAGGTTTCAACGACTTTAACGCTTGGGGGGCAAGACAAGATCAAGACGGTCGATACTGCGTCGACCGGTCTGATCGGTGCCCAGACCGGTCTGACCGGTGTCCAGACCGGTCTGACCGGTGCCTCAGGTCGGTCTGACCGGTGCCTCCAGAAAGGTTCAAGATGCTCCAAGCCCAAGAAAAAAGCAAGACCGAGTTTTAATGAGCTCCTGGCCAAATATAAGAGGGAAGGAGCTACTAAGGATCGAAGTAATCAGCCAAACGGTGCTAAGGGCGTAAAAGCACCACCAAGACATAAAGGTATTCATCACCAACGAGGTAACTTTTCACAATATCCTTTTGTTGGATCTGTTATGCCATCGTCTTGGTATTATCCTTGCTATTATTCACCTGCTGATTATAGTAGTATGTA
Organism: Cenchrus fungigraminus; assembly: GCA_036936925.1. Lineage (NCBI taxonomy): Eukaryota > Viridiplantae > Streptophyta > Magnoliopsida > Poales > Poaceae > Cenchrus > Cenchrus fungigraminus. Next base: position 29,485,440 of record CM072773.1, on the reverse strand, counting down.
TATGAATTCATATATGATTCAATATCATGTTGCATACTCAAATTATAATGCATTACAAAGACCGATTGTTTGCAATAGCAATCTGGTCAAAAATAATGTGTGTACTACTATTAAGCAAGGTGAAAATAGCAACAAGCAAAATGCTAAGGAGATGCAGCCGAGGTGGTGTCCCTCAGGCTTGTCCCACACTCAAAAAAGGAGGTTGCAAAGACTACGCAAGCGAGGAGCAATGGAGCAGCAGATTGAAGAGAAGCCAGCTAAGTCAACATGGACCCGGAAGGAGTGGAGACCGAAGCAGGCGTCATCCTTGACTTGAGTAAAAAATGTGTACGGCCGTTGTTTTATTAAACATCGTCCTAAGTGTTTTTCAGTTTAGAAAGATATTTTTTGGCACATATCCTTTGCCAAAAAACAGGGGGGTATATGTTCGCACCCAAAATTGGCAGGTTTCATCCGACCGGTCAGACCTGTGGGCCCCACCGGTCAGACCGGTGTAGTCAAAGTCTACGAAATCCTATTTGGACTTCGCCATTGGATAGGTCTCGTCAAGTAGATCAAAATCCATATATGGAACGTCCAAATCGGAGTCCGGATGAGGAAGATATGACTTCTCCAAGATCTACACGTCGGGTGCACCGGTCTGACCGGTGCCCTTCACCGGTCAGACCGGTGCCTCCCCGATTCCGAGCCAAATTGAGGAGTTCTGATAGATTAGGCTTGTAAAAGGATTTCCTTGCGGGGCAAGACCTCCCCACCCTATAAATATAAAGGGCCACGGCCGATTGAGGATCATCATCCAATCGATCAAATCTATTTACCTTTATTTGTCTCGTATTTACTTTTATCTCCAAACCCTAGCTTTTCCAATCTCATCTGCTGTTCTTCCTTTGTCTCCGCGATGTCTGAAGGCGTTCTAGGTGGCCTTGCCGACCCTAGAGCAACCCTACGTGCGCTAGCTCCGACGGGGTCCCTCCTGAGCTTGCGTTCTAGGTCTACCGCCGGAATCTCCCGGCGATCGGTCTGACCGGTCCATCACACCGGTCTGACCGGTGTCGACGCAGAGGCGCTGCGACAGCTGCCTTTGCGTGCTGTTGGCTCCAAAAGGTGCCAACACAACTCAAACTAAACAGGTGAATTTATACCATCCTCATCGTAGTTTAACAATGGTTTATCATCCAACCATCTAACTAATCCTGCTTAGCGATGTTGAGTAGAAGATAAAAAGTCCCCAAAATAGTAAATTCCCTACCATAAGGCCAGTCTCAATGGCCTGTTTCACTACACGTTTTCCAAAACACCACATCACACTGCTAGGGAAAGGGTCTTTTGTACCGGGTGAGAACCCCCTTTAGTACCGGTTTCCAAACCGGTATTGTTCTTCCGGTACTAATGTGAAGAGGTATTAGTACCGGGTTGAATAACCGGTACTAATGTCACCTCTCCGTCATGTCCGTCTGCGCCTCCCTCCTCTCCGTCATGTCCGTCAACTAGCTCTCTCTCCGTCCCGTCCTCCTCTTCTTCTTCTTTTTTTCTCATTTCTTTTCTTTATTTATCCTTTCTCCAATATTTCTTCAAAAATGAATCACAAATTTTTTTCTTTAACACTTACTCACAATCACATGAATCACAAAATACATTTCTCAAACATCACACATTCAACAACACACATTCAACAACAGAAATGTGTTCCAAATCACATTCATCACTAGAGGAAAAAAAGAAGAAGAAACAATTCCCGGCGGCAGATCTTGCCGGCGGTCCCACGCCCCGTCCTGGCCGGCGGCCCCGCTCCCGGCCGCTGCGCCCGCCACCGGAGCCGGCCGCCGGGCCTCCGTGTTCCCCCAGCCCCCGCCGGCCAGGTCGCCGCGCCCGCCGCCAGAGCGGCCGCGTGCGCCCTCGCCGTAGCGGCCGCGTGAGCCCCCGGCCGCCGCGCCCGCCGACGGAGCGGCCGCGCGCACCCTCGCCGGAGCGGCCGCGCGAGCCCCCGGCCGCCGCGTCCGCTGACGGAGCGGTTGCGCGCCCTCGCACCGCCGTCCACGGTCTGCCTCCCCGCCGGCCGGCCACATGAGTCCCTGGAAGAAGAGAAGAGAGGAGGAAGTTAGAGATTGGGAGAAGAACGAGATAGATAAGAATGGAGTGGATCGGAACGAGAGAGAGAAGATAAGGCATGAGCGGTAGCGTGGGGCAAACGCGGATGGCAAGAAAAAAATAGCGGCGACGCGGACGGCGTTGGAGTACGCGATGCTTTAGTACCGGGGTTGGTTTTGCCCCGGTATTAAGTGTCTACATTAATACCGGGGCTAGTTCCCACCCGGTACTAATGTGGACTGACCACATTAGTACCGGGTGGGAACCAGCCCCGGTATTAATGTGGACACATTAATACCGGGGCTAGTTTCCACCCGGTATTAATGTGTCCTCACGAGGCCGTGGCGAGGCTCTCTCACATTAGTACCGGTTCTTGATCACATTAATACCGGGTGCTGAAGAAACCGGTACTAATGTAAAAATTGCCCTGGGATAAAAGCCTCATTCCCTAGTAGTGTCAGCTAGAGGCTGGATGATATGATTATGAAATTGTTCTTCTCAATGGTGAGTTTCATTTCACGATTTCATAGACAAGTTACAACATTAAATTAGCATCTATTTGTTGCATTGAGATTGGTCAAAAATGTGTTGGGATGAAACTCTATGTTCTCAATGGGAGTTTCATACCTATGAAACTGTGTCAAATGAGTTTCACCAAGATGAAACTTTTTCCTTCTCCCTCCTCAGAGTTTCATGCAAAAAGTGGACTTCTGCTGATGTGGCGCCCTATTTAATGTGCATGAAACGTCTATGAAACCTCTATTGAGACTGGCCTAAAAAAATTGTCGTAAAATTAACGGAACCAATTCACACCGAGCTATTATAGTGATTGACTCAAACTTTAGACATGAGTAAGCCGTGATTAGTAAGAAGAGATTACATGGTATAAACTGATGGAGATTACATGGTATAAACTGATGTTATATGACACTGGACCATTGTTAAACTAAGGCGAGAAATAAATACACTAGTTTAGTTAGTTAAGGGGCTGATTTGCATCAAATAAAATATTAGAGATGAATGTGACACTTTTGCAATACTTGAGAGCAGGGTTCACAAAACCGCTGACCGCTCGGTTTGCCGAAGGAAAAAAACCAGGGCGGTTAACCGGTGAAACCAAACGGTTAACCGTTAGAGGTTTTTTTAGGTTCGATCAGGGGGCAGTTAACTGGTCGATTTCGCTACCGGACCGGACCGGAATTCCAGACGGTAGCGAACGGTATTTAGAACCCTGCTTGAGAGACAACAAATATACCTATTCTATTAATATTAATTGGATTTTGTTTTAGTAATGTGTTCACATCTTTTTCTTCACAATATCATGGAAAATCTAAATACAAATATGCTGATTTGTGTAGTTTTTATTAACTTATTAAAACATATGTGTCGGTCGTACCTATTTAGCTTAGGCCCCCATTTGGTTATTTTAGTTTTAAAGCCATATGAAAACCAAACTGCTAATTTATTTTTATTAATTGGTTGGCCTTGTTGTGGATATTTAGTTTAAACTTAATTCATCTAATATTTCTTTACGTTTATAGAAGATCCTTTAATTCCTTTTTAGAAAAAGAATAGGGAATATGCACTCGGGACACACCACAAAAAACTCTGTTATTAGTCACTTCTTTGCTCCAAGAAAATTGATTTGTTTTACTCGTAGTCATACCCAAAAAAAAGGCCGCCCGTCCCCCGCGTCACCGCCGCTGCCCAGGCTTGCGCCGCCACCGCCTTCCGCCTCCGGCCCCGTCCCCGGCCTCCTAGCCGGTGGTAAGGGGAGCAGGGGTCCATTCTTTTAGTTGATCGAGTCCTCATCGAGTCCATCTAGAGGTCTAGGGTTTGCTCGTCGCTGATGCTCGGCGGCGGAGTTAGGTTTTGCCGGTGGAGCGTGACTCCTCTGCGGCTTGGTTTTCCTGGCGGCACCGGCGATGCGGAAGCGACGGCGTTGCGGAGGAATAGTTTCTCCCAGTTTCTTCCGTTCTCTGATGGTGATCTACTCCGACGTCAACGGAGAGGCTGGGGAGACCTGTCCAGGAGTCGAGGGCCGGCGCATCATCGTCTTCTTCAGGTAATGATGTTGTTGACCATGTTAATCTCAAGGAAGATGATCTTTGGAAGAAATTTGAGCATTGCTCGGGTTACCGGCGATGGAAACGAAGGATGCATCGTGGGTACTGAAGTTGGTCGATGCGCCTAGGAGGCAGCGTACTCGGCTAATTCGCCTAGCAGTAAGCCCTCCTCTGCGGCCTCCACTTTGTGAAGTTTGGCTCTGGTGCCCGGTGATGATTGGGAAGCGGCTTCGACGGCGGTGACGAACGGATCGCTGAAGGCTTCGAGGAAGATGAACATGAGTTTTGAACTTCTTTATAATTTTCCTTTTCTTTCGGATCCTATTTGTAAATAGGTCGGTGTAATACGCTAAGATCAATACATGTTTCTTCTAAAAAAGAAAATTGATTTGTTCCTTTGTTGCTCCATATTCGGCTTTAATTTTCTTTGCATCTCACCAGTGTGCACCGCTACCTCGTGCGTCCAACCGTAGTTGTAAAGCATATCTAACTTCCTCCACGTGCTTCACCTAATCTTTCCTATTTCTCACATACGCTCAAGCGATCTTTTTATTTTTTTTGCGAAAAATGCTCAAGCGATCTTCATTCTGATTGCTGCATAAATAGACATTTAGGGCGGCGCAATGAATTTCTTCCACTCTATTATCATGGCAACTCACCAATTCTATGAACTAGGGGCAGGTCTGCAGGGGGGTCCTGCGGCCATGCATGTGCATCCATGTATAGAACTAGTATTTTAATCTTCAATTTTGTACTGAAAACATAGCTTAAGTTTAAGAGTATGTCAGCACCCTCTTTGAATAGATCTCGGCTCCGCCCCTGCTAACTGCTATGAGCATCAATTCACTTTAGCGCTGTACACATTTGAGGTGATCGTTATAGGAGTGTTGTCCTACAACGATCACCTCAAATAAGCCGCTTTATCTCTAACTCTGGTGAGGCAGCATTGCAACGCAATCACGGAAGAGTTTTTTCTTCATGTTGATTGCTAATTGCTTCATTTAATAGGGAGCCATCTTTCAAATATGTATGTGCAGTATTCATGTCGTCTTAGTTTCGTATTCCAAAGACATGTTTGGATCACTGGACCAACAACATTGGTTGGCAATGTGGTTCCTTTGGGTCACACACTCTGTTTCCAACATTAGTGTTGCAGCCACTCAAGAGTGATCGTGTTGTGCTCCAGGTTTATTCTTCGGGGACAGCACACGTGCCAAGTGGCCGCGGCTATGCAACATGGAAGCCACTACGATGGGTCTCATGTCATCGTTGCTCGCTTGGTTATGCTGCCACATCGCCTTCATTCTTCCATCTTGTTTCTTGTCTCTCACTTTTTTTTCTCGAATAAAATACATGACCGGTCATTAAACTTGCCAGCCGTGTCACTTAGGTTTGTATACTCTCAAATTCATATATAGCTCTCTAAACATGGTCATTTATGTCTCTATACTCTCTGAATGCATATCAAGCGCTTTAAACTTGTTTTTGACGTGAAATATTGTGGGGAGTTCCCCACAGCTAAATTTAATTAATCAAAAAACAGAGCATATTTACAAGAGAGAGGGGGGGGGGGGAGCAAGACAACCTATTAAGTTACTATCTCTAAAATTGAATAAAAGAACTACGAGCATCCTCCCTAACTCTCACGAGATGGAGGTAACCTTGGGACTTAAATTTTCGCACCCAAATTTGAGGAGTAGCAACTCCATTATCAAAGATCACCGAATTTCGAATGTTCCAAATCTCCCAGGCAGCCATGATGAAAAATTCCAAAATGAAGGGTTGAGACGAGCTACTGTTTGCCACTTCCTAGATCCTGTCACAAATGTCCAAGGACATGCTCCACTGAATACCAAGTTTCTGCCAGCAAGCAAGAGCAAAGGGGCAGGTAAAGAAAAGGTGATCAATATCTTCAGGTGTGTTGTTTGCACACAAAACATAGAATTCATTTGGTTGTACATTATAGTTCCTTCTGAGCAGCATAGTTCTTGTATTCAGCCTATCCACAAGCACAAGCCACAAAAAGAATTTGATGCGTGGGATGCACTTGGATTTCCAAAGGATCTTGAAAATTGGATGCACCTGCAGGTTTTCAAACACCCTCTAATAGTATCTTCTGGAAGAGTAAATGTGATTACCCCATATCAGCAACCATAAGTCAGAATCATCTGGGTGATATTGAATGCCATTGAGCATGGTTTGCAACTGTTGCAATTCTACAAAAGCTTCAGTTGAAATGGGGAGGTAGAAGAGTGAATCTAAGTCTTCTGCTAACATGACTTGCTGGACAGAGATGGCTTCATTTCTCACAAAAGAAAATAACCTTGGAAACTTGTGGGACAATACTTCATCTAGCCATAAGTCCTCCCAAAATGTGACTGTGGACGCATTGCCAACTGAGCATTTAGCAATTCCTCTATAAAGCACCTGCAATCTGAGAACATCCTTCCACCAGAAAGAGCCTGTTTCTGGTGAAGCATGAGGAACCTTGCCATCATAGTATCTTTGCCAAATCAAATGGATCCAGGGTATATCCTGATGATTGTAAAATTTGTGAAGTTGTTTTAGGAGCAAAGCATCATTTTGGAGTCTGAGATTAATTATTCCAAGTCCACCCTTATGCTTCGGTTTCTGGACCATAAGCCAGGCTACTAGATTGCCCCATTTCTTTTCAGGGTTATTACCTCTCCACAAACATTGCCTTCTGATTCTATCAATATTTTCAATCACCCCAGCTGGTAGTTTGATGGAACACATATCATAAGTAACTGTTGATGACAACATTGAGTTAATCATTTCTAGCCTCCCTATGTAAGATAAAAAAAGTGGAGCAAGCCACAAGTTTCCTTTCCACTCTGTTCATGAGAGGTGTGAGATCTGTAAAGTGAGGCTTTGTAGTGCCCATAGGGAGACCTAAATATGTGAAAGGCATGGAAGAAATTTGACATCCAAAGGCTGAAGCAAGGTCCTGCATTTTAGCATCTGAGACATTGAGGGGAATCATGTAGGATTTGTGGTAATTAACTTTCAGTCCAGTTGAGGGAGCAAACTGTTCCAGCAGGTTTTTAAGGAACAAAATGTGACTTCTATCAGCTGAGAGGAGCAGGATTGTGTCATCTGCATATTGTACCACTGGAAAATCACCAGAACCATGTGGAATGGGCATCGAAAGATTACCAAGCTGAAATGCCTCATTGATTACATATTGCAGCAGTTCAGCAGCAAGGACAAAGAGGAGAGGAGAAAGAGGGTCCCCTTGTCTGACTCCCCTTTTACATAAAAATTTCCTCCCAGGGTTTCCATTCAAAAGAATTGAGGAAGAGCCAGAAGACAGAATGAGTTTGATCCAATCCAGCCACTTGTTTGGGAAGCCAAGTGTAGTCATCATTTTCAAGATAGCTCCATGCTCAATAGTATCAAATGCCTTTGCAAAATCCAGCTTTAGAATAACAATCTCTTTCTTACTTTGCTGACACTGATGAATATACTCAAAACACCAAGCAATACAGTCTTGAATTGTCCTTGACTTTATGAAACCATACTGATTCTCATGGAGGATTTGAAGGATCACTGATTGCAATTTATCAACTAGGATTTTTGTGAGCAGCTTAATACTACTATTCAAAAGGGATATTGGTCTGAAGTCATTTACAGATTCTGGGTTATTGCTCTTTGGCACCAAGGTCATCTAGGTCATCAAGCCCTTTAAACTTGGTTGTGAATGTCATCTAGGTCCATATACAATCTAAGGTCACCCGCACCTCGTGACGGGAAAGGAGTCGATCTCAATGCGAAGTTTAGCAGTGGAACGGATGCACCGCTCACTGGTATAAGCCTCCCTATTTAATAGGTTGCTATAATGCACCTCCAATCCTAGAGGTGTATGAACTGAATGCTAGAGCGAGGAGGAGGAGTTTGTAGTGCCGGTGAGGAGGAATCTGCTGGTGCCCGCTAGGCCGCCACTTCAGGTGGGGGAGGAGCAGCAGACGACGGTGGTCGCCCTCATGCCTGTGCGACGCCTCGACCCTATTGTGGCTCACAACCACAGGCCAACCGAGCTTGAAGACGAAGCAGGGAAAAAAGGAGGGCGGGAGGGAGGGAGAGAGAGCGTCATCAGGGAGGAGGGACCGCCGATGGGAGAGAGCTGCGGGCACACCTCTTCCCTTGCCTCACCTCGCCTGGCCGAGGAGCCAATCCTTTGTGAAGGACCGAATAGGCGACCAGAGAGGGGGGTAGTGAATGGGAGCCGATAAAAATTCTTCTCCAAAGAGAGAACTCGGCCTATTACCCCGATTTCCACTCCAATCACTCGCATACACCAAAGAATCTCTAGACTAGGCACACACAAGCCTACAAGTCCTAGAGACAAGCCACGAATCAAAGAACGGAAGCACTAAGCAAGAACCAAAACACTTAGCCAAATGTCGACAAGCTAGGTGCGGATCGTCTGTGCAGTACGGGCGGAATGTCTGCCAGGCAGGGGCGGACTGTCCGCACGGACGTCGCGGACTGTCAGAAAACTCCAACAGAACCTCCAGAGACGCACCGAGAAAATCGAACTGTCCGACCAAGCCACGCGAGCTGTCCACTAGTGTCGCGGACAGTCTGTGTAGGACCTGCGGACCGTCCGGCCAAAACACCAGCACAAACTCACTCAACTTCGCCCACGCGGACCGTCCGTCATTGACCGACGGACTGTCCGCAAAACCCCTTGCAACAAAACCCTAGGGACTCCACGGATCGAAACACGAACTCACACGAACACACGAAGAACAACGACGAACACGAGTCGCGCGGACAGTCGAGGCTAAGCAAGTCCGCGGTGGAAGCATGTCCGCTCGATGGGAATATCCGAAGACTTGACCAAATTGCCCCTGAGGGGTGTGTATCTTCATTTTAAGTTGTAGGGGTAGCATGGTCATTTGCCTCCTCTGGAGGACTTCATATATATAGCGGAGAGGTGGATGGCATCTCTCTCTGGCTCTAGGGTTTCCTCCCCCAGTAGATCGCTCTGGACAACTTCTTTTCCCAGTATTTCCTTAGGCTAGATTCTTGTACAGACTTTGACCTCTGGATGTATGGAAGCATTCGGCGTTGTGATGATTTCCCTCTCCTAGTTCCTTGTAATTTTCGTGTCATTTTTAGAGCTATTTTTGGGTGTTTTGTTCTTTGCTCGATTCGTTGATTTGAGGGCGTTTTTCCTTGGATTTCTTTGAGGGGATCATGGGTGGATGCCTTGTGCATCTTTGGGTGTGATCTTGACCCCTCAAACACCGGGAAATCCCTTGGATTCGCGAGTTCTTGGAAGAACCCGAGTTCTTGGGGTTGTTCATGTGATCTGTGATTCCCGGTGTTTTAGTGAGTTAGAGGTCAAGATTTTTGGGGCATAGCTTGACCTAGTGACTCTTCGCATCTCCCCCAAATCTTGTCTCAAGAGCTCAAGTGGTTTGGGAGATCCGGTGATGGCTTTGCAGGGTTGACTTCGCGAGTGGGTTGTTTCTGGTTTTGTTCGCGGCTTGCGGACAATCCGCCTAGCTGTCGCGGACAGTCTGCACGTCTAGGGTTCATCTCAGTTCGTCACATGTTCGTGCGAGTTCGTGTTTCGATCCTTCGCGTGCCTAGGGTTTTGTTGCAGGAGGTTTTGCGGACAGTCCGCTGGTCAGTGATGGACGGTCCGCGTGGGCGTGTTTGAGTTGAGTTTTGCTGGAGCTTTGGCCGGACGGTCCGCGACACTGGCGGACAGTCTGCGACACTAGGGACAGTCCACGTGGCTCGGCCGGACAGTTCGATTTTCCGAGTGCGTCTCTAGTGGTTCTGTTGGAGTTTTCGTACAGTTCGAAGTGACCGTGCGGACAGTCCGCCTGTGCCTAGCGAATGGTTCACCCGTACACCATGGACGGTCCGCACCTAGCCTTGCAGATTTGGCTAAGTGGTTTGGTTCTTGCTTAGTGAAGGACCGAATAGGCGACCAGAGAGGGGGGAGTGAATGGGAGCCGACAAAACATTCTTCCCAAAGGATGAACTCGGCCTATACTCTGATTGCCACTCCGATCACTTGCACATACGAAAGAAGCTCTAGACTAGGCACACACCAGCCTACAAGTCTTAGAGACAAGCCACAAATCAAAGAGCAGAAGCACTAGACAAGAATCAAATGACTTAGCCAAATCTACGAGGCCCTGGGCCGACAGTCCGCATGAGTACGGCAGACAGTCCGTGTGTCTAGCAGACAGTCCGTGACCCCTCGGTAGACAGTCTGAAAAACAACACCGAACCTCCAGTAGTGCACCGAGGAAATTCAGACAGTCCGGGCAAGCACCGCGGACAGTCCGTGCCTCGCGGACAGTCCAGCAAACCACACCCAACCGAAAACCCCAAACTCGATGGATCAAAACACGAGCACGCACGAACACGGACGAACACCTGATGACACATGGACGAACATCTAACGACGGAACAACCCACACGGACAGTCCGCGACCCACGGGCGGACAGTCCGCAAACCGCGGACAGAGTAGAAACAGCTCGACCCTGTGAGGTCAACTCTCCAAATACATCACCGGATCTCCCAGACCACTTGAGCTCTTGAGACAAGATTTGGGGGAGATGAGAAGCATCACTAGGTGAAGCTATACCCCAAAAATCTCGACCTCTAACTCACTAAAATACCGGGAATCGCGGATCACATGAACAACCTCCAAGAACTCGGGTTCTTCCAAGAACTCGCGAATCAAAGGGATTTCCTGACGTTTGAGGGGTCAAGATCACACCCATGATCTCCTCAAAGAAATCTGAGGAAAAAGCCCTCAAATCAACGAATCGAGCGAAGAACAAAACACCCAAAAATAGCTCCGAAAATGACACGAAAATCATAGGGAACTAAGAAAGGGAAATAATCACAACGCCGAATGCTTCCATACATCCAGAGGTCAGAGTCTGTACAAAAATCTAGCCTAAGGAAATACTAGGAAAAGAAGCAGTCCAGAGCGATCTACCAGGGGAGGAAACCCTAGAGTCCGAGAGAGAGAGAGAGATGCCATCCACCTCTCCGCTATTTATACGAAGTCCACCGGAGGAGGCAAATGACCATGCTACCCCTACAACTTAAAATGAAGATACACACCCCTCAGGGGCAATATGGTCAAGTCTTCGGATATTCCCATCGAGCGGACACGCTTCCACCGCGGACTTGCTTAGCCTTGTTAACGGTTCAAAACCGTGTTGAAGTTCACCGCAAACCTACAGGTGACTTGGTGCCTTTTTCACCAAGGAGGATCCTCCAAGGATTGTCAATCCAAGGATCGGAAGCAAACCGCTAAGGTTATCTACCTTGTCTAGCCAAACTAACCTAACATTAAGCGTTGATTGCATATAAAGAGGGAAACCTTGATATATATGATTTATGGCACAAGGTTGACTACATCCATGGACATAGGCAAAGTAAAGCACCACCAAGGGGACGACTAACCCTAGCGCCTTCTAGTTGTAGCTCCGGCAAACGAGCAACAAATCATGCATCTCATCTAAAAGCATCCTTAAACTCCTGCCTTCGGCCTACCTTCCGAAGACATCCGCTCGTTCGGGGGAAATCAACCTGTCACGATGCTCCCTTAATGAAGTGGGGGATCCACGGCCGTGCCCATACATGGACAAGTCTACCAATCATGAAGGGTCAACATACTAGATCTAATCACCATGATTACATAAAGCATGCTATGTAGTCTAACCTAGCATTAGACTAAGGATCAAATCATATTCACAAAAGGTAGAAAGTAAAGACGGAGACATGGAATCGCTTAAAGATCGGAAAACATGATTGTAATTGCTCACATAATAATAGATGTGTTTGGGTCACCACCACCGAGTACATACCATTGATGACCTCAACTAGCTCCGGAACTCCACCATGGCACAACCACGCAGGGCGGCCATGGCGGCTAGGTTTGGCCTACGCCATCCCCTAGACAACTTCGAGGACTCCGCCGCCGTCGTCTCCCTTCGGTGCTCACTTCTAGGTTTCACTGAGTTCTGATGGATGGATGTGGCGGCCGTCGGAGGCAGGGGGTATAAATGAGCCGAGGAGCGTGTAGGTCAAAGGGGAGGCCGAACCGGGCCCGGAACACCCCAGGTCGGTCGGCATGGGCCGGCCGGCCCAGGCCTTTTTCGGCCCGGTTCGGGCCCATCTTCCTCCACGATGCTTCTCGCACTTTCTTGAATATTTGCCAAAGTCCATGTGGGTCCTTGACATCGTTTTCCCCGCGGTTTAGATAAGGGTGCTTGGCGCGCAAACTCCCGCATCTTCCGTTTGGGTCCTTGGAGTTTCACGGCTTCATGCTTCGGTCCTTGGGTCATTTGGAGTCATGTTTACTTCGTATCTTGACTCGTGCCGGGCTTCGTGATCTTCTCACAAAGTGCTAGATGAACTCCACCCGGAAGTCCTCATTTAGGTACCTAATTCCTGCATAAACAACACACTCCAAAAACCACATGCAAGTGCGAACTTGTTACATCATTAGTGTGCCTAGTGGCGGGTTAGTTATAAATCAAAGCTCAAACCAAAGTGTAACAAGTGCTCTTGGTTGACGGAAATTGACTGTCAACATACCCCCATGCTTAAACCTTGCTCGTCCTCGAGTAAGCCTTTAATGGATGTCAGTATTGCCCTTCAATGTTCATACCCTGCACTTGTTCATACATGAGAAAACATAATGCTCTCCAAGTTTATATTTGTTATAGTTTCATAATGTAGCTAGCTTTCATCTCTATGGAGGGTAGATATCATTTAAGCTCTTTCCACAAGTAATTAATCATGCTCTCAAATTTTAAACAAATCTCATAAATTTTGAAAAATAAGAGCGGGATGAAGAAAACTTTGCTTTACCAAGATCAATAATAAACCTCCTTGCATCTTGCTCATGAACTCTCATCTCATCTTGTCTCTCAAGTCTACTTGTTCTACTCCTTTCCTCTCTCAAATATGGTGGAAGACTTTATATGGAGCTATGGGAAAGTTTAGTCCTACCAAGATATTATAGTCAAGATATTATCAAAACAAGACAAGCTTCTCATGGACTTACCGAGACTCATCAAAAAGGTCATTGGAAAAAAATGTTATCAAGGAGGGGGAGAGATGAACACACACATTTAGATAGGTGGACATGTGCAAATGGCAAAGAGTGATCCCGAGGCACAAACTAAGACCTCGTTATCGGATTGCACATGGTTGAAAAGATGAGTATGGGTCTTGATCTTGAATCCTCTTGAAAACTCAAAAAGCACTAAACATAGTTAGAGAACCGGGGAGCTTTATTTTATTTTTTTCTTTCTTCTTTCTTTCTTTTTCTCGTCATACTTTTTCTTCTTTATAATTTTTTCATTTTTTTCTTTCACCATTCTTTTTCTCTTCTTCCTTTTTTTCTTTTTTTCTTTTTTTAGATCGCTCCCCTTGAACTCTAGACTATACTAGCACTTCCTTGGCAACCCCCCCCATGCTTAGACGTTTGCTCGTCCTCGGGCAAAGAGGTGATAAATACGCCAAGGTAGAAATTGAAGCTCTCATATTTTCTTAGAGAGAGATACTCGAAAAATCTTCTAGGGATCCTTTTGGAAGTCTCCCTTACTCACTTGAAGCACCTTCCTTGTAATCTTTCTCAAAATATTCATCCATACTCATATATTGGGTTGTGGTCAAGGAGGTGAACACAAAAAAAGATATATTTGGGTTTTGTGGTTGGATATCCGGCGAGGTTTGCGGAATTCCCAATGTGGAAACTCACAATGCACGGATAGAAGAGGCTAGCATAAAGAACGATACGCAAAAACGGAATGACCAGCTTCTTAGTCTCGAGCTAGAGAAATCAAGCCTTGAATAAATGCACCCAAAAATAAATCTTGTAAACTAAGGTTTTTGCACTCAAGTAAGTTTGGGCTTTGGATGGGTAGAGCAAAATGCAAGCGGTACTCATGACAAGGTTAGCATAACTTTTTGAGAATAAAAAGGTTCTTTGATTTATTCAAAGTTGAGAGCAACGAAAAAGAACTATGGGACTTAAGTTATCATAACCTCCACAAAAGATTAGGCTAGCATTTAATAAATTTTAGATTCATATTAAAAGAGAGAGCCCTAGCTTAATCATATAAAAACCAAGCGCAAGAAAGATCAAAGTGGCAACAATCATCATATATCCATAACAAAGAGCATACAAGATATCATCATGGTGAGCTCAAGGTGACGGTGATTATTGTTGAAAACAAAAACAAACCTAGGTTGTACTCCTAGTAGCCATGTTATTCTATTGAGATATACAAAGGTTGCACCTAAGGTTGTGGAAAGCATAAACATATGTACAAGCATATAGAAAGACGAGGACAAAAAGAGGGTTGAGGATTTGTTACCGTCCTTTGATGCTTGAAGTGTAGCGCGGCCTCCCCCATGCTTAAGCATTGTGCTTAACATGGAAGAAGAACCACGATCCTTGCTCCATGCGGTCTTCTCATGTCCACCAAATCCTCCCCCATGCTTAGCATGTTGCTAGGCATGGAAGATGATGAACCATCTTGAAGTCCTACCACCATGTGTGGATCGTCATACTCTTCACTTTGTCTTGATTGTCCTCCAACGTTCACCCTTTGTCACAAGTCTCCGTCCCAATCGAATTTATGGGAGTGATTCACAATGCCTGCAAAACAATTTTAAAGCACAAAGTACCCCCGAGGTGACGGTCGGAAATACTCACTCTATGCCGACAAACCAAAGACATCCCCTAAGATCTTAACTTGTGGCATAATTAATCTAGTGAAAAATTAAAAACCTAATGGGTGTACGTGTGTGCAAGCGTGAATGCAATGAGTTAGAAGCATGAAAGGTTGAGAACAAACTTTATAGAGATTACACAAAGTTTTAAACACCATGTTTACAACTATGTTCCCAAAATCCTTGGATCAAACACCATGCTAAAGCCAAAGAATTCAAGCGCTCCAAAAAGTTTTAGAAAACCGAACGTGCTTAACATAATGAAAGTGGTCATTAAAGAAATGCAAAATGCAAAGGGTTAGCAAAAACAAATGGTAGCAAGGGTTGAAAAGATCAAACAACCAAACTAACAAGGTTTTAAGGGTAGGTTATAGGTATCCTATATTTTTGGCTCAAATAAGAGTTTTGAAGAGAGGAAGTGAAGTTTAGAAATTCTATCTAAGGTGGTGTCGAAAGTCTTTATATGGAAAACAAACCTATGGTTTTTAGGAAGGCTAAAGATGTGGAAGAGGTTTTCTCATAGGAGGGCTAGTCAAAGATGTTAGTTAGCACAAGGGATAGAGGTGGGCTTGGCTAACCGGAATGGTGCAAGCCAATCAACACAAGTCAACCCTACCCTTGTTGGCTACGGGTTTTTGGTGGGGCTATGGGAAGGCTTAGGTTGGTTGGACAAAAAGTTAGATCAAAACAAAATATGAATGCAATATGGCATGGATGAACAAAATGACATGATATGGTGCTTGTCTAAAACAAATGTAAGAGTTAGCCTAAATTAACTAGCCACAAGTTTTGAATTAAGGGATGGTGCCAACTTCATATTTCTCGCTAAAAAAGACACAAAAGAAAACGAACCTAAACACTAATAGACACACAAAAAGTCTACAAGTTTTCCAAGATCAAGAACAAAGTGCTCCCTCAATAGCATTTAAATCAAACCACATGGTGTTGTGGTATTTATTAGAGCAATGGTACAATGTTACTTGATGTTTCTGTTTAAGATTACAATGTAGACGGTCATATTATATATATATATATATATATATATATATATATATATATATATATATATATATATATATATATATATACATAAACATAAACAAAAGAAAACGGGTTGCCTCCCGCAAAGCGCTTCATTTAAAGTCATAGAGCTCGACTTTCTTACGTACCTTTTCGTAGTCGCGAAGCCATGGTCCTTCATGTAAGATTTGAAGATGTCCATGCAGCTTTGATCCACTCTCCATGTTTGACACGATCATTTTACTTGATGAGAGGCTTGCCCGATCGTTTCCTTGCATCATCGTCACCTTCTCCTCCTTTGCTTCGGGGGAGGCGATGCACGAGCTTGCAATTCCCTTAGGGCATGGCTTCTCTTCTCTTTATTAAGGTTTAATGACCTGCATGGTTAGTGAAACTCGGGTTTTCTCCCGACACATGCTCTTTTAAGGTCACGAGCTTGACCAAGCACGAAGCAAGTCCAAGATTCGCAAAGTGTGAAACAAACATATGCAATCATAACCACAATTTAAATTTGGTAAACAAAGAAAGTTGTGATTAAAAGTAGCATGAGTTTCTTGCTTAGCGCTAAGGCTCTCATTAGGCATGGGTTCATTAGGCAAGTAATTAACAAATTTAAAGCACAACATAGCCTCTTCATCATCCTCAAGAAATCTAGCCTATCATGATCAAAGGCGCAAGGCATAGAATCGAACATACTTTTGGATAAGAACATGAATATATCAAAAGGAAGATATCATATCCAAAAGTACCTTGAGAGATTAATGTGTACCTTAGCCTTCGAGCTTTTCATCGTGAGTGATCCTCCGGAGTTGAAAGCGGACAATCCTTGATGATCGAAGGTGGCTCGCGTAGACTTTTCTCAATTCCTCCCTTCGTGCCACATGTCGTCAAGGTTGCTTTGTGTAGGATCACTCCTCTTCTTCATTTGCGGGGCTTCACACATGTCTTAAATGTCTTCATGTAGTTCCATGATCCTTCATGTGAGAGCCCAAAAATATCCGCACCATTGGATGTTGTCTTATGTGTGTAGTCCATTGTGGTCTTCTTCAAACATCTCCTTGCGTCGGATGCCGCCAACTCGTGTCTTCATTTGCCAATGCTCCAGGGGTCTTTGTTTTGTCCCAAGCCTCTGAATTTCTTCATGAGTGGTCTAATGGAAGCATTCCCTAAGCTCCTCTTCGTTGTTGTCGTCCTCACCTTCGCCATCATGTTCTCATCATATTGCAGCTGCCTCTTCTTTGGATTTCCCCCCTGTTTACATAACAGAACATATACCAAAATATAATTCTATTGAAAAATTTATAAAATTACCTTTCCAACGGGTACTCATCCATCTTAATCGGAGTCCAAATGAGGGAGTTATGGCTGTTTCACTTCAGCTTTGTTTGCTGTCCAGAAATTTTCAGAACGTGCAATTATCGGTGATTCGGCCATATCCGCTTGTAGGAACCTCCGATCGATTTGATTCTTGACTCGTTGGAAGCATAACTTCGTGGGGCTTCTAAATATCCAAAGATATCCTGTTGTTCTTCCCATGAGGCTGTGCAAAACTTGATGCGAACAGACTTCGAAGATGTTGAAGAACTTGATCTTGTGATTTAGGGGGCATCGTGATTGCTTCCCACTACTAGAAAAGGGACCTTCTGTACCGGGTGGCAACCCACATTAGTGCCGGGTGGCCACCCGGTACAGCTAAGGCGGCACTAATGTGGGCGGCCACATTAGTGCCGGGTCGTGTGACCAGCCAGTACAGATGTCGGCTCACATCTGTACCGGTTCCTAACATGGCCCGGTACTAATGTTTTTTTATTTTTTTTATTTTCTATTCAGTTTCTTTATTTCTAATCCCAATCGTATTTGTTTTTATACGTATACTAATATGCTTATCGTATGTGTTTGGTATACATATACTAATCCTAATGCGAAGCGTATAGATTGCATACAACATATAATACATATATATAAGCATATTGTGCATATGGAAATATGATAAATATTTACAACGAATCAATTGTCAGATAAGATTAAAGTTTGAATCCTTCTAAGCCCATTTGCTTGAAGATCCTTCTCGTCGTTGCTGACTCCTAGTACTAACCCTAGAAGGAATTTCCTTTGGCTTCTCCTTCACCTTCTCCTTGTCTTTGTCCTTCTCCTTGTCATTGTCGGCTTTCTCCTTCTCCTTCTCCTTCTCCTTCTCCTCCTCATTGTTTTTCTGTCCGGTTTCAATGCTAGGACCTGAAGTGGCGTCAGTGGTCCTTGTGAACCTTGATGCACCGGAAAAAAACACTCCCCCTGGATTGATCACCTCGTCTAGAAGAAATCCGCACAATTGTTCTTGAATTAGCCGGATTTTTTCCGTCTCGAGAAATCCTTTCTTTATGCGCTCAATCTAGAGAAGAAGTTATTAATTGCATAAGTATTATTGGTAGAACTAAGTATATAAAAATTAAGAACTAGGGATAAGTACGCACCGATCGCTGGCGGCTTCCACCCAAGTAGTTACTTGCAAAGGTATGCATGAACCATAGTTTTAAATAGCGGGCTATAGCACCGCTATAGCGTCGCTATAGCATTTTTAGAGGGTCCCCGCTACGCTATTTGTATTTGTGACGCTATGGTAGCTATGGACGCTAAATCGGGCTATAGCTGCGCTAAACGACGTAGTTTTAGCGCCGCTATAGCCTTAGCTTAGTGCTACAATTGTGATCTTTTGGACAACTGAATATTTGAATTGTATGAATCTTGTTGTATTGTCAACTTAAGCAATGTTCCAGCATCCCTAGACACATATTTATGCTTATGATATTTGCTAATTATTGTATTTTTTCATCTATTACTTGTATTTGTCATGGTTTGATTGTAAACCGCTATTTGCAATAGCCCGCTATAGCCTCCGCTATAGCTTCTTAGCCTCAGAAAAAAAGATGCCGCTATTTGCCATAGCCCGCTATTTAAAACTTTGGCATGAACTCACATACGTAGTATGGGCATAGATTGGTACCCTTCGGCTGCTTCATGCACTGCACAAATGTGAAAACAAAGTTAATAAATATGATTTGTTGTATTCAGAGAAGAAGTGACATGAGATCGACGAACAAAAAGACGTACCTCGACGTCATGGAGGTAAGTAAGTTTCTTTTTGAATTTCCCTTTGTACTGTACGAAGAGCATATCCCATGCTAGGTTCAACTGTTCGAGGAGAGAAATATACCATTCTTTATATCCGTCAATAGAGTCATATACCCAGACGTGGCCCGTCTTTGGATAGATAACAAAGAGAATCCAGTGGAAGCTGCCATTACATATACAAGTATATAAGTATATTGTAATATTGAGTGTAATTCGGAAAATAAATAAATAGATATGTGAAACAGGTTGCTCACTGGCAGTTGTACGGCAAAAGTATCATAGTCTTGTCCTGTTGCCTGTCCAGAAACTTATACAAATGAACCACTGTATCTATTGCCTGATCATCCACATTTGCCTCATTTATCTGCATAGGATCCATGAAGCCGACGTCCATGATTCCTTGCTTCCGACAAGATTGCATCTCCATACTGTATGATACAAATTAGAAGATCAGACATACGGTAGTAAGGCTAGAGTGGTAATTTCAAGCTTATAGTAAAATAAAGACTTACAGCATCCAGCGAGACATTAATGTGTAGTCGAGTGCATCTTGATTGAATAGCATATGGAACTCTTCGAAAGGCACAAGGAAAGTGCTTGTACCTTGGAAAAAATGTTCCTCTCTAATTCTAACTTCGAGCATATGGGTCCTGTTGTTTCTTGACTCTTCCATGTACCAATTGTGGACAAGAATAAATGTTACATGAAATAATGACTACAAATAATGGGAGCGAGTCAATCGTGTGAGCGTGTCGGGCGGGAGCGTGTCGGGAGCGAGTCGGGCGGGAGCGTGTGGGCGGGAGCGTGTCGTGCGAGCGAGCGAGTCGGGGGGAAGCGTGTCGGGAGCGAGTCGTACGAGCGAGCGAGTCGGGCGGGAGCGTGTGGGCTGGAGCGTGTCGGGCAAGCGAGCGAGTCGGGTGGGAGCGTGTCGGGCGGAAGCGTGTTGGGAGCAAGTCGTGCGAGCGAGCGAGTCGGGCGGGAGCGTGTGGGCGGGAGCGTGTCGGGCGGAAGCGTGTCGGGAGCGAGTCGTGCGAGCGAGCGAGTCGGGCGGGAGCGTGTGGGCGGGAGCGTGTCGGCTACCTAAATTCAAATCTAAATTCAAATGTTCATAAACACAAATTTAAATATCCATAAATGTCCATAAATACACATTTAAATGTCCATAAATGTCTCTAAATACACATTTAAATGTCCATAAATGTTCATAAATACACATTTAAATGTCCATAAATGTCCATAAATACACAATTATATATAACATTTTCATCCACATATAAATCTAAATTCAATTCTAAATCTAATTTATAAATCTAAATCTAATTTATAAATCTAAATCTAATTTATAAATCTAAATCTAATTTATAAATCTAAATCTATATTTCTAAATTCTAAATCTATATTTATAAATCTATAAATCTATATTTATCTAAATCTATAAATCTATATATATATTTATAAATCTAAAAAATAAAAAAGGGGGCTGACGTCCGCCACCACGGGGCTGACGTCAGCCCCCAAAACAGGGGACGACGCGGCGCGCGCGGTGTACCTGCACGGCGGCGGGCGGCAGGGTCGACGGCGGCGACGGCGTGGTCGACGGCGGGGTCGACGCGGCGCGCGGGTCGACGGGGTTGACGGCGGCGACAGCGGGGTCGACGGCGGCGACGGCGGAGTCGACGGCGCGTGGGGTCGACAGCGGGGTCGACGGTGTGGTCGACGGCGGGGTCGGCGGCGCGGTGGTGCAGTGGCGCGGCGGCACGTGGAAGAGGGAGGCGACGCGGCGGTGTAGCGGCGCGGGGAAGAAGAAGAGGGAGGCGGCGCGGCGGGCGGAGAACTGCTAAGTGTTGGGGGAGGGCCGCGGCTATATACCTCCCCACATTAGTACCGGTGCTCAACTAGCCCCGGCACTAATGTGCCTTTTCATTTCGCGCCAAATGGAGAAGCACATTAGTACCGGGGCCAAACTAGGACCGATACTGATGTTCTTTTGTTTATTTTCGTTTTCCTTTTCCTTTTCTTTTCCTTTTAAATTCCCAAATCTATTTGAATTTTCTCTTAAATTTATTATAAATCATATTGAATACGGTGAAATGGCAGATTAAATCCTATTGTGCTTAACTTAGATATATACTGTGGAATGTGAACTTACATCTCAAACTTGTCAAATCTATTAATTTAACTTAGTAATAAGTTATTTTGGTCAAAACTCTTATGTTCACTTTAAAAATCGAACATGAATATTTTTTTGCCATGCAAAATTTTACATTCGTAAGACTTGTCGTGTTATTAACATGTATATCTCGATTTAGTCTTGCTCGTGTATATTTTTACGTTAAATTATTTATTTTATACCCGACGATGCATAGAAAATTAAAATAATTAATTTTGATCCAGAGAAATAGAAGTTCTTGTTACTCAGTCATAGGTACATATTACATTACTTTATTACATGACCATAAATTTAAAAAAAAACTTGTTACACGTCATCATCTAACGGAACGTGCGTAACCTTCCTTTTCACGAATGTTCCTTGGTTGTGATCGTGACGTAATTACGGAGCGTCCTCTTGGGCTAACAGAGGGCTTGGGTCAACCTTGACTGAAAAAGGAGGAAGATCATCATCGAACTGATCATAGTCTTTTGAAATGTCAGTCTTGTCCTCAACTCCAACGATTTTTCTTTTTCCTGGTAGAACAATGTGATGCTTCGGCTCATCAGCCTTCGACTTATTATCAGCACCCTTCTTTATCGGTGGTTTACTTGACATGTCTTTAACGTAGAAAACTTGACTCACATCATTGGCTAAGACGAATGGTTCGGCTTTGTACCCAATCTTGTTGAGATCCACTATTCTCATTCCAAAGTTGTCTGTCGTTAAACCTCCTTTATTGTTGACCCACTGGCACTTGAAAAGTGGGATTTTTAGAGGTCCGTAGTCCAATTCCCATATCTCCTCAATGACACCAAAGTATGTTTCTGTGTTCCCTTCGTCGTCTATTATTGCATCTATACGGACACCGCTGTTTTGGTTTGTGCTATTTTGGTCTTGGGCTCTCGTGTAGAATGTGTACCCATTTATCTGGTATTCTTGGAATGTATCTACTGAGATAGATAGGCTCCTAGCCAACCATCGTAGTTGCTCATGAACAGTTTTATCACCCCTTATTTTCTGCCAAAACCAAGACACGAAAGTATCAATGTGCTTACGTGTCATCCAAACTTCTGTCTTCCCCATATTTGAGGCCCGAACAATGGACTTGTGCTCCTCCAAGTATGGAGACACAAGGGATGATTGTTTCAGGACAGTGTAATGTGCTTTATCGTATAACTCTGCATCCATGTCCATCCGAGCTTTCTTCCCTAGTGTGCCCTTTCCTCTGAGTCTCCCCTCATGGCGTGATACAGGCAGTCCAATCGGAGACATGTCATCAATAAAGTCGACACAAAACTCTATCACCTCCTCCGTAGCATATCCCTTTGCGATGCTTCCTTCAGGACGGGCGCGATTGTGGACATACTTCTTAAAAACAGACATCAACCTCTCAAAAGGGAACATGTTGTGCATATATACAGGTCCGAGGATAAAAATATCTTCAACTAGATGGACCAGAAGGTGGGTCATGATATTAAAGAACGAAGGTGAAAAGATCATCTCAAAGCTGACGAGGCATTCCACGACATCATTCTGTAGCTTCACTAGATTGCGTGGATGGATTGCCATCTGAGAGATCTGGTTGAGGAATGCACACACCTTAACGATCGCTAGTCTCACATTCTCTGGTAGAATACCCCTTAGTGCAATAGGTAGGAGTTGTGTCATCAACACGTGGCAGTCGTGAGCCTTCAGATTTATGAATTTTTTCTGTTTAAAATTTATTATTCGTTGTATATTTGAGGAGTAGCCCGTTGGGACCTTCATGCTGTTCAAGCAATCAAACATTCTCTGCTTCTCTTCCTTGCTTGGGGTGTAACTAGCAGGAGCCAAATAATTTCCTTTATCTCTCTTCTCGGAATGTAGGCTTTCTCGTTGCTTCATATCATTCAGGTCCCTATGTGCTTCAATTGTATCTTTTGCCTTTCCGTATACACCTAGGTGGCCAAGTAAGTTCACGCAAAAATTCTTCATCACATGCATCACATCAATTGCATTGCGAACCTCAAGTACTTCCCAATAAGGTAGCTCCCAAAATATCGACTTCTTCTTCCACATGGGTGCATGTTCGTCAGCGTCGTTTGGTACATGTTGGCTACCAGAACCCTTGCCAAACACTACCTTCAAATCTTTCACCATAGAAAATACAATTTTACCAGCACAGTGCAAGGGCTTCTTACGTTTTGCTCCAACACCTTCAAAATGTTTTCCTTCTTCTCTTAACGGGTGCTTAGGAGGAAGAAATTTTTACTGTGTTTTAGATATATGCTGCAAGTATCATCTAAACAGTGGGTGCATGCTCGATATCCCTTGTTTGTTTGTCCTGATAGATTACCAAGTGCTGGCCAATCATTGATGGTTACGAACAGCAATGCTCATAGATTGAAGACCTCCTTTTTGTCCTCATCCCAAACTGGTACACCTTCTTTCTTCCACAACTTTTGCAGATCTTCAATCAACGGTCTTAGATACACATCAATGTCATTGCCTGGCTGCTTTGGACCTTAGATGATTATTGGCATCATAATGAACTTCCGCTTCAGGCACAACCAACCTGGAAGGTTGAACATGCATAAGGTCACAGGCCAAGTGCTATGACCGCTACTAAACTCACTGAATGGATTGAATCCATCCGTACTTAAACCGAACCGAATGTTCCTTGCTTCCCCTGCAAAGTCTTTAAATTCTCTGTCAATTAATCTCCACTGTGACCCATCAGCGGGGTGCCTGATCTTTGCATCTGCTTTGCGTTCTTTTTTGTGCCAACTCATCAACTTTGCATTGGCCGCGCACCCGAATAAACGCTTCAGTCGTGGTATCACTAGAAAATACCACATTACCTTCGCAGGAATTTTCTTCTTCTTACCCCCCTCAACTTCATCACCCTCATTGCGTGGGATCTTATAACGCTTCGCTTCGCACACAGGACAAGCCTCCAATTTCTCATAATCGTCACCTCGGTAGAGGATACAATCATTAGGGCATGCATGTATCTTTTGTACCTCCAAACCCAAAGGACAAACAACCCTTTTAGCTTCGTACGTTGACGCTGGTAATTCATTTCCCTCGAGAAGCATATCCTTTACGATCTGCATCAAATCATCGAAGCCCTTGTCTGAAAGTCCATGTCTAGCCTTCCATTGCAGCATTTCCAGTGTGCTACCCAACTTCTTCTGCCCCTCTTTGCAACCTGGGTACAACGGTTTCTTGTGATCTTCCAACATACGCTCAAACTTCTTGGACTCCTTCACATTTTCGCAATCTTCCTTTTCACCGCGTAACATCTCACCGAGTTCGTCGAGAGGCTCATCGACCGGAGCAGCTCCTTGAGTGTCGCCCATGTAATCCTCTCCCATTGGATCATCTGCAAAGGCACCTTCTTGAGTCCAATCTGGAATCTGATCATCTTCTTCTTCATCGTCTTCCATTATGACCCCCCTTTCCCCATGCTTTGTCCAAACAAAATAATTCGGCATGAATCCCCATTTGTATAGGTGCTCGTGAAGACTCTTTATCGATGAGTAATCCTTCAGATTATTGCACTTTTTGCATGGACAAATAATGAAACCAAACGGAGGCTTGTTTGCTTCCGCCACATCTAGAAATTCACGCAACCCATTAATGTATTCCATGGAGATTCTCTTGTCGGAGTACATCCATTGCCGATTCATCTACAAAGTATCACCAAAAAATCTTAAAGTGTTCATATCCGACCCACAATACACAATATGACAAACTTAAATGACCGCCTTACAGAAATTTAAAGTGCGACATATATATGAAAAATTAATTAAAATCTATGCTAATTAACCGATGTTTCATATTTCCAGAAGAGTAACTGTAGACAGATTTCTAATATTTCTAAACTAACTCTAGCATTTCTAGTATTTCTAAAAGTATCATTTCTAAAATATTATTTAATAGAAGAATTAATTTAACTATCATTTCTAAAATATTATTTAATGCTAGTTTAATTTGAAAAAGTAAATCATATGTTCAAATAGATAAAACTAAAAAAATTCTATCATCACATACAACATCTCATAGAATATAGACATAAATGCATGGAAATAAGAAAAATCCCCATCTTTAGCTCATTTTAAATATCACAAAATACTCCTATTTCAACCATTAAAACTCGAAATAAGTTGCATATATCGAGGGAGGATGAAGTAACTAACCTCTACACCACTTCAATAGGTGAAATCGTCGAGGAATCGTCGTAAATCCGGCAAAACCTCCTCTAGGGCGCCATGGAGATGGGGAAGCTCGAGTTGGCAAGAGTGAGTGAGTGGCTCGGGCAGAGGAAGAAGAAGACTGGGATTTTTATACGCAGGGATATTAGTACCGGGCCGTGGCTGGCGCCGGTACTAATGTGAGCCGCTCCACATCAGTACCGGTCCGTGCCTGGCGCTGGTACTGATGTGGCCCACATCGATACCGGTCCGTGGCTGGAGCCGGTACTGATGTGGCAGCTCCACATTAGTGCCAGGGCTGGCCACTACCCGGCACTGATGCGCCACATCAGTACCGGCTCCAACCACAGACCGGTACTGATGTGGCTCTCTAGGGTCGCGTCGGGGCCCTCCCTTCCCACCCAGTACAGATGCGAACATCAGTACCGGGGGCAAAAGACCCGGCACTAATGTCCAGGATGGAAGCCCCCTTTTCTAGTAGTGTCCAATACCTATTACTTAAACAAACAAATCTCCACAAAACATTAGTCTTAAAATTTTAATTGACACATTGACTTACCTTGTTCACATGCTCTTGTGTAGGGTGTGGGCTCAATAGCGGATGATGGGCCACTAACAAACGTTAGCACCTACCACTAAAGAGCAAATCTTGATGTCGCAGTCATCTTGTTGGGGTGTGCATGTAGAGAACTCATCGAATGTCTTCTGTCTAGCTTTTGACCTGCTTTCAAGGACACAAACAAGAAAACAAGCGTATATGCAATAATAAAAATTAGGGTTAGTCAAAAAGAAAGGTAGATCACCCTAGGGTTCGAGTTGCCGATCCTCGACAACAGCGCCAGAAAAAGGGCTTGTTGACGGTTCAAAACCGTGTTGAAGTTCACCGCAAGCCTACGGGTGACTTGGTGCCTTTTCACCAAGGACGGTCCTCCAAGGATTGTCAATCCAAGGATCGGAAGCAAACCGCTAAGGTTCTCTACCTTGTCTAGCCAAACTAACCTAACATTAAGCGTTGATTGCATATAAAGAGGGAAACCTTGATATATATGAGTTATGGCACAAGGTTGATTACATCCATGGACATAGGCAAAGTAAAGCACCACCAAAGGGACGACTAACCCTAGCGCCTTCTAGTTGTAGCTCCGGCAAACGAGCAACAAATCATGCATCTCATCTAAAAGCATCCTTAAACTCCTGCCTTCGGCCTACCTCCCGAAGACATCCGCTCGTTCGGGGGAAATCAACCTGTCACGATGCTCCCTTAATGAAGTGGGGGATCCACGGGCGTGCCCATACATGGACAAGTCTACCAATCATGAAGGGTCAACATACTAGATCTAATCACCATGATTACATAAAGCATGCTATGTAGTCTAACCTAGCATTAGACTAAGGATCAAATCATATTCACAAAAGGTAGAAAGTAAAGACGGAGACATGGAATCGCTTAAAGATCGGAAAACATGATTGTAATTGCTCACATAATAATAGATGTGTTTGGGTCACCACCACCGAGTACATACCATTGATGACCTCAACTAGCTCCGGAACTCCACCATGGCACAACCACGCAGGGTGGCCATGGCGGCTAGGGTTGGCCTACGCCATCCCCTAGACAACTTCATGGACTCGGCCGTCGTCGTCTCCCTCTGGTGCTCACTTCTAGGTTTCGCCGAGTTCTGATGGATGGATGTGGCGGCCGTCGGAGGCAGGGGGTATAAATGAGCCGAGGAGCGTGTAGGTCAAAGGGGAGGCCGAACCGGGCCCGGAACACCCCAGGCCGGTCGGCATGGGCCAGCCGGCCCAGGCCTTTTTCGGCCCGGTTCGGGCCCATCTTCCTCCACGATGCTTCTCGCACTTTCTTGAATATTTGCCGAAGTCCATGTGGGTCCTTGACGTCGTTTTCCCTGCTGTTTAGATAAGGGTGCTTGGCGCGCAAACTCCCGCATCTTCCGTTTGGGTCCTTGGAGTTTCACGGCTTCATGCTTCGGTCCTTGGGTCATTTGGAGTCATGTTCACTTTGTGTCTTGACTCGTGCCGGGCTTCGTGATCTTCTCACAAAGTGCTAGATGAACTCCACCCGAAAGTCCTCATTTAGGTACCTAATTCCTGCGTAAACAACACACTCCAAAAACCACATGCAAGTGCGAACTTGTTACATCATTAGTGTGCCTAGTGGCGGGTTAGTTATAAATCAAAGCTCAAACCAAAGTGTAACAAGTGCTCTTGGTTGACGGAAATTGACCGTCAACAAGCCTCGACGCAAGCCCCGCGATCATGCCACTATTGACGGTTGAAATTCACCATTTCCAACCCTCAATATTCTCACATAAATGGAGGCATGTGCATTATTTACTAGCATTTTGGTTTGAATAATGTAGTTCCACTTGTCCTTGGAGATTATTTGTATGTAAGTGATTTACCCCTTAAAAGAGATGGAAACCCACCTTCTATGAAGAAACCATGCCAACTCAGCTGAGGAGGTGGCTGCCACCATGGGAAACATGACATTCCACGTCATTGATCCAAGGGAGGCACTCACCGACGAATCAGAGGACGCCACATGGACATCAAATGGATCAAAGGGCCCACCTCGGATGCCAAATCAAGCCATGCATCGGGGATGGATCAGAGGGCCCACAGGGCAGCCACCCAGAGAAAAACCACCCCGAGTGGGGGCCTAGGGGGGCGGTCGATCCTAGGATCGGCCGAACCGACCTAGTGCCGCCCCATCTCGGCCCTCCACGTGTCACTTGCTCATTGGTCACTTGCTGCATCCCAGGGTGTTTTGGAGCACTTTGAGCCTCCGAGCAAGCCTGGTCCTTGTCTATAAATAGGAGGGGAGAGGCTCCCATTTCCCACACACCACTCTTTCATTCTCCTCTCACTTTTAGTTTCCAAGCCTAGGGGGTAGGCTAGAGTAGCTCTTATTCAGGTTCCAAGTCTTCTTGGGAATCTAGGTATGAGTTCTCTTTTATCTTTATTTCTTTGTATGACTTTGATCTACTTCAGTTATTCAGCTATTTCATATAAAGTCATGGTAGATCATATGCTTGATATGTTCTTGAGTTAATCCTCTGTTCTTCATTTAGAGGCTTGTGTTCTTCGTGAACACTACCTTTTGATCCACTTGAAGGGTGATAAACTCCTTCCTTATGTGTTTGTTCATAAGTTAGAGGCTCGTGTTCTTCACGAACACGACCCTTTGATCTTATTGAATAGACATAAGAGAGTTTGTATCTGTTTGTATGTCTAGCCTTAGTTGATCTTGTTAGATGGTATAAGAGTGTTGCATGAGGTCTGTGTTCAAGCTACGGTACTCGGTCTAGTTGACTAGTCTTCTGGTGGCTCTCACCTTGGATCACAATAGCCCGGGCCGGGTGGAGTCTAGCAGCAACGTAGGCATGGTGTCTGGGTTGTCTGGCTACGATAGTTATGAGCATACCCCCCGTAATGATAGAGGTCGGTCCGCAGGTAGTGACAGCCCTGTTGGATCCTTGGGCAAACCTCCGCGCTGGGGTACCTTCTGTAGTAGTCTGAAGTCTAGTTTCGCAGAGTGTTGGTCGTCGCGGGCTAGCTCCCCGTTTGTACTTGGGAGCTGAACCTTATCCCTCTCATGCAATACTCATGCCCATCTCCTGTATCTTCTAACTTTGTATGTTTAGTACATTAGAACCTAGAGCTAACTCGTATGTTCCCCCTAAGCCGTAGTGTGCTAGAGTAGAGGTAGATCTGAGTGTGTGTGTCGCACTACCCTTATATCTTTTATCTTACCCCTGTCTTTGAGTGTGTTGTTTCCTATATCTATCTCTTGGTTTACATTCAGAGCAAAAGCATAAGTCTAAGATATCCGCCATTGCCTTCCACGGATACGATACCCTTGGAACACTCTCCTTCCTTAGGGAAATGCTACAATGGTTTATCTATGCGCTTGTGGGTTAGTTCATGATCGTTTAGATTAACCTTTGGCTAGTCTTGATGTTCACGCTAACCCGGCGTCATTAGTTGTGACATTGAGAGGTGCCTACAAGGCGATTCTTGGTGTTGTACTAAGGATGGGTCCCAGATCTGTTCTTAAGATGACGGCGCTACGAAACGCCAACAGCCACGTGCCCCCACGTCGAAGCTTCCGGACACTCCCGGAACTCCGTCTCCGTCGCATCGGGCCTCCGGACTTGGTTTTGAGGCCCAAACCAAGAAACCGTCCACTGATGGTTTTGTGGGCAAACCACCAAACCCCGCGTGCAAGTTTCGGCCTCGAACCGCCACCTTGCACCGGCCCATATCCATGACTTCAACTTGCTAGTCTTGCACCGCACGGCTCACACTTGACCCCATCGGCCACCGGGTCCATCGAACCAAGCCTACTTGCCTCTCCATCACCCGGAGGCCACCACAGCTAAGGCCTTTCACGCTTGTTCTTCACCTGCACCAACACGAGTCAAACCGCAACCTGTACCTGCACACTGAGCCAAGCATCAGTCCACACAATGTTGTCAATCACTCATCACTAAGGAGCGACCCTCCACTGGTCCTCGGACACACCTGGTCCTCAATCTTCACCTTGATGAGTGCATTAACAACACCCATTGTAACCATCATAGAGAAAAAGAAAAAGAAAACAACCACGAACACAAACCTCCAAGCAAGTGATCCAAAGCCAAAGAACAAGCGAAAAACAAGATCACTCGCCAGACCAAGTCTCGGCCCCCTAAGGTAAGGGCAACGGCTCAACACAGCCGAGACAAACAAAGCTCATAAAGAGCGCACCACAAAGCACAAAACTCAGGCAAACCAAAGGAGCTCCCCCTGCACATACGCAAACTCCACCTGAGCAAATGCAATCTCTTTTCTCAATTTTTCTCCCCACATGCAAAATGTCACAAAATCTCCACAATGCATACAACTTCTCCCCCTTGTTGATAATGCATGAATCAATGTATCATTGTCGGGGTTTGTTACCGCCGGCAAGTAAATTTATAAGACTGCGTGTCAGGCCTTGGATGGTGTGCAAAATAGACACAAGGATTTATACTGGTTCGGGCCTCCGGAGAGTAACACCCTACGTCCAGTTTGAGCTGCTCGTGTTATTTGCACTGATTTGTAGTAGGGGGTACAAATGAGCGAGAGAGGGAGCTCGGTCCAAAGTCTCTGTGATGTGTGTACGTGGTTCATGTAGCAGGAGTCTGCGTACGTGTGTGGGAGCCAAGTCTGGCTGGAGGAAGAAGAAGAACAGAGAGAAGTGCTCCGGAGAGGAGAAGGAAGAAATCCAAAAGGGTCCCCTCTGCTCCCTCCGTGCCTTCTCTTTTATAAGTCAAGAGAAGACTTACAGGTGAAGACAGTCAAGAGGGAGAGAGAAAGAAGTGGAGTACAAGCCAAGCAAACTCAGAGAGAGAGAGAGATGGAGTACAAGCCAAGAAAACTTAGAGAGAGAGAGAGAGACCGGGAGGGGGTAGAAAATGTCTCACCCCTTGCCTGCATGCATGCACGCATGCGCACTCAAGTGGTGGCCTTATTTATTATGCCTTGTTTCTCCATGCCCACCACCGCAAGCCAAGGCCGGGCCCGGTCCTTGCATGTCTGCATGCGTCCACGAGTAGTGAGAGGTGGCCTCCTTGTTGCATGTCGTGGGCCCCACCTTTGGCATGCAAGTGTCCTGTTTGATGTGGACTTGAAGCCATTTTGCTGTGCTGCATCGCGGGTCTCGCTATCCTGCCTTCCGATGCTTAGGACGTAGCGTGCACTATGCCGTTCGTGGCTCAGCACATCTTATGCCGTTCGTGGTACGATGGACACTGTGCCGTTCGTGGCAGGGTGGACGGATCCGCCCCCTGACACCGAATCAGCCAGGCCCGGGCGGACCGCTGTGGTGGAGCGGACGCGTGGCGGTGCGTGGGAGAACACGCGCGGAGATCCCAGGACCTCAACGGGAGGGGGCCCACACCTCCTTTGCCTTCCACGCGGCGCCTGCGCTGGTCGATGACGGAAACTACTCGTGCGAACAAGTTGTCAGAGGAGGAGGTGGTAACTACTCGTACGAGTGAGTAGTTAGAGACGGAGGTGAAGACCCGTCGTGCGGACCGCCATGTACTCGGAGAAAGGACCCCGGCGACCGCGGGCCGTCTGTCTTTCGGCCCATGATGGAAACAAGTCGTAAGGACCTTCAGGTACTCGGGGGCTTAATACTCGCTGTATCAGCCACTGAGTACGTTGTTCATTGGTCCGTACTGTGTTTTTCAGAAGTCCTGGTGGGCCCTAGTCTATGACCTCGTCAGTAGCCCCCGAGCCTGGTGCGGGAGTCAAGGACTCGCTCCCAGGTTCAGTTGTCGTAGTGGAGGGGTAGATTGTGCTTTTCCGGCGGGGACGCGCGAGCGGACCCACGGGTAGTAGCCCCTGAGCCCACGGACAAGTTGGAGACCTGTGCGTGGGCTTGAATGTTGAAGTCTTAAATTTGGGGAAGTTATCGTGTTGTTGCTCGTTGTGTGCCTTCACCTGGGTTTGCGAAGGGAAGGTGAATTTTGGTTGCCCCACATGGCGCAGGGCACTAGTCGAGGAGTCGGTTTCCCCTTTCGTTGCATCTCCCTCGCGCATCCTTTTCGTTAGGAAGGAGGGGTTGGGTGACGTCAAGGCATGCCTCGCTGGCCGAGCTCCGGCACCCGGTGAGCTGCGTGCGGGTGAGCTCGAGTGAAGTCTCGGAATCCCGTTCGCCGGGTTCCAAATGGATCAGCTGGTGATCGACCTCAGACTCCTAATGGTGAAATCATCTAGTTACCGAGCCCGTTCGGTTGGACTCGGTGGCTCGTCGCCTTTCCGTGGGGGAAAACCATGACCTCATTTTCCATCAAGACTCGAACGCAGTTCGGGATGCCTAGAGTGCTCGTGCGCCTGAGTTCTGGCCGCTGGGGCCCATCCTTCGCCGCCCCTCGCTTGGGTGTCCAGGAGCGGCTGTCGAACCCTGCGACGGGCCAACCTTCGAACTCCTGGTCATCGGTGTGTGGCGCCAGCCCCCGAGTGCAGAGCCGCGAGGGGCCGTTGGGGCCATTGGAAGCACGCTACGTGGTCGTTGTGACAGCCGAGTAGTCGTCGTCCAGCCCCTGAGCGTGAGGGCCGAGCAGTCGTCGTCTCCCAGCCCCCGAGTGTGAGGGCCGGGCCGTCGTGGTTGTTCCGGTGGAGTAAAGCGTCAGTCCGAGTACAAGAAAGTACTCGGCTAGTGACCTTTGTTGTGCCAGTCTGAGTACTGGAAGTACTCGACCGGTGGTGAGGGCAACCTCCGAGCGTAGGTGGCGAGCTCGGGGATCCAAGACCTGTTCCTGAAAAAAGAAAATCGGAGGATAGTAGTATGTGGTGTGACAGATGCTAACTCTGAAGAAAAAGCATTTGACAACGTGTGATAGATATTCTAATTCCAACTCCCTTAAGTGAATTCCAACTCCCTTAAGTCTATTAATTTCCTCGGGTAGTTATCCTGTTACGTTTATGCACCTGACCCCTGACAGCCGCATCCGTAGCGTAGGGAGCTGGCCGCATGCACGCGTAGGAAGTGTAGGCGTAGGGTCGCGGTTTCACGGTTTAAGGCGTGTGCTACCCGAGTACTTTAGTGACTTGTGCAAGAGAGGAACAAGAAAGTAAATTGGCGAAGAAAGAGTGCGCGTGCGCGCGATACGCCTGCTTGGCCGTAGCCCGACTGCTCGTGTGGCGCTCGGGCTGTATATGCAGTCGGGGCTATGCTTTAAGGTAATCGGCGATATCCCAAAGACGCATGCTAGGACATACAGTACCCGGAAAATGGTAGTATTGAAATAATACTTAGCTCCATTCGTGTTCACATTGGAGAAGTTGAGGTGTCGTCCTCGGTCCCGAGCTGATGAGCTCCCGAGCTTCATGTTGCCCGTCGTGGCCAAGCGGTGGTTGCCGACAAGATCGGCGGATGGTCCAGAAAGTCGTTGCGTCAATGGTCCAGTGAAGATGGAGCAGAGGGGCCGACGGGTGTCGAGGAGGTCGAGCTGGGCGTCGCCGGGCCGCCGCGCGTCGAGGAGGTGGAGCTGGGTGCCATCGGGCCGCCGTGCGTCGAGGAAACGGAGCTAGGCGCCGCCGGGCCGCCATGCGTCGAGGAAGCGGAGCTGGGCGCCGCGGGGCCGCCGTGCGTCGAAGAGGTGGAGCTGGGCACCACCGGGCCGGCATGCATCGAGGAAGCGGATCTAGGCACTGTCGGGCTGCCGTGCGTCGAGGAAGCGGAGCCGGGCGCCGCCGGGCTGTCGTGCATCGAGGAAGCAGAGCCGGGCGCTGCAGGGCCACCGTGCGTCGAGGAAACGGAGCCGGGTGCCGCCGGGCATCCGTGCGTCGAGGAAGCAGAGCCGGGCACCGCCGGGCCGCCGTGCATCGAGGAAGCAGAGCCAGGCGCCGCAGTATTGGCCGAGTAATAGCTCTCCGGGTGGCCGCTGGATTCGCACGACTTGTTTTGTCCGTCCCCGAGTGGTTTCCTCGAGTAGGCTCACTCGCACGATGTGTTTCCGTCCGTCTCCGAGTAGTTTCCGATTCGTACGAGAGGTCCTGCGCTCGTGTGCAAGTGGAACGATTCGCACGAGTAGTTTTGCCTGACGTTGCACGCGAGCTTCTTCTTTCTCTTCTTTTTTTGTGTGCTCCGACTAGTTGTGACCGTTGCATGCATGCTTTTTGGCCTCCAACTTGTTGGTTGCAAGCACGCAAGCAAGCCTATCCTTCTTTTTTTTTGCCTCCGACTAGTTGCATGCGGCATGCAGGCATGCAAGCTTGTCGGAGAAAAAGTTTCACGAGTAGCTGGCTAGCACGAGTTGTTCCCTGGCCTTCGAGTAGCTAGCCAACACGAGTTGTTTTCCGTCGCCGAGTAGTTGCTGGAGTCGCGGTTGTCGTTGTCGTCGCTGCCGCAGTCAGCGCCGGGGCCGCCGTCATCGTTGCCGACGGAGTCGTGGTTACCGTCGGCGTCGCTGCAGCCGTCGGCATCGCGGCCGCTGTCATCGTTGCCGGCGGAGTCGCGGCCGTTGTCGTCGTCGCTGGCGGAGTCGCGGTTGCCGGTGGCGTTGTTGCAGCCGTCGGTGGCGCAGCCGCCGCCGTCGCTGCTGGTGTCGTCGTTGTCGTAGGTGTCGCCACAGTCGTCATCGTTGTGAGCGGCGTCGTGGTCGAAGGACGCCGCAAACCACCGGGGCGTCAAGGCGACTTCGAAGCCACCGTGTGGAGCATGTCAACACACCCGTGCATGCATGATTGCCACAAGCATATGCACGACACACATGTGTATGCTTGGTTAACGAGCAGTTGCTCCGAGTAGCTTCTCGGGAGTCAGGATTTGCACGAGTACTTTTCGTCTCTGTGTAGCTTGGTTCGTACGAGTTGATCTTCCGTCTCCGTGTAGCTTGCCTGGACTCCAGGAGGCATAGTCGTTCTCGTAGGCACCGCGTCCGCCGTCGTCGTCGTCGCCTTGTGGTTGCCATTGTTGTTGCTGCCGCAGTCAGCACCGCGGCCACCGTCATCGTTGCCGACGCAGTTGCGGTTGCCGTTGGCGTCGCTGCCGCAGTCAGCACCGCGGCCGCCGTCGTCGTTGCCGGCAGAGTCACGGTTGCTGTTGTCATCGCTGCCGCAGTCAGCGTCGCGGCCGCCGCCGTCGTTGCTGACGGAGTCACGGTTGTCGTTGGCGTCGCCGTGTATTCGGGAATGCGACCGGGACGTCGTGGCGACCGCAAGGCCAGTCGAAGGAGTACTCAGGGGCGTCGTGACAGGATTGAAGACCTCGGTGGTCCGGCACAGGGAGCTGGAGTCGTGCCAAGCCAGCTCACCGTTCATGGTGACGATGAAGCTCGGGCCGCCGGAGTGCGTATGCCGTCGTCGCCCGATTCTTGACGCGGTTGGCCATCTGAGACCTGCAAAAATGTCGTGACACACAAATGGCCCCTACCTGGCGCGCCAACTGTCGGGGTTTGTTACCGCCGGCAAGTAAATTTATAAGATTGCGTGTCGGGCCTCGGATGGTGTGCGAAATAGACACAAGGATTTATACTGGTTCGGGCCTCCGGAGAGTAACACCCTACGTCCAGTTCGAGCTGCTCGTGTTATTTGCACTGATTTGTAGTAGGGGGATACAAATGAGCGAGAGAGGGAGCTCGGTCCAAAGTCTCTGTGATGTGTGTACGTGGTTCATGTAGCAGGAGTCTGCGTACGTGTGTGGGAGCCAAGTCTGGCTGGAGGAAGAAGAAGAACAGAGAGAAGTGCTCCGGAGAGGAGAAGGAAGAAGTCCAAAAGGGTCCCCTCTGCTCCCTCCGTGCCTTCTCTTTTATAAGTCAAGAGAAGACTTACAGGTGAAGCCAGTCAAGAGGGAGAGAGAAAGAGGTGGAGTACAAGCCAAGCAAACTCAGAGAGAGAGAGAGATGGAGTACAAGCCAAGCAAACTCAGATAGAGAGAGAGAGACATTGGGAGGGGGAGAAAATGTCTCACCCCTTGCCTGCATGCATGCACGCATGCGCACTCAAGTGGTGGCCTTATTTATTGTGCCTTGTTTCTCCATGCCCACCACCGCAAGCCAAGGCCGGGCCCGGTCCTTGCATGCCTCCATGCGTCCTCGAGTAGTGAGAGGTGGCCTCCTTGTTGCATGTCGTGGGCCCCACCTTTGGCATGCAAGTGTCCTGTTTGATGTGGACTTGAAGCCATTTTGCTGTGCTGCATCGCGGGTCTCATTGTCCTGCCTTCCGCTGCTTAGGACGTAGCGTGCACTATGCCGTTCATGGCTCAGCACATCTTACACCGTTCGTGGTACGACAGACACTGTGCCGTTCGTGGCAGGGTGGACGGATCCGCCCCCTGACACCGAATCAACCAGGCCCGAGCGGACCGCTGTGATGGAGCGGACGCGTGGCGGTGTATGGGAGAACGCGCGCGGAGATCCTCGGATCTCAACGGGAGGGGGCCCGCGCCTCCTTTGCCTTCCACGCGACGCCTGCGCTGGTCGATGATGGAAACTACTCGTGCGAACGAGTAGTCGGAGGAAGAGGCGGTAACTACTCGTACGAGCGAGTAGTCAGAGATGGAGGTGAAGACCCGTCGTGCGGATCGCCATGTACTCGGAGAAAGGACCCCGGCGACCGTGGGTCGTCTGTCTTTCGGCCCATGACGGAAACAAGTCGTACGGACCTTCAGGTACTCGGGGGGCTTAATACTCGCCGTATCAGCCACTGAGTACGTTGTTCGTTGGTCCGTACTGCGGTTTTCAGAGGTCCTGGTGGGCCCTGGTCTATGACCTCGTCAATCATGAAACTCTCCCCTTTGTTATCATGAAAAATGCATGTCAAAGCAAATACAATCTACCAAATTTCTCAGATATACAAAGAGCATGACAAAATGCTACAAATGAGACATAGAGCAAGCAAAGTAGACATGGTGTAGTTTGCGTATTGCCATCAAGAAAGTAGAGACATAGATACATGTGACATGGCCAAAAGCATTTTTAAGCAATTTTCACAGAGAAATATTCATCTCATGAGCAAAGCCCTATTGGTGGCAATTTGAGCAAAAATGAACTAGATCACACAAAGCTCATACAAGATCACAAATTCTCATCACAAGATCAAGGCAAACGCCCATAAACTACTACATGTCATGTCAAAGCCACCGAGCCATGTGTCTACTTCTTAAAATGAGACTTCTCATGGTAGACATCATGCAACGGTTTAGCACCCAAGATGTGTACATGAAGGCATAAAGACATGATTATGAGTACATTTTTCAAGCATAAGACAACTCATAGACCAATTTCATTTTCAAATTTAAGCATGGTACATGAAATGCCTTTGCGGCAAAAAGAAGGTTATGCTCCTCCACAAGTGAACATATGGGCTAAACATTTACCATGACAAATGGGTCTTTGACCCCAAGCGAAAAGAGCATGATACTCAACCACAAACTAAGCATGATATAGGCATTTCAGCACAAATTGAGCACGAAAGAATATCTACTCATGAGTGAAGCATTTTTCGCATTTTTCACAAAAAGGAAGCTGTCTCATCATGAAAATATGACAAAACTATCAAGAGCATAGCATTCACATCACCATTTCCAAAGCATACACATATCTCACATATAGCACATCATAGTGATCAAAGTATATAAGAGAAGCTCATCCTACCACAAATGATCCAAAGATGGCTATCCTACCATGTTTTGTACAAAAAGGAAAATGCATGCAATGCAATACCACCAATGATACATATATCACATATATATATGAGAAGCTCCAAGATCCATCTAAAAAGGGAAACACACTCCAAGTTCACCTCGCAAGCATGTGAAGGTAACTTGGTCAAGTGGTTTAGTGAATATGTCGACTAGCTGATCTTGGGTAGGTACATAGGACAAAGAAATATTTCCTTTCTCAAAATTGTCCCTCAGAAAATGATATCTCACTTCGATGTGTTTAGTCTTGGAGTGAAGGACTGGGTTTTTGGCTACACTTATGGCACTGGTACTGTCACAAACGAGTGGAACCTGAGATCACTCCTCACCAAAATCGCTCATAGTGTAGGTCATCCATAAGAGCTGGGAACAACAACTAGCTGCAGCAACATACTCGGCTTCTGTAGTGGACTGGGATACACTGGATTGCTTGCGAGAAGACCAAGAGACCAAAGAAGAACCAAGAAACTGGCAACAACCCGAGGTAGACTTGCGGTCTAATCGACATCCAGCAAAATCAGCATCGGAGAATCCGTGAAGTCTGAGTGTCGAAGAGGCAGAATACCAAAGACCAAACTCAGGAGTGTAATTCAAGTACCTGAAAATCCTCTTGACGGCCTGCCGATGTGAAGTCCTTGATGAAGCCTGAAAACGAGCGCACAGACACACACTGAACTGTATGTCCGGCCTCATTGTCGTCAAGTAGAGGAGGAAGCCGATCATGCTCCGGTACTCCTTCTGGTCCACGGGTTCGCCATCCTCATCCACATCCAAAGTCGTAGTGGTACTCATCGGTGTAGTCAGCGGCTTGGAGTCGTTCATGCCAAACTTCTTCACCATGTCCTTGGTGTACTTCGCCTGATGTACAAACGTCCCGTCCTTACACTGCTTGATCTGGAGTCCTAGGAAAAACTGTAGCTCGCCCATCATAGACATCTCAAATTCCCTGCTCATGTCATCTGCAAATCTGGCAACAAGATCATGAGAAGATCCACCAAAGATTATGTCATCAACATAAATCTGAACAATCAACATGTCATTTCCATGCTTAAGGAGAAACAGGGTCTTATCAACTGTGCCCATCAGAAACCCCTTACTCAGCAAAAAGCCTCTCAACCTACCATACCAAGCCATCGGTGCCTATTTCAACCCATAAAGTGCTCTCTGGAGTTTGTATACACGGTATGGGTATTTTTCAGTCTCAAACCCCGGGGGTTGCCTCACATACACTTCTTCCTCTATCACCCCATTCAAGAAAACACTCTTCACGTCCATCTGGAACAACTTGAACCCTTTAGCCACGACAAAGGCTAGAAGGATCCTAATCGCCTCCAGACGGGCCACAGGAGCAAATGTCTCCTCATAATCTATACCCTCTTTCTGGTTGAACCCCTGATCCACCAACCTCGACTTGTTTCTCACAACCATCCCATTCTCACCTTTCTTGTTCTTCCACACCCACTTGGTACATATAGGACGGCAATTTGGCGGTGGATCAACTAACACCCAAACTTGGTTTCTCTCAAAATTCTCTAACTCCTCATGCATGGAATTCACCCAGTTCGCATCAGACAAAGCGTGTCGAATATCTTTGGGCTTAAACGAGGCAACAAATGCAGAGTGAGCAAAGTGAGAAGTATTCCTTGACCTCGACCGTGTAGTGCGTTCATGAAGGTCACCTATGATCGTCGTTGGTGGGTGATCCACCTGTACATGCCGGGGAGCCTCTCACCTGGACACAATCTCCCCTCAACAGCAGCATCCACTCGAACAGCCTCAGTCGTAGTGGGTGTAGGGGATGGACCATCCTCGATCGTCGTCGTCGTAGTGGAAGTAGCGTGTACACGATCAGCCATGGGAGCATCACCACCATCATCTTCTTCTTCATCCCCGTCCTTCTCATCCTCAAAGATCTTCGCACCAATTTCCTCGTCACCTGCACACTCAAAAGCAGAAGAACTACGTGGTTGTGTCTCGTCGAAGGTTACCTCGCAAGTCTCCATAATTCGGTTAGTGTCAAGGTTGAGCACACGATGTGCTCTAGAGTGAATCGCATAACCGAGAAAAATGCCATCTGAACATCTAGCCTCAAACTTATCCAACTTGCCCTTCTTCAGAATAAAGCACTTGCAATCAAAAGCTCTAAAGTGACTCACCTTGGGTTTTCGCCCATGCATCAGCTCATACGAAGTCCTCTTCTTGAAAGCACGAAGAAAAATGTGATTCGACACATAGCAAGCGGTATTGATCGCCTCGTCCCAGAAACGTCTAGGAGTCTTATGCTCATCAAGCATCGTCCTGGCCATCTCACAAAGGGTTCGGTTCTTCCTCTCTACTATGCCATTCTGGCAAGCGACGTATGGAGAAGAGTACTGATGATCGAGACCAAGATCACTACAAAAGGCATCAAAATGAGAGTTCCTGAACTCCGTGCCATTGTCACTGCGTATAGCTCGAATGGCATCACGATGTCTCTCATTTTTCAACCTCAAGATCAAGTCTCGAACAAGGCCAAATGTCTCGCTTTTATCCTCCAAAAAGAAAACCCAAGAGCACCTCGAAAAATCATCAACCACTACCAATACATACCACTTCCCACCGACAGAGCGAACCCGAGCTGGCCCAACCAAATCCATGTGCAACAGCTCACAAGGTCGCTCGGTCATGACCGTAGTCAGAGGGGCGTGAGAAGCAGCAACCATCTTTCCATGCCAATACGGAGCACAAATCAAATCCTTCTCGAATTTCAACTTAGGCAATCCTCGGACAAGGTCTAGACCACTCAAGCGGGAAAGCATCTCAAAGCTCAAGTGTCATAGACTCCTATGTCACTTCCAAAGCTCGACCGAAACACGAGCAACAAAGCATCGAGGAGGACCAACAGACTGGGAAAAATCGGCACGAAAGATTTGACCCTCAGGGACGATCATACAGACAAGATTGCCTCGAGAATCAAGCACGCGAGAAGCACCCAACTTAAAACGAACCTCAAAACCCTCGTCAAGCAATTGGGATACTGACAACAGGTTAAAACCAAGTGACTTGACCAAAGCCACACTCTTCAAGGTCACCTTGCTACTCCCCTTCATCATACCTTCAGCAAGCACTCGTCCTCTCCCATTGTCCCCGAAAGTGATGTACTCCCTCGTACTCACCGGGGTGAGGCTGGAGAACCACCCACGATCTCCGGTCATGTGACGTGAACAACTGGAGTCGATCAACCAAAAGTCCTCCAAGCCTCCCACCTGCAACTCAAAAATGAGAACGAGAATGAGCAAGCGACTCAACACTAGGGTTAGTACCGAAAGAGTCAAACCAGTGTCGAGCCATTTGCTCAAAAGAAGGGTTAGCAAAATCCATCCTATCAAAACCTCTAGGCGGAGCCCTCTCACGCCTACCACCGAAGAACCTGTCACATCTCACTAGAGGGGAACGCGCACCACGAGGGGGAAAACATGGCCCGTAGTCCCTCTGAGACCCAAAACTGCGATCGTGCCTCCCAAACTCGTAACGGTCATGAGCAGGAGCACGTCCAGCAAACTCACCACGCCCAAACCCAACACGCCTATCTCTCTGAGGAAAACCACCTCCACCACCATGAGTGGGAACCGTACGCACAAACCCATCACCTCAAGGTAGAGGCCCTCTACAAGGCTCAAGCACACCATGAGAAGGGTGGTACCTGTCCTTGTTTGCCATCTCCCTAGCAAACCTCTCATCCCTTCTCCTCCTGAAACAGAACTCATCCTTATGACCATCCCTCCCACAATACTCACAATGGAAGCGGACTGGTTGTGGCTTAGGCTGTGGCTTCTCTGTGGGCTTCTCAACAGCTTTCTCTCCTGACTTCTCCCCAAAGATATTCCCCTGAGTGCTCACAAACTTGATGGGTTTCTGGTAGTTTTCTGTACACTAGTGGATCTGGGGTTGTGTCTAGCTTGTTTCTGAGGTGGTTTGGTTTGGGTGCAAACTTGTTCATGGGTATGGTGTGTGATGGGATAGGAATCTCTCCAACTTTCTCTTCTCCCTTACCACTCTTCTCACCACTCTTCCCAGCCCCCAACGACTGACCATCAAACCTCTTAAACTCAGCCAACATAAAACTCAATTGTGACTCATGCCCAGACAACCAACCCATCAATTTCCTCAACTCATCATTCTCATCCTGCAAGCGGTCAACATAATGCGCAAGTTCCATGTTTTTCAACGCATGCATTTCATAGGTAGAGCATGATGTAGGAATAGGAGCTTTCAATGCAGCCTCAAGAGAAACTATCTTAGTATGAGATTCATCTAGCCTAGCATGCAACACAGGACAAGAAGTGCAAGCACCTAACAAAGCAGGTCTAGATTTCAACTCATCACACTCGATCCTAAGCACATCTAGTTCCTCAAGAGTTGAGGCATGCTTCTCCTTGAGAGCAGTCAAGTCAGCCAGGAAAACATTGCAATCACCACAATCAACCTCATCAGAAACAACAGGAGCAGCTTTCAAAGAGTCTATCTCAGTTCTAGCATCAACAAGCAAAGACTCAAACTCAACTATCTTGTCCTTAGCATCACCTAGCAAAGACCGAAACTCTCTCTTCTCCTTGTTGGTCTTCCTAAGCACATCATCACGGTTATCAAGCAATTCATTCAGCCTAGCATTCTCCTCTAGCAAGAAGTTGGGATCATGTCGTGCCTCTTCCTCGGAGTCGGAGTTTGAATCCGAGCTGTGCTTCCCACCCTTCTTGGAGTGTGTCATGCCGCAAAAGCCACCTTGTGCGACGAAGCTGAGGCCAGTGAAGTTCTTACCCGTGTGCCGCTTGTCCTTGCACCGATCTTGCTCTTCATCGCTGCTCGAACCGAAAGAAGAGTCGCTTGAAGTGGAGTTGATGTCGCTCGCTCCGGTAACCATCGCTCGAGTTATCTTCTTCTTGTACCCACTGCTCTTCTTTGGCCTTCTCTCGCCCTTGTCCTTGCGCTTGTCCTTGTAGTCGTTCC
Source organism: Cenchrus fungigraminus (assembly GCA_036936925.1). Taxonomy (NCBI): domain Eukaryota; kingdom Viridiplantae; phylum Streptophyta; class Magnoliopsida; order Poales; family Poaceae; genus Cenchrus; species Cenchrus fungigraminus. The sequence goes on along the minus strand of CM072773.1, from coordinate 29,442,854 downwards.
GGGAGCGGTGCTTAGTTGTGCTTGGGTTTGCCCTTGTAGTCGTTCTTGATCTCCATGGCTTGAGAGTATTCGGCGATGAAGTGCCTGTGCTTCCCGCACCGATAGCACATCCCTGAGCTTCTCCTTGCATTCTTGCGGCTCTCGTACATCCGCCCAAACCTCTTGCTCAACAAGGTGAGATCCTCCTCGCTCAGCACCTCGAAGTCCTCATCTGACATGGACACAAGACAAGACAAAGAAAACTACCTGGTAGCATGGTTAGCATTAGTCCTCAATCCTAAGACAAGAGCCAAACTATGAGGATCAGTGAGGCTCTCGCTCTTGGCTCTCAGCCCACGATCAACCTCCGAAGACCTGAGCTTAGAGAACAGCTCATCCAGTGTCAAGGTATCATACACGCCCGACTCCTCAATGGCCTCGACCTTGGCACTCCACATAGATCTATCCAGTGCATGCAAAAGCTTGATAGCTTGATCATGATCCGTGTATGGGAGCACTGTCACATTGGCCCTCATGTTGTTCACAATACTGGTGAAGCACTGAAACATCACATCAATCGACTCACCAGGGAGATGAGTGAAGTTCTCGTACTCTCTCTGATGAGTGGCAAACAAACGAGCTTGCACCTGGGCATTGCCAACATGAGCATTCTTAAGCTTAAGCCATATCTTTCTGGCCACATCATCTCTGTACACTCGATCAAACTCCGAGGCACAGAGAGCACGGAACAAGTAATCAACGGTCTTATTGTTGGCCTCAAACATGTCCCACGATCCTGGAAGAAGGAAACTGTCGGGAATGACATAGTTAGGATTTTGGGTCATATCCCAGATCAGAGTCCCCTTCCCATGCAAAAACGCGCCCATGCGCCTCTCCCACATCTGGTAATTCTTGCCATCGAAGTGCGGAGGACCCGACCCCTTACCATAGTCACCCATCTTTGGATCTTAGACTGGTTAGAATCACGAAGATTCGTAATCGGCTCTGATACCAATTGAAGGACCGAATAGACGACCAGAGAGGGGGAGTGAATAGGAGCCGATAAAAATTCTTCTCCAAAGAGAGAACTCGGCATATACCCCGATTGCCACTCTGATCACTCGCACACACCAAAGAAGCTCTAGACTAGGCACACACAAGCCTACAAGTCCTAGTGACAAGCCATGAATCAAAGAGCGGAAGCACTAAGCAAGAACCAAAGCACTTAGCCAAATCTGGACATGCTAGGTGCGGACCGTCTGTGCTGTACGGGCGGACTGTCCGCCAGGCAGGGGCAGACTGTCCGCACAGACGTCGCGGACTGTCCAAAAACTCCAACAGAACCTCCAGAGACGCACCGAGAAAATCGGACTGTCCGGCCAAGCCACGCGGACTGTCCTCCAGTGTCGCGGACCGTCCGGCCAAAACACCAGCACACACTCAACTTCACCCACGCGGACCGTCCGTCATTGACCGGCGAACTGTCCGCAAAACCTCTTGCAACAAAACCCTAGGGACTCCACGGATCGAAACACGAACTCGCACGAACACGTGAAGAACAGCGACGAACACGAGTCGTGCGGACAGTCCGCAAGGCACAGACAGAACAGAAAATGCCCGACCTCGCGAAGTCAACTCCTCCTATCCATCACTGGATCTCCCAAACCACTTGAGCTCTTGAGACAAGATTTGGGGGAGATGAGAAGCGTCACTAGGTGAAGCTATGCCCCAAAAATCTCGACCTCTAACTCACTAAATCACCGGGAATCGTGGATCACATGAACCACCACCAAGAGCTCATGCTCTTCCAAGAACTCGCGAATCGGAGGAGTTTCCCGGCGTTTGAGGGGTCAAGATCACACCCAAAGATGCACAAGGCATCCACCCATGATCCCCTCAAAGAAATCCAAGGAAAAACGCCCTCAAATCAACGAATCGAGCGAAGAACAAAACACCCAAAAATAGCTCTGAAAATGATACGAAAATCACAAGGAACTAGGAGAGGGAAATCATCACAACACCGAATGCTTTCATACATCCAGAGGTCAGAGTCTGTACAAGAATCTAGCCTAAGGAAATACTGAGAAAAGAAGCAGTCTAGAGCGATCTACCAGGGGAGGAAACCCTAGAGTCAGAGAGAGAGAGAGATGTCATCCACCTCTCCACTATATATATGAAGTCCACTGGAGGAGGCAAATGACCACGCTACCCCTACAACTTAAACTTAAGATACAAACCCCTCAGGGGCATTTTGGTCAAGTCTTCGGATATTCCCATTGAGCGGACACGCTTCCACCACGGACTTGCTTAGCCTCGACGCAAGCCCCGCGATCACGCCACGTGCCCCCCGCCTCGAAGCTTCCCGACGCTCTCGGATCACCATCTCCGTCGCGTCGGGCCTCTGGACTTAGTTTTGAGGTTCAAACCAAGAAACCGTCCACCGATGGTTTTGTGAGCAAACCACCAAATCACGCGTGCAAGCTTTGGCCTCGAACCGCCACCTTGCACCGGCCCATGTCTATGACTTCAACTTGCTAGTCTTACACCGCACGGCTCGCACTTGACCCCATCGGCCACCGGGTCCATCGAACCAAGCCTACTTGCCTCTCCATCACCCGGAGGCCACCACGGCTAAGGCCTTTCGTGCTTGTTCTTCACCTGCACCAACACGAGTCAAGCCGCAACCTATACCTACACACTGAGCCAAGCATCAGTCCACACAATGTTGTCAATCACTCATCACTAAGGAGCGACCCTCCATTGGTCCTCGGACACACCTGGTCCTCACTTTGCCAGTGCCTGTGTGAGGGAGGAGGATGAGGCCACCGACGACCGCGGGGAGGAGGAGGAGGTCGTCAGTGACCGCAGAGAGGAGGAGGAGTCCGCTAGCACTGCGCCAAGGAGACCGTCGCGCCCTCACCAGGAAGGAGGACTGACTGACGGAGGGGGCGGGGAGAGAGAGCGCATAGGCGCTAGTGAGGAGTAGGTCGGGCGTTGGTGAGAAGGCCACCGATCGTCAGCGGGGAGGAGATTGGGCGCTGGTGGGAGGCCGTCGGCCGTCGGTGGGGAGGAGGAAACGTAGGCAGACATCGGTTGATTTACAGGCCGACGATGGCGGAGCAACATTCTTAGTGTTCTGTATAAATAAACCTACTCGGTGAGCCATGGGGATTCAGAGGTGCGGTTATAGCCAGTCCAGTACGGATAGCCTGACACTACCAGAAACTGTGAATTTGCTGAGAGTCAGGATTTTTACCGAGAGCTAAAAGTCAGGCTCTTGGCAAACGACCTGTTTGCTGAGAGCCACAAAGAAAGCTCACGGCAAACATCCGACACACGGTACGCGAGCCTTTTCTGAGAGTCAGAAAGGCCTAGCTCACGGCTAAAGATCGGGCTCTCGGCAAACAGGTCATCCCGTGACGGCCGTGAGCGTAACAGCTGGCTCACGACAAAAGGATAGACTCACAGTACACATCAGCGGTTGCCGTGAGTCAGGTGATGACGCTCGGCAAACCGAGAGCTTTACCACGGCTCACGACAAAGTTTCAAAAAAAAGTTCACTTTTTCACTTCAAACTTTTTCTATTCTCAACATACACTTTCAAGACGGTTGGCTCACGGCAAGACGTGTTTTCCCGTAGTGTGATACCACTGCCATCTCAATAAATGGATAAAAACTTATTTTTGCATAGATATAACTTAATTATAGTCTAATGATAAAGTGAATTTCAGCTCAACGTGTGTGGAGAATGTTGATGTGTTGAATCCAAAAGGACTGATGATGATCTTTTACTTTGAAGACAGTATAATAACTTACTAGGTGCGCATGATAGACTTACTCCATTATTCTTGGAAGATTGTTCAAATTTTGAATCAATCATAGTTGCACTTATTAAACTAAAACAGGGGTTTATAAGACAAATTACTAGACAAATATTGCCCTTTAGCTCAAGGAACAATAAAAAAACAAGTCAGAAAATATGCTAATGAAAGTAATGGCTTTATTGAAATCATGAAATTTGATAGTATCATGTTCTACTAGTGGAATGACACTACATTTCAAGAGTTCAGGGACATATATGGTATCCGAAGCTAAGTTTAAGGGGTAAGATATACATTTTGAGAGTATATGGACTTAAATACTTAAGCCCAAATTTAGAAAGGTAGATATGCATTTTGAGAGTACGAGGACCTAATAAGTAACACTAAGGTTTAAGGTCAAGGTTAAAGACTGGACAAGTTTAAGGACTGGCTATGCATTTTTACTCTTTTTTCTTCTATCAAAAGAAAAAAAAACAGAAGTAAAAAAGACTGCAACGAATCTAGCCAATTCACAATTGAGGGGAAATATTTTTTCTTCATCCGCCGGGTAACCACCGATCCACCATTGCCAAGCATTGCTTGAAAAAATGCAACACATGTCATGCTTGGTTGAAGGTGTTAGTGTTAGTTTGGAGCAAACTAACACTAAACTAACAAAAAAATCCAAGCATCTATGTTAGTTTGGTGTTAGTTGGGACTAACACCCCAAAAATACTAACATCCTCAAGAGGTGGTAATCGGTGTTAGTTTTGGTTGATCTCATCTCTTTTACTCCTTTTCTCTTTATCTTTAGATCCTCAAATGATTGAAAAAGTAGCATTAAATGCAAACTAACACATGAATCCAAACATTCAAGGTGTTAGTTTATTACATGTTAGTAAGGGGTGCAAAAGACTAACACTAACACTAACACCAGAGAAGAGAGAACCAAGCATGGCCACAGAATTTGTGTTCGGCTGCTGGTTACTCCCTCCGTCCTATAATAGGTGCAATTCTAATTTTTTTTAGGACAGATTAGTGATGAAATAAAAAGACTCTAATACCCTCATTAATTTACCAAATGCAGTAAGTTTTGCCATGCAAATCAGATCTGACCACTTAATTTGGAAGGTAATTAGATCTATTTTCTAAGATTGCATTCTTTGTGAGATTTTTTTCAAAAGTTAGGATTGCACTTATTATGGGACGGAGGGAGTATTGAAGATGAAGCCATACGTGCTTGCCAAATATTCCATGCTATCGAGATAACTATTTCCACGAAGAGATTTTTTTATCTGATTCTTGAGATCATCCAGAGCTTCAAAAGGAGAGTCAGTGCCTGCTTGGTTCCCCGCCAGAGACTGCCACAGCGCTGTGCATCTCGCCACAGCTCGCGGCGCGCGTTTCGTCCGCCACGGAAAACACTGTTCCGTGGCGGAGGGGCGCGTGGCGTGGCGGGTGTTGGCTGGGAGCCAAACATCCCCTCAAACTTGGGGTGCTGCAGCCTGCATGCAATGCATGCCTGGTGTGCATCCATGAGCTGACAACTGCAGCAACTGGATACGCTACTTGCAAGCACGATAGAGAAAGCGTCGTTAATGCCATTATTCATCTCCCAACTGCAAACGCCTCATTGAAGCATACACAGTTTGCATGCCGACGACGGATGGCATCAAGCAGATCGATGGGCCGGTGTAGCTAGTCAAACCCCTATCGTCTCCTTCGGCCTATAAATACGTTTGGTTCGCATGCATAGCTTCTCACCACACTCTCGCAGCTGATCCACCATTGCAGATTTGCAGTTGCAGAGAAGCGAAACCATGGCGTCCAAGGCGCTCCTAGTGTTCGCGCTCCTGCTCGCCGCCGCTTTCCTCGTCGCCTCAGCTAACGAGCAAGCTCGTAAGTCCCCGCGTGCACTCTAATTAACTAGGTTCCATTAATCTAAAGTGAGATTATTCGAAGTATAGCTCGATCGATTCACATTTAACAATGCTTACTTTAACTTGAAATTATCGTACGTACGTGTTGTGGGTCGTACAGAGCCCAAGGGGGAGGAGAACAAAGCCGGCGTTGAGGACTACCGCGGCGGTGGCTACCCCGTAGACCTGAGCATTCCACGGGCCGGGCCGGACCGGGTTCGGGTCGGGCCGAAAAAATACCCGGGTTTTTCGGGCTGAGAAAATCCTGCCCATGTCCGTCTCATGGGACGTGCCGGGCCTCAGTATTCAGGCCGGGCTCGGGCCGGGCCCGGGTTTGGACGGGCCGCCCGCGCATTTTATAGTGTAAAGAAACTAAAAACAGCATTTCGGGCCGGGCTCGGGCCAAAAAATTTTTTCGCGGGCTTCAAGATCTCTGCCCACGCCCGTACAGTAAAGTCCGTGGGCGGGCCTGGCGCGGGCCGGGCCAGCGGGCCGGGCCAAAAATGCTCAGGTATACTACCCCGACGGCGGCTGGCGCGGTGGAGGCGGCTACCCTGGCTGCGGCGGTGGCTACCCATACCCTGGCCGCGGCGGTGGCTACCCCGGCGGCCGCTGCCATTATGGTTGCTGCAACCGCGGCTACTACGGGGGCTGCCGCCAGGGGCGTAGCCAGGATTCAAACATTGGGGGGGCAATTAGCCATAAGGGGGGCCAAATTACCAATTTTGAAGTCAAAATTGACTAATTTTTTTTATTTTCATAGTGGTAATTTGTTGTTTTTTGGAGCATCAGGGGGGCCAGGCCCTGCCCCCACCCCCCCGGCTCCGCCCCTGGCTGCCGCTGCTGCTTGCACCCCGACCAGATCCCGGAGCCCATGTACCGCCCCGAGAACGCCGAGGTCCACAACTGAACGAATTGAAGCTATGTGTCGGTAAAAGTTGGGTCAACAATAAAGCTGGTGTGCATGTCATCATCAGCATGGTGATTGGAGTCGGTGTGGTTGATGTATGGAATGTAATTAACTACTCCCTCTGTATCGAAATATTTGTCGCTGTTGACTTTTTCTTCCAACTTTGACCATTCGTCTTATTCAAAAAATTATACAAGTATCATTTACTTTGCTTGATACATGTTTTATTATTGTAGGTATTTTAAACTTGATTTATCTTTTTACACATTTGCGATAATTTTTTGAATAAGATGAATAGTCAAAGTTGGAAGAAAAAGTCAACGGCGACAAGTATTTCGATACGGAGGAAGTATGATGCATCTATAGTGCAAGCCATCGAATAAATAAAAGAGTACTTGCTATATATATATATATATATATATATAGTGAAGTGACTGTTTTTTCTGTTTTTTTTCCTCGTTGAATTCTATATAAACTTCCAAAATAGGAGTTTCTTTGAGCAATTGGAAGAAAAATAACCCCAAAAATAGTGAAAAGAGTAAAGGACGCAAGAAGAAGGGAGGAAAGGAGAAAGAGGATTTTGTACTGTGCAGGTTTATCATCGTCGGCTCGTGTTACAGGCCAGCATCACCGCCGGCTCAACCATAGCTCCACCAACTATCATACGCCAGTTCATCCAAAACCGACAGTGATGACGTGATCTGTAGTGGTGTTATAGTTGGAGAGACATATCGAAATCATCGGTAGGCAAAGCATAAACCAAAGATATTGCCCAGAGCTAATACATATATATAGGAAAGTCAAATTGTATGTGATAGATGAATTGTAAACAGCAATCTTCACAAGAACCCTGCCTGTCAGATTAATGCTGAGAGGTTGTCTTGTAGGATGCTAGAACTTAGCATATGGAGTGTTGTTTTGGGCAAGTGTTTATTTGCTCGTAGCAAAAGTTTAATCACGCAAATCTTTCCTAAGGAGAGAGATTGCATGTTTCCATTGGGATCAAAGTTATAGCAAGATTCTAAGTTGTTCATCCACTTAACTGGCCACAAGGTATACAGTATACAGTACGGTTAAGTGTAACGATTTGTTTGGTTTTTTTTAAAAGAACATGCAAAGCACTTATTTCATTAAGCAAGAGAGAATTACAGAAACACCACTTCAGAAGAACCTCTGAAGTGCGTTTGTAAAGGAAACAACACGACCAACAACAATAACAAAGAAAGATAAAACAACCCGAACCCAAGGCACTACCAGCGCACAAACAAATGACCTAAGAGGCCTGAACCTGCAACAGAAGGCACACCCAGAACGCACGCACATCACCGAGCGCCTGATAATCCACACCCGACGGAGTTTGTTTGGTTTGTGTCCGCAAACTTGCTATGCATATCATAGTTTCTTGGAAAAGTGTGTAATTTGGTTCTTTTTAGAGTTCAAGTGTAATTTGGTTCTTTGACACTGCTATGTCTTGCTAATTGCTATTCTTTTTAGCAAAACCATGTGATCAACAAACTACTGGCTGATATCTTTTAGGTCATGTTTAGATGGGGTGAGAGTGGTGAAATTTGACGTGTGAGGAAGCGTGCGCAGAGTGAAAAAATGAACTGACACGATTTTCTAAGTGAGAATTTTGATAAAATTTCAGTGGACTAAACAGGATCTTAGCAAAACAATGTGGCCGCCGTGCGTGGACATGAACAAAACAGTGTTGGCCGCCATGCATATGGACCTGAACCAAAGAGGACTAAATTAGCTACATGGATAACTTCTATAGATTTCTTTTTTCAGGGCCAACCAAACATGACTCAGCCACTAGCTACCACATCAAAGCATAGTAATAGAAACAAGTGTTGCATGCCCAGTGCAGCGCACAAGTTACGTTTGGGTCAGGCCCGTCGATTGGGTGGCGCAAGTGGCGTGACAGCACCGGGCCGCCCCACTGTGAAGGGCCGCCCAAACCTGCACAATCATTAGCCCACGTAGCACTCATTAGCAAACTGAGAAAGCATGTCACCTTTACATCCACAGAGCATCGGCACCTAGGCTAACGTGGACGCAGCAGGCCAGCAGCTACCACTGCGAGTTGCCGTCTGGATGGCTACAATGTGCAGGCCTGGCACCACTGCATCATTTTACAAACTAGTGAACCTCGTCCATCAAATATCTGAATGATCTGTTGACGATGCAATCTACTACTTCAGTGGCCATATACTCTCATCTAACACTACATTATTAATTATGCAAAGAGTACGAATACAATTTTATTGTTGGCATTTTGAAAGTATAGTAGGGCCATCAGAAAAAAGTTCTTTGTTTTTGAACCTACCCACAAGAGTTCGGGTCCTCGACTCCACACTGGTGGTCTGGTGCTCACATTTTCATGAATTTAATCTAGAATTTAACTGATGTTATCCTTTCAGTGATAGGCGACGTGCTCCTCGACAACGAGGTCAATCTTGTTGATTTGTCGCCTTAGTGTTTCGGAGGTGCCCATAGGGATAGGGTGCGTGCATGTGTTTGTAGAGGCGAGTATGCGTGCGTGTATGTGAATGTCTGCGTCTATACTGTGTGATTCGCAGCGAGGTCAATCAGATGATTTGCTAGCTCAACCTTTCGGTGGTGCTTATAGAGATAGGATTGTGTGTGCATATGTTCGTAGAGCGAAGTGTGCATGCGTGTATGTGAACGTCTGCATTTATATTGTGTGATTCGCAAAAAAATTATAAGGCCACCATTTGTATTTCGCACCGGGGCCTTCTAAACTTAGGTACGGGCCTGGTTTGGGTTGTGTCTCTGCGTGCCCATGCGGCCATGCCGTTTGCAGAGATATATCATTTTCCTGCAGCCAATACACTGACAGAGATTGAGAGAGACACCTTATCTTGAGGTGAGCCGATCTAGCTTTTTTTTTTTTTTGGCCAGTCGAAGCAGCTACAATATCCACTGATCCATCCACGAAGCAACTTGCATTGCATGCATGCTGCAGGGTCAACTGGATTAATGGAGTGGAGCTGACATTAATTCGGCAGGCTGGCAAGTAGTCATGCCGGCCGGGCGGAGCCGGACACAACGAGAAGGGCCAGCCCGGCCCAGAAGCAGGCTCCGCCTCACGAGGCCCTGATTCCCAAGTCCCAGCGAGATGAAACTACCTTTCACGCTCCTGCATGATCTTGTTTCAGTCTTGCAAAATATTTTGGTTTTATCTCACATTTGCTTACATACACTTGGCCATTGGCATACAAGATTAGGCTGTGCGATCGCGCACAATCTTACCTAGAATAGTTGAATTGCTGCTCCATGGCATGCAAAGAATGAAATCAACTATATGTTTACCCAAAACTTTCTCCTTTGCAGCTGCAGTTTGATCTTCATTCCCCTTTCAGTTTCGCAACCCCTGACAAGTGATATTGAGAGAACCCAGCAACTTCACGGTGCAAGCCTGGTCCGCTGTGGTGGCTGGCTGCGACGTTCTTTCTGATCAAGTGGTCAGATTGGAGACGCCGTCTTCGATGCCTCCTTCGAAATCCTCCTCCTCTCCATCTTCTTCCTCTTCTTCCTCCTCCTCGCCTTCCTCTTCCTCTGGAAGAGCATCCTGCGGTCCAGGGCTTTGGTAAGGCCCTTGCTTCTGCAGGCTCCAGTACATGATGCTCGCGGTAAGGGTGAGGATCATCTTTGGGTTCACCTGCAACAGCAAACATGACGAGCAGAAATTAACGCCTGGTGTTGATTAATCTACTGAATCTGTTCAGTAAAGTGACTGGATATCGTTTTTAGCACTTTTTTTGGTTTTCAGCAATTGAACTGTAGTCTTAGTTTTATGAACAGGTGGGTTTTTGTACATATGAAAACCAAACTCAGCATTCATGTCTTACCTCCATTATGTCTTCTGGTAACAAGAACACAGTGCATCCTAGCTTCCGAGCAACACTGATGATATATGTTGCATTCAGCTTCTTCTCCTCCTCTGCAACCATAAAAACAAACATGATCGTCATGCAGCAACACGTTATTATAATACTATTTGAAATCGATGCGGGATGGGTGTATGATGGGAGCAAAGGTACACACCATCCTCCCCCTTCTTCACCATGTTCCAGTCAACAACCCTACTCTGCACAGCGCTTAGGAGCTCAAGGAAGAACATCCCATCAGCTATGCTCTTGTCCTAGAGAATCAAGTCAAGTGCTCAAGGCTAAGCACAGGATATAATAGCTCAGTTTAGCTAAAAAGGAAAGCTTGATAGATGAACCTTGAAGCTTTCAATGCGAGAAGATTTGCCAGATTCCTTGACCTTATTGTTAGCCCATATGAGGATGTCAGCATCTGTGATCTCTTTCTCTTTAGAATGGGATCTCAAGTTCCTTAGCAGCTGTAGGATACTGGTCCTCATGAGTTGCCACAGAAAAGCTGTGGAATAAGAAAAGTTTCATAGAAATATTAGTGCAAGAAAATAATCATTTAGCAAATCAAAGCATTTTTCTTCTTGGATGAAATATCAGTTAAAAATAATAATATCCCAACAAAAGCAACCTAACTCCTATGCATGCACGTCTTCTCTTTCTTTCTTTCATTTTTGCTGTTGGCAGATATACGTTACAACAGAACACGGTGCCAAGTAATTGAGAAACGTGCCTATCTATGATTGATTAACGAAGTGAACAAGAATTAAGAAAATCACGTGGACCATAAAAGCAATAGCTCTGAATAATATATCAAAAAAGCACATATATATACGCACGTATTTACCTAGAATTAGTTTCTTATTTCCTTGCACAATGTCATTTCCTGCTACATTTACTAGAGAAAATTTTAACTCCTTCCCAATTTTGATAACCTGGTTGCAGTTCTCCACCTTTCTAAATGGCATAATAATCGGTGGTTTAGATGCATGCTTCCAGTTAACTGACCCAGGAGAAATTTTATCAAGCACCTCTAGCAGGACCCATCTGCAAATGAACTTTGGTAAGATAGAGCATTATATGCCATAAAAGTTATCTTGTTCTACATTGAGACTTACCCGGTTCTAACGTCCTCAAACAAATTGTTAACATAAGTTGGAATTCCAAGGCTGTTAATCCACAGGCGAAATGCTCTCTCTTCCCTGGATGCTTCCACATCATCAGGAGTATCTTCAACAGGAGCCACAGTGTTTGTTGATAAACCATTTCTGCAAAAAGTTTGTGAATCGTTCCAGATAATATGTGTTAAGTGTTATATATTGTATTATTAAAGACAAAAGTTCTGATCATAGTTTATTCAGAAATGTTCAAGAGTCAATCTTTTTTATTAGGCGAATAAAGATTCAACATTCAATGCATGGTGCGGGTGTTTTCTTGATCCATGCAGATCCATACTAGTGTGTGGAAAAGTGAATGAAAGACTAAAGCGGTGCAGAACTAATATGTATTTCAATTTACTTTCCTATTTTTGCACTTTGAAACGATAACATAGTTAATGATAGTCATCCATTCATACTCCCTCCGTCGCCCAAATTGTAGATCGTTTTAGCTTTTCTGTATACAGATCTTTTGCTATGCATTTACATATATGTTATCTCTAGATCATAGCAAAATATATGTATCTAGAAGACTAGAAAAGCAAAATGACCTACAATTTTAAATGGAGGGGGTAGTTTACTATTTTTCCTGGAAACAAGAAAAATAAGAATTAATTTTGCATGTCATGGCAACATTATTCAGTTGACAATCCTCCAGATGTGACTGACAAATACAGTTTTTTGTTACAAAGGCTGTCCATTTATTTTATTAGCACCAAATGTTGAGTAGTGCAGATATTACAAAAAGGAACAGGAACAACTAGGCAGATGATGCATTCAAAACCAAGTATTACTATTTACAATAAGAAAAAGAAAAGGAATTTCCATACAATAGGTCATTTGAAAGGTTAAACTTAGGCAGTATCAAATTACTGTAATTTGATCATGGTAAAAATATAGATACAGGTCTAATAAATGCTAGTAAGTTGCTGAACTTTATTGTGAGTTCCTGCCAATGTAATCGACAGATATAGATAGATGAGTGACTCTAGTTACCTGTTCTGGAATATTTGAGCAACAAATGCCAAGTTAAGATTTGCTGAGCCTTCAACAATATCTTTTGATGTTACATATCTTGTACAATCGAGCTTTCCTGCAGTTTCAAGTACTTTCTTTGCCCTCTCCTTGGGATCTGAAGTTTCTATCATGGTTTTTGAGCTATGCTCAGGAGCCAGGGTGCTGAGAAGGTAAGCATACGCTTCACCATCCTGCATAGTGACTACCCATAAGATACTGAACAGAAAAATTACCCACGGTCCTTGTCACTATTTGTTGTTAGGATTATTGAAAAATATGGTCAATATGTCAAGTGATTTAAAAACCATAAATAAACAGGCCACATATGTTGCAGTACTTTTTGTATATTGAAAATTGACCATATTATAGTATTGTCCAGGAATAAGCCATGTCCATGTGGACGTGCATAACGATGCATAATATTCAGGTGTATGTGTACCATACATACCTTCACATCAGTAGAGAAATTTGTGACGGTTTTTTTATACCCTGCTTTCTTGAGATGGAAGTTCATCCATTTGAGCAACATCTTATCTGGCGCCAAGGTGACCAGCTCCTCAACCTCCTAACATCATGGCAACACCACTTAGCCAGATGTTGTAAGGGAACATAAATTAAACATGATTCTACTCTTTTATAGTAACCAAGTATGCAGAAGTCGTTTCTGCACATGCACATAAAAATTTCTAGACAATTCAAACCTTGCCATTGTCATCAGCCACAATCTCCGCCAACTGTGGTGTTTTCTTTAGATTCAGATTCGCTAGTAGTTGTATCTGATACAGGGATGAAATTAAATTGTGAACCACCATATTTGCTCGCGATCACCAAAACTATACAATTGATTTTTTTATTAATTACTAATTGAATAGTAATGTTTGTTATAGCATATACGCACCTTTATAATTTGGGATAACAGACCAAGAACTAGATGAGGCTGCAAAGAAGCGTAAGATACCTTAGTCCCCCAAATTACACAAATTGATTGAAAAGTTATGATGACTACCAAAGTGATAACGTTTACCCTCAACCTAGATTTTGTTAATATAAAACTTGTTTCTAAGATTATCAACAACAAATGCTCCTCAAACTTTCATTTTGGAAACTCTGCCATGGACGGAATGTATTTTAGGACATACACAGCCTATATATTTACTATTACTATTTTACTAGTTAGATAGGAAAATAAGTGGGGGTGGGGGACATAATCAATTCAGCATCAGCATAAAAACATACTCTAGCTTCAATCAAATCTTGTGTTCCAATGTTAACAACTGTGCAACCAATGGCCTTTGCAGAGTTGAGACCAAGGGTATGGTTCTCGTTCCTCTCCCATGGATTAAGTTCCTTCTTCGTATTGATTGCTCTCTCATCGATTGTGCCAGGAACAGCGACATTGATCAACTTGCTGGTTCATTACAGGACAAAGGGACAAGCCATAGCTCGTGGTTAACAAAAGGTCAAAAGAAGAAATGGCATGGTAAAACTGTAAAAGAACAGAATGGAGTAGCAGACTCACCAAAGTAGCACACCATCCCGAACAAGGTTAAATAACTCATTCGATGCAGGATCCAATGGCAAGAAATTCTTCAGGAAAGCATCCTCTCCCAGAAAATTATTGATATGGTTGACGTAGGAAGTTTTTTCAGACTCATTAATGACGTGCAAGAGAGTAGTGGTGGAAGCTTTCAAAAATGACACAGATCCCTTCAATTTCTTTTTGCCTCCATTTTTTGCAGTCCCCTTTGCTTGGATATTTAAGTATTCCTAACACATTTCAAGACAGCGTTGACAAAAGAAACTTGTTTCCAATGTGAATGAAAAGTATATATGACGAAATTATCCAGGCTGTACCTTAAGGAAGGGCTCGAATTCTATAGGCTGGTTCATATCAGGATAGGTCTCGCTTAAAAATATGCTGACCTCTTCTTCAGACAGAACCTCATGGATGCCCCGGAGCTTCTCCATCACCGGGGGCAAATCTTTTATTGTTACATGATCAGCATTCGGTCTCTTTGCAGCAATAAACTGTTGTGGTAAAACATAAGAGGTTAGCAACGAGATTGCAGAGAACTTGATTACTATCTGCTCTGGTTGCTTACTTTTGTTTTGAGGGTCCGGAGCTGCACTTGGGTGAACTGGCTCTGCAGCGCCGGATCGGAAACAAGAACACCAAAGAAGGTAGACATTGCGTCCGAAAATCAACTGTCTTTCCCGTGGGTGCGCGGCAAATTCCTGCTTTGCGCCGATTCCTCAAATACAAGGGTCCAGTGACAAACAATTCCTAGGACAAGTTGCCATCAACCTCCCATCACGAAGCTCGCACTGAATACATCAAAACAGGCAGAGAAGGATCAGAACGACGAGCGGATCGGAATCGCAGTTCCAACACCCAAAACAAGAACAATTGAATGAATCATCACCAACCTTCCTCTGAGGGAACGGATAGGAATTACGAGTTTTTTTTCCTTTCCCTTTCTTCCGCGTTCTCCCAGACCCAGCGCTCAAATTCAGTCGCTCCTCTACCAACGAGATTGCTTCCGAGCAGGCTCCAAGAATCGCTGGGGAGCGGACGTGTGGTTGGATTGCTGGGAGCCATGCGAAGAAAAGGAGCTAAAATTTCTCCCCTTTTTGCCCGCAACGGACGCCTCGCCTCAAACATAGCAGCTGAACCTCCGCCGCATTCCTCTGCCATGGCGGACGGCGGCTTTCTTCTCCTCCCTCCATATGGCTCAATGATTTTTTTTAGAGATATATTACGGCTCAATGAATGCATGCGTAGCCGGTGAACATGGGCTTTTGTTTTCTTGCTCGTGGGTTTCTTGTGGAGCATGAGCTAGCTCATGGGCCTATGACAGTGGCCACCAACAAGATGTGTCGGCTTGTCGGCCCTTGAAAAATATTCTGGCGTTTTTCTAAACAACCAAAATGCATTATTTTTTAATCTAAAAAAAGCATTATTTTTGTTCGAAAGCACTTGTCATCATGAGCTTCGGAGTAGTAAAGCCGTGGTGTAAGTTTCTATCATCATTAAATAGCTTGTCACATAGATAAAGTGTAGACATGGCAACGTAATCAATGAAGAAAGAGAGCAATAAGGTCAGTCTCAGAGGGTGTTTGGATCATTTTAGTCACCTGACTAAAGTTTAGTTAGATTAAAAAATTTTAGTCACCTCTTGTTTGTTTGGAGAGTGACTAAAAATAGTCAGCATTAAATGGTTCTCTCTCCCTCCCTCCTCCTTCTCTCTCCTCTCCTCTCCTCTCCCTTTCTCTCTTCTCTCTCTCAATAAATGCAAAGAGAGAGTTTTAGTCACCAAAAGTTGGGGTACCCCTGACTAGAGACTAGACTAGTTTTAGTCACCCTTTAGTCATGGGTGTTTGGAGGTTTAGTCCCCTAAGGTGACTAAAACTAGTCTCTAGTCAGGTGGGATCCAAACACCCCCTCAGTGAAGTTTCGTGAAAGAGTTTTATGTATTAAATTTGTTGATGTGGCAATGAGAGAGAATGATGGAGTTTCATAAAATGTGAGGAGAGTTTCATCACTATGAAACTCTACTAGCACGGTTACCTAATTTTTCAGTCTAAGTAATTGTGCAACGAAACTTGCACTGAGACTGACATAGTCATAGAAATAGTTTTCTCATGAAAAATTAGGTCCTCTCTTAACTTAATACGCAAGAAATCATGAATTTGTCATTGGGTAGAAACCACTAGGTTCTAGGAGGCTCATGTAATGCTCGTTATTGATGGAATTGCGAGAGAGAAAAAGAAAACAATTATTACTCGAAAGCTCTACCACTATGAAGGAGATATAGTTTCTATAAATAATTTCTTGTGCTATGAAAATCGTATTAGGTTCTTCCATTGGGACTGCCTAATACTATTAATAAACATTCATCTACAAGCATCGAATGTTAATAGGATTGTTTATCACTTTTGTCCCCTTTTTACAGTGATTGTACAGTAAAAACCCCCATGTTTGCCAAAGAGCCATCTGAAGGTGTCACTGTGGTCATTCAATAGCGCAAATGCAACTTCAGACACTGGCTCATGCTAGTTTACCATCCGTTAGTTATGGTGTTCGAAAGGACACGTTAATGAGTCACTGGTGCTCATAACTTGGTTTACTGTGTCGCTGCAGTTGTCGTACAAATGTAAATGTTGGGTAGTAGTACTGTTTGTTCCAGCGACGGAAAACCGATCCAGTTGCCTTTCCAGAAAAGCGAATTAATTTGCACACTAGACGGCCTGTGAAGCAAAGATTTGACGAGTGAACATGTCCAAGCAGCTAGAACGCCGGTGGATCATCCCTGATGTCCCTACCAAACATATAACATGGTGATGATGAACTGGGTTTAGCTTTGTCTGACCGTTGATTATTGGATTGGATTGATCGCCAGGTTGTTTGATTTGTCCACCCATATCAATCATTGCCTCCTCCTGGAGCTTAGCTAGAATCCATAGGCGCGGCCGGGGTAGGAAGAAGCTGCAGAGTTCAGGCTGCGCCGCTGCAGCTCGTTAATTTCCATCGCGTGCTAATCCTTTGGCTCATTCAATCTCGGCATACCTGACAAAATCACACGCGAGTACGCGACCTGCTCGGCACGTACGAAAACAGCTAGTAGAACAAATAAAAAGGGCGCCACATACGACCAGAAACAAACGCACAAGATCATTGGCTGTTTACCAAAGTCAACACATGCATCCATCAACATCATCCATGCCACGAAAAAGACCACCTGATTGTCCCGAGCATACACCTGTGCTGTGCCCATTTTCCATCGTCGTTATTGTAAAATAAAATGGAGAGAAATTTAAAGAGACGAGTTCTTGGCGGTGGTTTGGTGGGAGTTTGATTTGATCCCTTCAAAAGCTCTTTGCGTTTCGCGCGTGATGGCGTTGTTTTGGACTGCAAAAGTACACACAACGCGAACCGTCGACGTCGGTCGGACGGACGCGCGCGCACGCCGAGTGCGAGCCAGCCCAGCCGCGCCGTGCGTGAGTTGCTGTCGTGCCCAGCACAATTCCTGCGCCGGACGACGTCCCTCAGACCCTCACCCGGTCGCGCTGGGCCGCGTCCGCTGCGTATCCGTCACTGACGCGGTGGCCCCGGGCGGCGCCCTCGCGCTGGGCGGCTCACCGCACCGCGTCCACGAGCTTATCAGCCATCAGCCAGCAGTACTTTTCTCTCAGAACAAATCAGTCAACAACAACCAGTCAGCAGTACTTTTCTCTCAGAACAAATTAGCATCAGCCACCAGACATCAGCCAAACGAACAGGCTGCGCAGGGAGGCCGGAGACCGGAGCCCCCGCCCGGGTCGCGTCGCGCAACTGCTACGCGGCGCCACCGCTCGCTGTGTGTGGGGAAAAGAAAGACGAAGAAAATCGAACAAGCGAGCACGACGGCTGGGTCCCACGCGGGACCCATGCCTGCGGGCCCCGCTCGGCGGTCGGCGGGGCCCGCCCACTGGTAGCGGCATGCACGTAGAAGGAGGAGGAAGGCGGGGCCCACAACATGGGCGTCATGTGGGAGTGCGGGAGGGGGAGGGGAGAAACGTCGTCTCGTATCCTCGGCGTAGCCTGGCTGGGGCCACCCGGCATGAGCTGTACGCATTTCCTGTCTCTCTGTCTCCTCCGTATATACCTCTCCAAACCAAATACAAGTACGGAATTTTTTGTGCGTATAGTAGTACTACTCCACAAAGAAAAAAAAAAGTAGTGGCTCCTTTTCCGTGTGAGTTCTAGAAAACGACCCTTTTTTTGCTCCTTTTCCAGGGCATGGAGAGGGTGTTTTGTCCCGTGGACGCCTTTTCACGTCCGTCCCCTCGCTGATCTTCCTTTCTCTCCCAGCGGGTCCCGCGTACTCTCCTATCTCGCTCGGTGAGAAATGATGAATACTATCTCCCTGCGTATCGTTTTGGCTGTGAGGAGGAAAAAATTAAGCTCTGTTTAGATTTCCAGTGAAAAAAAATTCATCTGTCTCCGTTTAGGGCCTTAAGCCCTGTTTAGTTACCCAAAAGTTTCTAAAATTTTCGCATTGCAGACCGTGTCACTTCTCACAGAACACGTTTACCAATACAAAAATTTTATCATTTTCATCAAAAATTTCACCAACTAAACGGTAATTTGATAAAATTAAGTTAACCGTGGCAGCACGACAATAGCATTTTCGGGCCACCGGCGGCAACTGGTTCCTATCACTTTTTTTTTTTGGCCTTTAATTTTGAAATGGCAGTCAAAGATTCATACGCTAGTTGCAAATTCGCCATGCGACGACCTGGCAAAACCCAATGCTGGAAATCCTAATGCACTGCCAACAAGCTGCAGATCATGGCGTCAACGTCATCCCGTCCCAATAGCGCGCCTGCAACAGCACGCAGTGCCACCAGCACGACACCGCGTTCGGAATGATCGTGTGGTTGCGGGAGTCAAATTTAAGGGAATCAATTGTGATTTCAGATCAGGGTCGTCGATCATCAGGTGGAAGCAAGTCGGATACGCAAACTTTTGTCGTTCCAAATGGAGGCTACATACCTCCTCGCCTCTCCGCGATCCTCGTCACACCGGCCCGATAGGCAGCTAGCGTGCACGTTAGCAGCGTGTATACATTGGATTGGGCACCGGCCAATCGTTGGTCACTGCTAGTATTAGTTATAGTTTGCTCTGCCAATCTTTTGCTACCGATAGCGAGCCAGCCAAGCATATGGCACCACCCGTGTAACCGCCTCAACTGAAAATCGGTAGCATGACGAAGGGGCAGGGGGTGTTCTTGCTCTACGTCAACTCAATGATAAATGATAACTTTTTATCACAAAGAATAATGTACCCAATCTAAAACTTATTTATGTTACTAAATACTAATTATAAATGATAACTTTTTAATACTACTAATAAAATATTTATTTACACCATTTAAACTATTTAAAATGATCTTTATGAAATATGACTAATTGTGTTAACATAATATTACTAGTGATATGTAATGGTACGTTTTATTAACTATAATATGCCTAATCATACTATTTTTGAATTCATTATATTATTTACTAAATGAACAAATTATGTTTAAATGTTTAACATACTTATTTTATATTAAATAATATATATTTATGAATGCACTTATTTTTACATTTCTATTGATACATTCAATTACTTACTAATAAATATGTTATTTTCTAAAACATACTATTCTCATTGTAACATATTTCTTATCATTTACAAATCCACTGACAAAGCAAATTGATACTAGTTATTATGACGCTATGTTATAGTTGAAGTATCCTAGCGCTAATCCGAATTCAAAGTATTCGTTTTGTATTTGTATCTGACAATGAGTATTCGAATTTGAATTAAAACATGTTAAATAATGCCAAGAACCGGAAGCGCGGGGTTAATTTACATGACCTATGCTCGGCACCTGAACAGAAGCAGCCCCGTGTCCAATCGCCTGGGAGCTATGCACACCCACAAGGATTTGGTTTGGCTCGCGAGATCGTTTTGCCTGCCCCCACAAGTGGTCAAGAGCTCTCCCCGGTTCAGCCTACAGGCTACAGCATTGGATCCCGGCAAAAATTACTCCAAACTATAGGAGACAGACACACACTCGCTCCAAGCCGCCTCGAACTGTACCACTCGTAAGTCGTAACCCGACCCGTCGCCTGTCGCGCTAGGAGAAAAATGGTTAAACGCTGTGCTGCCCGGGGCATGCCGCTAACCCTTATCCTATGTCCTGTGGCCTGTGGGGTGGTAGTAGACCTGAGCATTTCACGGGCCGGGTCGGGTTCGGGTCGGGCCGAAAAAAAATCCGGGTTTTTCGGGTCGAAAAAATTCTGCCCATGACCGTCCCATGGGACGTGTCGGGCCTCAGTTTTCGGGCCGGGCTCGGGCTTGGGCGGGCCGTCCGCGCATTTTATAGTGTAAAGTAACTAAAAACAGCATTTCGGGCCGGGCTCGGGCCAAAAAAAATTTTCGCGGGCTTCAAGATCTCTGCCCACGCCGTCCAGTAAGGTCCGTGGGTGGGCCTGACGCGGGCCGGGCCAGCGGGCCGGGTCGGGCCGGGCCAAAAATGCTCAGGTATAAGTGGTAGGACACACTGAAATGATGGGGCATTTTGCTCTTGTATTGTAGGGAGGTGACCTGCATGTGCGCGTGGAAATAAAAATCACGGTGCTGTTGCTCCGGCTCGACGCTCTATCCATCCTCCTGCGTCCTGTTCGTTTGGCTTATCAACCACCAGTCAACAGTACTTTTCCCTCAGAAAAAACCAACCACCAGCAACCAGTCAGCAGTACTTTTCTCTCAGAAAAGATCAGCACCAGCCACCAGCCAAACGAACAGGCTGCTGGCCGCGGTAGACAGACGACAGAGGCAGGTAGAATACGCGGGCAGGGGGCAACGTGACGGCGCCGTTCAAGGCAGCTGCCGCCGGCATTATCTTACTGCAACCACGCACGCCCGTCGCCCGGCGTCCCGAGACAAAGCACAGCAGAGTAATCTAATCACAGTGGCTTAAATTAAACCGTGTGGGACTGTGGGTACCCGAGTCGCGCAGCGTTTGTGTTACACCGGTCAACTCGCCACCCGCACAGGGGCTCGCCGAGGCCAATCGTTACGTTATCCATGGCGGGTCGCGCCAGACGGGAGGCCCGGGATGCGGCAGCAGAAGCAGCGCGGAGTGGCAGCAGAGCACACGATGCGGTGCAGCTGCCCCACGAGTCCACTTGCGTTTTTTTAGCATAGATAGAGTCCACTTGCGTTGCGCAGCGTCCCATTAAGAGTTTTACCTATATGCGATTAAAAAAGTTGCTCTAGACTTATATGTCACTAAAAAGTTTGTTCGCACCTGTGTGTCACTGACTTGAACTTTGCTGCTCTTCATGCCATTCCGTCCAATTTTACTACTAACGGTGTCAAATAGACGATTGAAATGATCATTCTACCCTTTAAGTGGGGTCCAATTGTCAGCAACTATGCTTTCTTTCTCTTTCTCTTTCTCTGTCTTCTCCGTAGATGAGCACCCGCGGAGCACTGCCCCAGCCGCGCGCAGGCGAGCCCGACCCAGGGACGGCGGTGGCGGCACGCACGACCTTTCCGTCTGATGGCCAAGCTCCGGCCATGGACGTCGCCGTCGTCGAGCCTCAAGCGTCCTTGCGTAGCCACGCTGAGCGCGACGCCGCGGATGCCGAGGCTGAGGGCGTTCACGAGGAGGAAGTTGATGGGCACGTGGAGGAGCAGTGCCGCGGCGGTGCCGTAGGTGAGCGGCAGCGTGACGAACTGCGCGCCCAGAGCATGTCGATGCCCGATGGGCACAGACACAGCGAGGAGCAGCAACGTCGTGCGGCGGAGCGCGATGCGGAGGAGGTCCGTGCGCCCAGCCCGAACGCCTGGCCGCAGACGGGGTCCATACCGCCGACGAGGCCGGAGAGGACGGAGTAGCCAATGATGTTGGCGAAGCCGAGCGCGAGGGAGCCGCCGGCGAGAGGTAGCTGGTCAAGGCGGCCGAGGAACACCATGGCCGCCAGGGAGGCAGTGAGCGCATGTAGAAGAGGATCTGCGTCTTGGGCGGCAGCGCCTGGAAGACGGTGGAGAAGTCGCGCGGGACGGCAACGAACACCCGCACGAGCAACGGCAGCGGCGGCTTCCGCTTCACGGGCAGCCGCGTCTACCGGCGGCTTTCTCGAGGCCGGCGGGGCGGCGGGCAAACCGCGAGCGGCCGCAACCTGCTCTCCTCCGACGTCGCTGCCGGGGTGGACGGAGATGTCGAGGCCGGCGCTCATGACCCCCCCTCCTCAGGCGCCTCGTTCACCGGCACCGCCGCCAGGGTCGACGGAGATGCCGAGGCCGAGACAGAGGTTGAGGCACACGGTGGTGGCGCCAAAGGTGCCGTCTTGATGGGCGGCAGCGCCGGGAGATCCTTGTTGTCGGCGGGAGACGCCATTGCTGCCCTCCCTCTCCAATTACCAACGACCTTTCGCGGTAAATTGGGATCAAATTCTCCTCGTCCTTGGAGAAGGAGGAGGGGGTGCAATTGCAAGAACAAGAGGTGGTGGTTGGGAACGGCGGCGGCGCATGCGCGGGGGAACTCTCCGTGGTAGTCATCAAGGTGGGGGAGGACGCCACCGTGTCGGTGCTGGCGCGCCATCGCCACCGTCCGCGGTCTGTGCGTGCGCACCCGAAACCGGAGGTAGGAGAAAGAGCCAGGGTGCTATGTTTGAGGAGAAAAGAAAGTGTAGGGGATTTTCTGTAAACTTTTGGGTTTAAGTTCTAAGGTGGAAAAATACCAGGGGCTTAAGCGGATCTGGGAACTATAGTGCAAGGGTATTTTGGACATCTCCGCTGCCTGAGCCCACATGTCAGGTCAACTAAACGGTGAATTTCAGACTGAATAGTATAAAGGGTAGCAAAATTCAAATCAGTGGCACACAGGTGTGAACGAACTTTCTAGTAGCACGGTATGAAAGAATTTTTTTTATGACGTACAGGTAAAACAGATGCCCGTGAAGCAGCAGAGCGATTCGCGGCTGGGAAACGCGGACGCGGCCGTATGTTACGGCGCGACGGGGGCACGGGGCGTGGCGGGGCGGGGGCAGGGCTCGCTCCATCCGTTCGGCTCGGGCACCGCGCGGCTGGGCTGCCGCAGCACACCGCACCGCCACCCCAGCCCAGCCTATGATGAGGTATGATGGTGATACGATCCAGCCGGAACCACATGCCCCATCTTTTATTGCCCTCGGACAACCATAGCTCGGGGTCCCCGGACGATGACCCGAACGCGCCTCCTCGCATCGTATCCCCTGCGCTGCGCACTGGGAAATACCTACTCCCAAGTTCACAGTCAGCTGTTGGTCAAGGTCGTGTTAAAATTCTTAACATGCATTCCCATATGTACACAAACTCTTCAGTTAATTTTGGGGAGTTAGCAAGATGACAACTACTCCAAGGTGTCAAATCGCCGTTTCTTCCATCATTTGCACTCGTGAAAAATGCTGTCTGGCAATCATCCTAAACATCAAACCTTGTCCGAGTTTTGCAACTTCTCCATAAAAAAATGTTGTATTTTGTTTTTAATTGTATTTTATTTTTTTAAGGAAACAAGAAGTTTTTGAGGCCTGTAATATGGAACTTTGGGAACTTTTACGGAATATATATTTGTTGGTTATGAAAGCTGAACAACACGGTAACAACGTGCGAATACGGTCTAAAAAAACATAGTCATAACACCGTGATTTACGATAATGTCATAACATGGAAACACAATATTTTTTCAATAACATAAATTTATTTTTTTCCTTCAAAGTGTTTAAGGGTATTCCCTTTACTTGAACAATTGATACATGGTCTCAGTAAAAAGCTCTGGCATTATTGCACTTTGTTGAAAGCACATTTATTTGTCGACAAATGCAGTCCATGTTATTTTCTCAATAACATAAATTTATTTTTTTCCTTCAAAGTGTTTAAGGGTATTCCCTTTACTTGAACAATTGATACATGGTCTCAGTAAAAATCTCTGGCATTATTGCACTTTGTTGAAAGCACATTTATTTGTCAACGAATGCAGTCCATCAAAACTAAAGTGTAGGTGTACATAACCGGCCTGTTCAGGTGGCTGGTGGCTGATGGCTGGCGCTGATTTGTTCTGAGAGAAAAGTACTGCTGGCTGGTAGCTGGTGGCTGATTTGTTCTGAGAGAATAGTACTGCTGACTGGTGGCTGATAAGCCAAACGAATAGAGCGGTATCATTTACTATTTTTTTATCACCCCCTTCCCTTTCCGGACTACCCAACCCCACATTTCTCACGTCGTGCACATCACAAACATCATCGCGAAACCGTCAAACTTAAAAAGAATAGGGGAAAATACGAATTCAAAGGGAAAAAAATATAAATAACGCAAACATCCATTTTTTTTATTTTTGAGGAAAGGTTGGGAGCAGCTCACACACGATTCTCTGACCACCTTCCCCCTTCCCTCCCCTGACCCTGATGCCACCTTCTCTTCCTCCCCTATCACACACGGGACACAGCTCAGCAGCATCATCGCATCGCCTCCCATCTCCATTTCTTTGTCTCTCTCTCCTTCCTTCCTGGTCTTAAAAATCCAACGCGGCCGCCGGACGCGCATTGCTCCTCCTCCCTCCCCGGTTCGCCTCCCCTGCTCCCCTCCTCCGCTTCTCTCCCGGGGCCGGGCGTTCTTGGAGCTGCTACAGCTTGTGGAGCTGCTGCTGCTGCTGCTGCCGACGCCGCCGCCGTTGGTCCCGTAGGTGGCGGGTCCGCAATGGGGAGGGGCAGCCGCGCCTGCTCCGTCCTTGGCTCCGCCCTGCTCCTGCTGCTGCTCTCGCTCGGCTCCGCCGCCGCGCAGAAGGGCTCCACCTGGAAGACCCTGAGTGGTAAGTTTGATTCGCGGCGCCTCACTTCCTTTCTTGCAAGGTTCCGCGGTGCTATGCGCGTGTGTGATCTGATCTGGGCCGATTTGCTGCTACGCTTCGCTTCAAGATCATTTTTTACTTGGAACTGCAAAGTTGTGTATTTTCCTGCTTCTTGGGCTGGATCTTCGGGATGAGAACGAGCTGGATGCACATTTATTTCTTTCTTTCTTTTTCTTTCTTTGGTTTAGCTCAATCTTCAATTTTTTGTAGCGAAATAGTTAGTATGTTTGTCATCAACATACTGTTTGGGAGACTAGATTTCTGATTGGAAGCTTGGGACCGGCTATGATGCTTACCTTTTTAACACTTAAAAAAATTACAGTTAGCCTTTCCAGCTGAGTGACATTTGGTTGGCATTAAATAGCAACCTCTTTGGGATTAGTTTACATAACTATGCTCTAGTACAAGCCTATGAGTAATCAATTTCACTTAATAGCGAGAAATACGTGTAAAATTACAAGCTGTAACTGTAGGCATGTACTGTTCATGGGCTGGTAGCTTATGTGGCCATAGGAATTGTGTGTTGCGACTTGCGAGAATGTAAGCGGATCACTTCGATGGATATGATTTCGAGTCTGATTTCTCTCTTGCGAGAATTCACTGATATGAATTCTAGTTCCTGTCGTGGCAGTGCACTTAGGGTCCAGTACCTCTGGCCTTCCTCAAGCCTAGCACTAATAAGCATCTCATTATTTCAGGCAAGGCTCCATCAATCATTGCTAAGGGCGGGTTCTCAGGCCTTTTTCCAGATTCCAGTGAGCTTGCTTATAAGTTTGTTCAGTTTGCTAGCTCTTCCGACACAGCCTTCTCGTGCGATGTCTGGTTGACTAAGGATGGGGCTGGCATCTGCTTACCAAACATAAAGATGGATAACTGTACAACCATAGCTGATCTTTTCCCACAGGGAAAGAAGACTTACAATGTTAATGGTGTACCTACGGCGGGATGGTTCTCCGTGGACTTTACAAGCACTGATCTCCAAAATGTAACCTGTAAGTACAGCTACAAACTTATACTTTTTTAATGTCTTTAGCATTAAGATCTTGTGAAGCATTCGTGCAGAGGCCCGAATAAAATTCCTTTTTCTAAAAAAAAAGGACTAATACCTGTTTTTTCTGTGTACATTTGAAAATCATGTTCAGATATCTGTGCATTTAATCTTATACAATTATACTTTAGCAATGAATCCTGTTTGCTTGTCTAACTTGGTTTGTTATTTGCAGTGAAGCAATCAATATTGTCCCGTCCATATTACTTTGATGGTAGCTGGCCAATAGTTCCTGTTGAAGCTGCTCTCTCCCAATTTAAGACCCCTGCTGTTTGGTTAAATGTGCAGGTAGGGCTCAAACTCTTAACTAGCACTGAACTACATATTGAGATTTTGCTCTGCTGAACATTTGTTCTGTGCACATTGCAGTACGCCAGCTTTTACAACCAGTTTAAGCTCAATATGAGAAGCTATATCCTATCTGTGTCAAAACAATACATCGTCGACTACATCTCATCGCCTGAAGTGAACTTCCTCACCAGCATATCTGGAAGAGTTAGCAAGACAAAGCTTGTGTTCCGCTTTCTGGATGAGCGTTCTATTGAGCCATCTACAAACCAGACATATGGTTCAATGTTGAAAAATCTAACATTCGTCAAGACTTTTGCTTCTGGAATACTTGTCCCCAAAAACTATATCTGGCCTGTCTCATCAGATAATTATCTGCTGTCCTCTACTTCAGTTGTTGATGATGCTCATAAAGCAGGGCTTGAAATCTATGCTGCTGATTTTGCAAATGACTTAACTATCAGCTACAACTACAGTTATGATCCATTGGCAGAATACCTTAACTTCATCGATAATGGTGCCTTTTCTGTTGATGGGGTATTGACCGATTTCCCTATTACCCCTTCAGAGGCAGTCGGTGAGTCCACGTTTTATCCTCTCTGGCTCCCTTCATGATGCTATAAATAAATGTTTGCTGGCCACTCCACACACTCAACCTGGCATATTTGTCTGTTTGACCTTTCATTTAGAATCATTTGAATAAGATAATGGTCCAGTTTTCAACTCTGTCAAGCATCTTTAAACAAGTTGAAAGATGCAGTTTGGATCATGGCTTCTGTGGTCTTGATTTTTTTTAAATCCGTGCAGGTTGCTTCAGTAACCTGAACAAGAGCAAGACAGATCATGGTATGCTTGCTTCCTTTGTCAAATATGTTCAACTTCACCCATTTAGTAATGTCACTGAACTTTAGCTTTCACATTGATGCTGCAGCTAAACCTCTAGTAATATCTCACAATGGTGCCAGTGGTGATTACCCAGACTGCACTGACCAAGCTTACCAAAAGGCAGTTGACGATGGTGCAGATGTCATTGACTGCCCTGTTCAAGTGACCAAAGATGGCATACCGATATGCATGAGTTCCATTGACCTGATGGATGTTACTACTGTTGCAAAATCACAATTTGCTACGCCAGCAGTTACCATAACTGATCTTAAGTCTGTTCCTGGAGTCTTTACCTTCAACCTCACCTGGGATGATATTTCAAAGAACCTGCAGCGTAAGTCTATCTAAGCTTCTACAGTTGAGTACCTAGTGAGCTATCACCTGTCAATGGCTCATTTTGTGACATTTCTTAGAATTATCGTGCATTTGTTTCAAGGTTGTCACTTTCTTACTTTCAGCCATGATATCAAACCCAATGAGCAAGTTCCAACTATACAGAAATCCAAGAAACAAGAATGCCGGGACTTTCATGAGACTATCAGACTTTTTGGCTTTTGCAAAAGATAAGGATTTGTCAGGAATCATGATAACTGTGGAGGTAAGAATTTAATGATACATACTGGGTCATAGCTAATGTGAACCCTTATTCGAGTGAGATTAAGCTGAATTGTGGTGGGCTGGGCTGTGCAGTTCCGTAAGTCCAGTTGAGTGCACTAGCAAAGACATCCAGGCAGTCCCCTTCAAGCATCTAATTCACTTTTATTTCCTTTTTGCAGCATGCTGCATTCATGGCGGAGAAGCTTGGATTTGGTGTGGTAGATGCAGTGGTCAAAGCCCTTGACGACTCTGGTTACAGCAAACAGACTGCCCAGAAAGTTATGATCCAGTCAACAAACAGCTCGGTTCTAGTGAAGTTTAAGCAGGAAACCAAGTACGACCTTGTCTACATGATCGAAGAAGATGTCAGAGATGCTGCACCTTCATCCCTTGCAGACATTAAGAAGTTTGCCAGTGCTGTTTCCGTCAGCACCAAATCCATTTTCCCAGTGACCAATCAATTCTTGACAAACCAGACAAACAATCTTGTTCCATCTCTGCAATCTGCTGGCCTCCCAGTTTATGTTTATGTGCTCATGAATGAGTTCATTTCTCAACCATATGACTTCTTCTCGGATGCCACCGCACAGATCAATGCGTACATGCAAAGTGCTAAGGTGGACGGAATCATCACTGATTTCCCTGGGACCGCTCACAGATACAAATGTATGTTCTTGATTACATTTTTCATGTATTACCATATCCTTTCTTTTAGCATAATAGCATTTCAGATTTATGCAGTTGTCATCGAATTTGTTGCTAACCTCATGCCTTCAATTTCATTTCTGCAGTGAACTCCTGCATGGGTAAGAACGCACCAGCATTTATGCAGCCTCCCCAGCCAGGGGGCCTGCTTTCAACCATTGATGCAACTGCACAGCCGCCAGCAGCAGCTCCAATGCCACTCTTGACAGACAGTGATGTTGCAGAACCACCCTTACCTCCAGTCAGCAACACAACCACTGCTTCGTCACCTTCGCACGCTGTCCTCAGAATGAAGACCGATGTCTCCATTCTCGTTACATTGCTGGTGCTATGTGCTTCTCTACTGATCTGATGATAGTTCTGCACATGCGGCATGGGGCGTTAGAGCTCTGAGGAATTCATATGGAGCTGCTAATAGCTATTCTTTCCACCACTTTTATGTAGCAATTCTTCTTTTTTTTTTTTGCGGAATTTGGGGGATATGGATGTTCGGCTTGTTACCTCGACGGTGGCACTTGTGTGTGCTGCTCCTAGCGTCATTTTGGTACATATGTGTGGGTGATACATTGTTCAGTGTTGAGGTCCTTTTTCTTTGCTTACCTTGCCTTTGGATTCTAATTATTATTATGAATTCACATTTCACTGAATATTATCCAGAACTGAGCATTCATCATGGTCCTTTTTGTATAGATGTAATTGAATTTTGAGTATAAAATGCACACTGGCAATTTGGTTTGGAGCAGTTAATCATACCTCAATGCTGAACTCCAGATTGTGCAACGAGTACTCTTCATGAAGATGGACGAGTACCTAGCATCTAGCAACCGTCGGATCAATATCCAGCTGCTAGGCGTTACCATCCACGCTCCTGGGACGCGATGCTGTGTTTCACTTGAACCGCAGGTTGCACCTTGCTCGTGTAGTCGTGTGGCCGCGGTTGTTGCCGCCGCCAGCCGGTCGTCTCCATCTACCCGTCGCACATGGTCCCTCCCGCCTCGACGCCGGCGACGCCCATGGCCGTGTATGTGGCGGCGGTGCCGCTGCGGGCGTCCAAGGGCCCCGCCCAGCTGCTGATGTCGGCGGGCTACTCGCTGGGCCTGTGGGACCTGCAGCACTTCATGGTGCTCCTCCGGTCCGACCCGGCCCGGACCCAGGCGCTGGTCTTCGATTTCCAGCCGCGGGACCCGGAGGACGTCGGCGCCGCTCTGGCGGTGCTGTCGCGGAGCGAGATACCAGGTAACGAATAGCTTCGTCCCGGCGATGGATTCAAGCAGCGAGAACATCCGCATGGCGAAATTCACGACTCAAGAACCTCGACGTCGCGGCTGATTCGTTGCATTTGTCTGCGATGGGTGTTTCAGGCGTGGTTCGGAGAAGAACGCTGCGGAGGATCCCGGACAGGCGGTGCTGGCTCGTCGGGCACTGCTTCGACGGCGACGCCGTGGGCGCCGCCGACAGGTTCAGCGAGCGGTGGCCGACCGGCCTGGTCGTCGGGGAGCACGACTGCCGGGACTACACCAATGGTAAATAATCCGTCATCACCCTTGCAGGACTTTGGTAGTGCGATCCGTCTCACCCGTTTATTATCTTTTTCTTCCCTGATGATCGCAAGGGCTGGTCGAGGTCCTGACAGGTGAAAAACGTGTCCTGGAGGCGCTCAGATCGGGCGGCGGCACCAGCATCAGCGGGGCGGCGCCGCCGTGGTGCGAGTGGCTCTCTCTCTTTATCCGTTCTTTTCTGCGCCCCTTCGTTCTCGTGGCGCACTAGCTCCGCCTGTGCTGTGTGCCTACTGAATCTCGCCCTGGGATTCGAGATATGGTTTTTCAATTTCTTGGTGACGTTGTGTGCGCGTAGGCTAGTGATGCAATTGGTTGCTTAAAAAAAGAAAGTTAATGATGGAATTTGGTTGCCGTAGACTGCTGGTCTTTGTTGCTCAGGAGCCTCTTTGCAGCTTGTCTGACAGAGTTCGTCAGAATGTTTTAGCATCCATCTGAAATAACTTTTCACCTTAATCTGCAGATGGATGATCTAAATACCACTGCCAGTGTGTACATGATGAAGTATCTACCATCTTTTGTGGCTTCTACTGGTGGAGACCATTGTGAGATTGCAAGGAAATGAAGAGACCATATATGTCACTTCGCTGGAGATCGAGGCAGAGCAAGTAGCAATGCTGATCCATGAAATCAGGTGAAGTTCACTGAACGAGGTGGTGTCCGATCGATCTGTTGTCGGTATCTTTTGCCCTATAAGTGATCTGAATAATGATACTGGTATACTAAATAGCAAGTACTACAGTACTACCTTAACTGAACACTGATCACCCTACCCATTGCTCAGGAAAAACCATGTCCAATTTTTCTGAACTTGAGAAGCAAAACAGGGCCAATCTTTCCATCAAAATGGATGCATCCTCCACGACAAACAAATTCCAATCTTTCCTGTAGTGATCCTCCTGTTGAGTGTTGACCTTTGCACCAAATTCCTTCAAATCAGTGGCAAGCTGCCCCCATGATGTCCTGGGATAATGTCTAATCGTCACTGCTGTCCTCCTTTGTTCGTCCCCACCAGCTCATCCATCTGAACGCCAGAAACAACAGACCAATTGCGTTCACCGTGCTTGACTTGTGCCATGATGGTGCCGACAAATGGAGGTAGCTTAGGCGTTGACTAATGTAATCTACTAACCCTTATCTGAAGGCTGAAAAGAGGAGACAAGGCATGAAGGCAAGGCCCATTAATTCTTATCTAGAGTGCGCCTGTGAACGAAAGGCTTATCTAACTCAGAGGCTATCATCCACCAACCACACATAAGCATCTAGCTCTGTCTGCAGCTATGGCGTTCATGGCTTCACTGCATCTGCATCCATCATGGATATCGGATGGTGAAGGCACCTGCTCTACCTGCACAGCCAAATCAGGCAGCATATAGTGATATGCATGTAGCAGATGAAGAATGTCCGTGTTTACTGGGCCACAGGTCTGACCCCCCACCACCATCACCATTCTGCTCTGAACTTTCTGCCTGCAGCTAAGGTTCTACCAGCAGCACTAGGTAATCAAGCAAGCACTATCTTTAGCTCAAATCTAGATTCATAAAGATACGACGAAATGGCACTTGCAAGAAAAGATCCGCTGGATCAATCGATGTTCGCAAATCAGGAATAGTGTTCATGGAGACAATCAGAGCCCACAAGCATTATTGCACCAGTGAAGATTTTTTGAGCGTCATGTTTGTTCTTCAGAATTGCAATGTCATGCGGCATGACTCATGCGGATTGACATTTTAGGAAAGTTGATGGAAATGCGGCAATCATCATGGTGCCACGTGTTGGGTTATGTATGCAAATACATATATTCAGGTGGAGGATTTCTATAGAATTAGAGATCAGCATTTGGATTTCTGGAGGGCCCTGGTGGCCTGCACACACTAGGCATGATCTGATGAGGATAATCTCGCCACTGAACTGACAGAAGCCACCAAATCTGTTGAGACCAGGGTCTCTCTCTCTCTCAAGCTTCAAGTGATCTCTTCTCTCCACAGCCGTTCGTTCTGGTTCACCTCTCTGCAAGGTCACTGTCAGATCAGATCTGCTGAGCGTGCAATGTACGATCAGCAACGTTGCTGCCCAAGTCAAGGTTCATGAACCTTCTCATCTGCTGGCACATGTTGAAATGGCTTCCAAGTACTGTACATTTCAACTTCGATATGCGATTTCTTTTTTCAAAATTCTTCACTTATCTTCTTCCTTATCACTAAATTGCAGACTTTGGACAACTTATCAGGAAATTACAGTTCGGCATGCCGACGGTAGACGTATTATGGAGGCTGGAAGTAATCGTGCATTATTTGGTGAGGAAAAAAACTTTGAAATTAGTACTATTTAGTTTAGCTCAAATTACAAACGAAACATGGAAAAATTTTCTGAAATACGATTTTACCCATGTTCATCCAAAGATCTGTCACGGCAGCACAACATTTCACATCTTTGGACCGTATATTCTTGAAAAAGGAACAATTAACTTCAACTAGTTTACCGGCACAGACTGAAAACCAAGTTCCAAAGGCCAACACCAACACCAACAGAAAGAGGACCAAGAATTACAAGCGAAAGGAGGACGAATGGCAATTTGGACAACTTTTTTTTTTGTGTGATTTTCTTATCCCTGGGAACAAAATTCTGCATGTATCGGCTCATCACAACCCAATTACCATGGAACTTTATACTACTAGCTATTACAGTAGAATACGAGACGGTATACCCTATACACTATGCACCATTTGAACCTACACACGTACATATAGCTCAACACACCTACCCAATGGTACATGCACGAATACGTATGTATGTATATATACGGTCGTCGTAGAATCCTACGTACGCTGCCACGTAGACGGCTAGCCGGCTAGGCGTAGATGGCGTAGCGCATGCTCTCACGCACCATGAGGTGGCTGACCTCGTCGGCGCGCGGGCGCCACCCGCTGGCCGCCCACGCCTCCTCCGTGGCGCCGCCGTCCTCGCCGTCGAAGCGGACGGCGCACGCCAGCGCCAGCAGCGCCCTGGCCAGCGCGCCGCCCAACGTCGGCGCCGCCGCCGCCACCACAGCGGCTGCTGGGGCGTCGTCGCCGTCCGCGCCGAGCGCGCTCTCGTCCACCACCCGCGCCGTCCGCCGCCGCCGCCCCCACCGCAGGCCGTGCCGCACCAAGCCCCACATGACGCCCTCCGGCGATCGATCAGCAGGCAGCTGGAAGCCAATCAAGAATTAACCTTTCTCTCGAGCTCCTCGATCGAAATTTCTCTCTGTTCCCTCCTCTCCTCAATCAAGCAGCTTCTCTCTCTGCTCTCTGCTCTCTCTATCTCTCAGCACATCCTTTACGTGCACGGGCGCTTCCGATCTCCAAGCTAGGTTTGTCGGGTCGTCACGCGGCTCGCGCCATGTCCATGGCACCTCCAAGGATCGCTAGCTTGTGCGGGCTTCTTCCTTGCCGCGGCCACGCCATCGTCGACCAGAGCGGAGCCTCACAGCTAGTATATATATAAAGGGACGATGCAGAGAGCTAGTATAAGTGATGGTTGCTTGACCAGGTTCGTTGAAGCAAAAGCAACATCTATGGCAGATGTATATATGGAGGGGTTGGGGAGGAGCGAGGAAGAGGAGAGGCAGGGAAAGGATTAAGTTGACAGACAGGAGCGAGCGGTCTAGCTCGAGGAGGAGGACATGACAGTGATCGGAGATGGTAGTGGTGGTGGGGAGAGGGGAGCACTAAGCCTGATGGCCAAAGAAAAGGTTAAGCGAGCTATCACGAACTACCCGGTAGTGGGATCGAGGATTCTGCTTGCTGGGTGGTGCTGGTGCTTGTTTCTTTCACCCGGATGCATCATCAGACGCGGACCGGGCCAACGGGCCTGCCCTTACATGCCAGAATAATTCACCCCCTGTGTTTTGTGTTGCCAGAATTCTTCCCTTTTTCTGTTTTATTTACATTACAGATACTATATATGTATCCAGAGATGAATAATTTCAGTTGACAAGATAATTTCTAAGTCTCATAAGCAAAAGTGTCGGTTTACTAACATGATAGATGCTCAGCATTGGCTCTATATATAGATCATAGACTACACATAGATAACGGTTGCTCTGTTACAATACTCATTTTGTTCTTAAATGTACTATGTTTATTAAAAATAAATTTGTTTATTATAAAATTAATTGGTATGTCCTAAGAATTCTAAGAACCATATATTAAAGAAATGGAAGTTGCTACTACTCCCTCCGTCCTAAATTATTTGTCGTTTTGATTTTTCTAAATACATTGCTTTTATTATGTATCCAGATATAAGTATATATCTAAGTGCATAGCAAACGAATGTATTTAGAAAAGTCAAAATGACAAGTGATTTGAAACGGAAGGAGTATATGTTAAAGTGGTTTATGAAGTTAGTATGTAACCACATCAGAAAACTTATCCAGGTGCTACTGCTACCATTGTATTCAAAGTTTCAAATACACAGTTGTGAAAAAAAAGTAAAAGGCTTATATGCTGTTCTCTTAAAGCTCAACAAAATGTATGCATCCATCCATTGCACTATCGAGATCTCATGATCAGAATCAGAATAACATTTTATTCCGAGCGATCATGTCTATGTCGATCGTCTAACCCAAGTCGTCGCCTGTGACTTGATTTGCAAGCCGTGTTAGGTGCGCGCGCGTGAAAGGCCAAAGCGAAAATCATGTCGCACGAAGAAGACCCATTATCAGTTATCAATGAATAAGAGATTAATCAACCAGTATAAAAGAAGATTATCCCATAAAAAAAGATTATCCGTGCATATCCTCCTTCTGCTTTCCGCCCCTGTTTTCGTCCTTCTCTGCTTCTTCAGATAACCTTTTTCTCTTCAGTTCTCTCTGAGCTCATCTGCTCAAGTTTTTGTTATAAATTACTCTAGCACTGTCAAGGGGAAAAAATTCTAGCCTAACTAGTGCTTTACACTGTCATTTTAGGATGAAATAAAATATGGTATATTCCTGCAGAGCTATTGCTCACCCAGGTTCGTTGAATCCCCCCGTCCCTAGCACTAGCAGTATCCTTTCATATATAGTTCAGAACTGATGACATCTGATGTGAATACTTCCCTTGAAATTGTTGAAGTTTTATTTCTATTTTGGTGAAAGCTTTGAAGCTGAATTTATTGCAAGGACTTGGCTGTGTGCAGTAGAGGCCGAAAATAATTTCATTTTCTAAAAAAAAAATCTAATGTGAACATATGATGGTTGTACCTACTTTTAGAGTTCATTCCATCATTTTTTTTGGTAATAAGAAGGATAAGAAAGAAAAAAAGTACTTACAAGTACCACTAGTACTTCAAAAGCATTGTAACAAAGCTCATTTTAAAAAAAAAACGTGGGGTGGGGGTGGGGGGGTGGGGTAAAGATTTTTCTGATTGGAATACCAATCACATTTGTGCCATCCTAAAGGCTCCAAAGAGAAAACTACTACTATTTACCAGAAACAGCTGGCTAGTAGGTATTCGTCGGTTTAATTGCATTGTTATAGTACTACAATAAAGATTACCTGCATAAATAAAAAATAAAATAAAGATGCACATAAAAAAGGTGAAAACCCTTGCTTTGGCAGCATGAGCAAAAAAAGGAGGCGACTTTTCAGCGCCCCGGGGAACATTAATCCTCAACCACTAGTCCACACAAGACAAACATTCAGTGCCTTTCGTTACCCATTGGTCCTTTTTATGCTGCCTTGCAAGAACGATGTGAAGAAACTCACAAGATGAGTCGATGAGATATGGAGGGACGCAACGCAACAAGGCTAAGGTTTTCTGTTCTTTCCCAACATTATTGGCGTTGGGTACAGAGGATGATGGTATGCCTAAGATGGAACACATGATGGAGCATTTGGCAATAGACTATAAACCCAACTAGAAATCTCTGGTCAAAAATGGAAACCTACTAGAATACATATAGTTCCTCAGTGGGGCACCCATGAAATGTCCATGCACTAACTTAGCAGCAGGGGTTAATGGTCCATACACGCCCTAATCATGCGACCCACTACCTAAGAGCCACACACCATTAACACGGCATTCTCTAATTGATCCCTCCACGTTCCGGCAGTAAGAAAAGTGGAACTGGAGAGTTCCTCTGGTCAGACCGGTCTGGAGCTGCTGCACCTCCGTCTTCGGTTCTTCGGTTTTGGCTTTGTGGATCAACCAAGGAACCCAGTGGTTTTCTGGTGAACCACCGGAAACCCCGCGAACTCGGTGTAGCCTCCGCCAATCACCACTCATGACTCGGCTCCCACGTAGTCCCGGCTCGACCTTGGTTTTGAGGCTCAACCAAAAAACCGTCCATGACTTCATCTTGCCATTCTTGCCACCATGCGGCCCGCACTTGACCCCGCTGGCCACCGGGTCTCTCGAACCAAGCCTACTTGTCTTCTCCACACCTGGAGGCCTCACCGGCAACGACCTTTCGCTCTTGTTCTTCACCTGCACCTGCACCAGTCAAGCCGCAACCTGCACCTGCAATACTTAGCCAAGAATCAGTCCACACCACGTTGTCAATCACTCATCACACCAGGAAGCGACCATCCACCGGTCCTCGAACCACACCTGACTCTCAATCTCCCCCTTGATGAGTGCATTGACAACACACACGTTTTGGTAACCAAGAGCAAAAGAAAAAGAAAAGAAACGACTAAAAGAAACTCCAACAAGCGATCGAAAGCCAAAGAAAAGGCGAAGAGTAAGATCACTTGAAGAAGACAAGTCTCGGACCCCTTAGACAAGGGCAATGGCTCGACACATCCGAGACAAAACATGCTCAAGCAAAGAGCACAAACCACCAATCCAAAGCTCGAAAACCACAAAGAGCTCCCCCTGCACACATGCAAGCTCCCCCTGAACCAATCCAACTCCCCCTGGACGAATGCATGCAAATTACCTCGCAAAACAGAGCAGCTGCTTCAACTTTGCTCTGACTGGTCAGACCGGTCAACCACACCGGTCAGACCGGTGTGCTAGATCGCCCAGCACCTGAACCTCGCACCGGTCAGACCGGTGTGCCTCACCGGTCAGGCCGATGACCACCCGGGAACTGCCCGAGCTCAAAACTAGCTCGAAACCACTTGGAAACCTTCTAAATGCATGCAGCAAGCCAAAACATGCTCAAACTTCTCCCCCTTGTTGACAATGCATGAATCAAGCCAAAAATGCAAAAAATGCAACCTAGAGCTTCTCAAATAGACAAAATTCAACAAAGGATGCTACACATGTCCAAATGAGCAAGTTAGATACTCTATAGCTTCGTAATGACATCAACTTCATGATCACCAAGTTTCACAACTATTGGGCGAAGCTAAGATAGAATTGAGCAATTTTGCGAAAAATCACCCTCTCATGAGCAAAGTCCTAAACATGAGCAAAACATGTCAAAATGGCAAAGCCACACAAACTTCATGCTAGGACAACCATTCTAAGCATAAGACCATCGTAAACACCCACAAGCACCTCATGTCATGTCAAAGCCACCGAGCCATGTGCCTACTTCTAGATATGAGACTTCTCATCGGTAGGCATCATGCAACGGTTTAGCACCCAAAGCAAATTAAAATTAGCACATATGACTTGGGAGCATATTTTCCAAGCAATTTACATTTCATTTTCAGATTTGAAATTGGTACACGAAATGTCTTTGCGACAAAAAGGAACTTATGCCCCTCCACAAGATCAAGCATGGGGGCTAAACATTCATGATGGCAAATGAGCCTTTGGCCCCATATGATCAAAATAAGCTATCCAACCACAAATTAAGCATAGCCAAGCCACAAAAACATGTCAAGATCATGTAAAGGCATTTACTCACAACAGAGCATACATATGAAATTTTTCAAAAACATAACCATCAACCATGGATATAAACCAAGATTATCAAGAGCTAAGCCAAACTAACCATAGCTTACCAAATTAGCTCACAAAGACATATATATCATTCCATGGTGAACAATGTATATAGGAGAAGCCTTTCCTAAACAATGCATATGATACAAAATGCATGCAACCTAAGATACAAAGATGCCTATACATGATGTTACATATGCCATGCCAAATGTAAGAAATGCACAAATGAAAGCTATACATATGCTACAAAGGAGCTCCCACACGCCAACTCAAGAAATCAAACAAACACCAAGCTCCCCCCCGCAAACGAGTGAAAGTTGCTTGATCTAGGGGTTTGGTGAAAATATCGGCTAGTTGGTCATGTGTGGGTACATGGATCAAAGCTATCTTCCCTTTCTCTACGTTGTCTCTCAAGAAATGATACCTCACTTCTATGTGCTTGGTTTTGGAATGGAGCACTGGGTTCTTTGCAACGCTTATGGCACTGGTGCTATCACATTGAAGTGGGACGTGGGTATACTCCTCACCAAAGTCACTCATGGTGTATGTGATCCAGAGGAGCTGAGAGCAACAACTAGCTGCGGCCACATACTCTGCCTCGGTAGTGGATTGAGCAACACTCGACTGTTTGCGGGAAGACCAAGACACCAAAGAAGAACCCAAGAACCGGCAAGTCCCAGAAGTGGACTTCCTATCCAACCGACACCCGGCAAAATCCGCGTCTGAAAATCCATGAAGCGCCAAAGAAGAAGACGCAGAGTACCAAAGGCCGAAGTCGGGAGTGTGTCGCAAATACCTGAAAATGCGCTTGACTGCTTGCCGATGCGAAGTCCTCGGAGACGCTTGAAAACGAGCGCACAGACATACCGAGAATTGGATGTCCGGCCTCGTCGCCGTCAAGTAGAGGAGTGACCCGATCATGCTCCGGTACTCCTTCTGGTCCACGTGTTCACCTTCCTCGTCCGCATCAAGAGCTGTAGTCGTACTCATAGGCGTCGCCATAGCCTTGGAGTCCTCCATCTTGAACTTCATCACAATGTCCTTGGTGTACTTAGCTTGGTGCACAAATGTTCCTTCCTTTGATTGCTTGATTTGTAGCCCGAGGAAGAACTGCAACTCGCCCATTATGCTCATCTCAAATTCCCTGCTCATGTCTTCTGCAAACCTTGCAACAAGAGTGTTAGACGAGCCACCAAAGACAATATCATCCACGTATACCTGCACAATCAGTATATCTCTGCCCTGCCTGAGGAGAAACAAGGTCTGGTCGACCTTTCCCATCTCAAACCCTCTCTCAAACAGGAACCCCCTCAACCTACCATACCAAGCTCTAGGCGCCTGCTTCAACCCATACAGCGCCTTCCTCAACTTGTACACCCGGTGGGGGTACTTCTCACTCTCAAACCCCGGTGGTTACCTCACAAACACCTCTTCCTCCAACACACCGTTCAGGAAAGCACTCTTCACATCCATCTGGTACAACTTGAACCCTTTAGCCACGGAAAAGGCTAGAAGGATCCTGATCGCCTCCAAACGAGCTACAGGAGCGAAAGTCTCCTCGTAGTCGATCCCCTCTTTCTGACTGTACCCCTGAGCAACAAGTCTCGACTTGTTCCTCACCACTTCTCCTTTCTCTCCCTCTTTATTTTTCCACACCCATTTTGTCCCAATCGGCTTACACCCTGGAGGAGGGTCAACCAACACCCAAACTTGGTTCCTCTCAAAATTCTCCAACTCCTTATGCATCGAATTAACCCAATTATGATCAGATAACGCGTGTCCAATGTCTTTGGGCTCAAAGGTGGCAACAAAAGCAGCA
This sequence comes from Cenchrus fungigraminus, assembly GCA_036936925.1. Taxonomy (NCBI): domain Eukaryota; kingdom Viridiplantae; phylum Streptophyta; class Magnoliopsida; order Poales; family Poaceae; genus Cenchrus; species Cenchrus fungigraminus. Next base: position 29,402,987 of record CM072773.1, on the reverse strand, counting down.
TGACCGAAATGAGAATTGTTCCGAACCCTCGACCGTGTAGTACGTTCGTTCATGTCGCTGATGATTCTCGAAGCTGGGTGATCCACTTGCACTCGCCGGGGAGGTTCTCGCCTTGATGCTACCTCCCCGTCAACAGCAGCTTCGCCTTGATCTGGGTTTGTCGTTGTATGTGTGGGAGAGGGCCCGTTCACGATCGTCGTCGAAGTAGTAGGTACATGTTCAGCTGCGGGTACCACACCGCCATCTTCGTCATCTCCATGTTCATGCTCCTCCTCCTGAAAGATCTCTTCGCCAAGTTCATCGTCACCTGCACACTCAAAAACAAGCTGACTACGTGGCTGTGTCTCGTCGAAGGTTACCTCGCAAGTCTCCACGATTTGGTTAGTTTCAAGATTGAGCACACGAAATGCTCTAGAATGAGATGCATAACCAAAGAAAATGCCATCGACAGACCTAGCCTCGAACTTGTCCAACTTCTTCCCTTTCTTCAGAATGAAGCATTTACAACCAAAGACATGGAAGTGACTCACCTTGGGTGTGCGACCGTGCATCAACTCGTAACAGGTTTTCTTCTTGTGAACCCTGAGGTAGATCCTGTTCGACACATAGCACGCGGTATTGACCGCCTCAGCCCAGAACCTTCTCGGAATCCTATGCTCGTCGAGCATCGTCCGAGCCATCTCGCACAAGGTCCTGTTTTTCCTTTCCACAACGCCATTCTGGGGAGGCGTATACGGACTCGAAAACTGGTGTTCAAGACCCAAGTCATGGCAAAAGGTTTCGAAGCGAGAGTTTTTAAATTCCGAGCCATTGTCACTGCGGATCGCTCGTATGGCATCTCCGTGCCTCTCGTTTCTTAACCTCAAGACAAGATCTCGAACAAAACCAAACGTCTCCCCTTTCTCCTCAAGAAAGAACACCCACGCATACCAAGAGTAGTCGTCCACCACAACAAGGACATACCACTTCCCACCCGCTGATCGCACACGAGCTGGGCCAACAAGGTCCATATGGAGCAACTCGCATGAACGCTCAGTCATCACATCGGTGAGAGGCGGGTGAGAAGAGGCTACCATCTTGGCATGCCTACACAGCGCACAAACCAACTCTTTCTCAAACCTCAACCGTGGCAATCCTCGGACCAAATTGAGTTTACTCAAGCGAGACAAAAGGTCAAAGCTCAAGTGACCCAACTTCCTATGCCACTTCCACAACTCACTCGAAGAACCAGCCAAAAAGCAACGCTCCACACCAGAAGACTGAGAGAAATCAGCTCGGAACACTTGACCCTCGGGAACGACCATGCAAACAAGGCCCCCTCGAGAATCTAAAATCCTAGAACCACCAGGCCGAAACAATACCTCAAAACCCTCATCCAACAACTGGGACACAGAAATCAAATTGAACCCCAGCGATTGAACAAGAGCAACACGCCTGAGAGTGACCTTGTCACTTACCTTGATCTCACCTTCTCATAGCACACGCCCTCGCCCATTGTCCCCAAAGGTGATGTATGTCTTGGACACCACCGGGACGAGACTTGAGAACCACCCCTTGTCTCCGGTCATATGCCTCGAGCAACCGGAGTCAATCAACCAAACGTTCCTCAAGTCTCCCACCTGAAATTCAAAAGCGAGCACGTGAGTGAACAAACAACTCAGCACTGGGATTAGTACCAAAAGAGTAAAACCAGTGCCGAGCCATTTTCTCCAAAGTGGGGTTAGCACAAACCAAATCATCACGCCTATCAAAGCTACCACCATGAACACCACCACGGTAACCACTACGAGGGAACCAACCCTCTCTAGCTGGAGGAGGACGAAAGCCACGAAAGGAAAACCGTGGATCGTTCCTCCTCTCCATCTCAAAGCTACGACTCCTCCCACCCCCGTATTGAGCACGAGGTGGAGAACGCCTAGCAAACTGACCACCTGCAAACTTTCCAGACCAACCACCAGAACCACGACCACCAGAACCAAACTGAGCATCCTCACGAGCACGAAACCCAACTCGCTGTCTGCCCAGACCTGCACCGGTCTGACCGGTGTAGCTCGGCCAGCAGCACCACCTGCAGCCTTCCGGTCTCCCCAAGCCGTAACCGTCCTCACAATCGCCTTGGCCCTGGGCATCTGCATACGAGGCTCAGGTACACCATTAGAGGGGTGGTACCTGTCCTTGTTAGCCCACTCTCTAGCCATTCTCTCCTCACGCTTCCTCTTGAAGCAAAACTCATCCTTGTGACCATCTCTCCCACAATACCCACAATGGAACTTTATGGGTTGTGGTTTAGGCTTTGGCTTGAGTTGGGGCTGCCCACTCGGTTTCTCACCCTTCTTCTCTCCTTCCTCACTTCGGCTACACGGGACTACAACGAACAAGGACGGCTACAAGGACGGCTACAGACTGAGCTCCAAACTGACCCAAACTCGAAACAGCAGCAACACGGGACTACAACGAACTCACCAGAACGTTCACCCGAGGCAAAACCCAAAGAGCCTCTGCACCGGTCAGACCGGTGAGGAGCACCGGTCAGACCGGTCAGGCTGAGCCGCTCGGGGATGAACAGCACCCGCGGGTCAACTCCCCCAAATCCAACTCCCGATCTCCCGAATCGCTCCACGGATTTGTGCAAGACTTTGGGGATAGTAGGAACACCTCATGGGTACTCCATAGCCAAGATTTGGTCCACCAAAACTTGCTAAATCAAGAGGAATCGAAGAAATCCCACCAAGAACGCCTCTAACCCTAGAGCCACGAAAACTCCAAAATCGAGCCCCTTTACTCACTGATTTGGGAGGGGAATCAAAGGGAAAAGAACCACGAAGGGTTCATGCATACATCCCCCACCAAATCCCAAAGAGAAAGGCCTCGAAATCGCTCCAAGAAAAACGCCAAGAAAGGACTCCGAAAATCACCAAAAAGGAGAAACGGGAAAGACACATCCAAGCCTTGAGGAACCACGCTGAATCATCTATACATACCAAAGAGGTTCATACAAGGTCTAGCTTGCCGCCCGATCATCCTTCCCTCTCACAAGATCTCACCATGAAGCTCTCAAGCTAGTCCTAAGAAAATCCTAAGGAAAATAGGAAGAGAAAATAGGAAAGCAAAATGAGCTAGGGTTTCAAGAGATGGCTGCCATCCTCTCACCACTTGGGTGATATGGAGGCAACTGAAAGACGAAAATACCCTTACTAGCTAACTAGGGATACATGCCCCTCAAGGGCGAAATCGGAAATCTTTGTCTTCGCTCCATCGGACGGATGCCCAGCGACCGCAAACTTGCTTAGCCTCGAGGCAAGCCTTGCGATCCCGACGCGTGTCCTTCGCTTCGAAGATTCCGGACTGCGTCGTCGCACACCGGTCAGACCGGTGCTCCTCACCGGTCAGACCGGTACCCACCGGTCAGACCGGTCAGACCCACCGGTCAGACCGGTCTGGAGCTGCTGCACCTCCGTCTTCGGTTCTTCGGTCTTGGCTTTGTGGATCAACCAAGGAACCCAGTGGTTTTCTGGTGAACCACCGGAAACCCCGCGAACTCGGTGTAGCCTCCGCCAATCACCACTCATGACTCGACTCCCACGTAGTCCCGGCTCGACCTTGGTTTTGAGGCTCAACCAAGAAACCGTCCATGACTTCATCTTGCCGTTCTTGCCACCATGCGGCCCGCACTTGACCCCGCTGGCCACCGGGTCCCTCGAACCAAGCCTACTTATCTTCTCCACACCTGGAGGCCTCACCGGCAATGACCTTTCGCGCTTGTTCTTCACCTGCACCTGCACCAGTCAAGCCGCAACCTGCACCTGCAATACTTAGCCAAGAATCAGTCCACACCACATTGTCAATCACTCATCACACCAGGAAGCGACCATCCACCGGTCCTCGAACCACACCTGGCTCTCACAGGGGTAAAGACACAGTGCTGGCGGTCGACATAAGCCAGCCGCCAGCACAAATCGATCTTCAGTGCTGGCGGTTGACTTATGCCGCCCGCCAGCGGTATTTTCATAGTGCTGGCGGACGACGGAAGCCAGCCGCCAGCATAGATCGAAGCATCAGTGCTGGCGGTTGTCTTATGTCACCCGCCAGCACTGTGCACAGTATAACTGTTCCGACACCTTCTTCTTCCCAGCTAACCTTCCATTGGAGCTTTGTCCAAGTGGAGCTCGGGAAAAGCTCCAGAAACACCAAATCAAGGGGGGAAGGTTTTGCTCTTGTTTTCCTTGGAGGAGGTGGCTATATAAGGTGAGTTTTTGCTATTCCAACATTCTTTTCACCTTTAATCAATCATTTCTAGCTTATCTCTAGAGATCTAGATCTAGACCTAGGGTTAGCAAGGGCGAGATAGGAGTGAAGAGAGAGAAAGCGAATTAATGATATTTTTTAAGAAGAATTATATATGTGACTAATATAATCATTGTAGTGATATGTTTGTCATTTTATCATTAGTTTTCATTATTAAATAAAAATCTAGATTGAGTTTTCTTTTATTTATTATAATTCAAGAATTTAAGTTAGTTTATATATTTGAGTTTAATTGAGGTTTTAATTGTTGTGACTCATATATTTACATGTATATTATTAAATTAGTTTATAAAATGTAGATTTATTTTTTAAGTTCTTTAAGATGGATATGTTTGACATTTTTTATCAGTTTCATAAATTAAAATTATAGAATTTAATATCGTGTAATTTTTTTACATATTAATTAGTTTCTAAGATGTAGAATTATTTTATAGGTAGTTCAAAATGGATAATAGAGCATGGATGTATGGCACACAAAGACATTCGTCTACATTCATGTCCGAGTTATCAAAGTTTCTCGAGGTTGCGAAGAAGCATGCCCAAATTTGCAAGACAAAACAAATACGTTGTCCGTGTTCTGACTGTTGCAACAAAGTAGTTTGGGAAGATATTAATGTCATGAAGATGCATTTGGTAAAGCGAGGTTTTGTGAAAGGATACACTACTTGGTCCCACCATGGTGAAGCAGTAACTACTGTCAACAATGCAGGCACCGACACTAGGTATGATGAAGTGGGTGGCGAAGATGAAGATGAAGATGAAAATGATCATGTCATGATGGATGATGCTTTTGACTGTGGAGATCGAAATGGCGATCAAACAAATGCACCACAGGTGGACGAGGAATGTGATGTTGATATGGAAGAAATGTTGCGCCACATTGAACCGGAGGTGTTGCTAGGGAGTGCTAAAGGGTTAGAAAATTTTGAGACACTTAAGAAGGCATCAAAGGATCGTATGTATGAGGGTTGTGGGAAGGAGTGGACAGTGTTGCATTTCATCCTCCAGCTTCTGATTGTGAAAGCTAAATTTGGATAGTTGGACAATAGTTTTAACGAACTCCTTACTTTGTTGGCCAAGCTTCTCCCGAAGCCAAATTTAGTGCCAAACAACACATATGAAGCAAAGAAGATTATCAACCTATTGAAGATGCGAGTGCAAAGAATACACGCGTGCAGGAACCATTGCATATTGTACCGCGGTGACTATGTAAACATGCAGAAGTGTCCAAATTGCGATGCTAGCCGATACAAAAGCAATGCAGATTTCGATGCAGAACATGTCGCTACCTCGAAAGGCACGAAGAGGAAGATGGGTGGAAAGAAAAGTGCAGGTGCTCAAGTGGAGGATGAGTCTAGTATTGGTACTGACACAGCTGGTCAATGTAAAGTCCCTGCTTTGGTGATGTGGTACTTGCCGGTGGAGGACCGTCTGAAGCGACTGTTCTCGAACCCAAAGACCGCTAAACTAATGACTTGACACGCCGATCGCCCAGACAAAAACGATGGGAAGCTTCGACATCCTTCGGATGCTTGGTAGTGGAAGACCTTTGATTCCAAGTATGACAAGTTTAGCAGTGAAAAAAGAAATATACGGTTCGCGTTAAGTACAGACGGCATGAATCCATTTGGTGAAAGAAGCAGCACACACAGCACATGGCCAGTGTTGATGAGCATATACAACCTTCCCCCTGGCTATGTCACAAGAGAAAGTTCTTTTTGCTAACCATTCTAATCCAAGGACCGAAGCAACCTGGTATCGACATAGATATTTTCCTGGAGCTATTGATGGAAGAAATGGAGAAGCTTTGGATACATGGGATTAAGATGTGGGATGTGTACAGACAGGAGCAATTCACACTTAAGGCCATTATCTTTGTTACCATTAATGATTACCCTGCCCTATTTTCTGTGTCAGGTCAGGTAAAAGGAAAGACAGGCTGTGTAGTATGCTTGAATGATGCAATATCTTTGTACCTTAAAGGATCTACAAAGACAGTGTATATGGGCAACAGATGATGGCTATTAAAGACTCACAAGTACCGCAAGATGCCGGAGTATTTTGATGGAAACATTGAGAATGGTTCTGCCCCACAACCGGCCACGGGTAGAATAGTATTTGAAATGTGTCAGAAGGTCAAGTTCAAACTTGGTAAGAAGTCAAAAGTTGGTGTTGATGAACCTACGAAAAAGGGAAGGAAGGAGGCTGAAACTACGGAGAACGTCGACGTGCCTTTTAAGAAGATGTCTATCTTCTTTAAGTATTTGCCATACTGGAAAGATTTGGCGGTGCGCCATGCCATTGATGGGATGCATCTTAAGAAGAATGTGTTTGAAAGCATCTTGGGTTTCTTAGGTTTATCGGGCAAGGTAAAGGACGGACTAAAGTCACGCAAGGATCTTGTTGACCTAAAAATTAGGCCAGAGCTACACCCGCAAGAACGTCCTAATGGTAAACAGTACCTTCCCCCGGCCAGCTACAACTTGACACAAGATGAGAGGTTGGCTATTTGCAAGTGCTTGCGCGGTCTGAAAGTGCCTACCGGATTCTCATCCAACATCAAATCACTAGTCTCGTTGAAAGACATGACGCTTACTGGTTGTGACTCTCATGATTGCCATGTGATGATCACTGTTTTTCTCCCAATTGTGATCCGAGCTGTTAAACCAGTATTCCTTAAGATGGTTATCACAAGGATGTGTTACTTTTTCAACGTGATTTCGCAGAAAGTGGTCGATTGTATAGAGTTGGCAAGACTGCAGCTTTTTATGGCTGAAACGCAGGCCCAGCTCGAGATGTGCTTCCCTCCGTCCTTTTTTGATATCATGGAACATTTGATGCTCCACATGGTTGAGCAAATTACAGAACTAGGACCTATGTACTTCCATCAGATGTGGACCTACGAACGATTCATGTCGATTCTGAATGGATACATGAGAAATAAGGCATTTCCAGAGGGCAGCATGATCAAGAGCTACCATACAGAGAGAGTGTTGATTGTTGCATAGATTACATAAAAGATACGAAAGCGACCGGTTTATCGGAATCTCGACACGAGGGCAGATTGTCTGGGACAGGTACCATTGGAAAGAAAAGATTCATTGATGAGGACAACCAAGAACTAGAGAAAGCACATTCAAGTGCTCTACAACAACTTGCAATTACGGAGCCATTCATCGTGGAACACATAAAACAGATTAGTGCAGAAAATGATGGTCGGTCCGATGATTGGGTCCTCAATGAGCAAAAGCGTTGTTTCCCATCCTGGTTAAAAGAACATGGGCATCTATTTGAAGATGATGCAGTAATGACCAGATTAGCGTCCGGCCCATCAAGTAATGTCACCTCATGGCAAGCATACGAAATTAATGGGTACACCTTTTATACCAAGGCAAAAGACAACAAGAGTGTCGCTTATCAAAACAGTGGTGTTCGCATAGATGCGATTGATGCCCGCGGAAACAACAACACTTTCTACGGTTTCATAGAGGAAATATGGGAACTTGACTATGGAGCCAATATCCGTATCCCCTTGTTTCGGTGCCAATGGGTCAAACACCCGAAGGGCGTTACAGATGACAACTATGGGCTGACACTTGTAGACCTTGCCAATGTAGGTTACAAAGATGACCCATGGGTACTCGCTGAGCGTGTTGCACATGTTTTCTACATAGCTGATCCTATGAATGTAAAGAACCACATTGTCATCTCCAGAAAACAAAGAATTCTTGGAGTTGAAGGTGTAGTTGACGTTGAGGATTACAATCAGTATGAGGAATTAGTCTTGTTCAAAGATCATTAAAAAAGAATCAAAAGAATTGAAAGCAGCATTCCTAAATCGGAGAAGCCATGGTTACGTACAGACTGCGAAGGAAGAATTGTTAAAAGATAAATTAGCACTTGTTATTAGTCTGTCTTGATGTATCTCTTGTAAGACTTTATTAATCAATGTCGTTGTAAGACTTCTTATTAGCACTTCAAATTAAGTCACATTTTGAAGTTATTATTATATTGTATTGGGTTAGATTTCACGTCATTGAAAGTTCACAAGTAAAATCATACAAATACAACAACGCATGATTAATACATCAGTACTTTAGTCTTAGCAAAGACTAAAAGTTCAAATCCATACAATTAAAAGGGTACAAATTTCATACTTAATTAAAATCTAGGATCGTTCACATCATGACCGTGAATCATCGTAAGGTACAAAGTATGATTAATATCGATGATGTTGATTCCTAAGAACCTATCAACATAATCCAGCGCATATATGTATGCACTATCTCTGGCCATGTAGTGCGTCATGAATATCTCTCCAAATATTTGCACCGAATTCGGAGATGATGATAGGGTAATGCCAGCTTGCCAACCGCTACGTACTGGACATGGGTGCGGTGTCATGAATGTCCATCCAATGTTATGCAATACTTGACGTAAGACCTCATGCATACCTTGATCAGCGTGCATGAAACTGTTATACAATGTGTCCTGATTCAATTGGCAAGCAAAACATAACGTGTAAGTACAAGGTTCTTAAAAAACAAATTCCAAAAATAAAGAGTAAGTTTTAGTTACATACAATGGACGATGCATACGATAGTGATATTTGTTTAGGCATTTCAGTGACGGCCATGTTGTTATGTTCTAAGGCTTTAATCTTGAAGTAACTATAGTCTGGGATTACATGTCTTGTTTGAGCTTCTATTCGATAAGTGCCTTCCTCACGGCATCAGAAGCGGCAACATGTGGTATATTGCAGCAAAAGAATTGACATGGATAATAACTGTATCACCAAGTGTTTGCTCTCGCATGCCCGCAGCATTAATTGATATAGAAACAATAAATCTTCCTCGTGATGAAGTCATTTGTTCATGTCTCACCATTGGAGCTTGTCCAGTCACAGAATATATAACTCATTCTAACCATTGCATTGGTGAAACCAGCTTCATAATTAACAATGCAAATAATACACATTATTATCATTGTAAAAACAATGACAAATTCAAAAAAATAGAATATCTAAGTACATACCACATTTTGACGTAACTCGCGTTGGGTAATGGGCATGGGTTCTTGACCGACAGGGAAGGAAGCACCAACAGGTTGCCCTAGGGGTGGTAGCGGAGGGTCTGGGACTGGGGGACCACTGCGAACAAGACGACGACCACCTCCACGGCCGCCATCACGATTAGAAAAGGCAAACCGATTTGCCATTGTTATCCCTAAAATATACACGATATTTTATTTAAAATTTTCTACACAAACTTAAGTCTAACAAAAATTTGCTACACAATCTATTTCTAAATTACTACACAATCTATTTCTAAATGTATACAAAATTACTACACAATCTTTTTCTAAATTCTACTCCCTTCTATGTAATTTTAAAAAACACTAATCTAAGCTAACAAAAAAATTAAAAAAAAATCACTTACGTTGGCGGGCAGGGGAGATCTGGCAGCGTGGGCAGGGGAGCAGGCGAGTTGGCGGCGCGGGCAGGCGAGCTGGCGGCGGCGCGGCGCGCGACAGCCCGCCGGAACCGGCGAGGCGGCGAGAGGCGGCCGCGGGACGGGAAGACGGCGAGGCGGCCGGCGCTAAAGCCGGAGCCGGCAGGGAGCACGGATCAAGGCGTCGACGGCGCAGTCCGGCAGCCTGCCGGTGTCGATCCGCTCGCGCAATAGTAGTCAAACACTTAGGACAGAGTAGTTATAGAGCACTACGCTGGCGGGCGCTTAAGGCACCCGCCAGCAGTGTGCATCAGTGCTGGCGGGCGCTTAAGCCCACCGCCAGCACTGATGCACACTGCTGGCGGGTGGCTTAAGCGCCCGCCAGCATAGTGCATTTTGAAAAAAAATCAAAAAATTCGAAATTTGGCTCAAACCTTCTCAAATTTGTCTGAAATTTTCACATCTCTTATAAAATGTGTCAAATTTAAGTTTGGAAATGTGTTAGCTCATAAAAAATTGTTGGTTTGAAAAACTTAGTTCAAATTTGACTCTTGGGTGAAACACCTGAAGTGTTATAGGAGGTTTCACCCATGAGTCACATTTGAACTAAGTTTTTCAAACAAATAATATTTTATGGGCGCACAAACTTTTTAGATTAAATTTGAAATATGTTGTTAGAGTTGTGGAAGTTTGGGACATATTTCAACAAGTTTGAATAAGATTTTGAATTTTTTGATTTTTCAAAATGTGTCAAATTTTTTAAATGTCTTCTAAATTGACTAAATTTAGAAACTACTAGTTCTTTGTTAGGAAACACACTTCCTAAACTTAATATTAAGAATTTTACTTCACTTGTATAAGTTTCAAATAATTTAGGCAATATTTCAAATTTTTTGAACAAAATATTCGAAAAAATCAAAAAATTCGAAATTTGGCCCAAACCTTCTAAAATTTGTCTGAAACTTTCACATCTCTTATAAAATGTGTCAAATTTTAGTTTGGAAATATTTTATCTCATAAAAAGTTGTTGGTTTGAAAAACTTAGTTCAAATTTGACTCTTGGGTGAAACACCTCAAGTGTTATAGGAGGTTTCACCCATGAGTCACATTTGAACTAAGTTTTTCAAACAAATAATTTTTTATGAGCACACAAACTTTTTAAATTAAATTTGAAACATTTTGTTAGAGTTGTGGAAGTTTGGAACATATTTCAACAAGTTTGAATAAGATTTTGAATTTTTTGATTTTTCAAAATGTGTCAAATTTTTTGAATGTCTTCTAAATTGACTAAATTTAGAAACTATTAGTTCTTTGTTAGTAAACACACTTCCTAAACTTAATATTAAAAATTTTACTTCACTTGTATAAGTTTCAAACAATTTTGAATTAATTTAGGCAAGATTTCAAATTTTTTTGAACAAAATATTAAAAAAAAATCAAAAAATTCGAAATTTGGCCCAAACCTTCTCAAATTTGTCTGAAACTTTCACATCTCTTATAAAATGTGTCAAATTTAAGTTTGGAAATGTGTTATCTCATAAAAAATTGTTTGTTTGAAAAACTTAGTTCAAATTTGACTCTTGGGTGAAACACCTCAAGTGTTATAGGAGGTTTCACCCATGAGTCACATTTGAACTAAGTTTTTCAAAAAACAATTTTTTATGGGCTCACAAACTTTTTAAATTAAATTTGAAATATTTTGTTAGAGTTGTGGAAGTTTGGGACATATTTCAACAAGTTTGAATAAGATTTTGAATTTTTTGATTTTTCAAAATTCACAGCACTGGCGGGCGCTTAAGCCACCCGCCAGCACTGATGCACACTACTGGCGGGTGGCAGCGCCCGCCAGCACAGATGCTCACCGCTGGCGGGCGTCTTAGGTCACCCGCCAGCACAAATCCTGCCTATCTAAGCCCGCAACGCGCTGAAGTTTTCTAAGTTTGGCGCGGAATTGGAACGGCGCCGAGAGGCTGCCAAAATTTCCCGCGCCCCTCGCCTAGAGATGGCAACGGGCACAAACCCGCTGGGTTTTGCCATCCCAAACCCATGCCCGCGAATACAAAACCTACCCATTAAAAAACCCATGACCCGTGACGGGTTAATTTTGTGCCCAAACCCATGCCCATCGGGTTAACGGGTACCCACGGGTCGCCCGTGGGTTTCAACTCAAACAGCAAAATTGACATATACGTGTATACATGTGCTCACAATTCAACAAGAAAAAAATAATATACATGTATATCTTCACAATTTAAAAAATACACATTCAATATTGATGTAAATTAATGAAAATATAGTATTAGCTATCCAATCATAACACCACATGTTAACAAAGCACTTCATATGAGTGACATAAAGTATAGTATAGATCGTTTAACAATTAAACTCATGATAAGAAATAATACATGCATATAAGAGTTGGGGTTTAGCCATTAAAATTGAGGTGTAAGCTAAGAATATTAGCTTATTTAGTGATACATAGTTGGGTCTAAAAAACTCATGGGTTCACAGGTTTGGGTTTTATGTTCCCAAACCCATGCCCACGAACCCACTGGGTCTCATTTTTCGCCCATTAGTAGACCCACGGGTATAAAAATTGACCCAAACCCGTGCCCTAATGAAGGAAAAACCCATCGGGTTTCAGGTTTCGGGCACCTATTGCCATCTCTACCCCCGCCGCCGCCGTTAGCTCCGCCGCCGTCGTGCACGCCGGCCGCCTCCTCCCTCGAGCGTCGGCCTCCTCGCACTGCGCCGTCGCGTCCCCGAGGACCACCGCCGTTCTCCCGCCGTGCCGTCGTGTCGTCTCCCGCAGCCACGCCGCCGTCCGTCCTCTCTTGCGCCGGCCGCCTCCTCCCCTCCAGCGCCGGCCGCCTCCTTCCTCCGCGCAGCTCGGGATGGCCTCCCCGCACGCCGGCGACGACGCGGCCCCCGCCGGCTCGCAACCACCGCCGCCGACTAGTGCGGGCGGAGGATCCGGGGCCGGGGACGGGGCCGCCGTCGCGCCCCATGCGGCCCCTGCCCTGGACGGGGCCGCCGACACCGCCGCCGTCGCGCCCCACCCCCAGGACGGGGACGGGGCCGCCGGCGCCGCTGCCGCTGCGACGGCTCCGGGGTTCATTTTTTTAATTTTGTTGCTAAATTTTGTTACTCCGGATTCATTTTTCTATGTGTTAAACATTTTAGATATGTATGAATATAGATATGAATAAATATAGATATGTAATTTAGTTTTCTATGTACAATTGTTTATGGATTGCAAAAAATTTATGAATTGTAAATATAGAAATGCATATTCATATATATATGGAAAATTCAAACATATTTATGGATTGTAAATATAGAAATTTAAATTCATATCTATATGGAAAATTCAAACATATTTATGGATTGTAAATTAAGAAATGTAAATTCATATCTGTATGGAAAATTCAACATGGATTGTAAATATAGAAATGTAAATTCATATCTATATGGAAAATTCAAACATATTTATGGATTGTAAATATAGAAATGTAAATTCATATCTATATGGAAAATTCAAACATATTTATGGATTGTAAATTAAGAAATGTAAATTCATATCTATATGGAAAATTCAAACATATTTATGGATTGTAAATATAGAAATGTAAATTCATATCTATATGGAAAATTCAAACATATTTATGAATTGCAAAATATATGTACAATTAAATTATATTTTATTAATTAATCAACGGTAATCTGAAAAACAAACATGTGAACAACATATTTTGTTAATTACAGTGTGGAATCCTCATAGGATTCCAGTGATTTTAATGGAGACTATGAAACTCCACCTGAGTACGAACCAAGCGTACCGCGGCCACGCAGACGTCTAGAAGATGAAGATCATGACTACGAACCAAGCGGAGATAATGAGGTCTGCATGCACATTCAGTACGAATAATGTATGTTGTTCAAATTTAGTTATACTGAAAATGATGTTTTCCCTGTAGAACGATGAGAGATCCCCGCGACGACGTCGTCGTAGAGCACCTACCATTGTTGTCCAAGAGGCAGAAGGTTCAGGACCACAACCTTCAGGTACTACTATTTCTAGTAGTAACCCGAAAAGGAAACGTGAGCAACGAAGAAGAAACCAGATCCCTGATAGAGGACAACTTGTGATAGAACAATTGGGTGACGAAGGCGAGCCCATTGAACCTGATAACATAGGTGCTAGGTTTCGGAACATCATTGGTGCAATTGTCAGGGACATCATGGCACCCTGGATCACAACTGATAATTGGAAGAAGGTGCCTAAGGCTACAAAGGATGTATTGTGGGCCAAAGTGAAAGAAAAGTTCCTTTTTCCGGAAGGCACAGAGAATGAAGGTAGAAAGTATGCTGAGGGCTTTTGTGGAAGAACTCTCAGAAATTGGAGGTCTGTGCTTAACACTGAATTTGTTAAGACAAGAATGCTAAGGATGTGTATGGAAACATCCCGCTAGATGTGTGGGAAGAATTCAAAGAACAGAAGAGAACAGAGGAAGCTCTAGCTCAGAGTCTCCAAGCTCAGGAGAAGGCTAAGAAAGCTACTGAGAACCCACATCACTTGGGTTCGGGAGGATATGCTGCGAAGTTAGCAAAATGGAGGCAGGAGGAAGAAGAAAGGAGGGTAGCTGGTTTACCAGAGTTGTTTGAAGGCATGGATGAGCGCAGCAGGAATTGGTGCCTTGCTCGAATTCCTACTGTGAGACCTGACGGCACGGTGACATTCGAGAAGCCCACAACAGAACAGATCTATGAGAAGTTGGGAGAGCTCGCCGAAATGCAAAAGAAAGGTCTTTTCAAGCCTGACAGGGAGAACGATATGCTAACCGCCGCGATTGGTACCCTGAGCACTCTGGGCGTGTTCGAGGGATGTCATCTACCTTGCCATGGGGTAAAGCATTTGTTGAACACCGGTCAAGCTACAAGAAGCGGGACCGTTATAAGATGGGCCTTGAAGACAAGATGAGAGAAATCACCAAGCAAGAGTTGTTAGACTTCTTCGTAAGCCAACAGATTTCTACAGCACAGAGTGCACAGAATGCATCTGATGGTCCAAACTTGCAGCTTGCCGGCCTCCTTCCAAACTTGCAGCTTACCCAGATCGGAACCGTCGTGCCTCCAAGTAGTGCGGGTTCTACTGCAAACGCCATGTATCCTGTCGATGAAATTAGAGAGGATACACCATGCAAATTGGTTATACCTTATGGAAGAAAACAAGATAAGTTTCGAGAGGTTGCAACAGCCATGGCACTATCGGGTCGTGTTTCCGAATCCACCACCGGCAGAGTACACATGGGTGCAAGTTGTATCGGTGTTTGATGAGTCGTGCGAGATTGATATCCCTACTGATGAGGGGATTGAGCTTCTCGGTGATGCGAGGAACCAATACATACTATGGCATCGCCGAGATATCATTCTTAATGCATCACCAAATCCCTCGCAACCTAGCCAAGAACGAGTACCCCTCCCAGATTCAGACCCTAGCCAAGCCCTCCAAGATTCTAATGTTGTCGGGGACGGTCATTAGGGGTCCCCTAACTAAGGGGATAATCACCCTCGTTAAACGCAAAACCGCCCAAGGACCCTTTATCCTTAGCTACGGGACAGCACCAGCCCGCAGCCCACCACGGACCAGCAGCGGCCTGGGAGGCCCACTTGGCCGCCTCGCTCGAGGGCGCAGACCCCTCACGCGGATCTCCGCCTCGTTCGAGGGCTCCGGCCCCTCGAGCGAGTCTCCGCCTCGCTCGAGGGTTCCGGCCCCTCGAGCCGATCTCTGTTCCGCTCAAGGGACTCAGACCCCCTCGACCGGGCAACTGCCCCCGCACCGCTCGGTAGCGGCATTTAATGCCCAGCCCTACGACGGGACGCCGAAGTCAAGGAGGAAACCTTCCCCCACGCCACGCACCTGACATGGTCAGGTCGTCTGACACAGCCACAGTGCGGCCTAACCCGTCACTGTGCGGCTATTCCTAACCCTGCGCGGGAGCCACGCAGCCCTGTGCGGACAGGCCGGCGTCATTCCGTACCACTGTGCGACCTGCTTCCGTCCTCCCCCCGAGGCAAGACCCTCGAAAGGGCATGGGGGCACCCTCGAAAGGTGTACGGACAACGAGCGGACGCACGCCTTGACCGGCGCTGACGCACGAGCGGCGTGCGCCGCGTCCCCTCCATCAACTCCGGCGCCGCCTGGCCATCCCGGGCGCTGTGCAACTGCCCCGGGCGCTGTGCGGCCATCCCCAATACTGTGCCACCATCCCGGCCGCTGTGCGACGGCACACACGGCACTGCGCGGACATGCCGATGACGCGCCGCCATCCCGCGCCACCAACTCTGGTCCTTCCTCCGGCGGATAGGCCCTCGATTTAGAGGGGCCGCCCCTCGAAGTCAAAGTAGGATGGGTCACGATGACCGACACGACGCCCGCGGAAGCCGGAGAGCACCACCAACTCGCGCCAGGAACCATGACGCGCAGGACAAGACCACCGACGCCATGCTTATTAGTACATAACCACTGTATCGGCTGCTGTGCAGCACTTGTAACTGCCCTCCCTTGGCCTATAAAAGGGAGAGGCAGAGCCCCCTGCGCGGGGACGAGGCGACACACTCACATCTCGCCACCGCGCTCCAGATATTGGCATTTGCCTCAATCACTTAGACGGGACTTGGGGGAATTTCCTCCTCTCCCACCGTGCTTGTAGCCCCCCTCTACAGGCACCGCCGGTGCTAGCTAATACAAGTGCGAAAGCACATCTGCTGGACGTACGGCCGCGAGGTCGGAACCAGGATAAACACCCGTGTCATCTTAGCCAGCGCCGACCATCGAGGAGCCGATCGCAGTGCAAATCACTAGTTGGTGCCGGTGCTAATCCGGACACCGACAGTTGGCGCGCCAGGTAGGGGAAGTGCGCTGTGGTCAACCAACCCGCCTCCTCGATGGTGACTGTCACCGAGCGGACGTCGGAGAGGCCCGCCTGGGGCAGATCCGACTCGTTCCCGGCCGGGTTCGAGATCTGGTTTGGGAGCATCCACTACCAGGCGACCGGTAACGGCTACCACATGCGTATCCTCAACAGGAATGCGCTCAGGACGGCACCACCAGGGACGTCGGCGGCCCCAATGCCAGCGGTGTTCCCGCCACAACCCCGACGCCACAAGCGCTCGGGGAGGCACTCACCGCAAGCGCGCACGGCGCGACGCCAAGCGGCGAGCGCTGGCTCCCCCCAGGGGGTTGAAGCTGGCGGGCTCCCCCGCGCTGAAGCCGAGCAAGGCGACACCCCCGCACCGGCGAACTCCGCAGCGCACCCCGTGAGAAGAGCCGTGGCCGCGCAGCCACGATTCCCCCACGGGATGGGCAACGCCACCACGGCGTACTCTTCATCGACCAGCACCGACCTGGCTGCGTACGAGGATCTTCCGGACCACCACTACATGTCCATCCGGAACCTGGTCATCACCTCCCCTGACGAGTCCTACCGCGACACCGACGGCGAGGAGTACGGGTACGGGCGCAGGGCGCCGCAGTGGGACTACTCCGGGCTGCGGGACCCCGACGCTTTTAGGCGGTTCCAGTCTGCAGCGACCTACTGCCTCACCTGCTCCGACGACTCCAGCGAGGGGGATTACGATCCCACCCGTGAATGCTTCGTCGTCGTCATCAACGAGGGCGAAGGCGAGGTGGGCGGAGCAGGCGACGCTGCGGTCCGCGACAGTGTGGCAGTTACCCCGCCGGTGGGGGCGACGCCACCGCCGTACGACGCTGCGCGTGCCGCGCAAATAGCCCAGCTCCGCGAGCTGGAGGCCAAGCTGAACGCAGAGCGCGAGCAGCTGCGACAGCTGAAGGCCACGCTCGAGAGGGACAGGGCCGGCCCCTCGACCCAAGGGGCGCGCGCTGCGGGTCGCGTGGCCCGCGAGCGCATCAACAACGATACCGACGTGGACGAGATGCCAAACCTAGCCAGGGCCAGCCAGAAGCTCATGGCCGCGGCGACTTTGATTCGGGCCATGCCCGAGTCATCGACGCCCGAGAGACGCAACCTGCGCCGCGAGGCGCAGGCCCTCATCGAGCAGGCAGCGGTGCAGTAAGCCGAAAGCTCCGCGTCCCGCATACGCCATCAGTCTGCCACGAAGGCTGGTGGGGGCGGACGGGACCAGGAGGCATCGGTCCACACTCCGCACCAGGTGCCAACCGTCCACGAAGGCAACCAGAGGACCCCCGCCAAGGATCGGATTTAGGATACGCGCGACGCGCTCAACGACAGCGACGCCCGCAACATCCTGAACAAGAAGAGGCAGGACGCCACACCGTCACACGGCTACAACCAACGGCGTGGCGGGCGATACGATAGCCGGGAGGACAAGAGCCGCTCGCCGGAGCCGCTGGGCACGCGTGTGTTCGGCCGGGCAATCCGCACGGCCTCGATTCCCTCACGCTTCCGCCAGCCGACGACTGTGAGCAAGTACTCGGGGGAGACGGACCCCCGGGTGTGGCTCAACGACTACCGCCTGGCATGTCAGCTGGGCGGCGCCACCGACGACGCCATGATCATCCGCAACTTGCCGCTGCACCTGGCAGACTCCGCGCGGACCTGGCTCGAGCACCTGCCCGCGAACCAGATCCACGACTGGGACGACCTAGTCAGGACGTTCGTGGGCAACTTCCAGGGCACATATGTGCGCCCCGGGAATTCCTGGGACCTTCGAGGATGCTCCCAGAAGGCCGGCGAGTCCTTGAGGGACTTCATCCGCCGCTTCTCCAAGCGCTGCACCGAGCTTCCGAGCGTCGGTGAGTCCGAGGTCGTGCATGCCTTCTTGGAGGGCACGACTTGCCGGGACCTCGTGCGCGAGTTGGGGCGGAACCCTCCCACCAGTGTCAATGAGCTGTTCGACATCGCCACCAGCTACGCTTCCGGCGAGGAGGCAGTGGGGGCGATCTTCGACGGCAAGAAGGGCAAGCGGGCCGAGGAGGCGCCCGCGGAGGGCAGCAAGCCCAAGGAGTCATCGAAGAAGCAGAAGCAGGGCAAGAAGGGCAAGAAGCACCTAGGCAAGAAGCCCATGGAACAAGACGAGGGCCCCGAGGAGGTCAATGCAGTCGATGTCGCCAACAAGGGAGCTCGAGGCCCCCCTCGAGGTGGAGTGTTCGACGACATGCTGAAAAAGCCCTGCCCGTACCACAAGACCCCCGTCGCTCATACCCTCGAGCAGTGCGACATGCTCAAAAAGTACTACAGCCGTGTCGCCGCGAAGGAGGACAACGTCAAGAAGGATGCGGGCGACGGGGGCAAGGACGGCTTCCCGGAGGTGGAGAACGTGTTCTTCATCTTCGGGGGCCCACCGTCGATATGACGTCGCGGCAGCGCAGGCGTGAACGTCGAGAGGTCTACTCCGTTCGCCCGGCCGTACCGTCGTACCTCGACTGGTCGGAGGAGACGATCTCCTTCGGCCAAGAAGATCACCCGGACCACATCCCCAATCCGGGGCAGTACCCGCTTGTTGTCGACCCCATCATCGGCAACACATGATTTTCCAAGGTGTTGATGGACGGAGGCAGCAGCCTCAACATCATGTACTCCTCCACCTTGGAGCTCATGGGAATCGGCCTGGACAAGCTGCGGCCCAGCGAGTCGCCATTTCACGGTGTTGCGCCGGGCAAGCGAGTCCAGCCTCTCGGGCGGATCGACCTGCCCGTCTGCTTCGGCACTCTGAGCAACTTCTGCAAGGAGGTCCTCACCTTCGAGGTGGTGGGGTTTCGAGGGGCGTACCACGCGATCCTTGGTCGGCCCTGCTACGCCAAGTTCATGGCGATCCCGAACTACACATACCTGAAGCTCAAGATGCCGGGGCCCAAAGGTATCATCACGGTGGGACCTTCATTCGAACATGTGTTCAAGTGTGATGTCGAATGTGTTGAGTGCGCTGAGGCGCTCGCGCAGGACGAGGCCCTCGTGGCAGACTTGGAGAAGCTGGCCAACGAGGCCCTCGGCTCCCCCAACAAGCACGCCGGAAGCTTCGAGGCTGCGGAGCACACCAAGGCCGTGCCCCTCGACCCCAGCACCCCCGAGGGCAAGACGCTGAGGGTCAGCTCCTCCCTCGACCCGAAATAGGAAGTGGTGCTCGTCAACTTTCTCCGCGCCAACGCTGACATCTTTGCGTGGAGTCCCGCGGACATGCCGGGCATTCCGAGGGAAGTCGCCGAGCACTCACTTGATATCCTGCCCAACTCCAAGCCGGCCTCTCAGCGTCTGCGATGATTTGACGAGGAGAAGCGCCGGGCGATCAGAGAGGAGCTGCGAAAGCTCCTGGAGGCCGGGTTCATCAAGGAAGTGTTTCATCCAGTGTGGCTAGCCAATCCTGTACTAGTTAAGAAAAAGAATGGGAAGTGGCGGATGTGCATTGACTATACCGGTTTGAATAAACCATGTCCCAAAGTTCCTTTTCCTTTGCCACGGATCGATCAAATAGTTGACTCCACCGCGGGGTGCGAGTTGCTATGTTTCCTTGATGCGTACTCCGGTTACCACCAGATCAAGATGAAGGAGTCCGACCAGCTCGCCACCTCCTTCATCACACCGTTTGGGATGTTTTGCTATGTGACGATGCCGTTCGGTCTCCGAAACGCCGTGGCGACATACCAGCGATGTATGCTCCACGTCTTCGGCAATCACATCAGGCGGACTGTTGAGGCATACGTCGACGATATCGTAGTTAAATCCAGGGAGGCGGGCGACCTGGTGAACGATTTACGCATTACATTCAAGTGCCTTCGGGCAAACAGGATTAAGTTAAATCCCGAAAAATGCGTCTTCGGGGTGCCGCGTGGCATGCTTTTGGGTTACATTGTCTCCCAGCGGGGCATAGAGCCCAACCCGGAGAAGGTGTCGGCCCTTGAGCGGGTGGGACTGATACGCGACCTGAAGGGAGTGCAAAGGGTCCTGGGCTGCCTGGCAGCCCTGAGTCGCTTCATCTCACGTCTCGGTGAGAATGGCTTACCCCTATACCGACTTCTTCGAAAAAGCGAGCGTTTCTCTTGGACCGTCGAGGCCCAGGAGGCCCTCGACAAGCTAAAGGCAACGCTCGCCCACGCTCTGATACTGACTCCACCTCAGGAAGGCGAGCCTCTATATCTCTACGTCGCCGCCACGACCCAAGTGGTCAGCGCGGTCATCGTGGTAGAGAGAATGGAGGAAGGCCATGCCCTACTGGTTCAGAGGCCGGTCTATTACATCAGCGAGGTGTTGTCGGACACCAAGACACGATACCCCCAGATCCAGAAGCTGCTCTACGCGGTGGTGCTCGCACGGCGCAAGCTGCGGCACTACTTCGAGGCTCATCCTGTCACCGTGGTGTCCTCTTTCCCCTTGGGGGAGATCGTCCACAACTAGGACGTCTTGGGTAGGATAGCAAAGTGGTCCGTGGAGCTCATGGGTGAGGCACTCACCTACGCGCCACGAAAGGCGATCAAGTCGCAGGTCTTGGCGGACTTCGTGGCCGAGTGGACCGACGTTCAGCTGCCTACTCCTCAGATTCAAGCCGAATGCTGGACCATGCACTTCGATGGATCAGTCATGAAAACGGGCGCGGGCGCGGGCCTGCTCTTCGTTTCACCCCTTGGGGAGCACATGCGGTATTTGGTGCGTTTGCACTTCCCCGCGTCGAACAATATGGCGGAGTACGAAGCCCTCTTAGGTGGCCTCCGCATCGTCATAGAGCTCGGCATCAAGCGCCTTGACATTCGGGGAGATTCTCAGCTGGTCATCGACCAAGTGATGAAGAACGCGAGCTGCCACGACGAGAAGATGGAGGCATACTGCGCCGAGGTACGCAAACTCGAGGACAAGTTCTTTGGATTCGAGCTCAACCACATCGCGCGCAAGTACAACGTGGAAGCGGACGAGCTGGCCAAGTTCGCTTCGGGGCGAATCACCGTTCCTCCGAACATTTTCGCCCGCGACCTCGCCAAGCCCTCCGTCAACCTCGACAAACCCGCTGCTGCTTCTGGGAATGCCTCGGGGGCTGACCCCTCGAGGCACACAGGCACCGACCCCATGGACGAGGACCCCACGAACGGGGAACTCGAGGCCTCGGACCTCGAGGGGTCCCAGGCGGACGAGGTCGAGGTGATGGAGATTGACAACCTCCCGCCCCCTCCGCGGGACTGGCGCGACGAGTACCTTGCCTGGTTGGATCGGGGGGAGCTCCCTCCGGAACGAACCGAGGCAAGGCGTGTTGCCAGGAAGGCCAAGTCCTTCGTCGTCATCAATGGCGAGCTGTACAAGCGCAGCGCCTCAGGGATCATGCAGCGTTGCATTTCCATTCCTGAAGGACGGGAGCTGATCCAGGACGTTCACGCGGGCGAATGCGGTCACCACGCCGCTCCGCGCACCCTCGTAGGTAAGGCGTTCCGCCAGCGCTTCTACTGGCCGACAGCGGTCGCCGACGCCAACGAGGTGGTGCGCACCTGCGAAGGGTGCCAGTACTACACGCGAAAGACTCATCTCCCGGCCCACGCGCTGCAAACCATCCCCATCACATGGCCCTTCGCTGTGTGGGGGCTAGATATGGTCGGGCCCTTGCGGAAGGCGCCCGGGGGCTTCACCCACATACTCGTAGCCATCGATAAATTCTCGAAGTGGATCGAGGTCCGCCCCATCTGCAGCCTCAGGTCCGAGCAGGCGGTGCTTTTCTTCACGGACATCGTGCACCGCTTCGGGGTACCCAACTCCATCATAACGGACAATGGCACTCAATTCACCAGCAAGAAATTCTTGGAGTTCTGCGACAGCTACCACATCCGCGTGGATTGGTCTGCTGTGGCACACCCACAGACTAATGGACAAGTAGAGCGTGCCAACGGCATGATTTTACAAGGCTTGAAGCCAAGAATCTTCAACAAGCTCAACCAATTTGGCCGGAAATGGATTCAGGAGTTGCCGTCAGTTGTCTGGAGCCTCAGGAACACCCCAAGCAGGGCCACGGGTCTCACTCCATTCTTCCTGGTCTACGGAGCGGAAGTCGTGCTCCCCACGGACTTGGACTACGGATCCCCGAGGGTCGGGGCATACCAGGAGGGGCAGAACCAGCAAGATCGCGAAGACGCGCTGGACTGCATCGACGAGGCCCGAAATGCGGCGGTCCTACACTCCGAGAAGTACCAGCAATCCTTGCGGCGCTACCAAGCGAGCAAGGTCCGGCCCCGAGACTTCAACAAGGGAGACCTGGTGCTTCGACTCCGACAGAAGAACGAAGGACGCCACAAGCTCACGCCGCCGTGGGAAGGGCCGTACATCGTTGCCGAGGTCCTCAAGCCCGGCACGTACAAGCTCGCAAACGAGAAAGGCGAAGTCTTCGCCAACGCTTGGAACATCCAACAGCTACGTCACTTTTACCCTTAAAAATTCCAAGTCGATTTGTGCATATCCGGTGCCCCAGTCGGTTGTATATACATTTAGGTTGTGAATAAAGACAAGGGAGACTCGGCTTTCCCCCCAAAGCCAAGTCCCCCTCGGGGGCTACTACGGGGGGCACCCCCCCTAAACGGTCCCATTTTTTTCACAAAAACCTTCTTTTCCAAAAAGTGCTAAGTATGTCATGCCCCGGGAGCTTAGACAGAAAGAAGCAGAGCGCGAGTAGCTAAAAGGTAAAGACGGGCGAGCCAGGGACGGCCCACGCCTCCAGCAGGATACGGCCTCTCCTCCTCACCACTTCGCCTACAAGCTGCTCGCGAAAACGATCGATCCCAGCTGAAATTTGCCCAGGCAACGGAAAGGACACAACAGCATAAATAAAACAAGTCATTCTTAAGTTACAAACTTCAAAAGTGGACTGTTTTGTTACAAGAGCCACCTGGCTTGAATCCTGACTGCGACCTAAGGGCCTCGGCGTCCGACTACTTTCAGGGCTCAAGGGGACCCGCGGGGGGAGCATTCGGGAAGAGATCCTCCTCAAACGCGTCGGCAAGGTCCGCAGCGGCGTCTGCGGCAGCAGCATCGATCTAGTTCACGGCGTCCTGCGCCCTATCATCGTCAAGATCATCCGCAACGACGTATCCCGTGGCTAGCGCCGCAAGGTCGACGATGTAATGCGTCGTCACCACGCTGAGGGTCTTCTGGATGCCGAGGCGGAGGGTGCCTTTCATGCGCTCGGCGACGCGACCGCCCAGAGCCCGAAGACGGCTCGCCACCGAGCTCCCCGACAGACCGGTGCCCTCGTCGATGCTCTGGCACGCTTCAAGGGCCGCCTGCTCCAGAAGCCCCAATTCTTGCTGGGACGAGGTGTAGGCCGCCTGGAGCACTTCCACCTGCGTCGCCGACTCCCCCAGAGCTTTCCGCAGTCCTGAAAGAAGAAAGGGTGAGTCGAGAGCGAATCTCGACGAACCTGATCAACAAACGAAGGGCCCGGGGGCTGCAACTCACCTTCAACCTGCTTCCTCTCCTTCTCGAGCTCCGCACGAGTGGCTTCGGCCTCCTGCTGCAGCTGCAGAACCGAAGCATCCTTCTCCACACCGGCGGTTCTCAGGGCCTCGACGGTGACGCCCTCCTGGACCAACTCCCCGGTGAGCCGCTCGGTCTCCACCTCTCGAAGTTGAAGCATGGCCCTGGCCTCCGCCAGCGCGGTACGCTCCTGGTGGAGCTGGGACTGCGCCTCCTCCCGTGACAAGCGTTCACGCTGGAGGGCGGACCGAGCATCCTCAAGCGCGGCTCACTCCTGCTGGAGCCGGGTCTCCACTTGCGCACGCGCACTACGTTCCTGCTGGAGTTGGCCCTCCACCCCGGAGAGAGCCACGACCTTTTCCTGCAGGGTAGCACCCAGTTTCTCGACCTCCTGGGTCTTCTGCTCGGCCTGGGTCTGCCAAGACCGCGCCCCCTCGAGGGTCGTACGATCCTGCAGGAGTTGGGCCTGTGCCTCGGCAAGGGCCGTCCCCTTCTGCGCCAGCGCGGCCTGAACCTCAGCAAGGGCATCGCGCGCCTTCTGCAGCTCGCCGCTCGCCGTCGCCAGCGCCTCCTCCTTCACCTGGAGCGCAGCCTTCATCTCCTCGGCCTCCTTGGTCTTTTGCGCCGCCAAGGTGCGCTGGTCGGTGTGAGCATCCTCCATGCCCATGAGGTTGTACTCCAGCCAACCATTGTCCTCCCGCAGGGCCTCCACCATGGCGTCCAGAGCCTCATACTGTGCCCGGTACCAGTCGAGGTTGGAGCTCAGCTCGGCGATGCGAGCGAGTCTCTCGCCCGCCTGGCCCTGCAGCTCCTGCGGGTAGTAATGGGAAAGTAGGGGGTGGGAATCAAATGAGAAACACTCAAACAAGGAAAGCAGGGGAGCAAACGACGGTCAAACGGGGGTCCTTACCTGGAAGATCTGGAGCGACCTGCCTCCATGGAGCCGGAGCGCTTCGACTAGAGCGGCGTTAAGAGAGGCGCTGTTGGCACGGAACTCCTGCCACAGCGCCCTCTCAGACCTCGCCTCCTCCAGCAGACTCCGCGGCACCCCGGGGAGACGGAGCCTTTGCTCCCACTGTGGCACGTCGGCACCGGGCGCCGGGACCGCGGCGCCGGACGTCGACGCCCCGGCATCGGACGCCGGCTGCCGCGACATCACGCAGCCATCAGGCCGCACCACCAGTATCCCGAGCGCGGGCCTGGGGGCTGATTCGACCGCTGCCCCCGCTCGACCCCCTCCGGGGGCAGAATCACCATCAGCAGGGGCCTCGGCCGCCCCGCGGCCCTCGACCCCCCGACTCACCGTGCGAGCCTGCTCTCGCCCTTGCTGAGCATCACGGATCACTGTCGCTACCTCCGCCGCCGCTTCCTCCCGCTGCAGTGGCCTTGTGGCCGCGGTCGTGGCACGCGACGCTTCGCCTGTCGCCGCCGTGCCCGCCGCCGCCCGTAGCGTCCTCTCCGAGCGGGGCCTCGTCACTCGCGACGTCCCCAGCTTGAGCACCTTAACAGGCGTGAGGCCGGGGGTAGCGGCGACGTCCTAACAACGGGAGGGAGGAAAGGTGGGTGACCGGATCATGATATCAAGAACACGGAGGGAGGAACACAACGCACCTTAAGTTGGAGAAACCCCGTTTGCGCTTCTTCGAGGGCTCTGGGGGCGCCTCCCCAGAGCCTGCCGACGTCCTTGGCGGCGACCCTCCGACAGGCGGCGCCGTACCCGCCTCCGGGGTCGGCTCCGCGGCGACCTCCTCGACCCCCGGTGACGGGGGCGGCACGGGTTCCCACCTATCGGAGGTGGTCCGCTCCCCCTCGCTCTCCTCCTCGTCCGAAGACGAGTTTACTAGCTCTGGCGGAGGGGAGAGGCCCTGCTGCTCCCGCAACAAGTAATCCGCGTTGTACCTATCGAGGCGCTCCTGCCTCCTGATCCTCTTCTCCTTCGCCCGGGCTGCCCGGTCCTGCTCCCTCTGCTGCCCGGCGCGGTTGTTGGCCTGCGACCGAGGCGTCGGCGGATCCGACGTGGGGACATTGACGCCCACCCCCTGCCGCCAGCAGCCACCGTTAGGCCAAACACGGAGATAAAGAGAGCAAAAGGCGAAGGGACGACACTCACTTGGCCGGCGCCCGGGAGCATCGCGAACGACCACAGGTCGTCATCACTATTCCGCACCGCCTTGGGGTTCACTGCGCGCCTCGCCCGCGTGGCTGCGTACGCCCGGGCGAGCGGCTCCTCCAGCAACCGCGAGCGTGCCAAGGCAACAGGGTTGGCTTCGTCACTCATCTCAAAGATGAGGAGCTCCCTCTCCATGAGGGGAATCACCCGCCGGTGATGGAAATTGGCGATGACGGACGCCACCGTCAGCCCGGCGTCCGCCAACTGGCTTATGGCATTGGTGAGAGGCTCGAGCCTCCTCTGCCTCGACGGGGGCGACACCCCGTACGCCCACGAGGTTGGCCTCTCCTTCAGCACCTTCCCGGTGTACGGCGGAAGGCCGGCGCCGTCGTTGCGGAGGTAAAACCACCCCTTCTCCCAATCGGAGTTGTTCGACGTCATCGTGCACGGCAGGTACAACTCCCTCCGGGAGTCGCGCACCGAGAGCGTGAGGCCGCCGGCGCGGACCGCTCGGCGTGTCTTTCTCTCTCCTGTGACGAGTGTGTGGAGCTCGCCGCGGAAGAGGTGGACCCACAGGTCCCAGTGCGCCGGGATTCCCAAGAATCCCTCACAGACGGCGACGAAGGAGGCCGCCTGTGAGATGGCGTTGGGAGCGAAGTTGTGGAGCTCCACCCCGTAGTGGTGGCACAGCCCCCGCATGAACTTGCTCGCAGGGTCGTTGAAGCCGCGCTCCTGCAGCCGCAGAAAGCTGACGATGTAACCCGACGGAGGGTTCGGTTCTCGGTCCGACGACGGCGGGATCATCCACGCCGGGTTCGGGCCGTCGCCGGTCGGCGGCAGCTGACCGCCAAGCACTAGCGCCTCCAGCGACCGCCGATCTGCCGTTGACCGAGGCCACGGGAACGCATCCAGCACTCGAACCGAAGACATGGCGGGGAAGGCGGAGGAGCGCGAGCGACTGCGGGAGCGGAAGGGCGCGGGCGGATTCGGAGCAGCAAGACGCGTAGCGCTGAGGAGGACGAAGTGCGAGGAGCGAGTGCGAATGGTAGAGGTAAGGAGTCCCCCCTACGCCCCCTGCATTTATAGAATCGGAAGGGGCGGAGTCCCCGGAAGCGCAGCGTGCGGCGGCAGTTAATGCGGCCGGCGCCCCACGTCGCTGACGGTCGGGCCCCGCCGCGCCAAAACTGCCGCGCGCACGCGCGCGCGCCATGATTACCGCGCGGTAACCCAAGGGACGCAGCGCCCCGTCTCCTAGCCCTCACACGTCGCCCACGTCGCACCGCCTAAAAAGGAGCGCCCACTCCGCACGACCCGCGCCACGTCGGCCGCCTATGAACGACAGGGGTTCCTTCTCGCGTAAGGATAGCCCCCTGTGAAACTCGAGCCGAGAATTTGAGGGCCGACCCCTCGACGGGACACGATTGACGCCCCGATCCAAAGCAGGTTGTGGCCGCAAGGCCACGGCCTGTCGATACGCCCTCGAAGAACGAACTCGAGGATCCCCAAGGCTCAGGCCCGCATAGCTCTACTGATCAGCGGCTCGAGGCCCAGCCCGCTGAGGGTACGACGGGCGCCGCAGATGCCCCTCGATCTGGGGATTTACTGATCAGTGGTTCGAAGCTCGACTCGATAACAGATCAGTGAGCGCCACAGATCCACCGAGACGGGAGCACCCGGTGCCACCCCGCAAAAGCCCTACTAATCAGAGGTACGGAGCCTGACCCCCGACGGGTTCGAACAGGCGCCTCAGATTGACAGAGTCAGGAACGATCGGGGCGCGCGCAATCGAGCCTGTCCCCGAATGCGAAGTTCGGGGGCGCCCTACATATCGTGTTCAAGGCCGGGACAGGGGCAGCCAATTGAGGGATCCCATCGAGGGAGTGCTTCCGCGCCCTCGGCCCCTATCGAACGGGACCGAGCCCTGCTTGGCAAACCTCTGCAAGCGCTTACATGGACGTGTCCCCGGACCACGAGCCGACCCCTATCGAACGGGGCACGGACGCCCACTTGAACTATCCGTTAATAGCTCGCCGAGGCAACTGTGCTCGCTACCCACTCGAGGGTAGCACGGTTTGCCTCACCCCTCTACCCTGTGGAAGGGCAACGAGGGTCGTAATAACAAAGCCGAGAGTCTTTACCCGATCGCCCCTGAATGGGCCAGGGCTCGGGGGCTCCTCGCACCACGACCGCCCCAACGATCGCCGCACCAACTCGCCTAAGGTCGTGTCCCCGAAAAAGTGACTGGCCTACCCGAAACGTCTTCGGTCAACACGATGCCTCCCCTCCTGCGTAGATCGCCGATGCCGGCTGAAACACCACCGAGGCCGGCTGAAACACCACCGAGGCCGGCTGAAACAAACGCAAGACGAGCCACGTTGCCCTACGTATTTAACCCCTGCACGAGTGCACACACTCCTGCAGGGCTTCGGGGGCTTACAACCATGGGTGCGCTAGCGCGCCCCCGCAGGAAAACGCGAATGATCAAACGGGACGAGGCTCGCGCACAGCACCCGGGAGCGAGATCCTTTGCCGGGACGGTCCCCGTTCCAGCAAAGGCTCAGGGGCTACTGTCGGGGACGATCATTAGGGGTCCCCTAACTAAGGGGATAATCACCCTCGTTAAACGCAAAACCGCCCAAGGACCCTTTATCCTTAGCTACGGGACAGCACCAGCCCGCAACCCACCACGGCCCAACAGCGGCCTGGGAGGCCCACTTGGCCGCCTCGCTCGAAGGCGCAGACCCCTCACGCGGATCTCCGCCTTGTTCGAGGGCTCCGGCCCCTCGAGCGAGTCTCCGCCTCGCTCGAGGGTTCCGGCCCCTCGAGCCGATCTCCGTTCCGCTCAAGGGACTCAGACCCCCTCGACCGGGCAACCGCCCCCGCTCCGCTCGGTAGCGGCATTTAATGCCCGGCCCTACGGCGGGACGCCGAAGTCAAGGAGGAAACCTTCCCCCACGCCGCGCACCTGACACGGTCAGGTCGTCTGACACAGCCACAGTGCGGCCTAACCCGTCACTGTGCGGCCATTCCTAACCCTGTGCGGGAGCCGCGCAGCCCTGTGCGGACAGGCCGGCGTCATTCCGTGCCACTGTGCGACCTGCTTCCGTCCTCCCCCCGAGGCAAGACCCTCGAAAGGGCATGGGGGCACCCTCGAAAGGTGTACGGACAACGAGCGGACGCACGCCTTGACCGGTGCTGACGCACGAGCGGCGTGCGCCGCGTCCCCTCCATCAACTCCGGCGCCGCCTGGCCATCCCGGGCGCTGTGCAACTGCCCCGGGCGCTGTGCGGCCATCCCCAATACTGTGCCGCCATCCCGGCCGCTGTGCGACGGCACACACGGCACTGCGCGGACATGCCGATGACGCGCCGCCATCCCGCGCCACCAACTCCGGTCCTTCCTCCGGCGGATAGGCCCTCGATTTAGCAGGGCCGCCCCTCGAAGTCAAAGCAGGACGGGTCACGATGACCGACACGACGCCCGCGGAAGCCGGAGAGCGCCACCAACTCGCGCTAGGAACCGTGACGCGCAGGACAAGACCGCCGGCGCCATGCTTATTAGTACATAACCATTGTATCGGCTGCTGTGCAGCACTTGTAACTGCCCTCCCTTGGCCTATAAAAGGGAGAGGCAGAGCCCCCTGCGCGGGGACGAGGCGACACACTCACATCTCGCCACCATGCTCCAGATATTGGCATTTGCCTCAATCACTTAGACGGGACTTGGGGGAATTTCCTCCTCTCCTGCCGTGCTTGTAGCCCCCCTCTACAGGCACCGCCGATGCTAGCTAATACAAGTGCGAAAGCACATCTGCTGGACGTACGGCCGCGAGGTTGGAACCAGGATAAACACCCGTGTCATCTTAGCCAGCGCCGACCATCGAGGAGCCGATCATAGTGCAAATCACTAGTTGGTGCCGGTGCTAATCCGGACACCGACAAATGTTGTAGTCGTCGAGAACACGGAACAACCTACGATGGGTGTTGAGCTGGGAGGTAACAATGAGAACGACATGCCAAGGCTATCACCCATCCAAGAAACTCTCGATGAAGGGGCATTAGCAGAATCTGCAGACGACGTGGATAATTTTCTAAGGTCATCGTCTCCTACGCCATCTCCACCTACCAAGAGGCCAGCAACAATACGACGTATGATAGCCTCACATGAACCAAAGAAGGTCACATCAGATTCTGACATGTTCTTCAAAGCACTCAAGTATAAAAAGAATGTAAAATCCGGTGCAACTACTAGGAGCCGCCGTAAGCAAAAGGAGGGGCTTGGAGATTTTATTGGGTCGGATGATGTCCCCGACAGGTATGAGCATGGCAAACCATTCTTGCATTCGTGGCAACTGAGCGAGGGGCCACGGGAACTGAAAAACCTGCACCAATAGATCATGAACGGCATGAAGGAAGGCATAAACTCTATCACCGTGTCTGTCCCAACATGGGTGTTCGGTGCCTCTCAAGTGAACAAGCTTGTAATTGATTTCCAGGATTTGCACGCGATGTACCGTCGTGAACGTCTCGACGTGAATCTCATCACCGCTTGGTGCATGTAAGTCAACATGCATGTACCATACTATATCTTTTTCAAATTCATATATATTTTTGGTAACCATCCTAAGCGATCTATTCTGTAGGATGCAAGCGTTGGATGAAAAGAAGACAATTGGGAGGTGGAGTGTAGCATACTGTGACCCGCAACAAATATGTGAGGCGGAACACAAGTTCGTAATGACTAAAAGGGTAAGAAAGGAAATCGAAGAACAAGCACAGACACCAGAGGAGAAAGATCTTATGATAAAAAAATACCATACATCCTTCAGTCATGTGGTGTCTGTATACATTAGAAAAAGAATGAAGAAAATGCAGCATAAGGAGAGTATCATGTGTGCTTACAATTTTAAGTAAGTTCGTTCTAATTACTAGATATATATAAATAGATATATTCTATAGTTTATTTATATTTATTATTTAAATATAATGCAGAGACCATTTCATTGCCCTCCACATCTCTCCGAAGCTAGGAGATGCAATGGTCTACGACTCATTACACTATGAAGAGGATTCTTACAGACCATTCATCGACATTGTAAAAAAGTAAGACAACCCATTACAATAATTAATAATGTGTGTTTCGGCTAAATTTGTATTACTAACTTTTGTCTTTGCATCCTTAAAGTGCGTATCGGCTATACATAAGGAATGGTGGGGAGCACCCTCCAAATAAGGATACATTGTTGATACGACATGCTAAATGGGTAACAACATAACAACTTGGTTTTTATCAGAGTGTTGTACACTTTTTAATTTCTGATTATTTTTTATTTGTTTGCAGTGCTACAAACAACCTTCCGGCACTGTGCTATGTGGATATTACGTGTGCGAGGTCTTGAGAAATAATGGGAGGTACCGAACGAATCCTCAAGACGTAAGTCTCTTGTTGTTTGTGCAAATTATCTTCCTATAATGATAATGTATTTAGAATCTTTATTTATTGTGTGTACGTGCACAGATGCCTACCATCGAGGGATCGTGGGGGAAGCTGGGTGACAAGCAAATCGACAACATTTGTGCGGACATGGCAATGTTCATCCTACATGAGATTTGCCATGAGAAAGGCGTATTCTTCGACAAAGAAGGAGTGTTGATTGTGGACGAGTGCGAACATTTACGTAGATGGGCCGGGTTTAATTGAAAACTAGTATTATCTATTCGACATGTTGGATGTTGATTATCTATTACGTACGATGTTTTCTGATAACATGACTTATGTATTATAATATACTAGTTTGAATTATGTGGTTATGTGGTATTTGAATTTGGCGGTCAAATACAAATAATAATAATTTTACGTGAATTTAGCATACAAATACAATTAATAATAAATACCAGTGAATTTAGCGGGCAAAATCGGATAATAAACAAAAATATAATAATAAATTATTAATGTGAATTATATACAAATAATAAATGATTAATGCGAATTATATAATAATAAATGGTAAATTGGAAAAACATTTCGCTGGCGGGCGGCTTAAGCAACCGCCAGCACAAAAGGACTCTTTGCTGGCTGGCGTCATAAGCAACCGCCAGCACAGAAGGACTCTGTGCTGGCGGGCGGCGTAAGGACCCGCCAGCACAGATGTCCTCTGTGCTGGCGGGCGGCCTAAGTGCCCGCCAGTATAGATGTTCTCTGTGCTGGCGGATAGGGCAACCGCCAGCACAAAGGGCTATTTCTACTGGCTCAAGGTCGCTGGCGGACGCTCTACCCGCCAGCAAAGACCGGTTTTAGCCGCCAACACAAATCGTTTCTGGCCTAGTGTAAGTCTAGTCCGTCCCCACAAGTGAACTGCAACCCACCATATGAAATAAAGCTGAATTTTGGAAATGTTGCTTTGAAACCTACATACCGTACGTACATGCATATCAACCATCACAC
This sequence comes from Cenchrus fungigraminus, assembly GCA_036936925.1. NCBI lineage: Eukaryota > Viridiplantae > Streptophyta > Magnoliopsida > Poales > Poaceae > Cenchrus > Cenchrus fungigraminus. The sequence continues at coordinate 29,370,237 of CM072773.1, read as the reverse complement.
CACTTTAACCTAAAAATAAAACACAACACTTGTAAATACATGTACACAGCCGAGGTGAGTTATACTCTTTTTTTTGAAGAAACAGGAGGGGCCAGGCCCCTACTGAGAATATATTAAAATAAAGCGGAGTACAAGTTAAGGGAACAAAGAAAACAAAAACAAGAAAAGAGGGAAAAAACAGCAAAATAAGGAAACAGAAAATTACAAAGCATCAAGCCATAACTGCATTGGGGTGAGGGAGCTTTGCTTGACTCTCAGCAAGAGAAGTTTAAATTCCGAGAGGAAGAGTTGCTTGCATCTCTCAACAGAAGGATCAATGCTATTAAAATCCAGTCGTTTCTTGTCTTCCTTTTCTCGATGGAATAATAATTGGAATAACATATCTACTCGAGTTGAAACAAGATATGTGTGGTGACTTCGTCGATCTCAATATATATATGCCCCATGCCGGTGATATCTCTTCTGATCGAGGATGTTATTTGCATGTGTGAGTGTATATCTACGTCCGCACCGCGTATCAGAAGAAAATAAGAAATGCACACGGACACGGAAACAAAATTAGGATAGAAGACTACAATAATTACACATTTTAGCAAAATTTCAGCATACAGGAGAGCTAGCTCCTGCAGCAAAGGTTCCGCCTTTGTGTGTGCTCGCTCCATGATGATGATGATGAATAATCAAGGCCGCCTTATCCTCGTTCCGCGAGACTAAATTATTCTCTTATCCAGGAGACCGGAGGAGGAGATTGAGAGCAACCCCAGCTGCATGGGAAGAACGCAAGCCCAATCCGGCTTTGTTGCTTCGTGGCTAATCAAGCTACCCCCCACACCACCACCTGAATACCTGATGCTGGATGCATCGATGATGCCATGATATGGATTGCGGCCGGGGCCGGGCCCTTTAATTTGCCCCCAAGAAGAGATAAGAGCACAGATCGAATTAAGGGTCTGTTTGGTACCGCTTCATGAGCGGCTTCACGAGCAGCTTCACAACTTCAATAGCCAAATGGTCAGCTCTCTGACCACCTCTCTGGTCCTGATAACCCGCTCTCACAGAGTCGCTCATGCGGTGAAGCTGCAAAAACGTTACTCTCCTCCGCTCATGAAGTTGTTTTCTAAAAAACAGCTATACTAGTGAAGCTAAGCTGTGCCAAACAGACCTAAACAAGCGCATCGATTCGGTAGCTGCGCCCCCTCGACACGTATCGAGCCGGCGCCGGTCATGCCCGTGCCCCATGCAGATGCAGCGTGGCCATGCTATTGCTTTGCTTGTGCCCTGGATTTGATTTGCACCTGCCATTCCCGACATGCGTACCGTCCCGCAGATACTGTTCCTAATTCTTTATCATTGGCAATATTCTATATTCCGATATTGCACATGTTGCTGCCATGTAGACCTTTATGCCGCGAGTGCTTGTTCATCGGCTGGTAGAACGAAGGTGTCGTGGAGCAGCGCATGCATCACTAGCTATAGTTTGAGGTGTGCCTGCTTTCTTTGTCGTGATTGTCGCTTTAAGAGAGGCCAAACAAAACAAAAAGGTCATGCAAAAAAAATCTTGCTTTGAGGTGATTTTTAGCATATGGAATAGTGGACCTGGTCTGTTCTAGTTGCTTCGCCTCCCCCCAGTACTGATTCGGTCTACGTACGGCTGGGGAAGAAAGTAAATCAGATGAAATCATGAAAGGATTTAGTCTAGATGCCAATGGTTTGGTTGTGTAATTAATTGTGACCTCAGCGTAATGAATGAAAACCTGACGGACTTCACGGCTTAGTTTCTTACAATCCGGCCTAGTTTTTATATTTGGCCCACATCAGATTGCATGGGCTTCTAATAGACCAAATATTGACCTGCCCCGCCCCACCCCACCAAAGGCCCAAACTGGAACAACAGTGCCTCCTTCCTAGGCGCCACCGCCGCTGCCCGCTGGGTGGAGCGCCGCCGCCACCGCCGACGGGCCCGCGCCGTGCCCGTGACCACCGACAATCTCCTCCGGAGTGAAGCCGAGCGATCGGTTCCTGGCCGTCGTACAGCAGTACGGCGGACGTGGATCGACGCCCTACCTATTGATGATGAGCATAGCTTTAGCCTAACTCGAAAGCATGGGCGCAGCCGCAGCGCAACGAAAGAGATGCACAAGGCATTTCTCGTATCCTCCTCCGCAAGAGTACGGCAAGTACAAGGACTGTTGCTTCCAAGCACGGCAAGGGCTCCTCCTTTCACGGCGTTGCTGAAGGAAAGGCTGGCATGCCTGTCCAGGAAAGGGAGCCGATCCACGGGACAGGAAGCAAGACAGGTCAAGATCGCACTCGATCCGCAGAGGTACGTTGCCAGCCTCTTACCTGCCGACAGCCAGGAACTCTGCATTATTGGTTCAAGTGTTTCAAGGTCAGAAAGAAATGATCAAAATTCGGAACAACATATGCTCCTTGCTGCTGCCTACTTGCAGCTGTCATTCTGTCAACTGAATCTTTGCTTACATTTCAACATTTATTAGTAATTCCTGTTAGTGAGGTATACGAAAAAGTACATTTGACCAAGATCAATGATTTATAACAGTTCATATGATGAATGGAAATTCACATGACTTCCTTTATCAATTTGAAGGTTTGTAGAACCAGACAAGCAGCTCATGCTATTGTTACAATAAATAGCCGATAAATAGTCAGCGCACGCACACAATGCCCAGAGTCATGCAAACCATATACATCAAGATAATTGAAAAAACTCAAGCCTCAGTGAGCACAGATCATGGATTCTAGCGAAGGAATCTATGTACACTCTCGGAACAGCACTCGATTTTGAAAATGAAACCCTCAAATTTATCTCTGTTACAGAAGCTTTGTCGGGGACTCTCCAAACTTGGGTGGAGACATGAGGCTCTTTGTCAGCCATATGGCCGTCTCTCGAGACGACACGGCTCCTTCGCCAAACGGTCGAAGAACGCCTGCAAGCTCCTCGAGCCTCTCCTGCTCCAGGAGCTTCGCACAAAGCTCGAGGAGTGACTCCAGAGCGTCGGCTCTCTGCTGAACTATGTTCAGATGATCCCACTCGGCGGGTGCGCTCTCTGTATGCGCCAATTTCAGCGTGCTGATCGGCGACGATTCCTCTGTCAGCGTTGTGTCACCTGAGGCTAGCTTTGGTACTTGATATGAGCGTGGTTTGACATCCTTCCTTTCTTCTTGCACCACTCCAATTGTCAATTCCTCATTTGGTATTGGCGCCTCATTAGGCTTTTGATTTGTAACACTGACGGGCGCCTCATCTTTCATGTTACTGGTTTTTATAGCTTTAAGACGTATGGTCGACTCAATTTGTCGATCAGTTGTTGTCGTCAAGTTCTCTTCTGCTTGCTGAAATGATAAAACCTCATTGCTCTGTGGTTCTTTGTTTCTGGCGTCGAGATCCACCGGCATTTGCAAAATCAAGGCTTCCTGGGTACCAATGGTAGATGCATCTGAAAAGTTTGTGGTGCTGCCTCTTCCTTCCACAGTGTGCTCTGCTGCAGTTTCTAGTGTTCCATTGGATCCATTGGCTTTCACGGTTCGCTTTCTGCCACCGCTTGGCTTCTTTGACTGCTTGTCTCCCAGGTTACTTTTGGTAGGCTTCACTGGAAGATAGATTGGTGAACAGCTGCAAGATTCAGCAAGATATGGTTGCAGATGTGGATGCCTCAATAATTCTCCAGCCTGTAAATTTTTCAGGGAATGTTACACTTGTGTCGGTGCCTTTGATTGAAACAGTTAACTGACTTTTTTAGACTTACAGTGGGCCTATGTTCTGGATTTTTCCTCAGCATGCTCTTCACTATCTGCTTTCTGAGAAAGAAGGCACAAGTCTAGTATTTTTTTTAAAAAATATATAGGGCAGTCACAAAATTTAGGTACTCACAGTGCTGATGAGTATATTGGAGGCATTGGAGATATTGAAGATCTGTTTATTTTGTTAACCAACGCTGCCATGTCCTACACAAAAGACAAAAAAAATAGTTCATAAGTTTCCCAGACACATGTGTATATATATTCAACTAGTGTATCCTTAAGCCATGTTGTATCAGCACTTACTGTAGCTTTGAATGCAGGGTGGTGTGCTAAAATCTCAAACATACAGCAACCTGATGGTAAAAGCATGGTTCCCACAGACTTTTATTTCTGACATACATCATAATACAAAAAAGAAGCTTAAATTTAAGAGAAGTACAGGGAGCTCACCAAGTGACCATATGTCAGATTTGTATCCATAAGGTATGTCTGCTAGTATTTCTGGACACATGTAGCTTGGGGTTCCTACTATCTGAAAAGTTACATACATCAAAATTTAATCAGCGAACAGAGCCATTATAGTTTGGTCAATATATTTCTCCATATGTTCTTGGGCCTTTGGATATCTTAGCGGCAAAATACTGAAACAGTCCATCTATTTTCCAGATCTACATGTCATTTCATTTTGCTGTTTCTGTTAGCATCTGTTGTAAATAATGTGATTGAAATATCAAATGCCATACAGGACATACTAGTATCATGGAGTTATATATTTTGCATTTCAGTGTGCGAACTGTGCATGACTAGTGGACAAGTTGTGCATAGTTTCCTACCCTGAAATAGTGAAATGTGTTTTGCCAGTACATTTACTAATTCACATAAAAAATAATTGAAAAGGGTCTGTCATACCGATGAGGCAAGGTCCTCCATGAGCAGCTTCGCCAGCCCGAAATCAGCTGTCAAAGAAAGGGCAAATTATACTGTCATCTGACAAAGACACTCAGTAATACAGCACTAATACGCACTATCGGCATCTTACCGAGTCTGATGTTGTTATCCCTTGTCAATAAAATGTTGGAACACTGCAGGGCAGCAGGAGAAAGAGGAGATGAAACTTTAGGTGATGAATTGGCCCATGAACTTGCAGGTGATGGTAAATTTATCTTTTTTTTAAAAAAATTTACCTTGAGGTCACGGTGGAGCACGCGGTTGCAGTGCAGGTAGTCAAGGGCGAGGAGCAGTTGCGTGAACCACCGGCAGACCCTCTAAGAGCGATGATTCGAGAACCAAAAACGCAGAGGTAAATAAGTTTATGACACTGAACCAATCTCTACTGTTTTTTTGTGTGCAGCAGTGAATTCCACTAAACAAGTAACAGTTTATCTAGTTACAGTAACTGTTGCATACCTCTTCAGAGAAGAGGACGCCCCTGGCCTTCTTGATCCTCTCCGCCCTGCAGGGTAATTCCAATAATGTCGATAACAAAATCAGGCCAAGAAGGATGGAAATTCTGCCTAGCACTGTGGGGAACTTAAAGAAACGAAGATTGTGAGGGGTCGGTTCGCTTACATGTCCCCTCCTTCGCAGTAGCTGGTGACGATGCAGACTGAGGTCCCCTGCAACCACCAAATAAATCCAGTTGATGAATCATGAGGGCAGTTCTAGGATTGGCGCGAGACGGGGAGGAATTGAATTTTTTTTTGCTTGCGTGCGCACGGAAGGCGTACCTCGTCCACCCATCCGTCCTTGTACTCGACGATGTAGGGGTTGCAGAGGCTCGCCATGAGGGACATCTGCGGCAGGAAGCAGGTACCCGTGTCACTTGCTTCGTCTCACAGAGCAGGTAGTAGGGAGAATGAACACGAATCGGGCGCGAATTTGAGCAAAGCAGCGAGTTTTTGTTCTGTTCCCACATCTATGAAGAAAAAGCCTTTTCTTTGTCGCTGCCTGCTTCGGTGTGGACATGACCGGCGCGGCGGCCTCTGCTTGGTGGTCGAGGGAGTGGAACGGAAATGGCGAATCGATTCCGTGGGAGAAGGAGAAGGGGTTTGTGTTACCGTACCTCCTGGTAGGCGGTGCGCTGGAACTTGTCGTTCTGCTTGGAGAGGCGGATCTTCTTCATCACGTACCTGGCGGCGGCAGCAGCAGAGCAGGGAGGGATCAGAGGAATCGCCGGGCAAGCGCAGAGCCGGGAGCAGCCAAGAAATCAATCAGAGCAGAGAGAGAGCCGGGTGAAACGAACTCACCTCTTGCGCTCGGCCTTGTGGAAGACGAGGTACGCGGAGCCGTATGCGCCCCGGCCGATCTGCTCCACCACCTCGTACTGCTCCATCCCTCCCGTGCTCCTTTCCTGTCTACGGCGGCCGCCGCCGAACCCTCCTCCTCTGTTGGTTCTCTGCCGCTGCGAGAACTGCCGACCGCGGCTGAGGACGCTGCACAGGGGGCGTGAGCGAATGAATGATGCGCGCGCGGGGCTCGTGTGATTATTTGTGCGCTGCTGCACTGCACGCGTGTGGTTGCAGCTGCAATGATGGCGCGCGCGCGGGGGCGGGACGGGGAGTCGGGGAGGTTGCCGCTCTCGCCGTATTACTCCCGCTCTGTCGGGTAGCCTGTCCGCCCCGCACCACCACCTCCTCCTCGGTTAGGCGAGGCGAGGCGGAGACGACGGCCGACGGCGACGGAGACCGACCTGGGTGGTGGGGTGGGGTGGGGTGCGACGGGGAAGTCGCGGCTACCCCCCTAGGAGTACACTCGCAGTACAGAGTGATGCGCGACGTCAACGGCGACAGGCGGCACGGGGTCTTTTCTCTCTCCCGTCGCCTGATGCCCTGATTATGCCTCGCCGTGCGCGCGATTCGGCTTGACGATTACGGGTGATTGCTGATTAGTGTGGTGGTGGTTACGGCCAGGCGTGCTCGTCATGGAACTGAGCATTAATTTAATGATTTTGATTAATCGCCCGACCGACGCGTACGTTTCGCCACTCGATCGACTCCGTTTTGTTCGTTCCCCCGTGGTGCTGATGTGGTGCAGCGTGAGCGTGCTGCTACTCCTACTAGTAGACGAGAGGGATGGATCGGTAGTGGACGCAACGTTGCTCGCGTCGGCGGGACCCGCGCCGCCGTCCGTGGCGGATGGGTGGGCCGACCCTTTCCTAGTTTCCTTCCTTTCCTTCTTTCCCCGCCTCTTCTCAATCCGATGTGTGCCTCTTCTTTCATTTTAACTCATGACGACTGCTTTTTTTTAACTCATTATTTTTTTTGTTTGCTGTGCTTGGTTATATGATCATGTCAATCTAGTGCCGTGGTGGGGCTGCGCATGCCTTTCCGGTTCCCCGTCAAAAAAGGGGAGGCGTGAAGTGAATCGTTCCATGGATGGATGCGCTAGCGAGCTCCCATGGTGCGTGCCCACATGGAAGAGGAAGCAACCTTTGCCAGTTCGCCTCCCTCGAGTTCGCTTCCAACTCCACTTTCCGCCGGGACCGCTTTGCCCCGCCGTGGCCGCTTTGCACCGACCGGCCCACCTATACTAGAAACGGCAGCGTTTTCACACTCTCCAGCACCAGCTGCCCACTGGCCGTGGCCGGCGCCCGGCGACAACTGCCTCTGCGAGTGAGACTAGCAGCACGTGCTCCGTTCTCACAGCAAATCTGGGATCCGTTCATCTCGTGACTAGTAGTAAATTCGTCAAATAAATTCGCCCTGAAATTGCGGGCCGTTCACGCGGCGGTAGGGTAGTTCAGGCTATCCGCACTCGTCAACCTCTATATTCCACCTCTAAAGGGAATATTAGCATCTGTGACTGATGTTTGCTTGTTGATCTTTTATACATATATGTCAGGATGTTAAATGGCTATTTTTTTATTTTTGTGGACGTTTTTCTAAAAAAATGCGGTGTCAGATTATGTTGCTGGCTGTTTTCTAAAGCAACATGTTGCAGACACAAGAAAGCGAAGATGGGGTCACGTCTAAAAAAATGATTCTTTTTTTGTTTAGCTTAATAATTATTAAAAAACCCTGGATCATTCCTCCCCAATGTCCCAAACAGCCAAAGGTGGAAGGGGGGCTTTCCTCCCCCCGCGTGGGCAGGGATGAGATGCACAGGGAAATTAAGGTGGGGGATGCCCTGCTCTGGGTTGGGCTGCCCTGTGCTCCCAAAGGAGCCCTCGGGGTGAAGGAGCTGCTCCAGCTCCGTCGTCTGTGTGAGAGAAAGAGGAAGGAGAGAGAGAAAAGACTCCATGCTACGGTGTCATGATAGTAAAGTGTCAGGAGGAGCCGGAGCACCACGAAGCTGCACCAAACACATCCTAAATTATATCCAAGCGTTTTCAAGCTACGCTACACTCGAGTTTTCTGCCCCTCATGTTAAACCTATCTTCGGTGGAGATTCGGCATGCAAGCTCCGACAAGGTTAGAGGTTCGAAACTTAGGTTTGATTGGAATCTGAGAAGTAATCCTATGGAGTAGATTGTAAAGTTAGCGACGGTGAACCGAACCAGCATAGGTGGTGGGTGGGGGTGGTGGCACAGCTAGCATGAGAGTTGGAGGAAGCCTGTTGCTCCAAGAAGGACGGGAGCAATGGGGGTGTGAGCCTCGCATCAAGTTAGTCATATCTCATTTTGGGACATATCTCATCTTTCGTTATACTCTAGTATAACTTGTACACGGATGAACATATATATATTTTTTCTCAGTTCCAAATTGTAGGCTGTTTTAAATTTTCTAGACAGATAGTTTTTGCTATGCGCCTAACTAAATTTAACAAAAATTATGTAACTAGAAAAGTTAAAATGACCTACATTTAAATAGAGGGATTATATATACTCCCTATGCTCCAGAATATAGCTCGTATAGACTCTTTCAACATTGACCATGAATAGAGAAATATTTACAGAGATTAATAACATAAAAATAATGTAATAACTTTATAATGAAATCAACTATCACTATATGTAATCTTTCTATTTAAAATAAATTATTTTTGAAGATATTGTTGGTCAAAGTTAAAAAGTTTGATTTTGGAAAAAAACTAAACCTAGCTATATACAACTAGCGTGGACTTTCAACATGTACATCTCATTTGGAAAGTGCAACCGGCCTGAGGTTTGCTATACACATATCTTATTGGACTCTTATTATCCAACAGATCATTGGGACAGACAGGATCGATGCCCTCCAACAATCAGTATGCCTTAAATCAATGAAGATGGAGTATGTGTATCATTCTTTTCTAATGAGCCACAAATAAACATGACACGAAACATAGCCAAACGCGACGCGCCAACACCCCCTCTATCGGTGCTGATTGCCTAATCATCATGCATGGCGCCTTCTTTCGCTTAATTTGGTGTGTTAGGCCGCTTTATTTATCTGTAGCTTTTGACTCTCAGGATGATGATATATTCTACCTAAACGGGTTCATGGCCAGACAGGCCAGTTGGCCACTACTACATTCAGGTGTTACCGTGTTAGTGACGGTGCACCTCACCAATCTTCAATCTTGTACACAGCTCGATCATCACCCTGAACGAGACAGCCCGTCAGCTTAATTATATAGCTTACCCGCAGCATCAGTTTCGATATGATGTTCATCTGTTACCATATCTTAATCTTTGTATTACTGGTTGGTGGTTTCCACGTTAATTGTGCATGAAACATGCTAAATATATAAATACATAAATATTAGAAACTTACACAAAAAGGGAAAAATGTAGCCATCAATCCAGTAGACTCTAACCGTCATATATAGTCATTATATCTATTATGTCGTTTACAAAATTTCAACATCATATCTACCACTATAAAAATAGTCTAAACCAGTAACCTCCTAAATCTGTGTCTAAAATAGCCACCCTCTGCATTCCATCATGAAAATAACCTAAAGCAACTTTAATTTTTGTACAATAGTATATGTGAGTTATTTTAGGTATGTACTACTTAACTCAGAGAATTTTACCTCAAAAAAGAATTAAATGGAGTTATATTTACGATTGGAGGGAGCTAGAGTAAAACTTATACAACCTCTACAGCTCCATGCACCAAACCAAAAATAAAACACCACTTGTTTTTTTTCTCTATCGCCATGGTGGAAATATCACTACTACATAAAACAGTTTATAGAAGCGGGTGAATGACATTTTCAGGTACGGGCATCACACCCTCTCCTAGCTCTCGTTGTTACAATTAACAATTTTTAAGAGCGGGTACAAGACCCGCACCTAATTTTTTTTTCAAAAACGGGCAACAAGAACACCCGCACCTGTAAATGGCCTTTGCAACTGCAGATGACGAGGTGACCCGCACCTGCAAATGGCATTTACAGGTGCGGGCCACCCGTCACCCGAACCTAGTGATTGATTTAAAAAAATAAAAAATAGCAGGGCCCACAGGGACCTTGTACCAGCCTGCGCCGCCAGGCCACCGCGCTTTGCCAGCCATGATCGGGGGCAGTTGTGCCACCGTCGGCCGCCATTCCCGCCGAGTCCTGGACGAAGGCCATCGCGGGGTCGTGCCTCGCCGGCTCTAGGCGTCGTGCCCTTGTTGCCCCTAGACATCGGCCGCCGTGGGGCCGCACGTCGATTTCTTGGCACCGATCGCCGTGGAAGCCGTGCCGCGCCGGCCGTCGAGCTCCTGCGCATGGAGCCACTGCACCGCTGGCCGTCGAGTAGCCTCCACCGCGGGATGTCGCGCCATTGACCGTCGGGCTCCCGTGCGCTGTAGGAGGTTGGGAAGGACCGCGCCTCCTCCGGCCAGGAGCGCCCTCGCCGTCGTGGCAAGGGCCACCCACACCGGTAGCCATGACCAGCCTACCAGAGGGGACTCCGCGTGGCGTAGGCCGCATCGCTAGAGCTGCTGGTCGTGGGCCCGTCACGCCACCAGAGGGGCTTCGCGCGGCGTTAGAGGCCGCCAGAGCTACTGGACGCCGCGCCGTCGAGGGAGGACGCGAGCCCCGCTAGCCGCCACGTCCCTGTGCCCTGTGAGGGAGAAGAGAAGGGGAAGGAGTAGAGAGAAAATAGAGACACACTGTTGGTCTGTGAGGGAAAAGGATAAGAGATAGAGAGAGGGGGGAGGGGTGCGGTGGGGTGGTGAGAGACAGGGAGAGGGGTTCGACCGATAGCAACACTGGATTTGTGATGTGTGGATCGCTGCTGTGGCATGGGTGTGTTTCTTATTTCAACTTGTAATGGTCTTTTGAACTACTAAATCATCTCAAATGAAAAAAACCTATCAACTACAAAGTTTTAGATCAAGTCAGAGTCCTACAATTTTGTTGTAAAGTTTATTTTCATCCGAGATAATATCAAAAAGTTATAAATTTTTTTTGCATAAAATCATTTTCAGGAGCGGGTCATTGCATCACCCTTACTTGGAAATCATTATCAGGTGCAAGTGATGTCATCACCCGCACCTAGAAATATTTCTCAATTTTTATTTTGATTATAAAATATATTTTTGAGCAACTAAATGCAAAAGTTGTTAACTACAAAGTTTTATTTCTCATTGAGCTATACACTTTAGATATACTCCCTCCATCCAGGTTTGATATGCGCCTAACTGTGTAACGCAAAGACCAAGGGGAACTTTAATTCTCTCTGTGATGCATCAATAAACAAGCCAGCCAGCTAAGCAATTCATGACACGTGTTGGGGAAATCCATTTCGCACCAAACCCCCTGTTGTTATCCATTTCATCTGCAGGCTTTCGGGTCAAGGGAAAACGGCCATCCTGTGTTCTTTGGTGATTACGCAGGTTCGACATCTTCGGGACATGGCGAAACAAGGCATCGAAGGTCGCCAGAGCCCGAAGCTTAACATCTTCGGGGCGCGGCAGAGCGAGGAGGTCGAAGGTGCTGATCGCTCGAAGGCGCAAGGAACCTTCGCCTGGAAGGGCATCGGGAGTCCAGGAGGTCGAAGGTGCTGAACACGCGAAGATACAGAGAACCTTCGGAGGATGACCGAAGGTAACAAGGAAGAGACGCAAGGACGCTCAAGGGGCGAGGAGGACTGCAGGCGCGCGAAGGTAGCGGCGCAGATCACGGCATGAAGCGGGCGTGGGTCCTTAGGGCTGTAATGATTCCCCGAAGGGGGAAGAGGGAGTATGGGCCCACATGATGGGTGCCACGGTGTAAAGTGTTGAGTTGTAAGGGTGGTAGTAGGGCGAGTTGGTGTAAAAATACTGTAATGCCCTCAAAGATCCTTCGCACGATGGAAAAAGGCGGGGGTAAGGATGTAAAGTGTGAATGATACGGGCCTATTTAAACGAGCCCGAGTGGAATGAAAAGGGGAGAGGGGTCTGAGGGGAGGCTGGTTTTTGCTTGCCCGAAGACACACCTTGGTTTGCTTGAGAGTTTGAGCTCCTTTGTCATTTGCATTTGTTGGCCCCACTTCAGGGACGGGTTTCTCCCCAACATTTCTGGCGCCCACCGTGCTTCGTCCCACCACAACTCAATGGCACCGAAGAGAACACCAAGGAACACCAACACCAATCCACAAAAGGCTACCGATGACCCGTCGGCAGCAGAGTCCGAAGGCCTAGTCAACGAAGGGGCGAATGCAAACGCAGATAGAGACATAGTGCTCAGCCATGCACCAGGCAGTCGTGATGGGGCACTGGAAGACATCGCAAACGGAAACTTCGAAGTCGACCTCTTGGATGCGGGGATCCTCGACGAAGACATTGCGTCATTAAGAAGGGTAGAGGCGACAATAGCGGCAAGACTCAGTCAAATGCCAAGTTCGTCCAATGTCCGGACAAGGGCTCAAGCAGAAGCAGCATTCCTCAAAGCTAAGGGACCACAGGCAGGTGATCCAAGCCAAGAGCAACAAAAGTACCAACAGATGCTGAAAGACATCCAGAAAAAGAAATCTCTTCTCCAGCAACTTCGCAAGGAGCAAGAACAACAAGCAATCAGGCAGAAAACTGTTCAGCTTCAAGAACAGATGGCAATATTGCAAGCACAGCTTAATTCCCTGCAAGAACATTCAGTAAGATCTAAGCCAAGGCCCGAAAAGCAACACAGAGCAACTTCATCTCAGGGAAAAAAGTGAAGCAGACCAGTTGTTGTGGAGGAGTCCTCGTACGACTCTGAGGAATCATGGGTGTTCGATTCTGACGAAGAGGCGTTTGTGGAACGTAGACCACATCACAAGAGCAAAGGTTCACATTCTTCCAAGGACAAGCCATCCACCCCACTAACATTCGAGCTCGAGCAGGCAAATTGGCCGAACAAGTTCAAACTACCATCTTCGCTACCAGAATACGATGGCGAGTCAGACCCGCGGCAGTTCATACTTCGGTATAGTGTGGCAATTTCTTCAGGGGGAGGTGATGATACCGCGAAAGCGAAGGCTATGATCATGGTGTTAAAAGGCTCTGCTCTGCAATGGTATGCGTCTCTGCCAAAGGGAAGCATAGGTTCATGGAGCCAGCTTCGGGAGAAAATTGAAAGTAACTTCCAAGGATTTCAGCCATAAGAACTTACAGCCAACGACCTTCATCAGATCAAACAGGGAGAAAAGGAACCATTGCAAGAGTACATAAAGAGATTCACAAAGGCCAAGGCAAAAGCACCACATGTCGAAGAGTCAAATGTAATTGACGCCGTTATAGGCGGGCTCAAGGTGGGGCCTTGCGGGGAATACCTGGATAGGCGAAGGCCAGCGTCGAAAAAAAGATTGTTCGAAGTTTTACAGTCATATTGCTTATCCGATCGTGGAAAGCAAAGGAGAATCGAGGATTATCATGCAAGGAAAAATGCAGCGAAGGCTAAAGAAGAATGGAACAGAAGGCCAAACACGAACAATAGAAACACAGCAAACAGTTCAAACTACAACAGGGGGGTGTGAACAATGTATCATCCAAGGGGGCAAATAACAGCTAGGCACCTTCACAGTCAAACCAGCAGGGGTCTGCAAAATACTCAACACCACCTCCGCAAATAGTTTGCTCCATACATGGAAGGAACAAAGGTCATTGGACATATGAATGCAGAGTGGCAATCAAGAGAAAGGAGGAAGAAGAAAAGAAGAAGATTGCGCAGAACCAAGTTGGTTTCCTCAACAGAGCGACGCCCGCCGTACCTTCGGCGGCAAACAGCTCAGCATCGAATTGGCAGCCCATGTATCAGCCGCCACCGCAATATTTCCAACCCCTCCCATACCCACCACAGTTTCACCCAGCTTACACATCAGCGCAAGGCCCAACGTCGAGTGCTCCCTACCAGCCAAAAGAAAACCCATCACAATCCCAACAGCAAAACGCCCGAAGGTCAGAGCAAGATGACAGATATCAAAGAGTCAACGTAATAAACAATGACCCAGATGACAGATATCAGAGGGTGAACGTCATAAACGCAATAACTGGGGGATGTTGTTTCCCCGAGTTCCCATCGAAGAGGCAAAGGAAGGATGACAGAAGGGAAGTCAGTCATCTATCTTCGGGTAAGGTATTTCGCACGAAGTGGTCGCATATCCCAATCACATTCACAGAGGCTGATCTGAAATTGAAGAGATACCCACACGAAGACCCGCTGGTGATCAGAGCAATACCGGGGAAGAACACAAAGTACATTCTGGGAAATGATGTGGGAGGAATTCTGGTAGACAATGGCAGTTCCGCAGACGTTCTCACCTATGACCTATTCAGAAAAATGGAGTTCAGGGATGATCAATTGCAAACGTCCACAAAACCGCTATATGGCTTCGGCAACAAGCGGGTTGAAGCGTTGGGAACCATCGAAATGAATGTTACGATGGGCGAAGGGGCTCGAATGAGAACAGAAATGGCTAACTTCGATGTAGTAGACATCCCTTATTCCTACAAGGCCATCTTCGGAAGAGGAGTCATAAACAAATTCACAGCAGTAATTCACATGCCCTTTTTGTGTATGAAAATTTCAACGATCAATGGGGTGTTATCAGTCTATGGGGACCAGGAGGATGCATGGGACAGGGAGTACAATACAGGCACCGACCGCAAGCCAGTACACTTAGTGCGGATCAACGAAGGAAACCAGGAAAGCGAAGGTGATGTACAAGAGTTGCAGTTAATAAAGCAGAAGAGGAAGGAAGAAGAAAATAGAATCAAGCCCATGCAGCACACTAAGAGAATGAAGCTGAATGGCAGCACGGATGACAAAATAGTCATAATTGCGAAGGACCTCAGTGAAGAAGAAGAGGCACACTTGCTTAATTGCTTGAGTGAAAACCAAGATGTTTTCGCATGGAGCAAAAAAGATCTCAAGGGAATGCCGCGTGAAGTTATCGAGCATAGTCTAAACTTAAACCCGAAGGTCACGCCAAGAAGACAAAAGCTAAGAGTGATATCACCAGAAAAAGAGAAAGCAGCACTTCGCGAAGTACAGAAGTTGCTAGAGGCAGGCGTCATACGCGAAGTACAATTCACGACTTGGCTGTCCAACATAGTCATGGTGCCGAAGAAGAATGGAGATCAGAGAATGTGCATAGATTTCACGTCTCTCAATAAGGCTTGCCCAAAAGATGACTACCCTCTCCCAAGAATTCATGTGTTGGTAGATGCGGCAGCAGGATCCGAAAGGATGTCACTTCTTGATTGTTTTTCGGGATATCATCAAGTCTGGATGAGAAAAGAAGACGAAGACAAGACAAGTTTCATAACACCCTTCGGGGTGTACTGCTTTGTAAGAATGCCCGAAGGTTTGCGCAACGTAGGCCCAACTTTTAACAGAATGGTGCAGATAGTTCTTGGTCCACAGTTGAAAAGAAACGTGTCCGCATACGTCGATGATGTGGTAGTGCACAGCAAACATAAAGAGAGTCACATCGAAGACTTGGTGGAAACTTTTCAGAACATGAGAAAGTATGGGCTTATGTTGAACCCAGAAAAGTGCATCTTCGGGGTCAGTAGGGGGAACTTATTGGGATGTATGGTGTCAAAGTCAGGAATACAAGCGAATCCAGAAAAGATAGAGGCAATAAGAAATATGAGGCCACCAAGAACGAAGAAAGAGGTACAAAAGCTCACCGGCAGGCTCGCAGCATTGAGTCGATTCATCTCCAAATCAGCAGAGCGAAGCTTACCGTTTTTCAAGCAATTGCCGGGGTAGAAAAACATAGTATGGGGAGAGAAGGAACAGGAAGCCTTCGAAGACCTAAAGGCATATTTAGAAAAGTTGATAGTAATGGCAAGTCCAGGGCTCGAAGCAAAGTTGTTGTTGTACATGGTAGCGTCAGTTCATGTGGTCAGCGCGGCATTGGTTGAGGAGAAGCAGAACGGCAACAATCTGAAACAAATGCCAGTATACTTCGTCTCCGAAGTGCTCAAGGGAGCAAAGAAATTATACTCAGAACTAGAGAAAATGGCATATGCAGTAGTAATGGCAGCAATAAAGTTGAAGCATTACTTCCAAAGTTTCAAAGTGATAGTGCCAACCAGCTTCCCACTTCGCGAAATGTTTGAGAACAAAGAGTCCTCAGGAAGGATGGGCAAATGGGCAGCAGAGTTGTCTCAATACGACATAACCTTCACGCCAAGAACAGCGATAAAATCCCAAGTGCTGGCAGATTTCGTCGCAGAATGGGCACAATCAGATGAAGACGGCGCGAAGTCGCCAAAAGAAGAGAAATCATGGGAAATATTTTGTGATGGGGCGTACTGTAATGATGGTGCAGTAGCTTCGGCAATTCTCACATCCCCTTCGGGAATAAAAATGAGATACGTAGTAAGGCTAGAGTTTGATGGGTACACAAATAATGTCGCAGAGTACGAAGGATTGCTATTGGGTCTCCGAAAGGCAAAAGCAGTAGGGGCGCGAAGGTTGGTGTTGAAGACAGATTCAGAGCTCATCACGAACCAAATAGGCAAAGCATACAGAGCAAAGAAAGACGAAATGTCTTCATATTTGAAAACAGTAAGAGCAATGGAGAAGCACTTCCTGGGGTTCACAGTAAAGAAGATACCAAGGGAACAGAACAAAGAGGCAGATGCCTTAGCAAAAGCAGGAGCCACAAAACAACCACTACCACCAGATGTGTTCTATGAAACATTGAGGAAAATGACTGCACACTTCGCGGAATCAGAGCCGAAGCTGGTCAGCGCAATTGTCAGCGAAGATTGGAGGGCACAAATAGTTGCATATCTAAAGGGGCATTACGAGCCAGAAAGCGAAGTTGACAGGAAGAGAATGGCAGCAAGAGCAAGGTCATTCGTGTTGAGGGGGGAGAACTTGTACAAGGCAGGCGTGTGCGCACCATTACTCAAGTGCGTATCGCGCAAAGAAGGTAGAGAGTTACTCAGAGAAATACATGCGGGCATGTGCTCTTCCCACATAGGAACAAGAAAGTTAGTAGCCAAGGCATTTCGTGAAGCATTTTATTGGCCAACAGCAGTACGAGATGCCGAAGAGATTGTAATGACATGCGACAACTGCCAGAAGCACATAAATTACTCCAAGTTTTCACCTATCGAAATACAGCTCCTTGCTTCGGTATGGCCATTCGCAAGATGGGGAATTGACATCGTGGGGCCTCTGCCAACGGCTCCGGGAAACTACAAATATGCAATAGTGGCTGTTGAATACTTCTCAAAGTGGATTGAAGCGAAGGCTGTACAGACCATAACTTCGGGAGTGATACAAAAATTCTTTTGGCAAAATGTGGTCTGCAGATTTGGTGTCCCGTATGAGGTAACAGTGGACAACGGCAAGCAATTTGACTCAACAGACTTTCGCAAGTTCTACTTTCACCTAGGCACAAAGTTGTGCTTTGCTTCAGTATATCACCCACAGTCCAACGGAACTGTTGAAAGGGCCAATGGGATAATTTTCACTGGCAACAATAGAAACATCACGGGAATGCCAAGGGGCAAGTGGGCAGATGAGTTACCAAGAGTCATATGGTCTCACAACACAACAGAGTCAAGAGCCACAAAATTCACGCCATTCAGGTTGCTGTACGGCGAAGAGGCAATGGTACCAGAAGAGATAAAGCTAGGGTCCATTCGTACTGAAGGCTCACCTGGAAATGAGGATATGAAACCAGCACTGGACACCTGCGAAGAGGCTAGGCTTCAAGCATTATAGAACATTGAAAATTATCAAGAGGAAACCAAAAGATGGAAGGACAAGAAGGTGCGAAGGAGGAACATAAAAATAGGAGATATGGTCTTAAGGAAAAAGACACGAGGCGTGGGAAAACTGTAAGAGAAATGGGACGGTCCGTTCATTGCGATAGAAACAAGACAAGGGGCTTTCAGGCTAACTAACCTAGAAGGGATGGAGGATCCATACTCGTGGAACGAAGATATGTTGCAAAAGTATTGGCTGTGAAAGAGGAACAAGCTTCGTTGTATCTTAGCTTTTTTTCTTAGTAGTTTCTTTTCATTTCGCATTTTTGTAACAAACGTTTCTTATTAAAGTTTTCGAAGCCGTACTCTTTTCCTCACGGGGAGAGTCTCTAGTTGTGTAATCATCGGCACAACAGGGATGCGAGGTTTTTAATGAGGCGGTCTTCATGTGTAATATCTCCTTGGAAATTATAACAAGGACTCCCCAAAAATATCATCGGTGCGCATCAGGAAGTCCAAAGTGACGCAACTCAAATGAAATGAGTTGTCACTTTCGGCACAGGTCGCAAAATATATCAAAAACATCGCGTAAGTGAACAATTACGTTTGAAGCAAACCGCAAAACTTAGTTGGTTCACTTATGGTGCTTGCATCGAAGTCGAGCACGAAAACAACAAAAAGCCTTCGGCGGCCAATGCGCGAAGCCCCTGGGAAAAAATCCGCAGGGATAAGTCGACTTGTTAAAAGGCGAAGTCGCAAATCATCTCCTTCTTTAGCAAGGAAAGAAGCCTTCGGCACCGTATGCGTGAAGCAAAATGCGAGATTCGACTGACGAGTCATCTCGAGGAACAAAACGTTGTTTGACAATGCAATAAAAAACGTCGCGCTATAGTAATACATAACGTATAACTGTGCGAAGGCAGCACATGAGAAAAAAATAACATTTCTTTGCAATGAAACTTGCCAGTACAGGTTGTGAAACACGGAAAAGGAAACTAGGGGGAGGCGCTTCGCAGTTTGAGTTCCTTTTTTTCCGAAGTTTCAAAACCAAGAACTTCACAGAAATGGTAACTTATTACAACAAGAAAGTGTTTGAGCAATGGCGCAGTTACAGACATAACAATATGACTATGTTACAGCCAAACACACAAAAGGTAGTCTTGCAACTCGTCAGTTAGAACGCTTGTAGATGTACTCGTGCATATCGTCTTCGGTAAGATCAACAATCTCAACCTTCGGGATGGAAACAGAAGAACCACCACAATACAGAGAACTACTCGAAGGTTGTACAGCAACCGAAGAATCACTTCCACGCAGTCGTCGTTGCGAAGTTGAATCATGAATCAGCCGATTCCGGCTATATTGCTCGAAGAAATTCTTAGACGCATTATTGTGTTCATCGTATCGGTTAATTTTGTAAGACCAAAACTCATCAAAGGACGCGTGAGGAAATTTCAAGTGAAACTTTCGCCATATGGAACCAGACATAAAATAGTCACCACGATTTATAACAAGTGGGCAGGCATCTTTGTCTATCTGCGCAGGGCACAACTCCGGCACCTGCGCAGATTCGCAAAATAGTTCAGTTACCTAGACAAAATGTGTCCCAGCACTCCCAACCTAACACTAACCACCGCAGCACCAATCTTCACACCTCTACGGTCGTATGGGGAGCAGCCGAAGTAGTTTGAGCAGCAGAAGAAATAGCACCTTGCATTCCGCCAGCCGAAGAGGAGGGAGCTGTAGAAGCAGCAACTTGATCATCAGCCGCGCGAGAAGCAGCATCAGCCGAAGGTGTAGAAGAAGGCAGAGCAGTCGCAACACCGGAGATGACACCAACTTGTCCAGAAGCAGCAGGGCTGGGGCTAGTCTGGAAAAGAGAAGTTGCACGTTAAAGCAAACGGAAGCAAAAGACAGGAACGTTAAAAATAAAAATAATAACTTAGCGAAGAGCACAGCAATGTAACCTTGCGCAAAACACGACGGGCCTCAGCAACTGCATAGCTAAAACCAAACTTACGGTAAAACTCTTTAACAAAGTTTTTCGCAATATTCTTCGGCAGAGCAGGAATCCGGTCAACATTGGTTTCTTGAGGCCAGGCAAAGGAGCCATCGCGCATCTTACGAAGAGCAGTCTTGGAAATAGCAGGCTCGGACCCATCGGTAGGAGCGCTCAAGAGAGAGTACACAGAGTGGCAAATGGTCCGCGTAACAACTCCAGCACTTAGTTCACCAAAAGAACGGCCAGCCGAAGCTAGAGATGATACACCATCTGAAAGCCACTTAAAAATGTCGCCTATGTATTGACCTTCGATGATGTATGAGCCAGGTGCAGTGCCAAAGTCCACCAAAAGATCATGAACCTTCTTGCAAACAGGAACGATATGCTTTTCCACTTCATCACAATAACCCTCATGTTCTTTCACAAGATCGGCATGAGTAGTTTTCAGTTCATCGAGCTCCTTCCGCTTACTTTCGTACAGGCCCTTCACACCTTCGCTTTTCTTTTTCTCGTTTTCAACAGCCTCTTTCAACTTGGCAACTTCGTTTTCAAGAGAACTATTTTTCTTCGAGAGAGAAGTTACTTCCGAAGACAGAGCCACACTTTTCTTTTTCTCATCTTCCAAAGCAGCTGCAAGGCTGTCCTTATCCTTCTAAAGATTCTTGACAGTAACAATCTCCTTCTCAAGAGCAGAAGAGGTAGTCTGGTCACGAAGGTTGAATTGGCGGATGTCTTCGCGAAATCGGCGCTGAGCAACTCGACAGGCAACGAAGGTTTTCATGGCAAGATCTTGAGCCTGTGTTAAAACTTCATCAGCACCTTCGCGGCCCAGATCTTCTTCCATGATAGGAAAGCTAAAAGATTGGCCAACCTCCTGGAGCAAAGCACGTTCGCGATCATCGCTGCAGAACTGAAGCAATTTCCTCTTGCGATCACCAAAAAAACGAGAGTTCTGAGAAATCCCGAGATGGTGCACAACAACTGAGGGAGAATCAGCACTAACAAAAACACCACCACTTCGCCGGCTGCTGTCAGACTCAGTCTCAGAGCTACTGTCACTATCGCCGGCACCAGTAGCGAAGGCATCAATAACTTTGCACGAAGAAGAAGGAACCAGCCCTTTAGAAGGGACGGGATCTTTAGGCACGTCTTCGGCAATAGCAGGTGCTTTACCGCTCGTTTTAGAAGGAGCAGCAAGCTCTTCATCGCTCTCCGGTTCACGGTCGCTAATGTCAATATCGAAGGGTTGAGCAATAGTACCGGCAGCGGCGTCTGGACGCGGTGATAACGAAGTCACATCAACTTGTTCCTCTGTATACTCCAAGTCAGACGCTCGAGTGCTTCGCCCGGACAATGCATGGTCAGCCACGTTCTCGTTGCTCTTGTTACCTTCGCTTCGGTTTCCATCGCTGCCATCGGGGCTAGAAGACACAGTCTCAGGAGAGGTAGATCTTTGCTTGCGGCGACGCTTAGGTTGACGGTTGCTTGCGGCTTTCACGCGTCTTTTGCCAGGACGAGAAGCAACAGCCGAAGGTTCGGCAACGCTGCCAGACCCTTTCTTCGCAGCACGCTTAGCGGCAGCTTCGCATCGTGTAACGGTGACTTGACGGTCACCAGCAGTAATGCCAAAGAATTGGAAAACACGGTTGTCGCGACGACCGCCAATTCGGTTCATGATATCGTGGTCCTCTTTAAGGCTGGCAGGTCCAAGTATTTTGTTGGCAGCATCTTTGATAAGCAGAACATCAATACCTGTAAAGAAGGGAAAAATAAGCAAGAAAAAACATGCAAAGACAAAGTATAAAAAGCAAAAAATGTATAAAAAAAGGGGGCAAACACAAACCTTCGAGTTTCACTCCGAAGCTTTTTGTAAAATCTGGAACTTTGATGGGGCTTGTAAAGTCGCTCCATGCGACAACAGACCAGCCAGACTTCACCGGAAAAATCTTGCAGCAGCAGTACTCCTCGACGAGATCGCGAGTACCCATGATTTTTGCTATCTCCCGAAAGACAACCAAAAAAAGTCACGATTGATCAGAATCATCGGGAATTAAGCCAACACCCTTCGGAAGATCTTGCACCTCCTTGCTAACAAGCGATGCAGCAGTGTCATCAACCTTATGATAGAACCAGAAGGTGTTCCAGTCATCTTCCCACTGATTCTTATAGCAGACAACAGGGACATCAACATCAGTTCTATATCTAAAATTCAGCGAAGCAAATTGGGCCTCTTCCTTGATATATGTATCACCTTCGGTGCGCTCCATGTACAATGGCTGATGATGAATAGTGTGAGCACGAACGAAGTTGGCCACAGTAGGATTGAAACCCATGGTTTTGCACGCCCACATAAACAAGCTCAACCGAAGAATGGAATTCGGAGTAAGGTGGTGGACGTACATGTCGAAGTTGCGAAGAATTGCAACGACAACAGGGTCAAGAGGAAACCGAAGACCAGCAGCAAAGAGATCGCGGAATACTACAACCTCATCATCTCTCGGGGTAGGAATCACTTCGTTTCTGGGAGCTCTAGCTTGCCCACTTTCAAAGTACCCAAGTTTTTCATACTCAGAAATAAGCCGCGGAGTCACACGACTTCATCCAAAAACCTTCGCAGTGGCCTTTGGGGGCTTCACCACAGCAGACTTTGGGGCCATCACACAGAAGAATGAAACAAGAGAAATAGGCAGCAACCTAAACCAAAAGATAATAAGTATAACCTAGTCGAGCGAAGGTACGAAAACAAATGCAAAAAAAACGAAGGTCTAGAGCAAAGTTAACAAGAAGTTACCAGTAGAAAGGAAGGCGCTAGGCGATCAAAGAGCAGCAGCAGGCGGGGCTTGGCACTGGGGGGCGGCGGTGGCCTTATATAGTGCAAGCGGCGCGGCAATCTAGGAAATACATGGTGTGCAAATATAGGAGGAATCAAAGCAGCAGTTACGAAAGTATATACCGATAAGATAGGAGCAAATCAGCGGAAAATCGGGAAGAGAGATCATATCACGAAAAAATAGGAGAATCAAAACAACCAGACACGTGTGAGAGAAGGGGGACCTAGACGAGCCGAAATGGGGAGGCGCTTCGGTGCGAAAATATTTCTACCCATTTGGGTTTCGCTACTTCGGCTCGTCAGGAAGACAAACCTTCGCAAGCGAGGGGCTAATGTTGGGGAAATCCATTTCGCACCAAACCCCCTGTTGTTATCCATTTCATCTGCAGGCTTTCGGGTCAAGGGAAAACGGCCATCCTGTGTTCTTTGGTGATTACGCAGGTTCGACATCTTCGGGACATGGCGAAACAAGGCATCGAAGGTCGCCAGAGCCCGAAGCTTAACATCTTCGGGGCGCGGCAGAGCGAGGAGGTCGAAGGTGCTGATCGCTCGAAGGCGCAAGGAACCTTCGCCCGGAAGGGCATCGGGAGTCCAGGAGGTCGAAGGTGCTGAACACGCGAAGATAGAGAGAACCTTCGGAGGATGACCGAAGGTAACCAGGAAGAGACGCAAGGACGCTCAAGGGGCGAGGAGGACTGCAGGCGCGCGAAGGTAGCGGCGCAGATCACGGTGTGAAGTGGGCGTGGGTCCTTAGGGCTGTAATGATTCCCCGAAGGGGGAAGAGGAAGTGTGGGCCCACATGACGGGTGCCACGGTGTAAAGTGTTGAGTTGTAAGGGTGGTAGTAGGGCGAGTTGGTGTAAAAATACTGTAATGCCCTCAAAGATCCTTCGCACGATGAAAAAAGGTGGGGGTATGGATGTAAAGTGTGAATGATACAGGCCTATTTAAACGAGCCCGAGTGGAATGAAAAGGGGAGAGGGGTCTGAGGGGAGGCTGGTTTTTGCTTGCCCGAAGACACACCTTGGTTTGCTTGAGAGTTTGAGTTCCTTTGTCATTTGCATTTGTTGGCCCCACTTCGGGGACGGGTTTCTCCCCAACCACACGATTGGCTCCACCTGGGAATACACATATCATTCATGGACACCTTTTATTTTGTTATACGTAGATCAAATCAGGACGGAGGGAGTAATATTTATATTCATTCGAGATGGTATGAAAAAGTTTGTATTCAAAAAATACATCCATCAACTCATTCACATATACATTCACATATACTTGTACGATAACATATGTACTCATTTATGTATTAAAGAATCTCAAATGAAAAAAAATTCCACTACAAATTTTGGGTGTTGTGGAGTTACACAATTTTGATGTTGACCTTCTGGATAGACAAGATCATTTGAAAATTCAAAAGTTTTAGATTTCAAAAACTAGAGAACTTCAATAGATATTTTTACATATTAAACAATCTCAAATGAAAAACTTTTCAACTAGAAAGTTTTAGGCTTCATTGAGCTCTACAAGTTTGATGTTAAGCTTTTGTATAGACGAAGTTATGTGAAAATTCAAAAGTTATAGATTTTGAAAGTATTGAACTTAAATGGATATTTTAATATATTAAACAATCTCAAATGAAAAAAAGTTTCAACCACAAAGTTTTAGGTCTCGTCAAGCCACTATGTGAAAACCTCAAATAGGTCACGCAGCATTTGTAACGGGCCCTTAACACCCGTTACATGGACCCCATCTGTAACGGTTGTTGTTTGGCGCCCGTTACGCATAAGCGTGGCAGGCCTCGACCCCGACGTGGCCAACACAGCGCCCGTTACCAATGAGGACTTCCAGTAACGGGCTTCTTAAACGCCCGTTATAGTTATTCTTTGAAACAGACGTTAAAATGCGACCGTTACGAAAGTTAAACCTATCGGTAACGGGCCCTTTGAGTCCGTTACCGATCACTACCCTATCGGTAACGGGCTCTTTAAGTCTGTTACCGATCACTGCCATATCGGTAACGTGCTTTTAAGTCCGTTACTGATGACAATTTGACGCCCGTTACTAGACTCAGAGCTCAGTAATTGAAGTCCATTAGCACTCTCACCGCCGTCAAATATTTGACTATGTCATCATAGCAAATATTGGATATCACACAAACATATAATCATGTCTCTTAATAAGATGCAAAACCACAAGTACGCATAGATAGTAGTCATAAGAGCATATTCTACATATTTAAGATGCATATATAGCTAGCATCACATGTTCACATATGACATGCATAATGTTCAGAACAAACAGATTCACATGATCACATCTGACGTGCATCGCAGGGGCACTAGTTAGATGACTTCTTTTGTGCTACAGCCTCAAGTTCAGCTATCTTTGCCTCTTGTTTTACAAGTCTTTCCTGCAGCTCAGCATTCTTCTTTGCTGCTTCGGCAAGTTCAATATCCTTCATCTTCTGTGCGCCTTTAAGCTTCTCCACCTCAGATTCTAGTATTTTCTGACCATTTGCTAGGAGATTTATGTCGTCCACAGCCTTGTCATCCATCCTTCTATCCACCTTGTCGAGTACTTTCCAGATGCAGTGAAGATCCTCCCGAGTAACAACACATTTCTACAACAAAGGCAAATTGATGCAAGTTTCATAATTAGATTGCCAAGTTTAATATCATGAAAGATGTAACTGGTCAAACAAGAAAGTTGTTTAGCTGTAACTGGGTTCAGAGCTTGGTTGATCCTGTGGATTTGTTTCCAGATCATGTCAATGTCCTCCCAAGCTACAACACCTCCCTAAAACAAAGGCACTAGATGTTCAGTTAATAAAAGTCGATGTAGCATGGAGATTCAGAAATTGAAGTAGTATATAGAATAAGTTCAACAATTTTGTGAGCAGCATATGATGAGTACCATGTATTAAATTTCAAGCATATTTCCTCCCGAGTAACAACGCATTTCTAAAACAAAGGCAAATTGAAGCAAGCTTCACAATTAGATTGCCAAGTTTAATATCATAAAGTTGTTACCGGTCAAACAAGAAAGTTGTTTAGCTGTAACTAGGTTCAGAACTTGCCTGCTGCTTCTCTTTACCAATGTCATCCTTCTTCATTCTTTCCATCCTGTTTAGGAATGTGCAGATATAGTCTAAGGTTTTATTGAGCTTGTCAATTTCTGCCCAGATCCTGACAATGTCATGTGCTGGTACAACAACTTCCTAAAACAATGGAAAATTGATGCATTGGAACCATTGATCAGTGAAGGCACTGAATGTTCAGTTAATCAAAGTCGCTGAGCATGAAGATTCAGAAATTGAAGCAGTATACAGAATGAGTTCAACATTTTTGTGAGCAGCATATGATGAGTACAAGGAATTCAATTTGAAGCATAAATCTAACTTCAAGCATACCAAACTCGAGGAAGGCTCGGCCTCTACCTGCCGGGCATCGCCGGAGTGCACCCCCTTGGCGCTTACGCGTGTGTACGGCCTCCTCCCCCTGGCCGACGAAGAACCGACCTCTTCGCTGCGGAACCTCACTCTCTTGGCGGGGGTGGCGGGCGGGGCCTTCTCCTCCTCGCTGCAGAACCTCCCTCTTGAGTCGCGGTGGCAAAATGACTGCTTTTCGCCGGTCATCTCTGCGACGGAGACGAGGAAGGAGAAGGGGAGAGAAGGCGACGGAGACGAGGAAGGCAGAAGGTTTGAGAAGGAAGGCAGAATGGCAGATCGAGTGGCAGGGGAGAGTGGCTTTTGGTCAAACATTGGGAACAAAGGATACGTGGATAAGCCAAACCTCGTCTCCAATGCACCGGGGCGGCGCGTGGGGCCGGCTCCTCCTCGTCGGTTTGGAGGGTCAAATGCGTCACGGAATAACCATCCCGCGTAGTCTTCTTTGTATCTGTCTTGATTGACAGGTCAGCCCGATCTATAGGGCTCCCATTTCGACATACAGGCATAATCAACAAAAATCTTTTGAGACAAAACAGACATAATATAGATAAAGATAACTTGTCCACATATATAGATAAAGATTACTTGTCCACAAAGATCCACACAGATATACATAATTATTACAAACAGTTAACTTGTCCATCTAGCTAGGCCTTAACTTGCCTGTCACATTTTTACAATGGTCATGCTATCTGACCATGCACATCAACAAAAGCATGCCCCCTTCAACATCAACAAAAGCATGGTATCTTCAACTAAGGTTTGCTTTTTTTGCAGCCTCTTCAAATGCAACCAAGGTATCTTGAAACACATCAGGCGCATCTTCCATGGGCTGCAGATTTTGTTTAGCCACAAACTTGTACCGCCTCATGAATGCAGTCTTTTTGAGGAGGATGTGCATTTCTTCCTTAATATTATCAACCTCAGGTTTCACATATTCCCAGACAGTGTCATGCCATTTTGATTCCTATGGAATAAAAAACATAGGAAAGTTGCTACATTGATCATTTGGATGAACCATAGGAATGAGAAGATTGAGATAGACAAAGAAACAAGCTAGCCATTTCATAGGAACAAATTGCTACATTGATCATGTTAGAAATCCTACAAAATCTCAATGGGACAAGCCATTTCATAGGAACAAGTAGATCAAGCTCAAGCTCAAGCTGCTCCATTTATAGAACAAGTAAAAGGCACTGTGATTCAGAGAAACTTGCCTCGCCGTCGTCGTGGTAGTTGCCAGCGTCAGATATGAGGTCCTCTACACCTTCGCCGCTCTCTCGACCCCTCTCCATCGTTGCAAGACATTTGATGTCGCAGACGTGAGGTAGGCACCTTGCCCTCTTCGCTGCCCCCTCGCTGGCACGCTCCTCCCTGCCGTTACTTGGCCCCTCGTCGGAACCCGAGAGGATCCAGTCGATGACGCTCATCTTCGGCTTTGGGTTCGCTGCACCGCCGCTTGGCCCACCTCTGACAGTCATCGTCGTCTCCGTCTTCGCCGCAATCTCGCCGGCGCGCGCGCGGATCCAGTTGCGGCACCGCATCGCGTTCGGCTTCTCCTCCTCGATCCACGGTGCGCGGGGTCGTCCGCTGCTTGGCCCCTCGCCGGTGCTCATCGTCGTGTCCCCGCCTCTGCTCACCTCGTCGGCGCCGCCTCCGCTCACCTCCGCTAATCCCTAGTGAGAAATTAGGAAAGCGTCGTGTGTGCTGCGCTTATCCATTCGGGATCTTATATTCATTTTCCAAAATGGAGAGCCATTGCCGACGCAGGTTCGAGAACCCACGTCACATTAGTTGTCATGTGGGGGCGGGCAGGCAACCGTTATCTTTTTTATATAGGCTGCTGACGCTGACACGTGGGCCCAACACTAATTTTTTGAAATGAAACTTGCTTCCCTCAAATATTAGAGCCCATAAAACATCACCTATAAATTCATTAAAAATACGAACAATTAGTAGTTGGTCTTTTAGTATTCAAATAAAATATTAGCAGGCACACTTGTGTAACCAAAATTATCAAATTTTGAATTTTTATCTCGTGTTTGGGATATAATAATTCTAATAACGTATTAGGTTCGTCTAAAAATTCTACAAATTGAGTTGGCAACATAATTTGGGTCCCTAAACTTGTCATAAAAATTTCAAGTGGTTTCTAAAAAGGAAGATCATACTTGTGTACAAATGTGTACATATCTCACATAGTTTCCTAGAATGTTACTTCGACACTGAAGTTTTCCACACTTTACAATATGTTCGAACTCATATACATTTGAAAATTTAACACAACCTTGTGTCCACCTTAACAATACGAAATACAAAGTTTCATTAGTAATGGTTGTGTAAAACAAATATTATTTCTATGTTCTACTTATCAAGTACAAGATAAGGCATAAAAACATTACTAACGAAAAGGAAATATCCACTAAACAATAAAATTAATGAAAAGATAGCGATTTTAGAAAAAATAAGAAAAAACAATCATCAAATTTGGATTACGTATGACCGAGAAATACGTGACACAAAATTTGGTTCCAGATTAAAAGGAGAAAGGAGAACTGTTTCCTTTGTGGTCGGTTTCCAGTGAATAGAGGTATTAATAAATTAAAATAAGCTATATGAAGAGTCTTTGCATTGGAACTTGAAAAGAGGTATTAAAATAAGGTATATGAACAGTTTTTGCGGGACGGAGGGAGTCAAAGTCTTTTGTCAAATGCGACGCTGGTTAGTGGACATGCATCGCCGCAGCGTACCGCGTTCCGAGGCGTAGTGGCGTGCTGCAGTGGGAAGACTGGCCGCCTGACGGTTCCCCGTCTTGTCATATAAATGCCCGACCGGCCAAGAGCTTTCTTCCATAAGCTTCAAGCGCGCCACCAAGAAAACCCCAGCACCACCATCTCTGGTCATCAAGAGCTTCTTCTTCCTCAAGCACGCGCATGGCATCATCGTCGAGCGAGCCATCGAGGAAGCGGGGAAGGGAGGAGGACAACAACGACGAAAGCCACCGCCGTCGGCTCATCCAGGAGGTGCCGGCGCCGCCGGCTGAGGAGGCACCGGCGCCGCCGCCCGTGGAAACCTCCTCTCTGAGTTCTCAACTAGTTTTGGACAATATTTGGTCCGTCCAACTCTTGGCCGAAGCTTTCAGGAAGCTTCAACAGGTGGGCGTTAAGCTCGGCTTGCCACGACCCAACGATCTGCTGCAGAGGTCCGTGAAGGATTTCACCTTCAAGATCCATTGGTTGGCTGGGGACCTTCAGAGAGTCGTGGTCTAGGGCGACGGTGACGGCGACGACGACGGCGATGGCGACGATGACGGCAATGACGAACGCGACCTCGGCGGATCCGACTCCGACAGTGGGGCTCCTCCGGTAGCGGCGACAAGTCTTCTACCTTATCTTAATTAATTTGTTCCTCCTCTGTGTGTTCGTCCTCCTCTGTTTGTTCGTGGAACTCTGCTTGTTCCTCCTGTGTGTTTGTTGAACTTGTGATGAACTACATCTAAGTGGCAGGGGAGAGTGGCTTTTGGTCAAACATTGGGAACTCTGCTTGTTTGTCATGAACATGTTCCTCTGTTAATATGTGTTCCTCCTGTGTGTTTGTTGAACTTGTGATGAACTACATCTAACAATGGCAGAGTGGCAGGGCAGAGTGGCAGCGGGGCAATAATGAATTGCAAGGTTTGTTATTCTATTTGTTAGTGAAAAGATTTTGAGTTTCGAATAATCTGTATAAAATCATTGGAGACGCGGGTGCAGGCTGGTTAATTTCACACTAAAATGTCAACACAGATGAATTGATGAAATTTGTGATATGTGACACATTAAGATTCGTGACCCAATTGTCATTCCATTCTATTTTCTTCATTCATACATTTAAGTTTGTCATCTGTGACAAATTTTTCATTCCTCATTCACACAGATGAAACAAATTAAAGCACCACTTTTCACATCATAATTACTTCTTTGCAGCATACATCCCCAGTAAACATCCAAATACTACACAAACAGCACCCACAATAATCAAGTTCATCTTCCAGATCACATTGTCCATCTTCTCCTCCAGTGCTTTCTTCCTCTGCTTGTGGTCCGGTGCTTTCCTCTGATTGTCGCTCCCAAGTTGACAATCCACTGAATCAACTACTTCATCGATCACGTCTGCTCAGTTCGACGGTCGAAAAGATATGATGCCAGCATCCTTCAGCATCTGGAGATACTCCTTCTCGAAACGATAATATCCACAAAGCTTGGGGAACTGTGCAAATCAAAAGCACATAAGAATCCTAACTTAGATTTCGGAAATCACAGCTCAGACTACTCACCGCGTTCCTCGCACACTTGAAATAAAGACGACCGTGGTTTTCACCTTCCTTCTGCGTCCTCCCCTCCACCACCCGAGCCATACCACAGTCCGGGCAAGGGACCAGTGGGAAGCCGCTTAGCTCACCGACTAGATCCAAGCCGATGGAGTGAATGCGGCTGCCCCGACCACCTTGAAACCTGCTCCTGCCACGTCCACCTCTAGACGAATCGGCGTAGTGCGACATGTGCACGACGGTGGGGAAAGGAAGGGCGGGCGGCGGTGGAGCTCAGAGCGGGGAAGAAGAAGCAGGGAGCTCAGAGGTCAGCGTCGTGTGTGCTGCGCTTATCCCATTCGGGATGTTATATTCATTTCCAAAATCGAGAGTCATTCCGACGCGGGTTCGAGACCCCGCGTCTCATTTGTTGTCAGGTGGGTTTGACCGGCCAGGCAACGGTTATCTTTTTTATATAGGCTGCTGACGCTGACACGTGGGCCCGACACTATTTTTTTGAAATGAAACTTGCTTCCCTCAAGTATTAGAGCCCATTAAACAACACCTAAAAATTCATTAAAAATATGAACAATTCATAGTTGATCATCTAGTATTCGAATAAAATATCAGCAGACACACTTGTGTAACCAAAATTACCAAAATTCGAATTTTTATCTCATGGTTGGGATATAATAATTCTAATAACGTCTTAGGTTGGTCTAAAAATTCTACAAATTGACTTGGCAACATAATTTGGGTCCCTAAACTCGTCATAAAAATTTCAAATGATTTCTCAAAAGGAAGATCATACTTGTGTACAAATGAGTACATCTCTCACATAGTTTCCTAGAATGTTATACTTCAACACTGAAGTTTTCCATACTTCACAACATGTTCGAACTCATATACATTTGAAATTTTAACACAACCTTGTGTTCACCTTAACATTACGAAATACAAAGTTTCATTAGTAATGATAGTGTAAAACAAATATTATTTCTATGTTGTACTTGTAAGAAAATAAGATAAAGGCGTATAAACAACATCCAGGAAATGAACGAAGTTATATACGAAACAATGTCATAAATGAATGGAAGTAGATTTTTAAAAAAATCAGAAACAAATATCATCAAATTTGGGTTACGAATGACGGAGAAATACGTGATTCAAATCTTGATTGCAGATTAAAATGGGAAAAGCGATTCAAATCTTGATTGCAGATTAAAATGGGAAAAGCGATCTGTTCTTCATTCGAATATTACTGGATTCGCGTCTCCTTTGTTGCTCTTCCATAAATTCACACAGATAATACGAGCAACATAGATTTAATTTGCAGGTGCAAAAGGAAAACATAGATTTAGTTTCGTATTGCCCATTCGAGCTTCACCATTTCACGACGGAGCCTACAGGCTTCGGTGCAATACAGAGCAATTTCCTCTAATCCTTTATCCACGCCGCAGCCGTTGCCTGCGCACGGCTGATCTCCACGCACCTGTGCCGGCGGCGGCAGCGGGTCTCCCCAAATGCGCCACGTCGTCCTCCAAATAGCTTTTGCGGCCTTCTTGCGCAAAGGCACACAACCCTTGTTGCTCACCCGTGTCGTCGTCCTGCTGCCGCCCGCGACCCGCCTCATGTACCGCTTCGCGGTGTCGGCGGCGGCGGCACCGCCATTGTCCCTGTATAGCAAGATGGCGTACAGATAGGCCGCCGAATCGTGCCCACCATCGGCGGCGCGCCGGAGATCATCGCTTTGCCTGTTTTCCATGAACACGGCGTTGATCCCGGAGTAGAAGCAAGCCCCCGGATTGCCGAGATCGGTCAGCATAGCAAGGAAGGCTGTGTAAGCGGTCAGGTCTCACATCCAAGCAATCTCATCTCTTATTGCCTCTATCGACAAACGCCGGCCGACATCGCGGTGGCTGCACAGGCGACGCATGGTTGAGCAGGTACCTCGTAGGCTGCGGAGGTCAGCCAAGGGCCGCTCCGAGGTCGCACCGACGAGCGCCGCAATCTCAATGTGGACCTCCTGAGGGAGGTCCTCCAGCAGCGACGGCTGGTGCGACCTGCTAGGCATCTCCGGGAAAAATGGCAACCACCGTCTTCTCGTCCCTAATCTCCTGCCCCGACGCAGAGAGAGAATGCGCCGAGGAATGAGGACGATGAGGAGTGTATGCAGTTGTGATTTTTTCGCGGGTAGATGAAGGGGCCAGCAGGGCAACAGTTTTTATCGAGGAGTCAAACTCTTTCAGTTGGACCAAATATAGACCAAATAATAACATTTCGCACAATGGAGAGTTGTTGGCGACGCGGGTTGGTGAACCTGCGTATTCTTTGTTGGGCGGGTAGGGTTATCTTTTTTATATAGGTTGCTGATGCTGACGCGTGGGCCCGACACTATTTTTTTGAAATGAAACTTGCTTCCCTCAAATATTAGAGCCCATTAAATAGCACCTAAAAATTCATTAAAAATACGAACAATTCGTAGTTGGTCATTTAGTATTCGAATAAAATATCAGCAGGCACACTTGTGTAACCAAAATTATCAAAATTCGAATTTTTATCTCATGGTTGGGATATAATAATTGTAATAACGTCTTAGGTTGGTCTAAAAATTCTACAAATTGACTTGACAACATAATTTGGGTCCCTAAACTTGTCATAAAAATTTCAAAGGTTTCTCAAAAGGAAGATTATACTTGTGTACAAATGTGTACATCTCTCACATAGTTTCCTAAAATGTTATACTTCAACACTGAAGTTTTCCATACTTCACAACATGTTCGAACTCATATACATTTGAAATTTTAACACAACCTTGTGTTCACCTTAACATTACGAAATACAAAGTTTCATTAGTAATGGTTGTGTAAAACATATATTATTTCTATGTTACTTGTAAGAAACAAGATAAAAGCATATAAACAACATCCAGGAAATGGAGTTATATACGAAACCATATCATAAATGAATAGAAGTTTATTTTAAAAAAATCAGAAACAAATATCATCAAATTTGGATTACAAATGACGGAGAAATACGTGATTCAAATCTTTGATTGCAGATTAAAAGGGGAAAATGAAGCGAACCGGTCTTCATTCGAATAGAACTAGCCCCGGCCTGACGCGTTAATATTGGGCCTTTCAGTTTTAAGGCCCACACACGCCCACTCGCGCTAGGGTTAGTAGGGAAAGACGTCTCCCTCACGCAGTCGCCTCCTCACTCTCCCCTCGCGCCGTCGTCTTTCTCCCCCTCGCGCCGCCGCCGCTTCCGCCCCCTCGCCCCCTCCGCCGCTGCTTCCTCACCCTCGCCTTCCTTCCCTCACCCCCTCCCCCCGCGACGCAACTCACGCTACACACCTTCGCTGAGACGCGCACCACACCACCCCTCACCTTCCAGTGACGACGACTAGGAGGAGGAGGGATCCAGCCATGAGGTCGACACGAGGACGTGGCGACTAGAGATCCCTCCGCTCCGACAGTGACAAGGTGAACTTCATGCTAGAAATCCCTCCTACATCATTAAGATACATTCTTGACTATGCTCACCAGTAGCGTAGCCACATTGGGGCCAGCTCGGGCAGCCGTCCCAGCTAATCTGCCCTAACTCGACTATGTTCCTTCTTCTCTGACGATATTTTTAAGCTTCGGTAGTATTTCTAGATGGCGCCATGACTCATAGGACCTTAGTACTTGCTAATTTGTGTCTTTGTTCTTCAAATTTAAGACTACATTTTAAAAATTTTCGCTAAAATTTGTGCAACTGCAGCATATAGATGTGTGAATTGGTGTGTGTTTCATTTTGGTTTTGGTCCGTCATTAGGTGTCGCCCCAGCTAATTTTTTTTCTGGCTCCACCACTGATGCTCAGTTAGGGTTTCGAGTTTCAAAACGTATACTTAGCATTTTCCTTTCGACTCACTCTTATATTTGGTTTTGCTCTTGTTCTATATGTACATTTGGACATTCTCTCCAAGTTGAATAAGTACCTCATCAGCAACAGAGGCAGTGAGCATCTTCCTTTTTAAAATGGTAAGGTCGTATTGCCTGAACTAATTTTTTGGTTTCTGAATATTGCATTTATGTTAATGGTTTACCATAGAACCAATGAGATTATAGTGGGCTAAACTAATTACTGTAATTATTTACTCATTTGTATGGTCTTGTACACAATTTTGTGGGTGTTGATTAGATAAATGCTTAGCTGTTATGCATGGTTAACTAAAAATATGCTCTACTTGTCTCCTGTTGTAGCATGTCTCCTGGGAGAGCTAGCAGTATGGTCTGCTTTTTGTGCTATTCTTGGACACTGAGCTGACCTTTCTCATAATCCCTTGATAATTAATTCACAGGATAACTCTGTCGAGGACTGTCGACATGGGCAATTTGAAGAAGATGCATATAATGAAGAAGATGGATATGCCACTGCTAGTGAAGAACAAGAGCAGGTGGGTGGGGCTACGGGCCGAGCCAGAGTGCCATGGACAGCAACAAAGTGACCAAGAGACAAAATGGTAGTCACTGAGGTTGAGAGAGGGGGGATGCCAGTACCACTGACACAAAAGCGTTGGTTCAGGGTGCTTGCAGGGCTCATCGCTAGACAAAAGATACCTTTGGATTTGCCAGAAATAAAAAAACTAAGCGATGAACAAAAATGGTACTTGTTTGAAACCTATATACAGAAATACTTGGAGTTCCAGGAAGACATGAAAGAGCAGGCATTCAAGCTTTTGTGGAAGATTGCAGCCAAGGCATGGAGACAATTCAGATTTCAGCTTAGACGAGATTTTGTCAGAAAAGGACTCGAGCCATTTGGAAAGCACGACTTTATCAAGCTGGAAGAGTGGACAGAGTTTGTGAAACAACAGGAAATCGAGGAAGCCTCATCTCTTAGTGGCAAGTTCAAGTCACTTCGAAGCCTGAACACAAACGAGCACAACATGGATCCAGCTGGTTATTGTGGAAAACTACCACTGTGAGAGGAAGAGGACAGGAAATTAGCTGCGACTGGGATCGCCAACCCATATGATGCCATCACTGATGATCGTTCTAGGAATTGGATGCGATTAAGGAGTAAACTAGTGGTGAAAGACGGTGTTGCCGAGGTAGTGTTCAACAAAGTAGCAAATGAAAGTGTGGCTGCAGACATCATGGAAAAGAATGCACATGCAGAATCTTCAGAAATGACTTCATGGCTGAGGGAGAATGATGTGCTAAGTCAGTGCTTGGGCCGCCCCGAACAACCAGGTCGCGTGCGTGGTGTCTCCAGCTACCAGGGCTGGAAGTTTGCATGGCCTCAGCACGCTTCCATGTACAGGAAGAGGAAGAGGGCCAGTACTGACTCATCAGTTGATAAGCAATAGATGAAGGAAGAAATCAAGCAAGAACTCAAGGCTGAGATGGAGAAGGATATGCTTGACATGATGGCACGAGGGTACCAGGTGGTGTTTGCACCAGTGTCCAATCGCACAAGCCCTTCACCCGCCGGACTGAAGAGCAGTTGTGCGTCCGCAGATAATGTAGGTTTGATCAACGGCGCTACAGAGTTGTCGACAGAGGTAGTGCACATTGCTTCCCCCACACAGGAAGACCTTATAGGCACGTTGACTGAACCCACAGACTGTGGCCTATGATCATATTTCACAGTGTTGAATGTGAAGCTGCAATTGGTGTGGTTCAACCAGAGCAGACTACGCTACACACAGTCCCGATTCATGAAGACTGTGCTGTGGTCGAAGTGCTGCATGTATATTCTGTCTTTAGGGATCACGCGCTGGAACACCCTCCTAATGACGAGGTGACGACACTTGGACAAGCTCTACACCAGAGGATACAGTGGAAGAGGTGTCACATTCACATCAAGGGAGCACCAATTGCAAAATCTTGTTCGCACACTATGATACAGTTTCCTTCTGGTTCACAAACTACAGGACAAAACCCAAACCTAGAAACGCAAATTACAGAACAAAATTCCCCACCTGGTAACCCACCTCCTTCTCCTCGTCCACACCTAGAAACGTAAATTACAGAACAGATTCATTCCCAACCTGGTAACCCACCTCCTCCTCCTCCAGACCCAGAAACGCAAATTACATCCCCACATTCTCCTCATGAAAGAACAAAACCAACATCCCCAAAAGAAAGTGCTCAAAACAATGATGCCAAAGCAGAAGCCCAGAGTTATGTGTTGGCTGATGACGAGAAATCTGTCGACGACAGTTCGAAGAAAGCTGCAGGTACATCTGGGCCCAATATCTCTGCAATAGTTGCTGGTCAGACACCACCTGAGAAACCTTCTTCAGCCATCTCAAAGCAGCAGGAAAAAAACTCGCTGAAAATAAAAGGTCTACCAGAAAGCGATCTGAGAAACCTTCTTCAGCCATCTCAAAGCAGCAGCAGCAGAAAATTGCTGAAAATAAAAGGTCTCAGAAGCCTACCACAAAGCCTTCTTCAGCCATCTCAAAGCAGGAGGAAAAGAAGCCTGCCAGAAAGCCATTTGAGAGAAACACCAAGAAGAAGGCGGCCAATATGACCGGATCCGCCCCCTCCCGGCACCGGAGGTCCTCGTCCGGACGGATCGGTCGGCGCCCCGTCGCCCATCACGCGCTGGCCGCCGCCGCCAGAGGAGAAACGGGAGGAGGGAGACGAGTCGCGAGACGGACAGGTCGGGATGGATTGGGGAATCGATTGGAAGCGCCGTGGGTAAATTTTGGGAAGTGGAGGGACTTTTTTGCAAAATATCGGGTTGAGGAAGCCGCGGGAAGCCAGTTTTTTTGGCTTCCCCTCTCCCATTCGGCTCTAGTCACCGCAAAAAAAGGAGCTTCAACCCTGAAGCTGTTTTGGAAGCCACCCTTTGGCAGGGCTTCGGCTTCCACCGACGGTGAAGCCGCTGCAAAAGCCCAGCCAAAAGGGCCCTTAGCTTGTCGCCTCCCCCGTCGACCCTAAAGAAAAAACGAAGAATTTCCTCGAAGCTTTGCTTCATTACTAGTCGTTGTCTTCTAATCGAAATGCAAAGATCGTAGATGTGATAGATTTATGCATCGGCCATGCACGCATGCCCACTAGCCAAAAATGCCTGTCTGTAGCGATGTGTAGCCGTGTAGGTAGGATTAGGATGCATCGGGAATTCGGGATCGTGGTTTTCTGCATTACTCCACCTCAACGGAAGCACACGTCTCTGCACACCTCAATGAAAGAAGAAACTGCTTCGGCGGAGGAGCGCTGGTAGCCAGGCTTCGACCGTACAGTGTCACTGCCCCCACCGAGGCTTCAACTAGTTTCTTCTTTACGGGAGCAACAATGAATGCTTGGCCATTGCAACCCGTTTCGGAATCCGACGGGCTTAATTTTTGCATGCGTTCCTTCATTTGGGCTAAGCATGCTGCTTTTTCGTTAAGTGGATGAAAATTCTGCTCCAAAACGAGCGGAAAAATTACAAATATGTGGCATACTATTTGCGCACCAAAAAGGCAGGGCACGCCCTCCAGCGACGTGTAGGATGCATCGGGACCGTGATCATCGATCTCTGCACGATTCGCAAACGGTGGAAGCAGAGCACGACTCTTGCAGACTTGTGGTAATTTCAAGCTCACATTTTGTGATAAATAATGTGTAGCACTCCTAACTCGTACTGCACCTGCAGCAAACTGAACTGAAGCAAGCTTTAAGTCTTTAACGTTATGTGTGGTATAATACTAGTCATTAGTGCATCGCCTCGTTTACCTCATTTATCTTTTGGAGCCAGTAACTAACTAGAGTACCACTGTCTTCATTCCTCAGTTTCCTCTTTTCTTATAAAGTCCAACCGGTCCGAAACAAAAGATAAACAGATACTCCGTACTCCCTCTGTTCTTAAATATATGACGTTTAGGACAAGAAAACTAGTTCATTTTAAACTAATTTTCTTGTCCTAAACGTTATATATTTAAGAACGGAGGTAGTAGTATACAAGAGAAGAGACTGAAGTAGATGAATGGATCATGCATGTCCACTGAAACCAATAAGCGCTCTACACTCCAACGCAGCATAGGAATAGGATGCATCGGGTATGTACTTATCTGCCCAGCATTTATATTCGGTGCCAAATATTGTGTTCAGGCCAGTTACTGGCGAGGATGCAGACATGCAGTGCCATGGTAGAACAGAAAATTATATAGGCTCGCTCTTCTTCTTACTTTTTGACGATTCAGCCGTGAGACATCAAAAATTAGCATAACATATACACTTGTGCTGGATAGAAATAAGAATATGTGCAGTCATCTTTGCACCACTAAATTTTGGCAACGCCTTACATTACTGTATTGATTGATGAAATGTAGACATGTAGTACAATCCCACATGTTGTGCACAAGAAATTGAAAAGATGTAGTAGTACTGATGAAATGTGCTTCAACATAGAGCCAAAGCTAGCTTAATAAGTATACAAATTAGTAAAGATACATATTTCCCCTTCTGCCACACAAAAACAAACATTCTAGTTATTTGTACGTATCAACATAACAATAATTAATTACTGATGCCAAAGAAATAATATTAATGTTCTCTACTGCATTTTGATAAACCAAACTGCTAGTAACCGGCAATCTTGCTTATTAATACAATGTTCGGTCCGGCTACTTGCCTACCATGGTTGTTCCCTCACAAAAAAAAGTAACCGGCAATTTTAAAATAAACTGCTATTTAACAGCTGTGGAGGCAATATTGAACCGTTCGTCTAAACCATCCAACCACCAGTACAGTCAGAGAGTAATATACATGTCCAGATCATAAAAATTTACTAATCGTCCTTTCCTTTGGTAGACCTTTATATTCTTTTCATTTCTTTCTTCTCTTTTCCGATGCTTAACAAGAGGACAGAAGCAGACAACTAGTAGCAACTTGCAAATCGTTATCAACCTCACATGGTGTTCAAGCTTCAGCCATCATACATTTGATGGAAGAATTCGCGTGCGAGAGATGTAATGAGATTTAAGGTTCATGCTTCAATGGGATTGGCAGGCACCAAGATAGAGAATTGTTGGATTGCAGCAGACTAGTATACCGGAAGGAAATCATGCTTGTCTTGTTGAATGTTTCCACAAAAGCAGCAAAGGAGGGATGCCCAACCTTATGGCCAAATCTGTGCAAATTCATGCGGCATACAGGCACTTGTGTTGTGTGTCCTGGTGGCCTTATGTGCTACTAGCAGCTAACTGCTGAGAGGGCTCACCTAATATATAAACAACCAATCAAGTTCCCAGATTATTCTTCTTAACTTTAGTAAGGCAAACCTTCTATCTGTTTTTCCTGTTCTCCCTCACCCTAATCTGTTTCATAACTCTGTTTTTGGAATTTTGGTTCAACTTGTTGTGATTGCCAAGGTTCCATATGGGTGCATAACATTCTTTCCACGAGCAATATTTTTGCTTGTCAGCAAAGTGAATTTATATGATCTAACCAGTGCTAATTACCAGTCA
Organism: Cenchrus fungigraminus; assembly: GCA_036936925.1. NCBI lineage: Eukaryota > Viridiplantae > Streptophyta > Magnoliopsida > Poales > Poaceae > Cenchrus > Cenchrus fungigraminus. The sequence continues at coordinate 29,330,413 of CM072773.1, read as the reverse complement.
CCCGATTATTGCCACCATCATAGCATCTAGGTAGCTTCCAACCATGGTCTCTCACTAGAAGACACTCCAGTTAGTTCCAGTGGTAAGGATCATTCATGATGACTGTTGTTGTATAGCAGTTGTATCAATATATGTGTTTAATCGTTAATGTACAGTAGTACACATTGGATTATGACAAGTAGGTCATGAATAAAGCTTTTTTGCCATCTTAATTTCCACACAGATTGCATCACTCAATATACAGTGTCCTCTAACCACTCTTTTTTAACATTTCACTACATAGACATGTTTTCAACTACCCTTTTTTTTGGTCAATATATAGTCTTTCATATTCTCATGTGTCAAACGTCTTCAAATTAAATCCCAACACTTGACTGTCTGCCTCACTATTGCCAAATGCTATTGATATGCCATATATGTAAGCCACCCATGCCCCAAGTTCAGCGCAAGATAGAACGTCGAGACTAGATATCAGAAAGGGCTCCATGTTATGAGGACTTCAATAAATTGTTGCTTGTCATCTTGTACCTGTTGTCTTACGGATTGGAACTGCAAATCCGTGAGTGGAACCGCTTGATATCCATTGACTAGCTAGGTGGCCTGACTAGAAAGCTCTAAACTAAAAGTGATTGTCTTCAGTATATATGTATATATTCTACACAAGCAAATATTTTTACATGATCTCCAGAAGTAAAATGACTTCAATAACTGATAAAGTTGAGGTCGGTCATTTATGTAATAATTAAACTAAACCGAGATTGACTGACTACTACAGAGAGAGCCAAATGTAGCATGGTAAAACTAGCATATGTATGCATCATTAGTATGTTTTCAAATTTATGTGAATGCCAGAACTTATAAATTTGCAGTTTTAGTCCTTTTTAGCAACCTCTTGGGGACTACATGGCTAAAGTTTAAGGACTAAAAGTTTAGTACCTAGCTAGTTTATAGGGACTAAACTTTTAGTCCCTAAACTTTAGCAACAAATCCAATAGTGCCTTATATTTACCAACTAAGATGAAATCTATACTATAAGGAGCGAAAACAATTGAAAACTTTTTTCACTCAAATCGGGTCCACCGTACCCCTCACGCCGGACCCACCCGTCATATGTTTTTAGGAGTGGATAGGGTGGAAGGACCATAGAATCGCAATTTGGAGAGTGTTTCTACCAAAAATGAATTGTTTTTCTCACCCACCCGGCGTATACCCGCCCTGTGTACCCGCCTTGGGCCCACCCCGTATTGGAAAAAGAAAAAAACTCCTGATCTCATACGTGTCCTTCGAGACTCCGACCCCCACCCGAACACCGGCAGACAACAACAGAGGAGGCAGAGGCGTCCGGCTGTCCCAACCCCACACGTGTGTCTGGACGCTATCTGCTGGCGACGTACGTATCGACAACCTAACTTAGAGAAGGGGTTGGCCCAATAATCCCTTGTGTCGGCTTTGTAACGTCGCCCCGGAAACACCGACGCACTTAAGCAAGGACTGCCCTTTTACCAGCCAGGTATGGGGCCAGCTGGTCAACTGGTTTGCCTTGAACAACCTTCCACCAACTAGCTCGACGACTTCGATCATCAAATGGTGGAGACGATGCACGAGCAGAGTGGACAAGCGGAACAGGCCCTACTTCGATGGTATCATGATTTATTTTTGGTGGAATATCTGGAAGGAAATGAATAGAAGAACCTTTAATCAGTAGTCGCTCGCGACGGGTGCAGTTGCCTTTCTGATAAAAGAAGACATACAACAGTTCATCACGGCTAATAGATTAGCAACCCCTTTACTCATCCCTCCTGCTAGCTAGTCGCTAGTCGTTCTTCGCGGCGGGGGCGGGCGTCTCCGCTCTGTGGCCCGGTTTCTGTTGTCTTCTTTGAACCCTCGTCGTGCAGTGTCGCGTTCTGTTCTTTGTTTTAGTTGTTTCTATGTTGTCTTATTTTTTCTTCTTTCTTTTCAGTTAGTTTTGGTCGTGCTTTCCCGGCCTAGTTGTTGTTGTGGGGTCCTTTGTACCTCTTCTTTCTTCTAATAAAAATTACGGCAAATCTCTTGCCGTTCCTTTCAAAAAAAACGTATCTACAACCTCCCTCGGCTCCTAGAAAGAGAGTAGGAACCCCGCGGCATCGGCATGCGCCACAACCAACGTTGCATCCTTCCCCATCGATCCCACGTAGGCTAAGGCGTACCTCAGCGTGATCCCCAATTAGCAGCCCATCGGAGAGAACGACATTGGTGGGGAAGGCATGCACAACAAGAAGAGGTACTGAGGTCGGTATACAGAATCGGCCAGCACTGCGGGGACAACGACATCGACTACTTTTTGCCGCGCCCATGATGCCATCACCGGCCACTATCTTTGTGCTCGAATTCCTCAGCAACAGCGGCTTCCTGCTTCCCCGTGCGCTTGCATCCCTGTTCGTCCTGCCCCCATCTCTTTCTATTCTCCACAGCACAAACAGGATGATGCAGAATGCAGGGATGAGTTCAGACATGGCTACGGAGCCTACAGTCAGTGACTCAGTAACCAAACTCCAATGATTTGATTTGTATAAATCAATAGTGTTCATACTTCACTGTGAGTTTTGACTTTTGAGACTCGAGCTGACTTGCAAGTTGAAGTCAAATGAGTGTTGGAATTAGTAGATTTGCGGTGTCATTGTCAGTACTCAATAGGTTACCGAATATTTTAAATTTTACAAAACAGATTCAATGGTCGGCTTGGGATAACGTGTTGGAGCTTCAGTTATACTACTTGTGTCATGTCCCGAAATTTTAAATCCTTAAAAATCACTCCAAATTAAAACTTTTTAAATAATTTAAACCCTAATTAAATCTTTTAATGAAATTAAACCCTAAAATCCCTCCCTAATAAAATTTTGCTAAATTTCATGTCTATGCATCATATGTTTGTGCATTTAAGTGCTTTAGAATCTAGGAAAAAAAGTCCAAAGTTCAAAATCCTATTCAAATTTGAATTCAAATTCTATTCAAAACCCTTTTCAAACAATTGTCAAACCTTCCTATGCACTTCTGGGCCGCCAACTTCACTTCTGGCTCATCAGCCGAAGCGGCCCGACCTTCTCCCCTCTCTTTTTTTCCTTTTCCCCGCCGCGAAAGCAAGCAGGCCAGCGGCCCAGCGGCCTAGCTAGGCCCGTGTCATCATCGTCGTCAACCTCCGTCATCTCCTCTTCTCCCTTCTCGCCTGCGTCACCCCGCCCTTCCCCACCACGCCCATGCCGCGTGCCGCAATCCACCCCTCCGCCACACCTTTTGACTTGCGCGTGTGCGCCCCGAAAAGCGGATGGCTTCCGCCGTCCGTACCCTAGCAGGCTCGCCGTGCTCCCCTCTCTGGACCACACGGCACCCCCGACATACCCCGCGCCTAGACCTCCGCCGCGCTGCGCCGTACTGCACTGTCGCACGCCTCCCTCTCTGCCGCCATGCCCTGCTCCTGCACGCGTGCACCAGGATAGCCAAAACCCCCCTCTCCTTTTCTTCCAAAGACGGAAAAGCCACTTGCTTTTCCCGTGCCGCAATCCGTGCTCCCGCCCTGCCCGGCGCACCGCCACTGGATTCCGCCGCCAGAACCCCCTCTCCGCTCCTCCTCTCACCCCACTGGAGCGAGCGCCACGCCTACTTTCACCACCTCCACACCCCACGGCCGCTTGAACTCGTCGCCTGGCCCTCACGGCCGCGTCGCGCCCGCGCCACGCGTATGAGCCCAGAGCGTCGCCGTACACATGCGCCAGCCCAATCCGCCTCCCCGGCCGTCCCTTCTCCACGCCAAGATGCGCACCGCACTCACCTCATCCTTCCGCACGCCTCTGTACCCCCATGCCCCGCTGGGAGTGCGTTGGCAGGCTTTTGCCTCACCGCGCCCATGCACACGGCCGCGTACGGAGCTCCGCCGGCCATTATTGGCCCGACGAGCTTATCCGCCCGCCCGAGCTCATCCAGAGCGCTCAAGCGAGCTCACCTCGACCGCCCGGGGCTATAAATAGCACCCCGGGGCATGGCCACACCCCACGCACCTCACCGCCCCTCCATCACCGGCCGAAGTGCCGCCGCCCTACTCCTCCACCCACCTCTGCCCTTCCTGCTCACCGGAGCTGCGCTAGGAGTAGCTGTAGTGCTCACAGACCCACCCCTTGCCCCTTCATCACCGTGGCACTACCCAACTGACCCGCCGGCAAGAGCCCTGCTCCACCGCCGCCGTCTCTAGCGTCACCGCTGTAACATCCCGGAATTTTGCTAAGTGTGAATTTGTGAAAAATTTAAAACTTTTTGTGAATTGATGAGTGCCACCCATGTTTAAACCCTTGTGCTAGCCTCTCTCTTAAATTCCATATAAATAAAACCTAAATATAAAAATATAAATTCAAATTATGGTATAAATAAGTGAGTTGGCTTTTATGGATTCTATTTGGATTTATTTGAGTGTGTTTTGAATTTGAAATAGTGTTAACACATTTTATCTATAAATATTTCCCCTCACATTTACTGGAAAAAGGACTAAAATATAATTAGATCACCTTATTAGGGTTTACACTGACAATTTCCACGAGTTTTGATGAATTTATAAAATTACAGGGACTATCCAGAAAAACAAGAAAAGAAACAAGTCTAGAAGGCTCCAGAACACTCCCGAACTCAACGTGACTTGGCTTGCAAGAAAGAAGCATCTGGAAGGGGCAAGGACCTTCCTGGCCAAGGCAGACCCCGAGGGGGGCCCACACCAGGCCGATCGGCCTAGTGGTGGGGCCGACCGGCCCCTCCTGGCGCCCCATCAGCTCCCCTACTGGAATGTTCTTCCACCGCCTATGAGAAGCAATCTAAACCGTATATTAGGTCGGTTTGATCCTACGGCGGCAAGGCACCTCCTCAGGACTACATAAACAGGCCCCCTGACCCCAGGGTGGACACCAATTCATTCTATCAGATCATCAATGCCTACCTGAGATAGAAGCTCTAGATTAGAATTAGAGTTGGAGAGTTAGTATCAAGTTGAGAGATTAGAGCCACGATCTATTCAGATCTAGCTAATCTTGTTCGAGAGAATTAGAGCGCGGTAGAGGCAGAGTTGAAGGAAGGCCTGGACCTGTCGGTGTCTCCTCTTCATCTTCTTCCTCTGGGATCGACTCCATTGGAGCCTGATCTTGAGACCTTGTGGAGAGATCAACTTCTTATTCAAGTGAGTAACATTGTTATTATTGTTCTTACGGTTCATAACTCTTTTATGAGTACTTTAATTCCTGTCGCTCTTGAGTTAAAGTTGCATGTTTAGTGTAAGCGTGGTGCTTAGACTAGCTAGCTTGTGAATACCTTCTATATTCCGGATCGTGTGGTAGAAGCGGGAAGTGACCTCGTTCCCGTCTGTCCTTTGCAGTCCACCTCCCGTCTATAGAAACCGTAGGACTCCCCCCATAGATTGTCGGGAGATTCCCTTTCCTAAGTGTGTCTTCAGACAATCCCCCATAAGAACAATATAAACATAGCTTGTGCGAGTAAGAACTAGACATCCTTAAGTTTTCCTTATCTCTCTTTCTATCAAGTCCTTGATAGCTGCTCAGGGATTAGTTATATACCTCAGACCACACTCTCTACCTTTCTCCCTGTGGATTTGATATTTAAAACCCTCTTCCCGGGTGAAGTGCTCACCGGTATCCGTGCACTTGCGGATTATCCATCATAATATTTCTGTAGGCTTAACAAATACCAATAAGCATTTCTGATGCCGTTGCCAGGGAGAACGGTTAAGAGAGAACTCGTGAGTATAACTATATCTTGTACGTATACTTTTATCTTTTCCTTTTTAGTTTTAGATTTTATCTTTTCTACTGTCCTTATGGATACTACCCTCATTAAAGACTTTTTGGCACCCTCAGAGCTCAGCCTTAGGCCCATACCATCATCGAAGCCAATCCTATCTGATGCCTATGAGCTGCGCCCACGGTTAATAGAGATGGTCCAAACCAACACTTTCTTAGGAATAGAAGACGAAGACCCTTATCATCATCTCCAACAGTTCGAACAAACTTGTGACTGCCTTCATATAGAGGGTATGTCTGACGAGACCATCCGTTGGAAGCTTTTTCCATTCACATTGAAAGGAAAAGCTCGCCAATGGTATGACAGAACCAAAGAGAAGAAGAAAGGCGATTGGGGAACTCTCCGTGCGGATTTCTGCATGGATTTCTACCCTTTATCCAGAGTAGTCAACCTCAGAACCAAGATCATATCCTTCAAACAGGGGGATAGTGAGTCTATGAGTTCATCCTGGGAACATTTTGAACTCCTTTACAAATCCGGACCAGATCTAGGCCTTCAAGACCATATTCTCCTTCAACATTTCTATATTGGTCTTAATAAGGAATCTAGAGCCTACTTAAATACCTCCTCGCATGGATCATTCATACACCTTACATCCAGTGAAGCTAGAACTATCCTAGATAACATTCTAGCTAGCACCAATGATGATCTATTAGAAGAGAAAACTTTAGAAGAAGAGATTCCAGAGATAGCTACACCAGAACCTATGCCAGAATCATCTCAACCTATAGCTATCCGACCAATAGAATCACCACAGGAAGAAATTCCTCTACCTGATTTTATTAATGATATCGAGGATGATTTATTTTCCGATTATGGAAACACCTCGAATTATCATAAAGAAAAGAGACCTCAAAAGTACAAATCATCTTCACATGAAGAGATAGACCCTTTTGAGCAAACCTTCTCAAGAGAACACACTGTGGAGCTTGCATCCATCATGAGTGGGGAATGGTTAGAAGAGTCAGAGCTTTCCTCTGACGTGGTCCGTTTGGATTCACCTTCTATACCAATTCAATGTATAATCAATGGAACCCCCTTTGATGCCCTTTATAATCCAGTTGTGGGAATCAATATAATGGTCTTATCCTTTTTCTATCAGTTTATTAAAAACACACCATTATCTCCCACAACGAAATTATTAAAGTGCTCCTCAGGACAAATTATTCAAAGTACAGGAATTCTTTATGTCATACCCGTTTTGGTAAACGACATGCCAATTCACCTGAGCTTCCACATTTTTGATATTAAGGAGTTTGACCTTTTAATAGGTCATCCTTTGGAAAGACTCGTTAAAGAAGGACACACAAGGAAACTTGATATTTGCCTAGGCAAAACAATTAAAGTTCCCTTACACTTCGCACATTTGATCCATACTAAGACCGAACCCTGTCCAGAACCAGACCCAATGGAAGAGGTGAATGAAGCATCTCTAGAACATTTCGTAGAATCCAATCAAGAAGAGATCACTGAATTCTTCATCGAGGAGGAAGAAGAAAATCCTACAGAATCTGAACCCCTCGATGAATTCGAGGAAACCTCGAGACCTCCCATTGAACTTAAACTATTACCACCTGGTCTTAGATATGCCTTTTTGCACAATGATCCTGAGTCTCCTGTGATCATTAATGACAAACTCACTCAGGAAGAGACTCATAGGCTGATAACTATCTTAGAACAACATCGCTCAGCCTTTGGCTACTCACTCCAAGACCTTAAGGGCATCAGTCCTGCCCTTCGCACACATCGCATTCCTACAGACCCTGATGTTCTACCATCTAGAGAACCCCAACGAAGACTCAACAATGCGACGAGAGAGGTAGTGAAGAAAGAAGTTCTGAAACTTCTACACGTCGAGATTATATATCCTGTGACACATAGTGAGTAGGTGAGCCCTGTGCAAGTCGTGCCTAAAAAGGGAGGCATGACAGTTGTGAGAAATGAGAGGAACGAATTAATTCCTCAGAGAACTGTCACTGGTTGGCGTATGTGCATAGATTATAGGAAACTCAATAAAGCCACAAGGAAAGATCACTTTCCACTGCCCTTCATTGATGAAATGTTAGAGCGGTTGGCAAATCACTCTTTCTTTTGCTTTCTTGATGGATATTCTGGGTATCACCAAATCCCGATCCATCCCAGTGACCAGAGCAAAACCACTTTTACATGTCCTTATGGAACTTATGCTTATCATAGAATGTCTTTTGGACTATGTAATGCTCCAGCTTCTTTTCAAAGATGCATGATGTCTATATTCTCTGATATGATTGAAGAGATCATGGAAGTTTTCATGGATGATTTTTCTGTATATGGAAAAACTTTTGATGATTGTCTAGAAAACTTAGATAAGGTTTTGCAAAGATGTGAAGAAAAGCACTTAGTCCTTAATTGGGAAAAATGTCATTTCATGGTTAGAGAAGGAATAGTGCTAGGCCATCTAGTTTCTGAAAGAGGAATTGAGGTAGATAAAGCTAAGATAGAAGTAATTGAACAACTACCTCCACCTGTTAATGTCAAAGGAATCAGAAGTTTTTTTGGCCATGCTGGTTTTTATAGAAGGTTTATAAAGAATTTTTCTCATATTGCTAGACCTCTTACAAACCTACTTGCCAAAGATGTTCCCTTTGACTTTGATGATGCTTGTCTTAAATCTTTTGAAACTCTGAAAAATACTCTTATTTCTGCACCCATTATTCAACCCCCTGATTGGTCTTTACCTTTTGAAATTATGTGCGATGCAAGTGATTATGCTGTGGGGGCTGTTTTGGGGCAAACAAAAGACAAGAAACATCATGCCATTGCTTATGCTTGTAAAACTTTGACGGGACCTCAACTTAATTATGCCACAACTGAAAAAGAACTGCTAGCTGTTGTTTATGCCATTGACAAGTTTAGATCTTACTTAGTAGGAGCAAAAGTTATTGTTTACACTTATCATGCTGCTTTAAAATATTTGCTCACTAAGAAAGATGCTAAACCTAGATTAATAAGATGGATTTTGCTGCTCCAAGAGTTTGACTTAGAAATAAAAGATAAGAAGGGAGTAGAAAATTCTGTTGCCGGTCATTTGTCTAGAATGTATTTTGAGAAACCGCAGGAGCTACCCATCAATGACGCAATGAGGGACGACATGCTCTATCGGATCGCCCGGTCCGACCCCTGGTATGCAGATATTGTTAATTTTATGGTTGCAGGGTATGTACGACCAGGGGCCGACAAGAAAAAGCTCATTTATGAGAGTCAACATCACCTGTGGGATGAACCATACCTCTTTCGAGTATGCTCTGACGGGTTACTCAGGAGGTGTGTACCGGCAGAAGAAGGAATGAAGATCATCGAGAAGTGCCACTCATCACCATATGGAGGTCATTATGGAGCTTTCTGCACACATGCAAAGATCTGGCAAAGCGGATTTTTCTGGCCAACCATGTATCAAGACACAAAAGATTTCGTACGAAGGTGCAACTCCTGTCAGAGGCACGGAAACATCAATTCCAGAAATGCCATGTCACTGACGACCAACCTTCCGATCGAGCTCTTTGATGTCTGGGGAATTGACTACATGGGACCATTCCCAAAGTCCGGAAAATACGAGTACATCTTAGTGGCAGTTGACTATGTCTCCAAGTGGGTTGAAGCCCTGCCATGCAGATCTGCTGACCACAAGAGCTCAATAAGGATGTTTGAAGAGACAATATTTCCAAGATTCGGTACGCCAAGGCTAGTGATAAGTGATGGAGGATCCCATTTCATCGATAAGCGCTTCGAGAAATACCTCTCGGACCGTGGGATCCAACACAATGTCGCTACTCCTTACCACCCGCAAACAAGTGGTCAAGCAGAGACGTCAAATAAGCAGATCAAGAACATTCTATAGAAGACGGTGGACCAAATGGGAATAAAATGGAAGGACAAGCTACCCGAAGCACTCTGGGCTTATCGGACAGCCTATAAGACTCCCATTGGAATGTCTCCCTACCAACTGGTTTACGAGAAAACATGTCACTTGCCGGTTGAACTAGAATTCAAGGCTCATTGGGCAATCAAGAGATGGAACATGGACTTTGAAGTAGCCAGAACAAAACAGAAAATGCAACTGTCTGAGTTAGAAGAAAGGAGAGAGAAGGCATACCACAGTGCCCAGATCTACAAGGAAAGAACCAAAAGATGGCACGACAGGAGAATCACGAAGAAGGAATTCAACCCAGGTGATCAGGTATTACTTTTTAATTCCAGGGTACGACTCTTTGGGCACGGGAAGCTACGAAGCAAGTGGGACGAGCCATACAAGGTGGTGAGTTCATCATCACACGGGGCTGTCACTCTTCGAGACAACGAAGGTACGTTATTCAAGGTAAATGGTCAACGCCTTAAAATATTTTTAGAGCCCAATAAAGAGTCTGAGGATTCAGATGTGATAGAATTCTTTTATTTACCGAATACTAATTTTAGGCACTAATAGGCCAACTTAGGGTTTTTCGGGATCAGCACACGGTTAGAGCACCCCACGTCGAAGAGCGTCGCGAGGCGACATGGTAGGAGGCCGATCGGCCTCCTCACTGGGCCGATCGGCCCCTGTCCGCCTCCTCTCGCCGCCAGCTTTCGCCCACGCTATCTCTTAGGTGTATAGATATAAAACCACCTTCGGGAATCATTTTCGAGATATCCCGCAGCCATTCCAATCTAGGTCAACCCCTCGTGCAAGATCACGACCGATATATAACCAAGGGCAGACCTCTCCTTTTTTCATCTAAACCTCCCAAGCAGCAGCCATGGCCGACAAACAGCTTATTCCCTACAACAAAGAAGCGTAGGGACGAAGAGGGAGACGCTAGCCGCGACCCGAAGAAGGGCAAGGGCCCTTTGTAAGCACCATAGTTAGAGAGCACATTAGTCTTAGTTAGTTCGATTTAGTTAGTTTGCTTTAATAGTAGGAGTCGTGTAATAAAGTGCTCTCTCTCTTATCAATGAAGTGATCCACAAGTTGAGTCATATTTTCTATCTATATTTTCTGGATATGTTTTTGTCTCCACCATGCCGTGTATGCAAGATAACAGAAAACAAGTGTGGAGGAGAAAAATCGACGACCAAACGGCATCTTCCACGACCAAAATCAAGAAAAAAACGGAAAAAGAACGGAGCCATCGACTCGCACGACGAAACGCACCCTGAACCACGGCAGGGGGAGGCCGATCGGCCTCCTCCCTGGGCCGGTCGGCCTGCTATGGGGCCCACTTCGGCCACGTTTCGTCCACCACTCAGTTTGCTTCCTGAACTTTTTAAATTTTTGCAAATTGCTTTCCGTTTCGAATTAAAACAAAGATGCCCTGTTATGATATGCTTTCCAAAAGATGTCTTGTTAACCTAAAGGATAAAGTTTTGGATAATTATTCTCCTAGAAATATTTGTTGCTTTTGGGATGCTTAGAATAAGGTTAGAATAATGAGAACCATCTTTCTTTTATCTTGTCTCTGGAGAGTTCTTTATTTCAAAAAGATTAAAATCATTAGCTATGCTTCTCCTTTGTGATCAATAATATGTCCCAGTAGCGCCTTAGCAATCATTGAAAATAAATTTAATTTAATTGTTGCTTACTTGTATTGAGTTTTGTCAAATCTACGACCCATGTTGAAGTTTTGTCTAAGTCTAAGATCAAGATCACGTACACTGCTTTCACTAAAGTATCCATGCTCTAAATTTTTGATCTCTATCTCCCATAAATTTTATCGTGAAAAAGGTACAGCTATAAAAAAGCCAAATATCGAAAAAAAATTCAGAGTGGAGAGAAAAGTGAGAGAGAGGAGAAAATGGACAAGTGTTCTACGGGTCAGAAGAACCCCCCCCCTCTGAAAAAGAAAAAGGCATAAATAAGAGAAGAAAAATGGACATGTGTCCGAGGGTGAGTAGGGCCCACTTCTCTAATAAAAGTGAGAGAGTAATAATGGACGCGTGTCCGAGGGTGAGTAGAACCCACCTCTCCATAAAATAGCTGAATACCTTGTTCTAAAAAAATGGGAAAAGATAGAGGATTCTAAAAAGTCAGAGCAGTGGTTTTAAAGTTGACACACGCACATGTCTTGATCTATGACTCATGACATACCTCTCCATGGATCCGGTTTTGACTCGTCAATATATACAAGGTAAGTTTGCTACATCTTTACATTCTAAAAACTCCACATATACTTCGAAATAAATGCTCTGGTGAGGATATGATATATTTTGAGAGATTTGAGAGTATCACAAAGGAGTAAGTAAGGCTATATTTTCTTTTCAAAACTTATTCAAAAGCTCTCCATTGACTTGATTTGAGAAATAAAGGTAATCTATTTCTAACTGTTTCATGCTCAGATATTCCATAAGTGCAGGTATGACTAAGGAGTATGATTATGTTGATTTTCTTTGTCTCTGCGGTTGTTAGACCATTCTTTTATCGAGGACGAGTAAAAGCCTAAGTGTGGGGGAGTTTGTTGACACATTTTATCTATAAATATTTCCCCTCACATTTACTGGAAAAAGGACTAAAATATAATTAGATCACCTTATTAGGGTTTACACTGACAATTTCCATGAGTTTTGGTGAATTTATAAAATTACAGGGACTATCCAGAAAAACAAGAAAAGAAACAAGTCTAGAAGGCTCCAGAACACTCTCGAACTCAACGTGACTTGGCTTGCAAGAAAGAAGCATCTGGAAGGGGCAAGGACCTTCCTGGCCAAGGCAGACCCCGAGGGGGGCCCACACCAGGCCGATCGGCCTGGTGGTGGGGCCGACCGGCCCCCCCTGGCGCCACATCAGCTCCCCTTCTGGAATGTTCTTCCACCGCCTATGAGAAGCAATCTAAACCGTATATTAGGTCGGTTTGATCCTACGGCGGCAAGGCACCTCCTTAGGACTATATAAACAGGCCCCCTGACCCCAGGGTGGACTCCGATTCATTCTATCAGATCATCAATGCCTACATGAGATAGAAGCTCTAGATTAGAATTAGAGTTGGAGAGTTAGTATCAAGTTGAGATATTAGAGCCACGATCTATTCAGATCTAGCTAATCTTGTTCGAGAGAATTAGAGCGCGGTAGAGGCAGAGTTGAAGGAAGGCCCGGACCTGTGGGTGTCTCCTCTTCATCTTCTTCCTCTGGGATCGACTCCATTGGAGCCTGATCTTGAGACCTTGTGGAGAGATCAACTTCTTATTCAAGTGAGTAACATTATTATTATTGTTCTTACGGTTCATAACTCTTTTATGAGTACTTTAATTCCTGTCACTCTTGAGTTAAAGTTGCATGTTTAGTGTAAGTGTGGTGCTTAGACTAGCTAGCTTGTGAATACCTTCTATATTCCGGATCGTGTGGTAGAAGCGGGAAGTGACCTCGTTCCCGTCTGTCCTTTGCTGTCCACCTCCCGTCTATAGAAACCGTAGGACTCCCCCCATAGATTTTTGGGAGATTCCCTTTCCTAAGTGTGTCTTCAGACAATCCCCCATAAGAACAATATAAACATAGCTTGTGCGAGTAAGAACTAGACATCCTTAAGTTTTTCTTATCTCTCTTTCTATCAAGTCCTTGATAGCTGCTCAGGGATTAGTTATATACCTCAGACCACTCTCTCTACCTTTCTCCCTGTGGATTCGATATTTAAAACCCTCTTCCCGGGTGAAGTGCTCACCGGTATCCATGCGCTTGCGGATTATTCATCATAATATTTCTGTAGGCTTAACAAATACCAACAAATAGTTCAAATTCAAATAGTAAAGTTTAAATATAAATCCAAAACTAATTTCAAAACCTATAACTAACTTGGGCCTGCTAACCAGTGTAGAAGTCCATCAGTGCCCCTTTAACTCGTGGCCCACAAAACCCCGTGCACCCTCACCTTTGCGCGGCCTACCAGACCAGCCCAATAGCGCAGCCCAGCTCCGCCCGCTGATGCTGTGTCGCTGACCTATGGACCCCGTGTCCCGGTCTTCGTCCTCCTCGCGCAGTCATCGCATTCACACTCCCCGCGCCCCTATTCGCCGCCGCGCGCTCGCCCGCGCCTGGCCAGGGGACAGTGATAGTGCATCTAGGCCCCTAAGTGGATTTTGGTGAATTAAATGACAAAACGATTAAAGGTCTAACATATTTGTCTAAGATTGTGAGCAGGTTTTATTTATATATTCATGAGTTATTGTTGGGATATGTATTGGTGAATAAATATTATATGGCTCACATTGGAGAAGACAAATATATGGGTGATCCTAAGCCATAGTGACAAATAGCAAGCAACAAAAGAAGATAAATATTGGGAATACTTTGAGAAGGTCAATTCATTGTCTCCGATAAATATGGTGACTTGATTAAAATACAAGGATCATAGAAAGAGAAGATGGTAATTCTCTCTAAATTAAAATACAAGGCTTCATGTGGTAAATGAAAGAGGACACAAGGATGAGTATAGACTTTATGGTCCTTAATTGGAAGTTTGCATATTCATTGTCAATCAAGAACAAACATTTGAAGCGGGATTTCAAATGAAGACTAATTGTGGATGAAGCAAAGTCAAACTCAACGTGGATTGAGTAAGTGATGAAGAGATCAACTGAGATGACTAGGGTGAGGGACTAAGCAATCTTTGGGGTCCTAGCTAGGCTGCCATATGTGTTTTGCTAAGGTGAAGTTCTAGTGTCCGTGGGGTCTCGAAGTATCATATCCAAGCCTTAACCGAGGGAAGCAATGCAACTCACTCACATGTTATGATTGGCAATATGGAGTGACTTAAGGATCTAAGTGTGCTTTTCTATGTTATATGGAAAGATCTTAAGCCACTAGCTCAAGTATGAATGTGCTCAAGACATTGGCTAAAGTTGAAAGCCCTCAAGTGGAAATTGAGCAAGTATGGCAAGTTTGAAGACATTCAAGCTCAAGAGGTTGACAAAGTGTTTTCATTTTTTCTTGAGTATAGGTATGTCATACTATCAAGAGGGATGCAACTTTCGCTTTATGACCAAGTCAAGTGCTCTTAGAAAACCTTTGTGAGAAATAGCCTTGAGAGCCTTATAGTGTGCTAACAACCCCTCCTAACCTAACCTGAGCCACTTGATCTCTTAGGTGAAGTGTTAGAGTGATAGAAAGGGTTATGGGGGCCTACCGGTCTGACCGGTGCAGCTAGGCCCAACGGCTAGTTTTTCAAACACCGGTCTGACTGGTGTGGGGCACCGGTCTGACTGGTGTGGGGCACCGGTCTGACCGGTGCTGCCTGACAGCTAACGGCTAGTTTTCCTTCTTGAGGGGTATAAGTACCCCAAGCCTTCCTTTTTGGTGGGTTGTTGTTCTTGGTGAACTTGCTGAGCTTCGAAGTCATTTCTTGCAAGCCTAAAGCCTTACTGGCTCCCCCCAACCTCTCTTTGTGAGATTTATGGATTCAAGCCATATCTTTGAGTTGGGTTGAGAGAGTGAGATCAAGAGAGCCTTTGTGAGCTAACAAGAGCATTCCCATAGCTTGAGCACTTGAGATTCGTGTCTACAAGCATTGAAGCATTTGTTACTCTTGGAGGTTTGCCTCCTAGACGGCTAGGCGTCGCCGGCTAGCTCCCAAGTTGTGGTGAGCAGCGGCAAGTTTGTGAGGGCTGTGATCTTGCCTCTTCATGGAAAAGATCGCCTTAGTGGAATTGAGGAAAGTGGTTGAAAGAGACCCGGTTTGTTGTGAGAAGAGTTAGTTGAGAACTCAAATCCCTTACAAGCTCCTCAACGGAGACGTAGCTTCCTTGGTGGAAGTAAACTTCGGGAAACAAATCCTTGCGTCTCATAGTGGTTTGCCTCTCTAAGTTGTTTTCTAGCATATTTGATTTGCTTCCGCTTCGATCTACTTGGGTGTGCTATTTGTGTGTGCAAGGGTCATTACCATGCTTGAGATTATCTACCAAGCCCACTCACCAAGTTCGGTTCGTGCTAGAAGCCAAGAGGAACTCGAAGCTGTTTTTGGAGGTGCTCTGTGCTCCACCGGTCTGACCGGTGAGGGGCAACGGTCTGACCGGTGCCCTCCTGTGAAGCAGAGCCAACACCGGTCTAACCGGTGAGGCTCGCCGGTCTGACCGGTGACGCCTGGCAGTTCAAGTTTTGCGGGGAAGAAAAGTTTAATTCGGTCATCCGCCTATTCACCCCCCCCCTCCTCTCTAGACGACATCAAGGTCCTTTCAATCTCGCCTAGAGGGGGGTGAATAGGCGGACGACCGAAAAGTTTGCTGGGAATGTCGTGAACGCGGGTGGCGAGGAAGCCGGGCGCGGGACGTCGTGGAGAGGAAGCCGGGCGTGTGGACGCGTCATGCGCGTGGAGAGCTAGCAGAACTGATCCGCTAACAACTGCTAGGGAAACAACTGTCTATACCGGTTGGTAACATCATTTAGTACCGGGTCTCCACCCGGTACTAATGTGGACATTAGAACCGGGTGGTGTTACGCCCCTCCTCGGTCCCCTTGTTTTCTTTTCTTTTCTTTTTCTCATCTCATCTCATCCAATTCACAACAGAAATCACAGCAAGATTCATCTCATCTCGTCTCAACACAAGTCACAACACAATTATACACATTCACACAGATCCACAATTACACTCAATCATATATTTACAATCATGGATCTTACAACAAGCAGCAAGAATCACAAGAATAATACATCAAGAATCTAGGCAAAAGAAGTGAGAAAAAAATACAATCATGCATACACCAAGTGTAGGAATAGGATGCATCCTGGACGGAAAAGAATAGGAAAAGATGAGGATGAGGATAGTGAGATGCATTTCCTCCGGCGTGCACCATGTTGCCACGGCGTCGATCACGCATAGCCATACAGAACACGCGATGACTTCCAGGTTCAAGTCATTTCTTGTAATCTGGAAGAAGGCCCTGGATCGGAACCTGGTGACGGGCAGGCATTTGGACGTAGGAAATAATTGGTGAGGTGGTGGAACTTTCTCCTTCCTGTAACACATGCATGCATGATCACGAAGAAGTTGGCATTGCCTCCAAATTCTCTAGTCTTTAGATGACTTTTTTATACTTTATTTGTAAGCAGCTACTGATTCCTATGCAATACGAAAGTTTTGACACTGAAAGTTGAGTTCATGCCTTTCATGACATTGAAAATTCTCTTCCTAATATGACACCAACTTCTAATTAACTTTCCTTCCTTATTTAACATTTCCGTCACGTGTACTAGTTAAGTCAGGTGAAATGGTCTGGAAATCACGTCAAAAAATCATGGAACTTTTTTTTGTAGTGATACAACAAATGAATATGAACCCATTTATTAAAAGAACACATACCTTTACAGCTTTAAACTTAAAATTCACCGACTTAGGCTAACCTTATACGTTTTATGAATTTTTATAGCACATTAAACACTTTAAAAGTTATAAGAGAACAATTAATATTTCTCATATCAGATTTCCTAGCAAAACTTACATAAAGAATTATGAAAAAATGTAAATTTGGGAAAATTTTAAGAAACATTATAATTATTTATGTAACTTATGATAGAAAATAATTTTATAAATGTCCACATCTCATGTAAGGAATATGAATTGTTTTTTATAATTTTTGGAAAGTGTTTTGGCACCATAAAAATTAAAATATGCTTCAAAAGTAGATGATTTGGTGAATTTTAATTTGAAAATGGTAAAGCTACGTGTACATGTTTATGCAAAATGGACTCATCTTCATTTGTTATATTATCCAAAAAAAAGTTTCACGAATTTTAGAGGTGATTTGATGATCGTTTTGTTCAACTTACGTGACAAAACTGATGAAAATGTCAAATGAGGAATAAAAGATTCAACTTAGTGTCACATAAAGGACGAAAAAATTTTAGTGTCAAGAAAGTAATTTAGTCATCTTCTAGTGTCAAATAAGAAAAATTCTCAATATAATATGCATGTCCACGAAATAGTTGGCAGACCTTTATGTTTCTTTCTTCCATCTCTTCTCTGATGCTATAAGAAGAGGCCACACATAACTAGTTGCAGTTCATGGTGTTCAAGCTGTTTAGGTGTAGCCATCATCTTACGTTTGATGAAAGAATTCACGTGCGAGCTCGAGAGATGTCACAACCTCATAGGGATACAGGGTCCATGCTCCTCTCATGTTCTGGATGACAAAGTTCTGGATGAAACACGTCTAGTTACACAACAGCTAGCATATTGGACACAACGACGTTCGATCTGCAAGACACCAGGCTGAATTTTTTCAGCCATGATCCAGTTCTACGTCAGTTGATCAAAGATTTAAAGCTGGCAAATTGGATCTATGTGAAGAAGTCGGTCTTGATGGTGGCAGCCTTGAACTTTGTTTTTGAGCTAAGGTGCGCGAAATACCGATGTTTGCTATGTGATTAAGATTGTAGAAGATGTATCGGGACGATGGTTTGGACAAGAATTAATGGTGTCAGAGGCTTGAAACTAGTGGCTTGGAGGTAGTGACAACCAGTTATAACTCAACTAAGGCTTAGGTTAGACCTTGTGCCTTTTGTTGTGATGGTAGCCAAATAGAAGTAGTGGTCTGTATGCTGGGCACTCTGTTGCGGGATTGATGTTTTTTTTGTGTGTTCCTTTATTCCTGTGCCTGTGTGCTTTTAGGATTGGAGCTTTTCCCTTTTGTAATAATGTAAGCTACATGTATCTTTTGATGCAGAGGCTAGAATATGAATCTATTCCCTTTTCTCAAAAAATGCTCCTCTCATGTGCTTGGCAGCAGGCACTAGAGTTACAACAAATTAAAACAGGGGTCACATTAGATCGCTTGCAAACGAAGATAATTACTGCATCAGATCGTCACATTTGCCAGAGGCTGTTGTCAGATTGTAGAACACTCCATATCTTATCTAGATGCGAGTACCGAAACTTCCTCGAGGAAGTGTGGTTACGACTACAAGTGGCAGAAATTATATCAATATAATTTCTCATCCGATCTGATATCAATGAAATGCATCCTGTCTTTTCTACTCTAATGTTCATTAACTTCATGGCACTCAATACTGTACTCGGTACTGAACTAGTAGAGTCAAGTTTGCCATCTTCCATGCAAGCGCCACCAGTTTTTAGAAAATGTCCAGTGCAATATAAAGGCATCCTTGTTAAACTGAAACCCCACCACCTAACTCTGTTCCTCACCCTTGCATCCACCATTGTCGTGCTATATATAGTACCATGTCTATGTCCAGTTGAATGTGGCATGAGCAAAAATGCAGCTAATTTCCATGAAACAGTCTAGCTAAGCATGGGAGGCATCAGCAAAGCAGTTGTCATGGCAGTACCTTTTTCTACCACGAGTGTGCTGAACAGTCGAGCAATGCAAAAAATGCTCCTACGGTTGTGTTGTAGGAGGCGCTGCAGCAAGCATTAATACGTCCTACTGAAAGACAATGTCTTCCTAGAATACCAACCATAGTCATAGGAACGGGCCTGCGCGACGTCGAGCTTGCGCGGCCGCGCGCGTGGAGTCACGGCAGCGCACCGGATCCGGACGACCGCCTTGGAGAGCGGTCGTTTCTCCCCAACGCCGTTTTTGCAGTTTCTTGGCTTCTCGATTCAAGTGAGGCTGTTTCCTGAGGAGGAAATGATATCTACCGTTTTTGCTCTCTTTCTTCATTTATTAGCTGTCATGTCACCAATTTTACTTATGTGGCATCTCATTTATTAGGGATAGAAACCATCATTAATGTCCCATTGTGACTGCCCTAATGTTCGTTAAGTTCATGGCACTCAATACTGTGCTCGGTATTGAACTAGTAGAGTCAAGTTTGCCATCTTCGATCCAAGCGCCACCAGTTTTTAGAAAATGTCCAGTGCGATATAAAAGGCATCCTTGTTAAACTGAAACCGCACCACGGCACCACTTAACCCTTTTCCTCACCGTTGCATGTACCTTGTCATGCTATATATAGTATCATGTCTATGCCCAGTTGAATGTGGCATGAGCAGAAATTCAGCTAATTTCCATGAAACAGTTTAGCTAGGTATGGGTGGCATCAGCAAAGCAGTTGTCATGGCAGCACCATTTTCTACCACCGAGTGTGTCGAACAGTCGAGCAATGCAAAAATGCTCCTATGTGTGGTAGAAGGAGGCGCAGCAGCAAGCATTAAGACGTCCTACTGAAAGACAATGTCTTCCTAGTATACCAACCATAGTCATAGGAAACCTGGGTTGATCGGACGGGACACGGTTCTGGACGAGGATAGATGCTCGACCAAAATAGGGTACGGACAGGACTATAATTTGCAACGTGACCCCAATTAATTGGGGTCAATGACCCTGTGACAAAGGCACAAAGCACAATGTACACCAATTTTTGTTAGCATATCACAAATAAATGGATAATGGCATGTTTTAAAACGGAAGACACTCAAGATTTAATTGGGCTGAGAGTTTTGTTGGTCCATCTAGTAGCTGACTTATATTGGCATAGCGTTGTCTTAATCCAGAGTTCCAGACCTCCAATCAGGTTGTAACAGCCAGATATGAAAGTATCCAGAGTAAAACGCAATAGTTTAAGTTGACTCTGACAATTTTATCTTTAAAGTTACTCGCAATAATCAGACCAGGACGGTCAGCTTCATCCAATGCAATTTATGACTCATATGGTGTTAGGTGTTTGCCGTTATTTCATCATAGGACTTGAAAACTATTTCTCCCCTTGTTCATTTACAAGTTATACATATATTCAGCCACAGAAACTCTCTCGAAGCTAGCTTTGCCTCTCTATTTACAATTGTCTTTCAATCCAAAGAAGCGCAAGAAGTACAAAAATATATACAACATGCGCTAGAATGTCAGCTCAGAGGTGCTATCTAGGGATGCGTAGGACTAGGATGCATCGGGATCGTGATTAACTCTTTGTATCACTATCGATGGAAGCAGAGCACATCTCGTGCCTCGAACTGAAGCAGTGGTACCACAGCGAAAACTAGGCCGGTGGGGTGAGAAACCCAGTGGTTTTCATTTAAGAAGAAGAACCAAGTCCTGACTTAAAATCTTCGAACCCCAACACGCCGGCGAAGGGATTTTTTTGGAATAAATCCCGGTGAGAAACCTGCGTCGACTGAGGTTCGAACGCAGGCCGGCGGCGTGCCCAACTGCACACAGCGATCACGTCGGACTCGGACATCAGCCAGATCTTCATATATTGCAGAGAGGGACGCCTTCTGCTGAGACACGTGATGTGCTACGGTACAGGTGGCTCTAGTGCAGCTATGTGGTTAGTACTGGTGCAGTGTGTTTCTATATAAGATGCAACCCTTTTTATCGGATGATCAAGGCACCAGATTAGCAAAATATTGTATGAAAATCAGATGTTGGCCCTTATGAGACAAGATCAAGGAAGAAGCAGCAGCTTGGGTGGCTGCAGGGGCAAAAGAGCTTGCAACCTTAATTTTCCATGTTTAATTTTCCGAACTTTTGTTGACACGGATGTACCTCCCTTCTCTATTAATGAAATAGACACGAGCTCCAAAAAAAAATCTTCGAGGTCTATATATCCAGAATCTGAGACCCAGTCCATTACTCTTTTGAAATTTTCTCTTTTTAATTTGTTTGAACAATTAAAAAGAAACTCAAAAGGCATGTCTTTGAGGCCCTAGCGAAATGCCTTTGAGGTCCTAGCAGATTCCTAACTACAAGATGTGGTAAAGTTATGTCTTGATCATATCCACTAAGAGGTGCTCTCTAGATATGTACTACCTCTGATCTTGTTTATTTGACGCTTAGTAGTTCAAATTTGACTTAGGTGGTGTCAAATAAAATAAAATGGAGGTAGTATAGGACTAGGATGCATCAGGATTGTGAATGTCCGTATGGATCTCTAACAATGGAAGCAGAGCATGGCTCCTGTGACTCAGGTCGAAGCAGAGATACCATTGTGACGTTGTTCTCGGCATCGTCATAGGTTGCGGATAGTAGCTAGGGATAGGGGAGATGCACTACAGTGCAGAGGTCAGTCTTGTGCTGCCAGGTGAGCTGCCATGTTTCACCGATGATCAAAGCACCTAGGCTAGCAAAATACTGTGTAAAAATCATTAGATGTCGGTCCTTGTCCCTGTGCTCCCTTAATTAGAGCTTGGAAGTAACGTCACCTTTGCACAATTGAAATTTTGCCGCATTTTACATTCTTGTAGCGAGGCATGATGAACATTATACACACAATGTGAAGAGGAAAATCAAATAAACATAGTATTGATGAAATTTAGTGTAATATATAGTTAAACCTGAAAACCAAGCCTAAAAACTAAGATGGAGCAGATACATGGATATGCACATGTGTTACTTACAGAAGTAGACTGTTAAAATTACCATTTAACCTCTCTAACATTACACTCTTCACCCACTACATAATGTGTTTCAGCGACTTCCTTGCACTCAATATTGTACTCAGTGATGTGCAATGAACTAGAGTTTACTGAAATTTTCATCGGAAGGACCACGCGGAGCGAAACTCATAAAAGGAATCCTAGTTGAACCCCACCACCTAACTCTACTAGCTCTTCACTCTTGCCTATAGCATTGTTGTGATATATATACAGTACCTTGTCCAAGTCCACTTGAACTGAATGTCACATGTGTGAAAATTTAGCTAATTTCCGTGAAAGTGTATTTTTGCAGCGAGCACTGCAAAAATGCATCTATGGCTTAAATGGGTGTGTTGTTATCATTGCAGAAAGAACATCAGTAGCAGGAAGTTTGAGGAGCTTGTCTTGTGTTCTGTCACCTGTGTATACCAAGGAGGATTAGAGCATGTCTAGTTAATTGCACATATATTAAAATAGGAGGTACAAGCAAAAAATAATCATCATTTTAAGATCTAAGGACTAAATTGTAAATAAAAAATTTGAAAATCACCAATCAAAATAGCCTGATGACTAATTTGAACGGTTTTGATACTTGGATGGTTAAAAATTTCTGGTTTTGGAGTTCGACGACCAAAACCAAACTTAGCTATAGTTAGATGGTTAAAAATATAATGGACTTTTTCATATAATTAATCAACTTTTAGTTTTACTCCTGTCCGACCCAATCTTTATGCTCCGGCGCGTGGCCCGGCTCATAGCAACCTTGATTCTTGATCTCATCTCATTCTAGATCTCTTCTCGCTAGTGCATCGCGGCATGGACTACGTTCGCAGCCAGCCTGCTCCTGACCTTCAAGGAGCTCAGCGGGCACTGCCACCACGAGTCCACGACGGCTTCCTGTGGCATGGAAGCTGCCATGGGTGTCGTTGACAAAGCAGTACGTAAGATCGATATCAGCACAGTTGGTGAATAAGCTAGATATCATGAACGTTCCTAATAATCTTTTGGAGTATTCTCAATATATCGAAGGTCCCCCGCAAAAAAAAATTATCGAAGGAGGTCCTAAACACCAATTATTAATGCTTAAATGATGAACACAAATGGAGGGCATTCCGCTCGAACTCTAGATCGCTGAGGCTGATAAACTGCCCAGAGTAACTAACAGGTCACAGTTATGAAAGTACTCAGGAAAATATGGACTTGCAAAGCTATAAGTGTGTTCTTTGCCGAGATGATGTTCTAGAAAAGGCTCTGTACCTTTTCCTTTGGTGTCCATTTGCCAAATTATGTTGGACACAAATAGATGTTTTTATATATCATAGACAACCTTTCTGGGTATGAGAATCTGCAATCACTAAAAGAGTAAATTGGGAAACCATTCTTTATGGAGATAATTGTCATTATGGCGTGGACCATCTGGACATCAAGAAACAATCTCATATTTGAAAACAGGGAGCCTTCAGTTCAAGATTGCAGGCATTTCTTCAAAAGAGAATTCTCGAAAATTATACATAGATCAAAACAAAAAAGAAGTATCATCCTTTAATAGATACATGGCTATCTCAGTTGTAATTTGTGTTCAGTTTTCTTTCCTTTTTTTCTCTGTCGCTGATGTACATATAACTCTGTTGTTTTAATATATAGTTAGTAGGGGCTTGCCCCTCCTGTTACATAAAAAAAGTGCAGTACGTAGTTTTAGCTTACTCCAGTACTTGCTTTCCTCTGATCTTCCTTTAGTGTTCTCTTGAAGTTATATTACTCTTGCGATCAGACCAGGACGGCCAGCTTCACCAAACACCCAATGCAATTTAAATATGACTCGTACCATGTTAGGTTATTTGCCGTTATTTCATCACATGACTTGAACACTCTTTTGCAACCAGATAGCTAAGCCGAGTCTGCACCCTCTGATAGCTTGCATGCGCAGTTTATAAGCTCCCGCCTCAGCTACAGAAAATCTCTCAAAACCTTCCTCCTCACACAGTTGTCTTGTAGTCCAAAGAAGTGCAAGGAATACAAAGATACAAGCTGCGACAAAATTATGCCTCAACCATAGAGGTTCTCTATAGCGATGTGTAGGACTAGGATGCATCGAGATCGTGATTACCTATAAGTGTCTCAATGTAAGGAAGTAGAGCACGACCGCTGCCTCCGTTCCAATCAGAGTTAGCACTGCATTCGGATCCCCTCGGACGTCGATCAGAGCATCACCAGCGGAGAGAGAAGGCTCCTGCTACACGTGATGGGCTATGGTACAGTTGACTGGCCTAATGTGTAGCTGTGTGGTCAACACTAGAGCAGTGTGCCTGTCTGTTTATGCGATCGAAGCTACCCTGTTTGTCTGATGATAAAGGCACCGGATTCGCAAAACATTGTGTATGTCAACAGTATATAGGGAATTCAGGTTACAACTTCAGCAGGAGAATTAGTTGTGTAGTTGTAATGACATTATGCACACTGAATGTTTACGACATCTTATATTGTACTCCCTCTGTTTCAAAATACTTGTCATTATGGGTTTTCTACATACATTCTCTTTATTATGTATGTGGACATACTAACTATCTAGGTGCATAACAAGGAGAATGTATCTAAAAAAGTAAGAATGACAAGTATTTTGAAACGGAGGGAGTAGTAAGGTATAGCAAAAGTTACGTGAAAATCAAAGCCCACTAAAAACCAGCCAATGTATTTCAAAGACAAATTTTATTTCATTTTGCAACCTTGGACTTCTTATATGAATCCAATTGTTTAACTAGGACTGATGAGGAGACATGGGTATAAGTACACATGCCTTACGTCCAGTAGTGGGCCAAGCGGATGGTCAAAAGGACTTTTTGACCGTGTCAATATACATGCTTCACCCACTGCATAACATGTTCAACGATTTTCTTGCAGTCAATACTGTACTTAGTAGTGAACTAATAGACTTCAGTTTGCCATCTTTCGTGTTAATGCCGTCAGTTTGTAGATACATTTCTAGTGGGGCAGCGAGGAATTTTTTTTCCAAATAATATATATCTATCAAATTACTATTTTACTCATAGGGAAGCAACCGAAGAAACCAATAATATGACTGTACGACCGTTGGGTCGTATTGTGTACCGTAAAAGATCTAAAGAAAATTCTCTCAAAGCTTGCCTCCTTACAGACGTTGTCGATCTTGTAATTGATCCAAATAATTAAAGGCAAGAAATAGGAATATAAAAGATGTGATAGGATTATGCCCTACTTTCTAGCGAGGTGTATTTGGATTAGGATACATCAGGATCTACATGGCTCTCGTTCGACCAGAAGGTGGGGAAGGCACTCCGGGAGCAGAACCACCGCACAGCACTTGCGCTTCCGCGCTGACGCATGCAGGCCGGAGACCCGATATGCTGGCCTACTTGTCACGGCCGAGGTGATTCGCAGAAGGTGTGCCGACGCAGCAAGGCTTGAGTGAAATTAAAATCATCGAGTTAAGGGCATTTTGTGCTATGTACTTCGTATTAGTTCATTGCCTCTCGCCTATCAAATGCCTTCAACGTCCTTTTTTCAGTCGTCAGTAGTTAAATGCAGCACGTACCACTTCAATCCAGTAGGTTATTGTCTTCAAATGTGGTCTTCCTACCTTGTAAGATCTAACAAGTGTTATAAAAAAAAGATCCAACAAGTGCTCTACTAATAAAAACAATCTCCTCGGTCCTCAGTCCTCCGTGTATGCCATATACAAGGGACTGAAGAAGATGGCTTAGTTATGCTTTCCACTCCCACCACCTAACTTTGTTCCTTACCCTGCTTGCCTGTAGCATTGTTGTGCTATATATATATATGGTACCATGTCCAAGTCCAGTAGAATGTGTCACATGGACCGAAATTCAGATAATTTCCTTGAAACAATGTAGCTAGGTGTGTAAGGGAGGCATCGCCGCATCGGCAGAGCAGTTGTCATGGCAATACATTTTTCTACCGCGCGGTTGAATTGGTGCGCAATGGAAAAATGTGTCTACAGTTGTGTTGTCGTCGCAGAAGGAACAGGAGCAGACGTTGATTCCTACTCGCAGCCAATGTCTTCCAAGAACAAGAATATAATACCAGCTAACTTCATGCTGTTGGTATATTTCATGATTGCAAATTGCATATGGTACATGGGCCACAAATATGTAGAATTGGTGCTTCATGGAAGTGCTCATTTGCCTAGCTGGCTACGAATCGCCCATAACTCATATGAAGCAGTTGGATGCATGAGCTTCTATTCTTTGGGTTGTAATTAGTGAAAGACACTTCTAGATCGATATATTGTGATGCTGCTTGTAAGAACTATGAAAGTTCATCACAGGATCGCCGTGTTACAAATTACTTCGACATGTTGGTTTGGACGTCTTCCTACAATAGTCATACTACTGGAACAAATCTTATCCATCCAACATATACAACTGACAAGCCCTGAGCTAATATATATGAGGTTTTTTACGATACACAATACCACCCTGTACCACCGGTTGAAAAGGACTCGTATGTAATAGAAAAGGATCTATATGTAAGGATCTGATGGTTGAGATTAATTCTGTACCACCAATTTTTTTTGTGTGGTATAGGTGGTATTCATAGGTGGTATCGGTAGTATATGGGTATTATCAGAAATGCAAAATGATATTGTTGTAATATATGAAATGATTTAGGTATTGTAGACGGTATTTTTCCAAATAATATACATCGAGCAAATTACTATTTTACCCATAGCAAAAAACCGAAAAAAATTGATAATACCACCGTACTACCACTGAGTGGTATTGTGTACCATAAAAGACCTCATATATAAGCGGCCTAATCTCAACAACAGTCCTCTTATTAATGTTCTTTATTTAAAGATAAGTAAAATGAGAGATTTTACAGTGCTTGAGTATTTTAAGAGTCATCCATGAGTCCAGATCTAATGGTTGAAAAGTAGGAGGAACATATTACAAGAAACCAAATATGTGGACCAGAATCTCTAATTTTATGAACCAGGAACTAGTTCTAAAAAAAAGCAAAGGGTATAATGGTACTCAATTCGTGCCCTGGTGGATCTGCTTGCATTGCCTCGACGGCGTTCGGCATCAGAGAGTAAAACGTGCTCTGCAGTCGTCTTTTTTGAGTAAAAAATCATCGAGTAAAACGTGCTTGTATGCTGGTTCAAGTATTGCTGGTAATGGAGTATAAATCGTATGGTGAAGCCGCAAGTACAAATCAAGGAACTTCATTTTGCTGCCCTCTACCTTTGATCTATCTTTATGAGTTGTACGGGAATGGAACATGTTGGTTATTAATCAGCTTCTACAAGCTTCTCACAAGTAAACGCTTGATATATCCTTGGTCATGGTGCTATTGTGTTAAACTTATCTTGCCATAGTCACATGCTAATAGGAATTTGCCATATATATATATATATATATATATATATATATATATATATATATTAGGGCAGTCCCAATGGTGGACACCAAGTGCGAAGTTCAAGACAACCACATCACTAAAAATGAACACTAGAAATCATCTCCTACAATGGTACGAAGTCCAAGACAATAAATGTAGATGGGCCCGCCTGTCATCTAAAATTGGGTCCTACTTGTCATTGTCTCTGTCTCCCCAGACCTTATCTTCTTCTATTCTTCCTAAATCCTCATCCGCTCACCCCCCGCACCTCGACGCGCTCGCCCGTGCCGCGGTGAGGCTCGCGGCGGAGCTCGGCTCGCCAGGCCGGCGGCGAGGCCCGCGGCGGAGCTCGGCTCGCCTGCCCGGCGGCGAGGTCCGCGGCCCCACGGAGCACCTCGAGCTCGCCCCGGGTGACGGTGCCGGCCCTGTGGAGGAGCTCTCCGGGCGGTGGGGCGGTGCCGGGAGGGCTCGCGCAGCCGGCGTCGCGGGCCGCGACGGAGGTCGGGCGGAGGCCGAGCGCGGCGACTGTGGGAGCTCCTGCGGCGGCGGCGCGAGCTCCGTGGCCGAGCGACGTTGGATGGCGAGGGCGGGCGCGACAGTCGTTGGCGGCGACGTCGGACGGCGAGGACGGCATCCGGCGCGCGGCGGACTAGCGCAGCGGCGCGTGCGGGAAAGGAGCGCGGGGGAGGGTGGAGGGGAGGAGCAGACCCGCAAGACTCCAGCTAGGTCTTTCCAATGGCAATTTTGCTGGGTCTTGCGGCCTTGATTCGCGTGAGGAGGCCGAGTCTGGAGGAAGAAATCAGGTCTTGTGTTTTCCTCCTCTTTCTTCATTAACTATGCTGCCATGTCACCAATTTGCTGATGTGTCACCTTATTTATTAGGGATGGACTCCATCCTAAGTGGACCATTGGGACTGCCCTTACTTTTTCTGACTTTACATATAGGAAGCCCATTGAATGATCATTATGGTGTGCAACCTCTTAAATTTGATGGAGAAACGGTAATAACATACACCGATGTTAAAATATTACTAATAATTATACACAAGTCTAGTGGACCAGATGCCTCATTTTTTTTTCTCTAGTGTAATTTATGACTCGTGCACTGATAGGTGCTTTGCAATTATTTCATCACACTTAAACACTGTTTTGCAGTCGGTTGTTAAACCGGAGCTGCACCTTGGTCTTCGAGGTGTTAATTGCATAGATTTGCTGCACCGTTTATATGCTCCCACTTCGGCTACACTCAAAGCACCTCCTCACACAGTTGTCTCGTGATAATCCAACTAAGGGCCACAAGTATAAAGATGAAGGTTGTGACAGAATTATGCATCGTAATGTCCACTCATTGGGTCTCTGTAGCGATAGATGCATCAGGATCGTGATATTGGTGTCCATCGATGAAGGAAGCCAGAAAAAAAAACCTTGTGCTTAGGTTGACAAGATGACTTCCACAACCATCTGAAACTTGATGAACTTTCAGCATGATCCATAAGGACTTTAGACCTGCTTGGTTCGCTACCGATTTTTGCCCAACCAAAATCATGGTAAGCCAAAACTTAGGCTTGCCAAATCAAGACTTGCCAAAGTTAGAGAAAAAACATAGGTGTGCATTTGATTGATTACCAAAATAAAGGCTTGCCAAATTTCTCTTTTATGTAGTTTAAGAACATTCTAGAGATTTGCCAAAACTTTGGCATAAAAATTGGTTATGCCAATTCTTTGGCATTGAACCAATTAATGACCACATATTTTGGCATGTCATGATTTTGGTTTGGCAAAAATTAGATGCCAACCAAGCAGGCCCTTTATACACTTTAGCCAATGTAAACTGCTGTGAATTCCAAATATAGCTCCAAACATCAGCTGACGAGTTATTTGCTAATGAGGCAATAGAGGATTTCAATACTACGAATTGTTCACAAGCTTCCTCATACAGAGGTAAATTAAACATGTTATGTAAGTGTGGAGTTTCCTTGGCCTTCCTAACTGTGATATGGACATTCTTCAAATGAAAAATCTCAGAAAAGGCAAGCTTTGGAACTTCACCATTCCAAAGGACATCATGCGCTGAAACAGCTGCAAGTCCTCTGAATAAATCTAAAAGCTTGACAACATCACACTACCAGAAGTATCCTCTTTTCACCTGACCTGGCAATTTTCCATTGAAATAGTGCTTCTCACAAATTAGCTTGAGCCAAGGGATATCCTGCCTATCGAAGAATTTATATAAATTTTTGAGCAATAAATCCAGCTCACTATGTGTTCTCAGATTCAGAACTCCAGGACCTCCTTCAGATTTGGGTTTGGTGGCCATGAAACTTTTGGAGGTTTTCTAGCATTTGGATAAGCACCTCTTCAAAGACAATGATTTCTGAACTTATCAACCTGTTTGATCACCTGACCATGCAGAAGGAAAGTGCACATGTGTAATTTACTAATTTATCAAGCGGCTAGCAATAACTTTATTTTAATGGTCGCTGTCTGGAGGAGCTGGCCCCAAATGTTGTACAATGTGTGCCTCAGAAAATCAGAAATAAAAGATCGGTACATGAAGCGCTACAAGGAGGAGCTTGGGTTGCAGATATAAAACGTACTCTGGATGGCTGGCTCTGGCCGAGTATCTTGAGCTTTGGAACATTTTGGCTGATGTCAACTTAGATGACTTTAATGATGTTCACTGATGGAAATTTGAAGCTTCAGGAATATTCTCGACGAGTTCAGCTTATCGCAGCTACTTTGTTGGATCCATTCCCTTTGAAACTTGGAAAAAGGTGTGGAAATCTTGGGCACCAGGCAAATGTAAAACATTTATGTGGTTGGCAATCAAGAGCCGCTGCTGGACTGCAGATCGGCTACAAAAAAGGGGACTTCCTCACCCTGAACGCCGCCCGCTTTGTGATCAAGAGGAGGAAAATATTCAACATATAATCACCTCTTGTGTTTTTGCTAGGCAATTTTGGTTTGCCATCTTACAACCTTTAAGCCTGGCTGAGTTGACACCCACACGAAGTTCAGTCTTTGTTGTGTGGTGGAGAAGGCCAGAAAAAAGAATTCAGAAGCACTACATGAAGGGATTCAACTCCTTGTGCATCCTAGGTGCCTGGACATTATGGAGACATAGGAATGCATGCGTTTTTGATGGAGCCTCTCTAAACATTCAGAGAGCAGTGCAAGATTTTAAGGCAGAGTCCTACTTATGGCAGAGTTCAGGCGCCAAGGGGCTTACTACCCTTATCACTGAGATGGAGCAAGGGCTGATCTAGTTGTGAGGGTCGGGGTGGTCTGGTCTGGTGTTGTGTTTGTTCTCAGTAGTGGGTTCCTAGTTTATTCCTCACACTCCCCATTCTGGTCCAGGTGGGGCAACGTGGTCGTTGTATTGGACTATTTTTCTCTCTTAATACAAAGATGTGCAGCTCTCCTGCGTATTCAATAAAAAAATAACTTTATTTTACGCAAGCGACTAGCAAGGGATCTTGAGCAGTTTATAAGCTCCTGCCTCAACTAAAGAAATTTTCCCAAATGGCATGACATACAAAGATAAAAAGATGCGAAGGAGTTATGCTCCGGTCTTGCGTGCCACTCAAAAACGCTCTGTCGTTGTAGCGATCGATGTACGATTGGGATGCATCGGGATCTTGATTTTCCGTTCCCATTCCCGAACGGGAGCACACGTCTCTGCTGCCTTGTTCGAGTCAAGGATGAAGCACTGTGCTTGACGGATCAAGGACATTGAGGGCTTGAGGCCGGAAGCTCACTAGCTCAGGCAGCGGAAAGACACGGCTTCAGCTGAGAAAACACAAGACATTGCATGGAGGTGGCTTGTGGGCTCGTGTTCGTGTTCGCAGGCGCGCCGAACGCCAATGTTGCTGGCCGTCTCGGTGGATCATTGGTGATGCACAGAAATCACATGTGGGCCGCTGCCCCCAATTTTCTTTGCTTCCACCGGCGGTGGCGTGGCCCGGCCCGGCAAACAGCAGAGCAGCGAGTTCCCTATCGCCTATCAGCAACACCTATGTTGCACTGTTGCAGGCCCGTCCCTAGGGGTGTGCTGGCCGTGCAACCGTACAGGGTCTTCATTTTTTAAGAGCCTCCGATTTTTCGTGCTATAACCTATTTGTCTAGCTAATTAGCCGGTTTAAATTGTTTTCTTATCGATTGCGCTCTTCTAAAACATCCTAGTAGATGGCATTCTTTGTTTGCGTGTATGACTTTGTGCACATTCTTCTATTTGTCTCCTGATCAAGATGAACATTTTTGTATTTAATTCAATGTAAAAAAGGCTACGACATATGAATAGGTTTATTATAGAAGAATCACAAGTGTTATCCAATAATTAGAGACTTGGTATGGTTCTTTACTCGTTAGTAATGTTCGAGATAATCCTATAAATTGTTAGATAAATACCAAAATAATTTTGAGATTCAATAAAAATCTTAGAGTTTTGTAGTTTGATGTGCAGTTATTGGTGAAAATTTGAACACTTCTACAACGGATGTTAAATTTTTTTTATTTTACTAACCTACTAGGGTTCTCATTTTAGAGTTTCGTACAGGGCCTCCACTTATACCGGGACGGCCCTGCACTGTTGTATGATAGCGAACTGATTACTTGAAAAAGGTGCTGCGAAGCAGCCATGAAACCCTACACTAGGAGAGGTTACCCGGTGATCCATACCATGTCTTGCAACTGTCCGTTGTTATGTGTCAAAATCTTTAAAGACAAACCAAAATTGATCTTTCTTTTGAGTGAAAAATTCATCGAGTGGTTCGTGCCCTTCAAGTATTCTTTGGTTTCTAGTTCACTGTTTGGTTCCAGATCCTCTGAAGTCGGAACCAACAACCCATACAATTGGCAAAAATCATAGGATGCATCAGGTATGCATCACTTCAGTGTTCTGTGCATAGCTTTGCTGGATGGGAAGAAGAGTTTCTCCAAGCCTGCCGGTTGATTGCAAAACTAGCGCTTTTGGGATGATCCAGAGTAAGACATCTCTGGTTAGCATAGCTGCTTTCTGAACTGTGACAGTGTACGTAGCTACAAACTTATCTGCAGGTTATGGCCAATAATATCGTACTAGGACTGAGTAACAGTGCACCTCTGGAATCTTAGAAGTTAGGACTACGTTGTTGTTCGGCTGGTAGATCGAATAGTATTCGGCTGGTAGATCGAATAGTATTGTGTGAGAAGAAATAAGCCGAAACATCCGAAATAAGTTGAGAAACGGCAAGCCGAACAGCCTGTACATTGAACAAGAGATCCGTAGAAAACCACTGAATGTCTGCAACGTGTCATTATAGTACCGCCTGATGCAAATATAATATGATGTGAACAGAAAATTTAGAAAGGTACAGTAGTGTTTATCCAATGTAGTTCTATATACCATATATATAACCAAAACTGAATTTATCAAAAACGACCTGTTAATAAGTGGATTAGCAGAGAAACTGATGTGCGTGGGCCTATTACCTGAAATGTTATGCAGTGGTGCACCGCTACATATTGATATAGACATATAGTCAATTGTCATACATAAAAAAATCAGGTCATGAATCCCACCTTCACTGAATGCAAGTTATCATTTGTCCAGTGTTATGTCCTTGCCATTACTTGCACGACTTGAGTTTCAGCATCCTTTCCCAGCCCCTTCATATATGTGCCTGCCTCAACTACAAAAAATTCTCTCAAAAGCTTTCTTCCTCACCGCTTCCTTCAAATCTAGCTAATCCAAAGAATAAGAGTTCTTTTCCGGTGCCTTATACCACCAATGAGTGGTATAAGGTATAGAGAGCATCTAACCATCCATTTGTAAGGGTAATTTAGTACTTACATCTACATTCATTAACTTGTTTTTTTCATCTTATCCCCTATTTTTCCCCATCTTGCGGCAGCACAACGGCAGTGAAATCCTTTGGCATGTACTTGTGGCAGCAGGCGAATGATTTTTGAACGTGCTAATGGATGGGAACTGGTGGCGTTGGTGGGGATCGGAATTGAAGTTTTTGTGGCCGGCGCGCGTGAATGATTCATGATTCTGACGTTTTTTCGGCCGGCGGCCGGCGTGCATGGAGGATTCTGGACGGTGGGAGGATGCAAGATGGTGTCGGTGGGAATCCAATTTCGCCGGCGGTAGGAGAGTTTGGCAAAACGCGGCGGGAACCGGAGATAATTCGGTGGCGGCGCGCTGCTGACGAGTAGGAGAAAAATTCATTCGAAATATTTTTTCTAAAATACTCTTATACCCCCTATACTACTCATCTATACCACCATATACTACTAGTGAAGTTTTTAGTAGTATACAATTAATCTGAGCCGTCAGATGTTTATATACTAGTCTTTTTTTGACAGTAGTATAACCTAGTATAAGGCACCGGAAAAGAGCTCAAGAATAAAGTGCAGAAAAACGCTGTGATCTAGTCCTCAGCCATGGCCACTCAAAAGTCTGCCTTGCCATGAGTAGGATTAGGATGTATCGGGATCATGACAATATGTGTAGAAGCAAATCAAAGCTTAATAACTGTAGTTCCTGGCACCTAAACTCTTAGTTTACGGGCTTTGGACGTCAGGGCCAGGAGTGCTCCCTTTTTCTTGCTCTCCTCTCATGTACCTGGTTGCTCTTATTTGATTTTCTTGTTAAACTTTTAAATTATTTTAATTATATCTAATCAGTAGGGGTTTGCCCCTCCTGTTCGTTCAAAAAAAAAAGGGGGGGGGGGTAGTGTCTTCCAACAATACCAATTCAAAGCATATGCGCTTAGAAGAGTAGCAGTGAGCATCACTTCTGTTCATCAGCATGCACGGAGAAATGTCAAAAATAATCTGGCTTTGACAATGATGTGCCTCTCCACGTACCCTTCCAGTGCTTTGACAATGATTAATTAATAATCTGGTTTTCTAATTTAAAATGAGGTGATATATAATCTGCAATCTCAAACTCATTTTCCTCTTCTTTCCATTTTAATTACTAGACTAGATGTGCAATACTAATGACCTACCGAGAATCTGAAACCAGTGGTCTGCTACTCTGTTGCGAATTTCCCTGGATCCACCTCTATTTTTCTCAATTTACTAGCAGTTATCAGGGCATGATAGACGGCTCTTCACGCAATGTAACTTATGACGTGCAATTTTAATCAGGTCCATGCCATTATTTATCACATGACTTCAACAATCTTTTGCAGCCAGTAGTTAATAAGCGGGGAGAAGCCTCTGAACTCTGATTCCTCTCCCCTTGTGCACTTTATAAGCTTGTCGCCTCCCCCGTCGACCCTAAAGAAAAAACGAAGAATTTCCTCAAAGCTTTGCCTCATTACTAGTCGTTGTCTTCTAATCGAAACTAATATGGTAGTATGTGTGTAGAAATGCAAAGATTGTAGATGTGATAGATTTATGCGTCGGCCATGCACGCATGCCTACGAGTCAAAAGTGCCCGTCTGTAGCGATGTGTAGGTAGGATTAGGATGCATCGGGATCGTGGTTTTCTACATTACTCTCTTCGTCCCGCAAAAAACTGTTCATATAGCTTTCAAAATTTGTCCCACAACAAAGAGTATTCTTTCAGCTCGTATTAAATACTCTTCTCATTAAACTAACACCAAGTACCAAGGAAATATTGCATTGAGAAACGCATGAAGCCAATGAAATGTTTATTTGATGTCTCTTTTTCAAGTTCCAATGCATGATTAATTAGGGGTAACAAGGTCATTTGTCACAACTACGAGCATATCTTAAATTTTCTAAACGAATGGTCTTTATGGGACGGAGGGAGTACTCCACCACACGTCTCTGCGAGGAGCTGGTAGCCAGCGACGTGTAGGATGCATCGGGACCGTGATCATCGATCTCTGCATGATTCGCAAACGGTGGAAGCAGAGCGCGACTCTTGCAGACTTGTGGTAATTTCAAGCTCACATTTCGTGATAAATAAATGTGTAGCACTCCTAACTCGTACTGCACCTGCAGCAAACTGAACTGAAGCAAGCTTAAAGTCTTTAACGTTATGTGTGGTATAATACTAGTCATTAGTGCATCGCCTCATTTACCTCATTTATCTTTTGGAGCCAGTAAGTAACTAGAGTACCACTGTCTTCATTCCTCAGTTTCCTCTTTTCTTATAAAGTCCAACCGGTCCGAAACAAAAGATAAACAGATACTCCGTAGTATACAAGAGAAGAGACTGAAGTAGATGAATTTTTCAAAAAAAAAAGAGAGACTGAAGTAGATGAATGGATCATGCATGTCCACTGAAACCAATAAGCCCTCCACACTCCAACCCAGCATAGGAATAGGATGCATCAGGTATGTACTTATCTGTCAAATGGGACATATTGTGTCGTCCAAAGGATCAAGGAGGACTTGGGATCTTAGATTTGCAATTGTAGAATAAATGCTTGTTGACAAAATAGTTAGTTAACTAGTTAACTTGCTTAATACCAATGGTGTGTGGCAAACCTTACTAACTAACAAATATCTAGGATCTAAATCTCTCACACAGGTGAAGGCTAAACCTTATGACTCTCATTTTTGAAGAGGTCTTATGAAGATCAAAGATGAGGTTTTCCCTAACAGCTCCTTCATTATTAGAGATGGGAGTAAGACTAGGTTCTGGGACGATGTATGGGAAGGTCAAGTGCCTTTCAAAGATAAATATCCATCAATCTATAATGTTGTACGTGATCCTCACGCGACGGTGGCCAAGGTCATGGCTACAAGACCTCTCAATTTATCTTTTAGGAGGGCTTTGGTGGATAACAAGCTGGTTGAATGGTAAGACCTTGTAGCTCAGATTGCAAATATTCGATTGGTAGATGAGTCAAATATGTTTAGATGGAATTTGACCAAATCAGGGTCCTTTACCGTTCGATCTTTGTATCTGCACTTATTAGTGAGTCAACCGCCTTTTAGACATAAGATGATCTGGAAATTAAAGATTCCTCTAAATATTAAGATTTTTCTCTGGTATCTTGAAAGAGGATAGTCTCAACTAAAGATAATCTTGCTAAGAAGAACCGGAAAGGAAGCCAAAAATGTTGCGAATGTAATAGTAATGAGACTACAAAACATCTTTTCCTGGAATGTCCCTATGCAAGAATGGTTTGGAGGATTATCTTTTATGCTACGGGTTTAACACCACCTAGATCAATTAGTCATATGTTTAATTCGTGGCTGTCTAATCAATCTAAAATGATTAGGAATTTAATCTGGGTAGGGGTTGCTGTTGTATACTGGGCGATTTGGAGATGTCGCAATGATATTATTTTTAACAAAACTAAGGTCAACTCGATTTTGCAGGCCATCTTCAGGGAAACATATTGGTTACGTTTTTTGGGCGTAGTTGCAACGTGAGGAGAACGCCAAGAACGTGCTCTCCGGTTTGAGCAGACAAATTGAAATTGTGGCTCTTGATTTAGTTAAAGGAGGGTGGAAGCATGCCTATCGCTGCAACATTTGCCTATTTAGAGACTGATGTGCCTTTTTCTGCTTTTCCAAACGTTGTAATAATGGTTGTGTATGTCCCTGGACATAGAGACCGGATTTATAATCCTATTTCTAAAAAATGTACTTATCTGCCCAGCATTTATATTCGGTGCCAAATATTGTCTTCAGGCCAGTTAGTACTGCAGAGATAGCCAGGATGCCATATTCTGGTGAGGATGCAGACATGCAGTGCCATGGCAGAACAGAAAATTATATAGGCTCGCTCTTCTAACTTTTTGACGATTCAGCCGTGAGACATCAAAAATTAGCAGAACATATACAGTTGTGCTAGATAGAAATAAGAATATGTGCAGTCATCTTTGCACCACTAAATTTTGGCAACGCCTTACATTACTGTATTGATTGATGAAATGTAGACATGTAGTACAATCCCACATGTTGTGCACAAGAAATTGAAAAGATGTAGTAGTACTGATGAAATGTGCTTCAACATAGAGCCAAAGCTAGCTTAATAAGTATACAAATTAGTAGAGATACGGATTTCCCCTTCTGCCACACAAAAAAAAACATTCTAGTTATTTGTACGTATCAACATAACAATAATTAATTACTGATGCCAAAGAAATAATATTAATGTTCTCTACTGCATTTTGATAAACCAAACTGCTAGTAACCGGCAATCTTGCTTATTAATACAATGTTCGGTCCGGCTACTTGCCTACCATGGTTGTTCCCTCACAAAAAAAAAAGTAACCGGCAATCTTAAAATAAACTGCTATTTAACAGCATAAATATGTATGTTTATGTATGCATCATTAGTATGTTTTCAAATTTATGTGAATGCCAGAACTTATAAATTTGCAGTTTTAGTCTTTTTAGCAACCTCTTGGGGACTACATGGCTAAAGTTTAAGGACTAAAAGTTTAGTACCTAGCTAGTTTATAGAGACTAAACTTTTAGTCCCTAAACTTTAGCAACAAACCAAATAGTGCCTTATATTTACCAACTAAGGGTGCGTTTGGTTGAGCTGTGGCTGTGAAAAAGCTGATGTGAGCTGTGAGTTGTGAAAAAAAGCTGCTATGAGATGTGAGCTGTGAGAAAGCAGAAAGTCGTTTGGTGAAACAACTGTAGCTTTTTAGAAACTGCCGAGCGGACCCCACATGTCATTCACAGGACACCAAACTCCACTCTGCCTCTCTCTCATTGACAAACGGGCCCCACATGTAAGGTTGTTCTTCTTCCTCTGATTCGAGAGATGAGGCCTTGGAGGACGAGAGGCGCCGTCGGCGCTGGCCTCTAGCAGATCTCGTCGCTTGTTGTAGGACTGCCAGCTATCGCAAGCCCACAGCCACGGCACATCGTTGCCCTGCTGAAGCTTGCACCGGAGGGGAAGAGGGGTTCGAGGGCCGACTAGCGAGGAGGAGTGGGGAGGCGCCACCGCCCTACTTAAGCTTGCGCCGGAGGGGAAGAGGGGCCAAGGGCTGCCCGGCGAGAAGGAGTGGGGAGGCGCTGCCGCAGATTTGCTGGGTGGTGGAGCCCAGGACGCGCGCGGTTGGAGCTTGCGGAGAAGGAAGTGAGGGTCGCCGGAGATCGTGGAGGAGGAAGGGAGGGATGCCGGTGCTCGCAAAGAAGGGATGGAGGGTCGCCGGAGCAGGGACCGGCCGCCACCGGTCTGGGGCGCCGCCGCCCAACCCTAGCTCAGAGAGCCATGGGAGGAGCGAGTCGGGGGCGACAGGAGGAAAGTGACGGGAAAGAAAAGAAGAATTGAATCGTTACTTCATAACTGATGGCATTACATGTATTTTCACCCAAAGTTCGTCTTCCACAGCTGAGAAAAGTTGGTCTCGGGTGGCTGTGGATTTGTACCGAGAAAAAACTGATTTTCTTGAAAGTAGCTGTAGGGGATTACCCTCTTTGGTTGGACTTCTAGCTTTTTTGAAAAGCTACAGCCAAAAAAATCCAACCAAAAGAACCCTAAGATGAAATAAGAGACTCCGACCTATCTACCGTGTACTTGCTCTCAAAACTCACTTTTGATTCTCACGCTAACACCGCCCATGTCCCAACATAAAGTCCCCTTGAGAATGGGCGTTATTACCACACCAAGTCTATTAGGATTAGGATGCATTGGGACTTCCGGACTTTGAAGGGGTCAAAACGCTGCGCGGCGTTTGGATGGGAGCGAAAAAATTTTGCTCAGAGAACTTTACATGCATGAAGTATTAAATGAAATCTATTTGCAAAACCTTTTTACAGATGAGTGTAACTTTGTTCGACGAATCTTATAAGCATAATTAATCCATGATTTACTACAGTATGATCGTCTAATAATGCGGTCAGAGACCTTATTAGATCCGTCTCGCGATTTTGCTCGGGCGTGTGAAGATAATTTTGCAAACTGACTTTATTTAATACCTTTAATTAATGGTCAGAGGAGTAAAATTTTACTCCTCCAACCAAACACTGGATTAAGGCTGAGAGATAAAAACATATGGATGGGTGTGACTGTAGTGTCCCTGGTAATAACTCCTATCAATGCTAGTCTCCCTGTGACCCTGTCTTTTCCTCCTTTCGTTCATACAAATGAATTCTTCTCCACATATTTTCTCCTACTGACTTCGGTAAAAAAAAAATAGAGCCCTGATATATAACTCGTTCAAGCTTGCAAGCCATTATATATATTTAATTATTCACCATATAAGAGGCTCCAAGTTTCTGCCCTCTTATATATGTTCAGTCATTCACGTCCCGAGGAATAATTCAGTGGAAATACACCACAAATCAGCCTAAATGTGCAGTGTTAGGGGGCATCAGGATAGCAGTTACCATATCGCATTGGGCTTGGACCACATGGATCTCTGTGAACACTAGAACATAACAAGCCTATACAGCTTCCTTTCCTCCTCAAAGGGTAGCGCATTATCCTCACTGCACAACCCTTTGCAGCATAGGAAGGCTTGGAGTTGGCTATACAGAGATCGGTGTTGGGAAGATGATCACGGAGACGGACAATCTCACGCATTGAAGCAGCTGTTCAATGTTCTTGTTGACACCCGAATTTGGCAGGTTTGGACGGGCCGGTCAGACCGCCCCCCTACCCGTTTAGACCGGCCTAGTCAAAGTTTTTAAAAGACAATTTGGACTCCACCATTGGATAGCACTCGTCGAGTAGATCAAGATTCATATATAGAACGTCTAATTCGGAATCCGGATGAGAGAGATATGGCTCCGGAAAGATCTGCACGTCGTACACGCGGTCAGACCGCGTCCCCAGGACAGTTAGACCGCCCTGTCCTGCCAAAACCGGTTAGGAGTTGTATTTTGACATATTTTTGTAAGGGTTTTGATTCCTAATGGGGCAAAACTTCTCCTCCCTATAAATATAAAGGGCCACGGCCGATTGAGGGGATATCCACAATAGAATCTATCAAATTTATCTTCTATCGTATTTACCTTTTCGTTCCTCTTTACCCTACTCTTCCAACTCTACCATGCTGTTCTTCCTTCATCTCCGTGATGTCTGAAGACGTCCTAGCTGGCTTGCCGAGCCTAGGACAACCCTGCGTGCGCCACCCCGACGGGATCCTGCCCGGGCGACGTTCGTAGGTCTCTCGCCGGATCTTCCCGGTGACCCCGGTCTGACCGCACCTCCAGCGCGGTCTGACTGCCCTACGCAGAGGTGCGGCAAGGAGCTCCTCTGCGTGCTTGTTGGCTCTGTAAACGGTGTCAACAAATTGGCGACTCCGCTGGGGAACGAAGATCTGGCTATCATGGCTGATCTATCAGACCTTAACGTCAAGTTATGTGAGGAATACATGAGAGAGAGTTGCTTGGCGGATAAAAGATTGTTCCTTTCCTGTTTTCGCAAGACGGAGCAGGAGTGGCGGCCACCGTCCACCATCGACACGTTGAAAGAGATGCAATCCTCAGGTAACTTATCTGATGACCTATCCGAATTTGTGAATCGTTATCTTAAATCTTTGATTGATAAAGAGGATACAATTCTTGTTAATATGGAGTCGGTTGTTGAAAAGCCGACTAATGATATTATTAATCCTTGCAAAATCTTACCAAATTGTGATGTTGTTGGTCAAGAAACAAGTCGGCCGTCTCTAACCGAAATTGTTGAACCAAAATCCCCTAGCAAGAACATAGAGGCTGCATTTAGTACTTCGACGCTCGGGGGCCAACAAAACAAAGGCAAAGCTGCTGGTTGCACTGAGGCCGGTCTAACTGGGGGCAACCCGGTCTAACCGCCTCTCCCAGGCTTTTGCAAAGTCAATCAAAACCAAAGATGGTTAAACCCAAAAAGCCCGAAATTGGTGTTTGGAAAACCGTTGAATCGAAAGGCCGTAAGCATCAAAGAGAAAAGCCGAAGTCCAATGAAAAACTTCCGGCTAAATCTCAAAGACAAAAGAATGTCAATGATGCTAGTCAGTTTAGAAATTCCAAACATCCAAAATCTTCTCCTAGAGAGAAGTTCCATAACAAGAATCGGCAATGGAGTAATTCTCATAAATCAATGCCGTTTCCTTCATATGGATCATCAATGCCTATGCCATGGGATGCTTACTTTAATATACATTATTTTTGTCCACCATGATATTATAATTCATATATGTCGTCTCCTAGTTATTTCCATTCAAATTATAAGGAGTCGGTAATTAGTGAGTCATCACCTATGCGTAATGACCGTTTTGATCATAAGAATCGGTCAATACAGAAAAATAAGCGCAAGGTGATCAAACAAATCTATCGTGTCAAAAAAGACGGTAGATTAAATAAAAATTCAGATTTGACACTAGACATAGAAAAGCCGCATATTGAAAATTATCGGCTAGTTCTACCGATCAAATTGTCCCTAATGATAAGCATGTCGCAAATAATATAGCTGAACAACAATCATGTTCGGCTAAGGGGCAACATGATATCAAATTGGTCGGTTCTCAAAGCACCGGTCTAACCGGTGTCCCAACCGGTCTGACCGGTCTTGCCAGAAAATCTGGTGAAGCTGCAAATTTCATGCCAAAGAGCAAGGTGATGAGAAAGAAGCCAAGCTTTGATGAGTTGCTACGTAAGTATCAAAAGATAGCCGAACAAAAGCAAAATAATCGGTTAGAAGATCAAAGTTGGAATTCTTCATCACCAAGAGCAAAGAAGCATCGACAATCATCACATTGATCTTCATCCTGTATTCCATCGATGCATGTGCCATGGAATGCATGTTCAGGTATACCTAATTCTAATCCATGTTTTTGGTATAATCCTTGGTCTTCTCTTTACAATTATCAATATTATGCTTGTGATGCTTCAAGGAGCTATGGTTGGCCACTATAGCCACATCGGGACTGCATGTTGTTTAGAAGCCGAAATAATAGTT
Organism: Cenchrus fungigraminus; assembly: GCA_036936925.1. NCBI lineage: Eukaryota > Viridiplantae > Streptophyta > Magnoliopsida > Poales > Poaceae > Cenchrus > Cenchrus fungigraminus. The sequence goes on along the minus strand of CM072773.1, from coordinate 29,288,061 downwards.
CATACATGTTGTACTTACTGAAATTTTATTTCGACTACAATAGCATTCACAAAAAGTTTAGAGACCATCACATGGGTGATGTGTTATTTATCATCGTCTTTAGATTATTTTGTACATTCAGAATGCTTTCTAGCACGCATGCTTTGCCAGAAAACAGGGGGGGCATATGTTGACACCCGAATTTGGCAGGTCTGGACGGGCCGGTCAGACCACCCCCCTACCCGGTTAGACCGGCCTAGCCAAAGTCCTTAAAAGGCAATTTAGACTTCACCATTGGATAGGACTCGTCGAGTAGATCAAGATTCATATATAGAATGTCCAATTCGGAGTCTGGGTGAGAGAGCTATGGCTCCAGAAAGATCTGCACGTCGTACACGCTGTCAGACCGCGTCCCCAGGGCGGTTAGACCGCCCTGTCCTGCCAAAACCGGTTAGGAGTTGTATTTTGACACATTTTTGTAAGGGTTTTGATTCCTAATGGGGCAAGACTTTCCCTCCCTATAAATATAAAGGGTCACGGCCGATTGAGGGGATATCCACAATCGAATCTATCAAATTTATCTTTTATCGTATTTACCTTTTCATTCCTCTTTACCCTACTCTTCCAACCCTATCATGTTGTTCTTCCTTCATCTCCGCGATGTCTGAAGACGTCCTAGCTGGCTTGCCGAGCCTAGGACAACCCTGCGTGCGCCACCCCGACGGGATCCTGCCCGGGCGATGTTCGTTGGTCTCACGCTGGATCTTCCCGGCGACCCCGGTCTGACCGCCCCTCCAGCGCGGTCTGACCGCCCTACGCAGAGGTGCGGCAAGGAGCTCCTCTGCGTGCTTGTTGGCTCCGTAAACAGTGTCAACAGTTCCATGTAAATGCAAAAAAAAATGACGAACATCAAAGCATAATATACGAACGAACATGAATTTTTCTGTAAAAAATGAAAAATGTTTCGAGGCATGGATATATAGGCTTTATAAACAATGTTCAGGCATAGCCAACATTTACCTATGTAAATCATTTCAAACCGTCTGTCAAATTGGTTCACAGTTGAAAGCATGTAAACGGAGAAGAACTCCCTCTGTTTCTTTATATAAGGCATACTAGAATTTGAAAAGGATATATATTTAAAAGTGTACTTTAATTTGACAATAATTTCTCTTACAATTTATAATTTGCTACCATATTAAAATATTTTTGAAATGGTAGCTTGTTATGTTAGGGGCTGTTTGGTCTGCCGCCTTAACTCGCCTCGCCACAGACGTCTTCGCCACAGGGTGTGGCGAGGGCTTCTGGCGCCACACGCCACGGCAGGCTCCTCCGTTTACTGTAGCGCAGCGTCACTGTAGCGTGGCGACTGGTACTGTAGCGTGGCGACTTGTGGTCGCGAACCAAACAGCCCCTTACTTTGCTACTCCTTCATGCCTTTTTATAGGACGGATACCATTTTTTCCAACCATGCATTCTAAAATTTATCTTTCGTATTCATCTGCTGAACCACTTGTAGATCCTATATTGCCATCAAACGGGGACAATATATGAATATATAGTTGCAAATTATTAGTAGGTCTCGTTTGGCTTATCAGCCACCAACCAGCAGTACTTTTCTCTCAGAACAAACCAGCCACCAGCAACCAGCCAGCAGTACTTTTCTCTCATAACAAATCAGCACCAGCCACCAGCCAAACGAACAGGCTGGTTAGCTGAAAGAAAGCATTATTGGACTACCAGCTGCCCATCTCTTTAAAGTTCAACACATGTTATCTGAGTCTTCAGTCTTCCTCTTTATTTAGCACTCCTTTTCTCTGGTAGTCTAAGAGACAAGACTTCGAAGTGCTAGCTCCAAATTCATGGCTATCGTTGATCTATCAGAACTTCTTCCCATCATTCTCACACACTCTAATCTTACCAAATTCGATAACCTAACCCCAAAACTTGGTTTAGACTTAGGAGTTAGGAGGCATCAAGAATACATTAACCAGACAAACGCAAAATATATAGACTTGCAATCTTGTGCAGTTCTTTATGTGGAGATTTACATGGATGTCCAAAAGGATAGCAATACACTACAATGGAGGCCTTAGCTAGAAGTCCAATATAAGTCCATTTGTTATGTTTAGTAAGCTGGAGGCTATCTGTTAGGAAAACTAGTCACTGTGGTTAACCCATAGTTGCTCATTGTCACGTGGTGGCAGTGTGGCACTCACTAGGCCAAAAACGATTTGTACTGACACATCAAATTTAGTGTGCTGGCGGGCTTAATTGGCACCCGCCAGCACAAATGTGTATGAGGTTGCCGAGTGAACACCCGTCAGTACAAATGTCACTATGCTGACGGGTCACAAATAAGCCCGCCAGCACAAATGATTTTCAAAGTGATTTTCACAAATAAGCCCGTCACTATGCTGACGGGTGACGCGTCAGTACAAATGATTTTCAATTTATATGAATTGCAAAGCTCAAAAGTGTGTAACGAGAAAAAAAACTTAGTATCCAAATATGTTTCTAATACGTATTAGACTACATATGCGTTGTTGTCTAAACATTTCAAATTTTTTGAAAGTGATTTACTATTTTCAGAATTTAAATGATTATAATCATGTTTATTAAAATTAATTTTTTTTTATAAAGGATTGCCCCTACTTTTATAGAAAGCAATAAGAGTTTTTACAGATATGGTTTTCAACAGCCTCTGCTGGGGATTCCAGCTTAACAGATCGACCTCACACACCGAAACAAACCATGGTCACTTCTACCTACCAAAAGACTCAAAACTAGAGGAAAGGCTACAGCTAGTTCCATTCAGCTGCATAGATCAAAAGAAGTCGCTGTCATCCGGCCTGCTGCTGATTTTCTTCACGAAATCCATCGTCCAGTGGCGCACCAGCTCGTCCCACGCACCTTGGCTATCTCGGTCAGATGGCTTTAGTAACACCCTCCATTTCTGCAGACAGTTAGTTATTTTAAAGAAGATGTCAGCCGGTCTGTTCAAATAAACCCCCTCTATAGCCATTTTATTACGGCTAGTCCATAAGGACCATAAAACCCCAGCGAAAGCAAAAAGTTTTACACCATAGTTTTGACAACCCAAGGGAAGCCAATTATCTAAGAAATCCTGGAACCCCTCTGGCTGCCTGTCCCATCCTAAGGCTTCTCTTAAACCAGCCCAAACCATTTTGGCAATGGCACACCCAAAGAGAATGTGGTCTGAAGTTTCTAAGGTTCCACAAACCACGCGGTTTTTGTTTCCTTTCCATCGCATCCCCCCAGGACAGCCCCAGATTGTAAGCGGTTGTGACTTGCTAGCCACATGAAGACTTTGATGTTCATTGGGAGCTTACATTTCCATAGTTGGGTCATCCTTCTATCCACAACCCCTCGGTGAAGCATCTGTCTGTAGGCCGATCTAGTAGTGTACTTCCCTTTTTTTTCTAAAGCCCATTTCACTTCATCTCTGTCTTCCGTTATGCGAGTGTTTTGTAACAGATCTAAAAGTTCGTCCCACTGAGAGCACTCCTCAATCATAGAGTATGTTCCATTTTAACTCAAATCATGAAATTACATGAAAAATTTCACAAGTTTGTTAATGTATTTCTTACTTCTATTACAACTTTTGGTGATAAAAAAATTCTAATAATATCTAAATCTTGTCCAAAAAATATATAAATTGGTAGGGTGTCATTTCATGAGTTTACAACATTGACATAAAAAATTGAGCATGTTATGAGAAAATTGAACTATACTTTGTTCACAAATGTATACTCCACTAACAATGTTTCATATAACTCAAGTCAAGCTTTTAGCTTGTGAGCTAACTTACCAAATGAAATGATCATATATAACATAATATATTTTTCACATGTATGAGGATATACATATACTCTTTTCTAGAAGTTTCAACAACTTTTGAATTGATTTAGTTTGATTAAAAAATGAAAAAGGAAAATGCAAATAGAATGTGTACTGGCGGGCGATTTTGTTACCCGCCAGCACAAATCTGTTTTAGCCGCCAGTAAAAATACTTTCTGGCCTAGTGACTTTATTACATTCTTCAGTTAGCAAACAGTGAAATCTGTGTTTAATTATTTCCTGCACACATGTTGCGATTTAAGATAATTTCCTATGCACATGATTGTTTCTCATCTTCATTATAGCTAGGTGATTAAGAAATGCCGCGATTCTGCTGAATATGAACACCAAAAATTCAGTCATTGATTGGAACAAGGAGAAATAGTGTATGCTTCTTTTTCTAGCTCAAGGTTATAATGGCATATATTAATTTGAAGATTATATGTACTTGATAATTAATTAATTAGAGACAGGAAGGTACCCCAATGGGTTCTTAGTAAATAATATATATTCATAAATCTGGACATCAAAGAGTTTAGAGTGTGGGAGGAGTCCAAATTTAAATTAGTTCTCTCGAAATTGAAGTAATTTGAAGGATCCAAAAACAATGTAATGTGGTGGGCCACCTTGTAAGAAGGATCCAAAAACTTGAAGCACTATTGAAAATTTGAGTGCTGTTATTAGCATCGCCAGCAAACAGAAGCCGGGTAATTGGAAGTGAAGTGAAGTAATTGGTCCACGATAAGAGTTTTCCTGCTGAACCCAAAATGCTTCTTTCAAACACATTTACACATCAGACCTGAAATTTCTGAACCGGAAAAATGAGATATGCTGCCCTCAATCCCTCATGATGCTGAGTAGATCATCAAAATCAACCTTCCAACGTGACCATGGACAAATCAACCGTGAGTGAGGCCTAACGGTCAAAAAAATTCGAAACCCCCGCACTCCGCGCTCCGGGTCCATACACCGGAACCATCCTGTCCGTCCATCTCGCTCGCTCGAACAACGGTCGTCCGGATGCTGCTCTCAGTCCACCGGCCTCGCCAATTTCGAACCCGTTAAAACCCCCGCCGCCGCCGCTCTCCCCAAACGGCCAAATCCCCAGCCATTTAGAGCCGTAGCCCGTAGCACCACCAGGCACGAACCCTAGGAAAATCTACCCAGGAATCCCACCCGAATCGGGGCTGTATCGTAGGGAGTAGTGTCGCGAGGATCGGACCGGCGCGGATCGTGGAGGAGCGGAGCGAATCGTGTGTGAGTAATTTTGCGGCTCCTGGGAGGATTTTGGGGTGGTTTTGTTCTGCTGCGATTCTCCGAGCGGTTTGGTGATGGAGTTTTTCCTCTGCTTCTGTTCTTGCAGATCCGCGGGAGGGTAGGGATTGGAGTCCGGGATTCCGGAGCGGCGCTGTAATCTATCAGAGGTAAGAATCACGTAGCGGGTGGAGGTGGGGATTTGGTTGGCTCTTTGGGTTGATTTTGCTGGTTCGCCCCCAATCGCCCTCATCAGAAGCGTTTCTTTGGGTTCTTTATGTTGGAATCCCTGGGGAGGTAGATGGTTGAGGCGGGATTATGAATAGAAAGATTGCGGGTTAGGTGGTTTCGGTGTTTCTTGAGGCAATTTCTTCATGCTGTCGATGCTTATTCATGGGTCTTGTCTGCATTGCGTCGTTCTTGCAGGTAGGCATCTTAGAGTCGTAGGAAAGAGCAGGAGCCAGACCAGGACCGAACAGCAGGTGTGCAGACCTTTTTGGTGCATTAATTGTTCGTGTGCTTTCTGAATTCTACTTGCCAATTTCGTCGGAATAATTCTTGCATGGATACAGGAGAAATTTCACGCATAGATCCAGTAGAAGAGCAACAGGACTCAGGGCACCAAGAACAGGACAAGAGCAGGATAACTGTAAGAAAATTGTGCTTCATGCGCCCATTTATTGATCTGATGAGGCATTTATATGAATCTTGCATCACTGATGTGCTATATGACATTCTTGCAGGACTACAACTACAAGATGCCTGAAGTGAGGACTGCCCTCGCCGACACCTCTGGTGGCGGGTTCATTATCAGGAAGGTGCCATCTCCAGGAGCTGTGCTGGTGAAGGGTGCAGTCAAGCCACTGGCACGACAGGCCCTGACACCGTCAAGCAACAAGGAGAATGTGCCACCAGTGGGAGCTTTGAGGACTGCACCAAAGAGGAGGAGCCCCTTACCTAACTGGTACCCGAGGACCCCACTCCGTGACATCACATCAATCGTCAAGGTGATGAACTATTTCCTTACAGTATATGCGATGTTCCCTCAATTCCATACCTGCCATGACCATTTCTTCAAGTCAGAGTTCTCCGGTTTTGTTGTCTTCTCTAGGATATGCCACAATATTTCCATGTTCGAGTTATTCTTAGTCACTTAATTCGAAATGCGCGGCTAGCGGTTACTGAAGTAGGCTATGGAGTCAATTTTAGCTTTTATCATTTGTGTGAATCATATCAAAAGGATTCTTATAATTCAAATGGCCTAGCAACAATTTTCTAACAAGGCATAACACATGCTCTTTTGTTCTGTCTTACTTGTCTAGATGTATTCAACTTTAGCTGCCTGGCAATTTAAATGTGCTTCAATTTACATAATGGTCCAGTAAGCAATAAGGCCAATTTTATCTTAATCCATTTACTTCATGTTCCCTTATTAACTCCAGTATATTGGATCTTAAAATAAGTAGAGCTTGTGTTAAGGGTTCACTTATCACATGACTGAATTGTTGCACTACAACTAAGAAATTTGTGTCCCTGTACGAGATACAGCAAAATTGCACATGTCAGCCTGTTCTATATGTAAGAGATACAACAATTGGCATTTATCATCTAGGTTCATAATAGTGACTAGAATTATCTGATGTTAGAGATTCACTTGTATTTTATTTCCCTCAAACATGCTAGAGGTTCACTGAATTGCTGTACTGGTTTGGTTGTAGAGATTAGCTACTGCAATTGCAATGTTCCACACGAGTCAGCGTGTTAAGATGTGTTACAACATATGACAATTGGCATTTATGATCTAGGTTCATATAGCGAGTAGAATTGTCTGATATTAGAGGTTCACTTACTGCATGACTGAATTACTGTACTGATTTGGTTGTAGAAATTAGCTTCAAATCAGCCTGTTAAGATGTGTTACAACATATGACAATTGGCATTTTTTATCTAGCTTCATTATAGAGGGTGGATTTGTGACCAGTACGAAGGTTATATACAAGTTAATGTTTAAAAGTTGATCAGAATTAATTCAGTTGTTGAGGATCTTAGGACCCAACTTCCTTGCTGCTCAAATATCCATTTATTTAATGTGACATAGTGAAACAGAGATTACTGTAATCATAGACTCATGGTATAGCCGTATAGTTTTTGACTGCATCTTCAAGATATTTGATATATTGTCATCCTCTGTCACTGTTTTACTGGTTGTCATTGACATGACTTATATTATGAAAACATCTTCATGACTATACTAGTTTTATCTGTTGACACTGGAATTGTTGAGAATGCTAAAAGTTGGTACCATTGTGTTCAACTGGAATCTTTTTGCATATTAAATTAAGCATGCTTGTAAAGTAGGAATTAGTTCACTAAAGAAGCAATATTTGTGTTTATATTGGCAGTGATTTAGATTCTGCAGCAAACTGTGCTTCATTCCAGAAAACTGTGCTTGTTCCTCTTTAGTCCATTTGCCCATAATGAGCTTATGTATCCACGCCTTTAACCTACTAGAGGTAGTTTTATACTGCCATTTGTAAAATGATAAAAGATTGTTTGTCCATTATTGTGGGAAAAGTAACTCTGACCATGGGGATGGGGGTGTCAGGAATAAAAATATCTGTTTGGATGTTAGATGCATACCTAGTTTAGATGCTTTGAGTTACATTCCCTTGGAGATATACTGATGTACTAAACTTGCAGGCTCTTGAGAGGAGAAGTCGCCTACAGGATGCTGCAGCTCGGCAGCATATCCAGTGGACAGAAGACTCTTCAGCATCTGTGGATCTAATAACTCCAGTACAAACAGAAAGCACGGCAACAACTGAGGAAGCTCAAGCTGTTGCCACCCCTACAACTTCTTTGGCCGATGGCAAGCTGAAGGCCACTCCATCCAAACCAAATGATCCAGCTCTCTCTGATCTCATGGAGAAGAAACTGTCCAGCTCGATAGAGCAGATCGAGAAGATGGTGAGATGAAACCTAAAGAAGACTCCGAAGGCTGCTCAGCCTTCCAAGAGGGTCGTCCAGAGGCGCATCCTGATGTCCATGCGATGAGCTGATGACAAAGCTCTGTTCTGGCATGGTTTCCTATTGTCTGCAGCTTTCTTAGCCGCTAGTCCTAACCAATTGGTCAGTTTCGCCTGAAGTGGGTAGGGTTCCTGGTTCTCTGCTTGAGGACATGGGGTACGGGGCTACCTAGCTCTCTGCTTGAGGGCATATATTACGGTGACTGCAGTTCTTCTACGTTTATAGCTTCAACTGTATATAGCCTCTACGTTTTTACTGGAACATAATCACTGCTATGCAGTCATTTTGTTTGCGAAACTATTGTTCTTCTGTATAAGCAATGATAGAACCAAATTACTTTTACCATGTATAAGCAAGTAAAAGAACCATGGATCTTTATTTTGACAGCTTGAATGCTTTATTGCTGAGTTTTGTCGGTACTTTCTTGTCAAATGACTTGTTTATGGTATTATGGTGTTCACTGATCTGTACAACTGTTCGCTACAATATCATCTATGATCCTTGTTGATTAACAGACAAACAAATGCATTGGATCTTTGCGCACTACCTTGTAATTCATATGTTAAATTTACATAGTAAACGAATATACATTCATGGTGCTTGGAGCTCCCATCCTCTTATCATATCTGCACATGGCTAATAGAAAACCCAAAATTTGCGATGGCTAATAGAAAACCCCAAATTTGCACATGTTTTTCTCATGGTTATTCTAAATATGGACACACCTAGACTAATATACTGCAACATCATGTATCAAAAAGAAAATACAAATGACCCGTATTAGTTATCACACATTCACGCATCCAGTTAGATGAGGTAGCTGCAATTATGCAGTCCAATGAAACAGCATTCCAACATCACCGGATATAGCTCCTAGCAAATGATGTTTCGCCAACAACACTTAAGCTGACACATCTCTGCAGGACAAGGGTCAAGGGTGAACCAAGCAAGTTAGGAAATTATGTGGGAAATAGGTTCATATTTCCAAATCAAATTATGAAGTTAATTGAGTCAAACCTGTGAGTTTAGAGGGGGAAACACATTCCAAAACTGGAGTGTTTCATCACCAGCGCAAGTAGCTATACTCTGTTGATATCATGGTGGGCAGACAGTAAGAACAAATCATACTAGATGCCACAAATGAAACTCAGAAACAGGTCACAAGGACTCACCTGTCCATCAGGGGAAATAGCTAAATGCAGCACTCTATTTGTATGCCCTGTCAAGGTGATAACCTGTAAGAAGAGAAGAGGAACATGATCAATACACAAAGGATATGGTACAAGTTACAACTGAATTTCAGAATAAGCTTGCAGTGTACCTTTGACATTGTTGGATATCGCCAAACAGTGATCTGGTTCTGAGAGTCCCCATGGCTGCTAACAATCTCATTCATGTTCTTTGACCAGATAAGATTGCAGACCTGTGAAGTCATCTAGCATCCTCAGTACATGTGAACAAATAGTATGTTTAACCCTAGTTTTCCTCAACTTATATAATAAAAAATCCCTTGGTTTGACAATAAGATGTCTCAAATACAGTTATTTCCTGTAACACTAATTCCTGCCACAATTCCAACACACCTGAGGCTAAAAATCAGGCAACCAAAATGCAGAACAAATGCATAAGTTATGTGATATTTCAATTTTGCTATGACAAAATACAAAACTTGGTGAAACATATGTAAATTAAGAAATAAGAACATATAATACAGCTAGTATAATATGGAAAACTTAATTTTCAGTTTATGTGAAGAAGCTAATGTTACATGTCCACAAAGCTAATGTTACAATTTACAAAAGAAAATATTTCTCAATTGTGCCGGATCAAGTGTTCATTTATCCAAAAGACTTTTATTAAAGTAGAATCCATTCCGTTTCAGAAAAAGAACTTCAGAATGCTTGAGAAATTTGACACATCTGCTCGTGTTTTATATAACTTTCCGGAGTCTTCAATGAATGGTTGCAACTTTATAACACTGTGTGGAAAGATAAACCAGTATGGCAAGAGATTAAACATATTGTGAACTACCTGGCTACCAGTGTCCACACAGCTCAAGTGTGTATTTTTTGTCGTATTCCAGAATCGTATGCATCCATCTGTGGTTCCTCCACCAGATGCAAGAAGCCCATGGAGATGAGGTGACCAGGCAATAGCTTTAATAGCTGCTCTGTGCTCAGTATTCTTCAGTACTGGTTTTACTGAATGTGGATTCCAAACAAAAAGCTGCAACAAGAAACATGAGTACAAGCAAAATAAATAGCATTCTGAAGACCTTATAACAATGCACTCGAAAGTGATGGAAACATATAGGATAGCAACTTACCCTTTTGTCATTGCCACCAGATGCAAGCTGCCGGTCATCATAAGACCACTTGAGCCCACAAACCTGGAAAATGTGTGTGAAAATAAGAAAACATACATGAGTTAAACGAAGCTCCCTTAGGACTATCCATATACTGAACAACCCAACCAAAAAGGGTACAACAACAATAACAACATAGCCTTTTGTCCCAACCAAGTTGGGGTAGGCTAGAGATGAAACCCAAAAGAAACAAGGGTAGGAGAAACACAAAAAGGCACAAGATAGCCAACAAAAAAGGGTGCAATTAAATATATAGCGTGCAAATTATATGGAGATTCTTGAGCTGGTGAGGAAAGGGTCTTCGAGTTGTAGCTAAAGAGTGGCACAAAGGTGTGAATTCTTTGGTTATATTGGTAGCCTGGGAAATCTGGAAGCACAGGAACTCTTGTGTGTTTGAACATACAAGGCCAAGCATTCCAGGTTTGCTCAGAACAGTGGCTGATGACTGCAGTTTGTAAGGAATGGCTAGAGCTTCTAAACTCCAGGAATTCCTTGCCTGGTCGCTGTCCATAGTCAATTAGGCTATGGTTTTTTGTTTGCTGGGTCGATCTGTGATAGTCTTTGGTGGCATGCCTGTAAGCTAGTGGCGTGTGTGGGTGTGCTGTGAGTCTTTGTAGTCGGGTTCAGCTTTGACTAGACCCCTTGTTCCCTTTTTCTACCTCAATGAAATGACACGCAGGACGCAGCTGCCAGAATTGTTTGAGAAAAAAAGATAGGAATACATCACCTCAGATTTATGTGCAGTAAGTTTGCTAACATAATCTTCTTGAGCACGGATATCATGGTGAAGGATGCTCTTGTCACGACTGCCAGAAGAAAGTAATGAAGAACCCCATGCAAGAGCACCTACACACATATGATGGCTTTCCATTGTTCTGATTCTTTTAGAACAAGTTATATCCCATATCTGCATACATAAGACAAAAGGTAGTGTGGCAATTAGATTTCCAACAATCTCAGCAGTGATGAAGAATTGCATAGAATAGCAGAATCATCAAGGGAAAAGAACATATAGAGGTACTGAATACACACTGCCTACTGATGAGGTGGTAGTAGTATTGCAGAATGTTCAAATTGCAACTACTATAGCATATACTCCGTAAGTGACATAATTTTAATGTCCGCACTGCATTGTGATAAAATAGTTCAGAGAGTCATGCTTAGACTAAGGATCATGAACATGCCATCTAATAATTTAAGACAGGAGCATGATGTAACCTGAACTTTGCCCTGCTTTGTCCCTACAGCTAGATGAGTGCCAGGCTGAGCCCATCCCACGGAACAAACATCATCATCTTCCCCCAAATCGCATAGCTTGGTAACCTGCATTGCGATAAAAACACATTCACATTCCACCTTCAATTGTCAGAAGAGGAAATTATGCAAGAATGGCATGGTTGCTCACCTTATCCTTGCTTGCATCCAACAAGTAGGTAATATTCCCCAATCCAACAGCAAGTATATTTTGTGACGACCAATCCAGTAGGTTCCGGTAGAAGTCATCCTGCATTGTGGGCGCATCCAGAATCTATAGAAGAAACAGCAAGAAAATTACCACTTTTTAAGCATGAGCATTCAAATTGGCATCGCACTCTTGAACATCCAAGTCTTTATGCATTATTAGTTTATTACAGAAGCTTGAAACAAAGTAATTGAAGAAAGATCAAATCTTGCACATCCCTAGAGTCGCCAAAGACTCGATCCAAGGAACTCAAATAAAAAAACAGGTCCAATCAAGAAATCAACAAAATCGAGTCCCTCTTCTCACCTTGTAAGGCGTTCTTGGGATCTTCCTGGGCCTGGCGCCCCTCGCCGTGGAAATCCCAGCGACTAGCTGTTCCTCCTCGTCCCCGCCCACGAAGAGTGCCCTCTTTGCCCTCCGGGGCACCGCCTCCGCCTTGAATCTGAATATGTTCCCACTCCCGGGAGTCCCCACTCCCACTGGCGACGTCGACGACGATGGGGAGGACGACGACGAGGAGCACGCGGTGGCCGAGTACGCCACCCGATCGGGCGTGGCGGGCCAGAACAATGCGGCGCTCAGGAGCTCGCAATACGGGGATGGTACGGCAGGGGTTGCAAGGTCGAAGAGCGCGAGGTTGGATCTGGAGCGGCTTGGGATGAAGCGGTCGCTGTAGACGGTGTGGGAGGCGGCGGCGGAGGGAGAAGGGTGCGGTTGCATGGCGGAGAGGCCAGAGGGCGGCGCGGAGGCGAGGCGCGCATTGGGCGTGGAGGGCGGTGTCGTGTTCTCGATCGGCGGCGGCATCAGGTGGGCCGAAGGATTTGAGAGGCGGGAACGGCGGCGGGTTGGGGAGGGGAACGGGGGTCGGCTGCGGGTGGGGTTGAAAAGCGCGGCAATTTTGCCGTTGCTGCATCGGTGCACGCGCGCGCCCTGCGCTTTTCCTCTTGCCTCTAAAATTATTTAATCAGCTTTATATGCACATGATCAAAGTATTTCACAAATGTAATAAAAAAATTATCGATTAACTTGAATAAAAAAGGGATAATGGTCTTTCACAAGAAAATTACGTCTACCGAAGATCAAACTGTATTCTCCCTGTATTTTATAAAATTTCTCATGTATCGATGCACATTTTATTCAATTTTATTTTACAAATATCTACATAGGAGCATCTTATTTATGCTCTAAATATTCCTCCATTCTAAAATATAGATTGTTCTAGTTTATCTTATATCAAATTTATTTAAATCCGATCTAGTTTATAAAAATATTAACATGTGAAAAAGAAAAGAAAATATATATTATGATGAATTTTATAATAATTGATCGTGTGTTTCACTACTCACATCATATTAGAAAGAGGGAGAGAACTATTATCACATATAACACTCTCTACGTTTTAAATTATAGATCGTTTATATACAAAATCTATAAATAAATAAGTATCAAAACGACCTACAATTTAAGATACACTCATTCCTACTCTTCTTTCCTATATAACCAGCACACACGATCCTCATGGCTATCATGGCATAACATAACTGCTACTACTCTCTATCATATCTGATGGGGACCGGGTGCCCAATTTTCCGTCGGGAGAAGGATAATTCGTTTTGGTGAAGTGATGAGTCTGGCCTAGGTGGGATTGGATGGAAAGCCCTTAGCGGCGACCGTGTGAACCTCATTATCCCACCTTGCTTAGCTTGGGAGGAGGAAGTCACCTTAAAAGGGAGAGTCACCCTTCCCTATCAAACTAGTCTTTTGGGGTGATTAGGCCTTTCCCCGAGAGGTGCTCCGGAGTGTGGTGCTAAGGTTGCAGAGGAGTATGGTGCTAAGAATGAGACTCACACGGTCGCCGCCCGACTACAACTGGGCTTTAGCCCATGTTACATCTTTGCTAACAGGTAATAATGAAGAAAAATGTCCTCATCAATATCCATATGATTAATTTCTACGTGTGCTCATTCACTGTTTCTCTCTGCATATTTGACACGTCACTCCTCCATTTGGATCTTTTGGTTAAAGTTTAGGAGTTGTCTGTCCTCATCAATATCCATATGATTAATTTCTACGTGTGCTCATTCACTGTTTCTCTCTGCATATTTGACATGTCACTCCTCCATTTGGATCTTTTGGTTAAAGTTTAGGAGTTGTCATATCGAATCTTCGGATGCACAGATGGAAGCTAATTCGAGAGACGGGTTTATAAGCCTAATTAATTCATTATTAGCATGTATGTATTGTAGCATAATATTGTCAAATCATGTACTAATTAGGCTTAATGAATTCATCTTGCAAAAGTAAACTCCATCTTTGCAATTAGTTTTATATACTTAGTATATGTTTAATATTTTAAATCCTAATTAGTATCAAAACAACGAAGCTAGAGTTTAGTTCCTGAAAACAAACCAAACTAAACATGATCATTCACCGGGTTGAGTTGGGTCTTTTCGGGTTCAAAATTGTTGGCTTGTGTCCAACCCGTCACATGACTCGATCGGGTTTACCCTTATTTTTTGTGTGAATTTCGGATTGGATCGAGTTTTTCCGAGTTTCGGGTAAAAAAAATTGTCCTCCACCCAGATGGTTGGGTCGTGTCGGGTCGGACTTTTTCAAGTGGCCCATGATCATGTCTAAACCAAATAGCTAGAGAAAGTGAATGTCATGAATAGATCATCAAAAGAGGGATGTTTCTTGCTCTTGATCGATGATAATGAGAAGCTTCTGACCCTGAATACCTGATCTGATCGACTTGATGCCGATGAAGATTTTGGAGAGAGCTGAAGTCTAAAAAAGCAAATGGACTCATTAGTAAGTAGGTGTTTAGTTTTCTGTTCAATTTTTTTTATTCTGTTCAAAGAAAAGTAGGTGTTTAGTTCTCATAGACTTATAATAAATTGAGTCAGACAGATCTTGTTGGGGATCAGCTAAAAATTGTCACTCTCGGAATCTTCCAAGAAGACACGCGTCGACAGATTTGTTAGTAAAAAGGAAACCCCCGAAGGTTCCGAAGTTTCTCGGATCTATGAATATACCTGAAATCGCTACTTTTTATGATTAGAGAAAGTTTTCTGATAAACAAAATGGTTAGATGAGATGCTATTTTATACGTGAACATATTGCTGACTCTCGGAATTCCTAAGAAACCAGAATTCCTTTCTTTCCTATATATTTTGTGTAACATTCAGGAAACAGGGAATTCCGTGAAATCTTCTCTACTCCGAAGGTGTTGAGAAAGAGCGACAGAACAACGCGAAAGGGGAAAGGTCCTTACCGAGGCTGTTGATTGAGGATTCCTGAAGCTGACAAGGATATCCCGGAAAGCCGAGGCTGACTCAGTCAACAGCGTATTAAAGAAGACACGAAGAAACGTGAGAAGCTTGGCTACGGAAGAAGAAAGAAGCTGGAATACGTAATGGCATGTTTGTAAATTAGATGAGATCTCCGTGATTGCCGCGGACAGATGTACCCCTGACATTTCCATATATATGTAACATTGTAGAGGGTAGTTTCGGAATGTAAAAGTGACCCTCGGGCACTATAAAAGGAGCCCCCATGCCTCTGTGTAAAGGGATCACCTTTTGGCAGAAAGAGCAGTATCTTTTGTCAGTTCGGTTCCACCTTTTGTCTGGAGATTTTAGAATTTCCAACATTGACGCCCACCGTGTTCTTAGCCGTCAGAAACCCACGATGGCACCACCGAAGAAAGTTAAGAAACCTACCGCACAAGATCCCGAGAGCGAAGATAACCAAGAAAGCACAGAGCAAGGCCTCGTCCTTCACCCTAAGGCCAATACCACTCAAGACCCCGAACAACTCCAAGATTTACAAAGTGACAAAAATGATAAAGAGAAGGAACCAGAAGGAACACCGGAAGCCAGCAACGAGCACAATGAAAACGAAGCACCAGACAAAGAGCTAGAGGCAGCTTTGAAACAAGTTCAAACTTTGAAAAGGCAGAAAGAAAAGCTGGCCATACAGCTCAAAGCAAAGAAGCAAGCAACTGATAAGCTTCAGAAGCTAGAACAAGCGAAAAAAGAGATAATGCAGCTACAAAAAGAGCTAAATGAAATGACCGACACAGAGAGCAATTCCTTCAGGAGATTCACACCAGATCCAAACTCCGTAAACAAGAACCAGTCGATTAAAGAAAATCTTATCTTCACAGAAATCCCAGAACCAGCAAGCAATGGAATTGCCCAATTCAATGATCTAAACTCTCCGCTATCCGTGGGCCTCCAAACAGCTCCTTGGCCATCCAAGTATAAGCCAGTCTCACTTCCAAAATTCAATGGCTTTGGTAATTCCAGACAATTCCTTATGAGTTATGAAGCAGCAGTAGCCTCGGCAGGAGGAGATGATGTTGCCTTGGCAAAATCTTTCATCATTGCATGCGAAGGCCCGGTACTCAATTGGTACTCACTTTTGCCACCCCTCTCAATCTACAGCTGACTAGACCTAAAAGCCAAGTTTCTTCAAGTATTCCAAGCTTTTCATCATACTACCACAAAAACAGCAAATTTGTACCAGTGCAAGCAAAGAGACAAGGAACCACTCGCTGAATTCATAAGAAGGTTCATGCAGTTGAAATCTCAAACTCCGGATGCTGATGATAAAGCAACAATA
This sequence comes from Cenchrus fungigraminus, assembly GCA_036936925.1. Taxonomy (NCBI): domain Eukaryota; kingdom Viridiplantae; phylum Streptophyta; class Magnoliopsida; order Poales; family Poaceae; genus Cenchrus; species Cenchrus fungigraminus. The sequence goes on along the minus strand of CM072773.1, from coordinate 29,271,487 downwards.
TCTGCTCTCATAAGTGGTCTAACTCCGGGGCAAACAGCCGGTCATTTCTCTAGATTGGATCCTAAATCCATGGATGAGCTATTCGAAGAATTGGAAAAATATTGCAAATCTGATGAAGATCACAGAAGAAGAGTGGCAGAAAGATATCAGCAAAGACAATCCCAGAAAGGAAATAACTGGATGGGACACCAACCCATCATGAATGTGCAAGGCAATGCACCAAGCAATCCAACTCAAGCTCAGAATTATCACAATCAAAACAGCATGCGAGGAGGCCATTCTGGAAGAGGAAGAGGACGAGGTAGAGCACCTTCAAAGCTTCAAAACCATGACAGCAGAGATCCGCACTTTCAATGCATATATCATGGTAGGGGTCATAGCACTGAAGCATGCCCAGAAACCCAGAAGAATTTCCAGAGAATCCAGGATCAACAGCGCATAGCCCAGATAACAGCCACGCAACCCAAACTAGTGTAGCACACTTATTGGAAACACCAATCCTTTCCTCAAACCCAACCTTTCATCCAACCACATAAGACAACTTGGCAACCTTCGCCGTAATTCTACCCACAAACTCATTTTTCACAACCACAACCCGCGTAACAATTTTTCCATCAACCCCAAATTCCCGAGAGCCAAACTCCACAACAAACCTTCCCACAAACTCAAGCCATACAAGTCATTGAACAAGCTCAGCCACTCCAAGTGAAAGAAGCACTACCACCACCACCAGCCCAAACCCCAAAGACTGAGCAAAACAATTCCCAAAATACTTCAAGAGCCTTGCCATCCTTCGGCATGATCTTGCCAATAACTGGAGGCTCATCCATGGAATTTGACACCAAGAAGCAAAGAAACGACTACTATAGACAAATCAATGTAATCATCGACGACGGTCCAACAGCAAGGCCAGAATGGGCAAAGGTTCCAATAACTTTCACTGAGAAAGATTTTAGGCTGAAGTCAGTTTCCCACAATGACGCAATGGTCGTCGAGGTTAACGTTGCTGGGTGGATTATAGGAAATGTCTTGATAGACAACGGAAGCTCAGCAGATATCATTTTCACCAGCACTTTTCAACGCATGGGCCTCGCTCCTCACATGTTAGCACCACCAGAGAAGCCACTGGTTGGCTTTGGTGGAAAACCAATCAGGTCCAGCGGAAAAATCTCTCTACCAGTGTCATTCGGAGACTTGGACAATACAAGAACAGAACATATCATGTTCGACGTTGTTGACATGTACTATCCATACAATGCTATCTTCGGAAGAGGATTCATCAATAGGTTCGATGTTGTATTCAGGTAACTTTTCCTATGCATGAAAATCCCAGCTCCTCATGGCATAATCACAGTTTTCGGAGATCAGAATGAGGCAAGAAGAATCGAACAAGGAAATACACCTGGATAACAAAATGTCCACCATCTGGCAGATGACCAAGAAAAACAACAGCCATACTCCGAAGTAAAAAGAGATAAAGAAAAAATCAAAATAAGTGCAGATGGAGAAACAAAGAGGGTATTCTTAGATGGCATGCCAGATAGAGCAGTGACAATTGGAGCAGATCTAAGTCCTCAAGAAGAAGAAGAACTAATTTATTTCCTGAATCAAAACAAGGATGTCTTCGCCTGGTCAGCGAAGGATTTACAGGGTGTTGATCGAGACATCATTGAACACAAACTTGACACAGATGACAGAATCCATCCAAAGAAGCAAAAACTCAGGAAAATGTCCGAGGAAAAAGTAAAGGTTGTGGAAGCAGAAGTCCAAAGACTACAAGATGCTCAAGTTATCCGAGAAGTAATCTATCCAGTTTGGCTGGCCAACATAGTACCAGTCAAGAAAAAGAATGGAAGATGGAGAATGTGTGTAGATTTCACGGATTTAAACAAGGCATGCAAAAAAGATGAATATCCACTAGAAAGAGAAGACAGAGTAGTGGATGATGCTGCAAACAGCGAAATGTTGTCACTCCTGGATATGTTTTCTGGGTATCATCAAGTCAGGGTGAGAAAGGAAGATGAGGAGAAAACTAGTTTCATAACTCCATTCGGAACATACTGTTTCGTAAGAATGCCAGAGGGGCTGAAGAACGCGGGATCCACATTCTCAAGAATGATAGAAATCGTGCTACATTATCAGCTTCGAAGAAACATCTTAGCATATGTCGATGACATCATCATCAAGAGCATCAGAAGATGTGATCACATCAGAGATTTGGCAGAAACCTTCACAAATCTAAGGGCAGCAAATCTCAAATTGAACCCAGAGAAATGTGTATTTGGCATTCAGAAGGGAAAGGTTTTGGGATGCCTAGTATCAACAAAAGGCATCGAAGCCAATCCTGACAAAATCAAAGCAATCACAGAAATGCAAGAGCCAGTTTCGTTCAAGGATATACAAAAATTAACAGGAAGAGTGGCGGTACTAAACAGATTCATTCCCAGGGCAGCAGAGAGGCGCTTACCGTTTTTCCAACTTCTCTGAAGCTCCAAGAACTTCCAATGGAGCGAAGCCCAAAGTCAAGCATTCAAGGATCTCAAGGAATATCTGGCCAACATGACAAAGCTATGCCCACCAGAGCCAAAGTCACCTCTCCTTCTATATCTGGCAGCTTCTAATTCAGCTGTAAGTGCAGTTCTCGTTCAAGAGAAAGAAGAAAACGGGAAACTAAGGCAAGTACCAGTCTACTTCGCCTCCGAAGCTCTGTCAGGGTCAAAATTATTCTATTCAAAGCTAGAGAAAATTGCCTATGCAGTCGTCATGACAGCAAGGAAACTCAGGCACTATTTCGAAGGACACCAAATTCGTGTTATCACGAACCAGCCACTAAACGATCTCTTCACAAACAAAGATGCAACCAGAAGAATTGCAAAATGGGCTGTGGAGTTGTCTGGGTATGTAGTCGATTTTGAAAGAAGGAATGCAATAAAATCCCAAGTCCTAGCTGACTTCGTCGTGGACTGGACTTCACCAACCATGGAAAGCAATAGCTGCGAACAAGTGCCATGGATAATTTATTGTGACGGAGCATGGTGCGGAAAAGGTGTGGGAATTTCAGCAATAGTTACATCACCTTCGGGTATCAAGATAAGATATGCAGCAAGATTAGACTTCCCAGATGAAGCAGTCTCTACCAACAATACCACAGAATACGAAGCCCTGTTGCTGGCACTAAGAAAAATGAAGGCTTTGGGGCAGCAAACTTTTGTCATCAAATCAGATTCCAAAGTGATTCAAGAACATGTTGAGAAAGAGAGCGAAGCAAGAAATCCGGAACTTATCAAGTATCTGAAGAAAGTTCGAAAAATGGAAAAATATTTCAAGGGGTACACTGTGCAACACATCCGAAGGGCTGAAAACGGCGAAGCAGACAAGCTAGCAAAAGCAGCAGCTCAGAATCAGCCTCTACCCCCAGATGTTTTCTTCGAAATTATCACTTCTCCTTCAGTAAAAGAGCAAGAAGAGAGAATGGTGAATGTCATAGAAACTGTCGACTGGAGAGCTCAAATCATGGCGTTCCTAAGAGACCATTATAAACCCACAGATGAAACCGAGATAAAACAGACTCAAACAAAGGGCAAGGGGCTATGCCATAGTAGATGGGGAGTTGTATAAATCAGGAGTTTTTGAACCTTGGCTAAGGTGTATCACTTCTGAAAAGGGGAAGGAACTTTTAGCAGAAATTCACAGTGGATTCTGCGGAGCCCATATTGGCACAAGGGCACTTGCAGGAAAATCAATAAAGCAAGGATTCTTCTGGCCATCCATGATTGTCGACGCAAAAAAACTAGTTCAAGAATGTGAGGCATGTCAAAAAACAGCCAGACATCAGAAAACATCTTCACTCCCAATTCAACTCATTTCACCATCATGGCCATTACAAAGATGGGGAATGGATCTAGTAGGACCATTACCCACAGCACAGGGCAATTGCAAATTTGCAGCGGTAGCTGTCAACTACTTCACCAAATAGATTGAGGCAAAGCCATTAGCAAACATCACTGCTGCAACTGTTCAGAAATTCTTTTGCCAAAACATAATCTGCAGATTTGGAGTTCCAAGAGAACTCACTGTAGACAATGGAAAACAATTTGACTGCTACACCTTCAAGGAATTCTGCAGAACTATAGGTACGCATGTCAAGTTTTCTTCAGTCTATCACCCTCAATCAAACGGAGCGGTAGAAAGGGCAAATGGAATCATATTCACAGGTGTTAATAAGTGCTTGTTTGATCAAAAGAAGGGCAAGTGGGTGGATGAGCTGCCAAGAGTCATCTGGTCTCATAATACAACTACTTCAAGAGCCACGGGGTTCACACCCTTTCGCTTATTATATGGTACTGAAGCCATGACACCAGAAGAAATCAAGAACGGAAGTCTGAGAGCCAACAAAAAATCCGAAGATTCTCCGGAAACTGAAAAATTAGAGAAAGATATGATCGAACTGGATATTCTGGAAGTAGCCCAGAACTTGGAAAAATACCAGCAAGAAACCAGAAAGTGGAAAGACAAGAAAATTGTAAGGAAGGAGATCAGGGTCGGGGACCTGGTCATCAAAAAGAAAACGGAATGGGAAAATCCGGGGAAGCTACAAGAAACTTGGGAAGGACCTTACATAGTGAAAGAAAGCAATAGGCCGGGTTCTTTCCGTCTAACTGATGAACTGGGAATGGAGCTACCAAATTCATGGAACGTGGAAAGCTTAAAAAGGTATTATCCCTAAGAAAAGATAGAACTATAAGTTTAGTTAGGTCGCAATTTAATTAAGAAAAATTGTAAAAAACCTCGGCATGTGAATCTATAAACAGTGTCGAGGGAAAAAAGAAGTTTACTCCTCCTGCATTTTTACTTTACCTAAGGGGACCGTACTCTTTTCCTTGCAAGGGGAACTCCACCACGGAGGCAAGGTTTTTAATGAGGCGGGTCTCATGTAAATTTTCTTTCTGTCATTAATGAAAGAAACTTTCCCCTAACTTTCTGCGTTTTCGTTCATATCATTTCTTTATCCTTATTCTCGCAAAGTCTAAATAAACGAAGGCCGAGGCAATAGAAGGTTGCGATCATATTCCAAAAAGTGTGATTATCCAAGAAAATCACGAAGGCCGAGGCAACGGAAGGTTGCGGCCATATTCCAAAAAGTGTGATTATCCAAGAAAATCACGAAGGCCGAGGCAACGAGAGGTTGCGGCCATATTCCAAAAAGTGTGATTATCCAAGAAAATCACGAAGGCCGAGGCAACGAGAGGTTGCGGCCATATTCCAAAAATTGTGATTACCCACGAAAATCACGAAGACCAAGGGCAACGGAAGGTTGCGGCCAACTTCCAAAAAAGTATGACTAAGTTACTATTCAATTTTTTTACACAAAAGGTACGGACTATATTCCACCTTTCATCAAAAATATACAATGGCATGGTACCAAGCAGATAAGATTCACAAAGACTTATTTCCATCAAAAACAAAATTCACAAGGCGTGTTGAACACAACCAAGAGTTGTCATATCAACACAGATTCCATCAAGACTTAAGTCCATAAAACTATTTACAAAGTCTTATCGACTTATCTTTAGAAAATTTATTTAAACTTCTGAAATAATCATCAAGACTCCTCATCTTCCAATGAAATGACACACCCTCGTGCTACGAAACGCAAGGTAGGGAGGGTGACGTTTTTTGCAAAAACTTTTCTCAAATTGCTTTTTCGCATCACAAGGGACAGCATTTCATTACAACAAGTTCTTACAGTATAAAGATCAAAAAGAATGATTACAAAGGAAGTTCTAGTACATGACCAGGCTTTGAACCTCGCTGTTCGGCAATATCGCAAACATACGCACAGTCATCATCCGCGGCTAAGGGGCTTAGGGGCTCCGTCTTCACAGAGCACACAACGTTTTCTTCCAACTTCGAAATAGCAAAATCGTCTCGGGAAGTAAAGAACCAACCCAGAGGGAAGCTATGCATCGAAAAGTATTCACAGCAGAACATCCAAAAATCTCTAAAGCCATTTTCAGGATAAGCTTCTCTGTACAGGCGCCAGGAGGCCCCGCTGGCCATGACACGTTCATGATACATTCGGATAGGAATAACGTCCTGCGCAGGCCCCCCTTCAAGGACATGCGCAGGAATAGTATGTTACAAGTCTTTTACATACATCTCAAAGTCATCAAAGTTAGCCTCAAGAGCATCCCAAATCCTAAACCTGCTCTGTGTTAGCCGGAGCCGCGTCAGGTTCAACAACGTTTTCGCCTTCAGCGCCCTTCTCGCCAGCTTCTTCAGTAGTATCATCTCTAGGATTCATCTCCAATGCCACCCGAAGCTCCTCTTGCGCTTCATCTTCCAAAATCTAGAACAGATGGACAAAAGCATTCATAAGCAAGACATGACATGAGCAAAAGAAAAGAGCCAAGCCGCATGTGACTATAGCAAAAAAACAGGAAAAACCTTAGCAAGCTTCGCACGAGCTATCTCCTTAGCAAATTCCTTGCCTCCAGCCATCCAAAACTTCTTAACAAAATTCTTCTTAATATTCTTCACATCTTCATTTGCACGAATCATTGATACGCTCGATGCCGAAGGAAACTTAAGTCCAGTGGACTAGAACTTTCCAAGATCAGCACAATCTTTAATCTCTAAGAGTTTCAGAAGACTCTCAGAGCAGAACGCAGCGGCAAAATCGCTGGTAGAGCCAATAAGTTCAGGAAGACTTTCAAATTCCTCAACAAGCCAGCCAATGATTGCTTTTGGATCCTCAGCATCTGGAAAGGGACTTGGCCTAGCTCCGTACTCATCAAGAGCTTCACTATATTTTTCAAACAAAAACTCAAAGTTATTTTTAATCTTCTTTTCCCCATCCCTCATAACCTTCAAATTGTCAGCAAGATCTTTTTCTAAAGAAAGAATCCTCAGATCCTTTTCACCATTGGCTTTTGCAAGATCTGCATTCTGCTTCATGGCTTCGGCGTTCTTAGTCTTAAGATCCGAAATTTGGTTTGCATCGCGTTCAATCGTCCCGCGCAGCTCTTCAATAATCTTCAAATCATCAGCATGAGATTTCTGAAGCTTCGCATGCTCAATTTCTAAACTCTTATAGGCGTCATCGGCATGTTTCCTTCCCTCCTTAGCAATTTCCACCATCTCCTTCAGAGTCTTGTTATGAACTTCAAGTTCTTGAGAAAGCTTCTTGGAAGAAGATAGTTCCTGCTCGAGGTTAAGAATCTTACCGTGTAACAAAAGAGCATAACTGTCACACCCTGAAATTTCCAATTTCAGGATGTGAATAGAAAGAATAATTAAACAACGATTTTCTCATAAAATTTTCTCCACATTTATTTTCTTTACAGGAAATATAGTATAGGAAAAAAACTTTTGTTTGTTTTTCGAAAATTAAATAAAAGGATTGTGTGAGTGTTGCATTCATGCCGATGCATCTAGTGTTTCATGAGTGCAAAAGCTTTTAAAATGCGCTTAGGTGCTGACCGAACCCTTCCGAGAATTTTCTGGATTTTTCTGGAGTTTATTCTCACTTTCCTTGAGCTATTTCTATTTATTAGAAGGCTCTAAAATCTTTTTCATGAGCTCCAAATATTTTATTTAGATTGTTCGTGTCTCAATCTATCTCTAGGAATTTTCTGAAATTTTTGGGATTTTTAGAATATTTATCGTGGCTTTAATGAATTATCTAGCTATTTCTAGATATTCTTTTCACGAAAATATATTTTGAAAATAAAAATAAAATCATTTCTTTTTATCTCTTTTCCTCCTCTACTTTCGGCCCGTGGCCACTTTTAGCCCAATCTCCCGAAGTCCATCCCCGCTCCCTTAACTCCTTTTTCAGTTCGCTCGCCGCCCCTCTGTTTTCGCAGCCCGGCCCAAACTCCGACACGCGTCGCTGCCCCAGCTCCGGCCCGCCCGCGGAGCCCATCCAGGCCCGAGCAGCGGTTCGCCTCGGCCGAAGCCAGGACTCCGCCGGAGTCCGGCGCCTCCCCGCCTCGGCGTTTGTGCCCTGCACGGCAAGCAGTGCGCCCCTATAAAGCCGAGCGTCCGGCCGCCCGCGCACGCCTACCCTGCCTCACCCTTGTGCGCCGTGCCTCGCTGTTGCAGCCGCGCCGCCGCGGGAGCTTGAAGCCACCGCCATCGCCGTATAGCCGCACTGGAGCGTCCCCGGACAGAGCCGACACCTCCACGAGTTCCACGACGACAAGTCGAGTCTGAGGAGCCCCTTCACGTCACTGGAGCCCGCCGGAGCGCCGCCGTCGCTGGAGCCGTCCGCCGGCCGCCGCTGCATCCCGTCGACGAGCCGCTGCCGTTCGTTCCCCGTCGCGGTGAGCATTTGCCGGAGTTCCCCATCCCCTCCTCTCTCTTTTCCCCCACCTAGCCGAGGCTCTCGCCATCCGAGTCGCCGACGACCCAGACGGCCAGGATCGCCGGCAGGGACTCCCATGTCCGCCTGTGTCGTGAGGTAGGAGAAGAGCTCCTTTTGCGAAAAGCCCCTTGCAGATTCCTGTTTTTATTAGATCCAATCTTGTGTCTTGGCAATCTTGCAAGAAACCCCCTGAAACTATCAGATACCCTATATTCCATCCACCCTGGAACCTTTGCGAGAAAGCCCTCAGGTTTTTATACAAAATTATGTATATGCCCCTGGTTTTTCGCAGTTAGGTCCCTGGAAGTTTCCAATCTTCGCCAGCAAGTCCCTGGATCTTTTATAGGCCATATCTTCTATGTTTTAGCTCCGTTTTTGCCCGTTCAAGTTGCGTTAGGTTCATAATGACATGAAGTACACGTTAGTGGTGACTTTTCATCATGTTTGTTTTCTGAAAAATAATTTTAATATTAATTTTGATTAATGCTTATTAAACATGCCTTTTCTAAATAAAAGCAATATAGAGCTATACACCGATTTTCATAATCAATATTAATTTGATTAATATTTATTTCACATGCTTTTGTAAATAAAATCTAATTAGATCTTTATCACGGTTTTTCTTAAACCAAATGTTAATTTGTTTAATATATAATTAAACTTTTCTAATTAAAAGTTGATAGGCTTTTACACCGGCTTTTATAAATAAATGTTAATTTGTTTAAATATCAACATGAATGAGTTTTTAATTTTAACTTTATTAGTTTACTCGAATCATAAAGTTATGTTTAGATTATTCATATAGTTTAGCTTTTCTAAATTAAATGTTTAATTGATATAATTTTATATATGAATCTTTATAAATAAAACTTGACTAGTTTTTTACTCCGGTCTTTTGCAAATAAAATATAATGCTGAATTAATTCCAATTCAGGGTATTTTCTTATGAAATATCCTCTACATATCTTTTACTAATTAAAATAAACCTAGCTCATAGTTTGTTCTCTCATATATGCAAATCAATCGGTAGACGTTCTTTATCAAACCTCTGTCTCAGTGTGTCTCTGTTGTAGAGCTAATCTTCTTTCAAGCTCTAGATCTTTTGATCCTAGTTCTTGCTCAAACCTAAGTGCCTTTCCTAAAGCTAATCAAGCCTTTTCTTTTCTCAGCATGGTCTGTGTGCTTCAGTGATCCATAACATCGAGCCTATCCTTTAGTGCGTTCTTTTAAAGCTTTTCTTTTGATTGGTGCATTGTTCTTAGTAGTACTTGTTTGTTTTCATTACATGCTTGTGCCTGATGATTGATGCGAGTAGAATGAACGTTGATCGAGAGCAATGAAGAGCTTGAAGGTGAAGACAATCTGAGCAACAACAATATACTAGTTAAAGGCAAGTGTGTCCTTGTTCTTTTGTCCTAATAACTGTGTTTAATCACATTGCATATGCTTGCATTAATATTGTTGGGTCCTATTAAGGTTTATCCTAGTCTTTACTACCTTTATTCCTTGTCAACCTGGGTTTACCTTTCTGTTGGGTAGCACTGCTTAGTTGCTCTACTTTGGGTTATTGTGGTTTTAATGAACAACAATGATGAACATGCTTTACTTTTATGCTGTATCTCTGGATAATACAAGATCATATGATTAATTGGAACATGGAGAACCACCCAGGAAAATAGTGTAACCACAAGATATATGGCTCTGTCTTGGCTAATTAATTAGAGACTCTAGTTTGGGGTAATCTTACCGAAAGGGCAAGGGGCTCATAGGTTGTGTGATGGCTTGTTCAGCCAAGTGGTCGGCGTACCACTTGGGGGAGGGTTCATCCCCTTATGAGGAGACCTTAGCGAGTTACCATTTACTAGGGAATCTTTGTAAAGGCTTCGTAGCGTCCCTATGCAACCACACATAGGAAGTGTGGTATTGTGCCTACTTTTGCACAGCATGGTTGGGTTCAAAGTTCCTAGAACTTTTACGCGACTTGTGGTGAAAGTGTACAACCTCTGCAGAGTGTAAAACTAATCGATTAGTCGTGCTCACGATCAAGAGCGGCCTGGACCCTCACATGATAATTGAACTTGAAGATGGACTTAAATTGTGGTTTCTGGTTATGATAGCCATATGCCTATGGCGTATCTCTTATGTTAATTGTGGGTTAGTATATACCTATACTTTATTAGTAATCAGGTGCTAATAAATTTTGACCAACTAAAAGTGCTTAATGCAGTCAACCTGTCAGCCTTTCCTTGATCAAGCCTTTGCATTCATACTTTCCCCAAACTTGCTGAGTACGGCATGTACTCACCCTTGCTATAAACAATGTTGGTCAGAAAGAGGAAGCTGCCATGAAGTCGTTGTGAAGATGTTGCTGGTGCTAGGCATACGCAACCCCCAGTCGACTACTTGTGGATGTTTGGTGCCTTCGTTTCCAAGATTTAGCGTAATACTTTGATAATCTTTGTTTTTCTTACGTGATATTGTTTCTGTTATTCACTTATATGTCACTATATGTATGAAAATAGATCCTGGCATACATATAGTTATGCACTTGGTTTTCTTCGGAAAAATAGGTGTGACAATAACTCTCATCAGCACGGGTTTTCTCAGAAGAAATTTTGCCAGCAATCACAGATTTCAGACCGAGGGTAGTGCTGATCATTGACAAATCTCTAGCAGGAAGCTTCCGTAGAGCATCTTCAAAAACTGCACACAGCAGAAGGCACAATAAGTAAAACCAAAAAACTAAATAAAGGAAAAATAAACACAAGTCAAAACCAACGTACCTGCAGGATCAAAGTAATTACCAACATCTTCATGCGTTGATCTCACAATCGCATGAGCATCATCTTGAACTGTCTCTATTCGAGATTCTGGAATTTTTTCTAAGTCTTGAATAGAAAAAGAGGGCCTCTTCAAAGCTTCGCCTCCGGATGAGCTTGCGAAGGTGGCAAGCGATCCTGGAGCATGCCATAGCATATCAAAGCTATAAGGATCATCACCTCGACCAATCCCAGCACCACCAACAAACAGCAACTTACCCTTCAAGTTAGTTCCGAAAGTCTGATTGTAACCATAAGTTTCGGAAGCAACATCCTCGCCCTCAGGAGCATCTTGCCGACCTTGAATAAGAAGTGGAAAATGAGAAGGAGAGCCTCGCTGCACAGTTTTTTCAAGTTCATCCATAAATTTAGAAGAAGCGTCACCGTCGCCGGTTTTGTCCAGCGAAAGCACAATCTCCTTGTCCAAAGTCTTCGAGACCTCAGAAGCGTCGGGTGCACCACTCTTTTCAGCAACATCGGGCTCTTTATCTGAAAGAGACTCAACATCAACAAAAGTGTTCTCTGAAGAAGGGGAACACGCGACACGGCTTGGAACCACCTCACAACAGAATAAGGAATCACCTGAGAGTCGACGGTCATCGTCCTCCTCATCTGATAAAGCAGGCACAATGCGAGCGCGAGGCTTAGAAGAAATAACTTTCACACTTCCTTTCTTCTTCTTCAGATCCGCCAAGGCAGCCGCAGCAGTCTTCTCAGCTTCGGAACTACGGGGAGGCGAGGAAGAGCTCCCGGAGGCCAGTTTCCTCTTCTTAGACATTTCCAGGGACTTGGTTTTCCTAGGAACTTTACTTGGCCCAGAGGGCTTGTCAGAGGCTTTTTCAGAGATTACCAAAACCTTGGAACGTTTTCTTTTCTGAGACTTCGCGGGAGTACCAATAGCAACCGACCCAGTAACTCCTGGCGCCTGCATCAACTTTTTAGGGCCAGGAGGCCTCGGACGTAAAGCCGGGTCCGCGCCAAGTTCCGAGAAGACACGGTTCACCCAACGCTTATGTTTCACAATGTTCTTGAACTGCTTATACTCGCTCAAGTAACATTTTCCAACCATATCAACCACCAATTCCTCCACAAGGTAAATAAAATCCTCTAAAGTTTGACCCTCGGAAAGGCGAAGATCAAATCTTGGAAAAAGAATCTTGCACGACGCCCAATCCACGGAAAGATACACAATCTTCTTGGGTTTCCACCCAAAAGACAACGGCCATATACTGGCAGCAACGTATTCTTCAGTCACATCTCGCCCACCGAGGATAGTGCAAGCGAAGTAGAACATATCTTCACCCTTTTTGAAGTCTTGGGACTTCCTGTTAAAAGAAGCGGTAGACACTGCGGTCATTGGACCAATAGGTGCATAGAAAGGATTCAGAGGGCCGGCGAGACCTTTCTCCTTAGACATATCAACCTTAACGTAAAACCAAAACCTCTACCAATCATCAGCCCATTTGTCATTACTGCAAGGAGCAAGCTGAATCCTTTCAATTTTTTGACTTGCATTCTTCCGCCGAGTATTAAAAGTACTGCAGCCATAATGAGCTTCATACAAGTTATCATCATCAAGTTTGATAATCTTCCGCTGAATGTGAAGTTCGAAGAGTCGAGCGAAGACATCAGCACTTATATGACCCTCAAAAGTCTTTTGAATCCAGAAAAATATTGATAGTTCCAGAAATGAGTTAGGTGTGAGCTGGTGAATCTTTACTTGAAATCGATCCAAGATCGACGGAAGACGCTCATGCACGGAAATCTGAGCCCAGCAGTAAAAAATCCCTGAAGACTACCACCTCATCGGGTTGCGGCTGAGGAACCTCTTCACCTGTCGGCGCACGACCGCAACCAGAAGGGAAGAAGTTCGCTTCTTCGAAATCCTTGATCAATTCGGGAGTCACTAATGATTTTCCAAAAACAAAAGTGGGAGGGTATGCCACCTTCGGGGGCATCAGTTCTTCCATCTCAACTTCAACCTGAGAAATATCTTCCTCGGTCCCAGAATCTTCGCCTGAGTTCACTTCTCCCTCCTCGATAGTTGTATCCTCAGGACTTGGGAATAAAGGGGCAGCACTTGAGGAAGGTGCTTCAGAAGATTGCGGGATATCAGAACTCGAGGCGGCGGCAGCCTGAGCAATTTCTTCTTCCGTCATTGGCTTGGCGGTATGTTTCACACGAGCCACCTAAAAACCAAAAAAGCAGGAAAGCAAGAAACTGCCAAATCAAAAAATCAATCTCTTTCACCGAAAAACAGAACTAAGGAAATAAGGGATTGAAAAAGTTACCTTCGGAGAAGCAGAGAAGCGGAGCTCAGGAAAAAGGACGCCAAAGAGTCTTCAAGAATTTGAGAAAAATTCCGAGAAGATTCAAAAGCGGGGAAACGGTGAAAGCGAAAGTTACCACAGGCCCCCTATTTATAGGAACGAAGGGATGCATCGATAAGGCGTCTCGGGAAATGAACCGACACCCTATAAAACATCGACGTGTGTCTCCTCCGACGCCCGAGGGTGACGTTTTTAACCAATCCTAAAAATCTTTTTTCGTGGAAACGAGTCGTCGGAGTCAACCCGCTTCCCCGAGGGGCTACTGTTGGGGATCAGCTAAAAATTGTCACTCTCAGAATCTTCCAAGAAGACACGCGTCGACAGATTTGTTAGTAAAAAGGAAACCCCCGAAGGTTCTGAGGTTTCTCAGATATATGAATATACCTGAAATCGCTACTTTTTATGATTAGAGAAAGTTTTCTGATAAACAAAATGGTTAGATGAGATGTTATTTTATACGTGAACATATTGCTGACCCTCGGAATTCCTAAGAAACCAGATTCCTTTCTTTCCTATATATTTTGTGTAACATTCAGGAAATAGGGAATTCCGTGAAATCTTCTCTACTCCGAGGGTGTTGAGAAAGAACGACAGAACAGCACGAAAGGAGAAAGGTCCTTACCGAGGCTGTTGATTGAGGATTCCTGAAGCTCACAAAGATATCCCGGAAAGCCGAGACTGACTCAGTCAACAGCGTATTAAAGAAGACACGAAGAAACGTGAGAAGCTTGGCTACGGAAGAAGAAAGAAGCTGGAATACGCAATGGCATGTTTGTAAATTAGATGAGATCTCCGTGATTGCCGCGGACAGATGTACCCCTGACATTTCCATATATATGTAACATTGTAGAGGGTAGTTTCGGAATGTAAAAGTGACCCTCGAGCACTATAAAAGGAGCTCCCATGCCTCCGTGTAAAGGGATCACCTTTTGGCAGAAAGAGCAGTACCTTTTGTCAGTTCGGTTCCACCTTTTGTTTGGAGATTTTAGAATTTCCAACAGATCTATTTAGTTGGATTAAACATAATTTAATTATAAAATTAATTGCATAAGTACTAAGTTTTTTCACGAGACGAATCTAATGAGCCTAATTAATTCATGATTAACACATATTTACGGTAGCATCGTATTGTTTAATCATTATCTAATTAGGCGTAATAGATCCATCTCGCGAAAAAGTCTAAGATTATAAAATTATTTTATCATTCATCTATATTTAATACTTCTAATTAGCCTCATAGCACTCGATGGGACAAGACTTATACTTATTTTTGTAGAGACCAAACAGAGTCTAAGTCGGGGGCTCCTATATGGCTACCAAAAGGTAGATAAGGGTTAAAACTTTCAGCCCAAAGCTCACCTAATATTGCTAGTTAGTAGTTTCCAGTCATCCCACCTCATGACTATTAATTAAAAAATGTTACAACATTTTTCAGAAATATTAGTTTCGTAAATATGTTGTCGTCAACATTTTTGTTGCAACATTTTTTTAGAAATGTTGGGACAATATTTTTGGAGGTGGCGCAGGCGGCCAAGGAGGCGCCCGTGACGGTGGTGACCGGCGGCGCACCGGCGCCCGCGCCTGGAGCCGCGACGGCGCGACCGGCGAGCTCACGCCGGGCGCGCGTAGGGCCATGGCGGCGCAGCCTGCCCGCCGTCAGCGGGGCTCGGGGCGGCGGTGGGTCATGGGTCCGGCGGCGGCGTGCCAAGAGGGCAGCGCAGGCGGAGCTCCCTGCGCGAATGGGCGGCGGCGCGGCTCACGCGAGCTTGCGTGCGTGCGGCTGCGCGAGCATAGAGGAGGGAGAGAGAAGGAGAGCTAAGGTTAGAACGTGCACTGGTGGAAAAACGACATTTGTTCCAACACATTTGTCCCGGTTGAACTTTGGACCCGAGACAAAAGGTATTGGGGCGACGTGACCTCTAAAGGCTGTTGGCGCAACCCCTTTTAGTCTCGGGTGGTAAAACCACCCAGAAATAAAGGTCTTGGCGCCAACAGCTGCAAGCTAACAATAATTGGTGTCACCCTTTAGTCTAGGGTGGTGTTTCCACCCGAGACTAAAGGGCTCCCTTTTATTCTCGGGTGGAAACACCACCTGGGACTAAATATTTAGTCCCGGGTGGTGTTTCCACCCGAGAATAAAAAGGGGCCTTTAGTCTCGGGTGGGAACACCACCCGGGACTAAAGATTCCCTCCCCACCGACAGCCTCTCTCCCCCTCTTAATATATTTTTCCCCTTCTTCCTTAGCCACTCATTTTTCTCCTTCTTCCTCACAAGTCACGCTCTCATCTCTTCCTCTCCATTCGCAGGCAGAGCAGATGAGCCAGCGATGGCCGGGAGCAGGCAGGGGCGCGGCCGGCGGCGCGAGGCGCGGCCGGCGGCGCGGCCTCCCGCGGCGGGGGCGCGGCCAGCGGCGCGGCCTCCCGCGGCGGGGGCCCGGCCAGGCGGGGGCGCGGCCGGCGGCGCGGCCACCCGCGGCGGGGGGCCGCCCAGGCGGTGGCGCGGCCTCCGCGGCAGGGGCGCGGCCAGGCACGGACTGGCGGCGCGGAGCGGTCCGGTGCACAGGAGATGGTTCTTTTTCTTGAATTTTTTCCGTTCTTTGTTCATATACTTGTGATTTGTGAATCCAATCGAAGTAATGTGTTGTGATCTGTGAATCAAATCGAAGCAATGTGTTTGACTTGTGAATCAGTTCTTGTGTTGTGATCTGTGAATCGAATCGAAGCAATGTGTTGTTTGGATTTGATTTTGTGATTGTGCTTGTTGTGAATAAGTTGGTGTCAATCGAACTTATGTGTTGTGAATGAAACTATTATTTAGTGATTTGGACTGTCTGTGCTAAATTGGAGCTCTGAGGCAGAGCTGCCATGGCGGTGGTGCAGCGCCGCCGGAGCTGCAGCTGCCACCGGTGGCTTTTTTTTTATTTTGTGGAAAACTCTTTAGTCTCGGGTGGTAATACCACCCGAGACTAAAGGCACCCTTTGTTCCCGGTTGTGCACCCGGGAATAAAGAGGGGGTCTTTTGTCTCTAGAGATTAATCTCTAGAGGTCTTTAGAGAGATATTGCTCTTACCAACCGGGACCGAAGGCCCTTTTTTCACCAGTGGTGGAGCCAACAACTGTGAGTAGTTGCACGAATTTCAAACATTAAAAGTTTAATACCATCCTACCTTTCGAAAGATATATAGGATTCCCGCTATAAGTCTACACGAGTCAGTAGGCCTAGTCCAAAGAATGTCAGCCTAGCTCGACAACCCAATTGAAGCAAAGTCCATCGGTTGATCGCATCTTGTTTACACAGGAGATGTGTGAGAGTGGGAGTGAGGAGGAAGAAGATATTGACCGGCTGCAATCTATAGATACGATCTTGCCCATATTTGGAGTGAACTTGTGTGAACTGAGAGTTAAACACTACACATATGACTTATTGCTTGTTGATGACAGTGAACGTTCGTGGAGAGAGAAAGAATCACCCCTTAAAATGGCAGTCAAATCCTTGCTTTACAAAAAAAAGTGAATTGAATTGTCGTTTGCCTGGAAAATGTGGAAAATAGAAGTTGTCCAGATACGTGAGAACTGTACAAACTGGAGTATATTTCTTTCCCTTCTTTATGGTTTGTGTTGGCCGCTAGTGCTTTTGAGTTTTGAGGCGGTGCTTTTGAGTTGGTCTTTATGGATTGCGCGGCGTTTCAGCCGGTGTCACTAGCACTGCTCATCCTGGAGGAAGTCCGGAGATAGTCTCGTGCTGGGTTTGCTGGGATTAGTCTATTTGGTCGTCATAGGTTGCCCCCGCGCTCTTAGGTAGCCTTGTGTTGGTAGCTATTCTTTCTTTTATTTGGAGTTGTTGTCGTCCCGCCTTTGTGCCCACTTTTTGTAAACAGTCTTTTCTCCTCTCCTTAATAAAATACGTGCTACGCACGTCTTAATATGCTAGTGCTTTCTGTTCGTCTGGCTTATCAGCCACCAGTCAGCGGTACTTTTCTCTCAGAACAAATCAGTTACCAGTTACCAGCCAACGGTATTTTTCTCTCAGAACAAATTAGTACCAGCCGCCAGCCAGATGAACAGGGTGGAGTTTTGAGGCAAATGTCAACTAAGATTACGTGGTTGGATTTTTTTTTAATTAGTCGAATAAGTGAGATGCTCTAAACTAAATTAAAAAAGTAGGATGAAGATGAACAGCCAAGAAGACAATCATAATACGAACGATTAGAGCAATCTCAGTCGCTTGATTTATTCGATTTCTTTTAACGGAACCTATTAATTCGATTTCACACACAGATCACGGGTTACCCGTTCTCACCAAGGCAACGGCCCGGCCCAGCCGTCCAGGAATTCGAATTTCGGGACGGCGCTCACGGCCCCGGCCCCACCGAACGCGCCGTGGCACCAGCGTTCCGCCCGCGCGCACCAGGTCCATACACCGGAACCATCCTATCCGTCCGTCCATCTCGCGGCATCTCACGGACGTCCGGAGCCGCCTCCCTGTCCACGAGGCGCTCCGTACACCGGGCATCTCCCGTTGTCCGCCTCTCCATTTCAAATCGAGCAGGTTACAAACCCCGCTCACGCCCGCATCCCATTCTCCTATAGCAAGAGCCCGTAGCCAGTCAGCCACCTCCATCCAGGCGCAAGGCCGCAAACCCTAGGGAATCTAACCAGGAATCCCACCCAAATCAGGGTTGTATCCTCGGAGTCGCCGTCGCGGGGGCCGGATCGCCGCGAGGCTGGAGAGGAGCGGAGCAAATCGTGAGGAATTTCTTGCTGTTTTCAGACGGATGTGTTCGTACAAATTTTCGAGCGGTTTGGTGACGCGGGTTCTCCCTTGGTTTTGTTTGTTTGCAGATCTGCGGAAGGGTAAGGTCTCGGAGGCGGGGATCGGGAGCGAAGGGGGACCTGTTATAGGTGAGAATCGACAGACGGTAGGGGATTCGTTGGTTCGCCCCAATGGCTTTGTTCTGTTGCGTTTCTGTGGGTTATTTTGCTCCGAGTCCCTGGGGAAATGTGGGATTGATTCGAGTAGGAATGTGAGGAGAACGATTCGGGACCAGATGGTCTTGATGGCGCTGA
The DNA here is from genome assembly GCA_036936925.1 of Cenchrus fungigraminus. Classification (NCBI taxonomy): domain Eukaryota; kingdom Viridiplantae; phylum Streptophyta; class Magnoliopsida; order Poales; family Poaceae; genus Cenchrus; species Cenchrus fungigraminus. The sequence goes on along the minus strand of CM072773.1, from coordinate 29,252,903 downwards.
TGGTTTTGTTGGGGTCTTGTCTGATTCGTTGGTCTGTTCTGTGTTGATCCAGGGGAAGGCTCAGGGCACTAAGAATTTCTTGCAGAGATCCAGGAGAAGAGCAACGTAAATCGACACACCAAAAGCACAAGAGGAGCAGAACTGTAAGGAAAACTGTGATTCATGGATTTGTTGTCCTCCTGATGCATTTTGTGGGTGGTTCTTGTATTACTGTCTCACTGACGTGCTATAAAAATGTCCTGCAGAACTACAAGATGCCTCAAGTGCGGACTGCCAGCAGGCTGGTACTTGCTAGCCACTCTGGTGGTGGGTTCTTCGTCAGGAGGGTGGCATTGCCGGGAATCGTGGTGGCAAAGTGCACCATCAAGCCACTGGCACGACGGGCTCGTACACGGTTGTGCAACAAGGAGAATGTACCACCAGTAGGGGCTGTGAAAGCTGCACCAAAGAGTAGGAGCCCCCTACCTGACTGGTACCCGAGGACCCCACTCCGTGACATCACATCAATCGTAAAGGTGGGGACCTATTTCCTTGGACTGTTCGTGAGATGTTCCCTAAATTTCATAAATGTGGTGACTATTTTGTGCTAATGCCAGAATTTTATGGTTGGTGCTGTGCATGATGCATGATCTGTTCTTTAGGATATGCTATAATATAATGTTGCTTTGTTAGACTCTCTCCAACAGGCGGTACCTAAATGCGAGACCCACTGTCCGATTTGGGTAGCATACAGTGAAATAATGTGTGACCCAAAACAAAGCTCCTCCAACAGCCGAGACGTATCCGCATCCTCTCTCCTCCGCCCCACGCACCAGAGGCCCCTCTCTCCTCTCCGCCAGCCGCCGCACGCCTTGGAGCCGGAGATGATGGCGAGGCCGCCGTCGTTCAAGTGGTCGAAGCTGACGAGCGTGCGCAGCCTCACGCCGGCGGTGGTTAGGGGTCGGATCCTGCAGCTTCCTGGCCGGCGGTGGTCCTTTGCTCGGCTCGGTTCGGCTCGACGCGGCAGGGGAGGCCTCCATCGCCGGCGGCGGCCCGACCTCACCGTCGTCGTCCCTAGCGCGGAGCTCCCGACCCCTCACGCTGGCCACGCCGCCTTCGTAGCAGCAGCGGCGGCAGCGGTGGAGGCCGTCGGGAGGCTCGAGCCACCGCGTTCGCGCGGAAACTGTGCCGCCGGTGGGAGTAAGGAAGGGTGGCGCACTCGCCGGAGCGCCGGCTGGACCTCGGTCCTTGCTCCTTGCCGCGCCTGCTCCTCGCGCTAGAACGTCCTCTCTCGAGAGCGACCCATTTTTGCCTTTCGTTCCGGCTGGTACCCAAAATGGGTCGTTGGTTTGGGTCAGCTGTTGGAGGGTGTTTTTGGTAGGCAAAAGTACTGTGTCGGAGGCATTTTGGGTTTGGGTCAGCGTATGCATCCTCTGTTGGAGTTAGTCTTAGAATTATTATCACATTATTGGTCTTACAAAATGCCCTTGTTACCAAAGTAGATTCTGGATTAGAGTTTGGTATTCAGGATGTATAAGTCCTTATCGGGCTAATGTTTGGTGTCTTATACATTGTGTGTATTATATGACAAGATCCATGGATTCAGTTAGCATGTGTCTCATTGACTTGAGTGAGAACAACAGTAGCACGAAATGTGATCAAGCAAGTCTTACCTTTTATGCTTAGCAGTGACTAACACAAAAGATTAGTATATTTCAAATGACTTGGAAATACTTTGCTTTGATTGTAATGAGCAACCCTTTTGTTCTGTCTGCTTGAATCTTGCTATTCTCAGTTTTTTAGGTAGCCAGCAATTCAAATGTGCTTAAAACTAATGAAATATTTTGTGAGTAATAAGGTCATCTTTTAAATTTAGTTTCTTACTTTGCAATCTTCTATAGCGCCAGTATTACATAGACTTAATAGCATATCATGTTAGATGTTCATGAAATGCAGGGCTGGATTGTAGTACTTGTTTTAGTTGTAGAAACTAAAGACTTGATAAAGCTGCACATTTCAGAGTTTTGTCTGTTTCGTATGCCATCATGGATTGTACATTAGCTAAGTATACTTCGATAGTATGTGTAGAGGCTCTTATTTGTGACAGACTATCAAACCCATTTTGTCTCCCTTCCTCAATTCTGAGATGTCCATTCATTTAATATGACATAGTAAAATCAACATAAATGGATCCATTCAGGATATTTGCACATTCAGTTCAGCTTTATCTGTAGAATGCTAATATTGTTCTTGGATATATTTACGATATCTGCTAGAACATTGTGTTTGGTAATTTCTTCACTTTTGATGTTTTACTGGTTCAGTCATCTTCTAGGCTAGTACTGTGAAAGTATATTTATGTTGTCACTTATACACAGTGTAAAACATCTTTTGCATTATTGAAGGCTAAGCTGATATGCATTGAAATGGACCTTTTTTGCGGATAAGTAACTATGCTTCTGCCTCATAAAGATTCAGTATACACGCAGAGTTGTAGCTATTTAGATGAAGAGCTGAAGACAGAGTCATTGTTGCTTGCCACATTGAGAGTTAATTTATACTTTGCAGGAACTTTTTGTTAAGCAAAGTTTATTTGTTTCTCTGTAGATAATTATTTGCCTCAGATGAGCTTTAGTACCTTTCACTTCTTCAGATTGTTCGTACCTTTTGTTTGCTGATGTGCTCGAAATTTGCGTGTCAACTGTTAACAGAGAAAATTGTGCATACCTACTTCAGATGGATTAATATGTTTCCCATGTAATCAGCTCCTAACTAATTGCAATTTGCAGGCTCTTGAGAGAAGAAGTCGGCTAGAGGATGCTGCGGCTCGGCAGCAGGTCCAGTGGATTGAAGATTCCTCACAATCGGTGGATTCAACAACTCCAGTCCAAGCAGAACAGAATGATCCTCAAAGCACACTACAAGCTCCTGAAGCACTGGGTTCTGTTGCCTCTGATCCTGGCTCTACTTCAGTTGGTGCAAACCCCACAGCTTCTATTGCTGAGGCTGAGGGCAAGCCCAAGGAGTCTTCCTCTCCATCTGACTGTTCGTTGCAGACGGTTCCATCCAAACCAAATGATTCAGCTCTCGCTAATCTAATGGAGAAGAAACTGTCCACATCAATAGAACAGATCGAAAAGATAGTCAGTCGACGACTTAAGGAAACTCCGAAGGCCGCTCAGCCTTCCAAGGTGGCTGCCCAGAGGCGCACCCTGATGTCCATGCGATGAGCTGAACCCTGCTCTGCACACGCGATGGATCTCTTCTATCTGCTGCTCTCTTAGCAGCTAGCTGAGGCATAATTTTTGAAACAACCACTAATTGAGGCATGGTGCCTGCTCAGTTTTGCCTTTAGAGGGTGACAGGGTGTGTTCAAGGTTCTCTGCTTGAGGGCCCTTGGGGTAGGGGGCTAAGGGGAGGCTTCTAGGTTGTAGTGCTTGAGGGAATGCTTATCTGTGGCTAATAAACCTGTCATGGTATGCTTACTGCAGTAAAACTTCGATCGTACTTGTCTTGTCTACCTTTACTAGAAACGAACTGCTATTTTACACGTCTTTTTGTTTTTTAAAATATCTGCCTTAACTTTACTATGTAGTGAGTAAGATGTTTTGGATCTTGATGGTGTTAACTGAATAGATGCCACAGTTCTAGTGTTTGAGGTCAACAGCTTGAATTCTTCAGTTGTAGAATTACTTCAATCGATGCAGTTTGCCTTGCTTGTTGAATAGATGCATGTCTTTCCTTCTTTTGCTTGTTTTACGAGATCTGGAACCAAAACCCTTCAGTTTTACAGCTTGGTGTTCTCTTGGCTGGCAGGCGGGTGTTCTGTTCTCAATGCACAATTTGTCTTACATTCACAATGCACAATGTATTGATTTAGCTTCATGGAATTTCCCCTTGTTTCAACTACTTGTGCATCCTAGTCAATTGCATTCCAAGACCACATTTTGGAGATGTGATGAATAATTTACATGCAATAAAGCTGCAACAGCTGGTTCAAAATGGATAACATGTTTAGCAAGCTGGGAGTTGCTCAACAAAAGGACGAGCAGAGAACACCCTTGACACCTGCTGACCAGTACTCCAAATTAATGGAAAGCTCTTTTCCACTTAAAAAAAAAAGAAGAATAAGGATCACATGATGGTGAACTCGGGTGCGGCTGGATGTTGCTTCGGTGATGGTTTGCAAACCTTCGGCCAAGGTGACAGACGAATCTCCGTGGTGTCATTTCAGGTTCTTCAACAGGGAAGAGGGAAGTGGGACAGAACGCAACAGCAGAAGGATCGGCGGCACAAGCTGATGCTATATGAATCAAATGGCAACATATTTCACCCTTTGAATAATCACGATTCATGCAGTTCGTACTTGACTTCTGTAACACAAGGATCCTTGACATGGATATGTTAATGAAATTGCTTGCAACTCATCCATGGTACACGGAGACGATGTTAATGTATGCGTACCTAGTACACCTCTTATGAACTGAAGCAAAACATTAGTAACATACAGTGCCACTCCTCCAGAAGTTCGCCCTGTTCGTCTGGCTTATCAGCCACCAGCCAGCAGTACTTTCCTCTCAGAACAAATCAGCCACCAGCTACCAGCGAACAGTACTTTTCTCTCAGAACAAATTAGCACCAGCCACCAGTCGTCAGCCTGACGAACAGGGCGAGGGTGTCCACAAATGGCAAGATTTCCTAGCCAATTAGACAATTGCAACTTCGCAACCAATTGGTGTGGCAGAGGAGCATGTGCTTAATACTTCATCCAAAAATTACTATCGAAGTCATCACCACCGGATCCGTGGCGCAATGGTAGCGCGTCTGACTCCAGATCAGAAGGTTGCGTGTTCGATTCACGTCGGGTTCAATACCCCGATCCTAATCCGGATTTTTTTATTTTTGTTGTTGTTATGTTCTTCTGGGCCAGGCCGCCAGCAGCAGTTCTTGTATGGGCCCCCTGCCCAACTTACCTTATGGGCCGTTTTATTTCGATGGTGGCCCATTTCGTTTCGAGTGTTTGGAATTCTGAATTAACTTTTTGTTCATTATATTTTTATTATCCCTGCTCCCCGTTCTTCCCATTCCTAAAAGAGAACATATAAACCAACCCCTCTGTGCAAACTATGGAAACTTCAATCTGAGCCACACGATGTTGATCCAAGGGAAGACTCATGGAAGGTGGGAGGGGTGATTTGCAAAAGTGCATTTGCAAATCATCCCTCCCACCTCTCATGAGTTTTCCACATCACTCATCCCACCTTTCATAAATCTTCCCTTGGATCAACATCGTAGTTTCCATAGTTTGCACGAAGAAGTTGGTTTCCACCTGATATGTTCCCTTCCTAAAATTTTCTCAACTCGCTTTTCATTGTTCTAGGACACATAACAGAATATCCATTTCGTAGCATAATAACAAAGTGACACCGGGATTATATATGTCAAGAATAATTTCTTCAAGGTTTAAGAAGAAAAAAACAAGTATTAGGGTGTACCTCAAGTCCTCAACCCCTATGCTGCTATGCATTAATGCATGTGTCACCCAATGCAAGAGGCAATAATAAAAACCAAAGTCACGGATCAAAACACATGCTCCACGTCCCACACCCACCGATTCCAACGCCTCGTGTCGTTTTCCACTCCAAATCCTCGCAATTCATTTTGGCCAGCCCATAGTTTTGTGCCACTTCGGCCCTGCCAGTTGGGGTTTTGCTTTGTTATTTTAACTTGCTGCTGAAGAAAAAATGACGAAAGGGACTGGACGACCTTGCACATCCCATCTCGCAGAGTTGCAGTTTTACACCAGAATGACCAGATGGTGTCTTGTTGATGCGAAAATCGGACAGCTGACTCCCACGTCGAACACGCGAAAAGCCTGATAGATTTGCAGTTTAAGATAGTCCTCATCAACAGATGTTAAAGCGGCCAAAGAATTCAAAGAAAGCAGAGCTCATGTACAGAATTGGACACAAATTGCAGTGATACCAGCAGTTGCATGGCATATACAGGTATGACTGGTATGAGATAACATAACTCGTGTCGTCGAAATAATGAACAAATAATAATTACAAGCAAGGACACCTCCGATCCCCTGGAAGGCACGCCATGAGGGTAGGCAGAGCATCATTGCATCCTAGGGCATTTGTGAGAATGGCTGTGTATTCATCAGATCGGAAACAGGTTATTGGCAGCATGTTGAATTTTGTGGGTTCTGAACTTCTGATGGCCTGCAGATATCTGCCATCTAGTGACCGGCCAACAAGATCTGAAGCCTCTGTGTGGCACCAGCATGGTCTCCATGCCACACACAGTTCTTTAGCACAGGATGGTAATGAGCAAACACCATTGCAAATTCTACAAATGCGCGATTGGAGATGTTGCATGAATTGGTGGCAGCAGATGTTCACGACTCCAGATTTCTGATAGTCTCATGTTTTTGCGCTAGCATGAGCAACGATGAGTACTGTAGAGGTAAATCAGCTGGTCAGTTTTTTGAATCTCACTCAAATTGTTGGGTTTCATACAGAATGATATCTGATGCTTGGCAAAAACAAATAGATAAATACTATTCATCAGTTCTATACAAATATTAAGACATGATATTATTGAGCATATACATATTGTCACTATTCACTGTGGCTTGTCACCTGTGGAATCAAATTATGTATGAGACTGCACTTTTACCACAGAAAATAGGAAACCAACCTGTGTACCAGCAATTATGGTGTGACTGAGTGGATGAGCTGCACAAGAAAGCACCCTTTGGGATAAAGTAACAAGCTTGTTTTCCACAGGTTGATTTTCCTCGAGGCCTCTCGTTTCCTCTCTGATAAGGGGGAATCAAGTGAGAAAATAAATAAAAATATCTTGCAATTAAATGAGTTTACTAAAAATCTGTCCAGGAAAATAAATGATAGATATATAACCAGAGAAAAAAGGATGAAGAAAAGAGGAGCTACTTGTAGTCCACATGGCATGCAGAGCTCGTGTCTGGATGAAAATCCAGTACATAAATTCCATCATATGAGGAAGATCCAACTGCATAAATCTGGAAAAGTATAATCATGTAATGTTCATAAAATTCCTTGACATCAAGGAAAATTCACAAAAGTTAACAGGAGTGCATTAATCAGCATTCGCAAATGTGTTTTGCCTCAACCAAATACTTAAGGCTTCATTTTTAAGAAAAAAATGTTGCAGGTACTAAAATTTGGGGGTCCTCTATAATATACTTACTGAAGATGTCGGCAGCCAGGTTGGTTTTCTTAGCTGTTTTTGCAACACCAAGTCCGTGTTCTCCCTTGTAAATGAAAAAAAAACAGTACCACAAAATTATTAGTTCCTAGTAGAAAATGCATACTTTAATTAAGAATATATGTAGGCATCTAGGTTTGGAAAAAAAAAACATAGCAAGATACTTACAACCAAGCAGGAGGAGGGCAGTGCAGGTGAGTCACACTGAGGTTGTTAACATTGAGGACTCCAGACCTATCGTAGGATGTGCACACACAAGAAATTCATTGAGATCTAGCCCATAGTAAAGCACAGCAATGCACTTAAAAATATGTGGAAGGGTTATTATAGATTAGTAAAGGGTCATATATAAATAATTTCTACCAAAATCACGAGGGAAAAAATCTGAGATACTTACCAGCCATCATCAAGATGGAAGGCCAACTGATATGGGCAACTAGGGTTGAAGTCTATCGACAGAATTGGACTTGAAACAATGTTCGATTGTTCCTGAAAACAGTAATGTCAAAACAATGGTTTACAGAAGAAATGCTGATGGCTCCAAGTTTTACAATTTCTTATTAATGTTAAAAAATTAAAGCACATTCCATGTTATATCATGTAACCTGCCATAAAAGTATTTCAGATAGGAGAATATACGATGATTTTGGATGTTTAAAATATTATAAAAAAATATTTTCAATTTATCAGTTCAAGGACGTGGTAAGAAGATACTTTTCGAGAGAAGATGAGTAGACATTGTGATTGAAATGGATTCTGGAGGTTAGGAAAACAAGGATGGTCATCCTCAGAAGACTACTATCCAATTGTGTTATGAACGTGCACGCATTACATCGGATCACTAACTTGCATGTGAACTTCACAAGGAAGTTGAATGGATCAGTTGGAAATCTCAGTTCCATGGTTACCAGGATTTTGATACCTGCCTGACCTTAGGTCCTCTTTTGAGCAGAAACCATGTATTATTGGTTGCTAGGGATGCCCGAATTTCAGCCCTCTATTCAGGGAAGAATATGTGCACTAATAGTATGCAAGAAAAATAATTAAAAAATTCGCAACAAATGGTTTTCTAAACCCAAACTGGTTCATAGGAATGAGAATACAATTATTCCATTTAAGTAGTTAATACATAAAACTCTCATTATATCATGGATATACAAAAGGCACCAATGAATGTGTCCCCAATAGTGGAAATAAGTACACTAATTCTTTTAGCAGATAAGTCCACAATAATAGGTCTTCTCTTCTGCATACCTTTAGTGATGCAATTTTGCCCAACAATGTTGATACCTTCACTGATGATAATTGTTGAACCTAAAAAATGTCAGCAAGAAAACAAAGCCTCATGTGTTAATACAGATATGACATCGTTGCATGAAAAGGTTGGAATGAATTTATCTACAGCATAGATGGCAGTAAAGTATATCTCAACTTCTTGGGGTAAAAGGCTATGTTGTTGTTGTTGTATAGACGGCAGTAAAGTATTATCACAGAATTCTTGAGACAAAAGGCTAAGTTAGTTCTTAAGAATTATGATTTAGAATTCTTCATATTTTTAGATTTTCTAAGTTTAAAAAGTGTTCATTTAACATCCCATGGTTCTGAACCAATCATGATTAGGCTTCACTGGTGAAGACAGTGTTTCAATCTCCCTCAGAATCAGTAGGTTTTCCCCTCTTGGCTCCTCTAAACCACTTAAGCTTTGGATTTCTCAGTAGCAACTTTTGGGTGATACAAGGAATTAGCTAGCATGACTTACAAGCTAGATCTGCAGAGCATGGTGTAAAAGACTGCAGAACCATATGTGTGTCATACATAAAGTTGATCTGCTGAACAACTGAACTCACCTCGTTGTGGCTCTGAAAAGCAGCTGACGTCCTCCCTCCCCTGATATCCCAGACATGAATTGTGCCATTTTTAGTTGCACCAAACACAGTCTACAAAATAAATGGTAAGTGCCCATCTATGGATGGCCCGGAATTTAAAAAATTAATCAACTTCTTAAGTTAACAGAAAGGGTTTAAGTCAGATGAACCAGCAAAGATAACAGAAAATGTAGAGAGCATAAAAAAAGTAATTATACAGATCATAAAAAACATAAAGCGGCTAGAAAAGCCTTTTTTCTTGAATAATTATTAGCATTAGGTCCATCATAACAAGACAATTAAGTTAACGGGATGTTGTCCTTACTCAAACAAAAGATGTCACGATTAGTTTTCCATTATATGAAACAAAGTAATCTAAAGAAGCAAGTAACATATGTTAGAGTACTGGTGCATCACCGGCCCAGGTAATGGTGTGCTGCGCTGGCCTGGGTAACGGTATACACCAGCCCAGAGGGGTTCTCGAATGGGCTCATACAGTCCCTTAATGCAAATACCGTGGGTGCAGTTCTTCCCCCACCGGTCGAGTTTTTAGATTACTTCCAATTTTCAATTTTCTTAGCAACTTCAGGTATCAGAGATTCATATTATAGATATAACAAACATAAGAAGTAGCATACCCGATTATCTACACTTAGCTTGACAGTGTTGAACTGAGACTCTGGAGGTGCCACAAGCTCGAGACAGTGTGTCTTACTTGACCGCCTATCCCACATGTACACTGCCCCATCAAGGCCAGATGCAAATATCCTATGGCAAGAGAACTAATAATTGTGAATCTCATGCATATTTAGAACAAGAGAAAGAATAGTCTTGCACATTGGTACTGTTACACTTCAAATACCATTAAGATACCAGTGACAACATTCCAAATGCAAATAAAACAACTAATCTTTATTTCAGTTTACGAACCAACAGCCACCACAAAAAGAAACACATTTCAGTTGATAAACCAACAACCACGATCAGCAGAATTACATGCTATCTCTTTTTCAATGACCCACCCAGCCGAACTCACCTAGTTACATTTCCTGATAAAATATCATGTTTAGCACTCCCTAATTTCTTTAGCTTTTCACAACTGAACATATATCTTCATTAAAGGACTACAGGAGGACGAAGTTATATGTTCTCTGAGAGAGAAACCAGAGAACCTGATATACATTTGATTGTCTGGAGCAAGCTTCACAATAATTAAATGACGTGGCTCAAGCAAAAGAGTACTAAATAGCAATATTTAATTACGGGCCTTATTTCACTGTTGCAACTGTGATTGGTCACCAAAAAAAAAAGGTGCAACTGTGATTGCAGGAACAGGTGAATAATCATGAAACTGTTACCTACCGTGACTTATCATCTGAAGCAAAAGCTATATCAGTCAAACTTTTGCGCGATTCAGAGTAGAGCGCGGGAAATTTAGATTTGCCTTTCTGCAAAATCTAAAGTAATAATAATTCAAAATTAGAATGATATGTGAGTTCAGAAAACTTATAAATAAAGCTACAATTCCTACTAATGTACAAAGATTTCAAAAGGCACTTTGAGACAATATTCAGAAACATTTCCCTTTACACTGACGAATTTCAATCGTTATACATACTGGTGGAAGCAGGTCTACCTTATCTCTGATTCAGATATACGGCACTATATTTGTCATAAAATTTTCTTGTATATCATGCACCTACCATACTGATAAAAAAAAGTGGGAGAAAACCAAAGTGAATAAAGTAAGAGGCTGCATTCAGATTGATAATTTAGAAATAGAAATAAAAGGGAAAGATGCTATATGATTTGTTAAAGTAAACCAAAGTTTCAAAAGTATCCTTAAACAGTATCGTGATGCATTTGTAAAGAACAGTGTAACAGGGCCCTTACTTCAGTTGGTGCAGATGAGACATAGCCAATATCAAAGAGGAAAACAGTATCACTTTGACTTGATGTGCAAGCAATCTGCAGCCAAGATGTTCAACAATAAAATACTTTAGAAATCAAATGGGTTCATAAATATCTCAGTTTATAATAAAAAAGGAATAGACTGCAGTGCCTAACTGCATGCTAGTAATGCTTGCCAGCCACCATTAGTATAGAATAGAAAAAATAGGAACTCAAGGGACAAAAAGATACAAATCCCAATATCCCATGCTTCATGAAGAACTGCTGCATACCTCATCTTGGTTTTCTGGATTCCATCGGACAGCATTTAGGGGCATTCGGTTAGATATATGTAGCACATAATTTGAGTTATCTGGCACACCTACCAAGAAAAAAAGTAAGTTACTGCAAAATCATTATAAGACCTGAAACTATAGCTAAGAAAAAATGAAGAAACTTTGCAAAGAAGATTTGGAGTGCCAATTCTCCTGCACCTTGGAGTGTCCGGGTATGTCACCATATCAACTATTTTGGTGGACACTAGGGCTGTGGATGCACAAATTCTAACTAGAATTTGCACAGGCAAGAATTTAGCAACAAAAATTGTAAAAGTACGTCTGTGTTCTAGGGAAGATCAGGTTTTTAACCAGACCTCCGATTTCTTTATCACCTGAAGATAGGAAGCTAAGACTAGCTTGTCGAAGAGAAAAACAATGTTAACTAGAGGACAAGATTAATTACAAAAGAGATCATCTGTGTTCTGATTTTGACTTACTGCATGATCGGCCATATATGGAGCAGTATAAAGTCTCAAAGTCATGCACGGTCAAACACCCTGAGAATGTCACCGATGCAAGGTATATTCCCTGCACAACTAAAATCACAAATGAGGATGCTTTAATATTTCTCATATCACAATTTTGTGCCCAAAAATCAGTAGGTAATGAGTTGGAATCTGTAGTCATGATAAACTAGAAAAAATTACATCTGTACAGAATATGTGTGTTACCTTTTTATCGAATTCTATAGCTGAAATACCCTCCCTGTCCAAATACAGTAGCACATGTTTATCAATCCATCTAATAAGTGCATATAACTACAAACCATTAAAATGCAAAAGCAGGATGGTGATCGTAACATAACTCTAAATAATGTAATGTAACACTCCGAAGAACTACAAAGAGAGGCAGACCTTACTGGATGAAGATTCACAGTTGAAGCACTGATCATTCGATCCACCTGATAGGAGCAATAATAGTAAACATGTCAGTGGGATGAAGTAAGGTGGTTTGGCATTACAAGTAAAATTCAAATAACAAAAACAAACAATATTACATATGTCCGACACCGTTCCTCGCCATGCATGTAATACTTGTGATCAAAGGCCCCAACCTTGTCAAGATAAAGTAAAGCAGAATATGAAATCAAGATTTAAAAAATTACTGCAATGTAAGAACCAAACGTTCCTTCATTTTCCCTTTCCCACATTGATGATAATACGATATATGAACTCCTAGTCCCCAACGCACAGCCATTAACAACTAAGAACCTTAGGAGCTCATCGCTACAAACTAAGCTCACAAATCACAAGGAACAAAACTCTTTTGATATCCTAAAAGATATTTCTCCCCAATCACAATAGCTTTATGCTTTGTTTGGACATTGAAACGGGCAGATCTTCCTCGTCATTCCATGAACCAAACATTATATTTACGAAGAAATATGGATAGTTGCGCCAATATTAACCAAAAAGGATTAGTTGCAATAGGATTTATCCTATTAGAGTCGAAACTTGCCCTGGCCCCTGGAGTGTTCCACATCCTGCTTCTTAACCCCTGCTACCAAGGAATCCCACTGGCGAACACAACGACAGATCCCAAATCAAAACGAAATCAGCTTTCTGTTTCAAGAACATGAAACCTCGGCGAAGGAATTGAGGAGCAGGCGCGACTCCCGGTGCCGAAACCGGGCGTCAATGCGGCCGTCCAGCTCCACGGCGATGCGCCTCCACCGGTGTCTCCTGCGGAGCAAAAGAGGTTCAGAGAACAGTGAGAAGCCAACAGAGTGTGGCTTTGGGGAGCTACGGAGCACCTCGGAGGCGGCGGCGGCGGCGCGGGGTCCTCGCCTGAATGGGCCGCCGCCGTCACGAGGAATTTGTCCATTGGTCGACGGCAAAGCGATGGCGCCCCTCCGTTAGGGTTGGATTCTGTTCCCGCCAAAATGAAGATTGGTGAAAGAGCGCCCGCCCCCCTCGGCAAAACGGAAACGTGGCTGCTGGACGAGGAAAAAACGTTCTTTTTTTAATTTATTATTATTGAAGGGCACGTACGACACGCACGTGATTGAAAAAACAAAAGTAAAAAAAGTAGTACATATTTTGCTTTTGATACACATTACAAAGGATGGTGTGTTCGCCTCACCATCAGCCATCGACTATATTCTACATATATTTTGATCCTTGTAGTATTAGTTAAGGATGATCTTCATTTTCCACCCCTACGTCTTCGGTGGCTATAGTCGCCTGACCCACCCTCTTCCCTACATCTCTTTTATCTGAAAATCATTAAAGAAAGCTTACCTTAGGAGCAAATACAGTAGCTTAAAAAGCAAAATCAAGTACCTTTGAGTCTTACTCTAACATCTTGAATAGCATAGTGAAATCATGGTGCATAAAGCCAATACAGATCTCAACCTTAGTACATTAAGATATGGAAAAAATGATGAAGATCTTGTAGGAAACAATAAAAAACAAGTATCAGTGTTTTGCTTTCTCGTAAGACATGGATTGTAACTCATAGGGAAAAAAGAAAAAATAAATAAATAAGGCACTTACATAGATATTTTCATGCTTTAAGGCATCAAAGGCATTAAGAAGCATATAGTTGGGAAAGAAAAGAATAAGAAACCACATTTCATTAAGATGATGACAATTGAGATTAAATCAGACCACAACTCATTAAAGATACTGAAAAGATACTTTTTCTAATAGTTTCTTTAGGTTAATTCATTTCTGAAACATTGCCACTAATTAAAAAGCTTTTGATGCAACCATAAGAGAAATTGAGGTGGTCTTTTGTGGGCTGAGCTCGCTAATATCTACAAGGTTAAGAATGAACTCACCACATAAATACATCATTTGAAATGAGTGGTGAGCCTACCCAGCAGGTTGGCATGGTACCACTCATTATCCACCACACCTTATCAAGTTCCTACCTCAGTTCCTGCTTCTCATCCTCTCGGGCACAAGAATGTAGTTTATGTGCCAACCTGCATTCCAATTAACAGGCAAAACCATTAGAGAACAAAGCTAAACTTTTATCAAGCATTTTAAAACAACTTTTGTGGCCTACAATATCCGAAGGATAAAGCTAGGTTGTCACACCCTAAAATTTCCCAATTTCAGGATGTGAATAGAAAGAATAATTAAGCAACGAGTTTCACTCAATTTTAAAATTTTTCCAACATTTATTTTATTTACAGGAAATATAGTATAGGAAAAAAGCCTTTGTTTGTTTTTTTTAATTAAATAATGGTTATGTGTGAGTGTTGCATTCATGCCGATGCATCTCGGTGTTTATAAGTGCAAATGGTTTTTTAAATGCGCGTAGGTGCTGACCAAAACCTTTCGAGAATTTTTCAGTTTTTTCTGGAATTTATTCTCACTTTCCGTGAGCTATTTCTATTTATTAGAATGCTCTAAAATCCTTTTTCATGAGCTCCAAGTATTTTATTTGGATTCCTCGTGTCCCAAATCATCTCTAGTAATTTTCCTAAAATTTTCTGAGCTTTCGGAGTATTTTTCGTGATTTAATTATGATTTCAGAATTTCTTGAAATTGTTTTTAATCCGAAATTAATTCCCGAAATTAGAAAAAGAAGGGAAAATAAATCGGTCTCTATCTCGGCCAATAAATAGTTGCTGGTGATCTCCTTCATGTCCTCTTTCCAACTCCGCCAACCTCATCCCGTTTTGATAACCCTAGCTCCCACAAACCGCCGTCGAACTTTCGCATCTACTAAATTCCGGCGAACTCTCCGGCGAGCTTTTCCGGCGAAATCGTGGACTTTCGGTGCGAACGGACACCACCATGGAGTTTCTCTCATCGAGCCCTACACCGTGGTGTGGTGGATTGCTTGATTCCGATGCCGACTCTGTCGTCTTCCCCAACTCCGGCGATCTCCTCTCCAACTCCGACGAGCCCTTCCGTCGCCATCGTTCATCTATGGCCGAAGGTGAGCACACCATCGCGTTTGTCTCGTCGATCTCGTTCCGTTTTGACATTCCCGTGCACGTTTGAAGGTCATCCCCATCGAATACCAAGAAAGCTCCCGCTGGTTTTGCGTTTAGGCCCTTGTGTTTAGTAGTTCTTTTGTGTCTTGCAGCTTTTACCCATAATCCCCTAGAAAAATCCCACCTTTCACACATAAGGTCCACCCGAACCTTTTGTAGATCTAACCCTGCCTTTCATTCTTTTCGCGAGCACTATTTAATGTGTCTTGCTAATCTTATCCGTTAGCCCCTGAAACCTATAAGTAATCACAATTAGATCCTTCCAATCTTATTTTATCCATATCTTTCTTGTTTTAGATCCGTTTTAATCCGTTCAAGTTGTGTTAGGTTCATAATAATATAAAGTACACGTTAGTGGTGAGTTTTCATCATGTTTGTCTTCTGAAAAATAAATTTAATATTAATTTTGATTAATGCTTAGTTATACATGCCTTTTATAAATAAAAGCAACATAGTGTTGTACACCATTTTTCATAATTTATATTAATTTGATTAATGATTATTTCACATGCTTTCGTAAATAAAATCTAATTAGATCTTTACTTTGGGTTTTCATAAATCAAATGTTAATTTGATTAATATTTAATTAACCTTTCATAATTAAAAGTTGCATAGGCTTTTACACCGGCTTTCATAATAAATATTAATTTGATTAATATCAATATAATGTTGTTTTTAGTAATAATAATATGATCCACTTGAATCATAAAGTTGTGTTTAGATGTCTCACATAGTTTAGCCTTTTCAAAGCTAAATGCTTAAAAAGGTATAGTTTATACTTTAATCTTTCTAATTAAAATATGGTTAAGCTATAACTCGGTTTTCATAATTATTTGCTAAAATGACTAATGTCAATGTGCATGTGTTTTCTAAATAAAGTTTGTCTAGCTCAACACGACATATGTTTTAATTCGAGTAGTTGTTTTAACTTTTCTAAGTTAAATGCTTAATTGGTATAATTTATACATAAACATTTATAAATAAAACTTGACTAGTTCTTTACATCAGTTTTGTAAATAAAGCTTAACTTGCATTAATTCCAACTTAGAGTATGTTCATATGTTTTGTTAATTAAAATGAACCTAAGCTTATAGTCTTCCATGTTCATAAATGCAAAGTGTCCGTTAGACGTTCTGCCAGCTTTATCTCAGTATCTTTCTTTTGTGTATCTAGCCTTGTGTAAGCTTTGGATCTTTCCAAATCCAGCTCTAGCTCAGATCAAGTTGTTTCCTACATCTAGCCAAGCCTTTCCCTTTTAAGCACGGTTTGTGTGCTTTGGTGATCCAAATAGGTATCTTAGAGCTTCTGTTCTTCATCTCTCTGTCAAGTAATCCTACCATGATTGTTTCATGTTTCTCTTAGAATCTCGTTTATCAATATCTAGTTCATGTCTATCCTATCTCAGTTAGGTTGTCTCTCTATGAATCAGCTATGTTCTTGTGCCTAATCTTCCATAGCTACCTTTCTTTAGAGCTTACCCTGTTAACTGTTTATCCTACCAGATCAGTTTACCTTTGGTTAGTGTGTTAGTCATTCAGCCTAGCTCTCTTTGTAGACTAGTTCTCCTAGACCCTAGCCTAAGGTTTGCATGTGCGTTATAGTACGTTTCTACAGTTCTCGTTCGTTTCACCTCAACTTGCACGTTAGCATGTGTATCACCTGTTACTTGTTTTAACACTAAAGTTGCATGTTGATCTTGACTAATTATTATTCTATTGATTTTCTAAATAAAAGTGATTAGGTTCTATTCTGATTTTCTTTAATCATGATGTAAATGGGTTAATTCTTATTTATAACTAGTTTTCGTTAAATAAAAGATGTTAGATACAATGGTTTTCATAATAAAATTAATATGCTTAATGATGTTATAAATGCCTTTTCAATGTTAATATGTTTAGTTGAACACGAGATATAAAGTTATTCGGTTAGATACCTTGCACATGCTTTGTCTTTCTAATGTTAATTGTTAATTTGATATAACTTGTACTTAAATATCTGCAAATAAAATATGATTAGGTTTATCGTGTTTTCTATACTTAAATATAACTTTGCTTAATTGTAACATAGAGTATTTCTTTGAAATATTCTTTCCACATGATTTACCATTAAAATAAATCCAGCACCTAGTCCCTTGTTGTTTGATAATAATCTCTCGATAGCTTTGTCTTTTCGACCGTAGTTCCGTTTTCAGCGTTTCTTACGTTTGCGCGACCATAGAATCGAGCCTATCCTTTAGGGCGTTCTTTTAAAGCTTTTCTTTCGATTGGTGCCTTGTTCTTAGTTGTATTTGTTTGTTTGCTTTGTATGTTTGTGCCTGATGATTGCTTCAAGTAGAAGAAGGATCGTTGTTCGTTTGCTTGAAGATAAAGAGTTCCAAGAAAACAAGAGCTGAAGAGCAGTAAGAGTAGCTTTTCGTTGGAGAAAGACAAGTGTCCCTAACCACCTTCTACCTATGCTTTATTTACAAGAATACTATGTTATAATTGGAACATGGAGCGACCACCCAGGAACCAGGTGCAACCACAAGACATATGGCTCTGTTTTGGCTAATTAATTAGAAATTTTAGTGTGTGGTATGCTTTACCTAATAAGGGTTAGGGGGTGCCGGTAGTTGGTGTATAGCCCGGCCCTCAAGCTGATCTGCTCTGTGGTAGCTTCGAAGCCTCGAGAGAGGGTTATGCATTGCGCTGTCATGAAACCTAGCGAGCAGCCCACACTAGGGAATCTTTGTAGAGGCCTCGTAGTGAAACCCATGCCACTCGCCTCGGAAGTGTTTAAGGGCTTTGCAAACTTGGGCATATATGGAGAACATGACTTGTGGGTAAAGTGTACAACCTCTGCAGAGTGTAAATCTATTCGATTAGCCGTGCTCTCGGTCATGGAGCGGCCTGGACCCTCACATGATTAATAAACTTAAAGATGGACTTTAAATCGTTTCTGATTATTTCTTGTGACCTTACTGAGTACCAACCATAAGTGTACTCAACCTTGCTAAACTGCTGCTCAGAAGGAGAAGATGTGTGAAGCTGTTGAAGATGGTGTTGTTGCTAGGCGTACGCAACCCCCAGACGTCTGCCTGTGAAGTTTGGTGCCTTCGTTTCCAGGATAAAGCGTAAATCTCTGATAATCTTTGTTTTTCTTACGTGATATTGTTTCTGTTATTCACTTATGTCAACTATATGCATGAAACTTGATCCTGGCATGCATATAGAACTGCATCTGGTTTTCTTTGGAAGAACAGGTGTGACATAGGTCTTCAGACCATGAGCAAACATATACCAGAGTGTGGTCTTTTGGTCTTTCATATTTTTCCTCCTGATCCATCCTTCTTTGTCTTTTTCCTATTAAAGAAAATATCACACACCAAGTAGGTACTAAAAAAACCATGTCAAGCAAATGATTAATGCAGCTGAACAAAATCTGAATGCATAGCACCAAAAATCACAATCCCATAGTTCAAATACAGTAAATGGCTTTCATACAAATTCAGCATGTGTAGTCCTCGACATTGTACTATGTGCTGCCTACGAATTCAGCATGCGTGCTTGCATCTTGCCAGTGGAAACAACTGCACAATTTCAACTGCAACATTGAAATTGTGTAACAACTGAGCACACAATTCTTTACTCGGGGAGGGACAACACAAGAACAAAATCACTCAAAAAATTAGAAAAAACTTAGGGGCAGGCACATCAAGTAGAAGTGACATTCTTGCAAATTGGATCTCCAAACACCAAATCCCTCGAAATTACACCAAATCTGTGATGATTACCAGTGGAAAATTGAGAATTGATAGGTTTAATTCATCGATTAGAAGAGGAAGTAGCAAGGAAGATCTTATCGGAGTTGGCAAAGCTGCTGGCGCTGGCATCACTATGGCCACATTGTCTTCTTCTTCATCCTCATCCTCAGACGACAAGATCATCCTCCTTTTAGGCATTCTGTCGAACACCTTGCAGACAGTAGAGTAGCATCAGGTGGGGCAAAACAAAAAAGAGGAAGAAGAAGTTGCAGGCGAACCCGGGAAAGGGAACCTTGCCTGTGCCACCTTAACGGAGCTCCACCGTGGGCAAGTAGTCCGGAACCGAACCTTGCCACACGCCATCGGGGAAGGGAGGCCGCCATAGAGCAGGCCACAGGCACAAGAAATCAATGAAAATCAACTCAAATCGGATGGAAAGGGATCAAATTAGACATTTATGGCACCCAACGACGTGTTGCAAAAATTAGACGCACACACGAATATGCTTGTTGATATTTCATGCATCACCGATCGGCGCAGGACCCCATACGGATTTCCCTGACACGGCATCAGTACGATGTTCAGCAAATCCGCTTCGCGGCCGCCGATCGCACATGCGCCAATGCTACGTCGACGCGTGTCCCTTGTCTCCTGCTGCGTGAACCGTGCACATGAGCGTGGGGGAGAGAGAAGGGGGGTTCTGGATCTTCTGCGGATTTGCTTCAGCTTCGCTCGCGCCACACGCCCGAACGGATCCGGTGTGCCGTCCTCAGGAGCAGGAGCCAAGATCTTCTACGCCCGCTGATCCTAAACGTCGGGCAGGAGCACTACGCTGAATCACACGGTGAATAGTTGGATCAAAAAATGAAACGCACACACACTCACATGGACTGAACAACGACGACGACGGACTGACTTGGTGACGCGGGGCACCGGACCAGTCCCGGCTTGTGGTGCTGGCCGGCGTCGAGATCGAGCAGCGGCGACTTGGGAGCGAGATGTAGGCAGGGATGGACACGCGGTGGGTGGAGTGAGATATAGGCGCGGAGGGACAACTCCCTCCGTGATTGATGCGTGGAAGGATCCTTTCCTTGTATAGAATGCTTGGAAAGGAAACAACACCGCCAAAAAGGAAAAGGATCCGTCGTCTAGGCGTGGAGGGACAACTCGTTGCGTGATTGATGCGTGGAAGGATCGTTTCCTTGTATAGAATGCTTGGAAAGGAAACAACAACGACAAAATAGAATGCTTGGAAAAGAAACAACACTGCCAAAAAGGAAAAGGATCCATTGTCTAGGGGCGCAGGGACAACTCGCCGCGTGATTGATGCGTGGAAGGATCCTTTCCTTGTATAGAATTCTTGAAAAGGAAACAACACCGCCAAAAAGGAAAAGGATCCGTCGTCTAGGTGCGGAGGGACAACTCGCCGCGTGATTGATGCGTGGAAGGATCGTTTCCTTGTATAGAATGCTTGGAAAGGAAACAACAACGACAAAAAGAAAACACAGGCGTGATTGACGGCGGCGGGTCGGGGGTGGGTATGGCCGGCGGGTAGAGAAGGGGTGGGTGAGAAAAAATTTTCGTTTTCGGTAGAAACATTTTCTAACTCGCGATTCCTTCGTCCTCACGCGGTTTCGTCGTGTGTTTTGGGATGGACCAGCCTTACATGTGGGCCACTCTGTGAGAGGTGGGTAGGATTTAAGGTGGGTGAGAATTGACATCAATTTGCTCAACTCTTATAGTATAGACTAACAAGATGCCCGTGCGTTGCTACGGTGTAACATTAATTGTATTTATGATACTCGTAGTTTTTTATATTTCTATTGTCATAATTTTATTGTACTCGGTGTATCTCTACACATTTTCTAAGAAATTGATAAATTTTCACTTAATATATTTTTTATAGTCACACAATCATTCATATATATTTTTGCTTGTGTGGCATGGATCTGGCATCCAAAGGATGCAAACGCTCAAGTGCATAAAAGCACCCTAAGCATCGGGTCGATGTAAGTTAGTGTGCGACATTGTCTACTCTTTCCGTCACAAGTTGCGAGTTTTTTTTTTACTTTTGTGGAGACATATATGTTTGGATCCACCTAACTATAGTACATATGTACATGTATACAAATTATTAAATTTTAAAATGGACTATAACTTTATACTTTAGTTTATTAGATTATCTACAAATATTATGCTCATTTCAAAACCGACAAATAATTGCTGTAAAAACTGACAAATAATTAAATCATACTTAAAGTTTGAAAACTAAACATCTAGCTAATCTTTTTAAGTAAAATTTAACATCATATGTGGATTCATGTGCATCCTCGTTGAGCGGGCAGTTTTTATATACTGAGTGACAAAAGGAATGCCTATTATTTAATACGATCTTGAAATGCAACAAGTCAGGATGGTTGGCGCCCTCAACTTTTCAGGAAGTTGGAGGCCCGTGTTCGATTCCCATTCAAGTCATTTTTGCAGCCTGTGCGCGGTGGGGGTGATGGTGTGTTTCGGTTACTGCGTGGGTTAGGTTCGCTAGCGGGGACGGTGATTTGTTTCCGGTTCGGTGCTGGGGCGACGGTTTTTCAGGATCGTTGCCTTTGGCGTCGGTTTAATGATTTTTTTCCTGGTTCGGACCGGTTCACACGTTTTTTTTGTCGGTTCTCGGTGACGGGCGAAAATTATGGCCAGAAGCGATTCTTGCTTTAATATTAGGTAGAGATTCCCCATTCGGGTGAAATAGAGGTATCTCACAAAATTTGTTCATCTTTGAATCTCAAATCAGTGACCCGGCCCTTTTCTTTTCTCTCTTCACTTTATCTTTTTCTCTCTGCCCTCAGAAAAAATTGTGATTATAGAACTCCCTCCAAACGTGATTAGCTATTTTGATAACTTTTGTGGATGACAAATGGGTCCACCAGTGTCTATAAATTGTGGGTCCAGTGTCAAAATAGCAAAACCTAATCTTTGGAGTCCTATAATCACCCTCACGCATGGCATCATCCCTTCCCGACTCTTTTCTTCATGCTGGGGTCCGAAGGTCACCGCCCACCCTGTCACACCCTGAAATTTTCGAATTTCAGTATGTGAATTAGAAGAAACATTAAATAACAATTTTCTCATAATTTTACAATTTTTCCCACAATTATTTTCTTTACAGGAAATATAGTATAGGAAAAACCTTTGTTTGTTTTTCGAAAATTAAATAAAATGTTTATGTGAGTGTAGCATTCATGCCGATGCATCTTGGTGTTTCTGAGTGCAAAAGGTTTTAAAATGCGTTTAGGTGCTGACCAAAACCTTCCGAGAATTTTTCCGGATTTTTCTGGAATTTATTCTCATTTTCCATGAGCTATTTCTATTTATTAGAAGGCTCTAAAATCTTTTTCATGAGCTCCAAATATTTTATTTGGATTGTTCGTGTCTCAATCTATCTCTGTGAATTTTCCTGGAATTTTTGGGATTTTTTGAGTATTTTTTTCGTGCCTCTAAACAATTTCTAGATTTTTTCTGGAATTATTTTCGCATCGGAAATTAAATTCGGAAAATCAAAATCTTTTCTTTTCTTTTGGGCCGAGCCCCGTCCGCGGAAGTCCGGCGCACCTCCCTCTTTTCCTCGGCCCAGCTCCCTCACCCTCCCTCTGTTTCGCAGCTACGCGCAGCCCAACAGCGTTTCCGACCCAGCTTGGCCCGTTTCACCCCCCGCGCCCTCGTTGTCGCTGGCCAGTGGGCCCCGGCTGTCATCCCCCACCTCGCGCCGTGTCCGCGCCGGACTCTGCTCGAGTTCGAGCCGCGCGTGCGCCGACGCCTCTCTCGGCTTGGCCCGCACGCCAAGAAGCCGGTGCACCAGCCTATATAAACCCCGCCGCCACCTTCCGTGCCCAGCTTTTGCCCCCCCTAAACCCTAGCCTCAGCTCCACCGCAGCGCCACCGCTCGCCTCAGCCATCAGATCAAGGACCAACGGTCCAGATCTATTTCAACCCCGAGTCAACCGCGCCGCATACCGGTCAACCCAGCTTCTCCGCCGAAGGTTTGCAAAAGAGCCCCTGCCTTTTCTTCTTATACAAACCGGTCCTTCCACCTTATAAGATCCTTGGATATAGGTCTTGTTTCTTACGGTTTAGACCCTGAACTCCCTGGTTTTAGTGCCTGAGGTCCTGTCCTTATAGTTTTACACCTTAGACCTTGTGTTTATACGTTTAATTATGTATAAGCCCTTGGTTTCTTGCAGTTATACCCCCAGAAGTTTCTAAACCTTGCCAATAGGTCCCTGCACATTGTTTTCTCCATAGTTTCCACGTTTTAGCTCCGTTTTAACCCGTTCAAGTTGCGTTAGGTTCATAATGACATGAAGTACACGTTAGTGGTGACTTTTGATCATGTTTGTTTTCTGAAAAATAAATTTAATATTAATTTTGATTAATGCTTATTAAACATGACTTTTATAAATAAAAGCTATATAGTGCTATATATCGTTTTTCATAATCAATTTTAATTTGAATAATGATTATTTTACATGCTTTTGTAAATAAAATCTAATTAGTGTTACATCTCGGTTTTTCATAAACCACATGCTAATTTGCTTAATATTTAATTAACTTTTATAATTAAAAGTTGATTAGGCTTTTACACTGACTTTTTATAATAAATATTAATTTGATTAATATCAATATCATAATGTTTCTAATAATAATATGATCGACTCGAATCATAAAGTTACGTTTAGGTGATTCATATAGTTTACCTTTTCTCAGATTAATGTTTAATTGGTATAATCTATATATGAATCTTTATAAATAAAACTTGACTAGTTCTTTAATTCGGTCTTTGCAAATAAAAATATAATGCTGCATTAATTCCAACTTAAGGTATTTTTTTATGAAATATACTTTACATATCTTTTGTTAATTAAAATAAACCTAAGCTTATAGTCTTTCATGTTCATATATACAAATCGATCGTTAGTCGTTCTTTATCAAGTCATGCCTCAGTGTGTCTCTGTTGTAGAGCTAGCCTTCTTTCAAGATCTAGATCTTTTTGATTCATAGAATCGAGCCTATCCTTTAGCACGCCCTTTTAAAGTTTTTCTTTTGATTGTTGCATTGTTCTTAGTTTGT
The DNA here is from genome assembly GCA_036936925.1 of Cenchrus fungigraminus. Classification (NCBI taxonomy): domain Eukaryota; kingdom Viridiplantae; phylum Streptophyta; class Magnoliopsida; order Poales; family Poaceae; genus Cenchrus; species Cenchrus fungigraminus. The sequence goes on along the minus strand of CM072773.1, from coordinate 29,228,762 downwards.
TTGTATGTTTGTGCCCAATGATTGATGCGAGTAGAATGAACGTGGTTTGAGAGCTTTGGAAGAGCAAGAAGTGAAGACAATATGAGCAACATCATTACACCGGTTGAAGGCAAGTGTGTCCTTGTTCTTTTATCCTAATAATGTGTTTAATCACTCATTGCATATGCTTGCATTAATATTGATGGGTCCTATTAAGGTTTATCCTAGTCTTTATTACCTTTATTCCTTGTCAACATGGGTTTACCTTTCTGTTGGGTAGCTCTGCTTAGCTGCTATACCTTGGGTTATGGTGGTCCTAATGAACAACAACCATGATGAACATGCTTTACTTTCATGCTATATATCTCTGGTTAATACAAGATCACCATGCTTAATCAGAACATGGAGCGACCACCCAGGACAACAGTACACCACAAGGCGTATAGCTCTGCCTTGGCTAATTAATTAGGGACTCTAGTGTTGGGATGACCTTACCTGATAAGGGCAAGGGGGAGCGCCAGTGGGGTATAGACTCGCTCTAGTAGGGAGTTGGGCTTGACTAAGACACGGTACCTACTAGGGGACTTTATACTCTGCAACGACTCGGAACCTTCGCAGGTTGTTTCACACTGGGGAAACTTTGTAAAGGTCTCGTAGTGAATCCCTAGCCACTCACCAAAGGAAGTGTTTAAGGGCTTTGCAAACCCGAGCGACATGGGAAACACGACTTGTGGGTAAAGATGTGCCACCTCTGCAGAGTGTATAAACTGATCGATCAGCCGTGCTTACGGTCACGAGCGGCCTGGACCCTCACATGATAATTGAACTTAAAGATGAACTTAAATCGTGGTTTATGGTTATGTTAGCCATATGCTTATGGCGTATCTCTTTATGTTAATTGTGGGTTGGTATATACCTATACTTTAGTAATCAGGTGCTAATAAAATTTGATCAACTAAAAGTGCTTAATGCAGTCAACCTGTCAGCCTTCCCTTGCTAAGCCTTTGCATTCATACTTTCTCCACACTTGCTGAGTACGACATGTGCTCACCCTTGCTATAAACAATGTTGCTCAGAGAGAGGAAGCTGCTATGAAGATGTTGCGAAGAGGTTGCTGGTGCTAGGCGTACGCAACCCCCAGTCGACTGCCTGTGATGTTTGGAGCCTTCGTTTCCAGGATTTAGCGTAATACTCTGATGATCTTTCTCTTTCTTCACGTGATATTGTTTCTGTTATTCACTTATGTCAACTATATGCATGAAACTTGATCCTAGCATGCATATAGGTTTGCACTTAGTTTTCTTTGGAAAAACAGGTGTGACACACCCCTCTTCCACCCCCGGTCGGCGCGGGCGGGCTCGGGTCCACCGGAGCTCCGCACCGGCACCCTTCTCGTCGCTGCCGCCTCCGACCTCTTCAGCATCGTCAACATCCCCGCCCCTGCCCAACCGCCTTCCTCCTCCGCTCTGAGCAACAGCCCCCCTCCATCTCGCAACTTGAAACCCCTAACCTCAAACCCTAACTCTAAAACTCAAACCTCACCGGAACCACGCGAGAGTTGGAGGAGGGTGGAAGTGAAATTTTTTTGAGTGAGACTCCAAATCACCCAAGTGAGATAATATGACTTTTCCTTTCTTTTTAGTCGAACGGATTCAAATTTACACTTTTTCCACTCTAATGTTCCATTTCCCAATACCTACTATGTCTTTTGTATCATGCTCCAGGATAAAGACCCTGTTTGAATCATAAAAAATTATACAACCCAAATAAAAAATTCACTATAGGTTCCACTAATACCACTATCCACTCCAACCTAGCTATTTGGGGATTATGGATTGGAAAAAGGACAATAATACCCCTAACACATATCTTTTCCCATCCAAATATAGGCATTGTAGACAATCATTTTGTCAACCTACCCCTGATCCATATTATAATCCTAGAATCTAAATGTGTTGGATTATTACAATTATTCTGAATCCAAATTCTTACAATTTTCCTTAGATATTTGGATTCTTGTAATTCTAATGGGATCCAAACGAGGTCATGTCACATTTGAATCCCTAGGGATTATATATATATTCCAGTTAAAAGTAGTCGCTATCGAATCTCAAGAGGCTCCTCCCACTATCTCCTTCAACCTTGGAGATTATAGATTTGAAAATGACAATTGTACCCCTATTCCGATACTTATTCCCTATCCACTCCAGAGGCCAGTACCTGCCTCTACCAGGAGGCCAGGATCCACCATTCCATTTCCAAAAAATCTAAACCCAGCGTAGCACTACCCCTCAAGAAGTCACTCAAATGAGGACGCGCCCCCCCCCCCCCCCAACACACACCCCACCACCACAAAAAATGAGCAATTCAAACAAATAGGACAACAAATATACTACCGGTTAACAACAAGCTCTATTAAACAAAAGGGCCCAGCAGATAAACATAATGAAGAACCACCACTGCAAATAAAACTTTCTTAAATCTTCTAATAATATTTAACAGGCAGACTTCAATTGAGATCAAAGGTTCACTACCCGGGGTACAAAACTCAGAAGTACAGGGGCACACTAGGCAAAACGACTTCTTGTGAACTCAAGAACTACACTTAGAAGACCATCTCATGGGGCTTGTCACCATCCCTGAGAGAGAACCGGGCACCAAGGTAGGTCTTCAACTCTGGGACAGCCTCAATAGCCTTGATCAGAGCAGCATCAACAGCCTTCTGGTCATCTTTCTTGAAGTCAGGCAGAGACTTGGATGCCTGCAGATTTAGCATTTACAAGGGTCCGGCAATTATCACATGGAGCAAAACTGATTGCAAAGGTCAATAAATTGTCAACTCAGATGCCTACCTCCTTCTCTGTCTCAAAAAGCTCGCCCTCAGTCTTCTTCACCTTCTGCTTCTTCTCCCTGGCAAAGTACTTGTCATCAAACTTGGAAACATCAACACCAGAGATGTCAACCTTGGTGGATGTAGCGACGACATAGGTCTGGTTCACACGACGGATCGGTACTCCATTGACCTTGAAAGGGCCTGCAAGGACAACAGCAACATTAAAACTAGGGCTACATTATCAAGTGGAACATAACAGCAGAAAAACAGAACTCTACACACATGGACTGAGAGCGTGTGGCTCTAGAAGCTGCTGGGTTGCAATAGTGAACAGGATGAGTTGTCATACACAGGTAGGACGGCCTGTTCGCTTGGCTGGTTGCTGGTGCTGGTTTGTTCTGAGAGAAAAGTACTGCTGGCTGGTTGCTAGTGGTTGGTTTTTTCTGAGAGAAAAGTACTGCTGGCTGGTGGCTGATAAGCCAGACGAACAGGGAGGCTGTTGACAATTTTATGAACATAAAAGTCTTAAAATAAATTAACTTCCATACATTCATGAAGCGAGTATCAATGTGAATTGTTTAATCATCGTAAACCAAAATGTTTCCAGCAGTTCAACAAAATATACCAACCTATATATCTAGAAATGTTTTATAGTTATTTCTAAATTCTAACAATCTTGTAGTACCATCAAAGACAGCCCATGTAATCCTGCCAAACCTAGACCAGAAACAAGGCAAAAAGGAAACACATACAAGTCAACAAATCCAAAATGTATTCCACAAACACTCAATTCATCTATTCAAGAAAACATACACGTATTTACTCCCTCCGGTTTGGTAAAAGAAGTCGTTTTGGACAAGGTTTGGGTCAAACATTGGAAATATAAATGTTGAATAACTTTTAATTTGTTGAGTTTAGAAATGGGAAAATCATATCAATAGATTCGTTTTGAAAATCATTTTCATAAAAGTATACATATATAACTTTTTAATAAATATTTTTATAGAAAAAAGAAGTCAAAGTTGTGTTTTGAAGGCCGAGTCGCTGTCCTAAACGACTTCTTTTACCAAACCGGAGGGAGTATGATAATTTGGATGGGTCTCCAAGAGAAGTAACGACCAAAAAGCATAAGAACAAAAAAACAGATGGAACCTGCGGTCTACAGAATTAGGCTAAAAAAGGGCTAAGGTATTGAGCGGCATTAGTAAGACTAACTCAATCCATAACATTTAGTCATTTACAATTTTATAGATCAATGATTAGCAAACACTTACAAAAACTTTGCACATGCATCATAGATCCACACAACTCGGCTAACTGAATGTGATTTGGGGGCAAAAGCACAACCAACACGCGAACAAGACATCACGCAGTAGGAGGAAGTCAGCTCACCAGAGATGAGGAGGAGGCCGGACTTGAGCTGCTTGAGGAACACAACTCTCTTCCCCATGAAGCGGCCAGCGAGCAGGATCAGCACGGTCCCGGGCGTGATGGTCGACCTGCGCAAACGAACGGCCGATTCGAATCAAATCTCCACGCAAATGAACACGAACACCACGCTGGCTGCCACTTGCAAGGACGATGGGGGCACCTGAGCTTGGTGGGCTTAGGCTTCCGGGTGCTGGGGGCGCGGGGCTTGACGTCGTCGGCGGGGTAGAACTTGGGCTCCTTCCCGGCGGCGGGCTTCTCGGCCTTGGGGAAGGCGCCGCCGTGCTTGGCCTTGATGGCCCACAGACCCCGGCGGTGGTACGCGTGCGACCGCGACGCGCGCTTGATGCCCTGCGACAGCTTCGACGTCGGCGCCATCGGATTGGAGCGGTGCGAGGCGCTGCTTCGGCTCGGGGATGCTGGGGGCGGCGGCGGGCGAAGAAAGGAGGAGAGGGTTAGGTCACGGGATTTATATGTGTGCGGCGGCGTGGAGGTGGAAACCCTAGGTCCTTGGGCTCCTCCGCGTGCACGTAGTGGGCCTATTTGCTGAGGCCCATTAGCCAGCCTCTCGCGCAGGCGCAGCCAGCACAGTTCGGATGAGTGTGGCCCATTTTAGAGCGTATAGTTATGAATGATTTTTGCCAAAAAAAATAGGAAACGATTTTGTAAGAATATATACACGCTAAAATGGGGCCTTCTGGTAAAAAGATCGTGAATTACCACTGCTGAATGCTGCCTTGCTAAAACATTGCTGAAGTGCAATCAATAGACCATGGTCATACTACGAGCGGCAGATCACCAGCTTTCAGTTGTGATCGAGCTTCCACGTTTACGATATTCAGCAACCAATACGGAAGTGACATGAACACTCAGTGCATCAAGCACGCAGCAACAAAATCAGTATCGGTAAACACGAGAACATAAATTATGGGATGATGTTGTCTCATCACTAAAATCCAGTTTATGTAAAATAATCGCATGCTTTGTCATACAAAACTTCCACAACATGGACACTGGTAAACAAAATCTGTGCTTCCTTAAAGCCGTTGCAGGTGTTTCACGCCTTTGACAGGGTCGATCGAAGCACATCACTCCCCTTTCCAGAGCTCAGCAAACTCATCAGGCTCTAGGGTGTTCTCCATCTCGTGCATCTTCCTCCTCACCTTGGCCTTCACCTTCTTGGCATATTTGCCTGCCTTCTGCCGCTTCTCTAGTGCACGGATCTGGAAGGAACCAACAAAGCAGGCCAGATGTAAGTGTTTTTTTTTTGGAGGGCAGGCCAGATGTAACATGTAGTGTTGGATAACATCACATGTACAACGATACCAAGTCGTCAAATGAACCATGCACCAGCAGAAGAGCAATATTATCATGCTAGACAACAAGAAGCTACAAACTACTATGAATATGGAATGCGTGCACCAACCATAATAACAATTTCCATTGTTGTCCCCAACAAAATTGCAAACAGGGAGGCAGTGTTGTACACAACAATGCATCTCAAACTGTGAGTAACGTACACTGCACTACAGATCTGGATATGTGTGCATAATGCTTAAGAATGCCTTTAAAAATGATGCTGATAGCATTTTAGATCAAGTACCATTCTAGGATACTTCGCCACTCAATTCATTAAAAAGTGCATCATTGACTCTATATGAAAGTTCTGTGAAATACATGTGTACCTGGCTACCTGCCTAACTAATTTCATCAAACTTTGGCTATAATTATAGGCTTTGTTGTTGTTTGGCTAAAACTGAAGGAATAAAACAATTTAAAGTGCGACTATCCCTTGACGATGAAAAGTAACAAATCCAGGTTGGCTTTACAAAAGATAGTAAGGTCTACATTTATATTTCAATGATACGATCAATACTCGACAACAGATCAGTGAATCAACATACCTGATTGGGAGAAATATAGTATGGATTCTCATACCATGTAGGACCACCAAAACTACCACCAAATATTTTGATTGGATTCAAACAAAACCTGGGGCCAACCTACACAGAGCAATTTGAGCAAATACTATTATTTAAAGTTAGAGAAAGCTAAATTTCTTAGGATGTGAACTTAGGCAGAAGCTCTGCGCCATTACCTCAATAAGTGTCATTTTATCCAAACCTCCTTTATCAACTTTGTCAATCTCATTGTGGGGAACAGAAATCTGCAAGCATATTAGTTTCTAACATTCAGATGGAAGCTCATCCGAACAAAAAATTCAATCCGACAAAGGAAGCAATTGATCACCTGGTAGTTTCGAAACCAAACATGGCCATCCACAATGGAGAAGGCAAACACATGGTCATGGAAAGGTTTGGTTTTACGGTGATCTTTAGGAGTAGCAAATATCTGTACAAAAACATGCAACGACTTCACTATCAACTTTTTTGCTTTAGAAGAATCTAAGATCTTTGAATTACGGACACTGACATCATTTTGATTCACAGCGAGCAATGCTAATGCAAAAAATTAAAAACAGTATATAAGACACTGTCATGTGGAAGATTTCAAAGAACATGTGGCACCCTTCCGTGCTTATGGATTGAAATCCACCAAAAAGGTTATATAAATTTTATTTATTATCATTAAAAAACATCAATATTTGTGTTTGACCACTTTTGACATACAACAGAGCAAATACAAATAACTGTACAGATTAGTCTAGTTCATCTTCAACTTGTTCAAAATGCTTATTAGCCACACACATCAATACAGCATAACATGTCAAACTGGTTAGTACCTGAGTTATCATTTCCTTCACAAGCATCCAATGAGGTTGCTCATCAAAATTTGTAGAGAACGTAATAAGCGGGCGTGAGCCTTTTAGATGGTTACCAGTAAGCTTCAACTCCTCCATAGTGTGAACTGCAGCAAACATCATATTATATGGCCAAATCATAAATGGATCATAATCATGAAAAAAGCAAATGAGTTATAAACTGTAGCCAATAACAGTCACAAAATAAGTAATATTTGTGTTGTAGCATACCAGCATTAACTAGAAATTTCACTGATGGTCCTCCAGGAGACTTGACCATCCAAAGGTAAAGATCCTTCTGTTTTCTGCACTGTAATATCCATGCACAAGAAAATTTAGACACAGAAATCAATACATTACCAGAATTGTCAGGTATATTGCAAATGTAAATTGAAGAATTATAATTGTCAGGTATATTACACCCACTAGACTATTTCATACGAAACCAAATGGGAGTTGATAACTATCTGATAGCTCAAAAGGCATTCACAGTAACTTGGACGAAAGCTAAAGCTTGGATTGGCTTTGCACCACTAACTTATCCAGCAATCAGCATAAGACGGCGTCATTAGCTAGCAACCTGCAGCACCACAACGGTGACAAATGGCAGCACGCACGAAGGGGACAGAGTAGAAGAGTTATACCTCGAAGAAGAGGCAGCTGGAGCAGCTCCTGAGCTCGAGCAGCTCGTTCAGCGCGTTCCCCTTGCTCTGCTTCGACTCGACCTTGCTGTCCTTCTTCGCGTGCGGGAGCAGGGACAGGATGTCCTGCATCAGATGCCGGTACCTGCGCCGAAGCACGCACGCACGCGTCAATCGAATCGCCCGTCACATGATACTTCGAGTTACGACACCGCAAAAAGGGGCGTAGAACAGGTGATGAGCACCCACCTGTACGTGATGCGGCGGGAGCAGGTGATGAGCACCTTCTCCTTGTTCCGGAACGGCGCCGCCGCGGCGGAGCCAGCGGCCGCGGAGGCGGGCTCGGCGCTGGTGGCCGGCGGCTCCTTGAAGCCGAAGAGCGTGCGCGGGGGGCGCTCCGGCGCGGAGTCGTCGGGCTTCTCTGCGGGGACGGCCTCCGCGGGCGCGTCGGTGCGCTTCCGCTTCTTCGCCATGGCACTAGGCGCGTTCCGTACGGGCTCGAAGGCGGCGGCGAACGGTGAAAGAAAGCAGCTTTGCCTGCGGAAGGTGGGGAGACGAGCACGACGGCGAGCTAGGGTTTAAGCTTCTCGGGGTCCTCTGCTCTGGTAGTCGAGTCGCGCATCAGGTGGGCTGAATGGGCCTTCACGGACCAGCCAGGTCATGAAAATCGACAACAGGCCAGGCCGGCTTGAAGAAAGCGGCCCATAGAGCGTTCCGACGAAGAGAGGACCAGAGGAGGAAGAAATAATCCCATACCGGCGAGGGGAGGAGGCGCGCGGAGCGGTGGGTTGTACAAATAGGGGGCGGGGTGCTAGCGGTGAACTTTGCCTTAAACTAATGAGTAAGGAAAACAAAGCGGTGCGGTGAGAGCCGCTCGCGGTGTGGGGTCATAACCTGCACGGCAATTTTTGAAGGGGGAAGAGGCTGGCGCGGGTACGGACACTGCCTTACTTTGCAGGACTTGCCTGTGCGGGCCTCCCCACCCACCAAAATAAATTCAAAATATTTTTTTTTGTGAAGCAGCGTATATTTAGAATGTCGCTTTGGTTGATCGATTTCGCACATTATGAATTTTAGTACTCCTATAAATGTGGAATTTCCAAGTGGAATTTGCAAGTGACTCAACGACAAAAAAAAAAGAGTTCTGATTTAGGAATTTATTGCTCGATGCCGATTTAGGGGACATTACATAAATGAAATTTTCAGATTTCAAAATAAGTATTTAGGGGACATTACATAAATGAAATTTTCAGATTTCAAAATAAGTATTGGATAAATGGATGGAGGGAGTATTATTTCAAATATTTAGATTATAAAGGTGTTAACTCTAAAGGTACTTGGATGGAATCTCTAGCTATAAAGGTGTTTGGATGGAATGGTTAGAATGATATTAAATGTACCTTTCAATCATTAGGTGTGGGTGGAGGGAGGGAGAAAAATCACTTTTTGGTAGACCTAACATGAACTAGCTCCAATAAGTACTTCTTGGGTGGGATAGTTTTTTGGTAAGTTAGATGCAAACTACCCCAATCTGGCTCTCATATTTGTATACTTTGTGGCTAATTTAGCTCCAACTAACTAAAACTAACTCTAACCTATAGATCCAAACAGTACCATTGACAGGCATAAAACATACTCCCTCCATATCACTATATTTGACGTTTAAGACAAGTTTGGAAAATTTAAGAATGCTATGAATTGACGTTTTTACCCTCCACTCTTCTCCCTTCTGCTGCTACTCATGTGCTAGCTACTGGCGACGTGTCTATCTTTCCTGCTCTGCTGTCCTACTCCTGCCGTCCTGCGTGATGTGCGCGTGTGTATCATCCGCTGTGGCTTGAGCAGAAAGGGTTAAAGATGGAAGTTCAAAACAACTACAAGAGAGACGACAAATATTTTGATCCTTAGTTGGCTTCATAGTCGACTCATGTAAATGGAACAAGAATATACAAAGAGTCTAGCAAGCGTACGAAGGTGACAGATGAATAATTTTCTATAGACTGACTAAAAGCTCAACATCGTCCGGCCATAAGCCGAGGTAGCTTTTCTTCACGGCAGGCGGAGAATTGAGGCTTTGGGGGCTTAGCACCGACGCCGATGTTTTTCCAAAGAACGAATGTTCGTCTCGGGCGAGCTTGGATGGAGGGTCGTTGTACGCAAGCTGAGCATCTCACTTTCCTGCCCACTGGCGCCATGTCTTGTGATGGCTTTTGCGATGTGCAATGATCAAAACATGCTACCAACCCAGATAATACAGCCCAACACCCTCCTCGGTTTGGTTGTGTGATCCCTGATCAATCCTGAACTTACAGTGCAAATAGCTAGCATTACCATTTAGCAATGTAGTAAACCAAAAGCAAAGTCTTGCATTCACGTAGTTTGCGGCTACCCATTCTTGTTTCCTTCTAAAAGTTGTGTTGAGAACTAGGTGAATCCTCGCGTATTGCTGTGTGATTTGAGAGAACTTTCCGATAAACTATGAACCACTACCGGTTCTTATTAATATTAAAGAAAAACACTAAAAAAATCTGACGTTGTGACAATTCGAGATTTGACAGAAGGAAACCTGTGAAAAATGACATTTTTATGTAATTATCAAATTATATAATTATCCCTCGTTGGTGGGAGGATAGCTTGTATGAATAAAGAATTGGTGGGAGTGCATAAGTTATGTAGAGAGAAATAGATTTAAGAAGGTGAGAAATGATATGAATAATTTAGTTTGCATGTAGAAAGAAATAGAGTTAATGACTCTTAGTAAGGTGCTCGGTTATATAGATTACAATCTGAAAACCAAGGTCCACCGAGTAATCACATGATACAAAATCACACACTTTTAGAACCGTACTCTAGCGTTAATACGGTGGTTAAGATATAGGGAGATTGGTGATTTTGCCCCTGCTATGCAGTCTAATAGTGATTTTACCCCTATTTTTCATCTATGCAATTTTGCCCCTCCTTTTCGCAGATGAAGGCTCCGTCTACCCCTCTTTGTAACTTTGTTAAGTGATGAGCACTTGGAGCAAAAAAAAAACGCAAAAGACTAGATAATACAGGAATAGACCAAAGTACCCTTTCTCACCTCATCCATCCACGCGCCAGACGCACGCACGGTTCCTCCCTCTCTCGACTCTTTCTTCGTCGTCCTCTCACCCGCAAAACCCTAGGGCGCCGCTCGCGACTCGATCCAGGAGGGAGGGCGGACCGATGCAGGCTCGACGGCAGCTGAAGGAGACCCGCGAGGGGGCGCGGCTCCTGCTGCGCGGGAGGCGCGGCCGCCACCAGGCGCACGCCGGCCGTGGGCCAGGAGCGGGAGGCGCGGCCTCCTCCAGCCGTGACGCCGACCGCGGGCCAGGCGCGGGAGATGCGACCGCCACCAGCCGCGACACCGACCGCGGGCCAGGAGCGGAGGGCGCGGCCTCACCAGCCGCGACGCCTGCCACGGGCCAGGCACGGGAGGCGCGACCTCCAGCAGCCCGGACGCCGGCCGCCGGCCGCGGGCCAGGCGTGGGAGGCGCGACCTCCTGCTGTCTGTCCAATTTCGACAAAGGTTATTGAAGGGGCTAGGTAAATACTGATCTTGAATGTCCCTGTTTTTCATAGAGTTCGATTGAAATGGGTCTGTTGGACGAATTAGATGTGGTCTATAGAGTGATTTACCTAACTTTAAATTCGATGATGTGATCTGTAGGTCAAATCACAGGGATTTGGAACTTCTTGTTAGAGTTCGTTCGTTTTTCAACCACAAGTTGTTGACATGCATAACTATATGCTGATGCAATTAGTTGACTTCATAACTGAACATTATATGTGGGGTTCAAAGCAATATATCTCTCTGTGGTGTGATTTGGACAATGAATCTAGAGATAAAATTGGATGAACATTTGATTGAATGGTTTCAACTCAATCTAGAGAATGGAGTAGTCCGCATTGTTGCTCAAATAAATGATTTTGAGGGCCTATTGCAGTTTTCACCAACAAAACGTAGATGCCACCCATCTCTAAGGCATAGAGTACCCATAAATGAGATACCCACAAGTGAGACAGCCACAAACCTTAGAGCCACAAGTGAGACAGCCACAAATGTTAAAGCCAAATCCACATCTAAAAAGAGGAGAGCCACATAGGAGAGTGTAGGAGTTGATGAGGAGGGCATGTACTCTGACACAAATTCACTTGTGGCGCCAAGTGATAGCAGCTATGACTCAGATTTGGTTGCAACTTCCTGCTCTGATGATTCTGACCTTGAGTTTGATCCAGATGGGGAAATAATTGACAATGATGATGAGTTTGATCCTCCACCATTTTCATATGATGTTGATGATCCATGTATTGATGTCAATGTGGTCTTTCCAGATGTTGATCAATGCAAATCAGTGGTAACCCATCATGCTATATTGAATGATCATGCCTTTGAGACTGTGAAAAAGATAGGAGCAGATTTAGAGCCATCTGCTTGAGGGCTGATCAAGACTGCAATTGGCAGTTTTTTGCATCTACAAGCAAGAAGTACATTGGTTGTAAGGTAAATTCAATATTGTTGTTGTTTTTAATTAGGAAAATCAACATGTGCTTGCTGTTTTTACTTAGAAAAATCAACATTTGCTTGCCGTTTTTACTTAGAAAAATCAACATTTTCTTGTTATTTGTACTTACAAATTGAATATTTTGTTGTTGTTATAGGTTAAGACAAGTGGACCAATGCATACTTGCGGCTCAGTCAACAATTGCGGTGACACAATGACCTCAAACAAATGGGTAGCTAATAGAGCTTGGCTACTTTGTTAGGCATAAATGCTTCACTGTAATAGCTCTACCAGTCCCTAGTGCTTTTGTTGATTGTGATGTGATATGTACATGTCAAAACATGTTGGGATGTGTTATGATGTAATCTGGAGCTTTTGTGCCCCATGTGTGATATGATGGTTCATGTTGGAGCTTTTATGGTCTGAGTTTATGTCAATATGGTGTGATCTGGTAGCATGTGAATATATGCCGAAATGTGCTTTTATCCTTCATGCAATATATGTCAAAATATATGTGGTAGCATGTGAATATATGTCGAAATGTGTGTTTTGTCCTTCATGCAATATATGTCAAAGTATGAAAAAATCAGTTAAAGTGTTGTCCATTTTTTTTACTAAAACAGGGGTAAAATCGCAAAGAACTCAAATTAGTAAGGGCAATGTTGTCTTTTCATAGCAAAGTTAACACCGTTAACTGCTCTTCACAAAACAGAGGTAGATGCTATCTTCGATTTGAAATAACAGGGGTAAACTCGCAAAGTTGGAAAAATAAGGGTAAAATCACCATTAAACTGCATAGCAGAGGCAAAATCACCAATCTCTCTAAAATATATTAACAATACCGAATAGACATGTAAGGACAAATGGACAATTGGAGGTACTCGATTGTTGATTTGTTGCGTTTTGCAGTCATACACTTTTCATTTCGACAGTCCACAAAATTATAGATGGTTGTACTTCTTCTGTTCTAATAAATTGTAAGTTGTTTTGGCAAATCTAAATTCCTAGTTGCTATTATGTATCTTGACACAAGTATACATTCAATTATTTAGGTCCTGTTTGGCACCACTCCTCTAGACCGAGGAGCCGGAAGTTGGAGCGGGGGAGTAGGTTTTTTTAGCTCCTTCAGCTTCACCTATTGGTCAAAAAACAACTCCACCTCTCACATTTAGGCTAGTAGAAGCACTTCACGCTTGGAGCTCTACCAAACTAGCCCTTAGATGCATAAAAAAAGAATGGTTTAGTGAATTTATCCCTCGTGTTTCAGTTGGTACAAATCAATCTCTTAACTAACTAATTTGGTGTATTTATTATCCCCATATTAGAGTTTAACAATGGTTTAGTGAATTCTAATAACAATCACTGCCTAGGTATGTAACACGCTAAGTCAGAAATACAAAGTTTACAAACTTTTTTAGTAAGTTCTCTAAATTGGAGTATAATTTCTTTCTAAAAAAAATTAATGAAGTGGTTCACACTCAATTAATATAGAAATTGACTCAACATAAAATGTGGCCAAGTAATAATTATCAAGATGATTGCATGATCTAAATCACTATTATATGATACTAAATTATTGTTAAACTAAGGTGTGATGATAAATGCACATGTTCAGATAGTTAAGGGATTTGAGTTGCACCAAATAGAACAATGAGAGATGACACTTGCACTTTTACAATATTTGAGAAATGAAAAATACACTTTTTCTGTGAACTTTGAAATGACAAAACGAAATACAATTTCAAATGGTGGAAGTGCCTTGTTAATTACTCATGCGGACCCGGACTATGTTTTTTTTCCAACCTCAAGACTCATGTTCGGAACCGGAACACACTATTACTTTAACAGTTCATACGAATATTGAACTGTTTTTTTTCTTAAATTTATCAATCACGGACAAGTGTTGCATTTTTTTTAAAAAAAATTTAGCAATCACGAACAAGTGTTTACCGAGTCCCACAATATCAAAAAAATCGTGTTTTTCTGTTTTTTTTAATAAGGATGCCATTGAGATTGAGCAATCAATTGCATGTTTGCTCCAGGAAAGGCAAATAAAGACAACAGAGCACCGATTAGTACACTGTACACAGAAAGCACAGGAGAAGCCGAGAAAGGTGGGCAAAAACATTTTTTTTCCCAGAACAAAAAATCTATTTGTGGCCACGCCCCTGCACCGGCCTCCACCAGGCCACCACTTCGCCTCGCCATCGCGCACGGCTCCACCACTCCGTCTCGGCTTTTTGCTTCCTTCCTCCCTCCTTCCCTCCAGCGCCTGCGCCTTGCAGCAGCAGCCTGCGCCCGGGCGCCGAACCTCCGGACGAGATCGCGCCCCCGCATCCGACGCCGCCGTCGCCGGAGCCCACCTCGGCGAGCGCCGCGCTACGCCTCCGATCTAGAGGTGCGCCCCCACCCACACCCCTTGCCGAGATTCGACGAGCTTTTTCGCGGGATTCGCGTGCCGCTTGATGAACGTAGGGCCATTGCATTGGGGATGGTTGGTTAGATTCGGCTGTCTGGGTGGGATCGGAGCCGGACCAGCATTCTTGCGTGGTAAGGGGGGATCGTGCCCGTTGCCCGTGTGAATGCGCGCGGGCTCGTGGTGATCTGCGCCTCGAGCTCGAGCTGTGCGGGAGGAATTTTGGTGGGTTTCAGTACTGCTGTAATCTGGCTCGGGGGCACGGACTTTTGGTTAGCTAGATTCCATGGTTTTGGTCCCTTTTTGGAGCAAGCACGTAGCGATTACGCCGAGATCGCCTGATCTGAGCCCGGGAATACTCATGTGTGGGCGTCGTCACATGGCCATAGCTCAGCAGTAGCTGCAACTGATTCGCCTTTTCTGTTTGCCTGGGTGACACGGCCATGCTGTTTTTCATGAATGCGTGGGCGTTAGTGTCCCCTAAAGCTATCTTAGCAGGGCATGGTGGTTGTTTTAGTGTTTGGACTGTAGCCGCATGGTGGTTTAGGTGTAATTAGTTGCACTTGGATTGCGTGATTGCTTGCATCGGATTGGGCACATCCTGTTTTTGATGTGTCCGTGATTTTTGGGGTGCAGTCAGCAGATCAATGTGAGAAGTGAAATTTTGCTCCACTAATTCCAAGCCTGTTGTGATAATTTTCAAAGCGGAATGTAATCCTTCAACAGTACTTGTGCTAGGTTGTGGGAGATGGATTTGGATCAGGTTATTGTAATGTTATGTTCTATGCCTGTTCTTGATAGTGCTTCATGCAGAAAACTAAATGGAGACATCAGTCCATCCGATATTTATAAAGTTTAGTTTTCACACCATTAGATATTTCAGAAAAAAGTGTAAATTTAGATTTGAAGTATCAAGTTATTGGTCCTTCCTTTTTAATCTTTGGGATTCTGAGAGTAGACACGGTTTGATCTGGTACCAATGGGCGCGCATACTCACATTTCTTGCATACAGCTATCTCCATGCATATGATTGTGCTTTACATTTCATTTGAATGCAGACACGAAACTAGTAGCTTTCTTTGGACAATTTATTTCACGAATGCCAGTTTCTTTAATGATTTTCCATGCATTTTTTTTGTGCATATATGCTTCGTATGGCTTGCTGCATATCAAAAAGTTTCATTCAATTACCCTTTGGTTTACACAGGAACATTTGGAGAAGCGTTACTCAATAAAACAAGCACTGGGATTTCATTCATTCTGTGTCGGGTATTACAATAATGTGGAGGCTCAATCCCTTTGGGGGAAAAGCACAGAGTGGGTTGGAAGGTCGCACCATTGATGTTGGAAGTGTGAAGATTACAGTACGAAATGCCATTGCACAAGGAGGTTTCTCTTGTGTATATCTGGCATGTGACACAGTACATCCATCAAAGCAGTACGCATTGAAGCACATTATTTGCAATGATTCAGAATCGCTTGATCTTGTCATGAAGGAAATTCAGGTTATGAACCTCCTCAAAGGGCATCCCAATGTGGTCACACTTGTTGCACATGATGTTTTTGACATGGGGCGCACAAAGGAGGCACTTCTTGTGATGGAGTTCTGTGAGAAGTCCTTGGTGAGTGCAATGGAGAGCAGAGGTAGTGGTTACTACGAGGAGAAGAAGGCGCTTTTGATTTTCAGAGATGTCTGCAATGCTGTTTTTGCCATGCATGGACAGTCACCACCAATTGCACATAGGTACATTGTATTTTTATGCTGTTCTAATTCATTATACAATTAATATTTCTGAAATTAATTGTCAATTACCAGTACGCTAGCAAGTTGAGTGTTGTAACAATTTCTTTCATGTACCTTATTTGTATTCTGCTATTCTAATATTCTGGGCTGGATTGAAATTCATGTACCTTATATCATATTTGCAACTGTGGGAGGACAAATATTTTGCAAACAGTTTTCCTTGTACCCGTGTACTGTATTAGGTGTAAGTGAGAGCTGAGGGGCTTGTTTGCTGTTGCTAAATCAAGTTATAAAGTTATAATTATGAATAAACTATTCACATATATGCCTTATTACACTTTATTGCCATGTTCTTTAGGGATCTGAAAGCTGAAAATGTTCTTCTTGGGTTTGACGGTGCATGGAAAATATGTGATTTTGGAAGCACATCAACAAATCATAAATGCTTTAACAAACCAGAAGAGATGGGTGTTGAGGAAGATATCATCAGGAAACATACAACCCCAGCCTACAGGGCCCCTGAGGTAAATGAACAGCTGTCTACATGATGGATTTTAAATTAACAAACCTTTGCAACCTCTAATGATGACATGATGGGTTTTCAGATGTGGGATCTTTACAGAAGAGAAGTTATTTGCGAGAAAGTTGACATTTGGGTAAGTGCAAAGCATATGAACATGTGGTCTTTAGGATGCATATCTTCAAATTGTAAGCAAATCAATGGCACTATGTTCTTATTTTAATTATTAGAGACAGCCAAATAACTTCGTAAAAAATTTAAATGCATCTTTTTTTATGCTAACATTAATCATTGGGCCATTTGTCTTGCACCTCATGCAAAGCATGGCTAAGGGTGAAGTTTTTTGTAACTTTCTTATTTACCATTGGCAGGCCTTGGGGTGCCTTTTATATAGAATATGCTACTTCAAGTCAGCATTTGATGGGGAATCCAAGTTGCAGATACTCAATGGCAATTATCGTATCCCGGAGCAACCCAAGTATAGCACTGCTGTCACAGGGTTGATCAAAGATATGCTGGAAGCCTCTCCAAATGTCAGGCCAGACATCACGCAGGCAAGAGCTTTGATTGATTGGCCATTCATCTCCATGATACTAGGTTAGTCATAGACTGTTGCATGTAGCTCTAGGAATCAGACATAGTTTTCTTTGGCTTATCTTATAAGCTATGTACTTTACAGGTCTGGTTTCGTGTTAATGAACTACTGCCGCTCGAGTTACAGAAAAGGTTACCTGATGGTCCTCCATCAGCCATTTCCATGAGTTTGCAAGATGAAGGTGAGGTTCTAGAAGAAATTTTGTCTGTGCAAGTAGAATATAATTTATTGATCCATGTGTGGTTGCCATTGATTTGCAGTTACTTCCTAAAGAATTTGTAGTTAGTATGGGTGCCAAATCTTAATTTTGGTTCTTTTTTGACTACTCAAATGCCCTCTTATTGTATTTCAAAAGGACCCCTTGAGGTCAGAAAGTTAGTATGTGTCTGGATTTGGGGATTGGAGAGGGGACGGAAGAGGTACTGGGGGTCACCAACTCACCATGGACAGGCACAAAGAAGGATTTTCCTTCTTAATTTTTGCTTACCCTTTATTGGTGATCTGCAACAGCCATGCACTAGATTGAATGTAACCTAATAGATTGAAACTAACCCCTAGCTTATCTCTAATTAACTAAGTGGTAAGAAACTAGTTACGTTACATATGTGGACTTGCTGATAAGATATTGTAGGCCCTGTGGATTCACGCATAACGGTTTGCATAACTCCCTGTGCATATATTTTGGAATTATTCCGTTAAGTCAGGATACAGTGACTTGAAGAACTTGGCTGTAGGAATTTTGATTCAAGCAAAGCAGGATTTTCATTTCTTCAATGAATAGCCCTTTTGTGTCCTCAATTCATTTTTGTGGCCAAGTGATGGTTATTTGCCGATAATCTATTTTGTTTGTGTAGGTGCACATAAAAGAACACATGTGATGCCTAGAAGGAATCCTCCTCCGCCTCCAAGAGAGCAATCTAATAGCTCAAGGGCAGGGGATGCACCTTTAGGTGCATTTTGGGCAACACAGCATGCACAAGGTGCGGATAATAAGAAACCTTTGTTTGACGAGGAGCCAATTAAACCATCACTGTCATCAAAGCAGAACCAAAGCAGGGTGGACACCAGCATCAGTGTCCCTGGGGATAGGCATGGTCATTCTGGTCAGTCGTCACGAACAAGTAAAGCACCAAGTAACTCCTTGACCAATAATGGATTTGCAGGTGTCTCTGACACAAATTTGTTCACGGAGACACAAAGTTCTGTGAAAGTTAAATCACACCAACCTCAGCCCAAGTCAAAATGTGAGAAAGATCAATTCAACAGCTTTGTTGCAGATTTCGACACACACAATCTCAACATTGCTGCTGGTAAGGCATCTGAACTTGAACTCGAAGTGTCCAGTCTGAAGGAGCAGTTGAAGAAAACCACATTGGAGAAGGACGAGATGACAGCCAAGTATGAAAAGCTATCTGCAATATGCCGATCACAGCGTCAGGAGCTCCAAGAACTGAAGCGCGCTCTTGCTGAGACAACACCTCCCTCAAACAAAATCAGCTCTAGAACACAAGACTCTGGACCTCAGGTGATTGCTCTACATACAACTGTCTAATATAACATATTTTTTAGTCCTGTGTAAGCATCTTACGTTGAGATTAATCCATGCAGCGAAAGGAAAAGATTGAAGGAACGGTGTGGGAGCTTGAACAAGGAATGCTTGCAAGCAACTCTAAATCAGCCAGTTCTGATGCCAAAACATGGCAGGCGTTCCCTGACACAAAGACCCAGGCCCAGGCCCGGCCAAAGGTTGATTATGCAACTAATGGGAGGCAAAACCTAACAAAAAGCACAAACCCAGGTCCTTCGCCCGACGCCTGGGGTTTTGGCACTGATAATTTCAGAACATCAGCAGCAGCAGTAAGCACTGCTGCACAGATCAACAGGGCCACTGCTCAAGGGAGCTCATCCCAGAGATACAACACTGGTGTGGTGAAGAAAGTAGAGCAACCATCTGGATGGGCTGGGTTTTAACGTAACAGCAACATGCCGTAGCCATCATTCTTGTTTGAAACTTGCAAACTGCCCTATGCTTCTGCTCCTGCTCGTGCAGATGTATGAGGCAAGGCAAGCTGGTTATCATTCCTGCCAATGGAGGTCGAAATTGGTTATCTTGAGTGTGTTCATCGTTGGTTGAGCCAACTTAGACATTGATTCATGCGATCGTTTGACATCAACCCTGTTAATAAGTAAATATTTACAGTGCTGTGCGTATTTCCTGTATGCAGTATGATCGTGTAATGACTGGTTGCTCAAGCAGCACCAATGGCAAGGTATACCGTTTCATGTGCTGCTCTTTTTTTATTTTTATTATTTTTTTGCCTCTTTTGAGATGAAACTGGGGAGCAAGTGAGCGTCCTTTTTAAAAAAAATGTGCAAACATTTCACAAACATATGATACCAGAAAGTCCTTTTTAATGGCTTTTCAGTTTTCAAATATGTCCGAAAATGTAAACATTATTTGGTGGAATGTGGCGATTAGTAAATGGTGCTTTTGGTTAGCTACTACTCTAACGTCTTTTTAACTAAGGTAACTAACCTCAGCAGTCATGCTTTTGTTTAAAAATTCACGTGTAAGATTATATGAGGTCATGAGGATAAGAAAGTAATAGACTGATATCTAATTTATTTTAGCTAGGGATTCCGATTCCAAAATGCACCACATAGATTATACATGTGGAATGATAATAGCTATGTCCTTCATCTCGTTTTAGCTTTTCTAAATTTATTTTTTTTTATTATGCATATAGACCTACACTATATATATAGGTTTATAAAAAAAATCTTGTATCTAAAGAGCCGAGACAGACCTACAATTTGATTGAAGATGGATGGCGTGATAGATTATGGCCTAAGGACTTGTGAAAGATATTTTCATATCACTAATCATAGATTTTCCTTTATGGCAGTGATCAAACACTAGCTATAAAAGCGAATGGTCTTGTAGTCCAATGGTAGGACAGTCCAGTAGGACGCTACACACCAAGGTTCAAATCCTGGTGCTCGCACCTTTTTCTGGATTTATTCCTGAATTTTTCGACGTTATGCATTAAGTGGTAAGCGACGTTCCCGTTGACGACGAGGCTCAGTGGTGACTTCGAGAGTCTCCAGATCTGCAGGTGTTCAGTCCTTCGGAGGTGCTCATAAGGGTAGGGTTTGCGTACGTGTACTCATAGGGGTGAGTGTGTACGTGTTGTGAACGTCTGTATTGTACTGTGTAATTGTAAAAAAACAATATAAAACTGCGACTGAACTTAGGGAAACGTGTGCTAACCAATTTAAAAACCAAGCACCCTGAGTCCTGACCGTCTTGATTCATTCAGAAAGAAAAAAAACCGACCGCAGACGGTCACGCAATTGTATGGGCTACGCAGGAGGCCGCCCGGGTAGCCCACATAAGTTTTGGAGTTTAAATGCAACGGAGAAGCAACAAACGCCTCTCCCCCTCCTGCCGCAGTGCCGCCTTCCTCCCAGATTAGTACCATACTGCTTACCCGGCGACGCGCAAACCAGCTTAAAAGTTCGCTCCGCAGCGCCCGTATCGGCCAAGCACGGTAGCACGTGCCTGTCACTCCAGCTTTGGAGGGCTAAAGAGTGGGGTGCCTGTCCCCCGAAAGGCATGTGGTGCCCGGCCCCCAGAGTTGCCAGACGAGGCGCGGCGCAGTTAAGAGTTACCAGCTGCTGACGTGGAGAAGAGATCCTGTGCTCCGGCCAAGTTGCAGTTGGGTGCGGACCTGGGCCTCGAGAGGAGGTGCCGGGCTGGCCCGTGTTGCGGAGGCGAGCCGAAGAGGTCGCTCCGTTTGGACCCCTGCGATAGTTGCACGCCGGTCCGTTGTGGCACTTGGGCCTTGAAGGAGGCTTCGTGGAGCATGGGCTTGCACACTATCCCCTCCTTACCCACTCTTTTGTTTTTTTTTTCTTTTTTGCCATGGACCGATCGAGGTGCAAGTCAGCAGGTGGTACAAAGAAGAATGACCTTAGCTCAAGCTACGTTACATAATCATGCTTAATTATCACGTTACAAAAATTATGCAGATCGCTCATGCTTAATCTAGTCCTGTCATTGTTGGTATCGAGAATTTAAACATAAGTTGCATTGTTGAATTGCACTGATCATGTGTAAGTGTGCGTCTAATGCTATTTTCTGTTTCGTGAAGCTGCCCTTGAACTTGTTGGAAGGCATATTGCTCACATCCTGATGTGGACCTGAAGCTCAGTAGATATATCAAGTTAACCACTTACCAAATGACATATTTGTGGGCATTGATTAGTTGCACTTTGTATCCTCTCATCGCAGTAAAACGAAAGAGTAGCTGAGCGAATGAAGGACACATGATTAAGTGTTTGCAAACGTGCAATTAAAATTGTAAGGGATCTTTGTGTTTCAAATCTGAAAATTGTGCATGAAGTACATTCGACATGTATGGAAAGATGATTTTGTGGTGTTATCTTTAACTGACTCCTGTTCATCCATGGCTTGGATTGCTCCTGGAGAGGAGGTGCGAGTATGTTTGAGATGATGTTGTGGTTGTCATAATGTGCTAGATGGTAGCTGTGTGCCTGTGTGTTGTCTTGGATTGAATCTTCGCTGGAACTGAATTCTGCTACTGCTTTGTGTTGCATTTGCTGGTGTTCAAATTTCAGGCAGCCAGAGAGGAGAGGGGTAAAGTTTTCGAGCGTGAAATCCGGCTCTCTGTCCCTTCATTTCAAATGTGTCGCTGCGCGGCTGAATTGATGCCGGTAAGGCATCTGAACTTGAACTCGAAGTGTCCAGTCTGAAGGAGCAGTTTAAGAAAACCACATTGGAGAAGGACGAGATGAAACTGGAGAGCAAGGTGAGCAACAGTCACATCTTACTTTTTCAACGAGGGAAAGCTGACGAGCCACCCGTGGCGTGCTCGTCGATCTAGCTCACCACCCATCGGTCGTCGAAACCTTAGTTCATAACTAAGTCCAAATGAACTATTTTCTTGTCCTAAACGTCATATATTTAAGAACGGAGGGAGTATATCACACGAGAAGCACATACATATATATAACACGTAACGTAAGATATGATTGACAAGCGACTAGAACTATCAGTTTATGATTCACAAAAGCTAGCTACAATGTACAAAAGGGTTAACCAAGACTGACTTCTTCACTTTAGTCGTACTTTGCAGTTCTTCTTTGCATAGATATCATCAATAGTTGAATCTGCTGTGAACATCATAGCAATCTCCTTCTCAATATAAGAGTAACATGCAATCTCTCAAGAACCAATCTTCCATTTTATATCGGCGTCTTGTTTTGAGAATTTTCATTACTGAAAATGCACGCTGTGTTATCGCAAAAGAAATTGTAGAGTCAGAACGAGTCCAATCAACCTGCCAATAGATGAGACACATTAAAGCATATTAATGTTGCTGTTGTGATCAAAAGGATCGTTGAACTTAAACTAACCTCCGGCATGGAGACTCACGATTGCAGTTGCCGGCGGCGAGGGAGAGCCGATAGCCATGGACCATGGTGACAGTGGCAGCGCACAGCGCCGCGGCGGCGGCGAGCGGCGTCCGTGCCTCACGGTCACGGTAGAACAGGACGAGTTTCCCTTTCCCTTTTTGTGCTGGGCTGTCTTGGGCTTTGATTTGGGATAAAACTTGAGCTGCCTTGCCTTTGTTACTACGTGTGATCAACTGACGAGGAGGGGTGTTAATTTCTTGAGTAAAATACACCAGAGGTCCATCAACTTATAAGGAGGTGTCACTTAGGTCCATCAACTCTCAAAATGTATTTCTGGGTCCATGAACTTGTTGAGTCATTCACCACAGGTCCATAACTGTCCAGATATGCTTGTACTGGTGACATGACATGATGACTTGGCTCAAAAAGCATTTTCTAGCTGAGGCATTTCAATGAGTAGGTTACAAATGAGCGACACATATACTTAGACATTCCTTGGGTTGAATAACGGTAGCCTCCTCGCGTGTACGACAGGAGTAGGCTGTTGTCGTTTAACTCCGAAAATATCAAGCATGTGTCACTTATAAGCTGATCGATGAAATGCCTCAACTAGGATATACTTCTTCTAGCCAAGTCATCATGTCATGTCACCAGTTGAAGCATATGTGGACAGTTATGGACTTGCGGTGAACGACTCAATAAGTTTATGGACCTAAAAATACATTTTCAAAGTTGATGGACTTAAGTGACACCTTCTTACAAGTTGATGGACCTCCGGTGCATTTTACTCTAATTTCTTTTTTGCTGTGTGTGTGGTTGGGTATGTGTGTGGTGGTGGGGGGGTGGGGTGGGGGCAATGGCCCTAGTGGTTGCGCCGTTTACATCACACCATAACCACATACATATATATTAGAACACGTACGAGATGCGTAGAAGCTATCTAGGTATCCAAATCCAGGCACAGAGGCATGCATCATATCGATGGAAACACAGTTTATTCAACGTGCATGAGCTATTGTTTTGTCATTGTTGCTACTGAAAAATTCTGAACATAAGTTGAATTGCATCTATCATGTGTAATCTAATGCTTACCTAGTATATCATGATGTGTTTATATAAACTTTGGAAGTTTGTTATAAGGAAGGAATTATATCCAGATATTCAATTGAGATTATTCTTTCTATGGTTTACCTATAGTGCAAGAGATGACTCTGCTGGAGACGATTTGAAATGGTTATGACAGCGTGAGGCAATTAGTATTGCGGATTGCCAATTTAATTTATTTGATGTGTACTTTCATATTTATCAGCTACAGAGTTCCAAGAAACAATGCTTATGTACGTTTTGGTTATTTTTTTCTACTGATAAAAGCACTTTGCAGGATATCAAACATGTGCACGAATCTTAATTTTCCGTCCGTCGGTAAAGCCTACTTCGCGGGGAAGAAAGCATATGCCTTGTGCTCAGAACTTCAGAAACAGCATGTGCTACGCTGCCGACGTTCGTCTCGACCCTCGATCTCTCGTCATCCTTCAGGCATGCATACCCGATCATGATCGGCTGCTGATTACTGAGTTATTTTCTAAATCCGAATTGCATGAGAAAGTAAAACTCTACGATCGTCTAAAAGGGGAAAAAGAAGAGATGAGATGAATCAGCAACCAGGTGCGAAGTGGAGGACAACGCTTAAATGTAAACAGCGGCATACCGAAGAGGGCAGAGGAGATGAGCAATCGCACGCAATGTAAACGACGACGCTGCCTTGTCCCATACTGCTAATCACAGACCCAGCTTAAAAGGGCACACATCCCGAGTATACTTAAAAGAAAAGGTTGGAGATTATCCATGACAGATTATCATTTTCTGAGCTGTTGCATATAAAATTATACTTTACCAGCTCGAGCAAAATGATTAGCAGCTACACAAGCTGCACTACAATAGGAAAGGAAACTCTATTAATCAGGGGGCATCTAAAGATAAGGATTAGTTTGCAACAACCCGATATCTCTTAAGCAAAAAGACCGGCCATGGAAGGCTACACGATGACCACTGCCGCTCATTCATGCTGCCCATATATTTGCATGTAGGCTTCTGAAAGAGCTACCATTTGAGGGAGAGTCTCAGTAACATGGAGATCCTGCATCTCATACCTGAGGTGAAGATTATCAAATAATTAAATCAGTGCTACCATATTTACACTCATAAAAAACAATTCCATGTTAGCTGAGGAGCATACCAGGCCTCTTCTGATTTCCGCTGAACAAATACTCTGTAGCATCCTTCACCTGGCTTGCCGTCATGGACAATGTTCGCTATAAGGTCGTACTTCGAACGTAACTTATCATTCTCTTTAGCCTTGGGTAATGGAATGTAATCCTTCAATTCCAAGTTCTTCACAGGAAAATTTACTGTCACATCAAATATTAAAACCTCTTAGAACAAGTAACCTGCCACAACATGTATAATCAAGTGAGAACAAAATCTCACCTAGAGTAGGGTTTTTCTCGACGAAGAAGTTATTTTTGGTAAACCGTCGCATGTGAAGGATCAGATACTTTGGTAGCCTAGTGACTCGGTACCTCATCCGAGCAATCGATGGCCGGACAACCTCTGTCACAGTCTCACCATCAAACTTCTTCAGTATGTTAAACAATGGTACCTGAACAGTATTGGATAGATTTAGAATTCTAAAAGACAGTCATAACAAACAAGAACAAAACATCTAATGCTTAAAAAAGCAATGCAAAAAGAAATGCCAAGGCTTCATAGGGTGTGTAAATTGAAGATATTCCTTCAGTAACTGTAATTCTAGAATAAAGTCAGTTATGCGCTATGTGATGGATAAGTCTCTGTACTGTTGGTCTTTGTGGGGCTGCAGCAGCACATGGTACTTGTGTGGGGCTGCAGCAGGGTAGTATTCCCCAGCATCTTGGACTGCTTTATGGCAGCAGTTAGGCAGCATCTAGGACAGCAGTTAGGCAGCATCTAGGACAGCGGTTAGACTAGCATCTAGAATTCGGCATATGCTTGGCTGGCTAGCAGCCCTATAAATATGTATCCCCAACCCCTTGGGTTGGCATGGCATTGTGGTAGAGTTTGAGAAATAAACCCAGAAAATTCCCCAACTCCAGTGTCATCCTCACTCTCCATGAGAGTGAAAATTCAGCTACTAACACTATGGAGGTGATCAAGCATAAGACCTAAAAGCTCCAGGTGCTCCATGGAAATTTAAACGGAATGGCAAGGAGCAGATAGAAGTGTACAAAAGAACTCACACAAAAGATCTTTTGTACTGAACAAGAACCAAAATAGAAGTACAGGGTTACATTTATGTAACACATGTTCTCGCAGCTCATCAAAAGATGAGGTAAATCTTATATGTAAGACGAAGTGTACGAAAATTAAACACCCTCCCGAAATGATTCTAGCTCAGACAGGGGAGCAAATCCTCACTGATATGTTAAATACTCAAGCTAGTTGTAACAGTGTGACAGACTAACACTATTTTTACTTGGTTCTCGCATCATCAATCCAAGAAATCTTAGTAGCACACATTATCATGATAGAGTTCTACACCTATAAACATCCACATGAGATTATAACAAAAAATAATACATTGGTACTTGTGCAAGATGTACCTGTGGGATGATATTTTTCTCCATGGCGTCTTTGAAAAGAGGTGGAGGTGGTAGGTCAAGACCGAGCATCAAGAAAGGGACCTTAGATGTTTCGGTGACAATACCATCTGTTCCAACCACTGAACTTGCATCACCATTTAACTCATTACCACCCTCTGTTTTTTCCATTATATGCTTCCTGTGAACCTCCTTAACAACTTCAAGTTCTCCCTGCAACAATAGTGATTTCAATAAGATCATGATAAGTTGCTGATGTGATATTAATTACGCAGTAGATATCGAGAAAAGCTAACCTGAAAGCAATCATGTATTATGCTTCTGTTTTTCTTCTTTGAGCTTTTTAGTTTCGCGTGCAGTGTATTCAAAATCCATGACATAAATTCCACAGGATCTGACTGTACACCGATCTGAAAGCGCTTGTTACTCGCTTTCATAACTGCTTGCAGAAACTCGTGAGGGCTAACCTGAACAAAAAACAAGATGCTACATTATTCGTGCAGAGATATGTGTTAACGTAAGCGACAGACCTAGGATAGCAAGATTAGGGGGGCTAGCAAGATTATTTGATGGACTAAATACTAAAACATGCAGTAAAGTTCTTCCAATTTCAAAAGTTTTAGTAGAGAAAACAGAATCATGAGAGGGGCCATGGCCCCTGCCAGCCCCCCTACTGAATCCATCACTGATCTAAAGGGATAGCACAAAACATGCTGCAAACTCATTTAACAAACTAACCTGGCCCTTGAAGTTCCTAGCATGCCAAATCTTGCGTGTCAATTCCCCAAAACGATGAACCAATGGTGATTTGCTATGCTGATAATTTTCCGGGATTAGAAAGAAATTTCTCAGAGGAGTAACTCTCATTAATGACTGTATTGTGACATTCAAAAAATCAGTCTCCTTGATGTTGTTAAGACCAACCTGCAGAGCAGTAATTATTTAGATAAGATAAAAAGCATCAATAACTTTAGCCCTAGTTTACCAAGTGCCAACAAATTCACATGTGGGATAAAAGCGTATTCTTGAGATATTAGTGGCATTCACATAGCAGAATAATACAATCAGTCAAATCGACTGAAAAAAGAAAAGGTTCCGTGATCAATCAGGTTTCCAGTTGTTTGTATGCAAGTCCACAACATATTTAAGCTTCAGTTAGTAACTTAGTACTGCAATGAATTACTAAAACTGAATTGATCACTATTTCAGGTTACACAAACAAACAACTTTTCCAGAACTTAAAAAATTGATAAGAATTGATGAAGGAATGTTTCTTAAAAAGATGCCACTGCATAGCAAACAAAGTACATCAGGTAAAACATGCCACAAGGAGGTCATCTAAGGGTCCTCAAGACAAATTTTAGGGTACATACCATTCCAGGCAGATAATTGGAGCCATCAAGTGCTCTAGACCACTGCTTGTTCTTGTCAAGATTTAGAACCTGCTCTCTCGTGAACCTATCAGAACAGTATATCAATTAGCAACCTAAAACTGGCTGCCAAGTAATCAAGTGCCGTTGGAATGCAATGTTAGAAGCAATAGAGAAGCACCTTGGGTTGAGAACATGCCGAATATCTTCTAATGATGGATCATTTATCTCATATCCATCTGGAAGACAGTAAGCCCTCTCGGTTTGTAGATTAATGAACACATGATGGCCTGCTTCAAGACTGTGAGTATATGCATGAGATTTCAAGCCTCTTCCTTGGAAATACTTTCCACAGACCAGGCACGCGTACACATTCAAATTCGACAGAGAGATTGAACAGAACTTCTCAAAATCAAAATCAAGGACCTGCAAAGCAGCACAAAATGTACTCAGCTGTAAAATACCATGAGAAGTAACTAAAAAATGTTACACAAACTAGATACTACCTCCGTCCTCATATAAATGACGTTTCAGACAACAAAATAACACTACATACAAGTCAAAATAGTTGTCTGAAACGTCATATATATGTGACCGGAGGGAGTAGTTTGCCAAGATGAACAGGCATATGGCAGAACTAACTATCAGGAACTATTAGGATGCCAATCATAGCATTGGCATTCACTCTATATATTGTAGGTTTCCATTAGGACATTTAAATCAGCTATGTTTCAGATGAAACAGGTTATATACATTTCTAGCACGATATCAGCAACTGGTAATTCAACAGCTACAACTATTAACTAGTATACTTCGTATATCTCAGGTAACTTTTTTGAGCTGTGAACAAAAGGAACGATGTAACAAAAAACTAATTCGCATCAAGACACACCAAATTGACTTCTGAAATGTAAGTGTACCTGTCTGTTCACTGTGTCGAGGTAAGGGCAGTCACGGCGCAGCTCCACCTGCCTCGGCCTCCTCTCCGGAGCCCTCCTCGCATCGTCCTCCTCATCGTCATCGTCCTCGACTTCCTCCCCCTCGGCGCCACGACCATTTGCCTGGCCCCTGGCCGCTTCCTCCTCGTCGTCATCTTCGTAGCTCGCGAGTCCCAGCAGAGACTCACCCTCCGCGCGCGGGCGCTTCTCAGCGGCGCCCCCGTCGGCGAGCTCCTCCTCCTCCTCGCGGCCGCGTTTGCGCGTCGGGGATGGTTGCTCCTCCGCGCCCATCGGCCGCGCCGGCAAGGGTCTAGGGTTTGGGCGTGGAGGCGGCGAGGGTGAGGGCGGAGGCGGGCGGCGACGATGGAGGATGCATGCGCGGGCTAGGGTTTGGCCCTGGCCGTAGTGGAGCGCCCTGCCCTGGAGGCCTGGACGGGGGAAGAGGCTCCTCTGCAGTTCTCTCTCTGAGTGAGGACGTTTCGCGAAAGTTCAGTATCAAGTTGAGGGTGTCAAAAGAAATTGATCTCGACACTTTCTTGAATTGAATTATTTGTTGTTCAAATTTTTGAGTTGTTCCAAATCAAGAATTTTAATTACTATGCATACGTGTTTTTTCTAACAAGTTCACCAGCAAATATGCTTAAATTCACATAGTGGTTCTTTAGATATTTACTGTAAGTGACATGTAATCATATAAAACTATGTTAGCGCTCCCACTAAGGAATTCTCTCAATCCTCAACGTGTCATATCATCTGCTGATGTCATCTCACATTTAATGACCTTGCGCCCCTGACCCCGAACTGTCCCCTTGCCTTCTCCACCAGCGCGGAGCACCCTCACCGCCGCCAGCCCTCTCGCCTCCCCACAACCGCCTCATCGCCTCCCCACCGCCGCCTCCATCCCCATATAGTTGCCCCAGGCCCGCCAGGAAGGAGAGGATGGCGAGCTCCGCACCCTCGCCAGCAGTCGCGCTGGGGCCGCGCACCCTCACCGGCAGCCGTGCTGGGGCCGCGCACCCTCGCCTGGCGAACACCGCGTCGCTGTGGTCGCGCACCTAGCCGGGCCGTCGCTTCTCGCTGCTCGCCGCGCCGCACGGGGCCACCCACCCTCGCCGGCAGCCGAGCGGTTTGTCGCCTGCCCTCGTCGGCAGCGCTGTGGCCAGGGAAGCCGGAAGCGCCGTGGCCAGGGGAGCCGACAGCGCCGCGCGCCCAGCCTTCTGTGTGCCGGCGGCCCTCCGCGCCCGCTACCCCACGCATCACCTGGGAGAGCGCAGGACCGCCGGTGCCACCTAGATGCTTGTGATTGGAGGCCTATGGTGCTGCGGTCGGTGCCTGGCCTTCGGCGGCCACGGCCAGGGGAAGCGAAGGGCCGTCCATGGCCACGACGTCGGGAGGCTGGCCGTCCATGGCCACGACGTCGGGAGGCTGGACCTCCATGGCGTGGCGTCGGGATCTCGGAAAGTCGAGCGTGACGTCAAGCAGTCGTGATGCCATCGGGGAAGCGCGCCGTCGGGGAAGCCACGCAAGTGTTGGGCTGGCTTGGGCCTTTTCGCAGGTATGTTTGGGCCAAATTACATGTCATTACGTTAGTTTTGACGATTCAAAACTTCACAAATATATAAGAAAATAATATAAATTTATATCAAATATCCCGCAGCATCTCGCGCGGACACCTAGTTCTTTAGATAGGAGAGGATCCGTGGTTCCGTTCCGTCGTGGCTTGAAACAAAAGAAAGACAGGCCCATGTACTTGTAACCCATTAGTGAAATGGGCCATGTAAACTTTAGCTTATGCGTCTTCTGGAAAATTTTTTAATATATTTTTTCTGTTGATTTCCGAAGAATAATTGACGAAAAAAATTATGAGAAATATACATCTGCCGCCGTACCATACGGCGGCAGTGACTCCTACCGCCGTGCCACACGGCGGCAGGGGTGCCGTTAACGGTCGGGGGGGACTGGTTTGTGAGGCCAGGTTCCTACCGCCGTATCGCACGGTGTCAGGAACCCTACCGCCGTGCCACACGGCGGCAGGAGCCTGCCGCCGTGGGGTACGGCAGCAGTCTCACCCCTATATAAGGGGCCGACGGCTGCCGCCGCCCCCTCCTCCCTCCATTCCCCTCTCCTCCTAAATCTTCAGCTTTCAACCCTTCGAAACACTTTTGACTCAAGTATGTTTCTAGCTTTAGTGTAGTTTAGTTAGTTAGTGTAGTTTAGTTAGTGTAGTTAGTTAGTTTCGTTTAGTTAGTGTAGTTTAGTTAGTGTAGTTAGTTAGTGTAGTTTAGTTAACTTAGTTTAGAAAAATTTTAGACATTTTAGAAATAGTTATAATTCAAATAAAATTCGTAGAAAATAGTTACAATTCATAAAATTTGTTTAAATTGATATAAAATTTGTAGAAAATAGTTATAATTATCAAAATTCGTTTAAATTCATATAAATTTTGTAAAAAATAGTTTTAATTCGAATAATTTGATTAAATTGATATAAAATGCGTAGAAAATAATTATAATTAAAATAATTTGATTAAGTTGATATAAAATTCGTAGAAAATAGTTATAATTCAAATAATTCGTTTAAATTGATATAAAATTCCTAGAAAATGGTTATAATTCAAATAATTTGATTAAATTGACATAAAATTCTTAGCAAATATTTGTAATTCAAATAATTCGTTTAAATTGATATAAAATTCTTAGAAAATAGTTTTAATTCACATAATTCGTTTAAATTGATATAAAATTCTTAGGAAATAGTTGTAATTCAAACAATTCGTTTAAATTGATATAAAATTCTTAGAAAATAGTTTTAATTCACATAATTTATTTAAATTGATAAAAATTTAGTAGAAAATAGTTTTAATTCACATAATTCGTTTAAATTGATATAAAATTCCTACAAAATGGTTATAATTCAAAAAATCGATTAAATTGATATAATTTTCGTAGAAAATGGTTATAATTCACATAATTAGATTAAATTGATTTAATATTATTAGAAAATAGTTTTAGTTCACATAATTCATTTAAATTGATATAATTCAACTAATTGATTAAAATTTGTTTTTTTGCAGTTATGGCTCAGGCACCGTTAGAGTACGTACGGCCGGAGTTGTTCGAGGAGGCGGTGGACCGGCACCACCGCTCGTACGTCTCGGCCGTTCTTGGACAGACGCCCGGTAGTATACGTTGTCGGACCACCCGCACGTTGATGCCGATACACCAGCGCTGGATTCCGAAGTACGTAATTCATTTGTTATATTTATTTCTGTTTCTTTACAATAGTAATTGCATTAAGTAAATTATTTTTTGTTTTTTTGTTACAGGCTACGCGCTGCAGGACTTCTTCCTTTCGCGCGGTTGGTCGAGGGGGACAAGCTACGAGCTGAGGTTCCCCAGGCAGAGCGGTTGACGCGGTTCAGCTACGACGCCCCTCTGATCGCCGCGTTTATAGACCGGTGGCGACCAGAGACGCACACCTTCCACTTCCCCGTCGGCGAGATGGCGCTCAGTCTGGAGGACGCCGCGTTTTTGGGAGGACTTCCGTGTGCTGGCTAGGCGATGGGGCCTATCGACATCCCCGCGACGTGGCAGACAGACTTTCTTGCTCAGTTTGCGAACGTTCCTCGGAACGATCGCGTGCCTCAGCCGTACGTGCCTTTCGCCAACTCCCACGGTCCCACCTGGACTTGAATCCAGCAGTTCAGTGTACGTGTTTCTAACTCTTATTTTCAACATTTGTATGCATTTTAAACGAATGTGACGATGGACCTTTGTGTGCAGGCTGAGTACATAGCGGACGAGGTCGAGGACCGAACGTCGGACAGGTTTCTGGAGGTGTACCTGCTCTGGCTGTTCGGGTGGGTGATGTTCTGCGAGTCAGCGGGAGACTCGGTATCGAGGTACCTGCTCCCCTGGGCTCAGAGGATCGCCGACTCCCCCCTCGACGAGATGCCCCAGATCAGCTGGGGCAGCGCTGTTCTGGCCGCTACCTACAGGGGGTTGTGTTCGGGCGTGGCGAAGCCGGCGAGTAGGGAGGGGATCCTCCTGGGTTGTCCTCTCCTGCTGCAGATGTGGATCCACGAGCGGTTCGACATCGGTCGGCCCAAGGCCGACCTCTCGGAGTACGAGCCGCTGCCAGCTTACACCGACCCAACGGACCTCCCCACCATGGGTTATCTGTGGTGCCTCCGGAAGGTAATGACCTCCCTTATCGTTTTCTTCGCTTAATAAGTTCTTTAGTTTGATTCAATTAACTTTTCATGTTCTGTGCAACACGTTTGGGCTGGGAAGCAGGCGAAGAAGGCGTACAAGGACTTCGTGGGTCAGATCGACCGGATGGTCGATGCCCAGGTCCGGTGGATGCCGTACACTCCTGCCATGGTCGCTGCCCGCGCACCACAGGGCCTCTCGTCGCTATGCTTGCGAGACCAGGCATACTGGATGACGCGACGACGATTGGTGTTCGACGTCTACGTGGAGGAGTACGCAGTCCACCGGGTGATGAGGCAGTTCGGCCTCTACCAGGAGTCCCCTGTACCTGTTGCACCACGTCTACCGTCCACAGCGCACAGGTGAGCTACCATTAGCCAGTTATAATTATTTTCCGTTACAAGTAGTCAGTTGCAAATATTTTTTTGTTTCATCTATGCTAGGTGGACGCGTAAGGGCGTGTCTGCGGCGACGTCGTTCGTCGACAGGTTGCAACCATACGTGGACGAGTGGGCATCCGCGGTGCATGAGGATAACGTCGTCACCGAGCACCGCCTTCACGATGGCGCGGCCTGGGTAGCGTACCTTAAGTGGTACCTCCCGAGGACGCGGACGCGGGTGACGTACGTCCCTGCTGCCCCACTACCGCCACCGGTCCCGGACCACGATAGGCTACTGCCGGACGCCACGTACCCAGTGCGACGAGACCAGACCGCCGACACAGCGGTAAGCTACGATACTGCAATCATATTTAATTCATGTTACTATTCATTATAACATGTGCTACTAATTTCGTGAGCAGCACGACGCACTTACTGAGATTGTGCGGCTCGCAGCGGTCGCGAGGGAGGCGTGTTTTACCTGGGGACCTCAGCAGCACCGCCACACGTACGACAGGATCCTCGATGTTGCCACGAGGTACACCGCCGTCGTGAACTACGCCGGGGCCGCAGACATTCCTCTTCTTACGTGTCACCCAGCGTCGTCCTCGAGCTCCGCCTCGACAGCCCGTTCGCAGCCGGCGCCTTACACCTTCGCACATGCGGCTTTCTCGGCTCTGACGGCACAGCAGCAGCCACAGCCGCAGGGCCCGCACACCTACGTGCGGCCGTTGGTTTTCCCCGGCGCAGATACTTTCAATGGACATTATTTTCAACTAATGCACGAAGTTATTGGGTGTTTTTGTTATACTATATTCTAATCGTACAGGGTGACCGCCGGTTTTTCCGACAGGACCAGGAGGTTTCACCGGGGCTCGACAGCCTACCTAGACTGCCGGTCTTTCCGACGGGACTAGGAGGTTTCACCGGGGCTCCACAGCCAGAGACGACGGTGAGAGCCAGGTGTGGTTCGAGGACCGGTGGATGGTCGCTTCCTGGTGTGATGAGTGATTGACAACGTGGTGTGGACTGAATCTTAGCTAAGTATTGCAGGTGCAGGTTGCGGCTTGACTGGTGTTGGTGCAGGTGAAGAACAAGCGCGAAAGGTCGTTGCTGGTGAGGCCTCCAGGTGTGGAAAAGACAAGTAGGCTTGGTTCGAGTGACCCATGGCTAGCGGGGTCAAGTGCGGGCCGCATGGTGGCAAGAACGACAAGATGAAGTCATGGACGGTTTCTTGGTTGAGCCTCAAAACCAAGGTCGAGCCGGGACTACGTGGGAGCCGAGTCATGAGTGGTGATTGGCGGAGGCTACACCGAGTTCGCGGGGTTTCCGGTGGTTCACCAGAAAACCACTGGGTTCCTTGGTTGATCCACAAAGCCAAGACCGAAGAACCGAAGACGGAGGTGCAGCAGCTCCAGACCGGTCTAACCGGTGGGTACCGGTCTGACCGGTGAGGAGCATCGGTCTGACCGGTGTGCGACGACGCAGTCCGGAATCTTCGAAGCGGAGGACACGCGTCGGGATCGCAAGGCTTGCGTCGAGGCTAAGCAAGTTTGCGGTCGCTGGGCATCCGTCCGATGGAGCGAAGACAAAGATTTCTGAATTCGCCCTTGAGGGGCATGTATCCCTAGTTAGCTAGTAAGGGTATTTTCGTCTTTCGGTTGCCTCCATATAACCCAAGTGGTGAGAGGATGGCAGCCATCTCTTGGAACCCTAGCTCATTTGATTTTCCTATTTTCCTTCCTATTTTCCTTAGGATTTTTCGTAGGACTAGCTTGAGAGCTTCATGGTGAGATCTTGTGAGAGGGAAGGATAATCGGGCGGCAAGCTAGACCTTGTATGAACCTCTTTGGTATGTATAGATGATTCGGCGTGGTTCCTCAAGGCTTGGATGTGTCTTTCCCATTTCTCGTTTTTGGTGATTTTCGGAGCCCTTTCTTAGCGATTTTCTTGGAGCGATTTCAAGGCCTTTCTCTTTGGGATTTGGTGGGGGATGTATGTGTGAACCCTTCGTGGTTCTTTTCCCTTTGATTCCCCACCCAAATCTGTGAGCAAAGGGGCTCGATTTTGGGGTTTTCTTGGCTCTAGGGTTAGAGGCGTTCTTGCTGGGATTTCCTCGATTCCTCTTATTTTGACAAGTTTTGGTGGACCAAATCTTGGCTATGGAGTGCCCATGAGGTGTTCCTACTATCCCCAAAGTCTTGTGCAAAACCGTGGAGCGATTCGGGAGTTGGATTTGGGGGAGTTGACCCGCGGGCGCTGTTCATCCCGAGAGCTCAAGTCACACCGGTCTGACCGGTGCCTCTCACCGGTCTGACCGGTGCAGACTCTGTTGAGTTTTGCTCGGGTGAACGTCTTGGTGAGTTCCCTGTTGTCCTGTGTTGCTGCTGTTTCGGGTTTGGTCCTGTTTGGAGCTCGGTAGGCCAGTTTGGTGGATTTGGGATTTTCTGGCTTGGACCGGTCTGACCGGCGAGCTACACCAGCCTGACCGGTGTAGAGGCCTTCTGTGGAAGTTCTCAGATTTTTCCAGCAGGAACCGGTCTGACCGGTGCTGCTCACCGGCCTGACCGGTGTAGCCCAGTAGCTACTCGAGTGGGTTTTTCCGCTACGTTCTCGAGTAGGTGTAGGTGGTTGTTGGTTCCTAGGACCAGTAGCACTTCAGTGGCTGCGTGGTCTTGACCAACTTGGGTAGTTGAGTCGGAGACGTGTTTTGGAAGCCGTGTTCGTCTTGTTGGAGTTCCCATCTCCTTCGAGAAGAATTTTTATCGGCTCCCATTCACTCCTCCCTCTCTGGTTCGCCTAATCGGTCCTTCAATTGGTATCAGAGCCGGTTCGGGTCTTTATTGACTCTTACCAGTCTAAGATCCAAAGATGGTGTACCAGGAACGAGGTTCGGGTCCTCCGCACTTCGATGGGAAGAACTACCAGGTGTGGCAGAGGCGGATGGCAGCGTTCCTCCACGGAAAGGGTTAGATCCTTTGGGACGTTACGGTGAACACAACTTATGTTCATCCGATTAACTTCCTTGCTCCAGGATCGAGGGATATGTTCGAAGCCAACAACAAGGCGGTCGACTACTTGTTTCGTGCTCTGTGTCAGCCTGAATTTGATCGGGTTCAGACAGAGGACTTAGCTTGTAGGATTTGGAAGCAGTTGAAGGACGCTCATGCTGGGAATGCTCAGGTTCAGGCGCGGATGTACGCGACTTACCGAAGAGAGTACAAGAACTTCACTCATCTCCCCGGCGAGTCCGTCGATGCCCTTTTCCAGCGGTTTACGGTCGTTGTGAACAACATGAGAGCCAATGCGGCCGTGCTCCCATACGATGATCATGATAGAGCCGTGAAGCTCTTGCACTCGTTGGATCGTACCGTATGGGACGGGAAGTTTGAGGCTATTGTTGAGTCCGAGAAGTATGACACCTTGACGGTGAACGAGCTGTTCTCGAAGCTCAAGTCGGTTGAGTTGGACCGTGGTATGACAGCCAAGATCGAGAGCCCGACTGATTCTCATAGTCTCGCTCTCGTTGGTGGCAAAGGAGCTAAGTCTAACGCTAACGCATCTTCCAGGATGTACTCTGTCTTCTTTGTTGTCTTTGCCAGACGAGGAGTTCGATGTGCTTGGAGAGGACGAGCTGGCGTTGCTGACCAGGCGGTTCAAGAGGCTGCACGAGAACCGGGTGAACACGAGGAGGACAGCACGGACGTGCTTTCAGTGCGGCAAGCCAGGACACTTCGTCGCCGACTGCCCGGAGAAGACGGAGAACAAGGACGGCTACAAGGACGGCTACAGGCACCGGTCGAGCAAGGATGGCAAGTACCGATCGAGGCGCGATCACAAGCACAAGAACAAGCACAAGGACGAGCGACGGTCGAGGAAGAAGGACGGCCACGGCAGGAAGGCCCGAGCGATGGTCGGAGCGAGCGACGTCGACTCCAGCTCCGCCTACTCCTCCTCGAGCTCGAGTAGCAGCGAAGATGAAGGTGATCGACGCAGGAACAAGAAGGCATCCAGGAACTTGAGCGGGTTGAGCTGCTTCGCGGGAGATGGCTTCTGCGGCATGGCTCGTAGCTCCGGCAGCAAGAAGAGTCACCAGAGTGACTCGGACTCCGACTCTGAGGATGAGGTATGTGATGAGCTCTTCTCTTTGCGCAAGGAGAATGATGAGTTGGTTGACTTGCTTGATAATCGTGATCACATGTTTAGAGAGGCTAAGAAGATGAGGAAAGAGCTTAGGGCCTCACTAGAAGATGCTAGGAACCGTGTGGCTGAGCTAGAAACCCAGAACCTAGATGCTAAGCTTGAGATTGATTCGCTTAAGGCTTCTCCTGTGGTTTCTGATGAGATTGATTGCTGTGATTGCTCTGTGTACCTAGCTGATCTTACTGCTCTTAAGGATAAGCATGCTTCTACTTGTGATGAACTAGATATGCTTAGGGTTGAAGTGGCTGAGCTTAAGTCTAGACCTGCTTTGCTAGGTGCTTGCACTTCTTGCCCTGTTTTGCATGGAAAGATTGATGAGATGCATACTTACACTGTTTCGCTTGAGGCTAAGTTGAAAGAGCCTATTCCCACTTCTTGCTCTACTTGTGAATTGCATGCGGTTAAGAATTTGGAGCTTGCGCATTATGTTGATCGCTTGCAGGATGAGAATGATGGGCTGAGGAAATGTATGAGCTGGTTGTCGGGTCAGGAACCTCAGCTTGGTATCATGATAGCGGCTTTCAAATGCTATGATGGTCAGGCACTTGGGGCTGACAAGCTTGGAGAGAACAGTGGTAAGGGAGTTGAGAGAGTTGGAGAGATTCCTATCCCACCACCAAACAGACACAAGAACAAGTTTGAGCCCAAGCCTAACCATCTCAGAAACAAACTTGACACTACTCCAGATCCACCCATATTCCCTCACCCAACAAATGATTTCCAGAAACCGGTGAAGTTTGTGAGCCCAAAGAGAGGTGAGGAAGGAGAGAAGATGAGAGCCAGGTGTGGTTCGAGGACCGGTGGATGGTCGCTTCCTGGTGTGATGAGTGATTGACAACGTGGTGTGGACTGATTCTTGGCTAAGTATTGCAGGTGCAGGTTGCGGCTTGACTGGTGCAGGTGCAGGTGAAGAACAAGCGTGAAAGGTCGTTGCCGGTGAGGCCTCCAGGTGTGGAGAAGACAAGTAGGCTTGGTTCGAGGGACCCGGTGGCCAGCGGGGTCAAGTGCGGGCCGCATGGTGGCAAGAACGGCAAGATGAAGTCATGGACGGTTTCTTGGTTGAGCCTCAAAACCAAGGTCGAGCCGGGACTACGTGGGAGCCGAGTCATGAGTGGTGATTGGCGGAGGCTACACCGAGTTCGCGGGGTTTTCGGTGGTTCACCAGAAAACCACTGGGTTCCTTGGTTGATCCACAAAGCCAAGACCGAAGAACCGAAGACGGAGGTGCAGCAGCTCCAGACCGGTCTGACCGGTGGGTCTGACCGGTCTGACCGGTGGGTACCGGTCTGACCGGTGAGGAGAACCGGTCTGACCGGTGTGCGACGACGCAGTCCGGAATCTTCGAAGCGGAGGACACGCGTCGGGATCGCAAGGCTTGCGTCGAGGCTAAGCAAGTTTGCGGTCGCTGGGCATCCGTCCGATGGTGCGAAGACAAAGACTTCCAATTTCGCCCTCGAGGGGCATGTATCCCTAGTTAGCTAGTAAGGGTATTTTAGTCTTTCGGTTGCCTCCATATAACCCAAGTGGTGAGAGGATGGCAGCCATCTCTTGGAACCCTAGCTCATTTGGTTTTCCTATTTTCCTTCCTATTTTTCTTAGGATTTTCGTAGGACTAGCTTGAGAGCTTCATGGTGAGATCTTGTGAGAGGGAAGGATGATCGGGCGGCAAGCTAGACCTTGTATGAACCTCTTTGGTATGTATAGATGATTCGGCGTGGTTCCTCAAGGCTTGGATGTGTCTTTCCCGTTTCTCCTTTTTGGTGATTTTCGGAGCCTTTTCTTGGCGATTTTCTTGGAGCGATTTCGAGGCCTTTCTCTTTGGGATTTGGTGGGGGATGTATGCATGAACCCTTCGTGGTTCTTTTCCCTTTGATTCCCCTTCCAAATCCGTGAGCAAAGGGGCTCGATTTTGGGGTTTTCGTGGCTCTAGGGTTAGAGGCGTTCTTGGTGGGATTCCTTCGATTCCTCTTGATTTGACAAGTTTTGGTGGACCAAATCTTGGCTATGGAGTACCCATGAGGTGTTCCTACTATCCCCAAAGTCTTGTGCAAAACCGTGGAGCGAATCGGGAGATCGGGAGTTGGATTTGGAGGAGTTGACTCGCGGGCGCTGTTCATCCCGAGCTGTCCAGGCACGACCGGTCTGACCGGTGCTCTTGACCGGTCTGACCGGTGCTAGCCCTTGGTGGGTTTTTGTCTCGGGGAACAGCCTTGTCCGTGTGGTTTTGTCCCGTGGTCCTGCTGTTCAGTTCTTGGAGTGTTTGGAGTTGTTTTGCTAGGTTTTGTGAGGGGTTCTTCTTCCTCACAGGTTGTGTTTCGTGGTGGTTTTTGTTCCAGGGCCTAGAGGATTCACTGAGGCTTCCTGGAACGTTTGCTGTTCGGCTGCTGTAGCCACCGGCCTGACCGGCTCTGTCCATCGGTCTGACCGGTGTCACCGGTCTGACTGGCGCAGGCCATCGGTCTGACCGGTGTAGCACAGGCAGCAAGCCGTGCAAGTTTCCGCTGTGTGTTTTGGTGAGTTTTGGCTAGGAAGGTTGAGTGTTGGTTCCTAGGACCAGTAGCACTCCAGTGGCTGCGTGGTCTTGACCAACTTGGGTAGTTGGGTCGGAGACGTGAGTTGGAAGCCGTGTTCGTCTTGTTGGAGTTCTCATCTCCTTCGAGAAGAATTTTTATCGGCTCCCATTCACTCCCCCCCTCTCTGGTTCGCCTAATCGGTCCTTCAGAAGAAGGGTGAGAAACTGAGTGGGCAGCCCCAACCCAAGGCAAAGCCTAAGCCACAACCCATGAAGTTCCATTGTGGGTATTGTGGGAGAGATGGTCACAAGGATGAGTTTTGCTTCAAGAGGAAGCGTGAGGAGAGAATGGCTAGAGAGTGGGCTAACAAGGACAGGTACCACCCCTCTAATGGTGTACCTGAGCCTCGTATGCAGATGCCCAGGGCCAAGGCGATTGTGAGGACGGTTCCGGCTTAGGGAGACCGGAAGGCAGCAGGTGGTGCTGCTGGCCGAGCTACACCGATCAGACTGGTGCACTACATCGGTCAGACCGGTGCAGGTCTGGGCAGACAGCGAGTTGGTATTCGTGCTCGTGAGGATGCTCGGTTTGGTTCTGGTGGTTGTGGTTCTGGTGGTTATTCTGGAAAGTTTGCAGGTGGTCAGTTTGCTAGGCGTTCTCCACCTTGTGCTCAATACGGGGGTGGGAGGAGTCGTAGCTTTGAGATGGAGAGGAGGAACGATCCACGATTTTCCTTTCATGGCTTTCGTCCTCCTCCAGCTAGAGAGTGTTGGTTCCCTCGTAGTGGTAACCGTGGTGGTGTTCGTGGTGGTAGTTTTGATAGGCGTGATGATTTGGTTTGTGCTAACCCCACTTTGGAGCAAATGGCTCGGCACTGGTTTTACTCTTTTGGTACTAACCCCAGTGCTAAGTCGTTTGTTCACTCACGTGCTCGCTTTTGAATTTCAGGTGGGAGACTTGAGGAACGTTTGGTTGATTGACTCCGGTTGCTCGAGGCATATGATCGGAGACAAGGGGTGGTTCTCAAGTCTCGTCCCGGTGGTGTCCAAGACATACATCACCTTTGGGGACAATGGGCGAGGGCGTGTGCTATCAGAAGGTGAGATCAAGGTAAGTGACAAGGTCACTCTCAGGCGTGTTGCTCTTGTTCAATCGCTGGGGTTCAATTTGCTTTCTGTGTCCCAGTTGTTGGATGAGGGCTTTGAGGTGTTGTTTCGGCCTG
This sequence comes from Cenchrus fungigraminus, assembly GCA_036936925.1. Classification (NCBI taxonomy): domain Eukaryota; kingdom Viridiplantae; phylum Streptophyta; class Magnoliopsida; order Poales; family Poaceae; genus Cenchrus; species Cenchrus fungigraminus. The sequence goes on along the minus strand of CM072773.1, from coordinate 29,187,408 downwards.
GTGGTTCTCGGATTTTAGATTCTCGAGGGGACCTTGTTTGCATGGTCGTTCCCGAGGGTCAAGTGTTTCGAGCTGATTTCTCTCAGTCTTCTGGTGTGGAGCGTTGTTTTTTGGCTGGTTCTTCGAGTGAGTTGTGGAAGTGGCATAGGAAGTTGGGTCACTTGAGCTTTGACCTTTTGTCTCGCTTGAGTAAACTCAATTTGGTCCGAGGATTGCCACGGTTGAGGTTTGAGAAAGAGTTGATTTGTGCGTCGTGTAGGCATGCCAAGATGGTAGCCTCTTCTCACCCGCCTCTCACCGATGTGATGACTGAGCGTCCATGCGAGCTGCTCCATATGGACCTTGTTGGCCCAGCTCGTGTGCGATCTGCGGGTGGGAAGTGGTATATCCTTGTTGTGGTGGACGACTACTCTCGGTATGCGTGGGTGTTCTTTCTTGAGGAGAAAGGGGAGACGTTTGATTTTGTTCGAGATCTTGTCTTGAGGTTAAGAAACGAGAGGCACGGAGATGCCATACGAGCGATCCGCAGTGACAATGGCTCGGAATTCAAAAACTCTCGCTTCGAAACCTTTTGTCATGACTTGGGTCTTGAACACCAGTTTTCGAGTCCGTATACGCCTCCCCAGAATGGCGTTGTGGAAAGGAAAAACAGGATCTTGTGCGAGATGGCTCGGACGATGCTCGACGAGCATAGGACTCCGAGAAGGTTCTGGGCTGAGGCGGTCAATACCGTGTGCTATGTGTCGAACAGGATCTACCTCAGGGTTCATAAGAAGAAAACCTGTTACGAGTTGATGCACGGTCGCACACCCAAGGTGAGTCACTTCCATGTCTTTGGTTGTAAATGCTTCATTCTGAAGAAAGGGAAGAAGTTGGACAAGTTCGAGGCTAGGTCTGTCGATGGCATTTTCTTTGGTTATGCATCTCATTCTAGAGCATTTTGTGTGCTAAATCTTGAAACTAACCAAATCGTGGAGACTTGCGAGGTAACCTTCGACGAGACACAACCACGTAGTCAGCTTGTTTTTGAGTGTGCAGGTGACGACGAACTTGGCGAGGAGATCTTTCAGGAGGAGGAGCATGAACATGGAGATGATGAAGATGGCGGTGTGGTGCCCACATCTGAACATGTACGTACTACTTCGACGACGATCGTGAACGGGCCCTCTCCCACACCTACAATGACAAACCCAGATCAAGGCGAAACTGCTGTTGAGGGGGAGGTAGCATCAAGGCGAGAACCTCCCCAGCGAGTGCAAGTGGATCACCCAGCTTCGAGAATCATCGACGACATGAATGAACGTACTACACGGTTGAGGGTTCGGAACAATTCTCATTTCGCTCATGCTACTTTTGTTGCCACCTTTGAGCCCAAAGATATTGGACACGCGCTATCTGATCATAATTGGGTTAATTCGATGCATGAGGAGTTGGAGAATTTTGAGAGGAACCAAGTTTGGGTGTTGGTTGACCCTCCTCCAGGGTGTAAGCCGATTGGGACAAAATGTGTGTGGAAAAATAAAGAGGGTGAGAAAGGAGAAGTGGTGAGGAACAAGTCGAGACTTGTTGCTCAGGGGTACAGTCAGAAAGAGGGGATCGACTACGAGGAGACTTTCGCTCCTGTAGCTCGTTTGGAGGCGATCAGGATCCTTCTAGCCTTTTCCGTGGCTAAAGGGTTCAAGTTGTACCAGATGGATGTAAAGAGTGCTTTCCCGAACGGTGTGTTGGAAGAAGTGTATGTGAGGCAACCACCGGGGTTTGAGAGTGAGAAGTACCCCCACCGGGTGTACAAGTTGAGGAAGGCGCTGTATGGGTTGAAGCAGGCGCCTAGAGCTTGGTATGGTAGGTTGAGGGGGTTCCTGTTTGAGAGAGGGTTTGAGATGGGGAAGGTCGATCAGACCTTGTTTCTCCTCAGGCAGGGCAGAGATATCCTGATTGTGCAGGTATACGTGGATGATATTGTCTTTGGTGGCTTGTCTAACTCTCTTGTTGCAAGGTTTGCAGAAGACATGAGCAGGGAATTTGAGATGAGCATGATGGGCGAGTTGCAGTTCTTCCTCGGGCTACAAATCAAGCAATCAAAGGAAGAAACATTTGTGCACCAAGCTAAGTACACCAAGGACATTGTGAGGAAGTTCAAGATGGAGGACTCCAAGGCCATGGCGACGCCTATGAGTACGACTACAGCTCTTGATGCAGACGAAGAAGGTGAACACGTGGACCAGAAGGAGACCGGAGCATGATCGGGTCACTCCTCTACTTGACGGCGACGAGGCCGGACATCTAATTCTCGGTATGTCTGTGCGCTCGTTTTCAAGTGTCTCCGAGGACTTCGCATCGGCAAGCAGTCAAGCGCATATTCAGGTATTTGCGACATACTCCCGACTTTGGCTTTTGGTACTCCGCGTCTTCTTCTTTGGCTCTTCATGGATTTTCGGACGCGGATTTTGCCGGGTGTCGGTTGGATAGGAAGTCCACTTCTGGGACTTGCCAGTTCTTGGGTTCTTCTTTGGTGTCTTGGTCTTCCCGCAAATAGTCGAGTGTTGCTCAATCCACTACCGAGGCAGAGTATGTAGCCGCAGCTAGTTGTTGCTCTCAGCTCCTTTGGATCACATACACCATGAGTGACTTTGGTGAGGAGTATACCCATGTCCCACTTCAATGTGATAGCACCAGTGCCATAAGCGTTGCAAAGAACCCAGTGCTCCATTCCAAAACCAAGCACATAGAAGTGAGGTATCATTTTCTGAGAGACAACGTAGAGAAAGGAAAAATCACTTTGATCCATGTACTCACACATGACCAGCTAGCCGATATTTTCACCAAACCCCTAGATCAAACAACTTTCACTCGTTTGCGGGGGAGCTTGGTGTGTGTTTGATTTCTTGAGTTGGTGTGTGGGAGCTCCTTTGTAGCACATGTATAGCTTTCCTTTGTGCATTTCTTGTATTTGGCATGGTATATATAACATGATGTATAGGTATCTTTGTATCTTAGGTTGCATGCATTTTGTATCATATGCATTGTTTAGGAAAGGCTTCTCCTATATACATTATTCACCATGGAATGATATATATGTCTTTGTGAGCTAATTTGGTAAGCTATGGTTAGTTTGGCTTAGCTCTTGATAATCTTGATTTATATCCATGGTTGTTGGCTATGTTTTTCAAAAATCTCATATGTATGCTCTCTTGTGAGTAAATGCCTTTATATGATCTTGACATATTTTTTTGGCTTGGCTATGCTTAATTTGTGGTTGGATAGCTTATTTTGATCATATGGGGCCAAAGGCTCATTTGCCATCATGAATGTTTAGCCCCCATGCTTGATCTTGTGGAGGGGCATAAGTTCCTTTTTGTCGCAAAGACATTTCATGTACCAAGTTCAAATCTGAAAATGAAATGTAAATTGCTTGGAAAATGTGCTCCCATGTCATATGTGCTATTTTTAATTTGCTTTGGGTGCTAAACTGTTGCATGATGCCTACCAATGAGAAGTCTCATATCTAGAAGTAGGCACATGGCTCGGTGACCTTGACATGACATGAGGTGCTTGTGGGTGTTTATGATGGTCTTATGCTTAGAATGGTTATCCTAGCATGAAGTTTGTGTGGCTTTGCCATTTTGACATGTTTTGCTCATGCTTAGGACTTTGCTCATGAGAGGGTGATTTTTCGCAAAATTGCTCAATTCTATCTTAGCTTCGTCCAATGGTTGTGAAACTTGGTGATCTTGTAGTTGATGTCATTACGAAGCTATAGAGTATCTAACTTGCTCTTTTGGACATGTGTAGCATCCTATGTTGAATTTTGTCTATTTGAGAAGCTCTAGGTTGCATTTTTTGTATTTTTTAGCTTGATTCATGCATTGTCAACAAGGGGAAGAAGTTTGAGCATGTTTTGTCTTGTTGCATGCTTTTAGAAGGTTTCCAAGTGGTTTCGAGCTAGTTTTGAGCTCGGGCAGTTCCAAGTTTTTCCCAGGTGGTCATCGGCCTGACCGGTGAGGTACACCAGTCTGACCGGTGTGAGGTTCAGGTGCTGGGCGATCTAGCACACCGGTCTGACCGGTGTGCTTGACCGGTCTGACCGGTCCAGAGCAAAGCTGAAGCAGCCACTCTGTTTTGCGAGGTGGTTTGCATGCATTCGTCCAGGGGGAGTTGCATTGGTTCAGGGGGAGTTTGCATGTGTGCAGGGGGAGCTCTTTGTGGTTTTCGAGCTTTGGTTTGATGGTTTGTCCTTTTTGCTTGAGCTTGTTTTGTTTCGGATGTGTCGAGCCGTTGCCCTTGTCTAAGGGGTCCGAGACTTGTCCTCTTCAAGTGATCTTGCTCTTTGCCTTTTTTTGGCTTTCGATCGCTTGTTGGAATTTCTTTTAGTCGTTTCTTTTCTTTTCTTTTTCTCTTGGTTACCAAAACGTGTGTGTTGTCAATGCAGTCATCAAGGAGGAGATTGAGAGCCAGGTGTGATTCGAGGACCGGTGGATGGTCGCTTCCTGGTGTGATTAGTGATTGACAACGTGGTGTGGACTGATTCTTGGCTAAGTATTGCAGGTGCAGGATGCGGCTTGACTGGTGTTGGTGCAGGTGAAGAACAAGCGCGAAAGGTCGTTGTCGGTGAGGCCTCCAGGTGTGGAGAAGACAAGTAGGCTTGGTTAGAGAGACCCGGTGGCCAGCGGGGTCAAGTGCGGGCCGCATGGTGGCAAGAACAGCAAGATGAAGTCATGGACGGTTTCTTGGTTGAGCCTCAAAACCAAGGTCGAGCCGGGACTACGTGGGAGCCGAGTCATGAGTGGTGATTGGCGGAGGCTACACCGAGTTCGCGGGGTTTCCGGTGGTTCACCAGAAAACCACTGGGTTCCTTGGTTGATCCACAAAGCCAAGACCGAAGAACCGAAGACTGAGGTGCAGCAGCTCCAGACCGGTCTGACCGGTGAGGAGCATCGGTCTGACCGGTGTGCGACGACGCAGTCCGGAATCTTCGAAGTGGAGGACACGCGTCGGGATCGCAAGGCTTGCGTCGAGACTAAGCAAGTTTGCGGTCGCTGGGCATCCGTCCGATGGAGCGAAGACAAAGATTTCCGAATTCGCCCTTGAGGGGCATGTATCCCTAGTAAGCTAGTAAGGGTATTTTCGTCTTTCGGTTGCCTCCATATAACCCAAGTGGTGAGAGGATGGCAGCCATCTCTTAGAACCCTAGCTCATTTGGTTTTCCTAGTTTCCTTCCTATTTTCCTTAGGATTTTTCGTAGGACTAGCTTGAGAGCTTCATGGTGAGATCTTGTGAGAGGGAAGGATGATCGGGCGGCAAGCTAGACCTTGTATGAACCTCTTTGGTATGTATAGATGATTCGGCGTGGTTCCTCAAGGCTTGGATGTGTCTTTCCCATTTCTCCTTTTTGGTGATTTTCGGAGCCCTTTCTTGGTGATTTTCTTGGTGCGGTTTCGAGGCCTTTCTCTTTGGGATTTGGTGGGGGATGTATGTGTGAACCCTTCGTGGTTCTTTTCCCTTTGATTCCCCACCCAAATCCGTGAGCAAAAAGGCTCGATTTTGGGGTTTTCTTGGCTCTAGGGTTAGAGGTGTTCTTGGTGGGATTTCCTCGATTCCTCTTGTTTTGACAAGTTTTGGTGACCAAATCTTGGCTATAGAGTGCCCATGAGGTGTTCCTACAATCCCCAAAGTCTTGTGCAAAACCGTGGAGCGATTCGGGAGATCGGGAGTTGGATTTGGGGGAGTTGACCCGCGGGCGCTGTTCATCCCGAGAGCTCAGGTCACACCGGTCTGACCGGTGCCTCTCACCGGTCTGACCGATGCAGACTCTCTGTTGAGTTTTGCTCGGGTGAACGTCTTGGTGAGTTCCTTGTTGTCCTGTGTTGCTGCTGTTTCGGGTTTGGTCCTGTTTGGAGCTCGGTAGGTCAGTTTGGTGGATTTGGGATTTCCTGGCTTGGACCGGTCTGACCGGCGAGCTACACCGGCCTGACCGGTGTAGAGGCCTTCTGTGGAAGTTCTCAGATTTTGCCAGCAGGAACCGGTCTGACCGGTGCTGCTCACCGGCCTGACCGGTGTAGCCCAGTAGCTACTCGAGTTGGTTTTTCCGCTGCGTTCTCGAGTAGGTGTTGGTGGTTGTTGGTTCCTAGAACCAGTAGCACTTCAGTGGCTGCGTGGTCTTGACCAACTTGGGTAGTTGAGTCGGAGACGTGTTTTGGAAGCCGTGTTCGTCTTGTTGGAGTTCTCATCTCCTTCGAGAAGAATTTTTATCGGCTCCCATTCACTCCCCCCTCTCTGGTTCGCCTAATCGGTCCTTCAGACGGCACGTAGACTGCCGGTCTTTCCGGCGGCAGATATTCCTTCCTCGTCCACTGCACCTGTCTTCCAGCCTGGTAACGACCTTAACTATTACAGTAAAATTCGATAAGTACGATACGTGGAAAACTAATACTATTCGTTGCAGGTTTCGACCCGACCGCGGCCTCGATGGAGTCCCCTGAGGACCAGCTGGACTGGGATGAGTTTAGGTTTCACGACTTTCTCGCGCCCATGGATGCGACGGACGGCGAGGAGCTTAGCGCGTCACAGTTCACACAGGCGCCGCCTCTTGGGACGCAGGAGACACAACTGGTGGGCGGAGCGACACCGACGGCCGGCGGACCGACACCGGCTGGTGCAGGGTCGTCGCCGGCGGGCGGAGCGACACCGGCGGGCGGAGCGACACCGGCTGTTGCAGGCTCGTCGCAGGCGGCCATGGCGACACCGTCTCCCGACCAGCTCAGACCCCGGGTCATCAGGCCACCTGACCCCTTGACGTACGCCCGGGACCACACCTAGACTAGTGCTAGAGCTGTTAGGTCGAAGAGGAACCGACGGATTTAGATGTACTAGTATTTTCTGTCACAACAATACTTTTATCATGATCTTGTATAAACTATTTTGCATCTACTCGTTGATTATGATATTGTGATTATGTTTAAATTTATCATTTTCTTGTTTTTAAAAAAATGAAAATGTGTTTTACAAAATGAAAAAATCTCAAAAAATTTAAAAGGTTGTTACCGCCGTGTGGCACGACGCTAGGACGCTGCCGCCGTGCCACGCGGACGAGCCGCCAGACCTACGGTCCTGCCGCCGTGCCACACGGCGGTAGGGTCACACGGCGTGAGGACCCTACCGCCGTGTGGTACGGTGGCAAATGTATATTTCTCGTAATTTTTTTCGTCAATTATTTTTCGGAAATCAACAAAAAATAATATATATAAAAAAATTCCGTCTCCTGTGCAGAGAAGTAGCAAATGTAGCATCGTGCTACTGCTGCAAATATCATCTGGTGATTACTGGTGTCTTGCTGCCGTGTACCAGGAATCTCTACGTAACGAAATCCCAACCAAAAGAAGTCACCTTATAGAGCCACGTCGTGTGTTTTTTATACCGCCGTCGGATGTTGATCAGGCCGTCAAGAAGCAGCTCTCCAGACACTTCGTCCCGAGCGCTGGACTCCTCGGCTCCTCGCCGCTGCCGCCCGCGTCGCCCTACACTTCCTGTCCCTGAGAACGAGGTGAGCTCGGTTGGTACGCGTTGCAGATGGCCACGCCGCCGGTCTGGGTTCGAATCCCATCGAACGCAGGTTTATCTCAGCGGGGATTTATTCTCCGAAAAAAATCCCCTCGCCGGTGAAGTCGGAGTTCGAAGGTTTTCTAAGCCGGGAGGAGCCTTTCTTCTCTTAATAAAAACCGTGGGAGCAGTCTTACCCCACCAACTTAGTTTTTACACTTGCTGTCCCCATCGCCTTCCACGCAAAAGATGTTGGGCTCGTCTCTCTCGTCCCTCGCTACGCCAGCGACGACCTCAGGTGGCGACGGTCCCCGACGAGGTGGCAGTGGCACCAACAGGCCAGCCGCCAGCAGCTCCAGCCTAGACCTGAGCATTTCACGGGCCGGGCCGGGTTCGGGCCGGGCCGAAAAAAATCTGGGTTTTTCGGGCCGAGAAAATCCTGCCCATGACCGTCCCATGGGACGTGTCGGGCCTCAATTTTCGGGCCGGGCTCGGGCCGGGCCCGGGTTTGGGCGGGCCGCCCGCGCACTTTATAGTGTAAAAGAGGTAAAAACAGCATTACGGGCCGGGCTCGGGCCAAGATTTTTTTTCGCGGGCTCCAAGATCTCTGCCCACGCCCGTCCAGTAAGGTCCGTGGGCGGGCCTGGCGCGGGCCGGGCTCGGGCCGGGCCAGCGGGCCGGGCCGGGCCAAAAATGCTCAGGCATATTCCAGCCACGGGTAGCGCAGGCCCCCGACGCGGTAGTATCAGCTCTGCCACCCTCCGGCGTGGCCGCGTGGGCAGCGGCTGCGAGGCCCGGCCCCCGGTCGCGGATGCTCCGGCCTCGGGTGGCCTCAGCCCTCAGCCACCGGTACGGGCAGCGGTGGCCCAGCCTCTACCTTCCGGCACGACAAGCTCACAGGGGAGCGCCGACAACTCCCCCATCTGGCCACTAGTCTCCGTCCACCTCCCTGGCTCGCCCCCATCTGTGCCGCCCATGCCGCTTTGCTCGCCGTTGACCGTCTCTGACTGCAACTCCACGGCCAAAACCGATTGGCATCCTTGCGCGTCCCTTATAAACACCGGCACCGCGACCGTGGTGTTCCCAGCCATCCCCGACCGCTGCAGTGAGGCCTGTGCGCATGGCGAGCACGCACGGCTAGCCCTGGGGACTGTGCAGGCCTGGCGCAGCTCTCAGGCAGGCAAGACCCCGTCTCCAAAGCTATCCTCCACCAAATCGTTGTTGGCGTACGCACTGTGCGTGCGTGCTCTGTTGAGCCGCCTGCGCGCGCGGCCCGGTGTCAACGAGCTAACCACGATAAGGTTGGGCCCACCTGCGAGTGCATCCGAGCACACCTCTGACCATAGTGCACTCCACCGTCGTCGCCGGCAACCACGCGTCCACGCGGACCGAATCGGCCACAATTGGTCTGTCCTCCTGTTCTGCTCTACGCTCGTGGATGAGAAAAACATAATAGAAACTTTTTCACGGTTCCCAATACAAAAGCCGTTGAGAATAACCAAAAGTACAGAGACCTATATGCAAAGTTTTTGTCCTATTGGCTCTGCCTTTCCCTTCTGTATGAATCTATCAGCTAAATGTTACAAGATCTATATAAAATCCAAGAAAATTTATAAAATAGTAAAAAAGTTATGATTTGATTCACGTAGCTATGATACACATTAATGCAGCTTAAAAAGCTCCTTCTTGCTTCTATGGTGAGTGCAGCTATGGAGCTGGACGAGCACATCAAATGGCAAACTAACGTCAATGGTGGCGCGACCAACAGCTCCAGCCTCCAGCCACAAAAATCGTGTTCACGCGCCATTCCTACAAGGCCACCTGTATCAAAAGCAAAGAAGCAAGAAAAAAAATGAAGAAAACAACTGTATATCTGACACACATTGTTATCTATTTTTGACAATCATGCTAATATTTAAAATAACACCGATGCATAATTAATATGTTTGTGCATACGAGTTCTATAAAAAGATGGACAAAAACTGGCCGAACTCAGGTAGGCGCGGCAAAGTCGCGCCACAGTTTCTAGTTGTTTTCTGAATCCAGATTGCAGGAGGAAGTTAAACTAGCACCAATAACTATCTTCAAAAAGGAAAAAATAAATAGTACAGCAAGTGAGACCTAGTGACACACTAGGATCGTGACCGTGCGTTGCCACGGGCTATGAAAAAATTCTAACATGGAAAACAAGGTACTGATGTTAACATACTATTTTATGGCTCAACAAGATTCATAAATGTCAACTTTTACAAAATATTCTTTTCTAATTAAGTGTACATCATGTCAAAATGAATAAAATTAACTCATCATGTTGGAGTCATTCTTTTCATTACTGATTATTCAGGTCCATCTTCCAAAGTCATTGTCAATTGAGGGAAGTCCTTAAGGACCTCAGCAATCTCATCAGCCCACGTAAACCACAGCTTCTAAATTGGAATACTGTGTGAAAAAAATTGGGTCAGCAAAATGAGTGGGTTTGTGACTTAAAAGGCTAGCATATACAATAGAGAAAAAATGACAGATATGAATATCAAAGTAGAATAGAAGCAATACCTTTGTAAGTGCCTGCCAAATGACAGGTTTTTCCACAACCAAATGATCCAGTAATAGCACACGTCACTCCAAGCACGAAGCACACTGCTGAAACCAATTCATTTTGCATGTGAGATGAAAAGATTCAATAGAGCAGAGCAAAAAAAGAATTTTCTTTTTTATTTTTAGAGCATGCAACAATAACCAATAAATCTCGGCAAACACAAGGTCTTGGGTAACTATCTCCAAATACATGTCCTGTTAATAATAGAGGTGTATCAGCAGCAACTTTTGACGCAACAGGCCTTGGTGAGCACACAGGTCATGTCTGAGGAGCACAAATATGATGATTATTCGGACATTCATAACTTTGGTAAGTTCACACTTAGTATCGTGCATTTATATCAATAGTGAAAAGGAAATGAAGCAAAGAAGTAGTAGGATTTTTCCATATAGTATCTACTAACCTCATAGTTCAGCTGGGCGCTAGGCGGATTCTAGGCGGTGACCCACCGCCTAGCGCCTAGGCGGGATTAATCGCGCCTAGGCGGTTCTAGGCGTTTTTCTAGGCGTTTTATATTTGTACATATACTTAGTATTACCTTCAATTACCTTAAGCGAAAGAAAAAAAATAAGGGATCTGTGGAGCTAAAGTGGGGGGAAGGGCCAACAAAAGAAGCCCAGCCCACTTATTCACTCTTTCCATCTTATCCATCCAACCATCCTCCACCTTATCCATCCATCCAGCCATCCTCCTCCCACCCCCTCCCACGCGATGCTCTCCCCTGTTTCTCGCCTCCTCCCCTGTTTCTCGCCTCACAGCGGCACGCACGCGCAGGCCGCCTCCCTCACCGCCTCCCTTGAAGTGGCACACACGCGCAGGCCGCCTCCCTCGCCGCCTCTCTCGCTTTCCTCCCTGCCTCCGCTCATCGCCTGGCGCCTCCTGGCCGCGCTGGTCGCCCGCTTTCCTCCCGGCGGCGCCTAGGGGTCCGCCTACCCCCTAGGCGAGGCGGACACCCTCCGATTCGCGATTAGGCGCGCCTAGTCGCCGCCTAATCGCCGCCTAGCGGAACCCCTGTAAACTGTATTGACCCGCACAAGACCCTATTGTACTTAGAGGCATGAGAAGAATCATCATACATTTATATGGAAGTAACATAAAAAACCAAGACAAGGCACACAGAAATCGACAGAAACAATACCTTTCTTGTTCTCAACACCGGGTCATTTACCATCAGCCCAGCTGTTTCCTCGTAAACTGCAAGTAGCACAAAATGTTCACAGGTCACTGATGTCATACTTTCTAATTTCATAACTTGACAAATGAAAGTAGCAGAATAAAGGCTAAGGATGGAAAACTACATACTCCCTCCGTCTCAGGATATAAGGAGCGCACGTAAATCAAGATTCAAACTTTGAAATATTTGACCTACTAATAGTCTTGTATAATAACATTTTTGTCTTATAAAAATAATATCATTGAATTTGTGTTAAAAATTATTTTCATATGACTATAATTTCGTTGTTATAAGAATTATTTTCTACGAGATATTAAGAGTCAAATGTTAGTATTGGTGACTGTGTCAAGTTTGACCACACCTTATATTATGATACGGAGGGCGTATAAGATTAAGAAAGCTTATCTCAAGCCATTAGCTCAACCCTCCATATAAGTCATTGATGGACACTAAGTTGCACGGGAGCAACAGGAAATCCAGTAATTTATACCTGATACAATTACACCAAACATACAGATAGGCATGAACCACAAAGATGGAAATGAACTAATTAGCTTGTCCTGAGGTAGACTATAGAATAATTATTAATTAAAGATTAATTGTCACTCCCTTCTACAGCCCTGGTAGCAAAGAGAATCAGTAGAAATTATGTTAGATAGTGGGTCTAGCATATCTCAAAATGCTTTTGTGAAGATACCCAATATTCAAAAAAGAAGCCCTTGGTTTCTTTCTCAAGAATAATTGAGCAAGCAAATAAGTTCGGTAGCAAAGCCACCCCTCATATTATGATATTGAATAAAGCATAATTTAGTCTAATTAAACTGAATGGAAGCCTGCAAAATTTTGGGCAAACAAACAATAAACAATATCCTAAAGAGAAGATGCTCAATATCCCAGTAAAGAAAAAAAGGGAAGCCACCAAGCCTTATAAAAAGTGCAAGGGTCACGAAGAATATAGTATAGAGTATAGATTTGAAACTAGTATCAATTTGTCAAATCTATTATATATACACAGCTTTGGCTACACCACTACTGTGTACATCAAATTTAAGAGTCCATATTTTGTGCAATAATCCGCAGAAGAATGTAAAAATATGAACCAAAGTAAACAACAATGCCAACTGATATCTTAGTTAGAACGTATTGCAGGTCACAATCTCATGCATGATAACTAAGACAAATCAGTATATTTGTCTTCAAATGTTTTACAGACATTTGGACATACCTAGGTTTAGTCCATAGTGAACATGGATTTAGTGTTGATGGCATACCAAGTAGTTGCAAGGACGGCGATGTGCACGTTTTGGCAAGATATGACTGGAAGTTCACCATTTTCTCCTTTGCAAAAGCCACAACATAAATGTAGCACTGGATCGGGAAATTGCTATGAAACATAGCTTTGTTTTGTATAAACTTGCAAATATATAACACATGGTACTATTTTCTTAAAGCTAGCTCTATATGTACAGTTCTGTTAGTGAAGCATTTTAAAATCATAGAGACACCAGTAGTTGGGGGAATGGCTCCATCTGAAGATTTCAAAGATAAGATGATAATGCAGGAAAGGGAGAGCCTCACCATTCTGCTGGTCTGTTTCAATCAGAACCAATGAAAATATCATGTGATGAGAAAAATACACCACTACCATAAGAAACCAACACATTAGGACAAGCACATGCCACAACTCAGAATATAGGCCTTTGTGCTCTTGTGCTTATGAAAAGCCACATTCAGAGATATCAATCAGACTCACAGCCTCCCACATCTACTCAAAGTACCTAGGACCTCTGCCATTTGTACTCTAAATATCTATATTTATCTTGATACTACATTCATATGATAAGATGAAAGAAAAAGTGCTGATAGAATGTAGATTGAAGGGATCTGACACGAAACTGTTGTGTAATCTAAATGGTACAATGAAATCGATCTGATGGAAAAGTGTCGTGTAAACTAAATGCTACATTGATATACATTTAGATACAATCGGTTCAGAGAAACTGAACTAAGAACTCTGAAGTCTGAACAATGCCATAATGTTTCAGCAATAATTTTTAGGGGAGATATGCATAATAATATTTTCAGTAGCAAACTTTTAGAGAAATTAATTCTGAACTATTTTCGAAACAAACCATGGGCTGACCATGCTTGTGTTTTTAAATTAAAAATAACCAACTCCATGCTTATTCCAAGATTCTACTAATAGAGGGACATAATATGCCGTGCATGTGTTCATTCTTTGTCAGTAAAGCATTAAGTGAAATTTGAATCACAAATCATTACTGAGAGAGGAAAATGTGAGTCTGATAAGAATATTACATTGAGATACTTAATGCTATTAAATAAAACTTATAAGGCAAAAGGACCTACAGAACTTGCATTACAAAATCCACAAGAATTGATTGGGACACAGACCTCTTGTAGAAAGCATAAAATTTGCAGATTCTTGATCTACAAAAGTTCACATTTCACCCTTTCTTTTCTGAAGCACAATATAACCTAATGCAGTCAGCTCCTCCAATATTTACTTGTGATACACTCCTTTTTCTCTAACCACAAAGCTGCAGCTGCAGCTGCACCCTTATAATAAAATGATTGAGAACAAAAAGGGAAATGGCTATGACACATTGAACCAACCATGAAACCAACCTGTTTTTTCTTTCTCGAGAATTCCAATCTTCAAGATCCACATTGTATGTAATACCTGCACAAACACATGAGCACTATGCAATCAGTATAGGACAAGAGACTTTGTATGCAAGAAGCACACGACTAATAAAAAATGCATAGTTCACAAGAACAAAAAAGAGACAGGCCACTTCCTTTATTTCATTTTACAAAAAATAAGTTTTAGAACACAAAAAATCATTCCATGGTCTGTATATTTCCCGAATTAGTAAATTCAGTATTCAGAACATAAAGAACATCTAGCCTGTCAATCATTTGATTAATTAGAAGCGGTAGCTGATAGATCTGTGTATCAGCTTAATTACACCTAAACCTCCATCTGTTGGTGAGTTGAGAATATGCCTAAATTGAGTAGGTCTATATGCAGCGATCATAAAATTGCAAGACTTACAGGAGAATCCAGTGCTGGCAGTCTCCTGTCCTTGCAGCTGCGCCTGGCACCTTGTCACTTGGTGTTCCTCTGCTCGGACGCCATCCTGCATCTGGAAAGGCATAAAACAACAAATCGGCAGTGAACAACAGTACGTCATGGAGTTGTGCGCACATTTGAACTGCTTCACCATGTGTAGCAGCAAATCCTTATTAGAATGCAATGGAGAAACACATCGGAATACATTACAATCCTAACAGAAAATCACATCTGATTGTCAAATGCAGGTTGTTTAGTCAGGGAAAGGCGCAATCAGAAGGATTCCTACCTTATGTCCTGCAAGTGCACATTGTATGCCTAGTAAGGAATAGATCGAAATAAGAGATTGCTCTAGCCTGTATAAATGAGAGGAAAAACCAGAGGATAATATATTTGCAGAAAGATGGGAGGAGAAAAAAATGACGGAGGGAGCACACCTCAATCTGGGCGGAGCTACCCAACTGGTCTTGTAGATGCACTCCACTCCCTCGCAAGCCAGGCAGCCTGCCAACTCCAGTGAGCTCCACCCTTGACTGCTTGCCTGAAACAAAACAACAAAGTGTTGGTGCCATTTGATCTATCAGGATCATCGTTGATGTTACACTGAACAATACAAGTCTTTTCTTACAGTTAGTGAATAATGTGGCAATATCGCTTATTCAAACAATGAATAAGTTCAGCAATTGAAAGGCATTCAGACAATGAAAAAGTTCAGAAACTGAAACTAAGTTCAGTCTGCCTGATGAGCTTCGAATTTCGACAATTATCCTACTCTCCTACTCATGTAGCTTCACGTGGTGCCAATTCAATTCAGCAAGAAAGTAATCAACTCACATCGTGCAGCTTTTCCACCTAATCAGCTGGTATTGTTGTGAAATAGATCAATTATGAAAAATATAACATGTTGGGCATGATGTTCCCACATGATCTTTTATTATACTCATGTTCAACAAAATAAGTATTTTTTTTGGTATGCCAAACATCCAAAATAATTAGTGCTCCCACACTTTGGCATACAAAATTGTTGCAACATGGAATGTTAAATTCAGCAAAAGGAAAGTTATTCATGTTTATCGACATTGAAGAGTAGGCAACAATGCTATGTTAATGATCGGACTCTTATGAGAATTCCATAAAAATGCTGCACTGTAACCAGAGATAGTCTGGTGTCACCTGAGTTTCAGCTTTCAAATGCTTGCACATTATTTTCCAGTAAAGAGCAATCTCAACATCCATGAGTTGGATAATGGAAAGTTGTTCTTTTCAAAACTGTTATAAGGATGCAAATATCAGCCAGCAGAAAAATAAGGAGTCAGGGATAACTTCATTTTTCTAGTATTTCCAGACAAAGAAATTTGACAAAACACAGCAATTCCATGGACTTGGCACATTATTTCATTGGAGTTAATTATTTTATCCTTTGTCAGCAATTCACACTGATAAGTTGACCAACAAATTCTGCCTAAAGGTCGGTTGGAGAGTAGGATATAGACTGCGTCGAAGAATCTTTATGGACATAAAGCATTAAAGGGTTTGTGCTTTTATTATGATTTACCTTTATTATCGGCATTTGTAGTGAAATACTGCCTAATACAACAGCCTCGTTCAGAAGCACATCCACTGCAGATTTCACTACTGATTTGTATGTCTCAATATCAAGAAACCTGAGATGGGCAATTACATCTCCTCCGTAATAATTAACAAGCCACTCATCCTTCAGCATCTTCAGGTCCCCGTTGTTTACTGGAGCAGACTTATGAGAGAGGCCCCTGTGAAGGACTGTAGTCCTTTGTTTGATGCTGAAACCAAAACAAAAACCATAAATTCACTGACACGGTAAAAAAAAAGTGAATTTCATACATAGCTACACAAGCATTAGTCTGACCTACTCAGAATGTATATGACTACTCACCTGATATTCGAGGGCTTTCACTTCTTGTTTTTTTCTGTACAGTATTTACTCTTAAAGCGTGAATCTCCAAAGTGCATCTTTGTACTCCTGTTTAGAAAAAGAACCAAAGGACAACACAAGGTCAATAAGAATTCAAGATAGAAAATGATACAGTATAGGTTGATATACTTAGGCAATGGAATCAGATCATGCATCCCTTATGTTTTACACAATCTATGAGTGGTACAAGAAATTGTAAGCGGTCACTAAATGAATAGGTTTAATTACCAGACAGGAAATGCCCTGGAAAAACTGCTGGAATCTCCTATCTTCATCAGTTGATCCACCATCAGGAAAAGCAGTGGACCCTCCACCACTGTTAGTTGAGACAACAAACACACTATTAGTTCGGTGGACTAAATAACTCAAATTTACCCGGTAGTTTGCAGCAAAGCCCTGTTCTGAACTATTGAAGAATCGATCAAGAAATATCATGTGTGCAATATGGTTTCAAGAAATTTTTTTGAGAGGTTAAACAAAAACAACACAACAGAATCCTACCTTTTTCAATATTAAAAGTTTATTTTAGCAATCACAGGTTCATAATAATGGGTAACCCTAGGGACATTAGCGGTTCTCAAAATCTAATAATTAATCAAGGTCAACAACATCGGTTTAGGCAACATAAGGAAAACTCTGCTACACATGGTACAGTATGGACCCTCTATCAGGTACCACATCCATCTTGAAAGAAAATAATCATGCTAGAGTTTACCACAACAACGACGATTCTGTCAGTAGTAGTCTTTGATCCGACATGAGCTCCTACAATTGAAAATCGATGCAATCAGAGGAAATAAACTCCAAGACATATGGTATGGATAAGGGTTTACTCCAAATCTGTTGTATAAGATAAAGCATCGAACTTGGGTAGCTTGTCTTCAGCAGATCAACTTTTTTATTAAGGTACACTTGATTTATGTCATTATTGTTCTTTTATTTAACCATGCATTAATGATAATGTAGTGTAGAAATGCCAAAAAAAAGTTGATTTTTTCCCAAGTTCAACTCACCTGAACTATGTAAAGGCCAATTCGCTTCCCGTTATGGATTTTGCAAAAAAGAAATGATTTTTTCCCAAAGTTCAGTTAACACCTAACCACCACTTTCTGAAATAAAAAGGCTATGCAAGTAATGCTAATTATCAAAGGTACAACAACAGAAATTATTTGACATCAAACAATCTAAAGGATATCAACATAAGGGTAGAACAATAATGACATAAATCAAGTGTACCTTAGAAATATAATAGTTGGAATTTAGATGACAAAAAATAATGTGGTAATGAAAATAATGTGTCGATACAGTACTTGTTCCATAGCAGATCAAGGAGGTGAGAGTCCAGGAATGACTTGTCCAAAGCATAGTACACTGCAAGAAATGAGAACTCAGTAATCCTAGGACATAGCTCTGCACTATCAATGCCATGAGGGAGAATATGGACATAACACTACATCAAGGTAATTAGTTATTGTTGGAAGAACTACTTTAATAAACACTTATGCTTGCCATCTAGATGTTGCAGTTCTCAAGCTCCAAATATTTGTCAGCACTACTTGTGGATTGTAAGAAATGCAGAGCCTACTAATATAGCACTACATCATTAAAAAGAAAAAGAAAACAAGCCTATATAAAAGATTGGTGTTACCTACGAAGTTCTTCTCCCAATCCACTTATGGCATCATAGGCTCTGCAATTGCCTATCTCGTTGCTCCTAGATAGAACATAAAATCATTTTATTTAGTTACGACAGTATCGAAAGAGAAATAGCATTATAATAATAAATCTTAAGGTCTAAGGTACATCTCAAGGTTCAGAAAAGTTATGTTTAGTTTGTCAAAATTCGAAAAAATGACATGGTGGTGCCTGGAAAAAAAAGAGATATATTCGTTAAAATCTATTTACTTATTGCAATAGTATAGCATCTACTTTAGCAATCCGTTTGTGTAGCAGCAATTGCAATAGTATAGCATCTACTTTAGCAATCCGTTTGTGTAGCAGCAATAGTGTAGTTAAAACCCAAACAGTAACCTTCAATTGCAAGCACAACTAATTGCTCAAGACATTATTAGCATATATCACATTCTCAGGGTGCTATATTGATAAATATCAAGATTCCAAAACAAGCATACACCATGAATAAACTGTTATTCCATCACGATTGTCCTAACAAACTGCTAGTCAGGATTGCACAAACAAATCAGAGTTTCATGAGAAAGGGAACAGATAATTTGTTGTGGTATCATGGATAAGAATGAAACACAATATTTTCAGCTGGCGTATGGTGTAACACAAACAATTGTATATCACTTTCAAATAGCAAGATCTATGACCATAACATTAACAAATCAGAGTCATCAATGGATAAGCAGAGGCTAAGGCGATTTTGCAACTACACCGGTGATTGGCGCGGCATGGGGATCGGCTGGGGCGGTGAAACAGAGGAGGAGGTCGAGAGGGTCCTGCAAATGTGCTTACCGGCGAAGGACGCGATGCAGTAGCCGGCGCGGCGTCGATGCTCCAGCCCGAATTTGAGGCGGCCGGTGATGTTGGTCGGGTCGATCCGCAGGGGAAAGTGGACCACGAGAGGGAGGCGAGAGGGGCGGGGGGGGGCGCGAGAGGGAGGTGAGAGCGGGGGGGACGGGAAGGAGATGGGGAACGGCGGCGGCGCGGGAGGGACGGCAGAGGGGCGGCGGGCGGAGGTGGCGCGGGAGGGACGGCAAGACGGCGAAAGGGGTGCACGGCGGCCCACAGATGGCGGGGCACGGCGGCCGACAGAGGGAGGCGGCGGACGTGAGATTGGATCGGCGGCGCAGCGGAGGGAGGGAGACGCACTGAAGGAGATTGGATCGGCGGAGGGATGGGATCGGAGCGGAAGGACTGTGGGACCACCGAGGCGCGGGGAGAAGCGGAGGCGCGGGCGGACGCACGGACACACGGGAGAGCGAAAGAAAGTACTAACGGATTTTTTTCTCCACTTCGTACTTTTTAGGAGTAGAGATAAGATGAAGAGCATCGCCTAGGCAAGCCAGAAACCAGTTGCGAAGTGTGAGATACCGGCACAACGCCAACAGCTGCTGCCGTGAACCGCAGAAGAGGGCAGATAAGACAAGCAATTAATCAAACGCACGCTCCCTTTTAGTCCCGTACTGCTAATCAGAGCCAGGACAAGCCAGCTTAAAAGGGCACGCATCCCGAGCGGCAACTGCCAGGCCCGGTGGCGCGAGCCTGTTACTCCAGCCTGGGAGGGCAAAAGAGTTCGATGCAGCGACATGGCCCACGGCCCAACTGTCGGGAAAGGAAAAGAATTCGGGCCTGGGTACTGGGTTGTGAGCTCGAGCCTGAGCTCAAAGCCGTAGGTCTGACCGGCTTTGGCTTGGGGAGCTCGCCAACGTGCGATGTGCCATGCATGAGGAGGCCGAACCTCGGCCGCGCGGCCCTTCAAGAATCTCCCTGGGTTTTCCACAGTGGTGTTGCTTTGGTTCGCTCATAAACCCCTCTCATCAAACTCTTTTTTAAATTATTAGCAAAATGCGTAAGTTTCATACAAGGTCGAGCCTAACAACTGCTAGCTGAGTGCAATGTAATCAAACTCTTTTTTAAATTATTAGCAAAATGCGTAAGTTTCATACAAGGTCGAGCCTAACAATTGCTAGCTGAGTGCAATGTACATATCTTTGTAAATGTGAACTTGTTTCTCAATGCGCATGAGTACTCTTTTTTAAATTATTAGCAAAATGCGTAAGTTTCATACAAGGTCGAGCCTAACAACTGCTAGCTGAGTGCAATGTAATCAAACTCTTTTTTAAATTATTAGCAAAATGCGTAAGTTTCATACAAGGTCCAGCCTAACAACTGCTAGCTGAGTGCAATGTACATATCTTTGTAGTAGATGTGAACTTGTTTCTCAATGCGCATGAGTAGCATGTGCTCAGTTCACAATTACATAGTTTGACATGTGACATTTTCTACCATCTTGTGTAACTCCATTATGTTAGATTCTCGAAACATGTTCAATTCATTTTAAACCGATGGTCCTTCAGATTTGAAAACTAACATATAGAAAAACAAAATTAACATAAGCACGAACGGACAATATTTGTGAGTCAAGGAATCTTGGTAATTTGCTAAATATATAATGCTTGCAGTAAAATGTGATGTAATTTAAATTATATAATTTGCTGTATACTAATTTAAAATGTTCAACTAAAACATAAAACGTGATGTAGTGGAGATGGTCTGCATCTTTCCTTGGAAGGTGTAGACGTGGGTTCCAAAATCCCACCTATGCCCGCGCTCGACTTAGGTTGGAGGGGGCTCGGTTCTTGGTTTTTGAGGTTTGACGGCGCGGAGTCCCGGTTGGGTTGGTTTGGTTGTTTTTTAGTGTCAGTTCAGGTCAGTTTGGCATGGTATGCGCCGGTTCACACAGTTTTTTCCCGGTTCCCTGTTGATGGACGAAAAATAGGGCAGAAGCAATCTTTGCTTTAATATTAGGTAGAGATGATCCATTCTCAAGATCCATGTTTAGTTCGTGGTTGTAAAGTTATTGAGTGTTTCATGGATGTCGAAGGGGTGTTCGGATCCTAATGGAAAAAATAATTTGGTCTCAAATTACACCCCTTCGACTCCAGCCTCGGAGGGCAAGACCGCAAGAGAGTTTGATGCAAAGGAATGGCCCACAGCTCGATTGTCGGGAGAAGAAATAAATCGGGCTTGCATTCAGGAGTTCAAGCCTGTGCTCAGAAGCCTACTCATTAATTTGAGACGGATTTGGCCTTGGTAACGCAATTGGGTCGACCGAGATTCCACTCGGCCATAACGGGAGTTCGGCTGAGCGTCAACTGCCGCCCCTGGAAGGATGTTTCCCAGGTTTCCTAACGGTTCCTCACAGGATTTGACCATCCATGATGAGTAGGTCCCCCGTGAATCCGTGATGATGATTATGTTGTGGCTAAGAGTAACACCCCAGGTGTTTGGTAAAGATAAATACCTTAATTAGTGTGGTTAATCAAGATTAATTAGTCCCTAGGCATGTTTACCATGATTGTGATCATTTTTGCACAAAAACCCTTGGTCAAAACCCCAATCCATGGTCAAACCCCTAGAGCTCCAAAAGGCTGATTCGGTTTTCTTGCGCGTTCTCCAAATTTCACTTTAGAAGTTCAAAATCGGCCAATATAAAAGTTTTTCCTTATTTCCGGGAACACATTTTTCATAATTGACGGACATTCCAATTTTGAGTGCAAATTAGCTAAAAATTGAGTTGAATGCGCTGTGAACGCGATGTAATTCAAATTATATAATTTGTTGTATACTAATTTAAAATGTTCAACTAAAACATAAAACGTGATGTAGTGGAGATGGTCTGCATCTTTCCTTGGAAGGTGTAGACGTGGGTTCCAAAATCCCACCTATGCCCGCGCTCGACTTAGGTTGGAGGGGTGCTCAGTTCTTGGTTTTTGAGGTTTGACGGCGCGGAGTCCCGGTTGGGTTGGTTTGGTTGTTTTTTATTGTCGGTTCAGGTCAGTTTGGCATGGTATGCGCCGGTTCACACAGTTTTTTCCCGGTTCCCTGTTGATGGATGAAAAATAGGGCAGAAGCAATCTTTGCTTTAATATTAGGTAGAGATGATCCATTCTCAAGATCCATGTTTAGTTTGTGGTTGTAAAGTTATTGGGTGTTTCATGGATGTTGAAGGGGTGTTCGGATCCTAATGGAAAAAATAATTTGGTCTCAAATTACACCCCTTCGACTCCAGCCTCGGAGGGCAAGACCGCAAGAGAGTTTGATGCAAAGGAATGGCCCACAGCCCGATTGTCGGGAGAAGAAATAAATCGGGCTTGCATTCAGGAGTTCAAGCCTGTGCTTAGAAGCCTATTCATTAATTTGAGACGGATTTGGCCTTGGTAACGCAATTGGGTGGACCGAGATTCCACTCGGCCATAACGGGAGTTCGGCTGAGCGTCAACCGCCGCCGCTGGAAGGATCTTTCCCAGGTTTCCTAACGGTTCCTCACAGGATTTGACCATCCATCATGAGTAGGTCCCCCGTGAATCCGTGATGATGATTATGTTGTGGCTAAGTGTAACACCCCAGGTGTTTAGTAAAGATAAATACCTTAATTAGTGTGGTTAATCAAGATTAATTAGTCCCTAAGCATGTTTAACATGATTGTGATCATTTTTGCACAAAAACCCTTGGTCAAAACCCCAATCCATGGTCAAACCCCTAGAGCTCCAAAAAGGCAGATTCGGTTTTCTTACGCGTTCTCCAAATTTCCCTATAGAAGTTCAAAATCGGTCAATATAACAGTTTTTCCTTATTTCCGGGAACACATTTTTCATAATTGGCGGACATTCCAATTTTGAGTGAAAATTAGCTAAAAATCAAGTTGAACGCACTGTGAACAGTGTTTCGGGGCCGAGAATTTCTGCAGGTTTAGCACGTTTTCTCCCTCAATCCTTTCACCAAAACATATGACGCCCTTTGTGAAAGTTGTAGATCTATAGCTCCTCTACAACTTTTATTTTTGGAGATTTCCAACTTAGTTGGCATTTTGTGGAGTTTTGGATTTTTAAAAATCGTCTCATGGAATAGAAATCAACACCGGCCGTCGCGTCGCAGCGCACCGCCGCGCTCTGGCGCGAGCGCGCCCGCGCCCGACCGCTCGGCCATGTGGCGTCCGAACCGCGCTCCGGTGTACGGACGCGTGGGGCATCCTGCTGTGGACCCGCTCGAGCACCGGACTCTCCGCCTGTGCTCGTTCGACCGTGCGCCGTACCTACGCGCCGGGCCGCGCCATCCAGGGCCACACGCGCGCATGCGCCAGGCGGCCGCTCGCATGCGGCTCGGCAGCTGGCTACTTTGCCGCGACGAAAGGCTCATCGTCCGCCTCGTCACCTTCGCAGGCCCAAACCCCGCGCATAAAACCCGGCCAGCAGCGCCCGTTCCCTTTTTCACCACCGCTGTTGCCTCAGTGCTCTGCCGCCGCACACCCTAGGTGCCGCTGCCGCAGCTTCTCCTCCGGTCCTCCTCCCGTTTCCTCCTCTCTACCACTCGACCGTCTGCACGTTCTCAGCACCGCACCGCCGCTCGCAGCTTGCCAGGTCGCGCCGTCGCCGGCCGTAGGCCGCCGCGGCGGGAGCCCGAGGCTGGCCTCGCCGCCGGCGCCCGTACACGCGGTCACCAACCTGGCCGTCCCCACCATCCGCCCTAGCAAGGTCAGTCGCAGCCCAGGTGGTCCCATCCGGCCAGCTCCGACCATGGATGCCGCCGCCGGCGAGGTCTCCTGGCCGCAGGGACCCAATTGCGGTGATTTAGTTCTTTCTAGGGTGTTTTCAGCAAAGTAGGGACCCCTTTGTAATTTCGGGAAAATGTGTCAAAGGTCCCTCTGTAAAAGTGTTTTAGGGTTTTGTCTGCAGCTTAGAAAATCCATGAAAAATCGTAGAAAATTTGGAAAAATGTAATTCCAACTGTTTTGGATTCCTTGCGAGCATATCTACAACTTTTACGAAAGTTGTATAGGGTTTTTCTGAGTAGTTTTTAAATGTAAATTCAAACTCATTTTGAGGTATATTTATTGTAATTCAAAATGTACTCATGCAAATGAAATGAAATTTGGATATGTTGTTGTGTGATCCATGTTCAGATCTGTGATAAAGTTTCACACATTTTTGTTGTGTAGAATTATAGTTATGATTTTTGGAAGCTTTATGTTAGTTTAAGCTTGATGCTTTTTATAGGCCCCTCAAAATATAAGTTCCTTAAGCACCAATGCACCCTAGGCTTTTGTCATGATGTTAAGCACCTCTGGAAAAATAATGGTGATTTTAGGAGCATGCTTGAATGGTGTTTGGTATTTATGTTTGTGAAGGATGTTAAATTCATAACTTGAAAAATATGATGAATCCACTTGAATGTGTTCGTCAGGAGCTTAGTTTTGACATGTTGGACCTTAGGAAAAATTTGAGGTCAAAAGGAGTAGTGAATCTTTTTTATGACTTAATGAAGTTTATCTAGGCTGAACCTTGTCTTTTTCATTTAAAATAATGTATAAATGATCTGGAGCTGAAAATTAATATTTAAGTTTATTTTAGTCATATGCTGCTGTGGTAAAATTTTCAGGCCAGTTGGAATCATATTTTAATTGTTATGAATTATGGATGAATGACTAGTTAAAATAGCATAAATAGATTTGTATTTATCTCTTAATTTGAAAAGGAGGTGTTATGCTTAGTTTCTGTTTTGATTTAATTTTTAAACACACCCCATGCTGATTGTGTAGTTTGTTAAGTTAATTAACTTAAATGTGCACACAATCCTCATCAAAGTCATAATTGGTCCTTCATCACCACCTCTTACTTTTTTATGAAATTTAGTGATTTAAATTGCTTAGATGTGCACACAATCCCCATCAAAATAGATGTAGTTCACCCTCACCACACCTCAATACTCTTTGTGAGCTTTCTTAAATGTTTAGATGGATGTGGCCAACAAGAGTTAGATTTAGTGATAATTCTCCCACCTTCACCCTATAACTAATGCATATGCATAAACGTGTAGATTTACCCGACGGGACATATACGCTCACGCAGGAGGAGGAGGGATCCGCTAGTGGGGAGCTGAATCAAGAGCCCAAGACTAGTGTTGAGTTAGAGGAAGGCAAGCACCGGATGCATATAACCTTTTTGGATAAAATCTCACTCTACCTTTACTTTTCAGTATTTATGCTTACTTTGTGCATTTAAGTTTCAGGAGTTGCTTTGAAACCTAGATGCATGATCCTTAGGACCCCTATGCCCTTTTACTAGTATGTTAGGAACGCTAGTGCCATGCTCTAAGGATACGGTACAAGTCGAATAATGACTTATTGCTCGCGAGATATAGGATGCTTATGTTGGAATCATAAGTTGGTTAAATTGACTCGCTCATGTGGTAAGAGCAATGGGTTCGGTCTCGACCGAGTAGCATGGTGCTGGTTTAAGCTATTGAACGTACCAAGTGCTTGTCGGGAATGAGACTGGTAAGCCTAGTACCTAATGAACCAGTGCTGGGACTTTATCGCTACTAATCTTGAGATGCGTCTCCCGGTTTGATTCTGGTAGTACAAGTGTGAGTCTGGACGTGCCGTGTGAGGGCGTCCTAGTAACCTTGTACTTAGGACTGTGGCATCTGTCCCTAATCTGGGGAGTGACGGGAACCGCCTGGTCGGGGTAGACCCCGCATTTGTTTTTCTTTGGATTCTTTTGGGTCTACCTTCTTCCGTGTATCTTGGGTTTACCTTGCAAGGATATAAATCGATCGATCGTCGGTCACTCGCCGTTATCTGAGTCGGCTTAACCACTGGCTACCCCATATTTATTTATGAAACATTTTGGATTAATATTGTTGACTGATTAATCTTGTTTGCACAACCATGCTTGTTTAGCTAGGTGCTTACCTAGAATGATTAACATACTAGAACTTGAGCTAAAGTTTGAAAGTAAGGATCAACTCTTAGATGCTTTTGGCAAAACAAATCCACCAGCCAAAAAACTTTACATGTCTAGTTGTGTCTTTTATTTTGACAGGTCAGTCTTGCTGAGTATTAGCATACTCAGCCTTGCTTAATTTGTGGTTTTCAGGTAACCCCATCTGGCCTAGTGCTATTCCAGATGGATGGGAGATTGAATGGGAGAACGATGATGAGGAGTGATATACTTGGATGGCCTCCCATATGTATCACACGTGTAGTTTAATTTCCGCTGTTTAAACTCTGAACCATGTTTACTTTTATGTACTAAAAACCTGGTTTGTAATATTAAGTACTTATGGACGTTTATGTAATGTAATCTTGTACTCTGGTCCCGCCTTCGTGTGGTCTTAGCGCATATTCTCGATCCTGTATAAGTGATTCACCGGGTATGACCCGGCAGAGGCGACAACATAATTCCTGGTTATCACTTAAGAGCCAAGTGGACCGACTTAGGTGATAATCCGGATTTATTTTGAACGGTTCTGTCACACTAAGTTAATAAAGGAAATAATGAGGGCCGCCCGTGTGGTTGCTCTGGGTTCGCTCATAAACCCCTCTCATCAAACTCTTTTTCCATCATTGGTTTGGTGTTTAAATCTATGGGTAAAATTTTATGGTGTCACATTAGATGTTGCACGGAATGTCAAAAGGAATGTTCAGATACTAATAAAAATACTAATCACCACAAGATAAATTTCTTAAGTCTAATTAATAAGTTATTAGCACATGTTTATTGTAGCACGATATTGTTAAATTATGAATTAATTAGGTTTAATTTAAAAATTTGTACTGTAAAGTTGTCGCAATCTGTGCAATTAAGTTTTTTTAATACTCCATACGTGTGTTGAAAATCTTATGTGGTGAGGTGAATTTTTTTGAAAGAACTAAACAGAGCTCAGCTCCACTCACTCTGCAAGCCATGCGTTCCTTTTAGTCCCATCAGAGTTATTAAAAGCTACTGCCCTTTGGGCTGCTCCCCGCGTTTCACGGAGAAATTTGGACGCGTGTCATTCAGCCGCACATTTGGTCATTTTTCAGAAACGCCCTCCTATTTGCTAGGAATCTCAGTTCAGTCCAGCCTGTTCAAATTGCACAGTAAACACGTTCGTGTATTTTCCAGCTTCACCCTCGGGCTAAACTTTATTTTGATACAAGAACAGAAAATTTGATGGTGTTGTCATATTTACAAACACCACCTCGAGACGGTTTTGCGTACACCCCCTCCCACCACCCAACCGCCCAACCATACCCCCTCGGGCACCCCCGCGTGCATCCCGAACCCTAACCCTCCACTCCAACTCCTTGTCCTCCCCACCAGCCTCGCGTCGCCCCGCCCACTGCTCCCCGCCGTCGCCGCCCCGCCCGCTCCGGTGGGATAGGTCCGGTCGGGGGCGCGGCTCGGGAGTGGGAGCGACGGCACCACCGCCCTCCTCACCCTCCTCCCCGCCAGCCTCCGCGTCGCTGGTCGGGGGCGCGGCTCGGGAGTGGGAGCGACGCCGCCGCGACCCTCTGTCCTCTCCGCCTCCTCTCTCTCTCTCTCTCTCCAGATCCGCACGCAGGTAGGACCCTCATCTCTCTCCAAATCCAGTGCAGTGGGAAAAGGGGAGGGGAGGGGAGGCGGCGGAGATGGCCGTGGGCGAGGGCCGTGCCTGCGCTGCTCTCGGGGGAGGAGGCTGGACCGGCGACGTCCGTCGCTGCTTCGGCTCCCGCGCCCATGTCGGCGTGCGACGGCTGCGACCTCCTCGCCTTGGAGGAGACCGGGTCGAGCAGCGACGGCGAGGACGGAGGGGAGTGCTCAGCAAGCCGCTTCGTCACCGTCGGGGAGCGCCGCCCCGGCCAGGATAGTGCTGTGACTACCACCGACGTGCGGGCTGCACCGGATCTATCGTCGCCATTCTCTGTCTAATTTGCAAAGGTGAGGTCAAATGTAACCCAAGTGAAAGAGAATAAACACTGAGTTAAAATAAATCCATTTCAATTTGGCTACTAATTCTTTTTTATGGCACACTTTGCTGTAGATTGCTGGCCGAGAATTTGGGTGCTGATGCCTCTGGAATGACTGAGAAGAACACTACCAAAAAATGGTTAACCTCAGGGTCAGATAGTTTCTCCATTTTCCGTTGCATAGCAGACACAATATCTATAGGACTTAATAAGCTGCTTATAGGTCTTGCTATTTAGCTATTTAGACAGATTCACTGATACAAGTTTAGGCTTGCACTGGTGCTGTGAGGTCTCACTGAATCTGGCTATATTTTTCTTAAGATGACCAAATAACATGTGCTTCGGTGCGCGATGAAAGTCGTTCAGTTTAATCTTGCTTTCTGAATGCAATTGGTTTCGAACCCTGACTGATTTCACCACCATAGCTTCATTGCAGTACCAACTTGCAAATTTCAAAAAATGATGACTACAGTAAGACCGGAAAGGGAACTTTGAAGCTTCATTTGATGAATCAGAGGAATTCCTCATTGGCGCTTTTGTCTGTAGGTCTCTTGGTGGTAGGCGAAAAGAACCGAATCCTATGAAATAGCAACTGAAGTATGTCTGGTGCTCTCTTCTCTTCCCAGTCATAAATTAGATTAGATCAGATCAGATTATTTATTTCCTCCTGGACTACACAAGGGCATGCTAATGCATCATCTACCAAACTTGCTTATTTTTTGTTTGCTGACATTATTATAATTTCCATTTGTCAGGTTATAGATGATCCTATAAAAATAAGCAAATTTGGTAGATAATTGTGTGACACCTTCATCCTCTATCTGCGCAAGAGGAGGTAAAAAAGATTGTGATGGCCTCTAACAGGTACATGGTGTGTTATTCTTCTCATTGGTGCAGATAATTATGCAATGAAAGAACATTTAGTACTTAGAGGGACAGTTACTACATTAGACTGTACCTTGTTTTGACAGTTTCAAGGACTTTCCAGTACCATGTTTCTTGCAACAGTCGGCCTTTTGTGTACTACAACCTGAAATATGTAGTGTGAGATAGAGTTTGTAGCATGCTTTTATTTTACTGGTATTGTTGTTCCTGCTCATGCTTTTTTGTCATGGTTTCACCTAGACAATCTTACTATAATGACACTTCGATATACCTTGCATCCTTTTATTTACACGTATTCAGACCCTTGTGTATTTTGTTGATATTAATACGGGAGATGCTCATGTCGCTCGGGCGAGGGCGCGCCGAGCCCTCCACGCTGTGGTGGCCCGTGGCGGCGGCAGCCGTCGTCAGCGCCATGCTCCTCTTCCTCCTCGACAGCGGTACGCGGATGCTCAGCTGGTGATACAAGGAGGCGGCGCTGGTGACGGCGAGCTGGGTGCGGCTGCCGTGGAGGGCCTGTCGACGGCACCATGTGTGCCTTTCTCTGCACTGAAAAGTCCGGTAAGCCCGACGCCTTCATCGCCTCCTTCATCCGAGGTCAAGGCTGCCATGCTCACAGCGGTGAGTTCGTTCATCCTCTGGTCTTTTCATGTGCTCGGTGCTGTGATCTTAATCAGCAAGAGAAAGGAAGCTCCTTGAATAGTGTGAGAAAAGGGAAGATCCTTGATTAGTGTGTGATTATTATGCTTACTAGATCCTTGATTAGTTCGTGGTCAGTGTGGTTGCTTTTTTCCCAATCTTGCATAGGTGATATGCACTACGTATGGCTAGATGCTTATTCGGAATTTCAGAATAATTTTCTCCATCAAAATTAATGTCCAGTGTATTCTTTGAATATGAACGCTTAAGTTGTTGCCTCATTGAAGAATCATAAATGTACATCTGTTACTAATTTGTTGCCTCCTCTCTTCCCTGCTTCATCCATTGCAAGAACAGGCAGGCAGCTTGTTGTGCTCTATGTGGATTTCAAGTTCGACCAGAGCTACATGCTGAGCAAGATCTCCATCCGGCCTGGGGATGGCTTCCACAACCTCAAGGTATTCGCTTAACAATGTTCAGAACTTTGTCAGCTATTGTAGAATTAACCAAGATTATGCATGTTGATTGGCTGGTCCAGCGTATGTGCAGAGAGCCTCAGGTACTTGTTTTGGCTGCTTTTGACAGCAAGCTGTCTTTTGGACTTCCATGCTCTTACCTAGAGAGGTCACAGAACAGAATAGAAGTTAGAGACCATAGGTACTTGCTTTGGTTGCTTTTGACAGCAAACTGTTCTGATGTGGTCCATTTTGTGGTTTTTTGGATCCGGTGTGTTCCTTATATGTGGAGGTCTCTGCAGCTGCAGGACATCAACGAGAGGGTGCTGGTGGCGGAGATCCCATCCATGTTGCTAACTGTGGATGAGCGAATGTTTGGTGCAGCTCAGCAGCTAGAATACTTGATGAACTCAGATCTCAAGCAGAGACTACGGGCTTATATAATAAGTCAGTTTGTTTCCTAACGTGCCCTCAAGGCTAAATATAGACTGAGCCATTGGCCACATCTTATGCATATGTTATGAATACTACACATTCATATAGCACTCAGTACTTGGAACGATTGATCATTCTGTGCATTATGTGTTCTGAGTGAGAGCCATTATTCCAATGATAACACCATGCCTACATGATACTTACATTGTTTACAAGAAACTGATGTAATTGTGTTTGAATATCAAAATTGTAAGAACTTTGATATTTAACATTGTTTACAAGAAACTGATGTAATTGTGTTTGAATATCAAAATTGTAAGAACTTTGATATTTGGTTTTCTGTTATATAAGATTGTGGTTGTTGGCATCCTTTCTATGTGCTTCCAAGTATTGCTCAAATATTCTTATAGTTATGATTTTGTACTTGGTTGTTGAAACGGTAGGGCGCGCGCCGAATGTTCTAGTACCGCTAATCACTCTAGGAACAAACCGGCTTAAAGGACACACCTCGACTCAACCGTCGCCTGGTACGGTCGCGCGGGCCTGTAACTCCAGTCAGCTGGAGGGCTAAAGAGTTGGTGTTGCGACATGGTTTTGGCCCAATGGGGCTATGTTACCTGGTTGTGAGTTCGAGCCTGGTTCGGCAAGGCAGCTCGTCCGAAGACGATGGGGGCAATGCCGAACTCAAGCACTTGTGTCACTCGGGGGTGCCAAGTACACTTGTCATTCGGTCATTACAGGTATGAAAAAGTCTACATCACCCCCAACCTATGAAAATATATTTTTTACCCCTGAACTTTCTAAAACAGGACAAATGACCCTCTGAAGCAGTTTTGAAAAATCATAGTAAATCACAGAAAAATCATAAAATGGAAAATCCAATTGTGTTGGATTCTAAATGAGTACATCTACACAATGAACATATAATATGGTATGTTTAGTACATTGTTTTTACAGTTATGGAGAAAAGTATAGATCTAAAGTTACAGCAAAAAATATGTACTAAAGCATTCCATATTGTATGTTCACTCCGTAGAACTACTAATTTGAAGTCCAACACAATTTGATTTTTCATTTTATATTTTTTCTGTGATTTACTATGATTTTTCAAAACTGCTTCAGGGGGTGATTTGTCCTGTTTTAGAAAGTTCAGGGGCTAAAAAAATTATTTTCATAGGTTGGGGTGATGTGTTCCACCCTTCATAGGTTGAGGGGTGAAGTAGACTTTTTCTGATTCCTAACCATCTGCGAGCGCACGCAGAGGGTGGGAGGTGGGGACCACGGAGAGATTAATTTAATCTAGAATTTAAAAAGTTATAAATCATAAACCGTGCGTCTAAATTAAATTCCGATTTCAAAAATGGATTTCTTGTGTCGAGATCTTCAAAATAAGATCCTACTTGACTATGTTTTGATGAATATTTAAAAAAACATTTTTTAAATATCAAAAATTAATTAGGTTGTTCCTCAGAACAATCATGTGTGTTTGTAGGAACAAGTTAGGTTGTTCATCAGAACAAGCGTATATATTTATAAGAACAAGATTAACATTGTTGAAGACAAAGTGAATTTTCATGGAACAAAATGATAAAACTGAAGAATAAGTAGAGTTGTTCAATAGAATAAGCATATATGTTTGTACGAACAAGTTAATTTGTTCATCAGAGCAAGCATCTACAAGTCAAGAAACCAATTTGTTCCTCAGAACAATCATATCTGTTTGTAGGAATAAGTTAGCTTGTTCATCATAACAAGCGTATATGTTTGTAGGAACAAGTTAGCTTGTTCATCAGAACAAGTTAGCTTGTCAAGCGTATGTGTTTGTAGGAACAAGTTAGCTGGTTCATCAGAACAAGCGTATATGTTTGTACGAACAAAATAAAAAACAAAAATAGATTTAAAAATAAAAAAATAAAAAGGAAAGGAAAGAATTAGAAAATAAAACAAACATAAAAAAAATAAAAAAACGTATGTGTTTGTAGGAACAAATTAGTTTGTTCATCAGAACAAGTGTATGTGTTTGTAGGAACAAGTTAACTTGTTCATCAGTATAAGTGTATATGTTTGTAGGAATAAGCGTACATATTTGTAGAAACAAGTTAGCTTTTTCATCAGAAAAAGCATATGTGTTTGTAGGAACAAGTTAGTTTGTTCATCAGAACAAGCGTATATGTTTTGTACGAACAAAATAAAAAACAGAAAACAAAAATAAAAATAAGAAAGGAAGAAATAAAAGAGAAACAAAAAAATAAAAATAAAAATAAATAGAAAGGAAAGAATTAGAAAATAAAACAAACAGAAAAATAAAAAAGATATAAAAAATAAGAAATAAAAAATGAAAATAGAAACCAAAAATAAAATAGAAAATACGAATAATAGAAAAATAACGAAAGAAGAAATAAAAGGAAACAAAAAATAAAAAGGAAAAAGGAAAAAGGAAAAAGAAAGTAAAAAAGAATAAAATTGAAAAATAAAAATAATCAAAAAATAAGAAATAAAAAACAAGAAATAAAAAACAAGAAAATGAAAAAGAAAATAGAAAGTAAAAGAATAAATATATAAATAAATAATAAAAAAGAAAAAGAAACAAAAAAGAAAAGAAAAAACAAAACAAAACAAAACCAACCGGGGAAGCATCCCACGTCCCGTCCCCACACGCCCCTTCTCACGTGCAGTCCCGCGTCCAATCACGCGCCTGCGATGGATTGCTATCCATCGCAGACGTGATGTATAGTCGTCCCGCTATCTGAGCCCAATTGGCGTCTCTTGCCGGTCTTCCTCCATTCACGCGGTCACGGGGAGGCCAGAGTGCTTCCTGTTTCACGGGAGGCCAGAGTGATTGATTCCCCTGATCTTTCCCATTACGGTAATCGGGGCTCGTATGGTTGCCAGAGATCGCTCACTAACCACTCTCCACTCTCACCAACTCTTTTTTTTTCACTTTCACTTTGCCGAGCAGATTACTCAAGCAAAACGAGATTATCTTTTTTCCACTTTCACTTTGCCGAGCAGATTACTCAAGCAAAACGTGATTATCTAACGGGAGACATGGATGCAGTGGGAAAGATGGATACAAAACACTCTCGTGCCTCGATCTCAGACGGCAAACTGCGTGAGTGCCTCGCCGGCACGCCCCAGGGTAGAGTGCCGAGCCCGCCGGTACTCGCCGTAGCTGAACGCCCTGAACCGGCGCGGGCGGCGCGCGTCCACGAGCGCCGCCGGCGCGCGCACCTCGCCGCCGTCCCGGGGCGCCAGCAGGAACATGCCCACCGTGAAGCGCGGCGCCGCCGCCACGCACCGCACCCCGTGCTTCGCGTTGTGGAGGTCCCCGTTGCTCCACGCCTGCAGCACACGCGAAAAGCGAAAGCGACGGAGCTCAGCTCAGCGTGCCACGACGACACTTGTGAGGTAGAGACGTACGTAGCCGGAGAGAATTTCGTGCTGTTTTCCTACCGTGGCGATGTCACCGATGTTGACGAGGAGTGAGCCGGCGAGGGGCGGGTCGACAGGCTCGAACTCGCCGGTGTCCGGGTCGGCCACCTCGAGGCCGCCGATGCGGTCGTCCTCCATGAGCACGGTGAGGAAGCTCGAGTCCGTGTGCACCTGCACGCCGGGCGACCCCACGGTCTCCGACGTGTAGTTGTACCTGTTCATCCGGAGCTGGCACGGCCAGTCACGGAACACCGACGAGCCCTCCTCGCCCACGCCGAGGCTCGCCGCCAGCTTCGCCGCGACGTCGAGGGCTAGCGCATGCGTCTTCTCGGCGTAGGCTCCGATGGTCGCCCTGCGCGCGCACCAAATATTAACGTCGGCGAGAGGAACGTGGCGTGGCGTGCTTAGTGAAATTAATCAATCCCAACAGCCGTCACCTGATGCGCGGCGACGCGCCGATGAGGTCGCAGAAGGCCTCGACGTCGGCGGGGGAGGACGCGTCGTGCACGGCGAGGGACTCGAACAGCGGGTTCGCGGCGTTCGGGCGCACGTACCCGCTGTCCGGCGGCGCGACGTCGGCGCTGCGGCTCTTGGCGTCCGCGGGGAGCTCGTGCAGCGCCCGCGCGGCGGCCTTCACGCCGGCCTGGAGCTCGAGCGGCACGCCGTGGCCGGACACGCGGAAGCAGCCCAGGCGACGGGCCGCGGCCAGCAGCCGCGCCGACTCGTCCGGCCGCGCGCCGACGAGGGGCAGGTCGAACACCGGGATCTCTAACATCTTCGCCGAATGTGACTTGTGAGCGAGTTCGGTTGGACCTTGTGTGGTTACTGGTTAGTTTATACGCATGGTATTGGGATCGTGACAAAACGAGCCGCTATCACGGTTAGGAGAAAGATGCCAGCAAATTTTATTGATTGTCACTCATGTATTGCATAATTTTGTCCACAATTGGACGATTTAGTACTATGCACGATAAGCACCATGAGTAAGAAATTGAGAAAGCAGATGCGAGAGCAGTACTTCATTAGAATATGCGATTTTCATTTTTCCTTACAAGGGACACGACGAATCCAGGGGAACTCTCGGAAAACAACAAGGACGTGAAGGCCAGGAGATGGAAGACAGTTTCAGCAAGCTAGCTATACGAGGTGCAGTTAACAACTTAACATGTCTATCCAATCTGTGCTGTGCACCGATCGATGCTCAGGAGTGAGGTGTCATCTTGCTTCCTGCGGGCTCGAGGCAGGGCCTGCAGTGCTCCTGGTCAGTGTGGAGTTCAGCTCCCAAGTGTAGTTGGACCGAGAATCTCCATTTTGTCCTCGGCAGTCGGCACACCACACAACTACTATTCTTTCTTGGTTTTCTTGCTGCACCTTGTGATGCTATACAAGCAAGTGGCTCCTAGCAGCACCACGGCTATGATAAAAACTGGACACAAAATAAAGAAGTTACACCAAGGTCAAGCGTATAAGATCCACAAGACTATGTAGATTCATATGGTTGGAATAATTGGCATGAATGCGAGTAGCATACCAGCTATGGTGCCAAAGAACAGAAGAGCGAGCCGGTGTCGTATTAGCCATGGAAGCTCTGTTTCGAGAGTACAGTGCCGTTGAAAAGCATGTTCCTGCTTCTTGATTGTGTGCACACCTGATGGCCGCAGTTCAGATATAGGGAACTCCACACTGTGAACAGAATGGCCCTCAACATCTCTTAGTTCAAGTTTTATCCGCGGAGGTACAACATCCCAATCAATTTCAATTGCTCCAAAATTTGGTTGGCCTGAAAAACGCAACACCAAACAATTTAACAGTGTAACCAAGTCTCACAGCAGGAAATAAGCTAATTTTTTTATTCTCTGGAACATGTACAAGAGCTGCGCATCATTATGTTATTAAGAGGGAAATAAGGTAGCCTAGGTACTGAAAAATATTGGCCTCCCTTTGGATGTTTTATGACGACATTCTATAAATGAACTGTATCTTTTCGAGAGCTTTAAATAAATTTGCCGGTTCGACAAACATAAAGGACCTTCATATCTGTTCTTTTTGTTTTCATAAAGAATGAAATTGAGTAAAACAAAACATTATAGCTATCCTACACGGAATTCATACTTCTACAGTTAAATCCAAGAAAGAGTCATACCTGTAGTGCATGATTTATACCGGCACTTAGGGCTAAAGACTCGCATGGTAGTTGGTGTTAGTACTGCCAGAAGTCTCATAATAGGTTGAAAGACTGCTGGCACAGAATTCTCAACGGACTGGGTAAGACCACTTGAAGTAACATCATACAATGGATATTGAGCTCCACAGTCGAATCTAGCAATTTCTCCAAAATGAACATCACCACTAATAAACATTACTCCGTTTCTCTGCAAATAGCCACACAGTCAGCATATGTTTCATCATAGGAGTAATGGACCAGTAAAAAATCATAGCAATATCACGGTATCTTGTGAAGGACTCAGAACTCAAAGGTTTAGTTGAAGAAAGATATGCCAGCACAGAACCTACTGCATTTTGCTTTGCCGCAGGAGGAAGATTGAAACCATGAATAATAATATAATAGCTTGTCTGCAGGAAAGTAATAGTAACCAACCTTACTGCTATCAATCAATCTGAACAGCCTTTCTCTCTCCCTTGGGAAGAGTCCCCAGGACTCCACATAGAACAAAGGTCCAGTTGTTGCAGAAAGATTAGATACTACCTGTATTGGCACATGGGGATAAAGCCATTACTCTATAGTTATGCCGATGAAAATTTCCACTGCATAGCATCCCAAAAAAATGCAATCCGATATGTAACTTTTTTCCTGACCACAAGGGGAGAACCCTGTCATTTTTAATTTATGGTAGAAGAGATCCAAACCCTACCCTAGGCACCCAGAAACTACATATTATAGTGAAAGCATTAACACATAAAAAGCGAAAGGGAACAGTAGGATACTCTCTGTCCATCTAAAGAGCTGCTAACAGGTTAAATGTCATAGTATTGAAATTCTGGCACATATACCATCTGTTTTACTTGGGGAGAAAAACCAGTAGCCAACCAAGCAATAACTGAATTTATTATACTATCACTACCACAAAACTTTCAGGACTTGTGAAAGTTTTTCATAACTTCTGTGCAACCCATTAGTTGGCAACTGAGCTGTTCATCCAGAAAGCTGGGATTCATCCAGAAAGCTGGGATTCATGGGATGTGAAAACTCGTGGCCTACAATTTCTGTGTGAACATTTTTTATCCTTGCTATATTTAGTTTTACCAGTCCTAAAAAAATATTTACTTTTAATATGTTTACCTGGACAGAAGATCCAATGATGGTGATCTCTGATTGAGAACCATGAAGCTCCCTCTCCAGCCACTGCCATTGAGGATCTCCTAGAATAGTTCCATCACTTAAAAGTGGGTCTCTGTGATATCTGGTATCCAACAAGATTACCTGCGATACTGTGTTGTTATCTTTTAATTGAAATTTAATGATGAAACTAATTGGCAACAGAAGGGGAAGGCACTAGTCTTATGTTTTATTTAGGCCTGATGCATGACCATTCTAGACCTCATACTAGCATTACCACCAATAGCACTTTATGATACCTAAATGACTGCGGGCTGATGTTTTATACTGATTGGGGCATGAAAAGGTGCAAAATATGTGTAGATAACTGTGTGCTAAACTTAATTAGGTACATAACAATTTAAATTGTATAAATGTTAAATATCCACCAAAGCCAGATATGAAGTCCTCAGAGTTTACATATAAAAGAGAAGGGTGTGTTCGTCACTTTAAAATTCGAACAACACACTCAAAATGCATTTACCAGATGCAAAAAGGTCAAACAAAGTATATCAGTGTGTCATACCGTTCATCAAAGATTTTTTTAGTCTAAAAAAAAGAATTCTATCTTTTTGTATCCTACAAATGCAATTGAGCTTCATCTTGAATTTTGCATTTATATCCATTATCAAACATACACTTCCCTTATATTTGATATTATCTTGAGAGTCTGAGAAAACTTATACATCTGGTTTTCGCAGAATTTGCAACATTTAACCGATTTCACAAGACACATCGCCAACTTAATATATAGCATAAAAATTGTGATAAGAACCCCCATCAGATAAATATGGTATGGATTGCATGGTCTGCATAGTGGAGGGGAACATCAGAAGAAGTAATCCATTGTCTATCATATGCGAACTGGAACAATTGATAACTATCTTGCAATCAAATTCGTGGTGGAAAGAATTGCCAGAAAAGTACAATGCCCTGTATTTCAGGAAACTTCTGCATCTAATTTTAACAAAAAAAATCTGGAAATGCAGCAAAGTAATGACTGGAAAACATGTCCAAAACCTAGATTCACATTCACAGGGTAGCAAGTTCTTAACTTCTTATAAACTCAGACATCAGTAACTACAAAGTATCAATGACTGAGATAAGTTTGCACTCAAGGAACAAACAATGAAGCCGAAACAGACTTACAGATATAACCAGATACTCAAGGTTCATAGGAAAAAGAGGAGAATATATCAAAGATTGAAGGAACCACTGCATCACTGATACAATTATTTGTGATATAATCCTATTTGAATACGAAATAGAAAAATCATGCAAAGTGAACATGACATAAGACTACAAGCATCAACTTTACCTTCACTCTTTTTCCTTCAGGGCCAAACATGTATGAGGCATAAACACCAGCTTGTTTCCTCCTGAACAAACAAGTATAAAATTATCAGGTGGGGATATTTCTTAACTTGTTGACCTTAAACAAGAAAAGAATATAGTATTCTAAGGCATATGTTGGTGTATTGGCTGTATGTATGCACTAATGCAGATCCTAAAACTTATACAGAAATGTACGGTCCCAGAATCGAAGAAGATTTGACATGATGTGACAATAAACCAACAAGGAAATAACATTGAGAGCAGCAACAACAACAACATTCCAGACTACCTTAATTTCTAACAAAGAACACAACTACACAAATGAAAAATGGAAACAGTTTAACGGATGACCAGGAAGAATATATATGTGCTACAACTACAAAGACGGAGGCAAATCACAATATATTAAATGGGGATCAGGCAGTAATAAGTTGATAGGATCCATTATGAATTGAAATACAGCAATAAAAGTATCTCAGTTGACTCAAAGATTGTATAATCATTAAAGAAAAATGCATAGTAAATCAGACTTTGTGGTCCTAGTCCTATCATCATTCTAGGGGCTTGGTCAGTTTGGAAACATCGCAATTGCCGTGTGTTCGATGGGATCCACCTAACCTGCATGGAATCCTATCTGTGATAAGAGAAGAGTTACAACTGTGGAGTTTGCTTGGGGCTAGAGGAATCTCTCATCTCCTCGACCTAGTGCTCTTGCAAGAGTAGCAGGAGTTTTTCTGGTCTAGATCAGGTCATGTCTTTTTATTTTAAAAGGTGATTGTAGGTGTGTGAGTTTGGGTTCTGTACAGGTTCCCTAAACCCATTTGTTACTTTGGGTTTCTGTGCCCTTTTATCTTCTTAATACATTGATACACAGCTCTCCTACATGTTCCAGAAAAAAAAAAGATTATTGCTTTAAATATGAATTGCCCAAGTAATGTGGTGATGATGAGATTCAGGATTTTCTGTGAAGGATTTTTTTTGTAATGAAGAAACAGAAGTAGTGCTAGTGGACATACTTATGTAAAGCATGTTACAGTTCCATGCTTAATTGAAAAAATTACCGGTGCTCAGTCTGAATGTAAAATTGGTTAGCGAACAATAACTGCATAAGATAGACATGAAGAAATTTGAGATAAACTCTAGTATTTCTAAGTGCATACCGTTTACTGTCTTCAGGTTCATCCAAGAAATCTAACATAAGCCTCTGAGTAAACACTTTCCCACTAAATTCTTTTCCTGCATCATTCAATCCATAATCATGGTCATCCCATGTTCCAATAACCTGCAATTAATGAATTTCAATAGTGATACCAGTTTCTCGTATCTTACAGAAGCAGTAAAAAGCAGTGTCGAAAATTCTTCAGAAGTTCAGAAGTTTTTTAGACTGTCCTAAATGTTGTGACAAGTACTCTTTGGTGCGACCGTAGCCCATGGTTGGGCTGATTATACTCCCTCCGTTTAAACATATGACGTTTATGACAAACTAGTTAATTAAAAAATGGACTAGCTAGCTTGTCCTAAACGTCATATATTTGAGAATGGACGTAGTATGATGCTATCTGAAATGCATTCTTCACTGCCGTAAGATAATCAGCCCAGGAGTGCGGTCAATGGGATTTAAACAGTAACATTTGATTGTTTGTCACTGTGACGCCGACTCAAAAGAGCAGCCCCACGAATGGAATAGTACCAGCAAATCAATGCGGCGAGCGGCCACTAGAAACGACCCGGAACAGGAAGAGAAACTGACCTGAGCCTTCTCCCTGAGCCTGGCGTACCCGGGCTGGGCCTTGCCGAGCTGGTAGCGCCTCCGCAGCTCCTCCTCGGTGGAGGGGTAGAACCGCGGCACGTTCTTCCAGGGCCCCACGGTGCGCTCCTTCCCGAACACCCGGAACGGGCGCTTGCTGTCGCCGTAGACGTTGTCCCCGAGCCAGACGAACACCTGCGGGTCGAACCCCGCGACGGCGTCCCAAATGGGCTGCAGGAAATATCGCAAACGAAACAATCCCCGTCACAATAATCTCATCAAGGCGGGCGAGCGCGAGCGAGCGAGCGGCGTTCCGTCGCGCACCTGGGGCGCGCTCTGGTTGGCGCAGGAGCCGAAGGCGATCCGGGTCACCACGGCGTCGGCGGCGCGGGCGCAAGGGGCCAGGACGAGGTGGAGCAGGAGCAGGAGGGGGAAGGTGGCGGCCATTGGGTGATGCGGGAGCGCGCTCTGGCTGTGCCTCCGCTCGGGGGGCGAGGCGAGGCGAGACGGCGAGGAGAAATTGCGGGAGGTGGGCAGGAGGGAGACGGGATATTCCAATTTCCAAGGCGTCGGATCCCTGGGCGGGCAGAGGCTGGAGCCTGGAGGTGGACGTGTGGTGGCGGGGGCGATGCCGGTGGGCGGTGGCGGACGGACGCAGTCACGCAGGGAGGGAGGAAGAAAGCCAGGCCGTTTGGCCCCCTTTTTTCACTTGTTTAATTAATGCAGTTGAATTCTGTGGAAATCTACTAACTCTACGTGCTGTGTTCCTCATGACCATCCACTCCTCTGTTAACCACGCTGTGCACTGTGAAGCTTCTAGAGAAGAACGTAACGTGTGGATTTTGTAGGTCAGGTCCTTCAGTTTTGAGCCTGTTCGGCTTATCCTGATTTGTCTTATCTCAACTTATTTCGGCTTATCTTCTCTCACATACTACCTCTGTTCTTAAATATATGATACTATTGACTTTTTTCGTTCGTTTGACTATTCGTCTTTTCTACAAATATTTTAGCAAATTGATCAACCAACAAGTTAAATCTAAAGTACATTGGATAATAGATGTAATGATAGACATTTTGCTTTAGTTAACTAATTTGTTCAATATATATTAGTGGTTAAAGTTGGAGTAAAAAGTCAACGGTGTCATGTATTTAAGAACGGAGGGAGTAATACTATTCAATCTACCAGCCGAGTACTATTCATTTTACCAGCCGAACAGCCTCTTTTGTTTGCAGAAAAGTTATACTTTGCCTGAAATACTTCTAAAACTTTACTCGCTCTCTGTTCCAAATTACTTATCGTTTTAGATACATTCATTTTGTTATGTATCTAGTCGGTGATCTTAAGATCTTACTGAGGATAAAACAACAGCGTGTTTGGCCATGAGCAGTTAGAACAAGAAAAATATGATCACGGGGATAATCTCTAGCTGAAAAAAAAAATGTCAACAAAGATGTGTTTAGGTTACGAAGGAGACTTGATTGGGAAGAAGCCGCATCCTTTTTGGCTTTGCACTTTTGCAGGGATTGGGGTTAGCCTAAAAAAGGCGTGATCCGGAGTTAAAAAAAGCTGCGAACTTGCCGTGCCTAACTTCTTTTTTGCCTTTTGATTGGGATCAAGCAACTTCGCTGCAAACTGCAAAAGGCATCACGTTGTCGCTGCAAAGCTCAAGGTTTCCATTTAGAGCCGGAATATTCTGTGGTCTGTGGCTTGTGAGAAGTACCGATAGGCTATACGCTTGTAAGCATTTGAACAAAGTGATCACAAATCTAATCGAAACCTTCTTGGCCAGAATCCAGCTATGCAGCAACGCTAGAAGAACCTGTTCTCCAACAATTGTTTATGGCCTAAACCGCATAGCCCACTGTGCCATTGCTTCAAGGGCCAGCAGCCCAGCACTCCAGTAAGCTTCAGTACAAAGCAAGTGATCACACCTAGGGGCTCACTGTACTCCTTACTCTTATCAACACCGCAACACCAATTCGAGGGTATCTGATTCCAGCAAACGGAAGCAATGAAATGATGTGTTATAACAAAAAGTACACATACATTCAGATTAGGTCAGGGTGCCCAAGCTGCAAACTAGATACAGCTAGAATTGTTACACGTGGCCCATGGTCAACGGAGTACCTACATCTAGATTTCAACAGCAAACTACAGGCCAGCGTATTCATCAGTTTATGCTTCCCCAGATAGCTTGCCCCGAGGTCCCCTTGTTGCTCGGCCTTGCAGTCAGTTCATACAGGATCCGAGCAAAGGTGTCTGAGTATTTCCCATCTGTCGTCAGGATCTCAGCAAAAGTGTTCTCGTGCACAAGGAGGTGCATCCTGTTTTGAGGCTCAGAGACGAGGCTCTCCAGTATCATTGACGTCTTCCTGCAGACCTCAGGCACAGGATGCGGTGTCTTCACAATCTTTAGAAGTCTGTCGACAGCCCTGGTTCAATTCACATTAAAATGACAAAAAAAATCAGATTGTTAATGCCACTTCTTCTCCTGTATCAGTTTGCTCTCTCTAATGTGTAAAGCAGATGTTTACCATCGCTCGGTGGCAAGCTTTAGTCTGCAATCCATATTCACTTCAGCTACATTGTAGAGTGCGCTAACAGCAGCAGCCTGTGCGTCATATGCTGGCACACTCAAGAGGTCAACTAGCCTTTTGTATATCTGTATCAAGCAGCGCGATGTAAGTATGATAACTAAACAGCCAAAACAGATAGCTTTATTTGAATGCAGCATAGACAATATAACACCAAACTATTACCAAACAGAGACAGTGAGCTAAACAGCATTATTTACCTGTGGAATGACAGGGAGAAGAAATGACTCATTATCTGGATTTATTATCAGACGCCCAATCAGTTCAGCAGCGGCACAGTGCCATGGCTTAACTGAAGATGAAAGCATACCCATTATGGCATGAACTGCACCTTTTTCACTGTCTTGGCGAAAAAAGCAGCAAATGAGTTACTTCAATGTAGAAACAAAAAGGATAGAGAGGATAATAAAGCTTCAGAGTTATATCTCACGTCATTTTAATGAATGATGGCTTCGATGAGCTGAAGATTCTCAGGTCCAACACAGGTGCTAAATTGACAAGGGTTTCCAGCATGTTTGTTACGAGCTCGTCATCTTCTGCTCAATGACAACAAACCAGCAGAGCATTAGTTCACATTTAGTCTGTTGAAAAAAGAGCTAGATTTAAATTGCCAATTGCCATGACATAACACATAGTCCCAGGAGCCCATTAAAGTTACAACAGATATCAATATACATTAAAAACACTCTCACATCATCCTTATTTTGCAGTGTAAGATCAAACATATAATAGCCTAATGATAGCTTGGTTGGTAGACCCTCTAGTTGAGAGGCAGTTCACAAGGCTTGAACCCAGGTGTTCGCAGGCCATGTGAGTACCTCCCTAAAGCGTTTGCTACTCACCCCCACCCCTACCCACAAAACACACACATAAGACGAAGTTGTCTTTATCCGTGGGTCTTCATATGCAGGTAATGACAACAAGTAAAGCACAACAAACTTGAAGAGCCAGACACTAATATTCACAAAGAAACATTTAATCTAATAAAAGAATACTAGTGATTGATGGACTGCACAAAAAGAGTAGAAGATAAATGCATGTAACTGAAAACAAGACACAGGGAAATATTTCAAGCTTTACCTCTATTCTGGTCTTCTAAGCACTGAAATACAGTCTCCAAGCAATGCCTATGTTGAACCATGATAGTCTCATTTTCTGGCATAAAAGAGAAATTACGGATTATATTGGAGGCTGCAATAGCACACTGCTGCCTTTCTGCCCTCCCTTCATCATCATTGTTAAACAAGCCATCCTCATCAAACCAAAAGCTTGCAGAGCGCTTCTTCGTGACACTGGACTCCTCGGTCTTTGATTTATCATTAGAGGTACTGTAATTAGTACAATTGAAAGAATATAAGAATTCGCAGAAACAGCCATGGTTAATGAGATCGGTATCGGGATCTTGGTAAGATTAGTAACAACATACGTGCCAGTGTCAGAGTAGACTTTTTCCATGTTCTCTTGACCAAAGCCCGAGAGCGTTGTGTTGGCACCCAAAGTTCTTACTCTCGGTGGTTTGAGATGATCCTTAGGCATTGCAACATCTCTCCATTCATCAATCTGTACAGGATATCAAAGCATCAGACACAATGAAAAAAAAAACGAGTAGTTTCTTTTGAGGAAATTGACATACACATTAGTACATTGTTGTGCAGACTTTAGAGTTTAATTTGGTGTAAGAACCATATAAATTAGATGAGATGAGTATAACGTACTCCCCCTCTCATTTCCACCACATCACCAAAAATCACCCACAAATCCTCCTAGGACATATTTTGCATTGGTTATTATCTGATTTTAGAAATAAAAAAGGGTTCAACCTTATGGGGTATGGGAAAGAGAATTCTGGGCAGATTTACCCTTGCTTCTTTGGCAACATGAGGATAAAAAAATAAAAGGAGAGAAGGATTGGAGAACCAAAATTAGACGACTTTCTCCCTTTGTTTTATGGCTACAAACCTATTATGGCCAATGATGCCAGATCCCATAAAGGCCATTACCCTTTCCTTCAGTGTTTATTTTAAAGGTCAATTAGCACTGATTAGCCAGACAGAATCAGAATTACTATACAATTTCAAATAAAATGTAAATTGCATGATTTAGTAAAAGATGGATCAAACCAAAAAGATGAACAGGGAATTCAGGACATACAACTTGAAGAAGAGCATCTAAGAGCCCAGGAACTTTAGCAAGAGGTGTTGTATCACGCCGGAAGTCATCCTTCTCCTTAAATGAGAGCACTGCTAGGGCATTCAGTGCCCACAGTATCTCTGACTTCAACCCACTTTGCAATGCAAGGACAATTCT
Organism: Cenchrus fungigraminus; assembly: GCA_036936925.1. Classification (NCBI taxonomy): domain Eukaryota; kingdom Viridiplantae; phylum Streptophyta; class Magnoliopsida; order Poales; family Poaceae; genus Cenchrus; species Cenchrus fungigraminus. The sequence continues at coordinate 29,142,429 of CM072773.1, read as the reverse complement.
TTTATTATTCTGATCTGAGAAAAGCCAAAAGAGAAACATAAGTGTCCTGCCAAATAGCCAATGCTGGTAACCGTTATTAGAAAATGATTACTTGTGCAGTTCAAGCTCATGACAAAGAACGTGAGGTATCACCTCCAACGAACAGGACAAGACAAGAGTAAAATGATCGAGAGCAGGAACGTGAGGTATCACCTCCATGGTTTGTCAGCTGTATAAAGTAACTGTTCCCAAGCTTGGGAAATGAAAAGACATGTACACGCTTTATAAACCTATGTAGTTATATGCACTCTCAAGGAAGGATATGTGCACATACTTGAAAATTTTTCTAAGCCCAAATTCTTATCATCACATAGAAAGGTTTGCAGTCAATTCCATTCATGTGACAGGAAGAATTACAACTAAGTTGACCAGCGACAACAATCCAAACTGGTAGTGAGGCGTATTACAGTCTCCCCTAAACATTTTCAAGAATAAAAAGGAAGAAGAGGCAAGCATCAGGTTCTTGATAGTTCTTTTCCATTGTATGTAAACTCTATTACTTAATGAGATGGCTTCTTCGAGAATGTTAAGCTAAATCGTCTGCACTATAAATGTTATACGACCATGATTACTATTGTTCTCCAAACATTTATTTGACAATTAACACTACAAATATGCATACCCGTAATTCTCTGCGGCAACATTATTACTTCACAAGATAACCAAACCAACAGCAACAAACTAATACAAAATGCTCCATAAAACGTGCACTCAGACGGCAAAATCTTGGACCCCTAAGGCCTTATTTATACCCCTTTGGTCAGTGTCAAGCACATAATTACACAGATCTTAGCAGGTCCCGAGCTATTCCCGCCTCATGCCCCCGAGTCCCACACAAGCTGAGTTAAATTGCGAAAGGAGACGAATGAGCGGATTACCTGAGAGAGCCGAGAGGACTTGGAGGGACGGCCCGACCAGCGCGGCGGGCGCCCCAGGGTCGCCAATAGCCGCCGCCGCGGCTGCGGCCGCGGCTCCACCGGTGCTGCTCCCGATGGGCCGGCCGCGCTTCGCCGGCGTGCCGCCGCCGCTCCCGCCGGACTTGCCCGTCTGCTTCTGCATGGCTAGGGTTTTGGAGCTCGGAGCTTCGAGCGCGGAGCGGCGGAGAACGGCGCGTGCTCGAAGCTCGGAATTGGGGTGGGCAGCGGCGCACCGGGTCGAAGCGGACAGGGGATCCGCGGGATTGACGGTAGAGATTGAGCGGTAGACGCGTCCCACGCCACGTGATACATGTCGTTCTCTCGTGACAGACAAGTGGGCCAAGAGCCCACGATATTATAGCTGGTGGTTGTGTCGTTAGTTATAGCTTGTCAGTTGAAATGTTATTTTATTTTGATAGAAAACTTATGGATGTGTTAATTTTTGTTAGACATTGTATTACTTAGTTGGTCAAAACAAAATACATGGTGTTGAAATTTGATTCCATAACAAGAGCACCTTGAGGCATGTGTTGTCTAGATGTTTCTTGCTAGCTCGAGCAGCCAAGAACGCTCTCCGGCGCGGATAAGGTTATTCTTGCTTACCGTTTAGTTGGTGAATTTTTTTATGAAAGTGGTGAAATTTTTACATTGAGAAACGTGTTCTGTGAGAGGTGACACGGTCTGCGATGCGAAAATTTTGAGAAGTTTTGGAGAACTAAACAAGCAAGGTTAGACTAGACCACCTAGAGAACCAAAGGGCAAAGGCATCCTAAATAAGCAACGAGCTAGCGCTTTATGGAAGCATAGCACTGCATTTAGAGTGTCTCAAGACAACAACGTATAATTACTACATTTGAGCATGTTTTGGATCTTCGAAAAAGATGTGCATGTTCTCTTTTCTCTCTTCTAGCTTTGAGCTAGCTGCTGGATCTACCACCCTAATCGAACAAAGTCTGATTTTTGAGTGATCACCTATAATACTATATTGTGTATTTTGTGGATTTATTTTTTACTGTCGGGTACTCCTTCCGTTCCAAATTATATGTCGTTTGACTTTTCTAGATTCATAAATGTATGCATCTAGACATACATTATATCTAAGTGCATAGTAAAATTTATGCACTTAAAAAACCAAAATGAATTACAATTTGAAACAGAGAGAGTAGTTTTCAATTGTGAAAATCATATATAGAATTTTTTTATAGTATCCTCATCTTTTAGAAAAAAAAGAGAGTTAACCTTAGAAACCGTGCGGTGTCCAAAACGTAATCTGTCCTCTCTCTCTTCTTTTTTTTACCGAAAATGATATTTTTTTAGAACACAAACGAAAATGATATTAAAACAGTTCAATAGACACATCAACGAGGACCCAATCGCTTTTAAGAAAAACTAGACCAATGCATACCGCGTGTGGTATGTTGTGCAGCGTTTTGACAAGTTTCAGACTCCGTCGAGCTAGCATCAGGGTTTACGAAACTGTTTGGAACCGGTCGGTATACCGCGAAAACCGGTGGTACCGGACCGGTTGCGGTACCGGCCGGTTCCATACCGTCTGATTTCAAAATTTTCAAATTTGAATTCAAAAATTGAAAAGTGAAAGAAAAATTTCTAAAAATACTTCAAGATTTATAGAATCTAATGGTGTCAAAATTTTTCAAATATTAGCCATTTTGTATTTTTGTGGGCATTAGAAGTTCAACCAATGCCCGCAAAAAATACTAAATGCACTAATATTTGAAAAAATTTGACACAATTAGATTCTACACACCTTGAAATATTTTTATAAAATTTTCTTTTATTGTTCAACTTTTTAATTCAAATTTAAAAATATGCCAAATTTTTCATTGAGTTGGTAATTTAGGCTAATTCACTGGTAAACCACTGAAACCGGCCGGCATACCGCTCAAACCGTTCGATATACCGATCCGTACCGAATGAACGGGAGTTCGAATTTGGTTTTTTAAATTTATCCGGGTTTGAGCGGTTTTCGCGGTGTACCGCTCGGTAACCGGTACCGGAGGGCAGCGATTCGACCCTCGTGTTGGGTATTAAAAACCCTGGCTAGCATTCGCATAATTGGGTTTCCCGCGGCCACGACATCACATCGGCAATCGAGCACGAGCAGCATGCGATCCAATAGCATGGTAGTCGCGAGCTAGTCATCAAGATCGCTCACATGCCATTAGCTTTTTTTTAAGTTAAGACAGGAGCACTGCCGCATCATATAAGAAGGAGAAGCATGCGGATCCTTACATAGTTGTGATTACATAAGATAAATAACTCAAACCACCGGAGGTTGACTAACATTAAGAAACTAACCCCCACCTCTCCTCCCCATCGCTAGCACCCTCAATTGCAGTTCCTCCTTGATCATGGAAAAAACATGTGCCGGCGTTCTGAACACACCTTGAAAAACCCTCCGGTTTCTTTCCTTCAAAATGTTCCAAGCCGTACACATCAGAATACCCGCTAGTCTGTGCATGATGTGCTTGGGCAATCCCTGCAGTGAGCCATTCCACCATTTCTCGGTCGAGACTTGATGCAGAGGAACTTGAATTCTCCCTGCTACCCAGTTGGAAATCAAAACCCAAACTTCTCTTGCATAGACACATTGTAGGCAAAGATGCATTGCGGTCTCCAATGCTTGATCACATAGAATGCACACAGGATTACAAGGCCAATTACGAACTAAAAGGCAATCTGCTGTCAAAATCCTATTCTGAACAAGCAGCCACGTAAACAATTTGTGCTTCCCTTCAGCATTTGCACTCCAAATAGCCTTTGAATTGAAGCTACAATAAGATCCTTGGAACTGAACTTTGTGTGCGGACTTAGCAGAATATGTGCCATTAGCAGTCCATCTCCACAAGATGCTGTCAGGTGCATCTGTCAGATTAATATGTTGCAGCCGATCCCAAAGAAAAATGAACTCCGCTATCTGATATGCATTATTCATTCGCCACAGCCCCCTAGTCCACCGATGATTGAGAATATCATGTGCCAGTGAATTTTTCTTGCACCAAGCTAACCTAAACAGACTAGGTGCCAGGTCTTTCGGTGCTGCTCCATCTAGCCATGACGAATTCCAAAAGCTGGTCTTCTTTCCATTCCCAATTGTAACCAACGTGCTAGCCCTGAAGAGCTGATGATCAATTTCAGAACAAGGCACCTCTGTACCCACCCACGGCCTGTCAGGTTCGACCCACTCATACGGTCATACCACAACCACCTAAGACGAATTGCTCTGCTGAAACATTCCAGATCAAGTACTCCCAGTCCACCAAGAAACTTTGGTCTTCTTACCTTCTCCCAATGCACCAAACAGTGGCCACCATTTGCGTTTTCTGTTCCTTTCCACAAAAAGCTCATACGAATCATGTCCATCTTCTTGAAAGCCCATTTTTTGAGAGGAAATATGGTTAAGAAATAAGTAGGTATTGACGAAAGCACTGAGTTGACTAGCTTTAACCTTGCAGCCTTGTTTAGGAAAATTCCCTTCCACCGTGGCAATCTATTGCTGATCTTATCAATCAATGGCTGCAACTGCACCCTGCTAGGTTGCCTGAAATGTAGTGGTAAGCCCAAGTAATTGCATGGGAAGGACTGGATCGGGCAAGTGAAAGGCTCCAGTATTTCCTCCAAAGACAGCCCTTCACATTGAATTGGGAACACTGCACAGTTATCTCTGTTGGCATTCAACCCAGATGTGTGCCCAAAAATTTGAAGAATGTTTGCAACCATCTGAATTTCCTCTCTGACAGGCTTCACAAACACAACTGCATCATCAGCGTAGAGATTAACACGAAGCTGAGTACCCCGAGAGGTGAGAGGTGACAAGAGACCATCTGTTGCCGCCACAGCGAACATCTTTTGCAAAGGTTCCATTGAGAGAATGAACAGTATGGGGGACAGGGGGTCCCCTTGCCGTAGACCATTAAAGTGACGGAACCAAGGCCCTCTAGATCCATTTAGCAACACAGAAGAGGAACTAGACGATAAAAGGATGGATACCCAACTTCTCCATTTGCTGTCGAAACCAAACTGTTGCAAAACCTCCATGAGAAAGTCTCATCGCACACTGTCAAACGCTTTTGCAATATCCAACTTTAAGAAGAGACCCTGCAGCTTATTCCTGTGCAACCATCGAATTAGATTCTGCGCATAAAGGAAATTATCTTGGATGCTTCTCTTTTTGATAAACACACTTTGTGCTCTTGAAACCAAATTGTCCGATTCTGGTGCCAGTCGGCTTGCTAGACACTTTGAAAATAGCTTGGCAATTGAGTGTGTTAAACTTATTGGCCTATAGTCTTGCACACACCTGGCATCATGCTTTTAGGCAGTAGAACAATGTGTGCTTTACTGAGATGCTTCAGTTGTTGATCATGTTGCTGATAGAAAAACTGGAAAGCAAGCATTAAATCCTCTTTGATAATAGGCCATGTCTTCTTTAGAAAAATTCCAATGTATCCACCTGGTCCAGGAGCCTTATCAGCGGCAATCTTCTGAATGACAGCCAGAACCTATTTCTCAGAGAACGGTTCTTCCGTTGGCTTTTTTTTGCTCTCAGCATGGGAGAGCCCATCCCGAGTTCCCGACCACACACTGCCCAGAGAGGAGAGGAGAGGAGAGGTAGATGGGAAAGTTCTCACATGAGGAGCGACGAGGCCTCAATGCTCAAAACGTCGACTTGAAGCCGTCGGGCGTCAGATCACGGGCCCGAGTGCCCGGCCCTCCTCGTAGCGCGGGCGCGGAAAAGGAACAGCGCCAGGGCAAAGGCAGCACAGGCACGCTCGCAGTCGCAGCAGCTGCTACCACTACCTTTGTAGTACAGTGATGCATTTGCATTGTCACTTCATTGTTGCTGTTTTCGTCTGCTTTCTTCTCGCCAAGAGCTACTCTGCTATAGCGACCGATCGAGCTCGAGCATGCTGCTAGCGCCTAGCGATCGTCGGGTCGTGGTGGAGCCCACGCGTCGTCTCAGCTACCCTCCGATCCCCACGGATCTCATCATTCTTCTGGTCCACCGCCTGTACCCCTCGCGCTAGCTAGCTCACTCCGCTACTCGCCCCTCGCTTCCACGCAGCGCCAGACTCTTCACGCTCCAGCCTCCAGTCTCCGAGCAAACGAGTAGTGAAGCGGCTGCGCCTTCCTGCACCATCGCTGCCGGTGAGTCAGTCCCATCACTTCCCCATTCTTCTTGCCACTGAATTCCATCGACTTTGAAAATTCTTGGACGATTTTCTTTACTTTTCATTCTCCAGCGAGCTCGTCAGTAGTAAAGAGCTGACAAACCACTCGCTCTGCTGCTCTTCTGTAGCTTGGGTCCGTCCATGAGCAACGAGAAGGTGGTCAGGAAGCCACTGCTGCCGTTGCTGTCCGCGATGAAGAAGCTGCTGCTGCCCCCGACGTGCCTGGCCCAAATCCGCGTGGTCAGCCTGCTGGTGGCGCTCCTCTTCGCCTGTGGCTACGCCGGCTTAGCCTCCATCAACATCCGCGACGGCAGCTCGTCATCACCTTGCCAGCAGGTTTCATTTCGCCCCCCTCACATGATGCGGGTTCACGTACGAATGTTCCAGCACGCTCTGATCATCCATGGACCAGATCTCCTCCTCCAATCCCCAGTCCCGGGCGGTGCCGTCGTGGTTGCTGCAGTGTTATGCAGTGGCGAGTGAGGCCGGGGCCGCGGCGCGCCCCCTCACGCGCGGGCTCGTGTGGTGCAGCGCGGCTGAGGCGACCGCCGCAGCGCCGGCGCTGCTGTTAGAATAAATGGGCCTAAAGCCATTTATTTTAATAATAAAAGAATTAAAGTCCATTGTTTTAATGCTAAGGAAAAGTGAGAAATACCGTACAGGTAATTGAGGAGTCTTTTATTCGACTTATGAGGTAGACCTTTGGTATATCTCTTGTGAAGTTGAATAAAGGAAAAAGGCGTGCCACACGCGCGCGCGCTCGCTCACCTCGCCGAGCCGAGGCTGTGGGCGTGTGCGTGATGTGACGTGACGTGACGTGACAAGACGAGCGGTGCGGTGCGGAACGGACGAGATGAGCTGCAGGGTTTACAGTGGGGTGAGGCGATATTGACGGCCTGTCATGTCCTGAACCGTGTGCCTATGAAGAATAAGGAAGTAACACTATTCGAGGAATGGGAGAAGAAGAGGCTAACTCTTTCATATTTACGTACTTGGGGTTGCTTAGCCAAAGTCAGTGTGTAAATCACCAAGAAACGTAAACTTGGACCAAAGATAGTGGACTGTGTCTTTCTAGGGTATGCTTTTCACAGCGTCGGATATAGATTCTTGGTAGTAAGATCTGGAGTGTCTGACTTGCTTGTCGGCACAATTATGGAGTCCAGAGACGCTACATTTTTTTAGAATATTTTTTCAATGAGAGATGAAACAAGTTCATCTGAGCAAGAGTCTGTCGAGAAGGACAACTCCACCGAGCCGATGGAACTCAATGAGCCTACACTTATTGAGCATCCTGATGAGGTTAATGATGAGGCTCCTAGGAGGAGCAAGAGGCAAAGGACAGAGAAAACCTTTGGAGATGACTTCATCGTATACCTCATAGATGACACTCCTAAGACTATTGCAGAGGCCTACTCCTCACCTGATGCTGACTATTGGAAGGAAGCAGTGAGGAGTGAAATGGACTCTGTCATGTCGAATGGTACTTGGGAGGTCATTGAGCGTCCCTATGGGTGCAAACCAGTGGGATGCAAATGGGTGTTCAAAAAGAAGCTTAGGCCCGATGGTACTATTGATAAGTACAAGGCTAGACTTGTGGCTAAGGGTTACACCCAAAAGGAAGGAGAAGACTTCTTCGATACTTATTCACCAGTCGCTCGATTGACTACTATTAGAGTACTACTTTCTCTAGCGGCCTCACATGGTCTTCTCGTCCATCAGATGGATGTCAAGACAGCTTTCCTAAACGGAGAGTTGGAAGAGAAGATCTATATGGATCAGCCAGACGGATATATAGTAAAGGGTCAAGAAGGAATGGTGTGTAAGCTGGTGAAGTCTCTCTATGGTCTCAAGTAAGCACCTAAGCAATGGCATGATAAGTTCGACAGAACTTTGACCTCTGTTGGCTTCCTTGCAAACGAAGCTGACAAATGTGTGTACTATCGCTATGGTGGGGGCGAAGGAGTGATTTTATGCTTGTATGTAGATGACATACTTATATTTGGCACGAGCCTTGATGTGATCAAGGAAGTCAAAGACTTTTTATCTCAAAAGTTTGAGATGAAGGACTTGGGAGAGGCTGATGTTATCCTTAACATAAAGCTAATCAAGAGAGAAAATGGTGGGGTGATTCTGTCACAGACTCACTATGTTGAGAAGATGCTGAGTCGGTTTGGATACAGCAATGGTAAACCCGCCTCGACTCCCTACGACGCCAGCTTGGTTCTTAAGAAGAACTTAAGGATAATGGTAGATCAGCTGAGATACTCCCAAATCATTGGTTTCTTGATGTATTTGGCTAGCGCCACGAGACCTGACATTGTATATGCAGTTAGTAAACTGAGCCGGTTTGTTTCAAACCCGGGTAGTGAACACTGGCGTGCTCTTGAAAGGGTGATGCGCTATCTAGTAGGAACAATGAACTATGAAATTCACTATTCCGGAGACCCCAAAGTCTTGGAGGGATATAGTGATGCAAACTGGATTTCTGATGCTGATGAGTTAAAAACCACAAGTGGGTATGTGTTCACACTTGGAGGTGGCGCTGTTTCCTGGAAGTCTTGCAAGCAGACCATCTTAACGAGGTCAACAATGGAAGCAGAACTCGCAGCACTAGATACTGCCACTGTTGAGGCCGAATGGCTCCGTGAACTCCTTATGGACTTGCCAGTAGTTGAGAAACCGATACCAGCAATTCTAATGAACTGTGATAATCAAACTGTGATTGTCAAGGTGAACAGTTCAAAGGACAACATGAAGTCATCCAGGCATGTCAAGAGGCGGTTGAAATCTGTCAGGAAATTGAAAAACACCGGTGTTATAGTCCTGGATTACATCCATACGGCTAAGAACCTGGCAGATCAATTCACAAAGGGTCTGTCACGTATCGTGATAGATAATGCATCTAGGGAACTAGGCTTGAGACCCACGTGTGTCCCTCCATAGTGGTAACCTGTCCTATGTGATCAGAGATCCTGTGAATTAGGATGGTGAAACAAGCTACGGTCTGACTGAGAGAAGAGAACCTTTGAAGTGGCTCTATCCCTGGAAAGATGCATTTCTCTTCAACACTGTATGGCAGGCTGGTATACATACCTTAATGTGTTCCAAGTGGCTTCCATGAAACAAGGCAGTTGTTTCTTTGAAGCAAAGACATGGTCCTACAGTATGTCTTGGAGGAGCACACCTATATGAGTCAGACTACTTGTCATAGTCTATGAGATGTGGGTAATCTCTAGAAAACTCATGAAGAGGCACGGAGTATGACCCATAAGCTCCAACCCGCAGGGATGCTATGTGCAGCCTAGTATCAGTAATGGGCTCGGGCCAAACTTAGATGCACAAAACTGGCAATTCAAGGCATAGTCCATTGTTCAGTTGTAAATAAGTGTAACCTGAGTTCCTGGTGGATGTTCAACTTAACAGTCTCCACCGCAGTACTGGTATATCAAAACAGAAAGGGAAAATGAGAGCATTTCCAATGTGACTTGTAATTCTTGGTGGGAATTGTTAGAATAAATGAGCCTAAAGCCATTTATTTTAATAATAAAAGAATTAAAACCCATTGTTTTAATGCTAAGGAAAAGTGAGAAATACCGTACGGGTAATTGAGGAGTCTTTTATTCGACTTATGAGGTAGACCTTTGGTACATCTCTTGTGAAGTTGAATAAAGGAGAAAGGTGTGCGACACGTGCGCGCGTGCTCGCTCGCCTCGCCGAGCAGTGGCCGAGGCCGAGGGCGTGATGTGTCGAGTCGAGTCGAGTCGAGTCGAGACGAGCTGCGGGGTGGGAGCACCTTTTTGCCGTTGGAAGGGAATAATCCTTTGGCATAATCCCAACGATGATTTGGTTTCCTTAATCGCGACCGTCCAGGTTCATCCATCGCGTCCCCTCTGCGTCCCAGATCTGAATCTGGGCGCACCCCCTCCGCCTCCGCCCGCCTATATAAGGAGGTCCTCCTCCTCCTCCTCAACTCACCAATTCACAATCCAGGTACTCCTGCTTAGGAGACCTCTCCCTTCTCCCTCTCTGTCTGCTGCTCTTGTTTTGCATTCCCATCGCTTGCACCGCGCGCACGGTGTTGGCGAGAGCAGAGCCTCCGGAATCTCGTTCTGCTGCTGAAGATCCTGCTCGGGATACGCGGGCGATAAGGTTTTTGGGGAGCGTTTTCACGCGACTGCTCGCTCCCTGTATGACTACTTCCCGGCTTCACTGCGATCATCTTCCTGCATCGACTCGTACGACTACTTCAAGCATGGTCCGCTCATGATCATGACTGATCCAGCGGATAACAGTGCATCGGGTGTCCCCGACACCCGTATCGCTTCTGGGTACACTCTCAAACTAATTCGGTTTCTTATATTCATGTTTAATAGTTGTTTAAATATGAACACATGCACATGCTTTGTATCACTCACGATAGTCATTTCTTTGAAATATCTATTTAATAATGAAATTAAAATATGCCAAAATATTATCTATCTTCTAACAGCTGCTGCTGCTCGCGCGCCGCCGCCGCCACGGCCTCGGCCTCGGCCTCCGGGCCCTTGCCTTGCTCGCCCTCGGGGCGACCGCCGCCAACCACTGGATGTACCTCAAGATCATCAGCATCGTCCGCGCCGGCAACCCGGGAAGCCTCTTCCTTGCCGTCGAGACCGTGACCATCCTCTTCGCCGCAGCGCTGGACGTGCTCGGCGTCGCAGCCTTCCTCCTATGAGCGGGGTAAGCAACAAAGCGTCCGGATGCAGGTATCGCGTGCTCCATCGATCCAGCTGGGACCTGGATCGGGAGCTCCATGGATCGGCAGCTTAATCACTACTGTAGCTAGCTTCATCGGTTCTTGCTCTTGCTCATGGTCATGGTGTAGTAGTAAGGAACAATATCTACCTATGTTGTCGACTGTGGAGTGATCGATCGAGAGTGGCAGAGTGCCCTGCATTACGCCACGCTCCACGCATGCCGTACGTGCGCGGCAGTATGCCAGTATCTCGCCAGTTCAAATGTAGATCGATCACCTAGTAGCTCCTATTACTTCGTATCTTCATCGACTCTGATCAGCTGATCCTGATCATTCGTGTAATGTAACTAGGGGTACTCCCCCGCGCGTTGCTGCGGGAAGTAAGAAAGAATGCAATGATCATAAAAATGAGTTTCATCTTGTCATCTCATCTTAACAGGGACATATCTTGACAGGGACATGAGCCTAACAGATAGAATACAAATACCAGTTCATCGAGCATACACGACGATTTATTTAGAACACAGTGACAATACATGTTAGTAATTAGCATCACTTTTTTCTGATATAAGCAAGCAGTGTATGGGTACAACAACATTATTCCAAAAAAATGGCACTGTAATGGCCAAACATGGAGAACTAATCCATTTATACATACATGTACTATGTTATGTATACTGCAACTATAGACATCATCCTCAATTTTCCTAGATGCTACTGTACCACGTGGTACACGGCTGGCTGGCTTGCTCAATGTTGTCCCTTGATTGTTGATGACCCCAAATGAAAAGGCATGTGTTAGTTTTTGAGGGAGTGTTCAGTACACATCCTGAGTGTCACGCCGGCAGTTTCGAGGTGAACCGCGTCATCTGATCTGTCATAGTGAGGCACAATGGCATGAACTGAGAAACTTACGGAGGGATTTTCTTGAGGTTTTAATCACTATGAATTTTAATCACAATTAGCTTTAGAGAAGATTCACTCTCCAGGTCAGAAAATTGATGCAGGTTTTGAGTATTCTTAAATTTCAATTCGATCTAAAAGTCATCGATAGAATCTTCAAAGTACCAAGCAGAGCCTCAACTATGGGAATGTACGTAGAATTTCATACGTAGGTCGTCAAGTACGGAGAGACGCTGGCATTCACAACAGAATGCACGATGTAGCTAGCGGCATCCGGCATGTACTGAAAACAGCAACGATGTAAACCAACCCTAGGCATCAACTGCACGAATTTGTCCTTGTACGCGTCACTTAAGCAGAATGTAACCACATATATGTTAATAATAGCAAGCATTCTTCCATCGAAAAAAAAAACAATAGCAAGCACACATAATGATAGGAACCTAAATTGAAGAGCAAACACCTCAACGATTATGCATGGACTCTAAAGAGTGCAGCGTAACAATGGGCACCAGTGACACAAATGAAGCAGCCAAGAACTCTGTATGAGACCTGCACAAAATTAGAGGGTAATTGCTCATGAGCGTGGATGCTAGCTTTTTCGAATTGGGAATACGGACAGAGTAGAAGAAAAACGCACCTGTGCGTGCGATGGGGATGAGAATATGAGAGGACATGGTTATGGGGTGCACCATATAAATCATAGAAGCCATGGAAACGAAGAGATACAATCAATTACGATTAATCGATAATCAATGTAATCATGGGGGGAGGGCAGTGGCCACTGATTGAATTGCAAAGGCATTGAATTGGTGGGCGGTGTGGCTGGTTGTGGGGAAGAGGAAGAGGCGACAGGGCAGCGGCGATGTGTTGGGCGGTGGGATTGGAGCGAGGGAAGAATGGGCGGGCTGCTCTCGAGGGCGGGTCGGAGGTGGGAAGAGCAGCAGTGAGGACGGGTTCGATCCAGGAGGCGAGGGGCCGGGAAGAGTGGCGCTGGAGGAGAACGGGGTGGAGGTGGGGCCGGGAGGCCGGGAAGGGCGGCGCTGGAGGAGATCGAACGGGGGGTGGGGGTCGGTGAAGGGCGGCTTCGATCCGTTTCAGACTGGGGAGTGTCGGGGGACAGGAGCGTTCGTCGTTTGGGTCGGGAGCAGCAGGAGGGAGGGCGTTACAGTGCGGGAGCGCACGGGGGCGGCCGTCGATCCAATTTCATCAGTTTCGGATGACGTGGTTGCAACAGAATGCAGGTGGGACCCATTTATCAATGACGTGGACCAATGAGAGGGCTGAGAACTCCTTAAGATTTTCTAGTGGGGAGCTTCTATATAGGAGTTATAGATGACGTGGACCAATGAGAGGGCTGAGAACTCCTTAAGATTTTCTAGTGAGGAGCTTCTATATAGGAGTTATAGATTAGCATATCCTGTCTGTGGATTCTGGATTGTACGTGACCAGTCTGATGGATCGAATGGAGCAGGAGTATATAGCAGTACCTGTCTTTAGTTCGGTGCCTCCTTATGCCCATATGATCGTTATATAAATGTAATACTCCTGCTTATTGATGTGAAATTTATTGGTAGGCATGTTGCCATGCGTGCAATTTGTGATCTTGTGCATGATGTCAAGCTACTATAAGAAGGGCTCACACAAACTGAAACAGATAGGTCTTCAGAGTTTTAACGGAACGAAATCTAATGTGATGACCTACACCATATTCTCGCTATTTGCTATGAGCAAATGTCTCTTATAACACTAGTGGAGAAGGAGGTTTTCACTATCGGAATCTGATGCTTTGCCGAGAGTCACACAAAAAACTCTCGACAAAAACGAAACACTGGGCAAAGAATTTCTTTGCCGAGAGCTCAGCGGCTGGCCCTCGGCAAAGAATTTATTTGCCGAGTGCATTTTTTGGCTCTCGGTAAAGAAATTAAAAAAAATCACTTTCTTCCCTTCAAATTTTTTCTATCCTCAACATACACTTATACAAAACTTATACTCAAATTTGGCACAATTTTAGCTATGTTTGCTATATTTAACAATTTTACTTCTTTCTAGGTAATTTTTTTATACGTTCGATATGAAGTACAAGTGCATGAAATCATAGAGTAAAGTTGGTGAAAAAATGATATTTATGTTCATGAGACATCTCTAAGATCATGAATATGAAATGAAACTAAATTTCCGGCATTTGGTTCTCTGATCTTGATCGTGAGGTAGAAAGGTTTAAAAATTGCATAAAATTCAAATGAAGTTTGAAAATCATGAAATTTGTCAAGTGGTCATGATATCATATGTGGAGGTAGTGGTAAAAAATTGAGAATGCTTTGAACACTTCGACATGTGCACTGTTTAGAAACCGGAACATCTCACAAGAAGTTTCTAAGAATTTGAACTGATGTCACTAGGTTTGGAGTCTTAGAGAAATTCAAATTTGAGTTTGACTAAAAAAACTTTTCTATAAGTAGTATACAACATATTGGCATCATGTTAAGTTTTGGAATTTTTTTACATTTATTTACTATTTTTAATAATTAATTTATTAAAACTGTCTTTGTCGAGAGGACCTCTCGGCAAAGCCTTATTGGGCTAGCCGGCCCATCCACGCAAACCGGCCCATCAACGAACCCTAGGTATTAAACCCCTCCCCACACCCCTACCCTCCACTGCCTTCTCCCTCTCCCTCTGTCGCCGCCTCCTCTTCCTATCTCCGCCGCACGCAGATCCGTCGGCCTTCCTCACTCCCTCTGCCGTCGGCCTCCCTCCTGCGCGCAGATCCGCCGGCCTCCCTCCTACGCGCAGATCCGTCGGCCTCTCTCCCTCCCTCCTCCCTCATCGGTTAGGCCCGTCGGGCCCTCCTGCCTCCCCTTCCCCCTCCGTTCACCCCTCACCGGCAGTGAGGAGCAGCAGCGGGGCGAGGTGCGGCGGCGGCCCATAAGGAGGCACATCGGCTTGCCCTCCTCTCCCCCAGCGTCGGCGCAGCGGCTGCTGGAGCTCCCTCCCCTGCAGCGGTTCCACGGTGACGGGCGCAACCTCCTTCCCCAGCACGGTGGTAGTGGATCTTCCCCCGGCACGGCGGCCTGTTGCTCCTTCCCCGGCGTAGCGGCGACGGATCCTCCCCCGACACGATTTTGGTGTGTGGCGGCCAGATTTGAGGGCGGCGGCCGGATCCGGGTTGAGGGCGGCGACCGGATCTGGGTTCTCCATCTCTCTCTCTGTGTGTGTTTTGGTGTGTGTGGCGGTGGTGGTGTGCGGCGGCCGGGTGGTGGCATGCGGCGGCGCCCGGGTGGTGGTGTTGGCGGCTCTGGTGGTGGTGGTGGCGGCGGTCAGCTGATGGGGGCCGCGGTGGGCCCCTGCTACTTTTTTTGTTTTGGAAAATTTTCTTTGTCGAGAGCCATCTGCCCTCATGGCACATGTGTGCCAAGAGGGTTTGACGTGACTCTCGGCAAAAAGGCCTTTGCCGGCCCAGTTATGCCGAGTGCCATTTGACGAGAGTTTCCTCTCGGCAAAGGCGCTGCCGAGGGTAAAGGGGTCTTTGCCGAGAGCATCTTACTCTCGGCAAAGGCAGCGATTCCGGTAGTGTTTAGTCTCAGTTGGTAAGGGTTTTAGGTACCTAAGGGACCAACCGGGACTAGTGCTGAGATACAAAAGGCCCCCGGGCACGCCAGTGTCACAAGTCATGTGATTTTTTGACATGAAATATGTGCGTGCATAGTGCAGGAATTCAAACTCGTGACCTTATTGTCTCACATACACAGCACATCTGACTGCGTAGAGGATGCAATCCTCTTAGATTAACTTGTGGGAGACCCTTTAGTTTTGGTTCGTAACACCAACCCAGACTAAAGGACCCCCTTTAGTCTCTGTTGGTAACATCAACCTAGACTAAAACCCCGAGACCCTTTAGTATAGGTTCGTGTTACGAATCCATACTAACCCCCTAGTCTAGGTTGGTGTTACCAACTGAGACTAAAAGGTCGGAGCACTCCTACCACTCGTGGCACGTCGATGCAAAGACTTTAGTCTAGATTCCAAAATTCAACTGGGAGTCCGGGACTAAAGGAGTGAACCAAAGATCCATCCTCTACTAGTGTAAATATTCAAATTTTATTTGAAGAAAATAATTCTACAAATATGATAGTGTGTTTTAATGAGAGAAAAAAAATCTTGCATATCCCTAGCCTAATAATTATTGTAAAACGTATGTGAGAACTTAATTTTTGACCACACCAGTTATTATTTCTAAAATAAAATAGGCGAGTGTTAAATAGAATTAAATCTAAATTTGTTCAGAAAAATACATGAAAATGCGTGATGAGGTTGCAGGGACTTGAAAAAGTAAAGAGAAGAAAAAAAGAGATGAAGGGAGTTATATGCAAAAGAGATATTTCCGGAATTTAGAAGTAGCTTATAAATTCATTGGACAAAATTGATGTTAGCATGACGCAATTATACGTAATAAAAGAATCAATTATACGAACCGAGAGGATTGTATTACTGCTTACGAGAAATATACTAGTGTTTTCCTCAACGGGCTACACGATCCGTTTACAAGTTTAAACCGGAAACGGAGGGTAACCGTAGAGTTTAGAGCTTAGGTCCCCAAACTAAAAAAATCATCTACTAGGTTCGTAAATTGTTTTCGAGATCTCATCTAAGTACATAAACTAAATAAACGGCCATCTAAGTCCTTAAATTTTTAAAGAACGGTCGTATATGTCCAAAGCTGTGGCAATGAGCCTCCTGGCAGCGGGAGGCGTGGAGGTGGTGTTGCTTTGATGGGAGGAGCGGGCTACACTGTGCCTCTGCCTGCGAGCTGCGACCATGCGTGTCTTGTCGCCACCACTTTGAACCTAGGCGATCGCTCTTTAAAAGTTCATAGACCTAGATGACCGTTATTTAGTTTGCGGTCTTAAATGAGACTTTTGAGAAAAAATTTTATAGATCTGGATGACCATTTTTTTAATTTGCGGATCTAGATGAGATCTCAGAAAAAGTTAACCTATAGTGAAATTCACTCTTATCTATATAAAGGGCACTCACTCACTACTCGCTCTCACCCTCCCCTCTCGCAGTCTCGCTCGTCTGACGCACGTATGCTGCGCTTCCACTTGCCACAACTTCTCCCTCCCTCCGTGCCATGGCGTCCGCCGCCGGTGTTGTTGCCGCATGCGCCTACTGGTGCGTGCCCACGCTCATGGGCCATTGCTCCCCACCCCCACCCTACCGCACCCCACATCCAGATAATAGTTAATAATCACTAATTATTCCATTGCTATAGCTCGGTCTTTCTCTTCCTCTGCTGCTGGAACATATGGAAACACCGCAACAATGTGGTGTTCGACGGCTAACAGCCATGTCTGCATCGGCTGCTAGGATTTTTTTTAATTTTAACTTTTTTAAAAAATATTTTAAAAAATAACACTACCGAAATTTTATTTACATCCGGTGACCTTTTTACCCGCGCCATGATTCTTAGCACGGCAGATAGGCTTTGCCGCGCCACTGCATGCGGCGCTCAGATTTGCCACGCTGCCATGTAGTGCTGACTGTGTTTGTGGCTGCCGCGCCGCAGCAGGCTGACGCGCCAACCCCGCGGGCGCGGTAGCGGGCGGTCGAAACCCCACGGGCGCGGCAGCGGGCGGTCGATCTCACTCGAGTACTTCCTCTGGTCATGCGCTCTGCACCGCAGTGTGCTGATGCTGTTTGGCACTGTGGCGCGTGCATGGTAGGGGCAAGCCGCTGCCGTGCCGCAGGCCACCAGCCGGACCCCAGGGCCCCCCGCTCCTGCCGCCGCACATGGTCACATGCACAGGGGAGATTAGAACACACAACTGCTGCACATCAGTCTGGTGTCTTTAGTTTTTTAAATTTTCCTCAACTACTCCTCACATCTAGGGATGGCAGCGGGGCTATCTCCGTCGGGGATTACCAGAACGTTTTGATCCCCGCAGGTGTAGAACTTCCCCGTTCCTATCCCCGACAACGTTTGCGGGGAAGGATTTTCCCCCGTCCCCGTCCCCGAGCGGGGATCTCTCACCCGACGGATGCCCCATCCCCGATAAATCCCCATAAACAAGCATGGCCAGATCCCCAGATCGAGCGTTGCTGGCCTCTCCTTCCCTCTCCACAGGCGGCGCGGGGGCATGGAAGCAGCCGGCCTTCTTGCCGTCGAGGTGGGCTTGGAGGCTCTCGACCTCGGAGGAGTAGGGGCCGCCGCTGCTGGCCCCGACGGGCGGTCCTTGGTGCCGGCGGGCGGCGGCGGCGAGCCACAGGGTGGGCGGCAGCGGCGAGCCACAGGGCGCGCGGCTCCCTGTCCTCTTCTTCGACGAGGCGCGAGCAGGAGCAGCAGATTGGAGGGCAGTGGGCAGGCCTGCGCGGGCCCCTGCTCCTAGCAGGGGGCGGGGAGGAGCAGAGGTCCCGCCCCCTGACGGCGAGCCGCGGGCCACGGCGACCGCGTGCGGACGGGCGTGGGAGCAGCTGCGGACTCAGACGGCGAGCAAGACGCGTGCGTGGGAGGCAGAGGTAGAGGGGAGGCAGAATGGGGGGAGTGGTGGGCGGGTGGCGGAGGACTGGAGTAGTGGATCTAGGGTTTGGGGCAGCAATATATATGCTTTTTTTTTGGGCTTGGGCTTCAATCCTATATTGGGCTTCTTTTGACCTATTAAACTTGCAACTGCTACTGCTATTCTACTCGGGGTCCCCGACGGGGAACGGGGACGGGGACGCGAAGAACGTTTCGCTCCCCGCTTCCCCCGACGGGATGGAAAAATGCCCATTAAGCTCCCCGCGGGGACTAAAAACGCCTCATTTGCATCCCCTAATGGAGGAAATCCCCGTCGGGGATCGGGGCCCCATTGCCATCCCTACGAGTCACATCCATCTTTAGTCTGGTGTGTTTAGTTTTTTAAATTTTCCTCAATTACTCATCACATTCATCTTTAGATACTGATCTTCTATTTTTTTTCAATTACTCATCACATTCATCTTTAGATACTGATCTTCTATTTTTTTTTCCAAACTCACGAAACTTTCTGTAGCAATTTTAAATACAAAATTAGGAGGATTAACAATAATTTAATTATAAAACTAATTACATAGATGAATGGGAAATGGTGAGATAAATCTATTAAACCTAATTAATTCATTATTAGAGATTGTTTACTATAGCACGACATTGTCTTTCAATAAATGCTTCTTGCAATTTCTCGGGATTATGGAATTAATTTTGTCATTAATCCATAATTAATACTCCTAATTAGTGTCTATAGATTCACAATTTCTCCTAGGCATGTTTAGTTTGCACAAATTTTTGGGAAAAAAATTTGGGTTCCCTTTCAAAACCTATGAGTATTAAACGTAGACTAATTACAAAACTAATTACACTGATGGATAAGAAATCGCAAAATAAATCATTAAGCTTAAATAATCCATAATTAGAGATTGTTTACTATAGCACTATGTTGTCTAATCATGACATAATTAAACTCATTAGATTCATCTCACGATTTAAGTATGGGGTTACGAAATGAATTTTGTCATTGATCTACGTCTAATGCTCTTAAATAATATTTGAAATTCGATGTGTCATGTGGTTGAAAAACTTCTTAGAAATTTTTTCATAAACAGACCATTAAATAAGGTCGGAACTAAAAAAACTAACATAAATCTACCTGTTTAGTTCTTAAATATTTCACCAACTATCCGTCACATCAATCTTCGGACACTAATTAGGAGTATTAAATGTGAACTAATGACAAAACCCATTCCACAAACCCTACCTTAATTTTCGAGACGAATCTAACGAGCCTAATTATGTCATGATTAGACAACGTCGTGCTACAGTAACCAATCTCTAATGACGGATTAATTAGGCTTAATGGATTCGTCTCGAGAATTCCTGTCCATCCATGTAATTAATTTTATAAGTAGTCTATGTTTATTACTCCTAATAGTCCTCAATAATAACTCCCAAATTTATTTTTCACTCCATGAACTAAATAGAGCCTTGCCTACTGGCCTTGTTTACTTCCCAAAAGTTTCACCAACAACCCGTCACATCAATCTTCTTTCCACTAATTCGGAGTATTAAATGTAGATTAATGACAAAACTCATTCCACGACCCCTACTCTAATTTTCGAGACGAATCTAACGAGCCTAATTATGTCATGATTAGACAATGTCGTGCTACAGTAAACAATCTCTAATGACGGATTAATTAGACTTAATGGATTCGTCTCGCAATTTCCGGTCCATTCGTGTAATTATTTTTATAAATAATCTATGTTTAATACTCCTAATGGACCTTGAAAGGGGACCCAAAATTTTCAGTTCGCGAACTAAACGGACCCGGGCCTAGTCCTATATCCATCAGCTGTGGCGCCTACGAAGTAGTAGCACAGGACATGATTCCTGTCCAGCGTTGGCAGACCAGCTTTGCCTTGCGTGCCTTCGGGTGTGTTTAGATCCTAAAAAGTTTGTCAAAAACATCTCATCATCTATCGCATCACCTCTCACTATTTATCTGTATTTATCTCAATTTTTTCCTAATTCAGCCAATTCACCTGGATAACACACCCTTCTTTGATCCGTCCGCCGACGGGACTTCACAAGCAGCCAGCGGGGTCCGCCGACGGAACTTCACAAGGGTCCGCCGACGAGACTTCACAAGCAGGTAGCAGGGTCAGCAAAAAGGATAGCAAAATTGTGCTGTACATGCCCTTAGGCCTTGTTCAGTTCGTGGAAAATTTTTGATTTTCCACGAACTGAACAGGGCCTAAGACCCGTCTGTATAGTGGTAATTTTGCGGAAAAAACCCCCACACCCTCCTACCGACGGCCCGCACGTCGTCTGGCAAGGCGACGCCTGCGCGCCGTTCCCCGAGGCCGAACCGACGAAGCACAGACCGCTGTACAGGTCGTCTTCTTCCATCGACGACCGCCCTGGATCCCCCGCGCTGGCGCATCCCGCGCGCTCCTGCCACAAATCCTGCAACGTCCCGCCAAATCTGAGGTCCCAGCGGCTACCTGGAGCTCCGCCACCACCGGCGTGCAAGCTGGAGCCCCGTCGTCGTCGTGGCCCGTCGACCAGCAGGGGAGAGAGAGGGCCGCTACTGCAGGAGGAAGAGGACATGGAGGAGAGGGAGGCGGCACCGCACCACTGCCCAGACGTCGTCCTCGTCGCCGTCCACGACCTCCACACCGTCGTGACTTCACAGATCCGTCGACGGCCCGTGCTCGAGCTCCAGGACGACGAGGAGGGCCTCTGCTCTGCTCCATAGTGGCCAGGTGAGGGAGGCCCGCCTCCTCGCTCCTCTGCAGCCCGGGGTGGCGCCGTGGTGCTCGATCGGAGGAGAATGCGGTTGCCGCTGCCCCTAATCCTCCGCCGGACCCGGCGCGCTGCTGCCCCTCCTCCTCCGGGAAGCAGCACGCCACCACCGCCGCTCGCCATGCGGCGCCGGGAGGAGGGGCGGCCGCCGCTCCCCATGATGGTGCTCGAGCTAGGACGGAGCAGCGGACGACAGCAGGACCTCGAGGACGGGAGGGAGAAGCCTCCGTCGGCCGCTCGAGCCAGGGGCGCTTGCCATCGCCGCCGCACCCCACACGCACGGCCGCCACACCCGACGATGCTGCTCCTGGAGCTGAGAAAGATATTTCTGGAAACGAATGGATAAGAACGATGATGCTGCTCCTGGAGAAAAAAATGGACGATGGGCTGAAAACTTTTGGACTTGATTGCACCACGTCACCATCCGGATTCCTATGATTTTTGTAGTAGTGTTTATGATATTTCTATAATAAACAAAGGTACTGGAAACACTTTAGCTAATTTCTATGATTTTTGGCTGAAGTTCATGTCACTAGCCACACAATGGTATACACAAATATATTTGTAGTTGATCTTAGTTTCATGCAAAGCATTAAACAGTTTATAGACGATCCGTCTATCTGTGGGTTGTATGAACCGTCTGTATATCTGTCTGTATGCTGAGTTCGAGATTCTGCAGACGACCCACCGTCTGTGAGCTGTACATGCCCTAAGCTACCACTGCCAACGATTAAAAAAAATACTTCATGCTCACAAACTTTAAAGTATTGCAAGGGCCCAGCAATTATTACAGCGCCTGGTGGGAGAGTTATGCAGTTTCGTGACCTACTTAGCGCTACCTCCGTGAAATATATGCTGCCCCTGCTCTAAGAGGGGCTTTAGACCATCTGCAGCGCTGAACGGTATCACCTCCGGCATGCAAGTATCGTAGCCATTTAGAGCAAAAATTTGCTGCAGCGCTGTGCGGCAAAGCCTACGGCAAGCAAGCGTAGTCCATCGATTGCGGCACTCCTGGGGCAATCGAAAGCGTTACGGCACAAGCGCTGCAGTCCAACTACCCCTTTCCTCGCGCGCAGGGATGGAAGAAGCAGGGAGGGAGGGAGGCCCTGCCGCGGCGCCGGAGATGTGGAGGTCGAGCTGAGCCGGAGATGCGAAAACGAGCGGCGCCGGAGATGCGGACGACAAGCTTCGCCGCTGGGAGCCATCCGCACCCCGCCAGGTCCGGGGAGGGAGCTCGATTCCGGCGCCGAGGCCGAGGCTGAGGCCGCCGCCACCGGGAGCCGGTCGGCGAGGGAGCGGCCGGCGGCGCTCGATCCGCGGCTCCACTGGCTCCACTGCTCCTTCGCCGCCGCGGGCTCCTCCGAGTCCGGCACACGGAGCTCGCCACTGCCGGCCACCGTTGACCCCTGCCCCACCCCGCGCCGGCCGGGGAAGGGAAGGAGGGAGGCGCTCTCCGGCCGGGGAAGGGAGGGAGGGAGGTGCTCGCCGGCCATCGGCAGAGCGGGCACAGGGAGAGATGGGGAAGAGAGACAGGCGGATCGGGCACAGGGAGAGATAGGGAAGAGAGACGGGAGGTAGAAGATGATTCTAATAATTATATTTTGCCCCTTGATGATTCTAATAATTATATTTTAGTCCCTAAAACTTCTATTTTCTTTCATTCTAATCCCTAGATTTTATATTCTTGCCATTTTAATTCTTAAAGAGGTAACAAATGAATATTTAATCAAAGATAGTAGTTGGAGGTGGATGAATAAAATATATGGTTGTTGAATATAGAGCAACTATATAGAGTAACAGGAGTGCGGGAGAAGTTGATGTAGAGTAAAGATTCTTGCTGACGTGGCTGAAATATTCTTTTTAGAGTAAATGTATAGAGTAATGCGAGTGTGGATGGTCTTAGAAGGGATTTCATGGGATTCCGGACGGTAAAGGGACTCAAAGTCCCCCTGCCCCACCATTGGCTCCGTGTCTGCTTCCACGCAACGTTTGCTCGAAAGTCTATCTGTGGATTTGTAATATATGCAACAGTATGTAGTTGGTGCAATAATATGGTACGTCTTTGAATTCACAATGAAGATTCTGTTCGGACGTATGTGTTCATATATGCTGCTTTCTTTTGCATTTGTTTAGAGTAGAAGTGAAGAGGGAACCTGTTAAGCAAAGTAGGATGTTGTTGATGACTTCTTAAGTTTGTACCGGGTAGCGGGTACTGTTCACTTTTGTCGTTGGGAAATCTTTTGACCAAATTCATTACTCCAGGGAACACGATAGGGAACAAAACCACTGAAGTGCCACCAAAACAGGGGAGGCAAAGAAGCATCTGATGGCGGGAGCAATCTTAGCATACATGGCTTCTCAAAAAAAAAAAAATCTTAGCATACATGGTGTTGGAGAAATGCAAATGAACAATCTTAGTATCTGGAGTATATACTTTTGAACATAATCATTTGTTTTAATGTAATTGATAATTATAAAAACAATGTTGGAGAGCTTTGTTCTTAAATAATTCTGCCGTTATAAAACATCCTTTGCATGCTCAATGGGACTTATTCTTCTTTTCTTGGTCATTAGAATCTTCATAATTTATAGATTCATCTCTTATTTAGGGAACACCATATTAGCATTTAAACGTTTATGCTTATCGTGTGCCAAGAAAATATAAATGGAGTATGTTTTCTCCCAAAAAATTATCTGTATACAAAATCTTCTATGAAATGTTTTGTTGACTAGGTCTTTTATAACACTTGACTAGGCACATGCATCTTTACTAGAGTATCGTTAATGATGATTGCAGAAAATAAGGCTCGTCATCAGTACATCACGACCCCTACTACAGAGTATGTGAGAGAGTGACCAAGCAGGTCCTTAAACAATGAGGATGCACGAATGAACAATGAAGTACATACGCAGAGCGCAGAGCTTCTCTTTGCGGAAAACACAATCGACATTCCCTGGACAAGATATAAATAAACATGCAAAGGACTCCGTTGAATCATGCATGTTTAGTGTAGACCTGGAGCCGCGCACATATGCATGTGCCATACAAGCGGCGCGTATAAGCACACGTCATAATTTACAAGCCATACATACTGGCCGTTGCAGATAAAGACATTTTTTTCTCCATTGGGACTTTTTTTTTTGTGAACTTCTCCATTGGGACTACCGGACTAGGGAGTAGCCAAACATGGAAGAACCAGCACAAGCCGTCAAGCCCAATGTAATCCACAAAACTGCTGGGTCAACGTCAAAGAGCCGCATCGGGCCCTGCAGAAACTTCAGAAAATTGGAAAGAGATTTGTAAGATACGTTAGTCAAAGGAGTTTCCCTGCAGCTTTTAAAAGCATGCCTTGTACTATCATACATTCATACCGTTACTTTGGAAAAACATTCTAAAGAAAACAGTTCCTTTTGGAAGATTAATAAGTAGCTATCATGCAACACTCAAGACGAATATCCCCCCAAAAATATTCCATGTTGAAAAGAAGAAAATATTAAACAATTTTTCAACAATATAAGCAGAGATCAGAATCTGAGGAAAACAAATGACTAAATTACATAATGAGGACATGTATAAGAGTTCTTTTTTTTCTTTCCTTTTTACATAATGTGCTTATGCAACCGCCAACTGTGTTTCTGTAAAAACAGCAGTGTTTCCGTGTTGTCTAAAATGAATTTATAATGTGTACGACAGTATGACTAAATGAATAATTGCAGTTAGGGGCAGCTATTGTTTTGGTATTATCTGGTCCAGAATTTTCTAGAACACAACCAAGCATACATGCGCATGGCACATACTTGTACCTACTGGCGACTGCCCCCCACTTGGCATTACAGTGGAGCTAAAAAAAAGTTTTAAGTGCTAGAAGTAACCCATGAATTAGCTCTCACCTTTATTTTTTATAGCACGCAGATCAACTAGGTGGCGCATAGTTGGCCTCCCATGTGGGCAGTTCCATGGGGACCTTAATCCTGTTAGATTTTTAAGTATCTGAAGTGCAAAAGCAAAAAGGGCATGTTACTGAGTATTTTAAAGGAATGCATATCTTTGTAAAAAAAAGGGAATGCTTATCTTTGTAAAAAAAAGGGAATGCTTATCTTTGTAAAAAAAAGGGAATGCTTATGTTTCAATGAGCAGTGACATTATATGGGGGGAAGGCATCACATAATGAATATACTCCTGAAAAGACAGAAATGATGTCCAAAGAGCATAGAAGTTCCATCTGAAGCTAACTGATTTTGTAATTACCTTTCTCATCTCAGCTTTTGTCAGTGGATCACCAATCATAGTAGACATTCGGCAAGCCCTCGAAGCCAACATAGCACGAACCCTCGAAGGGCAAACCGAATCAGTTTTATCCAGTTTGTAGCTACTGATTATTGAACAGTCTCCTTGACTATCAGCAAGCATGGAGATCAGCTCCTTTACATCTAATCAAGGAAAATTAGAATCAGACCATGTTGACATGAGAAAAAAGATTTTTTTTTTGACATATGATATAATACCTTGAACACCAAATGTAATATTTTTGCTGAAAGGCACTGCTTTCAAAAGATAATGGTTACCAGGGGAAGCATGCAAATCTTCTTCCAAAACAAAGCCATTTTTCCTGAAAGTTGAGAAAATGGAAGAAAACAGGTGAGGTAACATGAATTTGCTCAGTATTAGTAATATATGTCATCATAGCATGATTCATCAATTGGTGCAAGAGAGGAAAAGAACTTGATGATTCAAGACCACATTGGCACAGTTGCGAATTTTATCAGGCGTGAATTGGTATTTTTCAACATTAAATAGAGACAGCAAAACATTTTTGAAGGGAAAAACACAAGGAACTGATATATGAATAGCATGACTCCATGAGTTATTCATATGATTTGCAGGCTGTAAAAGCTGCCTAGTTCCATCTAGGTCGGTATAGCTCATCTTTTATATGATGTACAGACTTTTTCGCAACAGGAATGCTGAACATACAAGGTATTTGCTTCCTTAATAAATAGATAACACTGGAGTAAGTATAGACAACAAACTATATATGGATAACACAATCTGTGAATATGGCCATTTTTTCTTCAAAAATATACTGAATATTATAGCATAAAAATGCATATTCATCATTAAGTCGTTCTATCCTAGAATTGAATGGCCAAATCGAAGTAGCAAGACAATGAATACCTGATAGTGTTCATGTTCATAGAAACTATTACTTCTTCCTCAGGTGATAGATCAAGCCTTAGTGGCCTGCATTTGAATATAATCGCAATACCCAACAGAAATGAATTATATTGCAAATGGTACACATAAATATGGTGCTACAAATTATAGATCTATACTGGGAAACACTCAAAACTTCACAGAGTGAGTCCAACGTAAAGAAATAGCAGGTAAAAACGATGGGTTTGCTTACTCACTGGAGAAGAGGCTGTATGTTCAAAGTAGTTGATTGTGAAAGGCCCTCGAAGTTGTACTTCTCATCAGCAGCATGCTGATACAAAAATCAAACTTCAATCTTTATACATGATGTACCTTCCAAGTTGCAACTCAGATATCCAGGGGCTTACGATTGTGTCACGGCATTATAGCAAAACGTATGTAAGATACCTGGTCTACAATAAACAGATCCTGGTCCAGCTTTCCAATGATAAAACCAAGATTAAATTGCCCAACAACCTAGAGATAAAACAATTAGTTCTTGAAAAAACAATTGCATACACCGCAACATTTCATACAGCAACCTAAATTGAAAAATGGATATGCATCAAGCAACTAAGCAAAAAAGGTTAAGTTCTCTTTCTTCACTTTCTAGTTTTCTTGCAAACTACTTTCCAGAATTTTGCAATACTCTTCAATCAGGGCAACGATGAGCATCAGATTGTCCAAATTAAAAAGGGGGGATCAGCATCACTCAGATAGAGGAAAGCACATCCATCAATGCAGTCCGGGATATCTTCATAGTATAATTTCACACAGGATCTTAACAAAATGGGACCGCAATATTAAAATATAAAATTATGCTAAGCACCTCCATTTGTCCAAAATCATCTTTACTGAAAAGCCTGTCCAATTCGTTGGTAGCTGCAGCTAATGAATTCGATTTTGCCTCATCACCTGAGGGTACATAAGTATCCAGTGTTGCAGCTTTAAAGCGCCTACATAAGTAAAAATATTCATTCAGGAAATGGTAATGAAAATCCGGATGATAATGTAAGTTGTTTGTGATGGCAGCAAAAATGTTACCCTGTAGCTTTCTCAAGACAATTTTCTTTGTTTGCATGCAATGTCATAAAGCCATTCTTTCTTCTTCTCCTAAGATCAGCAACAGTAAATTGCACAATGGGATATTGTACAGATGCAGAATATACTGCAGCGTCATTATCAGAATCATGAGCATCAGGCAAAGGATTATCTGTCAATGTATTCAGATGTTCCACTTCTGAATGTTTATAGGGAGCACCAGAAATCGGAAGACATCGATCATGCTGTTCCTCCTGCAAGGATTCCAGCAGTTAATCTCGTGAGTGGTGGAAACAAAAGCTTTTTTTCGGGTTGAGTTAAACTCATACTGAACCACACGTAGCCAAAGAAAGAATGCCTATTGTTTTAAACTAAAACTAATAGCAAATATACCAAAAGTATATTGATAATTCACGAATTAGAACAATGTAAATCTTGCAAGAAAACAAAATAAAAATAGAAATCCATCATGATTTAGGAGCAGCAGGAAAAGCATTTAACAGGAGTGTCAAGAATAACAAGTGAGCAAGCAGCATAAGAACATGGACAGAACGAGCTAAGGTATTGACAGTAGTTCAATCTCCCCCAGTATAATGGAAAGGGCTGCATATCTGACTGTAAACAGTTTGCTTACCACATCAGGTTCTGGAGTGTAAACATCACATGGACTTGATACTTCCGAACCAGAGATCACAGTATTAGGCGGTTTAGAATGCTGTTGTGAAACATCTGCCCTCACAGATACAAAAGATCGTGGGGATTGCTGATTTAAAGAGTTTGTTTCCAGAGGCAAATTTAACTCAGGAATATTAGAGGTCCTTAAGCTTAATGCAGCTGGTGGATTTGCATCTAAACTTGTTCTCCTCACTTGTTCTGAGCCTGCCCCTCTTCTCAACACTGGAGTTTCAGAGATAAGATTGCAATTATCTTCATGCTTCTGCTTATTTGGTGAAACAAAGTTTCCTTCCAAACTTGTTCTCCTCACCTGTTCTGAGCATACCCCTCTTCTCAGCACTGGAGCTTCAGAAATAAGACTGCAATCATCTGTATAGTCCGGCTTGTTTGGCGATATAAAATTTGCTTCCAAACTTGTTCTTCTCACTTGTTCTAAGCATGCCCCTCTTCTAAACACTGGAGCTTCAGAAATAAGATTGCAATCATCTTCGTGCTTCCGCTTGTTTACTGATACAAAGTTCATAAGAGAAGATTGAACAGTAGGTGAATGGGTAGATTTTGCAGCAAGGCCTGTTCTGAAATGATTTTCTCCCGATGCACAACCTTTTCCTTCTTTAGGCAATCTTTTAGGCTGCTCATATGAGAAGGATGGAAGCCAGGCAGATCTATCAGCCTGAGTGGCTGTGACTCTTGACAAGGGGCTCACTTCTCTAGATGTGGCATCAATGGCTACCTTTGTTGCTGAAGAAGGCTTTTTCTTGTTCTCTGGTGAAACCTGATCCTCGCTGTCTGTTTCTTCCTTGTCATCACTATTGTCCGTAGATGAAACATTCTCTGCTTCTATCAAATCCGTGTCTTCATTATGACCATCAGTAACAGTATCCTCTTCCTTTTCAGGATCTTCAACACAATTGACTGAGAAACTACATTGTTGAGGGGAATACAGATTTTCAACAGCTTCACGTAAAGACCGCAGAACTATACTCTCAGATGAGAAGAAAATTTTTCTCTTGTCAGGTGCAACATTCACATCATAGGATGTAGTTGGAATATGGAAATCCAGGATAGCTACAGGATACTGCTTGGCATTTGAGCTTCTGTACAGCTCATTGACAAGTTTTGTCACCTTTGGCATATCAACAGGTCTGCCATTCACATAGAAGAATTGTCTATCTCCTGAATTGCGACCCGTACCAGGTCCAGGTTTTGAGAGAAAGCCTTCTACTTGGCAGCCATCTGAGATGGTAACACTGAAGGGCTCAAGACACTTGAAAGTGTTCAGACCAAATACGGTAATGATATTGTCTTTCATTGAACTGCTGCCTTGAGTTCTAAGCACCACCATTTTAGAATTTTTGCCAACAGTATTAGTGCAAAGTAATCTGACCCCTTTGGCAATCAAGGCATAAGCCTAGCTCAGGTAATATGCAACAATTAGTAACAGAAGGTAAACAGGCAATCAGACAATAAACCCGAAGCAATAATCTGAACAGAACATGCCTCAACAGTTTTGTGTGATGCTTTGCAAGAAGCTAATAAATAGAGATGTGTGGCAATAAATTGTTGGAGGAGAACAGTTACCCTCAACATCTGATAGCCACACACAAAACATGCAAAGCAAAGCAATCTTAGAAACTGAAACAGAAAACTCACATTCAGCAGGGAGATCACTTTTCCATACTCTTTCCGAATATTCCTGCTAAATTCTTTGCTCCTGACCGGCAAGGTGGAGAACAACTTCTCGATTGTCACCGTGGTCCCAACCTGCCGGGCGGCCTTCCTCTCACTGACCACCACGCCCGAGTGCTCAAACTCCAAATGCGTCCCAACAGGCTCATCCTTGGTCCTCGTCTCAACCGTCAGTTTCCCCAGCGCGCATAGCGAGCTCAGCGCTTCACCCCGGAATCCGAAGGTGACCACGGATCCGAGGTCGGAGAAATCTGATATCTTGGAGGTGTGGTGCTTCAGAGCAAGCGCCTATCGAAGTGTCCGCGGTTTGATTAACGACGAGAAATTCATGGCAATGCCTAATAGCAGGGAAATGGCCAAATGGGGGGATGGGCTCCTTGTATTGGGGGACAGATGCCTCACCTGGAAGTTGGCGGGCGAGATGCCGTAGCCGTTGTCGGCGACCTCGAACCACTCCTCGCCGTAGGCCTTGAGGATGACCTCGACGGAGGTGGCGCCGGCGTCGAGGCTGTTCTCGACGAGCTCCTTGATGGCGGAGGAGAGGTCGAAGATGACCTGGCCGGAGCAGATGCGGTGCACCACCGCCTTGCTTATCGGCTTGATCGCCGGCGAGGAGCCGCCGCGCCCGCTTCCTCCCCCAACTCCAGCCATTCCTCCAATCCTCCCTAAACCCTACGCCTCCTGGTAGAGAGGGAGGGGTTCCCGCCGGCTTCTGCTTCCTCTGGAACCCGCGCCCGCGCTCCTGGCTATTGTTGGAATTTTTTATATATATATTTTTTTCTTTGATTTTCGAAAAATAAATGGATGAACCAAAAATTTCGAGAAATATACATCTGCCGCCGTACCCCACGGCGGCAGGTCGTGTGGCACGACGGCAGCATCCCTGCCACCGTGCCCCATGGCGTTAAGTCCCTGCCGCCGTGAGGTACGGCGGCAGGAGAGCACCTCTGGCAGCACGTCCTCGTGGCACGGCGGCAGGCCCCTGCCGCCGGGCCACATGGCGGTAAAGCCATTTTTATTTTTTTATTTTTTTCATTTTTTAAAATACTTTTAACTTTATTAAAAAACAAACTGATAAATGTAAGCATAATCACAAGATCATATCATAATCAACGAGTAGATGCAAAATAGTTTATACAAAATCATGGTAAAAGTATTAATACATCTAAATGTGTCGGTGCCTCTTCGGCCTAACAGCTCTAGCGCCAGCCCAGGTGTGGTCCCGGCCGTACGTCCAGGGGTCAGGTGGCCTGACCACCCGCGGTCCGAGCTGGTCGGGAGACGGTGTCGCCATGACCGCCTGCGACAAGCCTGCAGCATCCGGTGTCCCTCCGCTGACCGGTGTCGCTCCGCCCGCCGGTGTCCCTCCGCCCACCAACGACGACCCTGCACCAGCCGGTGTCGCTCCGCTGGCCGCCGGGGTCGCTCCGCCCACTGGCTGTGTCTCCTGAGTCCCAACAGGCGGTGCCTGTGTGAACTGTGACGGGTCAAGCTCCTCGCCCTGCGGGGCATCCATGGGCGCGAGAATGTCCTGGTACCCAAACTCATCCCAGCCCAGGTGCTCGTCAGGAGTCGAGACGGTCGCGTCGAAACCGGCTGCAACGAATAGTATTAGTTTTGCAAAACGTATCGTACTTAACGAATTTTCCTGTAAAGTTAAGGTCGTTACCAAGCTGGAAGAGAGGCGGAGTGGACGAGGAAGGAATATCTGCCGCCGGAAACTGAAAGACCAGCAGTCTGAAACCTCCTAGCGGAAAGATCGGCGCTCTAGGTGCCATCGTCTCCGGCTGTCGAGGCCCGGCTGTCGGAAAGAGCGGCGGTCGCCCTGTACGATTAGAATATAATATAACAAAAACACACAATAATTCCGTGCATTAGTTGAAAATAAGGTCCACTGAAAGTACCCGCGCCAAGGGAAACAAACGGCCGCTGCACGTAGGTGTGCGGACCCTGCGCCTGTGGCTGCCGCTGTGCCGTCGGAGCCGAGAAGGCGCCGGCAAAGGTGGAAGGCGCCGGCTGCGAAGCCGCTGTCGAGGCGGAGCTCGAGGACGACGCTGGGTGGCGCGGAAGGAGAGGAATCTCTGCGGCCCCGGCGTAGTTCACGACGGCGGAGTACCTCATGGCAGCATCGAGGATCCTGTCGTACGTGCGCTGGTGCTACTGAGGCCCCCAGGTAAAACACTGCTCCCTCGCGGACGCTGCCAGCCGCACGATCTCAGCAAGCACGTCGTGCTGCTCACAAAATTAGTAACACATGTTATAATGAAAAGTAATATGAATTAAATATGTTTGTAGTATCGTAGCTTACCGCTGTGTCGGCGGTCTGGTCTCGGCGCACCGGGTACGTGGCGTCCGGCAGGATCCTATCGTGGTCCGGGACCGGTGGCGGTGGCGGGGTAGCAGGCACGTACGTCACCCGTGTCCACGTCCTCGGGAGGTACCACTTAAGGTAGGCTACCCAGGCCGCGCCGTCGTGAAGGCGGTGCTCGGTGACGACGTTCTCCTCGTGCGTCGCGGACGCCCACTCCTCCACGTACGGCTGCAGCTTGTCGACGAACGACGTCACCGCAGACACGCCCTTACGCGTCCACCTAGCATAGATGAAACAAAAAAATATTTGCAACTGACTATTTGTAACGGAAAATAATTATAACTGGCAAATGCTAGCTCACATGTGCGCTGTGGGCGGCAGACGTGGCGCAGTGGGTACTGACGACTCCTGGAAGAGGCCGAACTGCCTCATCACCCGGTGGACGGCGTACTCCTCGACGTAGACGTCGAAGACCAATCGTCGCCGCGTCATCTAGTACGCCTGGTCTCGGTAGCACAGGGATGAGAGGCCCTGTGGTGCGCGGGCAGCGACCATGGCAGGAGCGTACGGCGTCCACCGGACCTGGGCATCGACCATCCGGTCGATCTGACCCATGAAGTCCTTGTACGCTTTCTTCGTCTGCTCCGCAGCCCAAATGTGCTGCACAGAACATGAAAAGTTGATTGAATCAAATTAAAAAACTCATTAAGCGAATAAAACGATAAGGGAGGTCATTACCTTCCGGATGC
Organism: Cenchrus fungigraminus; assembly: GCA_036936925.1. Classification (NCBI taxonomy): domain Eukaryota; kingdom Viridiplantae; phylum Streptophyta; class Magnoliopsida; order Poales; family Poaceae; genus Cenchrus; species Cenchrus fungigraminus. Next base: position 29,109,662 of record CM072773.1, on the reverse strand, counting down.
ACCACAGAGAACCCATGGTAGGGAGGTCCGCTGGGTCGGTGTCTTCTGGCAGCGGCTCGTACTCCGAGAGGTCGGCCTTGGGCCGACCGATGTCGAACCGCTCGTGGATCCACATCTGCAGCAGGAGAGGACAACCCAGGAGGATCCCCTCCTTACCCCCCGGCTTCGCCACTGCCGAACACAGCCCTCTGTAGGTAGCGGCCAGAACAGCGCTGCCCCAGCTGATCTGGGGCATCTCGTCGACGGGGGAGTCGGCGATCCGCTGAGCCCAGGGGAGCAGGTACCTCGACACCGAGTCTCCCACCGACTAGCAGAACAGCACCCACCCGAACAGCCAGAGCAGGTAGACCTTCAAAAACCTGTCCGACGTCGGGTCGTCGGCCTTGTCCGCCATGTAGTCAGCCTGCACACACACAAAGGTCCATCGTCACATTCGTTTTAAATGCATACAAACATTGAAAATAAGAGTTAGAATCACGTACGCTGAACTGCTAGATCCAAGTCCAGGTGGGCCCGTGGGTGTTGGCGAAGGGCACGTACGGCTGAGGCGCGCGATCGTTCCGAGGAACATTCGCGAACCGAGCAAGGAAGTCGGCGTGCCATGTCGCGGGGATGTCGATCGGCCCCATCGCCTCGCCAGCACACGGCAGTCCTCCCAACATCGCGGCGTCCTCCAGACTGAGCGCCATCTCGCCGACGGGGAAGTGGAAGGTGTGCGTCTCTGGTCGCCTCCGGTCCATGAACGCGGCGATCAGCGGGGCGTCGTAGCTGAACCGCGTCAACCGTTCCGCCCGGGGAACCTCAGCTCGTAGCCTGTCCCCCTCAACCAACCGCGCGAAAGAGAGAAGTCCTGCAGCGTGTAGCCTGAAAAAAAAACAAAAATAAGTTACTTAACGCAATTACTATTATAAAGAAATAGAAATAAATAATAAAAATGAATTACGTACTTCGGAATCCACCGCTAGTGTATCGGCATCAACGTGCGGGTGGTCCGAAAACGTATAGTGCCGGGCGACTGCCCAAGAACAGCCGAGACGTACGAGCGGTGGTGTCGGTCCACCGCCTCGTCGAACAACTCCGGCCGTACGTACTCCAACGGTCCAAACATAACTGAAAAAATAAAATAAAATTTAATCAATTAGTTGAATTATACCAATTAAAATGAATTATGTGAATTAAAAATATTTTCTACGACTTTTATATCAATTTAATCTAAATATGTGAATTATAACCATTTTCTAGGAATTTTAAATGAATTAAAACGAATTATGTGAATTAAAAATATTTTCTATGAATTTTATATCAATTTAATCTAAGTATGTGAATTATAACCATTTTCTAGGAATTTTAAATAAATTAAAACGAATTATGTGAATTAGAAATATTTTCTACGAATTTTATATCAACTTAATTGTGAATTATAACCATTTTTTAGGAATTTTAAATGAATTAAAACGAATTATGTGAATTAAAAATATTTTCTACGAATTTTATATTAATTTAATATAAATATGTGAATTATTACAATTTTCTAGGAATTTTAAATGAATTGAAACGAATTATGTGAATTAAAACTATTTTCTACAAATTTTATATCAATTTAATCTAATTATGTGAATTATAACCATTTTCTAGGAATTTTACATCATTTTAAACAAATTTTTTGAATTATAACTATTTTCTAGAAGTTTAAAACCAATTTAAACGAATTATGTGAATTAAAACTATTTTTAATAATTTTATATTAATTTAATCTAATTATTAGAATTATAACTATTTCTACGCTTTTTAAATCAATTTAAACGAATTATTTGAATTACAACTATTTCTAAAATTTTTGAAATTTCTAAACTAAGTTAACTAAACTAACTAGATTATTGGTGACTTCGGGAATCTCCAGATCTGCCGGTGCTCAGTCCTTCGGAGGTGCTCATAGGGGTAGGGTTTGCGTACGTGTATTCATAGGGGTGAGTGTGCGTGCGTGTTGTGAGCGTCTGCGTTGTACTGTGTAATTCTAAAAAAAAATCAAGTATACGTTTTCTCCTTGCATGTTCGTCCGATCCACGAAATGATTCAACATGCCTGATGAGCTTGTTTGTGTCTTCCTTCATGCTGCCTTCTACTGCAGACTTGATTTCTATATAAATGTCGAAATGAAACTACAAATCCATTATGAAACTTCTGAGCCAGCTTCAGAATAAACACAGCCGGCATTAGCTAATAATTAGAAAAATCTATATATGTACACATAAAGTTTTTTGCTCGTATTTGGGATATTATTATTATTATTATTATTATTATTATTATTATTATTATTATTATTATTATTATTATTATTATTATTATTATTATTATTATTATGTTTGGAGCGACTTGAATTCGCTTAGGAGGATGAAATAAAAATCCAGCGCAGACTCAGCTGAAAAGTGTTGCAGCCTCTGCCTCGTGCAACCAAGAATCAAACATCTATGTCCTTTATCAAAAAAGAAAAATATAGAAATTACGTATTTACCCAAAACCAGGTCAGGTTCACCTCAAAAGGCCAAAACCACCCTCCCGCCCGCCGGATTATATGGTGCGTCGGTGGCCGGTGAAAGCAAAGCAGACAACACAGCAGCCCAAGTTGGCCACGACCGCGTCCAAAGAACGTGACGAATGCCCAACAGAACCATGCGTTCTCCGTTCCGAGTCACCATCAACAACGTCAACTAAAAAGAAAAAGAAAACGTGACGATACCGAAGAAACCAGGCGCCTCGCCGCGGCGCCACCCATCTGGACATCTGGTACTGGTAGGCCGTCATCGCCACGCCTGCCGCGCGGCGCGTTTCTTTCAGCCCGGGTGAGGTCGTGAGGAACTGAGGATGCACCGCCGCCCATCCGAGACGAGCGCGGTTCTCGCGTTGGATTTGTATACTTTTGTTCGTTTTGCACCCTTCCATCTGCCGAATTTGCGTAGGTGTAGCGATGTAGCCCTTCGTGAACAAAAACGGCACGGGTGCGAAGGTTACGCCTACGTGTTCTTGCTTTTTTCAAACTCCAACGTGTTCCACATAGATAAACCGGTTACAATGGCTCCCCGTTTCATCTCGATCCCTTTTCACCTTTTTACGAGACGAGATGGTTGAAATCAAATTTTTATCTATTACTTAAAAATTTTTGGGAGGAAGTGAGCACTTATATATACGCACATAAGTAAGGTGGTATTAAAAGCATTTGCTAAACGGCAAGTTGTTGGCGAGAAAGACTTAGAACATTAACAAAAACGTATAATGAACGATCTTCCTACTCCTTTTGGATAACGGTAATAGACGGTGGGATGAGATTACATTTTCGTCGAACGAAAGTGATCGCGTAACCGCTACATTAAACGAGAAAACAAATAGCATGAAGCATGTTTTATGTATTTTCCTAAGGATAAAGAGCACTCCTAAACATAGGAAGATGTTACAGCTTGTTTTCGCCTACAAAATTGCAACCACTTCCTTGCTTTGCTAGCAAGAAACAAAAGTTGGACAATGAGAAGTTTTGGCCCATGTGAAAGGAATCCTGCCACGTGCGGATACTAAGCGAATTCCAACATATTTCAAGGACTTGAACACAAACAATGCTGGCATATAACAAGAGCCGGACAGACTTTCCCTCATCAGAACGAGAGTTAAAAAGAACTCGAAAAAAAGAGAGAAGGCGAAAATTCGAAGGAAAGAAGAAGAGAGGAGAAAGCGAAGCAAATGGCGGAGGGCGGCCCGAGCAAGATGGAATCCATGAGGAAGTGGGTCATCGACCACAAGCTCCGTGCCGTAGGTACGCCTCGTCAGATTTCCTGCGGATTCGTTTTCTGCGCCCGGATCTAGTTATTTGGCGTTCGTTGGTTTCTGATGCATCTCAAATCCCTACAGTTTCTTCCTGATGTTATTAACGGAGTTTCGCAGTCTGTATTATGAGAATCTATCACGATATTATGACCTAGTTATTGTGTTCTCCGAGTAATTTTGGGGGAAAGTTGTTTTTTTAGATTATTTCCCCTACTACTAGATGCAAGGTTTTCTGATGCGATGTTCTATAGGTTGCCTCTGGCTCACTGGGATCAGCAGTTCGATCGCCTACAACTGGTCGCGTCCCAACATGAAGCCTAGCGTCAAGATCATCCACGCAAGGCTAGTTTATTTTCTCATTTTTATTTCACTCGTTCAACTTTTTGCGCGTTTTAACTTTTAACTACAGGATAGCATGTCTTGTATCATCATAAACAAGAATACCACAATTGATTTATTCTTTTATTAGATCCAATAACTTGATTAGTCTCGAGCATTTCACATTTTTAAAACTACAATTAAGAAATGGTTGATTTTCTTGTCTGCATCTAAAACTCTGTTTGAGAGCTAATCTGCAAATGCAAAAGCCTGGCCAACTTACATGTTCCTAGACCTACATGACTACACCTCCGCGTACTCCCTCCGTCCCATAAAAGAGTGCAACTTTAGTTTTTTTAAGACAGATTAGTGGAGAAAAGAAAAGACTCTAATACCCTTTTTTGTTTGCCAAATGCAGTAAGTTTTGCCATGCAAATAAGATTTGACCACTTAATTAGGAAGATGATTAGATCTATTTTCTAGAATTGCATTTTTTTGAGATTTTTTTTTCAAAAGTTAGAATTGCACTTT